>CM060983.1:26278345-27590428 GCA_030765065.1 Deroplatys truncata | reverse complement strand
TATATATATATATATATATTTATATTTATATATATTCATAATATACTGTTTTACTTTCGCTTAAATTGTTTAATAACATTATTCATGTATTTTTGAGGTCAACGAAACCTGATAATCTAAAGTATTAATTATGCAGAGAAGCTGTAACGTATGGCCAGTGCGCTATTGTGATGGATGTATGTAAAAATAAGTACACGTAGGTGCGATAAAATAAAAGTGGATTGTAGCGATAGCTGTGATTGTTTAAAATTCCTTATGTTGTTATACTACATTGAGCTGAATAGTCAAAACTAAGTTCATGCTTGTCTCTAAGGAAGTTCTTCAAATGGGGACCAAGATTTAGCTGTTAAACCCAAACCATATTTTTTTTCAAAAATGCTCCCCAATGGTTTTAGAATGAATACATTTTAGTACAAAAAGATGTATTTCATTTAATGTTTTGATCAAGTAAATGTCATAATTTTCTGGTTTTATCAGAACTGGCTACGATGTCGGTCTTCCTGTCTCCACTCGGCGTGACTTTGGAAGGTGAAAAATTCCAAGAAAAGTATGTAACTTCCGTCATTGTGGTAGGAAGAGGGACGTATCATTGTGACGTAACTTAATAATACAACTGACTGCGGTGGAAGTTACGAAACAGTGCATAATCGATCAGTTCGATTAATCGTATTCATTATTTAATTCAAATTAAAATGCTTTGTGATAAGTCTAGCGTCGTCGTTTCATGAATCATTAAAGCGACTTTGCCTTTTCGTTCAGAATGCCATGGAGTAGAAAATAGCTGTTGTTACTCCACAGAATATGCATGTAAAAATAAGACAAGCCGTGGATATATTCATTCCAAGACATATAGGTACTAGATGGTCACGATTTAGTAACTGAGAAAACAGAAGACAGAGCAAAACAGTGTGGTACTAATAATTGTTAAACGTTTAGGAAAGCATAATTTATAATGTGAATTTACACTCCACTGCAATATGCTTAAAGGAAATGTATGTGCAATTGTTTATAGTTTTTGGCCAACCGGGAAGTGTACGCTTCTATTTTGTTTTTAATATACCCGTTTTAAAATGGGACTAATGTGTTTCATGCCAGCACGCACATCTCGTAATTACCGGTCTAAAAAAAGGAATCTGTATAACTTGATGCAGAAGTTTTTAGAAGCAATTTCGTCAACGGTTACTCCAAAATGATTTAACAGCAAGCTTATGTGCGCAAAAAAAAACTCGAGTTGGTGAAATTTGCAAGAGTAACGTTACTGAGAAGATTTCTGTGCGTGAGTATGTGTGACAGATATAAAAATGTTTCAAAAAACGTAGGTAAACAAAATTTACATTGCTCTTGTGCCTAATGAATTCCACAGTCACGGACCACCAGTATTTACTTGGTAGCTTTAGAAACAAAAACTGAACCATAACCTTAATCACTAGCATTTATTAGCATTCACAAGTATGTGAAAACATTGGGATTAATTTAAACTCTCGAACTTGCCTCCAGGATGTAAATTTGAAATAAGATTTTAGAGGAAGTGTTCCATATGTCCACCATTATAGTGGATGTGCGTAGTGTATGTTGTTCTGCAACTGCTCTGATCATAACTTGTGGCTTGACATAAAAACAATTGCATGCGATTAAGTAAACATTCCCCGCGATCTACGCCGATATCAGAAGAAAGTAAACGCAGTTGTTGCAATGCTGCCAGTTCTAACCGAACTAAGGAGACAACAAACTATGGACTTTTTAAATTTAATTTACACAAAAACGTCATTTTATTGAAATACCCCAAAGGAAAAAGTGTCATTTATTCAATTTTCTATAAATATAGTCATGAATTAAGAACCTTTAATCAATAGTAATCCAGCAAGGTGATGATAAATTGTTTGGATAAAAGTATTTTTTTTCTAGAAAACGGTGCATTTAATTACAAAGAAGTGTTGGAGGTTTTTGTTCATCTACATCCATTCTCCTACCTTCCCCAGTCCACAGGACTATTTCACTTCCATCCTGTATACAACTCCCAATAATTTTAAACTGGTGCCCTGGGGGCGATGAATCTTCATTTTCACAAGTTTCACTCCTATTTCGTTGTACATTGATTCAGAGGTTTCATTATTGGAAAACTGTTTGGCGTTTATGTTATTAAATAACTACGTCACCAAAAGGAAAGTTACTAATTTAAAATTTAGTTTACTGTGATGAAAAAATGACTCGACTATGCCAATAACAGCTTCAACGCCAAAGACTTGGACTACACAACATTTCCAGAACTTGTAGGACATCCGCCAGTATTTCACACACATTCCCATGAATACGAAGTGATTTTTTTCATCCGTTTCTAGGAATACCATGGAGATCTGATATAATTATAAGGGGAGAGAATTCTACCCGAAATGCTAGAAACTTGAAAGTTTGTGTTTTTAGTACTTTCATTGTAGGCGTCATAAAAAACATTCTTTTTGCAAAACCTAAGAAATACACTTCGTGATCAAAAGTATCCGGACACCTGGCTGAAAACGACGTACAAGTTCGTGGCGCCCTCCTTCGGTAATGCTGGAAGTCAATATGGTGTTGACCCACCCTTAGTCTTGACGACAGCGTTCACTCTCGCAGGCATACTTTCAATCAGGTGCTGGAAGGTTTCTTGGGAATGGCAGCCCATTCTTACGGAGTGCGGAACTGAGGAGAGGTATCGATGCAGGTCGCTGAGGCCTGGCACGAAGTCGGCGTTCCAAAACATCCCAAAGGTGTTCTATAGGATTCAATTCAGGACTCTGTGCAGGCCAGTCCATTACAGGAATGTTATTGTCGTGTAACCACTCCGCCACAGCCCGTGCGGTATGAACAGGTGCTCGAACGTGTTGAAAGATGCAGTCGTCATCCCCGAATTGCTCTTCAACAGTGGGAAGCAAGAAGGTGCTTAAAATATCAATGTAGGTCTGCGCTGTGATCGTGCCACGCAAAACAACAAGGGGTGAAAGCCCCCTCCAGGAAAAACACGACCACACCATAACACCATCACCTCCGAATTTCACTGTTGGCACTACACACGCTGGCAGATGACGTTCACCGGGCATTCACCACACCCTGCCATCGGATCGCCGCATTGTGTACTGTGATTCGTCACTCCACACAACGTTTTGCCACTGTTCAATCGTATAATGTTGACGCTCCTTGCACCAAGCGAGGCGTCGTTTGGCATTTTTCTGCGTGATGTGTGGCTTATAAGCAGCCGCTCGACCATGGAATCAAAGGTTTCTCACCTCATGCCTGTCATAGTACTTGAAGTGGATCCCGATGCAGTTAGGAATTCCTGTGTGATGGTCTGGATAGATGTCTGCCTATTACTCTTTACGACCCTCTTCAAATGTCGGCGATCTCTGTCAGTCAACAGACGAGGTCGGCCTGTACGCTTTTGTGCTGTACATGTCCCTTCACGTTTCCACTTCACTATCACATCAGAAACAGTGGACCTAGGGATGTTTAGGAGTGTGGAAATCTCGCGTACACACTTCTGACACAAGTGGCACCCAATCAGCTGACCACGTTCGAAGTCCATGAGTTCCACGGAGCGTCCCATTCTGCTGTTTCACGATGTCTAATGACTACTGAGGTCGCAGATAATGAGTACCAGGCAGTAGGTGGCAGAACAATGCACCTAAGACGGAAAACGTATGTTTGTGGGGTGTCCGGATACTTTTGATCACATAGTGTATATTGGCATAGACCGCATACGACTTAGATCTCAATTATTGTGACCATACTAATGGTCCGATTAAGCCCAATAAAACTGAAGTGTATTTCTTTTAAAATGCAGTTAATAACTACCCTTGCCTTTAACATCTAACACCTTAATATGCAAAACTACACCAATCGGGACAGAAATTTGTACACTTGAGCTATAGGACCAGGCGAAAATTATAGGTTGTCATACAACTTTCAAAATCTGCCCCTTATGTACAAATGTGCACCATTTGAGCAATCTGGACCAAAGTGTGGACACCACGATTTAGGTTCCAACGAAAATTGTTGGTTACTCACAAGTTTCCAAAACGACCCTTGTCCCTATTTCAACCCCTTGCTTAAAGATTTTCACCGTGTGACGTATGGATGTAATTTGTACCCTTACACTATAGGACGCGAAGAAATCTGCACGCTACTTTACAATTTCCAAACTACTGTAGTGTGGTATTTATTGACAAACCAACCTCCTGTGACTACAGGCTGTCATTTTGGCAAACCATAGTGGCAGCTCGCGCTGAAGGGCATTGCTCTCCCTTTAATTTCGAACTATAAATACATATAAATAATTGTCAACTAAAAAAAAAGTAGACGCAATCCTGAATATTTCAGCACCTGCGTTTTAGTATACAAGAGAAACGCTTCTTAGGAGAATGCAGGGCACATTCTCCTTGTGTTTAGGGTTAGCAGGGCAGAATGCTTTGGTTTAAAAGGAGTTATGCTGGGCAGAGGGATGATAGGGGTGTCGCAGGGAGAGTGTATGAAGCGCACCCAGAATCTGTAGACGTTCCTCCTTACTGAAGCACCTGCAAAAGGAACTTCCCTAAGCGATTTGTCGTGAGGTCATTGTTATTACTTCCCATCAGCTGCTTGCTCTTTCGCGCCAATGGGTTATGAGGAATCTAAACTATGAAGGCAACTCAACTAATGTACGAGTATCTGTAAATAACATTACTTGATTAGTTAGTGAGAGGACGATCGTAGAATGGCTTCATCTATAAATAGAGAGTGTATTGCATCCTTTAACGTTACACTTTATCATTGAATTTGATACACTTTAAACCCCAAAGTGACGTCACGCACAGTAAATCTCGTGTGTGTGTGTGTGTGTACAAATAAATAAATACATTTGACATTAATTCTTGCATGTAGTTTCTGAACAAGAGTACGTGGCGTAACTACTAATAAAGATCTGAAATGCATGAGAAACTTGATTGAAGCTGAATTATTTATGAGCAATCGTGTAGAGTGTAGTGAATATTTTACATAAAATAAAAATTGAACCTGTAAATATCATTATTACTTTCTCTACTACGTATAGTAAGTAGGGGAAGTATTGTATTCCACTAAAAAAATTCCATACAGAGATTTCACCGGAAGTGCATGTTTTGAGACCCCCTGAATCCAAAAAAAGAATTTCTGGAAACATGTCCGTGTGTCAACCTGTGTGTGTGTGTGTGTGTGTGTGTGTGTGTGTGTGTGTGTGTGTGTCTGTCTGTCTGTGTGTCTGTCTGTGAACAGCATAACTCAGAAACGAACAGTCGGATAAACACCAAACTTGGTATTTAGGTTAAGTATCTTCCAGAGATGTGACACGAAGGTTTTCAATGAAATCCCCCCACCCCAGATTACCCTTTACATGTAACATTTTTCGAAAATTTTAATTTTTTCAAAAATGGCTCTAACGATTTTGATTAAAATATCATATGTTTAAGATATTTTCATGACAAATAAAATGCATATCACGAATTTTCTGGGAATGTCTCCAAAAGTATTCTTCGTTGTGAACGACTTTTGCATAACTGGTAAACCATAAGAGATAGACAAAACTTTACTACACAAAAAATGTAGATCGCGTTAAAATACACCATTTATGTCATATACATTTTTGTTGTTGAGTGAACCATTTTCGAGATATTTCTTGTTATTCCCTTAAATTTTTCAATAATTTTCTCAAATGGGAATTCGTTATTCATTTTTTTTGTCTTGGATATGCAAAGAGGAATGGTGCTGCACCTAGCAACCAGCTATTAAGAGATGTGTATGTGCTTATCTTGCCCTTGCAAATACAAAACAAGGGGAACATAGTACGCCTTAAGCGATAGTAAAATATTTTTAGAACTGGTCGCTATGTGTAAAATGTAATTCTCTTTGCATGTCAAAAAAATCGTTTCTGCAAATGTTTATGTCGATTTATATGCAATAGATGGAGAATAAGATTTTGTAAAAATAGTTTGTACAAGAGTAGAGAAAGTCATGTGAGTGTAACACAGCAGATTATTTTTACTACATTTACTACTTTTCGAGAAAAGTGAGTGTCTTTTGTTTTCTATTTTGGACCTGGCCTATTTTTGCAGTGCAATGTGATAAATTCATGTTCTTGATTCTATGCAATGCTATTTTATAAGTTGTGTGAGTTTAACTAAATTGTGCATCAGTCGTCACTGATAAAACATTTCATTAATAGTTAATACCTACAAAGTGTTATTTAGGGAAACAATTAAATGCCAGTTCTCAAGAATTCAAAATGGCTGACATTGTACTAAACTTAAATACCGCCAAACTTACAGTGGGAATTACTCTTTTCAAGCCAGTCAGTAAATATTATTTTGCAAATCTTGTTTTGAAACAATACTTCTGGATTAAATCACTCCCCAGCGCTAAATATTCTATCGTATTGCATTTAACGTAAACTTGTACAAACGGCAATTAGACAGTATGGAACACTAATGTAAGCATTAAAAGAATATTTGGTATCTACACAACACAGAGAGTATAGAGAAGGCTATATACTGTCTGACAACCAAGGATCGTTGGCTTTAAACTCAACAGTTTACGGACCCGCAAGATAATGGCTGTGTTGCCAACATAACAGCTGCAATTAACACAACCACGGCCATATCTTTACCATGGGTATGTTGCTGATATTGATGCCGTAGCCGGAGTCAGGAAGGATCTGAGAAGGGTTATAGCTCTCCTTTAATCATAGAAAAAATATGATAAATGTTATACTTAAGGTCACGGTGTCGCCTTGCTTTGGTAAAATAAAAACCAATACTTGTATTTCTCTCCTGTTTACCTAAACCAGGTGAGTGAGAGTGAGTGAATTTATTTTAGTGGTGGACTATATCTCAAAAGATGTTTCACTACCTCTGGAAAAAGGCAGGCCGAAAAACATATATGCTTTACACTTACTAGTAAATAACTTCTGAACAAGAATTAATGTCTGAAACAATGAGGCGCAAGAAGTTACAATAAAACTGTATAATTAGACAATTTAAATATTAGATTTAAAAGGCATGTTTATTTAATAAATGTTTTTGTAAGTTTTCTCGAAATTTAAATTAATGTATGCATCCGAAGGACCATCCATGGATCGCTTATATGTTGTTTGAAAATATAGTAAAGAAAAATGTTCTATTATTGACTATATATATTGTTAAATGGTATGATATGTCAACTGAACAGACAGAATGTCAACAAATGCAACCAGAGAGCAAGTATAATCGGGGAAATATGTCGCTTTTGGTAAAGTCCAATATTTTGCATTCTCGTTTATCAATACCCACCTTTTCAACCCCTGATATAGAAGTCTGCACTATTTAAACTATCTGGACAAAACACTAATGCAATTATACTATAGGACCTGACAGAAATCTCAGATATAACTTATACGAGGGCTGTCCCAGAAGTACCCCACCTAAGAAAACACAAAAATTTTGGGGAAAAACATCTTTATTTTTCTACATAGTCTCTTTTCAGCTGGATACACTTTTCCCAGCGATGTTTCAATCGCTTCGATACCCTGTTTATAGTGAGAACCGTCGAGTTCTGCAAAATAGCTATCAACTGCAAACTCCACCTCTTCATTGTTGGCAAATATTTTTCCACTAAGCCATTTCTTCAACTTTGGAAACAGAAAATACTCAGAGGGGGCTAAGTCTGGCAAATAGGGTGTATGAAGAAGCAATTCGAACTTTTGGCCAAGGCGATAATGAACGTGTGAACTGGTGCACTGTCTTGATGAAACAGAGCTTTCTTTTTCGCTAAATGCGGCCGTTTTTGCTTGATTTCATCATTCAAACGCTGCAATAAGTTCGCATAATACTCGCCATTGATTGCTTTTCCTTTTTGAAGATATCAATAAAATTATCCCACGCGCATCCCAAAAAACTGACGCCATGACCTTGCCTGCAGATGGAACTGTCCTCGCCTTCTTTGGAGCCGATTCTCCCCTTTCAATCCACTGTTTTGACTGTTCCTTCGTCTCAGGTGTGAAGTGCTGGGTCCATGTTTCATCCATGGTTATGAATCGACACAAAAACTCGGCTTTATTGCAGCGAAACATCGTCAAATACTCGACTGAAACATCCTCACGACATTGGTTTTGTTCCATTGTGAGTAAACGCGGCACCCATCTTGCACACAGCTATCTCATTCTAAATTTTCAGTTAGCATGCGATGTACAGCACTTTTTGAAGCGTTACGATGTCTGCTAGCTCGCGCACTCTAAGTCGACGGTCATCCAATACCATTTTGTGGATTTTCTTCACAATTTCTGGCGTGTCACCTCATTTCGTCGACCACTGCGATGTTCGTCTTGGCAGCTCGTACAACCTCGCTTAAACTCTGCCACCCAATATTTTACTGTTGTAAACGAAGGAGCAGACTCCCCCAGAGTAGAATCTAGCTCAGATTTAATATTAGTTGCACTAAGACCTTTCAAATGAAAGTATTGTATCACATAACGATGACCAGTTTTATCCATGTTTACAAATTCGCTGAGAGATTTCAGTATTAATGGCTGCCAAACAATTTCTAAACAACGTAGCATCGCCAAACTTAAGCTTTATAAGGGTGGTACTTTCTACCGTAATCATTTGTTTGAAACAACCACCACTATATATAGATACGTCAGGTCGGGTACTTCCGGGACAGTCCTCGTACCTTGCAAAAACTACCCCAGTTATTGTTTTCAAACATGTAGTAAACAGATTTTTTTAACTTCCTTTACATATATTTTCAACCCTTTATGTAGAAAACTGCACCATTTGGTCAATGGGGACACGAATGTGCACTCTAGGACTGGGGGAAAATTACAGGCTAGGTGTCTTAAACAAGTTGCATCTACTCATATTTTCGACTCCTTGCGTGTTTAAATCTGTACCCTTTGTCCGATCTGAAGAAAACCCTGGACACGTTCGTACTCGTTTACACAATGCGTAACGCAACTATTACTATATGACAAGGGGTGAGGTGAATTTGTAATGGGTAGGAAAGAATGTCTGTGATAATAATCAGATTTTTACTTTTTCTACCACCTATGTACAGGTGGTAGAGCAAGTATTCGCATTCCACCCAAAAATTCAATATCGAGATTAGAGAGGAAATGCGTGTTTTGAGGTTCTTTATATCAGAAAAGATCCACGTGTGCGCCCAGCGCAACTCAAAAACGAAATGTCGAATAAATGCCACTTGGTACTTAAGTTCAGCATCTTCCAAGAAGGCGACACGAGGATTTTCAAGAAAATCTTCCCACCCCAAACTACGCTGTACATGGAAAATTGTTCATTATATCTGATTTTCTTAAAAAATCGGCATACGATTCTGATTAAAATACCTTATGTGAGTGTCTGTATAACTAATAAAATGTATATGTTGAATTTTCTGAGAATTCCCTGTGAAGATCTCTTCATTCTGATTGAATGTTTTATATTTTCTTATAACTGTTAAATCGAAAGAGATAAACAAAAATTTACAGAAGGATATACGTACACTCATTAAAATACACAATTGTGTAAAAGTTAATTTTGTTGCATTAACCAATTTGGAAGTTTACACTTTTCCCAAGTGCGTCCCTAACGGACTTGCTTGGAAGATTGCAATTTGTTATTTCTTTTCTTTCCGTCACAAGAACTCGTTACCCTGAATAAACATTTAAGTGCTGTTTCCGCATGTTAAGTTCTTGCTTAATTTGAAACAATTCGTAGGTAAAACTATGTCGTGAGTAAATAGTGAGAATGGTGTAATCACTTTTTTGTGAATACTACAGGGTGATTTATGAAGAACTGACAGATTTCTTTATTTAATTATTCTGTTCGAAATTCACTCAATGCCCCAATTTTAACACCGAATTAAGCAGAATGTTCTGGAGTTTCGATTGCCTGTCACTAGATGCGGACATGTTCATGTTTTATTTGTAATTGTTAGTTTTGTTGTCCGCAACTGTTTTTGAGATTTTGTTCTAGTCAACGTGAAAGTGGAGTACACATTAAATGAACGACTCTTCCTTGTAAAGCAATACTGGATTACGAATTCAATTACAGTTACTCAAAGGGCATACCAGAGAGAATTTGGTGTTCAGAATTCTCCCCTAAGAAACACAATACTGAGACTGGTAAACAAATTGGAAACAACTGGATCTCTGGTGAGTGAAAAAGGTAAAACTCGTTCATCTAGGCTTCCCACGGTTGTTAACGTAAGAGAACGACTGGATCAGTCACCCAAAAAATCATTAAGACGTTTGTTGCAGGAGACAGGGTACAGCTACTCAATGTGTCAGAGAGCTGTGAAAAGTGCAGGCCTAAAGCCGTACAGGATTACGGTTGTCCATCAGTTACAGGAACCAGATAAGGATAGACGACTGAATTATTGTCGTTGGTTTCAGGCGTCCATTGTGCAAAATCCTGCCATATTGTCCATCACATGGTTCACAGATGAAACGTGGTTCCATTTTTCCGGCTATGCACCCGGCTAAAATCGGAGTTTGGTACGCAATATCCTCACAGAGAATAGTTGGACCAATTTTTTTTAAAACAATGTGAACACTGCAGACTACCATGGAGTTTGCTGAGCAACTAGACGATGTAGAGCTTACTCAAGGATGTTTTCAGCAGGATGGCGCTACATGCCATACATCAAATGAATCCATGGCACTAATTGCAAGTTTCTTTGACGACCGGATCATTCCCAAGAACCTGTGGCCACTGAGATCTCCGGATTTGACATCGCCTGACCTGTTTCTATGGGGTTACTTAAAAGACCACACGTCCCCAGACATTGGACGATCTGAAGCACAACATTACACAGGAGATTCAAGCTACTGACAACAAGAGTCCTCCAACGAGTGGCCAGTAACGACATGTTGAGTTGTGCCTTGTGCAGGATGGAGGACATTTTCAACATTTGCTATAGAGGTAAATAATCTTCCAAAATCCCTCTGCATTTCAGGTATAATAAGTTGTCGCTAGCATAACTCGTTGTTTTGAAACAAAGAAATAAATGTGTCAGTTCTTCATAAATCACTCTGTATAATGTATAAGGATATGTGTGAGATGGATAGGTAGAATCAGACTGAAACACACAATGCCATAGCCGGGATTTGGACCACGGGTCTTAATCTTAGCATGCCGCTGCTCTAAGCAACTAAGCTACCATCGCAACATGCCGATATGACATTAAATCCTCCAATTGACTTACATTTTTCCCGGTAAACCACGAGGTGTTCTCAAATTCTCTTTTGATATAGGTAACATACCCCAATGGCGACTTACATCATACGTGCTTTTGAATCCCGGAACCGTGGTTCAAATACGGGTTATGGCTTTGAATTTTTCGGTCTGATTCTACCTTTCCAACTTAAGCCTACACAGATTGTAAGTATACAAGAACAATTGTTATGGGTGTGTGTGTGTGTGTGTGTGTGTGTGTGTGTGTGTGTGTGTGAGTGAATTTTAGAGGAAGTCGTGTAAAACACCCGTCCGTGTGTCTGTGTACAACATAACTAAATAATCTGTAGTATTACATTCACATGGTTTTCTCTACCCTCTATCGTTTATTAATGGATAAACAAACTATTCTTACGAAAGCTTATTTTTCTATCTACCTCATTTTAATCGAGATAAACCGTTGCAGAAATAGTTGCATTACACATTTCATTATAGATACAAAGGGACAGTATAGTCAAATGTTTAAGAACTGTGCGCTATATGCTGGCCTTAAAATTTCATACTGTTTCCATCAATCGTAAGAAATAGTTGAACATCGACTGGACTTTAAAAAATGAATTATCGAAGGACTGCCTCCTTGGTCGAGTGGTCAGCGAGCTGGCATCTCACCCGGAGTTCCCGGGTTCGATTCCCGGCCGGGGTTAGGAATTTTTCTTTAGTTAGGATTATTTCCTACCCTCCGTAGAGTCTGGAAGTGTGGATGTGCATGTGAAAATGAAAATAACAATTTTAAAAAACGACGAAAACCTACATAACCTAAAAGTTCAAAGAGTAAAAACACTATATCATGTTTATCAGTGCCCCCAATATGACCATAGCAGGTAAAAGGGGGCTATCGAAATGAAAAAAGAAAAAAAAACGGACCTAATGCCACATTGTTTAAAGCAGATCTACATTTTTTGTGTAGTTAGCGTTTTCGTATCGCTTAACAGTTATACAAGATTATAGAAAGTTCCTTCAAATGAAGAAGACTATCCCCAGAAAATTCAAGATATGCATTTCATTTGTCATGAAAACGTCTTAAACATATGGTATTTTAACCAAAATCTATAGCGCGAGTTTTGAGAAAATAAAAAATGTCGATAAATGTTCCACGTAAAGCGTAGTTGAGGGTGGAGAATTTTCTTGAAAAATCTTAATGTCGCATCTTTCAAAAGATAAGTTTGGTACTTAGTTTTGTTTTTGAGTTATGCTGTTCACACACGCACACACACGGATTCAGGGGACCTCAAAACATGTATTACCGTTGTAATTTCGGTATCGAATTTTTGGGTGGAATTCTATACTTAGAGAAAGTAAAAAACGAAAGGTCCGATACATGTGATGCTCGAGTTAGGCACAGTGTGTATCAGCCATATGAAAGCTTTCTCGCCCATGAAGACGAGCCATTTGCTGCTAACAGTTTGATAAAAAGCGGAAACGACCCGAATTAAGCTGCACGTTGCAGGACGTGATACGTAAGAGGACAATGAGAGCTGAAGTTGGCAGTAACTGCTGACGTCACGGTTCTTGTTGAATGTAATCCCTACTGGAGAGGGTGTTATATCGATTTCATCCCCCAGCATGACCTAGATGTGCTCCTTGACTGTCCTCTAATGCTCGCTTAAGGTAGAGGAGAGAGTAGCATAAGTACCAAACTTGGTATTAAGTTTTGCATCTTCCAGAATGTGACGCAAAGACTTTCAGGAAAATCCCCCTCACCAAACTACGCTCTATATGGAAAAAAGTTCATTGTTTTGGATTTCCTCCAAAGTGGATCTCGATTGAAATATATGTTTAAGATATTTACACGATAAATAAAATGCTTATCTTGAATTTTCTGTGAATAACCTGTGAAGCCATTTCCATTCAGAATGAATTTTGTACACTGTCAAACCATAAGACAGACATAAACTTACCACATGAAAAATGTACATTTCGTTAAAACACGCAATTTATGTAAAATGAATATTTTTGCAGCATTAAGTATTTCTGAGATAATCGTTATTGGTTTGAATTTTACTACTATTCTTTTGTTTCTCTTGATGTCATGCAAAGAGCATGGAACTTCAAAGCCAGCATATAGCAACCCGCGTGTTAAACATTTGATTATCGTTTGTTTCCTGTATCCCTCCTGTACCTACAATAAAATGTATAATAAGAATATTTATGTAAACGTATGTCTCGATTAACATGAAGTAATTAGAAAAGAAAATATTGCTACATTCACATGACTTTCTCTACCCACTACCTATCATTTATATGTAACTTGTAACACTGCTCTTGCGAAAGCTTATTTTTCTATTTCATGTTAATCGAGATAAACCTTTAGAAACAGTTACATTACACATTTTCGTTTTAGGTACAAGGAGGAAACCGAATCAACAGATGATTCTAGACCGCTTTTTGCTGGCCTAGTAATTCCATAATCTTTTCAGGAAATCGCGAGAAATAACTAAATAGCGAGAGTACTTAAAACAATACCAACTGTTCAAGTTCTGCGCCGTGGCGCAGTGAGCTGGAGCGTGGTGCGCCCGGGTTCGATCCCACCCATAGGTGTGCGGATGGGACCGGTGCCCATTCAGAATCGTGAGGAAGGTGAGAGCGGTCCTGGCCTCATGAGCCAACTTTCCGACTGGAGGGTGCTGGCCACATCACCTCCACGTATCGGTTGGAATCGCCTACCTCTGCCGTGCACATGTGGGCGGTAGCGTCCTAGCATTTATTTATTGAAAAACTCAATCCGAAAATAACGGATTCGGAAATGTCAAAAGGGCTATTTGAAATTAATTGTGTGTTTTAAGGAAAGCTGCATTTTTTGTGCTCTACAGTTTTTGTCCATCTCTTATACTAAATTATACAAAATTCCTTCCGAATAAGGGGAACTTCACAAGACTACTGTCAGAAAATTCAAGATGTACATTTTATTTGTTATGTAAATATCTTAAACAATATCTTGTGCTATTTTAATCAAAGTAGTTAGAGCCGTTAAAAGCCCGAGAAATGTTCCATGTAAAGGGTACTTTGAGGTTGGAGGATTTTCTTGAACATTTTCTTGTCGCATCTTTGGAAGATACTGAGCTTAAATATTGGTATTTATTCACTTTCTGTTTTTGAGTTATACTGTTAACATACACACACGCACGAATGTTGTTCTAAAAATGCTTTTTACTTACTCTACACCGTGTAATACATAAGAAGGGGAAGTATTGTATTCTACCCAAAAATCAATGTTAAGATTTCACCGGAAAATATATATTTTGATGCTTCCTGAACCCTCCCCCCAAAAAATTGTTAGAAAAAGACCGTGCAACACGAATATTTTCAAGGAAATCGCCCACCCCAAACTACTCTTTAAATGGAACATTTTTGGAAAATTTTGATTTTATCAAAAATGGTTCAAATGATTTTGATTACAATACCTTTGTTTTCATGACAGACGGGAAGGATATCTTGAATTTTCTGGGAATAGCTTCTGAAATCCTCTTCATTCTGAAGGACTTCTGCATAACTGGTAAACCGTAAGAGATAGGCAAAAATCTTCTTTACAAAACATGCAGACCTCAATAAAGCATACAGTTTATGTTAATTTTATTTTGTTAACCATTTCCAAGATATTCCTTGTTTTTGGTAGGAATTTTTAAAAGCTTATACTTTGCTCAAATGGAAGTCTCTCTCTCTCGGCCATGCAAAGAACGGAATTTCAAAGCCATCACGTAGCGACTCGCTCTTAAAAGATTTGACTATCGCTTAAGCTTAGTGCATTCCCATTATCTACAAGGAAATATGCATTAAGACAATTTCTGGAAATGTTTATCTCGATTAAAATGAAGTAGATACGCAAGAATAGCTTGTACAAAAGTAGAGAAAATCATGTGAGTGCAACACAGATTTTTATTTTAATTCCGAGGCTTCAAAACATACTTCTGGTGAAATCTCGACATCAAAGGTTTGGGCGGTATACAATACTTCCTCTTATCTACTATAGTTAGGCAGCAGAGAAAGTAATATGCTTTACTAAGAATAGTTGTAGAAGAGTGGGTAGAGAAAGGCATGTGGTGTTTTAAACTGGAGACGAATAGTTTCTGAAGTCACTATATTTCCGTTGAAATCTCGATATTGAATTTTTGGTGCATGTGAAATGCACAAATGTTTTGGAAAGAATGGGTGAAGAGACAACGTTACAGAAACAAACGAAAAGAAATGCAATAGAAAGAATGGTGTATAGAGCAGAAAACAATACAATTATTACGAAGAGGTAGAGAAAATCGGAAATGCGGAAGAATTGAGAAAGCTATGCTGCCAGCGAATGTAGAAAGTTGCGATTGAATTTACAACAATCGAGGAATCGTGTCGAATGTTTGTAATGGAATATCCCAGTGCACATTTTGTTGACAATGAAGGGTTTGCAGTCTTGCTGACGTCACGCGGCATCCCCAGCCACTCGGCTGCATTGATTGGACGAGCTCTCTGTTCCAGGAGGAGAGGGGCGTGTGACCAGGTCAAGGTTCAGTGTGTTTTAATTAAAATTCACGAGCGAGACAAAAGTGCTGTGCATTAGGAAAATAAAGCAGGTCCTCTTGCCTTGACAAGTGCTCAAGCAGGCACTTGTTTAATCCTTTTAAGGGATTTGTGTCGCATCGGGCTTCTGTCTGCAGTTAGTGCGTACATTCTTATTGGTTTTCAAACAGAACGTCTTCAAATTTTTAAAGCCTACAACGAGAGTTCCAGAGTTTATCTTGAGAGAATCTGGAAATCGAGTTGTGTTTGTTTTCAATGCCTTACCTATCTACTACAACATAGTTGCCAGCTTGCTGAAATTAAAAACCTTAAACCTTACCTCATCCAGTAAATCGCAATAATTTTTCGATCAGGTGAAATTTGGAATGCTTAAAAAATTTGGGTTCAAAAAATGTATGGAAAATGACACGTAAAATAAATGGGAATTCCGTTTTATAAGATTACTTTAAGACCTGTAGTACTGTTTCTTTCACATGCTAAAATTCTTCCTGGTAATACAACAAAGACCTATTAACGACAAGAGCACCATTCCTAGGATTTGCACAGATTTGTAGTCCATATTTTACGCTTCATAAATGAACTTTAAACAAAAACTGTCATAAAATGGGAAACTTATATCTCGCAGCCCTAAAATGCAAATAAGATATACAGTTTACGCGAGGGAGTTGACTTTACAATTACTGAATGTTCGCGCCCATTTACTGTTCATGGATTACTAGAACTAGCGGTGCAATCAAATTTTAAATCCGCATCCTATGCAGCCCAGTGAAGGGGGACCATGATCATGACGGATAGACACACAAATAAGCTCTGGCCTATCATAGCATTGTATACTAATTAGCGCGGTACATTAAATCTGTAATCTTAAGTTACAATATAATGCAGCAGAATTTAATGTCTTGTCATGTCCGTGGTAAAAATCTGTAACACTTTGAATGTGCCCACAAAGCTGTAAGAACTCGTTTGCGTTAAGTCGTAAAAAGGCCTCCGCTCTCTACATTTTACTGACAAACAGTAAAAGTTGGCAAGCATGCGATAATCCCGGACACCATTAAACATATTTTGATAATTCTTCCACCATTTAAAAGAACTATTCTTCCCAATATATAGGCTATAAAACAGCTCTGGATTTCATCCAAGACCTGTATATTAAAATACGAACACGTTGGAGTCATAAAAGAACATACGTTCTTGTGAAGAAGGCTTTGACTTTTCGTTGAGAATGTCATGGGGTAGAAAATAATTATTACACCACAGAAAATGTGTATAAACATTTAATGTATTACATTCACAAGATTTTTTGTATCAATAACTAATTCACATATATGCGTTATGTATATTACAGTATTAATACAAAAAGTGATTCTTCTATCCACGTTTCGTTACTAACGATGACGTTTACAAATCAATCAAAACAATTCCTAGTTACTACATTCGGTAAACAATATTCAGATGTTTATTCGTGATAAGCTCTTGCGATAGAAACAAAAGAAGAAAGAAAAAAATTGATCTCGGTTAGATGAACTTAGAAAAAGTTAAACTTGCAACATGGAATATTTAAAAAATACTGCTAACGCTACAAAGAAAGAAAACAAAAGGCGCAAATTATGTATTTCAATGAACTTTTGCAGATTTTCTGTCGTGAGTTTTTGACTATGTCTTATAGCTTTCTCATTTTACAAAATTATTCAATAAATTAGACAATTAAGGTGATTTTACAGGCTATTGACAGAAGGTTCAAAAGTTGTATTTTATTACTTGTGAAAGTGTATGAAACTTACGTAATTTATTTAAATCGTTAGAGCTATTTCTGACCCAAAAGAAGAAGGAGAGAGTTCTCTGTAAACGGTAGTTTGGGGTGGGCGGATTTTCTTGAAAATCTTCGTTTATATCTTTGGAAGATACTGAGCTTAAATATCTACCAAGTTTGATATTTATCCGACTTTTCGTTCTTTGAGTTAGGTCGTTCACGCACACGCGGATTTTTTTTTCTTTTCTGAAAACGACTATTTTTAATACTTTGTTCAGGAGACCTCAAAACATGTATTTCCAGCGAAATTTTGATAGAGAATTTTTGGATGGATTGCAATACTTGCACTACTTATTACAGGTAAATGGTAGAGAAGGTGATAATAAGTAGGTATGTACAAAAACGCAGATACTTCATTCCAAGCAATATACACAGATAGTCACGATTTAGCAACTGAAGGGGAAAAAACACAGCAAACAAAAGACAATCGGATCTGCTTATACCCTCAATGGTATGGTATACAGTGTGGAAGGTGACCTATGATCATCCTTTTGAACTATAAAAGAACACGTTGTTTTGAGTGCTTTTCCTGAATAATTTTTTTCCATAATGCTTTCCGTTCCTGAGGTACTATTTTATTCTGCACAATATTACAACACAGCTAATTCGTCGTCCTCCGAGGTGTAGTGGTTACCATTGCTAGCCTCTAGTTCCCGAGGTCGCGGGTTCAATCCCAACGAAGGGCGATGGACCTTTTCGGGCGTAAAAATCCTTAGTATGGCATCCTTCAGAAGGGAAGTACAGCCGGTGGTCCCGTGTCATAGATTTACGGCACGTAAAAGAACCTAAAGCCTGATAAAGAGGCCTCTGAGCAAACTTACCGGTCGCTAAGGACCACAGTAGTTATAGAGCTCCATAAATAAAACCCAATTTAATTTTATTTACAGCAAATTCAACAGGTTCACTTTACATTGAACTGTTAATTTTTAATTCTCCAGCTTCTCCTGCTAAGGCATCGAACAAATAAATACTTCTGGTATACAAATAAACAGAAAACTTCACACGATTGTAACATGTCCCAAATATCATGTGGAAATGAGGAAGCATTTACAATATTACGCAAATGATAATAGGAACACTTATTTGTAAAGGTAAATAAAAGCTTGAGAAACCCAAGTTACAAGATTATGCTTCCTTTCTTTGTGAATTATAAAACTCTATGACAAGAACAGAACATAAATAAGAACCTCTTTTTAACTTTTAGAGAATTTGTTCAAAATGTACACTCCTCGTCAACACGCATGCTTCACAACGTTTTCTCCAATTATGCTGCACTCTACGAAGTGCGTCCTTTTTTATTATTATTATTTATTTATTATTTCTTCTGCTGGTGAAAGTGTTCTTTCTTGCTACGTTTCCCCATCAGACACTTCTGTAATGTATACGCGAGTTTTTATATCGCCCCAAAGAAAGAAAGAAAAATTTATTGGATTTAGATCTGGCGATCTTGGTGGCCATCTTATTGGTCCATTCCGAGCGATCCAGCGTTCTACACAGGTGTTGCGTAGATCGCTACATACGGCTGTAGTTATGTGCGGAGGTGCGTCGTCTTGTAATAGCCACGTATCATTTCATACTGCCAGGGGGGGGCATCCTCAAGCAGTACTGGTAACGTTTCTTGGTTTCTTGAAGAAACTGGAGATAGATGGCTCGTTTCAAAACCCGAGGAAGAATCCACGGACCGATGAATGTGTTTCCTACGATTCCTGCCCAAACATTTACAGAAAATCTTTGTGGACTGTCGTAACCCCAGGTGTGTGCATTATGGTAATTAGTAACTCCATTTCTGGTAAACGTTGCTTCATCCATTGCAAGAATTTTAAGGGAAAAGTCCCCTCCTTGTTGAAGAAACCATTCGGAAAATGCTACCCTTGGCGCATAATCCGCTTCAGAGAGATAGTGGACGCTCTGAGTATAAAGGCGTAGCAGTTCTTTTAATGTTCTCAAAACAGTCCAATAGGATACGCCGATAGTGCGAGCGCTACCACGGTTGCTGCTTCCAGGATCTTCTTCCATCAAGTGAAAGATTTCTTCTTCTTCTTCTTCTTCTTCTTCTTCTTCTTCTTCTTCTTGTGCACGTTTCTTTGACCAACTCCTTCAACATAAGGAGATACGCTTCCTGTATCTAGAACTCTTTGACAGATGAAAACAAATGTCCTATGATGTGGTGCTCGTCTATTTGAAAATCTTCCTCGATAAATTCTTGGCGCATTTGTTTCACCGTAAATGAGTAGCATTTCAAGATACTCGGCATTAGTAAACAGCCATTTCGTTACTGATAATCCCGTGTTTCGAAAATAAGCCATAAGCCAATAAACAACAGCTGAAGTGCGTTTGTTTCGATCTTATAGTGTTGTGCTGTATTGAGTCTCATGGCTAATGATGTAGATTCAACTGAGATAAAATTGAAAGCCTATAATAATAGCTAAGAGTGCAAATTGTTCTAATTCAAAGTGTATTTCAACATGCAGAAATCTCCTCTAAGAAATATTTGAAAAAGTATTTAAGTTTAGTAAAATCGTCAATTAAAATAGTTAATAGTAATCAGTTTTCGCTATTTTCTCAAAAAGTACATTTAAAACAGCAAAACTGCACTAAGATTTTTGTTCTATTCATACACACACCTAAGCTAGCGTATATTAGACCATTAAGTGAAATTATTCGGTTATTTTTCTATTTTGGATTAATAATAATTGATGTTATAGTGGGTAGAAAAGGTCGCGTGATTGTGCCGTATAGGATTTTTAAATGCTGAATCACCATTCTTGTGCTTCTCGCCATCTCAAACAACGACCATTTGACTGTCGTCTTAGCCTCCGTTTGCTCCTGTGTGTCTACAACGAAATTTGCATTGAAACAATTCCGGTGAACATTTATCATGATTAACAAGAAGTAGGCGAAAAAGAAAACAATTTCTGCAATAATAATTTGAAGAAATAAATGTGGAAATAAAAATGAAGTGGGTAAAGAAAGCCGTTTGACTCTTACCTCTGCTGTGATACGTAGGTTATAATTTTCCATTCGTTTCTCTACATAGTCACTTCCCAGGTTAAAAGAAAATGTGAAATTTAAAAGTGTACCATTGCGACTTTGCATGCAGAGCAATTAAAATTTTATATGCAGCGGAGTATGGACGAAAACAAATGGCAGCGGATCTGAAAAGAAAAGAGAGAAACTAATGAGATGGCAAACAAAAGAAATCCGCTGTAGTGGAGAGTGGTGGAAGTGGAAAGCTAATGCAGTTTACTGAAGGGTTATATTTACCTCGAAACACGTAAAATAGAGGGGACAAAAATCAAAGTTCATGGCCATATAAATCGTAACCACGCGCGGATCTGTGTCCTGCAGGACACAGATTTAAGGATCATTTTCTCCAAAATGAGTATAAACTTAGGTTTGGTTTAAAGTGGTGGAAGGGAAGTCTATTCATGAGGTTTAAACTAAGATCTAAGTTAAATCTTTCTTCTGGTAGGTAACTCATATTCTATGTTAAACCTGTTGAAATAGTACAATAGACTCGCGATTATCCGAGCTAACTGGGACCGAGAATACCTCGGAGGTAATGTGCTAATAGGTCGTAAATGATGAACAAAGGGTAAAACTGTATATTTATTTATTTCTTCCGCATAATACCTTAAAGTATGCACTCTGTCAAACTAAAAGGGTCGGCCTCTGAGCAGTTACATTTTTTCCAAGTTCCTTTGTGTGAGCGCGCGATTCACAACCATCAACTTCTGTGTGCCGATTTGGCTAACTATAAGCCACAATGCATTGATTTGTGGTACCTCACACTGTGTTGGCGTGAAGCAGTGATTAAGCTACTTGACTTCTATGCAAGTAGCCCGATTTGGATTCTCCATGATGGATTGTTGTCTTTTATTTCCTTGCAACTCGTTTTACTGTAATATAGTTAAATAACAGCTTGCGTTACTTAATTTATTTGCTAATATAATTACAATAATGGTGACATTTTGGGTTACAGAATTAAATTGACAATATGAAACCTCCTTCCGATACCATGTACTGGTATGACGGACTATTAAATAAACGTTACTTACATAAAAACGAAGAAAACCGTTGTATTTTTACTCGTGTATTTAAAATGAAAGGGGGAAAAAAGTTGAGTGGCTTCACGGAGAATTTTGAACTCGTAATCTCAGGAAAAATAAGCTAACTCTCTACCGGTGAGCTAAGATTGCTGCAGTAAGTGTGGCATTGTAACGAGCTTGAGAACCAAGAATGTATAAATTGTGTTTTGGTTACAAATATTCAGTGTTGAAACGCACTGAAACATCTCTCTGTTTGAAATCCCGTATATGAATTATTGCGTAAAAATCCTTAGCATGGCTTCCTTCGAAAGGAGAGTAAAGCCGGTGCTCCCGTGTTATTTAGGCACGTAAAAGAACCTCAAGCCCTGATAAAGAGGTATCTGAGCAACATTTCCGATCTTTCACGCACAATATAGAATGCGACGGTAAGAGCCATGTCAGTTAAAAGAGCGTCCATAAATAAAGCTCAATTTATTTTTATAAATTATTTTCTCGGAAGACTGTTTTTTATTATAGTTGTGTTCCCCATTATAATTACTACTATATACGCAGTCTTGTGAAAAAGGCTGGCTGTCCCGAGCGCTCATGGAAGTACCTACCGACTCGAGCTCCGTCTCTCAGACGCCGGCCAGTTTTAAATTGACCGAGTGTACATTTACTACTTCATACAGTTTAAATGAAACGTAAACAGATTACAGTATTAAATGAGATTACGTTTCGAAAAAGTCTTTTAGGCTAACCTCTTGCATCTCTTGGACACTGCGATGTAATGCCAATCAAGCGGCGTAGATTCTTCTAGCTGTCCAATGTAGGCCTGTAGCTTCGATCACCTTTAGTTCCTCAGGATGTGATATTTTGGGGTGCTCCTCTTCAGGATACATGGTCATATCAACAATGGAGTTCGTCCGTCAGTTCGGTGACCTCTAACACCACTTGAGGACGTCTTCATTTTCGATTTGCATTTCCACTGGCAGCTCGTCAACTTCATTGGCTAGCTGACACACCCGCCTAGCGCCGCACTGATAACAAAACATCTGATGTGTTACATTCACCTGACTTTTTCTACTGAACGCTATATGCTGGCCTTAAATTCCATATTCTTTCCATGGAATCGCGAGAAACAGCTTAATATTGACAGTACTTTGAAAAATGACATGAACAGTTCGAACCATTAATAACGGATATCTCAGAAGTGCCACAAAAAAGTTATTTTAAATAAATTGAGAGCTTTAAAGAGATCTACATTTTTAAAAGTGCGTTTTCGTTTATCGCTTAACGTTTACCAGTTATACAAGATTAACAAAATAACCTTCGAATGAAGAGAACTTCACAGAGCTTTCCCAGAATATTCAAGATATACATTTTATTTGTCATGTAAATATCTTCAATGTCTGGTATTTTAATAAAAATTTAGTTTTTTTTACAAAATCAAAAATTTCGAAAAAAGTGTTTCATGTAAAGAATAGTTTGGGGTTGGGGATTTTCTTGATGGTCTTAGTGTCGTATCTTTAGTAGATGCTTAACTTGAATACCCAGTTTGGTATTTATCCGACTTTTTGTTTTTAGTTATGCTCTTCACAGACCCACACACGGACATTTTTTCATGTTTTTATTCAGGGGACCTCAAAACCTGTATTTCCAGTGAAATCTCGGTATCGAATTTTTGGGTGGAATGCAGTTACCTTCTCTACCCACTAGGTAGCTACGTGGTGGAGAAAGTAAAACTATGCCTAATTTATTTTCCAATTCCCACGGTTAATCGTGAGTCTACTTGCAGACATTCTCGTAATTTCTATTTATAAAAGTAATTTATCTTCAGTTTAGTTGCATTTGCAGCATTTGTCAACAAAGTGACATACGCTTAAGAACTAAGAGATGCGGAAATAAAAGAAGATGATTGTAATCTGGAAGTGCTGGTTTCCAAAAATGCGATGAAAATACATTTTTAATAGGTTCCGATCGCATGCATTATCTGTCGTAACATAAAAAGCACAATTAAAATTAAAAAACCACCAGGGTTGCGCTTGAAATGAAATATTACTAGATTACTGCGAATAGTTTCCATAACCTTGACAAATATCCAAATGCACCACAAACTGTCATTCACCCATGCTTAAATACTAGACTCGCTTGGCTGACAGTAGTGACGTGTGTGTAATATAATCCTGTAACCAGTTTTGTTACTTATTTTAAGTATTTTCTATGAAATTAAAATTCATAATGAATAGACAATAAATTGCAAAATATTTTTATGCATATGAGGAAAAAGAAGCTGTCATTACTTAATCACTTTCGATACCAGCGTTTCTTTTGTTATGAAAGATTTTTGTGATATGTAGAGTTTGTGGCAAGATAAAGTCCATGATGTTTGTGCTTCATCCTTAGTGTGAAATGGCTTCAGCTATGTCACCATAATGTCGTTGTGGTGTATTGGTTACCATGCTAGCCTCTAGTTCCCGAGGTCGCGGCTTCAAACCCGGCGGAGGTCGATGGATTTTTTCGGGCGTGAAAATCCTTAGCTTGACTTCCTTCGGAAGGGAAGTAAAGCCGTTGGTCCCGTGTCATAGATTTACGGCACGTAAAAGAACCTCACGTCTGATAAAGAGACCTCTGAGCAAAATTACTGGTCTTTCACGCCCAATATAGAATGGGACGCTAAGGACCATTAGTTAAAGAGCGTCCATAAATAAAACTCGATTTCAATTTAATAATGTCGTTAGTGACTTCTCATCTTTTTTTCAATGAATATTTATTAGCACGGGCTTTCTAATTAAAACTAATTACATTAAATGTGAACAAGGTGCATGCTGTTAATATATATTCAAACTAGGTGTCATTCGACACCGTATATTCCTACAGGAACGCGCACATGCACATAACCAAGAAAGTGACCAACGGAGATTCGAATGTAGATCCTCTGTCTATCCAACCCAAGTACAAGATGGTCCAAAGAAAAAGGTAACCGAAATTCTACGTCGTTTGTTATACCTTTTTTGTTGTTTCATAAATTATCATTTGAATCAATAGAGTGGAGAAGAAGCAATAGAGTTAACATGCAGTAGGGCGCTCCTGTGGTACTGGAAGTATTAATGGACCATCACTGAAAGCTGTGTTGCAGGGTTTTGAGTATACCACTACCTAAAATAACAATTCTGCACTGGGTGGAAATGTTTCGAAAGACAAGTTCTGTTACCAATCACAACTGCTTGAAGACTGGAAGACCAAAGACCACAAAAACAAATGACGATATTGGACAAAATCCTAACTTCTCCAAAGAAAGGTGAAGAAAAGAAAAAAGAAGTCCTGATCTGTCTTTATGTTATGCGTTTCTATGGAGAATACTGAAGGAACAGTGCTTCATACCCGTCCCACGTACTCTACACGCTCTACGTGAAAACATCGAAACAAATTACCCTTTTGGAGGGGGGGTGCCACCCCGTATAAAAGTCTCGGTGAGCTTATGTATCTATATGTATTTTACATTTTGTAAATGTATCCGGCGCTGTGGATTAGAGCATGGAGCTCTAGTTCCCGGCCACGGAATGCACCCGAGTTCGATCACACCATTTTGGGGTGCGGATTTTAAGTCCCGGGTATCTCAGCATCGTGAGGAAAGTGAGGAGCTGCGACAGGCAGCGATCCCGGCAAGGGAGGCCAACATTCTGGCTGTGAGATGTGTGATGCTGGCCACATTACCTACCCTATTGGTTGCATCATCGCCCACCTTTGCCGTGCGTACATGGGCGTGAGGCCGGCAGTCGGGTTGGCAGGTCTAGGCATTTCATGGGCTGTAGGACCACGGGGTTGTTATTATTTTTATTATTATTATTATTATCAGCATCTAACTGTGTTTAGGTTTTATGGTTGGGTTGTGTGATAGGGTGTTTTGTAAAGCTTGAGGTCCCACATTGTTTTATTTACTTTTAACGGCAGCACTGCATTAATTCGAGAAAATATCTTAGGTGGATCCCTGAAATGCTTGGATGCATGTGATGGCAATATATATATATATATATATATATATATATATATAAAATGTTGCACTCACATGCCTTTCTCTATTCACTCTTCTTCAAACTGTTCTTACAAAAGCCTATTCTTCTACTTGTTAATACAAATAAACTTCCATTTGCTGGTATATTTTTAAAACAGCGGATCGCTATGTGATGGCTTTGAAATTCCATGATGTTTGCATGACCTCGAGATAAAACGAATTCGACTTACCACTTGAAAAAAGTAAAAGTATTTGCAAATACAAATTAGTAACAAAGAATATCTCGGAAATGGTTAATGCCACAAAAACAAATTATTTGACATAAATTGTGGACTTTAACGAGATTTAACAGTTTTTTTTCAATAAGATTTTGGCCATCTCCTGCGGTTTACAGAATATAAAAAACTCATTCAGAATGAGAAGACGAATGCACAGGCTATTTGCAAAAAATTCAAGGTATACGCTTTGTCACGCTAATACCTTTAGAGACATTTTTGAAAATAAAAATCAACAATTTTTTTCCCATGTAAAGGGTGGTTTGAGGAGGGGGGATTTTCTTGAAAATCTTCGTGTTGCATCCTTAGAAGATACTGAACAACCGAGTTTTGTCGCCCCCACACACAACACTAACACACATACACCCAGACCTTTTTCTAAAAATGCTTTTCTTTGTTTGTTTTTTGTACATTCAGGGAGTCTCTTCATCTATTTCCAGTGAATCCTCGATAGCGAATTTTTGGATGGGATGTAATGTGTAGCTAGAGGAACTAGTTGCTGCAAGTGCAAGCTAGTAGTGAAAGTAAAAATGTTGGGGCAAGTCCCTGTATTTATAATATGTCCGATACAGATAAAAATGTAGGTAACAAAAGTGCGATGTTGCTGCTGACCTGGCATCTTGCGGGAGGATCAATAAACACTTAAAACACAACACGCGCTTTGTATGGGAGGCAATGTTTTGGCCACATTTGGACAGGCAGGACAGTGTAGGAGTCGCAATCGATCCTCGCCGCCTCCGCCTGACGTAGTTAAAAGTCCACTTCCGGTCTCAGTTTCCTTTCTCCCTTCCCATTAGAGCACACAGATACCTGACAGGCAACGTATCCCTAAACCCTACTATTTTAAGGGCATGTTAATGTTAAATTTGCTGAATTCATGCTCCATTATCTCAGAAGCTATATAAGATATCAGATTGAAACTTTTACAGGCCTGCTGATCTACCCTTATTTTTATTTTGTGTATTTATTGGGTAAAGTGCTAAGAAGCATTTACAATAGGTTTGTCTAGTGAATTTGATCTTGGCCACTCATTCAGTAGACAACTACTATAATTCATAGACATTTAATAACTAAATATTGTTACCCACAATTAAAATTGTCCTTCACAGTTCATTTCCACTTATTTTTTACATTATATAAACATTGGTTGAACTATTCTGTTTAAAACCGATTGTGTGTTTCAAACCACTTGTGATTAAGAAGTTCTTCTCTCCAGTTGATAGTTCCTTATAATCAAACATTGTGTGCCCCCTGGACACTTCTCCTCTGACCTTTTAACTTCCGCACTCCAGTTCTTGCCCTCTCTTTCCTCCTTGTTTACTTTATCAATATATTTTCTGTGTCCAAAGAAAATTTAACATAAAATACCAGTTATATATTTTCGTTAAGTCACTAAACAAATTTTGTCTCTCTATTTCTTCAAGTCATAATCTTGCCTCTTTCCAAAACTCTTTAGTGTTTGATCTACTTTCTTTATCCAATAAACTTGTCTATTAAGGAAGACAGGGCTTCTCAATTATACCATACTTTGATTAAAATTTATCAGCAAATGTTTTTAAATAACCAACCATCTTATTAACAGCCCTCAACAGCACTTTGAGGTTGTGTTTTTCATCCTAACGTGTAATTTAGGTATCTTCAATAGTTTCTGAGAAAACGGGTCATTTATGCCAGAACAGAAGAAACTGCTCAAAGCAAAAATGAGAAAACAAACTCGCATTTATTTGTAAAGAAAGCAACCACGTGTCTTGAGCACACAGAAGCTGCCAAATAGTATACCAATTTGTAGATCAAAACTTCCTCTTAAAATGGAGTAAGGTTTACCTCTATACTCCAAAGTGTGTGGAAGGAATTCTTTTCTTATGTTAAGTGATGCACAATTCAAAATGACAGTTACCGTTTTTAAAAATATAGAGACCTAAAACATTGAAAAATTACAGGACAAAATGCCAACATTAAAATAAAAAAAGTTTTCAATTATTAACACAGCTGAAAAATGTCATGCAGTTAAAAGTGTTTTTTCAGGTTTGAATTTTATTGTGTTTACTACACTTCTTGTAATAGATTGGTACTGTGTTAATGAGTATTGTAATTTATACATTTTTACTTTCTCTACCAATTACCTCTACTAGGCAGAGGAAATATTCTATTCCACTAAAACATTGGATCTCTAAATATATGTTGAATTTCCCCTGAATCCAAAAAAAAGGCATTTTTAGAAAAAGCTCTGCGTATGTGCGTGCTTACGGGCGCGCGTATACAGACATTTGTATCTTTGAATTTTCTCAAGTGCTTAGTATAACGATTTTGATTGAAGTACCATATATTTAAAATATTTACACAATAATAAAATATATATCTTGAATTATCGACGAATAGCCTGTGAAGTCCTGTTTTTTGGGAATTCATTTTGTATAATTTTTGTACAACTGGTAAAGAGAGACAGAAAAGCTACATGAAAAATGTAGATCTCGTAAAAACGCAGCATTTGTTTCACAGCATTGACCACTACGAGATATTTGTAGCTATTAATCTGAATTTTCCAATACTTTACATAAGGATACACATTGAAATTTCAAAAATCCGTAATTTCAGGTCGATTTTAATACAGCAATCAGGGTTTAATCTATAATATGTGAACCAAATTCCATACATATTTTTAAGTTAGTTCTAGAGATATTAATTTTTTTGTTGGTAATTTTGCTGCTTTGAAAAATTGCTTCAATCGATTAATTAATTTTTTAAAATTTTAACGCTTTGTGATTATACTCTTTAATACAATAGTAATATATCGTAGAAATGAAATTTTAATTATCCTACTAGTTTTGAAGAAAATAAATGTTAAATATGAGACTGAATTTTTTGCTTAAAACATTTCCAAAATAGGAATATTATTCTTTAATAACATCAAAACTAAGCACACTAACAAAAATACATCTCATTTTTTATCCTGTTAATAACAAGGAAGTATACAGAAAAATATTTATTTATGCCTAAAAGTACACCATCTGGAACAATTTAAAAATGAGAATGTGCTGAGAAATAAAAATCCAGTAAAGAGAGTTTAAAGTTAATAACGTTAAAGTAATACTTTTCCTGACTTCATGGTGTATAAAAGCATTTTGAAGATTTCTGAGGCCATCTCTTGAATTGTTCATTTTATACTGGCAAAACTTTTTTTTCTACAATTTTATTGGAAGATAGCCTTACAGGCAGGCATTTAAATCCCTATAGATATAACACGTTTTAAAACTCGTACAACTATAAAAACAACATAGAATTAAACTTAAGGATTTACAGTATTTTAAACTTTAAAATCCATATTTATGCATTTTAGCAATTTTTGGCCTTTTTTTCACAGATGGGTGAATTATTCTAAGTACTAAGTCGCCATTCCTTTGTTTCTCGTGATTTCATGCAAAAAGTGTGGAATTTCGGAATTTTGCATATAGCGACCCGATTTTTAAACATCGAATATCGCTTCAGTTTCCTCTATCCCTCTTGCACCTACAACGAAATGTATATTATAACCATTTCTGCAAACGTTTATCTCTATTAACAGTAAATATAAAAATACGATTTTTTTTTAGGAATATTTATGTAAGAGTGGGCAGACAGTCGTGTAAATGAAACACAGATTTCTCTCCCTCCCCCCCCCCCCCTCTCTCTCTCTCTTCCCTTTCCGTAATACCCACAAGACCACTTTAAGTGTCACATCCTCATTTCTTGCTCGCTGACCCCACAAAAAGGGAAAATACAAACTTGATGTGCTACAGTCACACCTTTCTCTGTCCTTTGTCGTTTATTTTTTTTACATAACTTCTACAAACTATTCGCACGAAGGTTTATTTTTTGTCTACTTCATATTAACCGAGATAAGCTTTTGCAGAAATAGTTCAGTGAAGATTTCATTGTAGATACAAAGAAACCGAATCGATAGTCAGATGTTTAAAAGCATGTGCTATTGGCTGGCCTTGAAATTCTAATGATACTATGACGTCGCGAGGAATAACTGAATAGCAACTGCACTTTAAAATAATGACAAAATATTGAAAAATTCAAACCAATAATAATGGATATCTCTGTAATGGTTGATGCCACAAAATAAGTTATGTATTTTAAGGAGTTCTTTATTTTTATGTATAGTAAGTTTTTTCTATCTCTTATTGATTACCAATATAAAATTATACAAGCTTCCTTCTGAATGAAGAGGACGTTGCAGGCTATTCCCAGAAAATACAAGAAATACAGTTTATTTGTTATGCAAATATCTTAAATGTATATTTTCATCAAAATCGTTTGAGCTATTTTTGAGAAAATAAAAAATACTGAATATTTTCCCATCTAAAGGATAGTTCGGGGTTGGGATTTTTTCTTGAAAATCTTCGTGTGGGACTTAAGATGCTAAACTCAGGTATCAAATTTTATGTTTATCATACAGATTTTGTCCAGTTTTCACTGTCACTTCACTAACTTGACTAGTTCACTTTTCACTGTCACTTCACTAACTTGACTAGTTCACTTTTCACTGTCACTTCACTAATTTGACTTAGTTCACTTTTCATTCACATTGCGTAGCAGCGTGATGAAATACGTGCGAAGCAACCTCTTATTTCCCCCGCTTTAATATGTGTTTTAAAATCTGCGTTGTCAATTAAAAACTGACTAAAATTGAAAAAAAATGCTCAACTGTATGCATGATTGGTCATAGAAAATGTCTTAACCGAGCCAGGGAAATGGATATAAAATTTTCTATGTGAACCCTGAAAAAGCAACAGTGAGTGACGAAGGTCAATCAAACATGCGTCCGAACCCCAACAAAGGGCTGCAGGTCTACCGTAGGGTTAAAGTAAAGTTTTCTGCAGCATCAGAAGTGCCTTGCTTAAGTATACATCTCCGTGCATTGCCGGTTTCTTTATTTCGATGTGTATACAATATGTCGCACCGATTACAGTTTTCAGCCTGCCATAACTTCCATTTCCAATGGCGTGGAAGGAAATGTATTCAGTCGGGTGATTTTCCTATTATCTTCTGTGATACATAGTTAATGATTTTGCAAATGGACGCCAACACATTATGTTATTCCAAATTGAAAACTGATCAGTTGTGAATATTAATATGCACTATTATAATCATTCTCCCGTAATTATGCAACCCGCAGACTATAGGATAACTTAAAAACATCGGCTCTTTTTGTCAGCAAAAATTACTTACATTCATATGACTTTCTCTACCCACTTTCATGCACACTGTTCTTACAAATACTTTTTATTTTTTGTACTACATATAGTAAGTGGAGGAAGCATTGCATTCCACTCAAAATTTCTATACTGAGATTTCACCTGAAATACACGTTTTGAGGCTCCCTGAACACAAAGAAGCATTTTAGAAAACGGTCCGTGTGTGTGTGTACAACATAACTAAAAAGTAAAGTGTCCGGTAAATACCAAAGATCTGTATTTAAGATGCAACAAGAAGATTTTCAAGAAAATCTCCCCACCCCAAACTACTCTTTACATGGATTTTTTTTTCCTAATTTTTGATTTTCTCAAAATGGCTATAAGATTTTGAGTAAAATATCATATGTTTAAGATATTTTCATGACAAATAAAATGCATAGCTTGGATTTTTTTTTTGGGGGGGGAATATCCTGTGAAGTCCTCTTTATTCTGAATTACTGTTGTGTAACTGGTAAATCGTAAGAGATAGACAGAATCTTACTACACAAAAAATGTACATCTCGTTAAAGTACGATTTATGACAAAGTTTTTGTGGGTTAACCATTTCTGAGATATTCTTTGTTATTGGTTTAAATTTTCAAACTCGTACTTTTCTCAAGTGGAAAATCGCTATTCTTCTTTTTCCTTTTTTAAATACCTGTGGTCATGCAAATAGAACAGAATTTCAAAGCCATCACATAACGACCGCTGTTAGAAGATTTGACTATGGCTAAGTCTACTGCATTCCCTTGTTCCCCTTGCACCCACAAGGAAATATGTAACAAAACCATTTCTTCAAATACTTATCTTGAACATGAAAGAGATAACGGAATAAGCTTTTGTAATAATAATAATAATAATAATAATATGTAGAGAAAGCCTAAGTCGTATGGATGTAATACATCGTATTTTTATTCTCTGTACTTCATATTAATCGATATAAACGTTTTTTCCAGAAATGGTTTCATTACACATTTGATTATCGGTACAAGAGGACTACAAGAGACTGAATCGATAGTCAAATGTTTAAAAAGTGGGTCGCTGTATTCTGGCTTTGAAATTCCACAATCTTTACATGACATCACGAGAAACAAACGAATAGTGACTCTAGCACTTAAAACAGTTAAGTATTGATTTTTAGTCGCTTTAACTTCGTGGTCATATTGCGACGGTTACTGTAGGTTCACCTGAGTCAGTGTATGTCGGACAGATGGCTTAGTCGTATAGTCGCCTTCCTGTACCGTGTATTTTTATTTCTCTCTTTTTTGGTGTACTTTGGGTCATGGTATTCAATCTCCAATCCGGCATTTGCCAAACAAGTGAGGGAAACCACTAAAACCGCAGTCATATTGTTCGGACACGATATTTGAAGCCGCGACCTCCCGATGGCAAGCCATACCCCCTGAATTATTTCGCTTGGTATTGGAAAATTCAAACCAATAAAAATGAATATCTCGGAAATGGTAAATGGCACAAAAATTACATGAATTTTCTATTTTGATAAGTTATAGGTACATTAAATAATAATGTATATATTCTTTTTGTGATAAGCATTTTCTATCTCTTATGGTTTACCAGTTAGTAAACAACATTCATTCAGTGAAACGAGGACTTCACAGGCTATTCTCGGAAAAGTCAAGATATACGTTTTATTAGTCAAATAAATATCTTAAACTTACGATATTTTAATCAAAATCGCTAGGACCATTTTCGCGAAAATCAAATCAATCTAAGTAAAAGATGGTTTGGGTGGGAGAATTTTTTGAAAATACGCATCTTCCAAGGATACATGCCGTATCCTTGGAAGATGCGTATTTATCCGCGTTTTCATTTTTGTATTACGCTATTCGCAGACCGCGTGAACTTTTTGTTCTTAAAGTGTTGCTTTGGGATTCAGGGGGCCTTAAGATATGTATTTTCGATTACTTCCTCTACTTATTATAGGTAAGCGGTGAGAAATAAAAAGGTAGTAGTTTGACATAGATCTAAAACCAAGATAATAATGCGAGGGTTAAAATCTTTTGATTTAACCCATTTTAGCTGCGTACGTTATTACGTGCTCATGACTTCAGTGAGTGCGTTTCTGATGCGATATCAAGTGTTGTTCTGTGAGTGAGGTGGTGACGACAGTTGTGATGTACAGTGAGTGCTGCCACTGCGAGAGATGTGAGAAGTGTTGTGTTCGACGTCTGAGCGAGTGAAGCGGACAGAAGAGGCGACTTCACGCGTGTTTCATTCCACCGCTGCGCGCAGTCACAAAACTGAAGCGACAGAGAAACTGAACTAAATCACATTAGTGAAGGGACAATGAAAAGTGGACAAAATCAAGGAGTTGAGGAGTTTGTGTTCACATTTCATATTCGGTTAGAATGGGTACAAAATTAAGGGTACTTCAGATAAAGAGCTTCCGAATCAAGCTTGCAGCTGAATATTTCCAAACCGGGGATAAAGGCTTCGAATCTCTGCTAGCTAAAAGAAATACAATGAAATATATACGTAATTAACTGCAAACCGGCTGGAGCAAATAAACACACTTTATTACTTTCTCTACTACGTATAGTAAGTAGGGGAAGTATTGCATTCCACCCAAAAATTCGATACCGAGATTTCACCGGAAATACATGTTTTGAGACCTCCTGAATCCAAAAAAAGCATTTTTGGAAACATGTCCGTGTGTGTGTCTGTGTGTGTGTGTGTGTGTGTGTGTGTGTGTGTCTGTGTGTGTGTGTGTCTGTGTGTCTGTGAACAGCATAACTCAAAAACTAACAGTCGGATAAACACCAAACTTGGTATTTACGTTCAGTATCTTCCAGAGATGCGACACGAAGATTTTCAAGAAAATCCCCCCACCCCAGACTACCCTTTACATGGAACATTTTTCGAAAATTTTAATTTTCTCAAAAATGGCTCTAACGATTTTGATGAAAATATCATATGTTTAAGATAATGTCATGAGAAATGAAATATATATCTCGAAATTTCTGGGAATGTCTCCAAAAGTATTCTTCATTATGAACGACTTTTGCATAACTGGTAAACCATAAGAGATAGACAAAATTTTACTATTCAAAAAATGTAGATCGCGTTAAAATACACAACTTATATCATACACATTGTTTTTGTTGAGTGAACCGTTTTCGAGATATTGCTTGTTATTTCCTTCAATTTTCCAATACTTATACTTTTTCTCAAATTCGTTATTCATTTTTTATGTCCTGGACATGCAAAGAGAATGGAATGCGCCACATAGCAACCAGCGATAAAATATTTGACTATCGCTTAAAAGCTACCATATTCCCCTTGCATCTACAAGAAAATTACCAATAAGATTGACATCTCGATATCTCGATTAATATGAAGCATATGGAGAATAGGCGTTTGTAAAAATAGATTGTACAAGAGTAGAGAAAGGCATGTGAATGTAACACATCAGATTTTTTTTACTTTCTCTACTACGTATAGTAAGTAGGGAAAGTATTGCATTCCACCCAAAAATTCGATACCGAGATTTCGCCGGAAATACACGTTTTGAGACCTCCTGAATCCAAAAAAAGCATTTTTGGAAACATGTCCGTGTGTGTGTGTGTGTGTGTGTGTCTGTGAACAGCATAACTCAAAAACGAACAGTCGGATAAACACCAAACTTGGTATTTAGGTTCAGTATCTTCCAGAGATGCGACACGAAGGTTTTCAAGAAAATCCCCCCACCCCAGACTACCCTTTACATGGAAGACTTTTTGAAAATTTTAATTTTCTCCAAAATGGCTCTAACGATTTTGATGAAAATATCATATGTTTAAGATAATGTCATGAGAAATGAAATGTATATCTCGAATTTTCTGGGAATGTCTCCAAAAGTATTCTTCATTGTGAACGACTTTTGCATAACTGGTAAACCATAGGAGATAGACAAAATTTTACTACACAAAAAATGTAGATCGCGTTAAAATACACAACTTATGTCATATACATTTCTTTTGTTGAGTGAACCGTTTTCGAGATATTGCTTGTTATTTCCTTAAATTTTCCAATACTTATACTTTTTCTCAAATGCGTTATTCATTTTTTTTATGTCCTGGACATGCAAAGAGAATGGAATGCGCCACATAGCAACCAGCGTTAAAATATTTGACTATCGCTTCAAAGCTACCATATTTCCCTTGCATCTACAAGAAAATTACCAATAAGATTGACATCTCGATATCTCGATTAACATGAAGCACATGGAGAATAGGTGTTTGTAAAATTAGATTGTACAAGAGTAGAGAAAGTCATGTGAGTGTAACACATCAGATTTTTTTAATTAATTTTTATTGCCGTTGGAAGCGGAATACAGCTCAGGCTTGTTCCTTACGTAGCTTGACCGATTAGTTGACGGTTTCGCCAGTAGTAAGCGTTTTATGGTTATGGTAATTCATGCGGTAATCGTGAAGAGCCAGTATTTGAACGAAAACACCGCGAGATCGAAGTATGATTAATATTCATTGAATAAAAGAAAGAAATGAACATGAGGCGAGCGGAGGCCGTCAGCCCGCAGAGAAGCCACAGGGTGCTTTACCCGGGGTTAGGTTTCGTTAGTGTGTGTCTATATATGAATTGGATTCAAATAACGGATATGATATCAGCAATTGTGCAGTAATGGGGACGAGAGTGAAGTTTATATGCTCGCCTAAATCTTAAGCATAATGATGACGCTTGCTTACAGATGGATACTTAATTAGTATATTTAGAAGTAAAAACATAGTTGTTTTCGCGGATACGTCAGTACAGTTGGGTTGGCAGTTTCTTCTGCGTATGCGCAGTATTAACAAACTGGAGTGGGTACTCTGTGGACATATCGCGATGATTTTTCTATATTAGAAAGTTTCTTAAAATGAATGGTGGGTGGGTTACAGGTCTTGCAAGTGTACCATTTTAACTATAAGATAGCTATGAAACTTACAGCTCTAATGGATAGTGGCAGAAACGCTGTTAACGTATTTATAGACTCCCATTTGAAACTATTGTTGTTTAGTGTAATGGTTTGTGCCCTTGCTTGTCATGTAATAGACCGAGTTTCTATACTCCGACGTATAACCCGGCGGAAGGCGATGGAATTTTTTGGTGTGTACAAATCCTTAGCATGGCTTCCTTCGAAAGGGAAGTAAAGCCGGTGGTCCCGTGTCATAGATTTATGGCACGTAAAAGAACCTCAAGCCCGATAAAGAGGCCTCTGAGCAAAATTACCGGTCTTTCACGCGCAATATAGAATGGGACGCTAGGGGGCCGTAGCAGTTAAAGAGCGTCCATAAATAATACTCAATTTAATTTTTCCGTCGTATAATAACATTTTAGTGTGCCTTATATAAAGCTTTAAATGGGTTAAACGTTTAGTTATCTGCAACTCGATTGAAGAACGTAATCGCGCCCTTTATTTTAAATTTAGTGCCATGAATTAAGATATTTTAAAACAGCTTATAACAAAACGCGTGTTTCAGTTATTCTTACTGTTAGCATTTAACAAATTACAGATAGAGTGATTATAATATTATGCCTCATTTCACGTCTCGCTAATAGTTTGCACTGAACCATATGAAATTTAGCGTTGATTTGTTTACGTGTGTTCAACCTTGATAACCTATAAATGGTCAAATGCGCTCGCCGTGACATCCCCACCGTACTGGCATAGAAAAGGAAATGAAAATGACGCTTTCAAAGAAACAAAGAACTGGCTGAAGCTTGGAGAAGGGTTGTTTTCTCTGATGAATGTCGATTTGAGTCGTTCCGAGAGTGAAAGGTCAGAGTTCGCCGAACTGGGTTTGTTTTTTGTGTACCCTTCTGCCATTCAGCAGGGTGACTGAAATTTCAAAACCAGCATATAATGACCGGCTTTTTAAAGATTTGACTGTCGCTTCAGCCTCCTCTATCTCTCTTGTAGTCACAACGAAATGTGCACTGAAACCATTTTTTGCAAACGCTTATTTTTATTAAAATCAAGGAGATAGAAAAATAAGCTATTGTAAGAATAGTTTCTCTACCCACTTATGAGTGGGTAGAAAATATGTGAATGTAGCACACAAGATTTTTTTCTATTATGCCGTTCGCACACACGGGTATTTTCCTAAAAATCGTATGTGTCATATTCACACGACTTTATCTGCCCATCACAGTTCACATAAACGTTATATATGAGGATAATCCAGGAAGTAACGACCATTTGCGTATTCCCGCTGTACAGATCGCTGTCGGGCTTCTATCCAAGATCGAATGGCTTCCTCGACATCTTTTCTCGGTGTTGTGTGAGTTTCAGAACAAACAAGTTGTTATTGTGCATTCTGTGATTGTTCAAAACGAACTGTGCTATACTAACTCTCGCCGACTCTGGGGTGAGAGGTATTGAATTTTTTAATGCTTGGATGTTGAAATTTACCCATAGGAATTTACTGTCAACTATAGAAAGTGTATGGTGATACAATAATGAACGAAAGAAATGTGAGAAAGTGGTGTTAAATGTTCAACAATGGACCAAATGCGCATGACGAAACTTGTCCCAGACGTCCCTCGCTCATCAGTACAAATGATTTGAAGGGTCAAGTGAACAACAAAACATATGCATAACCTCTAGATGAATTACATATTTCTTTCCCAAGCATTTCTCATTTTTTGCTTGGTTAAATTGCATCCGAACATCTTGACTGAACTGGTGGCAGCCGACTTCAGCATGGGTATTCTAAAGCTTGCGAACATATATGACAAATGCTTAAATAACGGAGGTGACTATGTGGAGAAATAAAGTAAGTTTTAATTTTGTAAGTGATGTGTTTTCTTTAATAAAATATTTTTCCTGAATGTATTAAAGCCAAATGGTTGTTACTTCTTGGATGACCCTCGTATTGTAGCATTCATATAAAAACTGACTCTTCTATTCATTTTACGCTACTAATGATAAATTATTTACTACAAATAATCTCAAATTAACTAATGTGGACTTGGTTACATGTGGATATGCAAAACAAAACACAGCTGTTCTCATATCGTCAGTCAATTTTCATTACTGATGAACCCATGTGGGAAAAAATAAGAATCACATAAGATGTTTAATTTGTGCTTAATAGGTGTCACATGACAGTTCAACCTGGAAAACTTAAACATGTAACAACAAATACTTTTAAAGTGATTAATATTACAGAAAATCGCTATTATTTAGTATACCAGGACAAGTCTGAATCACTATACACATGACGCACATGCTTGCTTTATTCAGAGTAACAAAATATACACAAGTAACACATATAAGCCTTTTACATAACATAACACACTTAAACACTTTTATGTTTATTAGTACCGTTTTTGTTATTTAAACACCAGTTACACAAAATCCATCACACGCATCCCTCCCAAGGCATTGTGAGAACTTTGCTGGTGTATTCGTTATGCTGCCAACATTCCCAATTGGAAAATAGGCGAAGGTATGGAGTGCTGCCAACAACTGGTAGGCCCTAAACCGCAAAGCAAGCCCAACATTGAGGCCCTAAGCCGCAAAGCGTAGCCGAGAGATGGTTTTTATAAGTAGAGGGGTGAAAAAAGTTATTTTATCAAAAAACCTGAATATTTCAATGAGGTTTACATGTTAACATGCATTAGGTTTCTTATCTATCTCTTATAGTTTACCAGTTATACGAAATTCATTCAGAAAGAAGAGGAAATTTAAGATACACACTTTATTGGTCATGCTATACAAACAAAAGAAAACAAAATAATCATATGGACAAAAAGAATAAGGTATATGATTAGTGAAACTGTTACAATTAAACATATATTTTAAAATAGTGAATGTGAAAGTACAATAGTACAATTATTATTGAATATCAACACCTCCACCATCTCCATTATTATATTCTTCAAATTGAATGTATTTCTATTTAATACTATATTTTAATATTTACGCTCATCATCCAAAAAATAGCATGCATTATACACAATGCTTTTTACTTTCTCTACTACGTATAGTAAGTAGGGGAAGTATGGTATTCCACCCAAAAATTCGACACCGAGAGTTCACCGGAAATACATGTTTTGAGACCCCCTGAATCCAAAAAAAGTATTTTTGGAAACATGTCCGTGTGTGTGTTTGTCTGTGAACAGCATAACTCAGAAACGAACAGTCGGATAAACACCAAACTTGGTGTTCAGGTTCAGTATCTTCCAGAGATGGAACACAAAGATTTGCAAGAAAATCCCCCCACCCCAGACTACCCTTTACATGGAACATTTTTCGAAAATTTTAATTTTCTCAAAAATGGCTCTTAACAATTTTGATTAAAATATCATATGTTTAAGATATTTTCATGACAAATAAAATATATATCATGAATTTTCTGGGAATCTCTCCAAAAGTATTCTTCATTGTGAACGACTTTTGCATAACTGGTAAACCATAAGAGATAGACAAAATTTTACTACACAAAAAATGTAGATCGCGTTAAAATACACAATTTATGTCATATACATTTTGTTTGTTGAGTGAACCACTTTCGAGATATTGCTTGTTATTCCCTTAAATTTTTCAATACATATTTTCTCAAATGGGAATTCGTTATTCATTTTTTTATCTTGGATATGCAGAGAGTATTAATCTGTGGCAAAGGGAATGGTGCAGCACCTAGCAACCAGCTATTAAGAGATATGTATGTGCTTAAAGGCTACTGTATTTCCATATTGCCCTTGTAAATATATATTCCCCTTACATCTACAAGAAAATTAGCAATAAGATAGACTCTGCAAATGTTTATCTCGATTAACATGAAGTAGATGGAGAATAAGTGTTTGTAAAAATAGTTTGTACAAGAGTAGAGAAAGTCATGTGAGTTTAACACATCAGATTTTTTAAAAACTTACCAACGGTTTTCTTGAAAACAACACACTTTCAAGAAAACAATTCATGGTGAATGTTTCTTCATTTAAAGGGGAAAAACAATGATATTAGTACAGTTTATTTAGTGCATATTTTCAAGGTTATTTCATGGTCAGCTCAATTTTTAGTTTCTCTACCACATGCATAGTAGGAAGAGAAGGTATTGCATTCCACCCAAAAATTTGATACTGAGATTTCACTGGAAATACATGTTTTGAGGCTTCCGAATAATAAAAAAAAACATATTTGTGTGTGTAAACAAGATAACTCAAAAGCATAAAGTCGAATAATTACCAAACTTGATATTTAAGTTGAGCATGTTCCAAGGATGTGACATGAAGATTTTTAACAACATCCTCTCCTCCACTCCAAACTATTCTTTACATGGAAATTTTTTTGAAAATTTTGATTTTCTCAAAAATGGCTCTAATCATTTTGATTAAAATATCGTATGTTTAAGATATTTTCATGGTAAACAAAATGTATATCTTGAATTTTCTGGGAATGTCCCCAAAAGTCCTCTTCTTTCTGAATGATTTTCGCATTACTAGTAAACTGTGAGAAATAGACAAAATTTTAGTACACTAAAAAAATGTAGATCTCATTGAAACACACAATTTATGTCACATACATTTTTTTTTTTTTTCGCGTGAACCATTTTCAAGATATTCCTTGTTATTTGCTTGAATTTTCCATTACTTATACTTTTTCTCAAATTGGAATTCATTATTTGATTCTTTTTTTATGTCATGGACATACAAAGAGAATGAAATGCTCCACATAGCAACCAGCTCTTAAAATATTTGACTATCACTTAAAGCCTACCATGTTCCCCTTACACCTACAAGAAAATTAGCAATAAGATAGTTTCTGCAAAAGTTTATATCGACTAACATGAAGTAGATTCAGAATAAGCAAGCGCTTGTAAAAATAGTTTGTACAAGAGTGAGTGCAATGCATCAGATTTTTTTGTTTTGTTTTTGGTGGCATCAGTTATTTCCAAGATATCCATTATTATCAATTTAAAATGTTGAGCACTTTGTAATAAAATGCTCTTGCTCTTGAGTTGTTTTTCACAATGCCATGGAAAGAGTATGGAAATGTAGGGTCAGCATATAGCACCCCACCTTTAAACATGTGACTATCGATTTGGCTTGCTCTATTCCCCTTGTACTTACAATGTAATATGTAATGAAACTATTTCTGCAAAGATTTATCTCAACTAACATGAAGTAGCTAGAAAAATAAGCTTTTGTAAGAGTAGATGTAGAAGCTATATAAAAATAAAGTATAATGGCTAGAGACAGTTAACTGAACAGATTTTTTAATAGGTTTTGGTTTTATGCACAAAAGCAAACAACTTTTGTCTGAAACATTTTTTATTAAACCAACCATTAATTTACAAAATATTTAAGAAATTTGAAAAAAAAATTAACATTAATGCGTTGAAACATTAACTTAGATTTCATTTATTTGAATTTAACAAGACACAAACACAGATCAAATACAGATGTTATAATGTACACGCAGCACTGCTTCAGAACCCAAAGAGTATACTTATTTGAAATAATAACTCTTGACAGTTGTATGCATATATCAATATATTATGGCTGTGTCTCATTTGTAAGTGTTCCAAACGTTTACTTTTTCTACCACATACATAGTAGATGGAAAAAGTATTGCATTCCAACCAAAACATTTGATACCAAGAATTCACTGGAAATGCATGTTTTCATACCCCCTGAATAAAAAAAAAAAAAAAAGTATTTTTAGAAAAAAGAGGACACACCCACACACCTAACTAGCCTTTACATGGAACACTTTTCGAAATTTATTTTTTCATAAAGGTTTCTAATGATTTTGAGCAAAATACCATATATTAAAGATATTTACGTGACAAATAAAATGTATACTTGAGTTTTCTAGGATTAGCCTGTGAAGTCCTCTTCATTCAGAAGGAACTTTGTATGATCTTGTATAACTGGTAAACGCTAAGTGATAGGCGAAAACGTACTATACATAAAATTTAGATATTTTAAAACACACATTTATTTCAAATTTATTTTATAGCTTAAGCCATTTCCACGATATCTGTTATTAATGGTGCAAATTGTTCAATACTTTTCATTCTTTTAAAGTCCTGTTGACATTCAGTTGTTTGTAATCGCATGGAAACAGTATGGAAGTGTAAGACCAGCATGTAGTGTCCAGTTCTTAGAAACATTTGAATATTGCTATTCCCTTTTAGCTATAACATAATGTGTACTGTAACTATTTCTGCAAACGTTTATTTCAATTAAATGAAGTAGACAGAAAAATAAACGTTTGTAAGAAGAATTTGTAGGCCCACTAATAAATTATAGAGGGAATGTAACACCAGTTTTTTAATTTTATGTAGGTTAGTCACTTTTGCCTCTCCCCACAAAATTAAATTCACGTCGGTTTTTTTCGGAATATCCCTGAGTTCTACAATCTACTTAGTGAACTGCCCTTTCCAGGTGCACTAATTTTGAGGAATGTGTAATTAACTGACGTACATTGTGATTGGTGTGTTGCAGGCAAGAGCTGCCCGTGCCAATGTTCAGTCGCAATGACTTCTCCATTTGGTCTGTACTAAAGAACTGCATTGGCAAGGAGCTGAGTAAGATCACGATGCCTGTCATATTCAACGAACCATTAAGCTTCCTCCAGCGTATGGTGGAATACATGGAATATGCCCACTTGCTGAGGAGGGCAGGAGAAGAGTCAGACCCTGTAGGGAGGATGCAGGTTGGTAACACTGCCGTGCTTTTCATTTAAACAGTAACAGTGGACGGTTTGTGCCATTGGTCCTTATTCAAGAAAATTATGCTTTAACAGCATGTTCTATATCTGTTGGCAAAATGTTGTTTGAGTAACTGTTGCACCACTGATGTAGTGGTCCTAGTGCTGGATTTGCATGTGGATATCTAGGGTTTGAGATGCATGTCATCGTCAGATACTGGCTCAGGAGATCAGCTTAACAGCTTTGTTTGAAGGATAAACAGGTGGTTTGAGATGCCTTATGTTGATACTTCAAATACAGCGATGGACATTAAGGGTGTGAAAATGCTTTTTTTATTCCGGTAACAATTCTGACTGTTCCAGTTTAAAAAAATACTAGGTTCCAAATAGCTGTTCAAAAATAAGTCAAGTACATCTTTGAGTGTTTACACATAACTGTAACAGCACTTAACTTGGTCCACTGTTACTTGCCTGACTCAAGTTCTTTCGTACCAAGTCATGATTGTACATTCATTATGAATATTGCCAAGCAGCAAGACAATGCTCCCCTCCTTTCATGTCTCCCTCCCATCCAACATTTGTCCATGCATGTACATACAAAAATAATTATAATTATGTTTACATAACTCATCTTAAAGGAATTCACTTCCATCATCGTAGTAACCATCTTGTATCAGTTTCCAGAGATCGATAGCTTAATTAAACATAATTGGGCAGAAGATTTCTGTGGACATTGCTCTGTATTGGAAGTTGGAAACAGGGATGGTTCCAAGGTCTCATGTCTTATACATAGTTGTAACTTGGGAAAAACATGGTGAATTGCAAGAATTATTTCAAAGTGGCTCACACACTACAAAAACTTCCCTAACTTTTAAGAATTACCTAGTATGCATTTCGAAGAAATCTTGCCTCCATCGTCAGCTAAGAGCTAGTGATGAATTTCCTGTCTCTATAGGTGTCAGTTATGGCTTGGCAAGATCCTTTTTGTCTGTTGATAAACTAAAATTCATAACATAATCCTTGTTCCTTTGTATCAAAAGTTTTCCCCATATAGTGGAATCTATTAGCTTTTGAATTGCCTTTGTTAATTTTACTTCTTTTGAATATTGTGATTCTTTTGTCCAGAAATGATTGGCAATTGCGGATTTTTCTGTTTTCTTGTATTTTACATGTTTTAGATGTTCTTTGAACCTCAAATCAATGTACCTTTTTGTTGTATCTATGTACTTAAATTGCAATCATCACATTTTGTTTGATGAATACCTGGTGTCTTATTACTTTGAATTTTATATTTTATATTGGTTTTTAACAGGTTGTTTAAATGATATTAACTGTTGTTAAATTAATATTCCATTGTTTAAAAAATCTGTCATATACCTGTGGATGGTAAATTAAGGGTTTAAACATCCTATTTTTTTGCAATTTTTTGTAATCTAGTAGATCTTATTTACTTTTGGTTTTTGAAATTTTTCTATATTAATTCCTTCTGTGATATGTTCCAGCTCTCCCTTATTTTCCATATCATTCACTGGTATGTTTTCCAATCTAAAGTCTAAGCTATTAAAAAAAGCATGTTTTGGATTGTATATGCTATTCTTTATATAGTTGTTAGTATGCAGAGGTTTTCTGTAAATCCCAAATTATAGTTTACTAGCATTCCTAATGATCCTTATTTCCAAAAATGGAAGTTCATAATTGGATTCAATTTCCATTGTGAATTTCACTGAACATAAGATAAATTTAGAAGTTTTAGGGCATCCTCTGCAAGTTTTTTGTTTACTATAGCAATAATATATATAGCACATTTTAAATATCATAGGAAAAGCCTCCATTATTTGGATTTCCAAGAAACTCTTAAATAAGGTTGCCAAAAAACAGACAAGGATGGCCCATTGCAAAATCGTTCCTTTGGCTAATAAAGTTGTTTCTGAATGAAGAATTATCATCATTAATCAAAATTTTTGCGATGATTAAAAGGTTTTCTATATACTTCTTTTGTAAACCAATTGAACATAACCAATATTTCATATGAGTGTCTTGAGATACTTGGAAAAAGAGAAGCTACACCAAAAGATACCAATAAATCATTTCCTGACACTTTGTTATCCTTGATCCTTTGTATTAAGTCATAGGTGTTCTTAATGCTCAAACTATGGAACTACGGATGTTTTTGAAATTCATTAGCTAACCAAACTGAAAGATTATATGTAGCTGAATTAATGGAAAAACTCGTGATACAAAAGAACAAGGATTATGTTAGGAATTTTAGTTACTAACAAACAAGAATTTCATCACCAAATATATCAAGTCGCAGGCAATATCTACAGGGAAAACAGGAGATTCACCAGCGGCTCTTAGCTGACAATGAAGACAAGATTTCTTCGAAATGCGTACTATGTAATTTTAAAAAAATAGTAAATTTTTTAGAAATTGAGATTTTGTTTTATTTATGGATGCTCTTTAACTGCTGTGGTCCTTAGCATCCCATTCTATATTGGGAGTAAAAGACCAGTAATTTTGCTCAGAGGCCTCTGTATCAGGCTTGAGGCTCATTTACGTGCCGTAAATCTATGACACGGGATCACTGGCTTTACTTCCCTTCCAAAGGAAGCCATGCTAAGGATTTTTACGTCTGAAAAAATCCATTGCCCTTCGCCGGGTTTGAACCCGCAACCTCGGGAACTAGAGGCTAGCATGGTAACCACTACACCACGGACGACAATTTTTTTAGAGCATGTGTGTAACTTTGAAATAACTCTTCCAATACTTGTAACTGTTTTATTGTGACACAACATGCTCTATGTGATCGGAGTGTTATATTTTGGAACTGGTTATAAAAATACTCATATGATCGCATAAGTGCAAAGTTAAAACACTGCTACTTTGGAGCTGTGTAACTGGACATATGGTAAATCTTTTGGAACAGAACCTATTACGTTCTCTGGCTCTTATGACCTATAATAGGTAGAGGAAATACTATATTCCACCCTAAAATTTGATATCAAGATTTCACCAACATACATTATTTGAGGCCCCCTAAGCCAAGCAAATATCTTAAACGCATGGCTTATTAATAAAAATTGTTAGGGCCATTTTTGTTTAAATCAAAAATGATGAAGGGGTTTTCATGTAAAGGTTATTTTGGGATTGGGAGGATTTCTTTTTATACAACATTTATGTCACATCATTGAAGTTGCTGGACTTAAATACCTAAGTGTAGTATTTATCCCATTTTTCACTTTTAAGTTACGCAGTTCAGGCACATATACACACATACCTTTTTGTGCTCAGGGGATCTCAAAATGTGTATTTCCTATGAAATTTTAGTATTGAATTTTTTAGTGGAATGCAATACTTCATCTGCTTATTGTAGATAAGTGGCAGAGAAAATAAAAACTTTTCAATACCTAAGTTTACCACATCACCTGTAGTTATTGCTGAATGTTCCTCCTAATATAAATAAAGTGTTTGTTGACAGTATGTGGCTGCATTTGCGGTGAGTGCATTGGCTTCAAACTGGGAGAGGCTGGGGAAACCCTTCAACCCTCTTCTTGGAGAAACATACGAGCTAGAGAGAGATGGCTACAGGTAAATTCACATTACAGCTACAACCTTGAATGTGTCTTATTAATTGTTACAAGGAGATGTTCTAAAGTATTATTATTTTGTTAGGGTTGTGTGTGAACAAGTCAGCCATCATCCTCCAGTATCAGCGTTCCACGCTGACAGCAAGGACTTCATCTTCCATGGCTCAATACATCCCAAACTCAAATTTTGGGGCAAGAGCGTCGAGATTCAGCCCAAAGGCCAGGTCACCGTCGAGCTTCCCAAGTAAGTTAGCTTCAACAAAATTTCCAGAATTTGGCCATACATACATGTATTTGTAAACTAGCAGTATTTCCTCAAGCTTTGCTAATAAGTACCAGATTTCTCTTGAATAATGTGACCAGAGGCCCACAGCTCCCAAGGCACTCCCATATGAATCTCTCCAAGCAGAGGTTGCAGTCCAGCCTGCCATTCTCCCCCAGATAATGCTAATGATGCGCAACAATATAAATATATTATGCTTACCTAAAAGAGTTTGAAATGATGCCTCTTTGCATTTATACAAGCCTGGCACGTGTTGAACACATTATTGAACAATTGTGTAGCCAAAATATTGGAAAATGCACACAGGCTGGATACTGTCTACTAATTTGTTGAGTGTATGAGGATATGTTGCATAAAGTTTATTTTTAAGCATTTCCCACAAGTAATGATCATGTGGATCTTGATTTGGAGAGTGGGCAATTATCCTGCCATCAAAAACGCATAGTAGTAATTTTCTTAGACTTCTTTCCATGACAGCCCCTATCTCATCTTAAGTTTTCCTCAGAACTGTTGCCTGTCTATATTTCTTTTTATGTAGCATGGATCCCATCTTTCTAACAAGCTATAAATTGTGGGTTTATTAAGAACACGAATTTCTGTATAAATTCAGGTTGACAGTCCACATGAACAAAACTTAACACAATAAATACAGCTGTTATGTAGCATACATCATGATAACAGCTTCACATAATATAATTCCACCTTGCCAAACAACATGACCTCGATACCTGCTATGCCAGGCGTGCCATTCTCAGTAATTCCATTACTAAGGTACCTCAAAACTGACATTTCAGTTGGAGAGTTTGCGGGGAATGGAAAAAGAAACATCAGAAGAGGTCAGATTTTTTAATAAAACCCATGAAAATTGCATAAAAAGTTATAAGAACATAAAACCAGGCCAAAGCACATACTTGTATAGCTGGTATATGATGGTTGTTTGGAATGTTCTCAGCCTGAGAAATAAAGCATAAGATTCTTTTTTTTTTTTCCAACATAGTCACCTTTTAACTCTATACATTTGGACCAACAATAATCTTAATGTCTTTATGTCTTCAGTATAAAATGATTTGTCCAAATCTGGAAAAATAAAGAGTTTGTGTGACTCATGATCTCAGCATCTGAGGAAAAGCTTTGCTCAGCAAGGCTTTTCTTTAAATTTGGGAATAGGGAAAAGTCACTGGGAGCCAAATCTGGTGCATATCGCACAGTTCAAACCAGTCGTGAAACTTTGTAATCGCAATTGAAGAAGTGTGCACTGGTGCATTGTCTTGGTGGAAAATACCTTTCTTCTTTAAGAAATGTGGATGGTTGGCGTTCAGTGGCATCCTTCAACTGCTCCAGTAAATCTGCATAGTACCCTGCATTGATGGTTTTGTGTTTTTGATAGTCTAGCAACACCACACATTCCAGAAAACAGTGCTCATCACCTTTCCTGCTGAAGGAAAACACTTGTCCTTCTTTTAAGCACTTTCACCCTCTTGCAGCAATTGTTTGGACTGCTGCTTTGTCTCTGGCATGTGGTGATGAATCCGTGTTTTGTCAACAATAATGTCATGTCACAAAAAGTCAGTCGAGTTGCATCTGAGCGTGTCCCAGCACTTCTGATTGGCGGTTAACAAGTATGGCAACTATCACGCTGTGAGCTTTCTAATTAGCAAATGCTCATGCAAAATGTTCCAGACATGATCTAATGAGATCTTGACAATATTAGCAAGTTCATGTACCTCGATTTGTCTTTTAACGCAGCATTGTGGATTTTCTCGAGGTTTTCTCCAGTCATAGCCTTAACTGGATGTCCTGAACATGCTTTATCAAAAGTGGAAGAACAGCCACATCAAACTCTGCAGCCCATGTGTTGCTGTAGAAAATAATGGTGAAGAATCTTCCAAAGATGAACCCAATTCTCCCCCCCCCCTTTTTTACTTTCTCTACTACGTATAGTAAGTAGGGGAAGTATTGCATTCCACCCAAAAATTCGATACCGAGATTTCACCGGAAATACATGTTTTGAGACCTCCTGAACCCAAAAAAAGCATTTTTGGAAACATGTCCGTGTGTGTGTGTGTGTGTGTGTGTGTGTGTGTGTGTGTGTGTCTGTGTCTGTGTGTGTCTGTGTCTGTGAACAGCATAACTCAAAAACGAACAGTCGGATAAGCACCAAACTTGGTATTTAGGCTCAGTATCTTCCAGAGATGCGACACGAAGGTTTTCAAGAAAATCCCCCCACCCCAGGCTACCCTTTACATGGAAGATTTTTCGAAAATTTTGATTTTCTCAAAAATGGCTCTAACGATTTTGATGAAAATATCATATGTTTAAGATAATGTCATGAGAAATGAAATGTATATCTTGAATTTTCTGGGAATGTCTCCAGAAGTATTCTTCATTTTGAACGACTTTTTCATAACAGGTAAACCATAAGAGATAGACAAAATTTTACTACACAAAAAATGTAGATCGCGTTAAAATACACAACTTATGTCATATACATTTCTTTTGTTGAGTGAACCGTTTTCGAGATATTGCTTGTTATTTCCTTAAATTTTACAATCCTTATACTTTTTCTCAAATTCGTTATTCATATTTTTTATGTCCTGGACATGCAAAGAGAATGGAATGCGCCACAAGGCAACCAGCATTAAAATATTTGACTATCGCTTAAAAGCTACCATATTTCCCTTGCATCTATAAGAAAATTAGCAATAAGATTGACATCTCGATATCTCGATTAACATGAAGCATATGGAGAATAAGCGTTTGCAAAATTAGATTGTGCAAGAGTAGAGAAAGTCATGTGAGTGTAACACATCAGATTTTTTTATGTCCTGGACATGCAAAGAGAATGGAATGCGCCACATAGCAACCAGCTTTAAAATATTTGACTATCGCTTAAAATCTAGCATATTCCCCTTGCATCTACATGAACATTACCAATAAGATTGACATCTCGATATCTCGATTAACTAGAAGCATATGGAGAATAAGCGTTTGTAAAAATAGTTTGTACAAGAGTAGAGAAAGTCATGTGAGTGTAACAAATCAGATTTTTTTATGTCTTGGACATGCAAAGAGAATGGAATGCGCCACATAGCAACCAGCGTTAAAATATTTGACTATCGCTTAAAACTTACCATATTCCCCTTGCATCTACAAGAAAATTATCAATAAGATCGACATCTCGATATCTCGATTAACATGAAGCATATGGAGATTAAGCGTTTGTAAAAATAGTTTGTACAAGAGTAGAGAAAGTCATGTGAGTGTAACACATCAGATTTTTTTTTTTACTTTCCCTAGTCCTGACCAACCACCGACTGAGCCTTTAAGGAAATTAGGGAAATAAGATCCGCTCCTCTGGGCAGTAAAACAAATCAACAAAACTTAACGTTACAGTGCCAGTGTGAACTGTGTGGAATGTGACCTCTACTAAGTTGGAAAGGAGAGACTCATTAATGAAATTCTATGAGAGAAGCTGAGATCCTAACTAAGTGCTTTGTGTGCTAATCCTATTGTTTTAACACACAATTGTAACATAGTAAAGACTGGTTCACAAAAAAACAGGAACCAGAACGAGAATGAAGAACAAAGAGATGTAAGTTTTATTCCGGGAACCGCAATGGGAATGCTTATCAATAATAATGTGCAAAGTCAGTTAGGCACATTTGGGATGTCATTTGTTTGTGACTGATATTTTTTTCACCTGCTTGCAATTCACCCAACATGATAGGTTAATCAATAGAAATTCGATGCAATAAAGATTTTCTAAAAGCTAAATCATTACTTTTCCAATTCCTCCTGCAAAAACATAGGATTGCCACACATTCCCATTAATTGAGAATAGTTTCTACTTTCTCTGCCATCTACCTATAGTAGTAGGTAAGAGGAAGTATGCAAAAATTTGATGTTAAGATTTCACCAGAAATACATGTTTATGGTTTCCTGAATAAATAAATAAATAAACATGTTTACAAAAGGTTCTGTGTGTCTTTGAACAGCATAACTCAAAACCAAAAAGTGTGGTAAATACCAAACTTGGTATTTAAGTTCACTATCTTACAAAGATGCAACACAAAGATTTTCAAGAAAATCTCCCCACCCCAAACTACCCTTTACACGGAAAAGTTTCCCATATTTTTGAGTTTCTTTAATACGTATATCTGGAATTTCAAATAACTTTTTTGCAACGTCAGTCTTTTCTGATACATGTGTTACTATTGTTTTGAGTTTTTCAGTATTTTTGTAATTTTCTTCAAGTTCTGTTGCTATTTGGTTGTTTCTCGCAAAGTCACATGGAAAGAGTATGGAATTTTAAGACCGGCTTATAATGACTACCTTTTAAACATCTATCCCCTGTACCTGCAACGAAATGCGTAATGAACCATTCCCTCAATTAACATAAAACAGATAGAAAAGTAAGCTTTCCTAAGAATAGTCTGCAGAAGCTAAAGAAAAATAAACAATATTGGGTAGAGAAAGTCATGTCATTAGTTTTTCCTATGCTGTTTTTGGTTGGTGGCTTTGGTTTTGTTTTACAAGCTTGTGATTAGGGAGAGCTTGTTCATGGCCTCCTTGAACAATTTCTACTATGAAGACAGCTTCTCACAAAATTAATACAATATGCTGTTCATGGGAAACAGGAATTGAAAATTTAAAACTTGACCAAGTCTTCTGCTTCCTGTTAATTGTGAATGTCCACATGGTAACACACATACCCACTTGTTGTGAGCCAACCGTAATGACCTTAACTAAGGATGCTATATGTGTGTTTTGTTTCAGATGGGGCGAGGCATACACCTGGACCAATGTCAACTGTTGTGTACATAACATTATTGTAGGAAAGCTATGGATGGAGCAGTATGGCACCATGGAAGTTGTAAACCATACAACAGGTGTGTTAACTTCACACTTCAGAATGAGATACTTGAATCCATTTTTCTTCCAGACTGAGTCAATTTTAATTGTAATTTTTCATTAGTAAAAACGCAATTTTGTTTTAACGTAACAATCCAGCAATTCTTGTGTATACCATACACACTTTTTGCCAGTCTTCTACAGACATGTCAGAAAGTTATCATCTGCCAGTTTTATTACAACTTCATTTTAAAGGTTATATTCGTTTTCACAATCCAATACCTCACAGTAGCTCATATTAATTCAGTTGGGTTACATGTCTATAGAATGCTGTCTATCTTTTATGTGAAATTTTTACTTTCTGTGTCACTTAAAATGGTAAGTAAATGAAGTATTGCATTCCATCCAAAAATTTCATATACAAATTTAATCAGAAATGCATGTATTGAGGTTCCCTGAATTCAAAAATATACATCTTTACTTTCTTTACTATGTACTTATAGTAAGTAGAGGAAGTATTGTATTCCACCCAAAAATTCAATGTCAAGATTACACTGGACATGATGTGTTGAGGTCCCCTGAACCAAAAAAATCCTTTTTGAGAAAGGTCCATGTCTGTTGAACAACATTACTGAAAAACAAAATGCTGGATAAACACAAAACTTGGTATTTCAGTATATTTCAAAGATGTGACACAAAGATTTAAAATTACACACGAAAAAAAACTATACATAGAAAATTGTTCAAAAATCTTTATTTATCAAAAATGGCTCTAATGATTTTTATTAAAATGTGTGCTTGTGCACGCACGCACACACACATACACATATGCACGCAGACGGGCAGAGTGAAAATCTATCGCTTTATTCTAATATTCTTCATTTACCTACAATGAAATGTGTAAAATAGGTATTGAAGGCTTGTCTAGATAACAAGTAGTAGACAGAAGAATAAGATTTTGTAAGGATAGTTTGTAGAAGAGTGGATACAAAAAGTCATGTAACATAACAGGGTATTTTATTCAGGGTATCTCAGAACATGAATTTTGTTGATATTTTAATATTGAATTTTTAGGTCGAATGCAATACTTACTATAAGGTACTAGAGAAAGTGTTAGTTGTTAGCACAAAGTTGAAAATGAAGGACTGCAATTATCATCTTCATTAATGCTTGGATTTGCCTATTTTGTTCCTTTGTTTAGAATTGTAGGTTTTCTATATATAAATATGTTTCATGTTTACTGGAGTAAAATATACTAATTTTTAGTGCCTGTAATTGCCTATTTTCATAGCGTGTGCCTTTTTGTAGCTTAATTGCATATTATAGCTTTTTTTTGTTTTTGTAATGAGAGCTTTTATCAAGGTTTTTGCCTATCATAATTTCATTATTTTTTTAATTGGCAGTTATTTATTAATACTGTTTATTAGTGTGATGTTAACCTTACTTTTGCAATTAATATTTCATGCTCTGAGCCATTGTTGACAGCATGCCTGAGGAAGTCTCTAATACCCACATTACTTTCCTAACGTCAGCAGTTGCTTTGTTTCATGTAATAATAAATAGTGGTTTTGCAGCACGATAAAGTGTACAATAAATGGCCAAGTACAAAAAACTATTTGTTTACAACTGGGAAATTGATTACTCGCTGCCAAAGAAGAAAGGGATTGACATTTCGCGGAGGGACAGAGAGGCAATGTTGCCGCTTATCGTGACCACATGGAGAGCGTGTTAGATTTATGTATGAAGGCGACTGGGTTGCATCTGCATTGTAGGGCAGGTATTATTTATATTCGTATATGAAGACAATTATAAAATAATGAATCTGCATGCAAAGGATAAAACATGCAAGAATATATCAGTATAAAGATATGCGTAACAAGAGAGACATACCTGTGAAATATTGATACTTGCTGTAATGGGAAAATGCAGCTGATTCTCTCACAGAGCATATTACTTCCCATGCTTGTCCTTTAAGTGGGATACTTTTACCAAATACATTTTATTCAGTTACCGAGTACGCTCAGTTTTTCGTTTGACTCACTGTCTTCGTCATTATTTTTTTTTGAATATCGTTAAATAGCCATTAAAAGTGTTAACACAATTGCAAATGCTCATAACACATGCACAGATACACGTACTCAAACACACGTAAGCACAAAGCAAATAACCGTACAAATGGGATGATGCAAAATAACTTGTTAGTACACAGGCAATCTCTAAACTGATGTAAATACATTAAGCTGTGGCTAAAGGAAGCGTTGTTTATAACTGCAGTGACAGCAGAAGATAAGACGTGCCATTCATGTTACTGCAATGGTCGCTTACCAGGTAAATCATGCTAATCATGTGTTACAGTATCGGCAACAAGGCTTTTGCATCTATCATTGCTATGGAAATGTCTTAGTTCTAATTGCTCCTTCTAATCATTGCTATAATGACCTCTATGACGTATCCATCCCTTCCCATTCATTTAAAGCTTTCTGCCACGTGGTTAGTAACTGTCAATCACCTTCTTGATTGGCACTGACTATAGTATTAACTCAGTGCTTTGTTCATTAATACAATGCCTTTAATTTTTTCTACTTCCCATGTGGGCAGAAACGTAATACTGACAAAGACTAGACTTATTTACGCAACAATAGCCTGTTTAACAACAATACATTACAGAATCAGTAATAATTGCAAACCAATGTGGGAGTGTAAAATGTATTCAAGAGAGAAATTATTTAAAAACTGTTAATAGGGTTTACCATAAAAAATACAAACTAATTGAAATGTGCAAATTTAAAGAAGTGTTTACAGTTTATACTCCATTAAAAGAATAGTGGAATTTAGTAAGTGTAGTATATTCTATACTACATTTACTAAATTGGTTGTTTGATATTTTTGTGCTGTTCTGTCATGTCAAAATGCTTTTTAAGTGGTAAATGAATAAATGATTGTGCTTAGGTACTGCAACACTTATCATTACTGATAATGCCTATATTAGTATTTATTTTGAAGTTGCTGTAGTGCCTATTTGCCTGCCTATTTAAGTTTTAAGCATTGCCATGCCAGTATTTAATGAAGTGAAAGGTTGAATAAATTTTCATACCAGTAGATACTACAATGTTTCAGTAATCCCCCCCTCCAGAAGATTGCTTTCAGAAAGAAACAATGGCTTGTATTTCACTGCATCAAATTACTAATGCGCCAATGTTGCTCTCATAGGTCTTAGGGCAGTCCTGACGTTCAAACCAGCAGGTTGGTTCTCCAAGGACCTGCATCGAGTTGAAGGATTCATAACTGATAAAAAGTAAGTATTTAATGGAAATACCTCAATAAAAATGGCTTGCTCTCAGAAAAGAAAGAAAAATAATTTGCTTCTAAAGCATTAATTAAATTGCTGATATAAAATGCAAATCAAAAACTAATTGTAAACGTGAGTCATGGAGCTGTAACTACAGGCTTAGTTTTCATTTGTTAATTCATCTCTGCTGTTCATTTTATGAAGCAATGCTGAGTTATGTTTTGAAGCAACTATAACTTATTTAGCCTGCAGTGAAGTGAGATATATTCAAGCTTTAAATCCAAAAAACAAAACATAGTTTTGGTCGATACTGAAAAATAATGAATAACAATTTTCTGTAAATTATATAAGCTTATTTTTGTAAAGGAAATATAACACTTTATTTTTAAGACTTTTATTACTTTCTCTACTACTTACCTATAGTAAGTAGAGGAAGTATTGCATTTCACCCAAAAATTTGATATTGGGATCTCACTGGAAATACACATTTTGAGGCTCCCTAGAAAAGATTGTGCTTCCCTCCACCGCAAAATATCCTGTATGTGGAAAAATGTTAATTATTTTTTATTTTCTCACAATGGTTCATAATAACTTAATTAAAAAGACATTTGCATTACAAATAAAATGTATATCTTGAATTTTCTGGGAATAGCCTGAGAAGTGCTTTATTCTGAATGACTTTTGTATACGTGGTAAACTGTAAAAGATAGACAAAATCTTACCTACACACAAAATGTATATCTGGTTAAAGCACACAGTTTATGAAAAATAAATTTGTGTATGCATTAACCATTTCCAAGATATTCTTTGCTATTGGTTTGAATTTTCAAATACTTACATTTTTTCAACTGTTGTCTGTATTTGTTTTTTCTCATGGTTATGCAAGCAGTATGGAATTTCAACGATATCACATAGCCATCCACTTTTTAAAAATCTGACTGCCACTTTAGTCTACTGTGTTCTTCTTATGCATATGATGATATGTAAATGTGTAATGAAAGTTTAAATATGAATCTTCTTAGATAGAAGAATAAGCTTCTGAAGTAGCGTTTGTGGAAGAGTGAATAGAGAAAGTCATGTGAATACGACACATAACATTTTTTCTTTACTTCCTCTACTACCCACATCAAGTAGATAGAGGCAGTATTTATTCCACTCAAAAATTTGGAATCATTCCTAGATAAAACCATATTGTGAATAACATAATGTATACATAAATTTTTTTTAGTGATTTAGTGAGGTGCTACCCAAAAGTTCTCGAAATGCCTCACTAAATAAAATTGCACCATACCTGAACCTTATTCACCACCATCACCTTTGAAATGATCCTCTTGTGAGTGCCAGTGCCTCTTTCAAGTATTGAACTCCATCTGGAGGTCCTTTTTTGATCGCTTGATAAGATAAGATAAGATGCTTTATTGTCACAAAACGCTTACATATCAGATGAGTGAAGCTCAGTAAACAGGGACTTGTCAAGTATAATAAATTAATTAAATAAACATTTGAAAATATATTACAAAAGGATTACAAACCTTAGAGAGTACTATATATACAACAGTAATTCTATTGTTACATTCTACTATTTACATGGTTATGTTATTCGGTTACTGAATAGTAAGCCTTATCTATTAAGAAGCTCTTCAATTTCCAGTTAAATAAACCTTGGTCCTTTATGACTTTAATTTGGTTTGGTAGTTTGTTATACACCTGCATAAAGTGGGCTATTTTCATACAGTTTAAGCCTATGCATGGATGGTTTTAAGTTGTTTTTTGTTCTGGTTCCATAATTATGTTGATATTGTAAGTTGTACAAGTTATCTTAATTTGTATGGATATATTTGTTTAATTTGTATATATATTGAGATGGTATTTTATTCAATGATTCAATGATATCTTTATTGAGTGTTGAGCTAATACAATCATTTGGGCATGATCAGCGTCGAGCCCTAGCTCCTTTTGCCGATCGTACCCAAGCTTCCGCATTTACAAGGCATGTGTGTTGAGTTAGCTTCATATCGCTAACGTTTCTCATTTAAATTCACTATACTGCTTACTGTTCTTGTCCCCTTCCCATCTCCTTCCCTTGCTTCCTCCGCCGTCTTTAATACTCCCTATCAGCGGGAAATGGGAACTATTAGATGCAATTTAAAGAATGTTTACTTGTTCCCCGCACTAATCGTCCATAACAGCACTTGCTCGTTCATACTAAGAAATGCACCTCTCCCTCCTAACCCTCTCGTATTTACCGTCCTTTATATCTAAATCATTCACTTCACGATTTCATAAAATCTATCACTTGCCTATCAAAACCTTGTCTTTACTTTGTCTACTTTGTAGCTTTCTATACATTCTATAGTCACTCTCCCTTCCTATTCTATATACTTCCTCATTATTACTGCTTCTGTTTTCCCATATTTCTCACAGAACCTGCACTATTTCTATATGTATGGCACACTTTCCTACTCCATAAATCTATTTCTGGTGGCTCCTTTAACAGTCCCGCATTGTTTCTGTCCAAAATCCGTAGACTCCCATTGGGTGTTAACACAATAGTTTCTTCTTCCACCAATTCACCACTCTGAAACCCCGCCTCGGCCCTGCCCACAATCATATCATGTGACGATTGAACTCCCTCCCTCCTCGATGATGCCACTTTCCAAACTTTGCCAGCTGTTGTCCATACATCACTCTGATCTGACGTCACTGCTTCGGCTCCTGATCTCTTCTCTGACTCAGCTATCTTCTTCCCACCAGCCCCACTTAGCAGTGACATAACTTCCATTTTCCTTATTTCGCCAGCTGATGCCCTTACGTCACTCTGATCTGACGTTCTGCCTGCGTCTTGGCCACGCCTACCCTCTAACACTGTCATCTTCTTTCCGCCAGCCCCACGTGCCGGTGACGTAACTTCCATATGTCTAACCTTATCCTCTGGTCTCCGATTGCTCTTTGGACTTCCTCTGCATTCCTTCTCTCTAGTCGCCGATGAATATCGCTGAATCATATCCTGCCCCTGCGATCTGCTGTTCCATGTGTCACTTTCGTATCCCATCACCATACGCCCATCGACCCATAATCGTAGGTTCTTTATGAAGGCCCGTTTCCCTTCCATTCTTGCCAGCCTCATTTGTTGTATTAGATCCTTCTTCAAGGCCCGTTGTTCCACCGATAAATCTCTATTTATAAAGATATTTGTTCCTTTTAGTAGCTTTGATTTCTTCAATACTTCATAAACAAACTGCACTGACGTAAATCTTGCAACTATCATTCTGGCTCCTCTTGATCTCCCCACTCTAAATGCTTCTCTAATCTCCCAGCCCTGTACCTTCAAACCAAGCTTTCCTTCTATAATCTCTCTGACCTCATCTACAGGCCATACTCCATTCCTTTCTTTCACTCCTGCTATAACCAAATTAAATCTTCGGTGTCTCTCTTCCAGCAGCTCAACTCTTCTTTTAACTTTCTGTACCTCATTTCGTATATCTTGCATTTCATTTATAATCTCTCCCTTAATATCTATTAGTTCCTTTTCCATTCCATTGAGTTTATTTCCTAATCTCTCATCCATATCTTTAATGTATGCAAATGTTTGTTCCATGATGTTTCGATCCCCATTTGGCCCAGGGTTAATTTCAACTCCACCAATTACCAATAGTATACCTATTACACATGTGAGAAGAAACATGTTTACCATCTCTTCTACACCTTTGTTTGTTTTGAAATCCTTCCATTTTAATTTATTAAATACTCCAATTCTTGCTCTGTGCACCTCAATACCAATTCCCATGGTTACTTAAGCCCTTCTTTCTTCCATTCCAGGAGCTTCCTCCACACACATCCACTCTCTTCCACTGCTTGCTTAGCACTCCATGGTATTTTAAGCTTTTTAAATAGCTTTCTACATGGTTCTTTTGATCGAACTTGAGACATTATACGTATGATTTTTTTTTGGGCATTTGAAAATGGTGTCCCATCCCACTGCGTTACCCCAGAGTATGATTCCATATGTCATTATAGAGTAAAAATAACTAAAATAAACAATTTTTCTAGTTTCTAAGTTAGTAACTTGAGCTATGCAACGCAGTGCCTGCTGCAATTTTGCTTTAATTTCCTCAGCTGTCTCAAATCTTCAACCTTCAACTTGATTTCCTATCTTGGGGAACAAAATGAAGTTGCACAAGGCTAAATCTGATGAATATGGTGGATGTGAAAGATTATCATTTTGTCTTTCTCCAGGAAATCGTGCACGATGAAAGCCTTATGCATCTTTGCATTCTTGCGATCCTTCTCATGTTAAGTTCATTGGACATGTATCATGCAATAATGTAACAATGTGGCAGATATTGCAATCTTGCAAGATCACAGTCTGAACAGCAGTGACATTTTCAGTGTAATGCAAGTTGATGGCCATCCAGAATGATTATCAACCAATGTCTGGTCATTTTTAAACCATCTGAACCACTCTTAGGTTTTGGTCTGCCCTAGAGCATCAACATTTCATACATTTCTACAGCAGTTTTCTTGAGATTGAAACAAAGCCCTGCTCCTCCACATCTGTCATTGCAAAATCAATGTAAGTAACATGCAACAATGGTGGAAAAAATGCTCACAAACACTAAATGCGTTCACTAAGAACGAAACTGCATCTCATAAGAGTTGTATAAAGTGTCACCTAGCAGATTTTTCCTGTACTACTGCTCAGTCGCAAGTCACTTGTAAATTTCAGGAATTTCTGTGTGGCACCTCATATATAAGGTATATTGCAATTTTGAAATGAGTAGTCATGTTACTTTACTACATCTTGTTGTTTTATTCAAGGGATTTTAAATATGTTTCCAAATTTTGTTGATCAAATGCACTACACTTTGTGTACTTTTACATAAGCAATAAGGAAAGTAATACTGATGGATTGTGTTTTGTTTTTGCAGCAAGAAGAAGCTCCATTTCCTGTACGGCAAGTGGACAGAGTTCATCAGGTGCACTGATATCAACTCATACGATGAGTATGTTCGTGAGAATGCTCACAAATTCAGGTGCAGACCAGTCATATGTTGGTCTTTGCTTGTTCTTTGGTTGCACAATGTTTGGCTTCTTCAACTCAAACAGGACTGAGTTGTGGCTGGCATGTAGTTATTCTTTTGTTATGATTTGCTGCTCCCTCCCAAGTGACAGTTGCATGCTGCATGTGTCGTTGGAAATGTAGAAGTAAGGAAACAGATTTAATGTTTTTCCCTAAGTTGTACGTAGAACCTACATCTATGCAGTTCTGCTACATCAGTTTTAGGTTTTCTACTTATGCAGAGTGCCTATTTGTGTTGCTCTGTCCAGCTGTATGCATGAAACAACTTGATGGTGCTGTGTGTATGTGTATATAACGTAATTTTGAAAACTACTCAACCAATTATGATAATTCTTTTACCATTGAAAAGCACTGTTCCTTCCAACAGACAAAGACTGTAAGACATCTAATTTCAGTTCCTAAAAGACTAAAGGGTATTTACAAGGTCTGTAAACTAGAATATGAACAGATTGGAGTTATAGAAAAACATACTTGCAAAGGTGGCTTTGACTTTTCGTTGAGATTGCCATGGAGTAGAAAATAGTTGTTACCCCAAAGAAAATTGTATAAAAATAAGACAAAATTGGAGGATATTTCATTCCAAGCAATATACATAGACGATCATGATTTAGCAACTGAGAAAACATAAGACAAAGTGAAATAAAAGACAGTCAAATCTGCATGTAACAGTTCAATATGTATATGATCTTATGTCAAAACCTCCAAATAGCCATTATATAAGAAAACTATGTTTTAGTTTCTCTATAGATTGTGATAGTATTATCAGTGTATTGCTAAATCTATACTAATGTTATAAAGAGGGAACATGTGTATGTGTGTTTATGTGCATGCTTACACATGCACCTTCACCTCAAAGTACCCTTTAAAGGAAAATGTTTAATTATTTTTGATTTTCTCAAAAATGGCTCTAACGATTTTGGTTAAAATATCATACATTTAACATATTTGCATGACAAAATATATATCTTGATTTCCTGCTAAAAGCCTGTGAAGCACTCTTTATTCTACTTTGCCTAACTGGTGAACTGTAAGAGACAGACCAAAATTACTACACAAAAACAGTACATTTCTTTAAAACACACAATTTATGTCAAGAGAAATTGTTGTGTCATTAACTATTTCTGAGATATTCATTGCTCTTGGTTTAAATTTTTCAATAGTTTACATTTTTGGAAGTACTAAGTCATTATTTATTTGTTTCTCATGATATCATGCAAAGAGTATGAAATTTCAAAGCCAATCTTATAGTGGCCTGCTATTTAAACACTTATAGCTTCAGCCTCCTGTATCCACCTTGTGCTTACAACGAAATGTGTAGTGAAACCATTTCTGTAAATGTTTATCTTGATTAGCATAAAGTAGATAGAAAAATAAGCTTTTGTAAGAATAGTGGGTAAAGAAAGTCATGTAAATGTTACACATCAGATCCCCCCATTTTTTTAATCTAAAAAGTGCAGGGGTTAAATGAGATTAACAAGCCATCCAGGATTTAAAACTCCACTTGTACAATGTGAGGTAAGGCAGCTGTTAAAATACATTTTCTCTCAAGAAGAAAGTTTGTGAGATTATGAAGGTGCTGTTGGTAATCTTGTTTCCATTTATCCTGTAATTGCATGAACAAAAATGTGGCAATGCTAATATTTGTTTTCCATGTACTACAGGAATGTTTCTTCATTCCTTTTTAGTTTTGCTATTTATACTTTATTGCATTCTAAGCATTTGGTTTGATAAGCATTACAGTGAGCTTATCCGTCCAAACACACACAGAAACACCTGTAGGTCCCTACATCTAATAAGGAAATAGCTCTTGAAACGTGCTCCAAATTTTCAGTGATCAAGTAAGTGAAGTTGGCATTATAAAGGTTGCTGCGTTGGATATTTCAGTATCCTTCAAATATGATTATACTCCACAACAGTGAACCCCTCTCAGACACAAAAAATATCAATTACTATGATTATAGACATGCAGAACATGAAAATAGTGTTAGCTTTTTCCTAGCACCTAATGGTATTGAGATATTTGTAAGGCACAGTATAACGCAACTGCTTGCTCTAATGGGGTGCAGAAGTCTCTATTGTTTCTCAGTGTGGGCAACTTTCTCATTATAGCCCTCAGTTTTATTGCTCTAAGGGATTGTTAAATCCCCAGGAATGTATGGATACATGGGTATCTGCTATTGCGATCTAAATGATTGGTATGCTAACAGGAATGTTACAGGATTCACAAAACTTGCTGTTTTCTTTGTGAGTGGGATAGTCAGAATAACCACAATCTTTACAAAATTAGGGAGTGTAGTAGTAGGACAAAAAAGTGTGAAAAACTTGCCTCTTGTTGATGACAAAAATTAATTTGCCTCGATTGTACAGTGGGATCTCGTTAGCACGTTCCTCATTAACACATTTTCTCGTGTATTACATTGAATTATAAAATACCGGTACCAAATGCAATAAATAATGTTCGTTTAGTACGCTTTCTCGCTCCTGCTTACTATGTTCAAAGTTTGATGCCCTCATTCGCTACTTTGGTCAAACCAGGCGGGATGGAACCAGCAGCCAATGGCATGCATGTATGTATGTACATATTTGTGTGACACAATTTGTGTGGGATTGGGATAGAGAATGCTTTAGCTTAGCGGTGGCTTGGCGTGGTTAGTTTCTGCTGTTGAGTGTTGACGAAACGTAAGTGTATTTTAGCTTTTTGTTCACAATGGAGAAAAAGAAAGTGCAGCAAATAACCAACAGAAGAAGTAGATCGCAATCCAAATATGAAAGGTGTGGATATAGTGCGGAAGTTAAACATTCCTCCGTCAACCTTAAACTAATTGAAACTGCTTTTGAAGAAAGGAAAAATGCTAAAAGAAAATGTAATAGCCCTGGCATGTTTCCAGAATTAGAAGATGTTCCGCTAAAGTGGTTTACACAAGCTAGAGCTTCAAATGTGCCAATAGACGGTACTGTGGTTCGAGCTCAGGCAACACTGGATGATTTCAAGGCGTCCAATGGCTGGATTGAAAGATTCAAGAATCGACATGGCTTAGTCTACAGATGTGTGCGAGGTGAGACTGCTGCCCTAGATAATGACACTACACTGTGTGAAAATATAGAAATTTGGAAAAATGCAACGTTCCCGTCAATTTTGAAAAACTATAGCCCCAACGATGTTTATAATGCAGATGAAACAGGGCTATTTTTCCATCTTTTGCCAGACAAAACCCTGGATTTTAAGGGCCTAAGTGCCATGTTGGGAAGCTTAACAAGGAGAGGATTACAGTTTTGTTGTGCTGTAACGAAAGCGGAACAGAGAAATTGGTACCACTGATTATTGGAAAAGCACGCAATCCGCAATGTTTTAAGAATGTGCAATCTTTTCCATGTAAGTACACTTCCAACATAAAATAAATTCTGCCATCTTTGAAAATTTCTTACGAGTATGGGACACAAGACTGGGCATAAGAAGCAGGTAAATTGCACTCTTTATTGATCAGTGTGCTGCTCATCCACCAACTGTTTCAAATTTAAGAAACATAAAGATATTCCCAGCAAACTGCAGGAGTAAGCTACAACCTTTAGATCAAGGTATAATTCGGTGCATGAAGCATACGTATCATAAGAGGCTGGTACAGAGAAGTTGCCTGCACTGAAATCGACAACAAGAAAAATCACTGTCTTAGATGCCGTGCATTTTATTAGAACTGTTTGGGATTATGTGATACAAGATATCATTAGGAACTGTTTTAATAAAGCTGGTTTTTGCTGGGTTCTTGGTGATGCAATCACGCAGGAAGATGAGTTTTCCGAGAGTGAAGAATGGCGCCAAATAGCAGACGATGCCAGCGTATGTTTCGAAACATACGTAAACATTGACAATGAAATTCCAGTGTGTGAAACAGCGACGATAGATGAAATACTTGAAGAACAAGTGAAAGAAGAAGCATCAGTGGGAGATGAAAGTGATGAGCCAGATCCTGAGCCAGTACCTACAGTGTCGGAAGTGATGCAGGCAATGGACATAGTGAAGCGATATGTGTGCAGTTTCAAAGTTGATGACAATGTAATGACTTTACTAAACAAGATGGACAGTAAAATGTTGGCATTAAAACTAACAAAGCAATCAACTATACATATGTATTTCAAACCAGTGTAAATAGTGTCTATATTTCACATACGCTTTTGAGGTAAGATGTATTATTAGATGTTATTACATAAATATGTTCTTAAATTGCAGATTTTGTATTTTCGTTAACATGTTTTCCCGTCTATGATGTCCAAATCCTTGGGTCCCTGCAAAAACGTATTAACGAGATTCTACTGTACATAAAACTGGGGATAATGAAGATCTTTGTGAAGCAATGGACAAATCAGAAAGGAATTCCAATATTTAAGTGGAAAATTTCAAAGTTGAGGTTCAGGACATAAATATGTGATGTGCTTTATTTCTGTGTTTGAGGGGACTCCCAGGTATGTTGAAAAGAAAGAAAGAAAGAAAGAAAGAAAGAAAAAAAAAAAAAGCTTGACTTGCTTTTAAATTCAATATATGTGAATTTTCTGGGAAACTATAGAGCAGACAATTGCAGAGATTGGTGGAAGATTTGTTGAGGGTTTACAAGATACTGGGCTATGCAATACATTTTGTTTCTCCATTCACATTTCTCACGGGATCTCATCCAAGTTCGATGGAAAGAAATGGTCAACATTGAGCATGAGGAAAGGTTCCATAAAGACTTACTGGAAAGGATACAAAGGGAAATCCATACCCAACATGCATACTGATTATTACTGACAACTTATCACAGACATTTGAAAGCCATCTTATCGCCCTAAATCATCCAGGAAGGAGTTTTTAAAAAGTGAGAATGTTTGCTATATTTAAGTCTTCATTGCAACATAAATACTATTTTATAACTCTTAAAACCATTTCTTTTGTGTACTTTGGATCATACATATAATTTGGATTGGAATCACAACAATTATAATAGTAGAAAAGCACAAATTAATAACAATAAACTTAAGCATATAGACTATATTGCGAAAAGTTCATCATATCCTCTCAAAAAAAAGTGATAGATGATAGAGAAAAATGGGCTTCAGATTCAAAATCAACTTCCAATTATCAAAAACTGCATATTTTTATTTCTGAGAGGAACAAAAGGTTTAAATTTGTTGTACTGTGTTATTAAACCATTCACCATCAGCCAGTATTGATTTAAATTCCAGCCAGCAATTTAATTCCATACAAGTTGGTTAAAATACAAATTATCGCATTATTTTATAAGATATTTGAATGAAACCAAAAACACATATTTACTGAAATTGTAACTGATAAGGATAAACCTACTAAAGGTAAGCATCGATTCTGATTGTGTTTAATATTGGCGAAATAAATGTTATTTATTTTAAAACTTTATATTTGAATAAGTAGACTGCAATATAAACAGCAGGAGCAAAAACTGTTGATGCACACATAAGTCGTAAAATTCAATTCAAATCATTTTCTTTATTTGCCCAAAGTAATAAAATGCAGGTGGCATCTTCATACAGATATAAATGACCTAAAATTGCATACAACTTGGTCTTTGAATGTTGCTATTACTGTGCTTATTATTAAAGTACAGATATCTAATATATTATTTGATAGATTTATTTATTTTTCCATATATTTAGATACATACATAATGCATTCAATTTTTCTTGCTACTACTAATAACCAGCATAAAAGCAACTGGTATCCAGCTGCTTAACCAGCAAAACTTACTACTAGACTAAAACCTATTCTACTGGTATCCAGCGGTTACTTACTAAACTCCAATACATATTTCCTTCATTTACCTTTTTATTTATTAAAATCATCCACCTTTTTAAATTCATATATATATAATTAATTTATAATTTAATTTTCCTTTCCTACTATCTGGATGCTAATACATTAATTATGCTATTCTAGGAGTTGCTTGGGATAGGATCATATACACTTAACAGCCTGGTATATATTATATAGATATTTATACATTGCTATTTTTATACTTATTACTAAGATCAAATTATAATACTTTATGTACATTATGTACAATATTGAGTATATTTCTGTTTTGTACTCTCCAACTGAATAAGGAGTAATATCAAATAAGTAATCTTTAAATTTTTTTAGTTTAACAGTGTTATTTTTTACATGTTTCATGCCTTCTGGTAGATAGTTATATAATATTGCCACATTATTTATTATGTTTTTGTTGAACCCCTTAACGTAGTTTGAAAATAATTGTTTTCACCCCTTGTATTAAGTTTATGAATGTCAGTATTTTTTATTTGTTGGCTTGCTGAGAGTACATATATGATTACACGATAATTACATGAAATATGCTAACAGGGGTAAAACTCCTTCACAGCATGCTTCAGTTGTTACATTAGATGTATAACAAATGATATTGTCCACGAGTTAACTGCAAAACATTTTGTTTAAATTAACATAAGTCTAATCTGCACACGGAACCATTCTGCCCAAGGGTAACTACATGTGGCAGAACGTTCCATCCATAATGGTGAAGGGGATAACAAAGATCCATAACTTATTTTGGCTTAAACTTTCTTGACTGATTATTGTTTTCTGGAGTTGTCTGTAAAGGATAACCTTCTAAATCAATCTCCTTACCTTCACGGTGTTTTATAGAACTGCCGTAGTACAGAAGGTCACTAAAGGTACACAGTTAAATTATGAGGTCATCTGGTGTCAACACAAGGGTTACCATTAATTTGTCTTTTTCAATTATAGTGGAATTTTTTATCACATATATTTTGGTTTTAAAATTTGTTAAGTAGAAATGTGGATGTGTGCAATAGTATGTTGCTTTTTAAGTGTGTATGCTACTGTGGAGCACCCATTAGTGTCGCTTTGTTCATCCATATGCATGAAAGAGCTTACCAGCTGTTACAAGTACAAAGTTGAGGTTTTACATGTAGGAGTTTGAAGAAAATTGTTGGAATGGATACAACGTTAAGGGTCTGTTTCACCAACCAAAGTTAAAACTACTCTTAACATCTTATTTGTTAACATTATGCATATAATCTAGCTTTTACAGCAAATTGTTATCATCTTGTTAATGTCAAAGACAACTGTGAACAGCAACTTTTAAGAAGGTGATGACTGAACTACAAGGCTTCTGAATGTGCTCTGATGTGCTTTTGTTTACTCATCATGGCACTCCCTGTTTCAATAACAGATAACTACATTCATAGATAATAATTATTATTGCCAAATGATTTTCTTGATTGATTGAGATTGGAATTGTGATATCAGCTGAAAGATCTAGGTGCAGAGTAATTTGTTTCACCGTTCGAAAAGGTGTTTATTATAGAATTGGTTACTAAGTATAGAGGAATTATCAAGTGTAGTAAAGCAGACAATGGACTTAAATTAAATTAAATTAAATGACACAGCCTGGGGAATATCCAAGAGGAATTTAGTTGCAGTGCTCAAGTTTCTCCCAGGTCCAGTAAGCATATGCAACAATATTATGCTAACATAAAATGCAGCACTTAAAACACCAGGTGCAAAGAGCATTTAGAATGGTTTAAAACTGGTGGCTGATACTATGTTGAAACTAAAGTGGATGTCATTGAGAGTGCTAGTAGCATAACATCTCAAGAGTATAATTAACACTTGTAGCGTAGGAGAAAGAGGAATGTTTTTGTAGATAGTATTCTAACCTGTCTTTATTTCCTCCACAACCCTGCTCAGGACTGTTTTGGGCAGTTGTAACATTTTAAAAACTTCTATGCTTGCAAATTTTCAAATTCATTATGATGCATGGCTCTTCTACAGTTAGGAACAGCATTACAAAATTCAAATAGAACAACTTGCTTCAGTAACTTGTTTTACGACAGCCATTTTCCAAATTTTAACACTTGTTAAACACCTTAACACAGGGTACAGCAATTTTAACTTAACATGAAGTATAACACAATGTTACAGCTAACATTATTTGATGAAACAGAATTTGCATTAACTTCAATGTTAAATCACTTTAACATTGGTTGGTGAAATGGCCCTAAGAGCAGTTTAGGTCAAGAGTCTCGTACAACTTTTATATTTTTAGGCAAACTACTGCAGGTATAGAATTAAAACTTTATACACAAGAGTTTGAACAAAATTTATCAGTTTGGTTGAAACTGATACAACTTTAAGAGTAGTTAAGATAAAGAACCTTTGAATCAAAGTTACAGCTGATATTTTAAAACCGAGGCTATAGGCTTTGAAACTTTGTAAGCTAAAGGAAATACCACAAGAAATATATATGTAATTGGCAAGAGGAAATATGCTTTTTTTATTTTTACAGCCGTTAGAAGCAGAGTACAACCATAATGGAATCCAGGGCAGTGACTGACGTTTTGTTAACACATTTATTGACTCCTTTTCCAAACAGTTTCTGTGTCATATAATGGTTTGTGCTCTTTCTTGTGTCATGAGAAACCAGGTTCGATGCCACACCAGATATTAAAAGTTTAATCTGCCTTATTAAGCCTTAAATAAGTTAAACAGGTTTTTAATTATCTGCAACTCGGCTAAAGAAAATAACTATGCATTTTATTTTAAATTTATTGCAATAAGTTGAAACTTCTCAACCCCTCTGTATGCTGCTTGAGATGCCAGGTTTGCCGTTAAAAGTAAATAAAACCTTGAGGAATCTCATAGATTTATAAAACACCCTGTCACACAATGCAAAACCTCATACATGTGGGTAAGCTTACAGAAGGCACACTGATGTGTGTAATAAACATTATATTGACTGCCTCTATGGTCTAGTGATTAAATGAAAGCTTTCAAATCCAGGGGCCCTGTGCTCAATTCCCGACTGGAGGATGGGAAGTTTTCTTTAGCCAGGATTATTCCCCATCCTCCCTAGAGTCTGAAGTATTAGCGAGTGTGTAAATTTGTGAATTTAATGTTTATAAAGAAAACCTGACATAAACAAACCCAAAGATTAACAGAATAGTAAATGAGTGAATATCATTGCCGATGAGCAATTGTTCCAAAGGCAAAGTTGCTGATATGACCTTAGATGTTAAAGGTGGCATATAAATGAAACACGCACAAAGCAATATATTAAATAACTTGAAAAGGAACTATATACAGTGAAACCACCAGTAACGTATATAAAATTATATAGATATATAGGGTGAGCCAAAAAACTACGAACCGGCTGCACAGCATTTTTCCTGTCCGCATCCTCGGCGCTCGCTGCCGTCTGCTGCTATCATAGAAAGGTGGGATGAAACCATACAACATTTTTAAAACTACTTTTAAAGGCTTTACTTACCAACTTTATGAAAGGAAATGTTGAAACTGGCCACTGTTGTTGTCCATACATTTTTGGCACCTCTTTAGGAAACTATCCATCACTCACCATAGTTCACGTTGAGAAATGCTGGCAATTTCCTGGCGGATATTTTGTTTTAATTTTTCTATGGTGTGTGGGTTTGTCTTGTTTACCTTGTTTTAAGTTATCCCAGAGATAGAAATCGCAGAGGGTTAGGTCGGGGGACCAAGGGGGCAACAAATCTCTATTAATAATTCTGTCATCAAACACACTTTCAATTTTTCTCATCGAAATATTGGCCGTATAAGCTGTTGCACAATCTAGTTGAAAAAAGGCAAAATCACGCTCCCTGGCTGTTAATTCTCTAAAAAGAAGGGAGCAAAAATGTATTCACATATGTACGGGCTTCAACTGTTGACTCAAAAAAAATTGGCAAGTGATGGATAGTTTCCTAAAGAGGTGCCAAAAATGTTTGGACAACGACGGTGGCCAGTTTCAGCATCTCCTTTCGTAAAGTTGGTAAGTAAAGACTTTAAAAGTAGTTTTAAAAATGTTGTATGGTTTCATTGTACCTTTTTATGATAGAAGCAGACGGCAATTAGTGCCGAGGACGTGGACAGGAAAAACACTGTGCAGGAGGTTTGTAGTTTTTTGGCTTTCCCTGTATATATATATAGTTGGAGTTGATGAACACTCTAAGGTTTCACTTACCCCACATATACTGCAGGAGCAGGCTTTTGTATAGTGTTATTTACATTGTCAGTTTTGACTGGTTTAAACATCTGGGTCTCTCGTAGCTCAATAAAGTTTCCTTGGCAGCGGGGGCTTCAATAAATTCCCATACCTATCCACATCCATAGCAATGTCAAAGTTCATAACTTAATCCTCTTGCTTCTTGATGAACATTTTCTCCCGTATGTTCAACTCCCTGGCATTTCTCGTGATTTTTAATAGTTTTATATCGTTTATGTAATGATGTGTTTGAACTAAAAATCTATTTTTAACTTTACATTCTTATGTTGGTAGTATTTAAATGAGGAGAGAACAAACAAAGCTGTTAATCAGTAGAAATTTAATATTAGTTTATATAGGGAGTATTATTTTACATGAGGTTGGAGAAGAGTTCTTAAGAAATGTTTAGAATTCCAGTGAAAAAGTTTATAGGACATGTATGAAATGTTGAGAAGCAGTTTAATTTATACATATTTATTGTGATTGTGACTGTTTTTGTCTTGAAACTGATGAAAGTAATTTTTTATGTTATAAATGCCTGCAAGATATTTTAAGATTCCTTATTTATGTTACAAAAATTACGATTCATACATTTTAAAATAATATTTAAAATGCAAGCATGGTAGACATGTGTCCCCATACATACATTTCTTTATTATGTTATTTAAGATATTGTGTGACCAAAGAAACAAGTGAAAACTAAAGTGTGCAAGTCTGCATCTGAAATAAGAATGTTGTTAAAACACAGGAAACGCATGCTCAGACAAAAGTTAGTCATTAAATCACAGATCACTTCCCTCAACCTGATGCTGATAAGAACAACTATACTGGTGTTCAAATATGTTTGGTATCTAACTGTAGGCCTAAGCGAGTTCCACTAGACAATCTATGATAACCGTTATATGTGTAGGGTTTATGAATAGTACAGAAGCACCATTTTAGTTGTAAAATTTCACCATTATGAAAAAAATTCATGATATATGAATGAATGAATAAATAAACTTTATTTGTACATCTTTTATACACAATCCTTTTTACAATATTCCACTTGTAAACTAACTTAGCCTATGTACAAATTTTCTTGCCAGCTATTTTCTACCTATACTGCTCATTTTGCCTACACCCTGGCCTTATGACTCAGCTGAGCAGCTCTTGCTACCCTTAATCACCTATGATCCATCCTTCCTCCATTTGCCCTTCTAACTTTCTTATCTCTCTTACTTTTCTAATCCATTTCTCCTTTACTTTCTTTAAGAACTCCCCCATATTCTTATTTTTCTCTTCTTCTTTTCTTGTTAACATTTTGATTGCTATTATTTTTCCTCCCATACTTTTGTCTCCATTCTGCTAATTCTTTGCATTCTGTCATATAATGCTCTGTGATTTCACTACCTCTGCATAGTTCACAAATTCTGTTTTTTCTGCCTCTTAGCCCTCTCAGGTACATTGATCCTGTTCTCATCCATGCAAACGCTTCTTTTTCAGCTCTATTACAATAATCCACACTCTCTTCCCCATTTCCTTTTTACTAATCTATAGGGCTCTAGTGATTTTTTAGTCTCTAAGCTTCCCCAGATCTCTTGTCTTTCTATGTCTTCCACTCTGTTTCTTACTGTTTTCCAGAAGCCATTGCTATTTCTTTCTCCTGCTCTCTAAATATCTCGTATTACTATCTTCTCCATAAATTTTTTTTAACCCTGTCCACCAGCTATTTTTATTTTCGTACTCTTTTGTTGTTCCATACATATCTTTAATATTTCTCCTTCATGATGTAAAAGTACAATGATCTACTTATAATCAAAATTGAAGGATTATGTGAATACCAATTCAATACGAACTAAAGAATTTAAAACACATCAATCTCATCGCAAGCAGATGATAAATAGAAACCATAAGATTAAGTGCCTGTACTACAGTCATAATATTTAAAATTATTTTGCAGTGTGCACATTTATCTGAAAGCTGCAGTGAAAACATTGACTATGACTTAATTTTTACTTTCTCTACTACGTATAGCAAGTAGGGAAGTATTGTATTCCACCCAAAAATTTGATACCAAGATTTCACCGGAAATATATGTTTTGAGACCCCCTGATTCCAAAAAAAGAATTTTTGGAAACATATCCATGTGTGTCTGTCTGTGAACAGCATAACTCAGAAACGAACAGTCGGATAAACACCAAACTTGGTATTTAGGTTCAGTATCTTCCAGAGATGCGACATGAAGGTTTTCAAGAAAATTCCTAACTATTTTAATTAAAATATCATATATTTAAGATACTTTCATGACAAATAAAATGTATATCTTGAATTTTCTGGGAATGTCTCCAAAAGTATTGTTCATTGTGAACGACTTTTGCATAACTGGTAAACCATAAGAGATAGACAAAATTTTACTACACAAAAAATGTAGATCACGTTAAAATACACAATTTATTTCATATGCATTTTTTTTATTGAGTGAACCATTTTCGAGATATTGCTTGTTATTTCCTTAAATTTTCGAATACTTATACTTTTTCTCAAATGGGAATTCGTTATTCATTTTTTGTATGTCCTGGACATACAAAGAGAATGGAATGCGCCACATAGCAACCAGCTTTTAAAAGATTTGACTATCGCTTAAAGCCTACCAATTCCCCTTGCACCTACAAGAAAATTAGCAATAAGATCAACATCTCGATTAACATGAAGCATATAGAGAATAAATGTTTGTAAAAATAGTTTGTACAAGAGTAGAGAAAGTCATGTGAGTGTAATACATCAGATTTTTTTTTGTAAAGGTGCTAAGAAAAAATTACAATTAGTTTGTCTACTGAAATTTGGCTCTGGTCACTCATTCAATAGACAACTGCTACAGTTTATGGAAATTTAATGACTAAATGTTATTATTAGACATCAGATTTGTGTGCACTAAAAATATCTATAAATGCATTCATTTATGCTGTCAAAATCCTTAAAATATGCTCTATAATTTAAAAAAATACACACTAAACATTGCACTAAAATTGTTAACCTTAGGCTTATAATTGCAATGTACATTCTTCCATAAACATCATTCCGGTGGTTGTAATTTGATTTGCAGTATACAATAATCATTTTCTCCAAATGCTTGGGTGTAAGTTTTATGACATTCATCAGTTAACACAAGTTTGTATGTTGAGAAGGATGTTTCCATGTCTACAGGTGTTATCGGACAACATTTGAAAGCACTAACTCGGGAAATTTCTTCATGTTTTCACCATCCACAGTACACATATTTTAATGCCAGGATTTCTCTCTAAAACATTGCAAAATTTGCAACTTAATTTTCCTGCATAGTTTAAAGAAGCACTCTCAAGTTTACTCTGAACCGTGTTGAGAATTGATAAAGATTCATGTAATGAGAAAACAGCTATAACTTCGCGAAATGTGCCTTAATTACTGCCAACTCCTTTTGAAAATACTGTATTCATAATAAGAACCTTATTATTTTGTCAATAATGTGTTTAAATATTAATCTAAAATTAAAAAATGTGTGTATTATATGCTCAATGCATGGCGAATTTATTAAATGTGCAATTATATCAACTATAAAACTTTACATACAAACACAGAAGAACTTGAAACATTATGCAAAACTTAATTCCGTATCACAAATAAAAACAAACTAAATATGCATTTGCATACAAATCAATGTCTAATTATTACCCACAATTAAATTGTCTTTCTCTCTCTTCATAGTCCATTTTTACTGATTTTTTACATTATATAAGTATTGACCCCCGCTCTTGTATTCTGTCTTTTTCAAACCACTCATGATCAATACATTATGAGCTGCAAGTCTTTCTCCCCTCCACATAATGGACACTCCCTCACTGACCTTTTAACTTCCACACTCCAGTTTTTGCTTTTTCTATACCCTCTGTTTCCTCCTTTTTATTTTACAATGTATTTTTCTCTACCTGAAGAACATTTCTACGTAAGATACCAATGATGTCTTTTCTGTTAAGCTACTAAACAAGCTTTGTTTCTCTATATCTTCAAATATTACTCTTGCCCTTTCCAAAACCCTTTAGTATTTGTTTCTCACCTTCTCTAAATATTACGTAAGTCATTGCATTCCAACACATTTCTTACCTACTTATCCATCCTCTGACCTTATCCATCATCTTGATAAATTAAACACTGCATTAAGAAGTTATTCTCATCTAAATGTAAAATCTTTTGGCAATATTTCAGAACTTTTTCCAAATTTAACATTTAATAAATAATACCATGTTGTCATACGCGTCCTGCAGTAGGTCTAGGGTAGAGATAGGAAAAAGATAACCGTAGATCCAGTTATACAGTTCCAAAATAACAGTCCTCTGAGTACTTTTATAACCAGTTCCAAAAGTAACACTCTGATTGAAAAGATTATGTTGTGTTAGAATACAACAGTTACAAGTATGTATATGAGTGAGACATTGGAACTGTCCTTGCTTCTAGTTCTAATAGAGAGCAATGCTCACTAAATATCTTGCAGCATAATCAGAATAGATTATGCTACTCAGTTATTGTGATATATGTGCAAAAGGCAATTACCTGAGATGCCATTTTGGAACACAATCATTATACTTTACCTCAGACAAGAACAATCCTGTTGTAGACAACAAGGAGGAGTGGACTTAACCTGCCGCATGCTTGACACTACATGTGTGCACAAGTTTTGCAACACAAGCTGTAGCAGCACTAACTTCTTGACAATAAATCAAGTAAGACATTGCCAGTAACTTATTAAATCTCTGTGTTACAGAATGAATATATCGTGTAGTAGCATAATGGTTACACTTCAGGATTTCTTTCTTAAGCATCGTGAAACAATGTGCAATCATTTGCCTCTTGCCACTACTTAAGGTTTGCATCGACAGATTGTCAGGCCTGCTCCATGATGATAACCTGACCACTTTTAAATTATATACAGGTGTTCTGGGCTTGTGAAGTATGCGAGAGGTGTAGGAAATGCAGTCTTAAACATCAGAAGCGACTTTGCACATTAAACAATAACATCTGAATCAGTATTCACCTCAAGATCTACTTAGTTCTGAGAGGATCATATGGTATTGGGAATACAACTTATTATACAAATGTTTCTTTAGTAATACAAAATTAGGTTGCATATTATTTGACAATAATAAGTTAATAATATACAACTGTGCCTGTGTTCAGTTTAATCTATGTCTCTATGCTAATGTATATGTCTGTTGCAAACATTTACCTCAGAATTCACAAGCCTAGAACACATCTGTGGTAATATGCAGGATACAGAGAAATAGCTTTTCTCTCCCCAAAACTAATTTGCGCTGAGCAGTGAATAGAAAACTACTTACAGTGCTGTACTTCTTATAAGTGGTTATTGTGCAAAAACAAATAAAAGAAACTACCCATGAACTTCCCTCCACCAATCAGCAGCCTAGGAGAGCTTCATCTCATTGTCCCTATCTCTCTGTTTCTTCCCTCCCATATGTTTACAAGAGGATCGTTCTAGTTTGAGACAGATATAGCATTGTGGAAACTGATACAAGATGGTTATTACAGTGTTGATGGATGTGAATTCCTTTAATATGGGTTAAATGAGTAGTAATTTTAAAAGTATTTAGATGTATTGTTTTTAACAGTAAATTAGGAATATCTATGCGCATGGTAGAAGGGAGGGGAACATTGTCATCCTATACTGGGATAAAGAGTCACGACTTGATGTAAAGGAATCTGCATCAGTTAAATAACAGCAGACCAAGAGCATCTTGCTGTTACAGCTATGTGTAAATACTCATGAATGTACTTGACTGTTATTTTTGAATGATTATTTGGAACTAGAATGGCTGGAACTGTTACTGAAAAATAACAATTTTCCCCACCTCTGCTATGGAGTGATGGTGGTTATTTCTTGTAGAATGAATCACTGCAACTGCTAAAAGCTCTTGGTGCAAATATTTGGTCTTTCAAGTAACTCCAAACAAAAAATATTGGGAAGTAATTAATTTCCATTTGAGTTGTATTGAACAAAGTTGCCTTAATAAATCAAGAAGTTCCAAAAATCAACTAATTGGTTTTTTCAGTAACAATATAGACATGAAATGGCAGAAAAAATAGTTAAAACAAAATTCAATAAAATAACGGTCTTATATGCCGCCAAGGAGAGGCTCGCTGTCTAAAAATGCAAATATATTTGAATACCCAGTAGTTACCAAACTGCATGCAGTTTCAAAGGCATTTAGTTTTGTTTAGTGTGTTATGATAATATATATCAAAATAAATCAGGAACGTAGAAGATATAAATTGTTATATGAGAAAGTGTCCAGATTTAAGGCCTACCAACATTAATTGATAACAATAGCAGTGATAAATCCTGCGCTTGACTCATGCAGCCTTCTGTAAATAAGCAGATTTGCATGTACATTCAAGTGCAACAGTTTTTTTATGTTTATTTATTGTTGCTCTAACATCATATGCAACACTATTAAATTTATTTTACAATTAGCTCAATACATTAATAAATAACTCAGTGTAAGTAAACATAGTAACATAATTTACTTTACATTCTGTGGAGAAATCTAATATTCCCTATACTGAAGTGCATTTGTGGCTCTAAAATACCACAAAGTGAGTTTGATGGTGTGCTTACAAAAGAAAATAAATACAGGGTGATTCTTACAGAACTGATCCCAATGTTTTGCAAATAAAGTAGTGAAATTTGTAGTAGTCTTTCTTTGCACCATGTGACAGGTTTCCAGGCTTTTAGGATGCTAATGACAGGATCACATTGACAGTTGAAGCATGACTTTTATTGAAGAGAAGTGCAATTAATTTGAGAGAACCCCATATTCACAACATATTAACAAAGTTACTCTAATACATTATCTACAGAGAAAATCCTAATGAGATAGCTACCCTTTTTAAAGATTTGCCATAAGACAGCTAAATTCTAGTAACTATGTGCATAAAATTACAAACATTATGAATGATTATTGCTTGAAATGTTTTCATTTGGTATGAAATGTGACATGACATGATCATACCAAGTTATTAGTAGTGGTTATAAACATTGAAACTGTTTCACATATTGAAATTGTGAGCGGATTGGTGACACTTCAGTTTCACTTATTAAGTTTCAAAGTTGTTCATCTCCATCGTCAGGTTAATTTTGAAGACTGCCATGAAATATACATAGGAAAAACCAAGAGATAACTACAAACTAGACAAAAGGAGCACCTAGGATATTTAAAACTTAAGTAAATAGACAAATCTGCAATAGCTCACCATTTTTGGTCAACAGAACAGAACATAACATCAAATGGGAAATAAAGCTTTTAAAGCATGCCATAACACCAGCAGAACTCTTCAGATTGGGAAAAAATTCACATCACTCAAAATGCAGACAGGGTAATGAATTTTGAAACTCCACCAGTAGACAGCATAGTGAAGTTTTCCACTAGGCAGCTAGATGGCACCACAACTGAACTAGGGGATTCCTTTCCAGATGCCATTGGAGATGAATGTCTTTGAAACATGTTCTGAATGAAAACTTAGTAAGTGTAACTAAAGTATCACATTTTCAATTATACAATGTTATATCCTACAGAAAAGACATGGAATATTAAAAGTAAATCATGAAATAGTCCCCCTTTTACTTGTTTATGAATACGGACACATGGCAACCCTATCCATGTGAGACAGCTGTACACTATAAAAGATGCTGGCAGTGACTGGCATTTGCTGTTACACATATTTGGACACAATGCATCATATTTTGCTTAATGCATCCCAAAGTCAGTGAAGTCATCCTCTATCATGTTGCAAGGTTTGGGAGGTGGTCTGTTGTAGAACGCACTTTCCTTAAGATTCCACAAGCAGCAGTCAGGGCAATTGTGGTGATCATAGACCAGCAGAAATAACTGGAAACTATCTTCTTTTTCTTTTAATAGTGTGTAATACTCATTGTTGTTATATGCGCCACAACAAGCAGCGGACACTGATGACACATGAAATGCTAACTGGGAAAGGAAATTTGGCAAGGAAACATTTCAGACCTAAGTTTAGAGCACCTCTTCAATATTTGCTACGAGGGCTGTCCCAGAAGTACCCGACCTAACAAAGAAAACACAAAAAGTTTGGGAAAAAACATCTTTATTTCTCTACATAGTCTCCGTTCAGTTCGACACACTTTTCCCAGTGATGTTCAATAGCTTCGATACCCTGTTTATAGTGAGAACTGTCAAGTTCTGCAAAATAGCCATCTACTGCAAACTACACCTCTTCATTGTTGGCAAATCTTTTACCACCAAGTCATTTCTTCAACTTTGGAAACAGAAAATAATCAGAGGGGGCTAAGTCTGGAGAATAGAGTGCATGAGGAAGCAATTCGAACTTTAACTCATTGATTTTGGCCATGGCGATAATGGATGTGTGAACTGATGCATTGTCTTGATGAAATAGAACTTTCTTTTTCACTATATGCGGCCGTTTTTGTTTGATTTCATCATTCAAATGCTGCAATAAGTTTGCATAATACTCACCATTGATTGCTTTTCCTTTTTGAAGATAATCAATGAAAACTATCACACACACATCCCAAAAAAAACTGACGCCAAGACCTTGCCTGCAGATGGAACTTTCTTTGCCTTCTTTGAAGCTGATTCTCCCCTTTCAATCCACTGTTTTGACTGTTTCTTTGTCTCAGGTGTGAAATGATGGACCCATATTTCATCCATGGTTATGAATCAACGCAAAAAGTCGACTTTATTGCGGAGAAACATTGCCAAACACTCAACTGAAACATCTTCATCCTTTTGTTCCATTGTGAGTAAATGCGGCACCCATCTTGCGCACAGCTTTCTCATGTCTAAATTTTCAGTTATTGTGCGATGTACAACACTTTTTGAAATGCCTGTGATGTCTGCTAGCTTGCGCACTTTCAGTCGATGGCCATCCTAAACCATTTTGTGGATTTTCTTCACAATTTTTGGCGTGGTCACCTCATTTGGTCGACCATTGTGATGTTCACCTTGGCTGCTCATATGGCCTCGCTTAAACTCTGCCACCCAATATTTTACTGTTGTAAATAAATGAGCAGACTCCCCCAGAGTAGAATCTAGCTCAGCTTTAATATTAGTTGGACTAAGTCCTTTCTAATGAAAGTATTGTATCACATGATGGCCAGCTTTACAAATTCGCTGAGAGTGTTCACTAATAATGGCTGCCAAACAATTACTAAACAACGTAGCATCGTCAAACTTCAAACTTAAGGTTTATAAGGGCAGTACTTTCTACCATAGTCATTTGTTTGAAACAACCACCACTTATATACATCAGGTTGGGTACTTTTGGGACTGCCCTCGTAGCTATCAGGACTAAAGGCTGGGTCACAATTACTGGGAATGGAAATCAGAACGAACAAGAACTGCAAAGTTAAAATACATGTATTATAGTGTGATCATTCACCATTAATGGTCCTGGGTCCTTGGAATGAGGAAGAAGACTTGGTCAGATTCTGTTACATGTTTCCAGACACGGCATATTAAATCCATATTGTGCATATTAAACTCTTTGCTGAAGAAACTGTGACATGAAACAAACAGCCACTAGAGCTCTCTCTAGTTGCAATTTGGGAAAGTGAAACTGGAAAGAATTCCAGTAAATGTACATCCTGGCTATTTTAGATTCATTGAATGTTGGTTCTTCTAGTGAAAGTGTCACTTATATGTCTGTTTATATGTAACTCAAAACTGACTGTTGCCTCAAAAAACTACAGCTGGAGGAAACCTGATAGAAACTAATAGAGAACAATAAAGAACTGCAAACAACTTTAATATGCACTATTAATAAAGGAATGACACCTGGTACAATTAGAGGAATCAGAAATAGTAATGGATCTACACTTGAAAATGCTTACTCTGTCTAATTTTGATGTTGGCTGAGTTGGAAGCAGGTGAAAAAATATCATTGGTCAGCTCGAATGACGTCCCAATGTGAAAATTGACTTTCCTTTTTGTTATCGATACAGTCATCTATATGCAATCCCACTTCATTCTTGAGGTATGCTGTTTTACTTCCCATCTCCATTCTACAGAGAGAGTAAAAAACTACGAACCGGCTGCATGATGTTTTTCCTATCCATGTCCTTGGTGCTCGTTGCCGTGTGCCGCTATCATAGAAAGGCATAGATGAAACCATACAACATTTTTAAAAGCACTTTTAAAGGTTTTACTTACAAACTTTATAAAATGAGATGCTGAAACTGAACACCGTCATTGTCCATACATTTTTGGCACCTCTTTAGGAAACTATCCATACTCGCTGTAGTTCACATTGAGAAATGCTGGTAATTTCGTGGCGGATATTTTGTTTTAATTCTTCCAGGGTGTGTGGGTTTGTCTTGTACACTTTGTTTTAAGTTACCCCAGAAATCTCAGGGGGTTAGGTTGGGAGACCGAGGGGACCACAAATCTCTACTAATAATTCTGTCCTCAAACACACTTTCAATTGTTCTCATTGAAATATTGGCCATATGAGCTGTTCAGAGTCTTGTTGAAAAAAAGCAAAATCACGCTCCCTGTCTGTTACTTCTCTAAAAGTGTATTCACATATGTACAGGCATCAACTGTTGACCCGAAAAAAATTGGTCCTATAACTCTTTCTCTGCTCATGGCGCACCATACACCAATTTTTTCGTCATGAAGGGATAATTCATGAACAATACTAGGTTTGTCAGAACTCCAATAACGATTCTTTTGTGTACACACATATCCATGAAGGTGGAACCAAGCCTCGTCCATGAAAAATATTAAATATGGGTCTATTTTCATGTGGTTTTAACCTCAGCAGTTTGATAGCTCTTCGCACAGAGCCATAAGAAATGCCTGCCTGTTGTGAAATGTGCCTAAGTGATTTTTTGGGGGAATTCTCCAAACGATGACCAATGTCGTCTAATGTTTCTTAGGTAAGAACCATATGCCGTCTTTTAGATTTCTTAACCTGAACACCACCTGTGGCCTGAAATTTATTGTAAAGTTCATAGATTGTTGTACTGCCTGGAACTTTTACACCTGGAAATCTTTCTGCAAATCGTACTTTCACTTGGCGAGCTGAGTTAACACATACAAATCATAAATAAATACATGCTGTGCAGCAGAAAACATATAATGAGCCATAATATACTTTGTGACTAAGTACAGGACAAAATAATAAATAACTCGTAATAATTGAACTACATCACATCACTGTCAACTCAATACTGCACTTCACACTGCAGAGCAAAACCACGTCAATAGCATTACCTTGTTCATAGCAGCAATGCGGTATCATGTTTCCACACACCCTGTGGAAAAACACTGCGCAGCCAGTTCGTAGTTTCTTGGCTTTCCCATTAGTTCCCATTCTCGGGTTATTGTGAAGCAAACTTAAGGAAAGCCTGGAAGAAACTTCAGGGAGGTTGAGCCATGGACCTAACATCATACGCCACTTGTGTCGAAGCTGTTATCAATGATACATTGACATATGGCAGGTTGCCCCATCTTGTGGAAATATTAATGTTATCAAATTGACAGACTAATATTCTTATGTAATCAATACTGCCAGCAATATCGTGGTACAATAATTATTAAACCAGATATGGCACACTTTGACTGGATGCGGCTGTGTTTTGTATAGGTTTATGGCAGACAAATATCTCAAATTTATGTATCCCAACAGATGAAACCATGTCTCAGGGTTGCTCTGAAACCAACATTTTGCTTTACCAGGATCCTTTAGTTGCTGCATTGCCATTATTTTAGATGCCCTAAAATGTGCTTTCTTTGCTACCCTTTGACAAGTGAGTGACTGTATCCTGATTCCTGGGACAATTGCCACAAAGACTACTTAGGCAAATGTTCCACACACAAAATGATGTATTCCATTTTCATCCAGAAGAGTTCCTTTCAGTTTCCAGATTTAATCATGTATTGTTGCCTTCAAACTTTGTCCTGAACTTCTGTGTCTTGATGCTTATGAACAGTAAACAAACGACAATTAATGTTTATTCATGCTTCCCATCTATAGCTAAGGTTAGAATAGACTGAAAAATTCAATGCCATAGCCAGAATTTGAACCATCAGATCTTGGGCTTTCTGTGCCATTGCTCTAACCAGCTGAGCTACCATTGCAACATGCCAGTATGACATTAAGCTCTCCAATTGTCTGATTCTACCTTTCCAACTTTAACCTACATGACATGTGTAAAAGAACAGTCAATTATTGACCTAATAGAGTTTAACTAGAAGCCCAGGACTAAAAACACAAGATTGTAAGTCACCATTGGTGTATGTTATCTCAAAATGAATATGAGAATACCTTGTGGTTTACTGGGGAAAATGCAAGTCAGTTGGGGAACTTAGCATGATGCCATGGTGGATCTGTTGGTTAGTTCAACAATGTAGTATAAATCATGACTGTTGTATTGAATTTTTCAGTCTGATTCTACCCTTCCAACAAGCAAATATTCTTCAAGATAACATAACATGTTTTAATTTTTTGAGGAATGCTATTGCCTCTATTGATAATTTACATAAGATGAAAATAAATTCACTTAATTTTAAAAGCGTTTTGAAATGAATCTGTCACACAGTTTCTACTTTATTAAGTAGTTGGTTTTGGTGGTCCTATAAGAATTGCCCTGTATTTTTAGCTAAAGTTGGAAATGTATTGTAGCTTGAGATCTAGACGTAGAGAGGATCTTTGTGGTGTGCATGTTAGCAGTTGTTATAGTTAATCTAGCTTTGGCAGCACTGCACCAGCACCCTTTTGTGTTTTATTCCAGAACCTGTTTCATACCCAAGGAGTACTAAATAAAAGGGGTGTAAATAATGGAATTTCTATAGCCCTGATGTTAACAGAGCTCTTTATTAGCTCACAGCTATTAGACAATAACTGACAATTATTCACGTTTCACTAACTCTTAAGTTTATCACTTGAAATTGCTGAGGTTTGAAATAGGAATTAATTACATTTATGGTAAATTAACTTGAGGGCTGAAAAGTATGCCACATAATTGAAGAAGCCGTTGGAAGAAGTGAAGAACTCCAAAAACTTTCTGTGAGAAATTAAAAACTGTATCGCGTGTTATTTTCTGGACCAATCGTAAACAAAAGAAGTATTGTATTCAATATTGAGATTTCATGGAAATACATGTTTTGAGATTCCCTGAACCCAAAAAAAGCATTTAAAAAAAAGTAACGTGCACTGGTGTGTGTGCTCACATGCATGCACGTGTGCAAAGCATAAAGTCGGTTAAATACAAACTTAATATTTAAATTCAGCATCTTCCAAGGATGCATCACGAAGATTTTCAAGAAACTGCCCACTCCCCATTCTAAACTATCCATTACATGGACAATTTTTTGTTATTTTTAATTTTCCCAAAAATTAATGATTTTTATTAAAATACTGTATGTTTAAGATATAATATATATCTTGAAGTTTCTGGGAATAGCCTGAGAAATACTTTTCATTCGGAAATAATTTCATATAATTTAGTATAATGTGTAAACTTAAGAGAGACAAAAATTGTAGATCTTTGTTTGAATTTTTCAAAAGTCATTTTTTTTAAAGTGCTGTTGCTCCAATTGTTTTTTGCATTGCCGTGAAAAGAGTATAGAATTTCAAGGCCAACGTATAGCAGTGTGCTTTTATACATTTGACTATCACTGTCCCTTTTGTAACTATTAACAAAATGTTTAATGAAACTATTTATGTAAATGTTTATCGCAATATGGATACAAGAATAGTTTGTAGGGACTATATAGAAATAAAGATAGTGGGTGGAGAAAGTTATGTGAATGTAACACATGAGATATTTTAAAATGTTTGCTACAAAATTAATTTGTTATAACTCCAGCTTGTGTAACTGAAAGTATGAAACAGGTTCTATCCCAGTGCCATGATTTGTTATGTGAATACTGATGTAAGTGTGCTGTGATAGGCGAGAAGGGGAGAAGGGCAAGGGGCCTACTCCAAACGACAGTCCCTCACACACACCAAAGAAGGTTCTCGCAAAGCTCAACAGCCTCAAGGTTGGACCATTCAAGTCAAATTCTCAGTCAGAGGTACGTTAAATATCTTATTATGTTGATAATAGTGTTAATCTAAGAAACACATGCACTTTCTCTCTCTGCAACTGTCTCCCTCGTTCCATTTGCTTTCGCTCTGTATTCTTTTTCTTCTCATCTGTCTCCCTCCTCTCTGTCATTCTCAGTTGTCATCCATGGTATAGTGGTTACCATATTAGCCTCTAGTTCCCAAGGACCACAGCAGTTAAAGTGTATCCATAAATAAAACTCAATTTAATTTTCCCTCCTCTCTTCTCTTTCCTAAGTACCTTAACCAAGGGTTTACTGCCACAAGATACAATTAATTGCTCCAAATGCCTGAACTTTTTTATCACTTTCTGTACCGCTTTCCTATAGTGAGTAGAAGTAGTACTGTGTTCCAAAAGTTCAGCATTCTTAGAAAAATATCTGAAGGAGAGAGAGAGAGAGACCAATTAACAAAAAGCTGGATACATACATTCTCATATTTGCTGTTTCGAGTGTACCAGGTAAAGATAATGGCTAGAATAATGATTGGTAATGACTAGAGAAAGTCATGCAAATGTAACACATCTGATTTTTACTTCCACTACCAGTACGTAGTAGATAGAGGAGTGTCTGTCTATCTCTCCATCTATGTGTGTCTGTGAGTGGCATAACTCGAAACAAAATGTCCAGAAATACTAAACTTGGTAATTAATGGACACAAAGATTTTCAAGACAATATCCTACCCCAAATTACTGTTTACATGGAAAATTTTTCATTAAAAAAAATGGTTCTGTTTTGATTAAAATGCTGTGTGTTTAAGGTATTTACATGGCACAGAAAATGTTCGTCTTGAATTTTTTGGGAATAGCCTCTGAAGTTTTTTTCATTTGGAATGAATTTTGTATAGCTGGTAATAAACCTTAAGAATAGACAAAACTTACTACGCAAAATATGTAGATCTCTTTAAAACACACAATTTATTTCAAATAAATATCTTAGTGGCATTAGCTATTTCAGAGATATCCATTGTTATTTGAATTGCTCAATACTTTATCATTTTTTGAAGTACTGTCAAATTGTACATTGTATTACAACATAACAGTTACGAGTAAGTAATATGATGTGAGACTTTGGAACTGTCCCTATTGCTTTCAAGTTCCAATAGGAGACTCTTATTTCAATTATGTAGGCACATGCAGCATACCACATGAAATAGTCAATCAGTATATGATTTTTCTGTGTATTAAAATTCATAGAACTAAAATTGCCAGTTGCTTCGTGATACTTCCTTATTCCTGCATATATTTGCTAAGTTATGACTTGCAAACTGACTGAAGATAAGAGTAACAAAGAACCACATTTTGATGCAAAAGAACCCAAGTTAAAAAATAATATTTTGTTGTTGCAATTATGTGTAAATTGTAAATACTCGTGGATGTATTGGGACACTTATTTATAACTGGAACAGTCAGAAATGTTACTGAAAAATAACTATTCTCCCACCTCTTTATAATATGCTGGTTGTTGCACAGGGGACTAACAGTATGGAAGAAGGGTGTCCAATACCTGAGCTGCCTGAAGGAGAAATTCCTAAATGTGATTCAACATATTCCATTGACATTCCCAACTCAGTGACTCTGTGGGAGGCAGACCCCAGGCCTGAGAGAAGTGCAGAGGTACGTATCATTGTGAATAGAAATTGCATATGGGTTTGTGTTACGTTATCAGTGTGTGAAACAATTGATTTTCTGTGCAGTATTACCAGTTTACGCTGTTTGCCATGTCTCTCAATGAAATGGAGGAAGGTATGAGGAACAGGCTGTGCCCCACAGACTGCAGGTAAGCTCTATATCCTTGAAGTATTTCTGTGGCTTGAAAGAGAAGTTAGAAAAGTTACTGTGGAGTAATAGGACAGAAGATTAGATTTAGATTAGTTTAGTTATTTGACAGGGAGATGAACAGGAGGGATATACCCCTACCTGCCCACATTGAAACCTTAGGTGTATTGTACGGTTTTCTCCCTATTTTTCCAATCATCACCTCCCTAAACTCTCAGGAGTCTATTGATTAGGTTTTTGTTAGATACTATCTCATTTAGATCAACAGTTCAAAATTGATTGTATCTATTCATTCCAGTGCAATGCCGTTTTGTCCTCTACACCACACATCCTGCATCTTGGGTCTTCTGAAAATTCCATTATTTGCAGCAAGTATTTTTTAAAATTCCCATGAGCTTTCTACTTAATCTAAGGACACCTTCTAAGACATGGCTGTTGCATCATTAACTTTCCATATCTTTGTTCCTGGATATGTTTCCAGTATTCTATATGCTGTCTTTGAATCCAAACAGAACAGAAAGTATGGACTAAATCTTGCGAATGAGAATTACTGAAGTTACAAATACATTCACAAATGAGAAGATTGCTACCCTGGGTTGAGGGACCAGTCATGTTGCTAACCATAGCACAATTCTGCCGCTTTTTATCTGTTTGTATTGATAGTCTGTTTACTGCTGTACAAGGGTCACTACAAAAGTTTTGAGGTACACAAAAACTAAACTGGATAAAATCACTTTGACTGCTGGAGCTTTTCAAAGTATTCACCACCACATTGTATGCACTTTCTCATTCTCTCAAACCACTTTTGAAAGCACTCCTGTCACTCATTTCATGTAGGTTTAAAAGTTCACTTTCAAATGCTGCAACAGCTTCTTCAGGGCTCGAAAACCTTGTTCCATGCATACAATTTTTCATTGTGGGGAACAAACAGAAGACACATGGAGCCAAATCTGGACTGTAGGGGGATGAGTCATCAACTTCACCTCTGTGGACTCCAGAAACTGGATCGTTGCATTGGCTGTGTGTGCAGAGGCATTGTCGTGCTGGAGCAGGATTCTTCGCAGTCCTGTTCTTGGCCGCAATTCACGAAGCTTCTCAAACACTTGTGGTAAGCAAACTGTTGTGTACCTTAGTCTCAGGGTCAAACTGGTAAATCCAAGTTTCATCACCAGTGATAATGTCAGAAACCTGCTGAGAATTGCCTCCATCAAATGTGGCCAGCATTTCTTCACGTCATTCAACACGGGCGTGCTTTTGCCGATCAGTTAAATGATTATAAAACATTACAAAACCAAATCTGTGCATGTACGAGGGTAATCCCAAAAGTAAGGTATTTTTTTTAAAATACAAAGAAACTTTTATTGACAACAAATGGTACATAGTTTTGAACCTTTAACATTTGTCTATTTTTCCACATAATTGCCATTTCGGTCGATGTATTTTTGTAGATGCTGTGGCAGTTTTTGTATGCCCATGTCATACCAGCTTGCCGCTATGCTCTTGAAAAAGTGATGGACCTCATTTTTCACTTCATCGTTGTCACCGAAGCGCCTTCCAGCCAAGTGTTCTTTCAACTTGGGAAACAAGTGGTAGTCACTGGGTGCTAAGTCCAGACTATACGGTGGATGGGTGATGGTTTCCCATCCAAACTGTTGCAGAAGATTCATGGTTTGACAGGCGGTGTGGGGGCGAGCATTGTCATGGAGAAGGCTTATGCCCTTGCTCAACATTCCTCTTCTACGGTTCTGAATTGCCCGTCTGAGTTTTTTTAATGTCTGACAATACCTGTCTGCATTTATTGTTGTCCCAGGATCCATAAAGTCGACCAACAATATCCCGTTTCGATCCCAAAACACAGTTGCTATAACTTTACCGGCAGACTGTGTTCTCTTGAATTTTCGCAGCTTGGGTGAGCCGAAATGCCGCCACTCACATGATTGTTGTTTGGTCTCAGGTGTGAAGTGGAAAGCCCAGGTTTCATCACCCGTGACTATTGAATCCAAAAGGTTGTCTTTTTCATCTGCATATCGTTGAAGAAATTGGCGGGAAGTTTCAGCGCATTGCCTTTTGTGATCTTCTGTCAGCATTCTTGGGACCCATCTTGCTCACACCTTCTGAAATTTCAACTATTCAATCAAAGTACGATGAATAGTGCTTCGAGAAATCTCAGAAACAACAATGCAGAGCTCATCGAGAGTGATCCGCCGGTCTTGAAGCACGATTTGTTCAACCTTTGCGGTTGTTTCGTCAGAAATGGATGGTCTCCCGCTTCTTTCCTCATCATGAATTTCCGTGTGACCATTTGCAAATTCTCTACACCACTTGCGGACAGTTTTGACATCCATACAAGACTCTCCATACACTTCCATCAACTGTTGATGAATTTCGACAGGTTTAACCCCTTTTGCACTCAAAAAGCGAATAACTGCGCAACTTCACACCTGGCGGTAGTGGTTAACGGGAGCTCCATTATAACTGGCTGCCAAGCCAAGACTGAGGGCGCTAAGGGATGTGCGGTGGTTTCTGAAGAGAGTGGAGGGAGGAAGGAAAAAATCAGTATGGCCAACATCCACACAAACAGTTTCCCTGTGATCCCAGCGCTTCGGAGACCCTACTTTTGGGATTACCCTTGTAGAATTCAAACTTCCTCAGTTCTCTTTAATTTAAGTTGTGATTTAAAATTGTATTGTATGTCACAGAGAAAAAATATAAGTTGAAAACCCCTATAATCATTTCTGTTTACTCTGTACTATAGGACCTGAAAAACTTTTTAAAACTATCAACCCATATTTTCAATCATATATAGGTAGTAACTCAACATTTCCAAAATTACTTTACCCATTATTTTCAATCCCTTTAAATAAAATTGTAAAGCTTAGCTAATTGGGGCACAAATTTGTGCGCTTTTACTATATAGAACTGAAAATTATAGGATACCTTATAACTTCAAAAACCTATACTCCTCATATTTTGAACACCCTATATACAAATTTGCACTATTTGAGCAATCTGAAAAAAATATGCTTACACTTGACTCAAAAATCACTGCTTACAGAATTTATATGTGCAATGTTGGAGAGACAAAGTAAGATTTAATACTGATTTCTTTTTCAATTTATTGTATACAATTCTTATAGTTTTAGTAATTTTATTAGGTCAATACAAAATATATCTTATCCTTTGACCATAACACTTTTTAAATATAACTTCTGTGATATTTTCAAATTAGAATTATTGAACAAGAGTTCAGTATATTTACAGGTGATGTATTAAACCATATTGCATTCTTAAAAGCTAATTTGAAAGAAGCTGTTCTTGGTCACTGTGTGAAGGAAAATAGCAGGTAGTGCTTTAGTTGGAAAAGGTTTGGCATTGCTGCTATAACATATTGAACATTATCAGCCCTATGACAGGATAAGTGTTTATTTTAATTTGATGGGGATCTCTGAGCTCAGTTTGCATGTAACATGTCATGCAGGCTGCGACCAGACATAAGAAAGTTGGAAGAGGGTGACATTGATGGTGCAGCAGCTGAGAAAACGCGTCTTGAAGAGAAACAGCGAGATGCTCGCAAGGCACGCAAGGGCAAGAAGGGCGAGTGGACACCAAGGTATGTTTCAAGTTTACATATTTTCACTTTGATATCGTAAAGAACAGTTGTCCAAATCGAAATGTTATTGCTTCTCAATCAAAAAAGACAACCACACATACAGAGTCCCTTAGAGTTTTAGTTTAACAAAAGTACTCATAATGAAAAATGTGGAACTGACATCATGAAAAAACACCTCTTAAATTTAATACATAATTCCAAGAAAATATTAGAAGTTTGCTACAAATAAACTAAGTAAAAGATAATTGTAATTTTTATCCTGATAGAACAAGACATTCTCCAGATGTTGTTGGGAAATAGCCTGTATCGCATTGTTTGAATTGTCAGATTTGACAAACTTTAAAACTTGCTTTAAAATTGAAAATATTATGCTGTTTACACTTATTAATGCAAATTGTAACCAATATTACATAAATGTAAAGTGATCATACCTGACTTTATGCTGATTTTTATAAAAAAATTCACTAAGATGCTGGGTGCAAAAATGGTCTATGTGTTGAAAGTTATATGCATATAAACATTGGTATTACACAATCACAAGTTCACTCTAAGGGTCGTTTTCACAGTTTAAGCTTTACAAGTTTGACTTTACTAAGCTGAACAACTCCATGGTAAAACGTGCATGTGTGCATTGAGTGAATTCCCATCACTTGCTGTTGTCCACCATGGTGTAGTGGTTACCATGCTAGCCTCTAGTTCCCAAGGTCGCAGGTTTAATCCCAGCGGAGGGTGATGGATTTTTTCGGGCGTAAAAATCCTTAGTATGGCTTCCTTCGGCAGGGAAGTAAAGCCGGTGGTCCTGTGTCATAGATTTACGGCACTTAAAAGAACCTCAAGCCTGATAAAGAGGCCTCTGAGCAAAATTTCTGGTCTTTCATGTCCAGTATAGAATGCGACGCTAAGGACCACAGCAGTTAAAGTGTGTCCATAAATAAAACTCAATTTCATTTAATTTCATCATTTGTTTATGGTGATGGTGTTAATAAAATAAGGTTCTGCATGTTATCCAGCAACATACAGTTAAAATGACCAAAAAATCAGAGTCAAAACATACCACAAACTTTACTTCTCAAGAAGTCGGCACTCTCCTAGAAGTGTGAAGCAAAATAAGCATATAATAGAGTGCAAGCAATCGAGCAAATTACCAAAGAGTAGGAAAAACCAAATGTGGTAGAAAATTGCGATACAAGTGGATTAGAATGTGTGAAACAATTCTGTCAACTCTGTATACTGTATATTTTGAGTTGTCGGAAAAATCTCCAGCTGCAATTAGCATGCTTCCTCTTGCATATAACCTCAATGTCAAGAGATCTTTCTTACTGAAATATACAGTAATACATTATAAATGTGACAGCAATGAGTGCAACGAAGTATACAATAAAAATATGAAGTATAAATTTCAAACTAAGTTTTGCTTATCATTTCGTTTTATGTTTAAGTGTATCTTCAGTAATTTCTACAGGGTGATTTAGGAAGAACAGACACATTTATTTCTTTAATTGTTTCAAAACAAGCTATGCTAGCGACAACTTATTATACCTGAAATGCAGAGGAATTCTGGGAGATTATTTACCTCTATAGCACCTCATGTCCTCCATCCTGTATAACTCACAACTGAAAACATATTTCCATGTTATTGGCCACTCATTGGAGGACTCTGTTGTCAGTAGCTTGAATCTCCCATGTAATGTTGTGCTTCAGATCGTCCAATGTCTGGGGACGTGTGGCATAAACCCTGTCTTTTAAGTAACCCCATAGAAAGAAGTCCGGCGATGTCAAATCCAGAGATCTCAGTGGCCACATTCTTGGAAATTATCTGGTCGTCAAAGAAACTTGCAATTAGTGCCATGGATTCATTTGATGTATGGCATGTAGCGCCGTCCTGCTGAAAATATCCTTGACTCAGCTCTACATCGTCTAGTTGCTCAGCAAACTCCATGAAAATCCCTCGGTACTCTGCAGTGTTCACATTGTTTTCCAAAAAAATTGGTCCCACTATTCTCTGTGAGGATATTGCGCACCAAGATCCGATTTTAATTTTAATTGAGTTATTTGAGTTCACATAGCTGGATAAATGGAACCATGCTTCATCTGTAAACCATGTGATGGACAATATGGCAGGATTTTGCACAATGAATGCCTGAAACCAACGACAATAATTCAGTCGTATATCCTTATCTGGTTCCTGTAACTGATGGACAACCGTAATCCTATACGGCTTTAGGCCTGCATTTTTCACAGCTCTCTGACATATTGAGTAGCTGTACCCTCTCTCCTGCGATAAACGTCTTAATGATTTTTTGGGTGACTGATCCATCGTGCTCTTACGTCAACAACTGCGGAAAGCCTAGATGAAGGAATTTTGCCTTTTTCACTCACCAGAGATCCAGTTGTTTCCAATTTGTTTACCAGTCCCAGTATTGTGTTTCTTTGGAGAGGATTCTGAACACCAAATTTTCTCTGGTATGCCCTTTGAGTAGCTGTAATTGAATTCGTAATCCAGCATTGCTTTACAAGGAAGAGTCATTCATTTAATGTGTACTCCATTTTCACGCTGGGTAGAACAAAATCTAAAAAACAGTTACTGACAATAAAACTAACAATTACAAATAAAATATGAACATCTGCGCATCTAGTGCCAGGCAATCGAAACTCCAGAACATTCTGCTTAATTTGGTGCTAAAGTTGGGCCATTGTGTGAATTTCAAACAGAATAATTAAAGTAAGAAATGTGTCAGTTCTCCATAAATCCCCTGTAGTATCAACATTGGTGACTGTTTACTTGATCAAAATTTCTCATGGAATTCTCGGTTATTCCATACATTCTAGATCATTTTCTGTTGTGCATATGGGTTAAAATAATTTGCATTTCTTTGTCACTAAATCATCTTCTTGAGATAACATTCTGACTCCCCACTGAAACCACAGTTCAGTAGAGTTTAAGCCAAGCCACATATAAGCTTAGCTTATTGCTTGCACTGCACACTATTAAACTCCACTGTAGGTTAAGCTTAAACCATGAAACTGGACCTAAGTAGGTTTTCTGTGTGTGATAAAGTTTGAAACACTTCCATTGATGGAAATGGTCTTGTTAAAGTACTGGTATTGGTAACACCTGCAAATCTGGGCACTCATCATCAGGGTTGCCAGATATATGAAGTCAAAATAAGGTACTGAGAAACACATAGGGCAATATTTACAAAACGCTGTGAATTATCATTGCCATTACATACAGACCAATCACTAAGTTCAGTTTAGTTTTCCCAACCCTTAGAAAAAACACACAGCCTTTTATCATCTTTCTTGAATATGATCACCTTTGGTTTTCAAATTCCTGTCAATTTCTGTTATTAATTTACCTCCTGTTTTCCAACAAAATACATGTTCATGTTCACTTTATAAGCTTCTAACAAACACCCTTCATTGTTGGTGTATATGAATCAAAAGGGAAAAGTAAGCTAACAGTTGTTAATTATTAGGCAACATGTCCACCAGACTGGCCAACACCCCAAAAATTGCCAAATTTGTAGACAATGAACAAATTGTAAGTGTGTCAGTACCAATACTACCCTGTTTTATAACAGGGTAAAACATACTGGGAATTGCTTTTTGCAGTATAAAGAAATATAGCAGTCAGTTTTACCAATTCCAGAGCTGAAAACATTAATTTTTTTTCAAGTTTCAAAATACTAAAAAAATACAGGACATGGGACATTTAGCACAAATCTGGGACTGTCCCATAAAATCCGGGATGTCTGGCCACCCTGGTCATCATTTGAGTAACTTGAGCTATTGTTGCACCCAGCTTCTCTATCGCCTTTCTTCTTCTGAGCCAAATGACTCAAAGAAAGAAGAATCATTACTGAATTAATTGAACATGGATATTATTTCACTAGCTGTTAATGTTCGTTTTGATGTCATCTTTGCATATCATGCAAAAAAACTTAAAAAAAGAAAAGAAAGAAAGCAAAACAGCTGTACCCTCATAAACACATGTGTAACCTAAACTTGTGTCAGGTAATCCCCTTAAGCATGTTGTAATGGACTATGAATGGCATCCTTGCATACTGCTGACAGTGATTATGCAAAGCATTAGATCCAGCCACAAATGCTCACCTCTGGCTGCTTGTGATTATGCCCTCAAAGGATTAATATCATGCAGATTTATCTATAAACATGTATCTAGATTAGTAAACTGTTGCAACTTGTGGTTTCAGATGGTTCACGCTGGGGACAAACCCCCACACGAAGCATGAAGACTGGCTGTATAGCGGCGGCTATTGGGATCGTAATTACTCCGGCATTCCAGATATCTTTTAAAATGTCACAGTGAGAGAGATTGCATCTTGTGTTAATAATCTTTTTGATAATAATTAAAATAAAGTTTCTGTTAAAGAAAGATTATCAGCACAGTGGTTGCTCAGGAATATAATGTGATAGGGTTGTTTAGATAGGATTGCTTCGTAGATATCGTGTACAGTTTAGAACCATGTATGTACATAACGTCGGTAATGTACAGGTATAATGTAATGTTCTGTTTCAACATAAAAATACTCATGTTTGTGTTTACTCGCAGTATTGTAACTCCTAACGGACAATAAACATTACATTATATCGTACTGGAAGGTATGTCTGTTTCCCTGTAAACAATATTTATTAGTTTGTATTGGTTTTATTTGGAAAGCTGCCAAGAGTTCAGAGAGCTAGACCCACCTTCCTTTTTGTTAAGTCATTCCATGCACATTTCCAAAGTTTTCCTTCCCAGGTCTGGCTATTGCTCACAATTCAGTATACAGTTGCATTCACTTTCTTTAATTTCAATATCTCTATTCTGAAAATTATTCATAAAAAGCTTTTTCTTAATCATGTTAAATATTTTCCAAAATGATTTCAATAGACATTTTGTTGTATCCATATAGAATCATACAGGACGTTAGTATGACAGTCAAATGTTTAAAAACCAATTAGCTATATGTATTAATATTTTGAGTACTCTTTGCAAGAGAAAAAAATCTTTGTAAGAAAAAAGAAATGAGTGTTACATTCACATGATTTTCTCTTTCCAGTATGGTTTATTTTTATATAACCTTTACAAAATACTCTTACGAAAGCTTATTTTTCTATCTACTACTTGTTAATCAACATAAACCTTTGCAGAGATAGTTTCATTACACATTTCGTTGTAGGTGCAAGAGGAATGTGAAAAATCAAATCAATAGTCAGATGTTTAAAAGAAACTTGCTATATGCTGGCCTTGAAATTTCATGTTTTTCCATGACTTCACGAGAAATAGTTGAATAGCAACAGCACTTAAAAAAATAAAATTTTGAAAGAACAACCAATAATATGGCATCTTTCTGAAATGGCCGATGCAGCAAAAAAGGTTATTTGAAATAAATTGAGTGTTTTAAAGAGAGCTACATTTTTTATATAGTATGGTTTTGTCCATCTCTTGTTACCAAAATTCCACAAAATATCTTCCGAATGTTCACAGACTATTTCTCAGAAAATTCAAGATATAAATTTTGTCATGTAAACATCTTAAATCAATGGTATTTTAATCATAATCGTTAAGCACCATTTTTGAGAGAATACAAAGTGTTGAAAAATTTTCCATCCTAAGGGTAGTTTGGGGTGGGAGAATTTTCTTGAAAATCATGTTGCATCCTTGGAAGATACTGAATTTAAATAGCAGGTTTGGTTATCCGAGTTTTCATTTTTGAATTATGCTGTTCATACACATGCAGACGCAAAGCATACCTTTTACAAAAAAAAATTGTTTTTGTATCATGTTTTGTATCAAAATATGTATTTCTGATGAAATATCAATATCTAATTTTTGGGTGGAATGCAATAATAACTTCTCTCCCTACTAGGTACCTGGTAAAGAAAGTAAAAAGAATGGACGTAACATTTCAGAAGTATATAGGTTTAAATACAAAATTCTAGCCCTCAACAGGAAATATCTTGCAAATATTTCAAGCTACGTAAAAAAGAATTTAAGACAAATTAAATAAATATTTTAAAATTCTTTACACTTTTTATCTCCTCAGGTTTCTTAGTAATATAAACATCATTCAGAATTGAGGCATCAAGCTATTCACTGAAAACTAGGACACCTATACATTTTTTTAGACATGTCAGTATGTCAAACACATGATATTTTAATTCCCTTCTTGAGAAAATAAAACATAAGTAAAAATTTTCCATGTAAAGGTTAATTTCGGGTGGGGAGCTTTTGTTGAAACTGTTTGTGTCAAGTTTGAGTAGTGTGATGGCATGACAGGTTCCTGAAAATGTGAATGTTAAAATTCATCTTTTGTACCATGTTTGTGAAACCTTACAAACTACAAATCCAATTTGGAGGCTCTATAAGAAGGAAATTATGTGGGATCCTAATATAACAACCAGGGACCACAGTGCAATATTATTGTGGAAGCATACTAACATGACAACTGTAATTTCTGTTTGGTTTTGTTACCAGGTGATCATATTATTTCCATTTTCCAGTCCTACAAGTAAAATTATATTATTTACTTCTTTAAGCATGGATTCTTGTTTAATTAAAAATTTGATGTGTCACATTCACATGACTTTCTCTGCTAACAACAAACTCACATATATCCGTTATATAAATTATAGTTTTCCAACAAAGATCACAAATGCATGCATAGTATTACATTTAGGTATACTTGCAAACTTTTGTCTCTCTTGAATTCAGGTGTTTAATGAACATTCTTGGTTTCATGGTTTAAGCTTAAGTCAAAGCTTTAATAAGCTATGGATAAGACTTAAGCTTTGCTAGTTTCACACTAGGGGAACCTAATTTGGCTTTACTGAGCTGAACAACTCCATGGGACTGAAAAGTTGGTAACGCTTTTTCAAGTGTGTTGAGTGAATTCTCGTGGTTTATGGTGATGCTGCTGCTCCTAAAATAAGCTTTTGTAGGTTACCCAGTAACATAAAGTTAGAATGAGTGAAAAATCAGAGTCAAAACGTGCTGTAAACTTTATTCCTCAACAAGTCTACATTCTCCTAGAAATTGTGGAGCAACATAAGTATGTAATGGAATACAGCAATAAGACAACTCCTAAAGAGTAAGAAAAACTAAATGTAAGGGAAAATTGTGATGCGAAGGGTAAATTAGAATAATGTGAAATAATTTTGACAGCTTTGCAAGCTGTAGATTATAAGACACCAACTGCAATTAGCATTGCTTCTGACAAGAGGTCTTTGTTGCTGAAATATATTACGTGATGTGCTGCAATGAATGCGACACAGTATACAATAAAAGTATGAAATACAAATTTAAAATTAAGCTTTGCTTAGCAGTTGGTTTTATCATCAATAATTTCTAGTACCATCATTACCAACTGTTACTTAATCAAAATCTCCCATAGAATTCTCAGTCATTCCATACATGAAAATGGTTTGGATGAATTCTAAACACGTCGTTTGTTGTAAATGTGGGTTAAGATAATTTACATTTCTTCTTTTGTATTGCCTTCTTCAGGTAGCATGGTGATTCCTTGGCTTAAACCACAGTTCAATACAGTTTAAGCCAAGTCACATGTAAGCTCAGCTTATCACTTGCACTGCACGTTATAAAACTCGACTGCAGCTTAAGCTTTTGCTTAAGCTTAAACTGTGAAACTGGCCCTAAATGTCATTTTTAGACATCTGTCCATATAAACTACTTTTTAATTTTGTATCAATTTCCAAGAAACTTCAAATGTGTTTATGAATAATCTTCCAAAACTTACATATAAAATGCAAGTCAGTAGCAAATGCTTCTAAGACAGTGGTATCCAATCTAGATATATTGCAATAAGCTACGAATTACATATAAGTAAACTAAGTATGTTGCTGTTTCCAACACTCCCCATATGGTCTTTGGTGGAACTTCATCCCATTGAGTAATGACTAGGCTTATTTATTAGTTAATGACACACAGCAGGCAACGTCCATTTCCTCCGATGGTAGGATGACGATGGAATGAGGGGACCTACAGCTTTTACCAAGGACTCCAAACCTTTTAAGGCCTTGGGGGATATTTCATATGAGTTAGAGATGCAATCTTAGATAGGAGTGGCTTAAAATCACAATTATGCAAAATCCAAATGAAACTGGGGAAATTAAAAGCATCATACATGTTTGTAGATGCCTAACTGCAGCAAAAGTGAAAGTGCATTACCGCACCCAAGCATTTTTGTCGTTAGGATGCATGTTAACAATTCACCAAAAAAAAAAAAAAAATTGTCCTTGAAAGCAGACTTTTCAATAAGCAGGTTTCTTAAAATGCAACAACATTGTTCAGAAAACTTACCATATGTCCATTTATAGAAAGTAAGTTTCTGATTTGTAGAGAGTATGTTGTGTCACAATACAACAGTTACAAGAGTGTATTGTTCCTGCTTTCAAGTTCCAATAGGGGATAATATGCACAAGAAATCTTTCAGCCAATTAGATTTAGGCTATAGAGAGTTTGGAATGCACATGTGAAAGTATTTGCTCAAGATGCCATTTTGGAACATATAATCATTAGCATCATGGAAACTGATACAAGATGGTCACTGTGATGATAATGACGACAACGATGGACATGCTTTAATGTGAGTTAAGTGAATGGTAATTATAAAGTTTAATGTGGCATATGTATTAGGAGAGAAACATTGCCTTGCCACTTGGTATTATTTTTAAAAAAAATGGAGAATCACAATTTGTTACTAAAGAACCTAAATCAGTCAAGTTACAGTGGACCAAGAGTCTTGCAATTTTGGTTAGGCATAAATACTCATGGAAATCCATAATTAATACATACTTGCCAACTTTTACGGTTTGCCAGTAAAATAAGTAGCTTGCCTGTAAAATGTACAGAAACAGAGGCCTTTTTTACAACTTTGAGGTAAAAGAGATGTTTTTACAGCTTCATTGGCTGATTCAAAGTGTTACATGTTTTCACTATGGACATGATAAAGCATTAAATTCTATTGCAACTTAAGATTACAGACTGAATGGTATGCAGTGCTGTGATAGGTCAGAGCTTATCTGTGTGTCTATGCTTCATCAGGATGATGGTCCCGCAGATTTAATTTTTGATGCACCACTAGTGACCTCTAGTAACCAACAGCAGTACTGTAATGGACGATGTGAATTGTAAAGTCAAGTCTCTTGTGTAAATTTCTTATCTTATTCATGTTCTGTAGCTGCAGGATATAAATTCCCATTTTTTGTGATAGTTTTTGTTTATAGTTCATTTATGAAGCTTAAAATATGGACTAAAAATCTGTGTATAGCCTAAAAAGTAGTGTTCTTTGCTTTAATATTTGTTTATTGTGATACCAGAAGGAATTTTAACTTGTGTGACAAAGAAGCAGTGCTACAGGTCTTAAAGGATTCTTATAAAATATTTCTATTTATTTTGCATGTAATTTTATACATTTACTGCACTGAACATTTTATATATATTTTAAATGTCATGTCATTGCAAAATTATTACGCTTTGCTGGATGAGGGAAAGTTTTATGTGTTTCAGTTTCAGGAAGTTGACAAATATAAAAAACAATTGCTACGATGATGATGGGCATTATTGACATGTTTTCCCATAATGTGAATTAAGTATGCAGTCATAACTATTAATGTGGCATACGTATTTGGAGGGGAACATTGCTTTGCCTCTTGAAACAAAGAATCATAACTTTGTAGAAAAGAAATCAGGCAAGTAACAGTGGACCAAGACTGTCTGGCTCTTTTGGTTACATGTAAAATACTTGTGGACATATTTGACTGTTATTTTGGATAAATTATTCAGAACGTAGTATCTTTTGGAAATGGGATGGTCAAAACTGTTACTGAAAAATAACCATTTTTTCCCACCTCTAATATAGAGCTCCTTGATGCTAGTGCAGATATTTGAACAGTTATGCATATTGTTTATAATTTTAGTGTTGGTGGGATGTTGAGAAAACATATTCCTAGCATGGGAATTTAGAATTAGTCGAGTAACACTCTTAGGTTTCACTCACCACATTTGCTGCAGGAACCTGTTTTTGTAAACTGTTGCTCACATCATCAGCTGGTGTTGACTAGTTCGAATATCAGGTTCCTTGTTGATTGGTGGAGTCCTCCTGGTGAGGCTTTAACCATTTATAGCAAACTTCATATCTGCAGGAATTTCAAAATTCATAACTAATCTTAGTGTTTTTTGATAAGGATTTTCTCCTACATGTCAACTCTCTTTAATTCTTGGGGAAAAAAAATAAACGAGTTAGACGTGTGAAAGAAAATCCTTATCAAAAATCACGAAGACTTGGTTATTAATTTCAAAATTTCTGTGGATATGAACTTCTACACCAAATGGTTGAAGCCTCCACAACCAGGGGAACTCCCCCAACTATGAGGGACCCATGACAGCAATTGATGATCTAAGCAACAGCTTATGAAAACATGTTCCCGCAGTAAATGTGGTAGTGAAACCTGGGCGTATTAGTTAACTCAATCTTCATATTGGTTTCACTTGGTAACTTCCTTTGAAAGTTAAGTTAATGCTCCTAGCATTTAAACTCTTGGCTACAAAAGTCGTAAATAAAGAGTAACACAATTATGTCACTCTTATGTTCCAAAAGAGAAGTGCAATGGATATCAGTGCCAATATTTTGTTATTTATTTGTATTTGTTGTTTACACTGTACACTGAACTGTGGCAAATGTTAAAGCTCCTAGGATAGCACATTGAGTTTGGCAGCCAGCGTAGTTGCAATAGCAATATCTGTGACAATGTTGTACACATGCTGCAGTAACAACTGCCAAATGGTTGTGTGTAGTTATAAACAAAACAAAGTGTTGCTATCTTATCAAGTGGTGATGTAAGTCAGTTTTTGATGTTTTAAAAGTCAATTATATAGACTGAATATTATGTACTCATCAATGTTAACACTGTAGGTCAGATCTGCTCACTCAAGTTGAAGTTTGTTCATTTCTTTTACCTTTAAATATAGACATGAGGCAATACAACATCTTTTTGATACCAGTGTTAGGGGAATTTATGGGTAGATATGAGTATGAAATGTTGAGTCTCACTTGTCCATAAAATTGTCCAGGTATTATCCAAGATTTTAATATTATTTATATATTTATTGCCTGTGGACTTGGTGTTACAAGTTTTGGGCATGGTCAGAATCGAATATACAGTTTGTAAAGTGATATAATACATAATACAGTCGTATACAATTTAAGTTACTATGCAAATCACTTAAAATAATATATTTACAGTACACTTAAATACAACTTAATACTACATTTACAATTCACTTGAATACAAGTTAATGCTACCTATATTTACAGCTCATTTAAATTGTACAGATATTTTTCAATTAGATATTTTTTCAAGTGTTTTTAAGCGTATTTCCTCGTGCTAATTTAATATAACAGGGAAGTTTATGTTATGCAAGTTTATTGTTATGTTATGCATCTTCAAAAATATCCCATCACCATACAGTGGTTCTTGAAACATGTTCAGGTATTTAAAAAATAATTTTTGAGCTTCAAATTTTGTGAATAGTGCATGGAAGAAATGTAACATAGGAGAAGCTGGCAACATCAGAGAGAGAGGAAGAGAAGGCTAGCACTCTAATGAGCGGCTCCACCACAAAGCAAATACTCAGAACTTCAGCATTAGAACACAGCTCTAAATATCACTTCTTTAGAGTTCACAGAAGTACGAAATACATTGATTACAACAAGTACCAAAATTCTTTTCCATCTCTCTCCAATTCTCACTTTCTTTCACCCCCCTCTCCTGTTGCTTGCTCTCTTTCCATTCTTCCCTTCATCCTCTCTTCAACTTACAATTGCTTTATAAACCATAATAAATTTAAACATAAGATAAAGGTTCAACACTACACGAACTTAAGCTTTCTTATGTGATCGTAATTATACTATTTCTCGTAAATTCTACACATACACAAATAATAGTAACAAAAAGTTATAATAACTTCTTAAATGTTCACATTAACAACATGTCGTAAATAGCAAAACTTGTTAGACATATTATGCTAAAAAACTTTTGTTGTGTAACATTTTTTTCAAAATACTAAATAATAGTTGAGATATTTACATATTTTAATTCTGTGCTCCATCTCCATTGCAAAGACTGCTTTAGTTTCATAATCATGAACCTATGATTCATTATCTGTAACAACCCTATTTAATGAATTGGATTGATTAATTCCTGGCAGACCTGAACACAATGCTTCTACTCTTCCGAAAGTAATTTTGATGAAAGAAGACTCCAAACAGAAGAAAGGAGGTGTTTAAGAAATTTAGAATGCATAAAAATAGAACAAATTAAAAATGATCTAATAAATAATAAAGTGAAGAAATGAATGGTGGGATTATTTAAATCGAATGGATATAACAATACCAACAAATAATGCAATACAAACCAGCTGGAAATAGAAACTTGGGGCAACTAAGAAAGAGATGACCGGACTAGTCTTTGTTGAAAACATAACGGGTCTATATGGTCCTAGGTAATGAAGATGATGATTTTGAAGAAGCATGATGCATGTTTAAATTATCAGTTAAAATTGACTGAAACACACAAAAAGTCGAATTAAGTTCATCAGCCATGTCTCTTGATAGTAAGTTCAGCAGACTGGGGGTCATCTTCATCTGATTCTTGCCCTTCTTTAAATCAACTGTGTCTGAAGAAACATTGGACTTGGTTAACCTTAATCCTGAAGGTCAACTTTTAGTACTTCATAGATCTATAAAGCTGATTTTTTAGTTTTGTAGGAAATATTTAGACAAACATATTGTTCATTTTTCCATCCAGTCTTAAAACATTTCAGTCATACCTATTAACCTAAAAAGTTTTATTCTGAATGCAGATCTGTTGCTGTCCTTTATTATTATTATTTACTTTGTTACATTGTGTCTGTCCATCCACTAAGTTAAGCCAGAATTACAATGAACTTCTGTTAAGCAATTTAGCATGACAGGACATAAAGTGAAATTAAGAAATGCTGCTAAACTAAAGGTCCGATTAGGATGCACTTAACTTAATAAGGATGATTGGTTGGTAGTTGGTTTTATTACTTCCTGCTACTCATTAATTCTAATTATCATGTGACATCAAAAAGGAAAAGATTAACATAGACAAACTCTTAAATCACATTGCGTTAAGTTAAGCCAACCCTAATACCTCCATTTAATCCATTTTTATGTCAAGTTTAGTTACGTGATATTTCTTTAAGTCCATCGTAATCCCGGCTTTATTATGACATTGGCAAAGAAAAATATTGCAAACATTTTAGGTTACATACTGTAGCCAGATATTTTTCAACTCCAAAAAAGCTTTGCTTTGGACCAAAACAGAGATTGGTACGTAACAACGTAAAAGTTTCATAATGAAAAGAACTTGTAGATTTAATAATGAAGTAGGTATCAAAAAGTATGAAGTGTTGTCTCTATGTACTGATGTCCCATCCCTAATTTAATAACGGCACTTTTGCATTAGTTTACATCTGATCACTACAGATTAGCTATAAGATTACTTCTATTTTAGCACTATGTATTTGAATGGGACCACTTTTTCCATTACATAAATTTGAAAAACACGTTTTCATAGAGAATATATTTCAGCAATATAATATAATAGTATACAAATAATATTGCATGCAATAGTATTGCCTTATCTCATTTTTCTTGCGCCAGTTGAAGGATGTGATATTGATAAGATTATGATACTCTTAGGCTTGTAACATTAAACCTTGCATGACACAGGTAGGAAATATTTACTCCAGTTCAAATAAAATATTACTGATAAAGTATTTTTGTTATAAAGCTCTGAGCAGCTTTGAAATAAAACTCTGAAATACTTAATGATAAATAATTCTTCTTATTTAGCATTGTGATTTTAAGATTCTGTATAGAAATAGTTGAGATTTTTGCTTTAGAAGTTTATAATAATTATGTATGTTAGAGGCAAAGATCAAATCTAAATGTATGATTTAGAATGAAAAATGTAAAATCATAGACTCAAATTTTCTGGCAGATGAGGTTCTGTGTTTGGTGCTGAGAAAATTAATTTTGAAATAATGTAATTATTGTTAAAAGTTGGTTGGTTTGGAAATGATCTGCATAGTTTTTCAACTTTTCATTGGTAATTCCCGTCCGTCACAGTGTGTAGGCTCACATTGAAGCATTTAGCAATAATAATAACCTGTGACTGTGAATTTCTTTTTTAAATCAATAAATTGTTTCTAAAAGAAAACTAATTCATTTGTACATTCATTTTATGCTTGTCTCAAAACAAACACATTTTCAAGAATGTTCCCATTATATTTTTTAAGCAATTGCTTGGGCAGACATTGAAATGAGCCAGTGAAACTGTTAGGAAGAGATGCCTGCTGCAAGAAACTTTTCAAAAATGCATAAATATAAGATAATTATTACCCACTCAGTTTGTATTCGGGTATCAACTTGTTGGTCTACGGTGCACAGTCAAGACACTAGCTTATCCAGGCCTGTTCATGAAACAGTTGTGTCTTGTCACTGATGATATGCATTGTAGGCTGGCAGATTGGAGGCCATTTGCAGGACATATTTTCAAGAAATGAAATATTTTCTCGCATTGCATCAAATGGCACATTATTGGCATTAATTTATGTAAATAATATAATGCTTAACTGCCTCTGTGTTCGAGTGGTCAGCATTCTGGCTTCTCATGCCAGCAGTCCCTGGTTTGATTCCTGGCTAGAGTGAGGAATGTTTAACTAGAATCATTCCCTAATCTGGAAGTATGTATGAGTGAATATGAGTATGTTTTACAACAAATATGACTAAAGTTAATGTAAAAACATACAGTTCAATGGCTAATAGCACCATTAGTTGTTTCCCAAGCCAAAGGTCCCTCCCCCTCCTTTTGATAGGATCATAGAAGTTAAAACCAGTCAAACAAATGAAACCATAAAAAATACTATATAGTTTTAAAAATCTGATGTTTTAGACTCGCATGACTTTCTCTATCTTTTATCATATATTTTTATATAACTTCTACACACCTTCTTATGGAAGCTTATTTATTCTATGTACTTCATGTCAATTCAGATAAACCTATGCAGAAATAGTTCCATTATACATTTTATTGTTGGTACAAGGGGGATAGAGGAAATCAAATTGATAGTCAGATGTTAAAAGCTAGTAGCTTATGCTGGCCTTTAAATTCCACACCCTTTCCAAGACATTGCGAGAAACAAGTAAACAGCAACAGTACTATAAAAAATAACAAAGTATTAAAAAGTTCAAACTAATTACAATGAATATCTTGGAAATGGCTGATGCCACAAAAAGTTATTTGAAATAAATCCTGTGTTTTAAAGACATTTAACATTTTTTGTACAGTATATTTGTCTATCTCTTAATGTTAACCAACATTATACAAAAATATACAAAATTCCTTCTGAATGAAACTTTCACGGTTCCCAGAAAATTCAAGATATATATTTTATTTTGATGTAAATACCTTAAAGATATGGTATTTTCCATGCAAAGAGAACTAGGGGTGGATTGATTTTCTTTAAAATCTCCATGTCACATCCTTGGAAGATATTGAATTTAAGTATGGAGTTTTGTATTTATCTGACTTTTCGTTTTAGAGTTATGCTATTCACATACACACCCCGACATGCATACGTTTTTCTAGGTGCTTTTTTTTTTGGTTCAGGGGGCCTTAAAACACATATTTACAGTAAAATCTTGACATCAAATTTTTGGATAGAATACACAGAAAGTAAAAATTACGCCATCTCTTACAAATTTGCTCCATTAGACCAAAGCTTCAGGCACTTCGTTTTAGCTATGAATGAAAATTGCAGGCTACTCACACAGTGCATCTGTGCAATGCTGGGTAAGATAGCCTGTTCCTTCCCTGCTTGTCTACAGAAATTAATTTCAGTACTCTGTGGTGTGGAAATGTGGATGATAATTAACAATTCCAATCTGCCACTGTACATAACAGTGAGGGAATGTATTCTTTTACATGCATCACAGTGCAATATTGTTTTAAAATGAACTACCACTCAGTTTATGATCCTTGTGGTAGAGAAATCTTGAGCGACTTTTAAAATCATTAGACATAGCTCTGATCATTTCCAAACAAACCCCATCCTTACTGATCATGACGTCCCAAAGAACTGTTCTTTCATGATAATGAGAAATAATTTAATCACTGACAAATCTCTTAAAATGAACCTATTGCATTATGTTATGCAGTTTGTTCACAGGTGGTTTTTGCTTCACAATTATGACTTGTAAATATTGGAAAGTTGTGAATGTGCCAATATGGTATTTAGCACAATAACTGACTTACATAACTTCTAATTTAACAGAGTTACCAACTGTGTAGATATTATTGCCATGTATATAGATCTCTGAGCCGAAATGCATGTAATATGGTGATGTACATATGTGTATGCTTTAAGAAATGTTAATCATGACATATCAGCAATGAGGTTCTCGATTTTCATCTGCCAAATTCTACCTGATTAACATTCCTGTCAGTGTAATTTTATAATAGTTGAGATATGTTTTATGTGGTAATAATGTACAAAACTTATTGGTTGTTGATATTAAATGTTTTGCAGAGCTTGACTGTAGTCATAGGGCAAGCTTTTGATTGTATTATATCTATATCTGCAAATTGAGGGCAGCTGAGAGTGTTGGGTCTTTGTGAAGTGAAGTAAACTGGTAAGTATGTTCCGCTTCAGCTAATTGTAAAGCCACAGGTGATTTGACATTACTGTGAGAGGCTGTGACTTCTAAATAACCTTCCATTGGATCCTTTTGCTTGCATACTTGCCAACTTTTATGGTTTGCCTGTAAAATGTACAGGAGCAAAGGCCTTTTTATGGCATTGTGGGTAAATTCAAGTCTTACAGACTTTCACCAAGCACAGACTAAGCATTAAATTCTATTACATATACTGTAACTTATGATTACAGACTGAATGTAGCTCACTAATTGGTGTACAGTGCTATGACAGGCCAGAACTTATCTTTGTGTCTATTCTTCATCATGATCATGATTCCCCTTCATTGGGCTGCAACAAAATGCATAGCGTGCAGATTTAAAATCTGATTGCACCACTAGTAACAGCAGTAAATGGGCATGAACATTCAGTAATGGACAACATTAATTGTAAAGTCAATTCCCTTACATAAATTAGTTATGTTATTTGTGTCCTATAGCTGCAGCATAAAATTTCTCATTTTTCGTGACAATTTCTGTTTATAGTTCACATTATGAAACAAAATAATGACTCAAAATCTGTGTGTAGCCTAGGAGGTGGTGTTCTTTGCTTTAATATGTGTTTATTATAGTACCAGGAAGAATTTCAACATGTGTAACACAAAGAAGCAGTACTATCAGGTCTTCAAGGATTCTTATAAAATGAAATTCCCATTTATTTTACACTTAATTTTTGTGTATTTACTGCACTGTACATTGTAAGCATTCTAAATGTCATGTCATCACAACATTATTATGTTTTGATAAATGAGGGAAAGTTTAACGAGTTTCAGTTTTAGGAAGTTGGCAAGCATGTGCTTGTAGATCTGCTTATACTGTCCAAATCATGGATCAGGATAATTTCAACAGTTGACTAACATACACACACTCTTTCTCTGTAAAGCTGTGGCATGTTGAAGCAACACATAAGAACAATGCATGGAAAACCTGACTGCCCATATACACTGGGGACTTGGCAAACAATTGAATGCCACATTCCATTTCTGACAGAAAAACCAATGTAAGTAAACTAGATACATTATACATAGCATGCATTCACAATAGCGTGTGTGTTGCATTCTGGTATTTAGGAAATAACCCTAAAAAAATCATTCATTTTTAGCAGACTCCCTATATAAACTACTCTTAAATTTCTATTGATTTGAAACAAATTAAATCCTTGAATATTCACTTATCGTTTCTTAATATTTTTCACTTAACACTTGCTCTCTCAATATTTAAAGAATACCAAAATAGCCAATACATCATTTCATTACATACATCACTATGCAATTTGTAAACCTACCTACATGTGTGAGGTTTTACTGTTACATTGTTTGATAAGATGTTTGTAAATTTATGAGATTCCCCAAGATTTTATTTACTTTTATTGTAGCTTTTGTATTGTTTTAGTTTGTGAAGATATCTCAAAATAAATCCAAGTACTTAGCATTCCGGATGCATCTGAGATGGTTTAAGAATTCTCAATTCATGGCAATAATTTTAAAATAAAAGGTGTAGTTGCATCCTTCAGTCAAGTTGCAAATAATTAAAAATATGTTTAATCTGTTTAAGGCTTAATAATTTAAATTGTTAATATAGTTGAGAAGTCGAAAACTTTTAACAAATGCAAGGCAAACCATTACACCACACAAAAACTTTTTGGAATGTGAGTCTATAAACACATTAACGAGGTTTGAACTACTATTGTAGTAGTATTGTGGTTCTGATGGCTATCAAAATTAAAACTACAGTTTATTTATTTCCTCCCCGTGGTTTGTAGACAATTATGCGCATATTTAATTCTGTATTTCTTTTAACTAGCAAAGAAGCCTTTAGCCTCAGTTTGGAAATATTAATGTGCAAATTTGATTCAAAAGCTTTTTATCTTAACCACCCTTCAGCTTCACTCCAGCATACTCGTATATGGAGATTCAGACTTCCATTTCAACTGTTTATCCTGAAGACGAAGATGATGAACACCTACTTATCAGGCTAGAAGCTCAAGAAAATTTAGAATTGCCTTTAGTTTTACCAATTTCAACCAAATTTTACATGTATTGACAAGTTTTCTTCAAACTCCTCTGCATAAAATCCCATTTCTGTAATAATAGTTGGCAGACAAAGTAATGCTAATAGGTCCTTCGTAATAGCATACACACCTAGAAATTGTCATTTAGCTGTCTCATAGAACAGGTTCTTATATAAATTTTCCCTGAGGTCACAGGTTTAAACCCAGGGGAGGGCGATGTATTTTTTTGTGGTCCTGTGTCGTATATTTACGGCACATAAAAGAACCTCAAGCCTGATAAAGAGGCCTCTGAGCAAAATTTCTGGTCCATCATGCCCAATATAGAATGAGATGTTAAGAACCATAGCAGTTAAAGAGCATCCATAAATAAAACTCAATTTATTTTATATACATTTTCAAACATAATTCTGTGATTCCTTTAGCAAGCATGTAGGAAAAATATGTATAAATGGCTATGGTGTTATGGGGATGTCATTTTAGAGAAGTAGAAAAATATTATGCAAATGTAATGCAACTTTCTCTGCCCATGAAATTTATATAATTATATCTTACATTATTCAAATAAAAAATTCTTCTTCTATCACATTATGTTATTCATGATAATTATATATTTTTTACTTAGGAATGATTACAAACTGAACATTAATCGCCTAGTACATAAAACATTTGGAAACAGTGTTCATATATGAGGTGCTTAGAATAGCAAAGGCGTATGCGCCAAAAGCTAGTTTTGAGAAAAATTTGATTAATGCTTCACTAAGCATTACATATTAGAATAATTGATAAAGGCATAAAGAAGTGTTCAGATGCCCTACTTCTTTGGCCTTTATAACATTTTTTGTTTTCAAACTTACATATTCTTCACCTGTATTTCTATTTTTCTTGGCAACGTTCATTTTCCATTGGTTTTTCTACACGCAGCGTTTTCTAGGATGACTTATGTGACAAGAAGTAGAGTCACTGTCTGTATCACTCATTGTGCTTAATAAAAGTAAATTATGCTAAATGCACTAAAGGCTTGTTGAAGGTCGTTAATAAACAACACTCTTTAAATACACAACACTAAATGTACTAATACCATGCTAGCCTCTAGTTCCCGAGGTCGCAGGTTCAAACCCGGCGGAGTGCGATGGAGTTTTACGGGCGTAAAAATCTTTAGCATGACTTCCTTCAGAAGGGAAGTAAAGCCAGTGGTCGTAGATTTACGGCACGTAAAAGAACCTCAAGCCTGATAAAGAGGCCTCTGAGCAAAATTTCCGATCTTTCATGCTCAATATAGAATGGGATGCTAAGGACCATAGCAGTTAAAGAGCATCCATAAATAAAATTTAATTTAATTTCTAAATGTGCTAAATAAAACTTCCAAGAGCTGCAAGCCACCAGAAGGCACATTACAACTTTCTTTAAGAGCAATAGACTAAACTGAACAGATACCCCGTACAGGAAGGAATACATCCATACAAAAACTATTTACAAAATCAGAAAATTCTTTAAAATGGTTAAGGAGTAACAATTTATGAGGGTTAAAGGACTGAAAATAAACAGAACCTTCTGTTAAGTGATTTATTACTACGTTCTGTTAAAGAGCTGCTGTCGCAGCATAGCGGCCGGCAGGCTGGTTCATACACCTTTGTTATTGTCGAGATTCAGCTGCAGCACGTATGGTCGAACACCATGCTGTATTCAAATGAAGAGTTTGTTCATTTCCAAGGCGTATCAACCATTAACACTAGCAGGCATGAAAGAGTACTACTCTTCACACTATATGTTGCAAGAAAAAACAAAAAAGCATACTTTGGGGCATACGCCTCTGCTATTCTAAAGGCCTCATATTTGGCCATGGTAACAAACTCTTGCAATGGGGGGGGGGGAAGAAGTATCACAATCTTTTAAACGTATCCATCAGATGGCATACTTAAAAAACTATAATATGCAAATGGAAATATTTAAAAAATGACTAAGACTACAAAAAACTTTGACACAAATTGTATATTTTAATAAGCTATACATCTTTCTTTCTTTCTTTCTTTCTTTGTCTTTTGTTTTATAAGTAAATTTATGTTTATCTTTTATGATTTCCCAGTTAGATAAAATCATACAAAACTCAGAGCAAGTTCAAGATATACATTTCATTAGTCATACAAATCTCTTAAACATATGGTATTTTAATCAAAATTATTAGAACCGCATTTGAAAAAATAACTAAAACTTGTAAGAAGTAAAATTTGCTTGAAAATCTTTTCCTGGCAGGCTTACAGTATGTGAATCAAGTATAAAATTTGGTATTTATCTGACTTTTTATTTTCACTATACTGTTCACAGGCACATACACACATGGACTTTTTTTTCTATAAGTCTGAGGTGTTACAATTGCATAACTTTCTCTAGCCAGTATAATTTATTTTCATATCTATTCTCCAAATTATTATTTAAAAGCAAAGTATTTTCTGTATGCTCTCTTAATCGCAGTTTCAGTATACATTTTGTTATAGGTACATACATACAAGATGCGAGTGCAACAGTCATATGTTTGAAAAAGAAGCTCGCTATGTGTATATATGCAGGACTTGATATTTTGAATAATCCTTGCATGGCCCTATCAGAAAGAAAAGAACAAACATAATGAGCCATATGCATAAAATGTAATAAGTTCTTTTCCTATGGCTTTAGAAGGAAATATTACGATCAGCATGCATATAAAGCTTAGTGTATGCTTTCCTCTTAGCACATTATTGATCTAGTAGGTTATACTTCTACTCTTAGAATATACTGACTGTTGTATGTAAAGAGTTTGCTTCATAGGCAATACTGAGAAAAATCATAGCATGCCTTTCCCCAGCAAATGTGCATAATAAACTAAATGGCTGTATTTCTGCAAGTCCAGCCTAGAAAGATGTTTAAAGAAAGAAAACAGCCTAGAGTTCTGACTCAGCAATTATATTGATTCAATAAACAGTGTGTGGAGTGGTTGAGGGATTATTTTATTGACAACATTGTTGTTTTTAATTTCTCTGCTGCTGAAGCTTTCTTATTTCTCACTACAGGGCTTTGTGATCCATTCAGTAGCACTGGATATTGCTTCAGCAAATTTATGAACTGTATTTGTTCTCATTTCTCATAGACATTTTAAATGTTTTACATACACAGGTTACGTTGATACTAGATTTTCAAATTGTTAGAGTTTGCTACCTTCTATATAATCTGTGAGATTATATAGAATCTCCAGTGTCTGCATTCAACTCTGACCACCGCAGACAAATGAATCACCTCACTCTGAAGATGCCAAGCGCTGTACTTAGCGAAACGTCGGTATCTAAAATACCTTCTAGACTACGGCCTACAAGCCCGGATAGTAGTAATTCAATTATTAGCCATAATGCCGGCTAAGCCTCAGTATGCTAATGTCAGATTAAGTTTTATATGGCAATGGCCGCAACGAGAATGACCGAATAGAAGCGTAAAGACCCGAGTAATAGAAAATTGGATTATTATTGAAAGTTAAAACTATGGCATGAAAGTATAAACTTCTTAGCATTAGGTTACTGTTTATGCATACGAAATGAAGTATATGCTATTCCTTTGAGCTTTTCCTATAGGTAAAACAAAAGGTAATACTACATTTTACACATATGGCTCAATATCTCAAAAGTGTGTAGTTTGAAATACTGAAAATTCCAACCAACAACAGGAAATACCTTGTTAATGACTAAAGCTACAAGAGAATGACTTGACACATATTGAAATTTTAAAATCCTCTACATTGTTTTCTGAAGTAAGGTTTTGTCTATTTCAATGGTTTCATAGTTACCTATATAAAATTCTCTCTGGATGAACTGTATTTGTTCTCATTTCCCATAGACATTTTAAATGTTTTACATACACAGGTTACGTTGATACTAGATTTTCAAATTGTTAGAGTTTGCTACCTTCTATATAATCTGTCAGATTATATAGAATCTCCAGTGTCTGCATTCAAGCTCCGAGTAATAGGAAATTGGATTATTATTGAAAGTTAAAACTATGGCATGAAAGTATAAACTTCTTAGCATTAGGTTACTGTTTATGCATACGAAATGAAGTATATGCTATTCCTTTGAGCTTTTCCTATAGGTAAAACAAGCAGCCCTCACAGACTGTTCACAAAAATTCAAGATGTGCATTTTATTCATCATTTCAATATGTCAAAATGGTATTTTAATCAAAATTATTTGAGGCATTTGTGATAAAATAAAAAATGTTTCATGTAAAGGTATCATATCGCATCCATTGGAGACACTGATCTTTGATACAATTTTGTGTTTATCAGACTTCTCATTTTTTAGTTCAGCTGTTCACACACACACACAAGTGGATCTTTATCTAAACTGCATTACTTTTATTTTCTGTTTATTTAGGGGACCCCAAAGCATGTATTTCTGGTGAAATCTCAGTATTTGGGTGGATTACAATACTTCCTCTACCTACTGCAGGTAAGTGGTAGAGAAAGTAAAAAGTGACTTGGATAAATTTATAATTAACAGTCACTATCTCATTTAATCTAAAAAGAATGTCTATTGGACATCAAAATTTACATCTATAAAGCTAATGAGAAATGAATATATGAATAAGAGTTTAACATAGGGGCATCAGATTTTACATGTGATATTTATAATGCATTCCCATGGCCAGGTTTATAGGTTAGGAATTGCAGGTTTCATTTAGAGTTTACACTGTCTTAAGCATTATCATCTAATAATTCTGCCCCAACCATGTCTTTGCTGATAAGAGTTAAAGTGTGAGTAAAATTCACGTTAACAGTAGCTCACCATCATAACATGAAACAGAAACTCACATATTTGCATTGTCTTCCAGATATTTGATGTTTTCAGACAGCTGATTTAAGGTTAAAGAAAGGAAATGTGTGTACACAGTAAATGTTTGGGTTTGCTGTTAGCATTTTGTAAGTTATAACAGTCTGATAGAAGAAGACGACGCATAAATGTTGGAACATTGTACTGCCATTATAATACAACGAGCAGTAAAAGTAACATTGCTTTTGTACAGAGCTTCTGCTTTAAATCTCTGGCCTTGTAACATAAAGATGTAAATAAATAGTCAAAACAAGCAGTGTAAACATGTTGATATTCATTTATTTGTCTATAAGAGGTCGTAAATTTGCAGGTAGAAGTTTCAAGACATTTCTAACAAGTTGAGGTGTAACATCCAAGTTGGGACCATGGTATAATATCTGAGTCGCTCTATACAGAGAGATTTTCAGTACATGATGCCTAGTTCTGCAAAAATCTAACACAGTCCAAAGAACTTGGGCCTATTCATCCCAACCTACTAGTCTTAGCATAGGTGGACCCATGGAGGGGCTGAGAAGGCCTATAGCCCTCCACCCCTTAATTAAAGATGAAATATGGTATTTGTTTTACTTAAACCAGATGAACATCTGTTTGTTCATAGTCAGTGAGTAGATTTATCTTAGTGGAGAACTATATCTCAAAAGATGTTCCATAGCTCTGGAAGAAAGAAACATAGGCAAACAAATAAACATTTGACTAAGAATTAAGCTCTGAAAGAAAAAAGTTGCATAAAACTGAAGAATCAAACCACTGAAATATTATGTTTAAATAGCAGTTTATTTAATTAATCTTTTTGTAAGTTTTCTCAAAATTTATATTAAAGGATCGGTTACATGATGTTTGAAATTTTAGAAAGGTAAACTGCTCTATTATTGACTGCATTTTTCTCATTGGCAAGGTATGTTTTAAGATACATTAACCCCTCCCTAAACAAATCCTGGATTTGCCTCTTCAATCTCGGTAGAAATTTTGTGTTGGAGAGGTGTGTATTCACAAATTAATGCTGTTGTGTTATAACTTGGTATTCAAAGATACATAATGTTGAGTTATTGATAAATTTAATATGTAAAACAGGTTCCCAGTTATGACAAGCCCAAGTGAGTGCAGGTATCTTAATTCCTCTGCATCATTCTTGTAAATGTAATTCTTGTTACAACCTCCAACTCTCTCTATTTTAAATTATGACACATCACTGTTACTAGCTTCTCAATCTTCAAAATTGATCTTCTCGTCGTCTATGTGCTTCAGTTAAGTCTTCTTTCTTTTCTTGGAAGACCCGTCAGTATTTGCCTATTTGTCTTAGCTACCTCATTCTGAGATTTTTTTAAAGGATGTATGTGCCCTGCCCATAATGTTGTCTATTGTGCCACCCCTCGTCTAATTTAGTTGCCCTTAGCACACCTGTTACAATTCTTTCATAGCATTTGGGAACATGGAGTGAATGTATCCCTTCCAATTTGCTATTCTTGAAGGTAATTTGTCTCCATGGTTGAAGTATAGAATGCAGAGCATCATCTAATACTTCCTTGAGTTTGTGAAACATATCTTCACTTCCCAGCTATTGCTTTCTATTACTGCAATTGCCTTCATCCCTCACATGGAAAAGGATGGTAATCAAGAAGTGATATATCAAATAATACCCCAATATTGGTGTTTTTATGATGCTGTTGTCACTTACTTTGAACAATCTCGGGACATGTTTCCAGGATTATTATCCTAATCCACAGCTGTAGACTAGCTTCAGGTAACCAACTCAATAGCTGCCTTCTGGTTGCAGGCTTTGTTTTCCTTCTCCCCCCCCCCTCAATAGTGTTTAACATCTCTTCTTACTACTTGTAGCACCCAGGCGATGGATACTGATTATACATGAAATTAAATTATTTTGGAAGGAAACATTCCAGGCTTATGTTCTTTCATTTTGTGACTATGTCCTGTTTTCACTGTCACTTCACTTAATTCTTGCAAAGTAGTGGTGTAATGAAACACACATGATCCAGTTCACTTGCTGGAGTCAAACACAAGACCTCTCTAATCTTTTGCAATAAAAACGCTCACTGTGCATCACAAGTCATTATAAACTCTTGTAGAACAGCACTTTTTGTCGCATCAGAAATGCATTCGCTTGCTAGCATGTCTGCTTGCATAATCACTGGACTTTTCAACAGAGTTTTACAATTTCCTGGAGGCAGGGATGAAAAAGGTTCCAGAACAATCCCATTATCTCTCAATAACACTTCTGGTATTTACACTGGGCAAGATCATTATCCCATTAGGTTCTCTCTTCACCAGCCAATGCCTTCTGTACAATAACTGAGGCTTATAGCTGTGTAAGCTAGCGCTGGAAAGATAGAATCAGATTGAGAAATTCATTGCCATAGCCAGGATTTGAACCACAGATCTGCAGCATAGTAAGCCAAAGATCTGTGGTTCAAATCCCGGCTATGTCATTGAATTTTTCTATCTCCAAATCTAGCAGTGTGACAAATTTGCTGAGGTCACTTAGAATAGATATACTGAAGATCTTGACCTTCTCTTTGTTTTTTGATGATAGAAAGTTCTGCTCCGTCGCTCTACAGCTGAGGGTGAGGACAATTGTCCTAGAAGTCCATCTTAGGTTTTTTAACAAGCATGTGAAGATGGAGTCACAAAAAATGATGATATTATTATTAATTTATTGCTTTACTGTTACATGTCTCAAAATTAATTAATTAATTGTGAAGTGAAGATACATTTGACAAACTCAAGGAAGCATCAGATGGCACTCTGCATCCTATATATAGGATGAGTCACCTAAAATACCTCTGAAACAAAAATAGAAATTGAAAAAGTACTTTCATAAGCTGAGGAGACAGAAGGTCTGTTTAAAGTAAATGTTATAAGCCATTCAAAAATGTAAGCAAATATTATTTTCAATATAGACTTATGTTTCTTTTTAAATGGAAACCCCATATTATTTTTGATGCAATTGATATCATGGAAAATAACATGAAGAATGGCATTTGATATCCCAAGAAATTGTAATGTGAAGTTAATGCATGAGATGCAAGGAAAGAGCAAAATATTTATGTTCCCTTTGTTTGTAACCTTGTGTTATTCCTAGAGCAATTGGTAACAGTAAAAATAACATTAAGAATAGCTTTTATCACATTGTAATATGTCCATCATTGTGATTAATTGCAACATCAAGTTTAGTTTTAGATTCAATGATGGGGTTGAACCTTGGCGTGTGTTTCATTGTATCTCAAGCATCAACTTCATGTTACAATTTATGTTGTAATTGACCTATTGCAATGCAACAAACACAATTTTTAATGTCATTTTCCATGTTATCAATTGTGTCAAAAATAACACAGGGGTTTCCATTAAAAAAATCTGATATGTTATAATCACATGACACTCTTCTACAAACTATTTTTACAAATGCTTATTCTCCATCTACTTCATGTTAATCAAGATAAACCTTTGCATAAACTATCTTATTGCTAATTTTCTTGTAAGTACAAGGGGAATATGGTAGGCTTTAAACAACAGTCAAATCTTTTAAGGGCTGATTGCCATGTGGAGCATTCCATTCTCTTTGCATGTCCAGAAAAAAGCTAATAATGAATTCCCATTTGAAAAAAAGGATAAGTATTGGAAAATTAAAACAAATAACAAGGAATATCTTTGAAATGGTTCACTCGACCAAAAAAAATGTATAGGACATAAATTGTGTGTTTTAACGAGATCTACATTTTTTGTATAGTAAAATTTTGTCTCTCTCTTATGGTTTACCACTTATGCGAGTCATTCAGAATGAAGAGGATCTTTAGGGACATTCCCGAGAATTCATAATATACATTTATTTGCCTTGAAAGTATCTTAAACATATGATATTTTAATAAAAATTGTTAAGAGCCATTTTTGAGAATTTCAAAATTTTCGAAATAGGTTCCACGTAAAGGGTAGTCTGGGTTGGGGGATTTTCTTGAAAATCTTTGTCATATCTTTGAAAGATACTGAACCTGTCCAAGTTTGTTATTTATCTGACTTTTCGTTTTTGAGTTATGCTGTTCAGACACACACATGGACCTTTTCCTAAAAATGCCTTTTTGTATTCAGGGGGCCTCAAAACATGTATTTCTGGTGAGGTCTCAATATCAAATTTTTGAGGGGTGGAATGCAATACTTCCCCTACTTATTATAATGTAGTAGAGAAAGTAAAAAAACATAAGTTTGTATTGAAAATCATCTTTGTTTACATTTTTGAATGGCCTATATCTACTTTAATGAGTCTCTCCCCTATCGTCATGCCTACAAGTCTCTTTTAATTCCTATTTTTCAAAAATACTGGCAGTGGTAGTCTTGGGTGACTCACCTGGTATTCTGATAATGTGGAGACAAATTCCTGCGAGGACAGTACATTGGAAGGGGATACAAGAATCCATGTTCCCATTCATATTTGGAAATGCCGTGAAAGAGTTGTAGCAAGTTTGCCAGAGATAACTAATCCTGTTGAGGGGTGGCATAGTAGGCTTAATTTCACAATGGGGAGTGTCCACCCATCCTTTAAGGAATACTTTAAGAAACTACAGAATGAGTTAGCTGAGATAAATAGGCAAATACTAGATTTAGATACTGGCAGGTCCCAAGAAGAGAGAAAACTTCAGCCAAAGCATATAGATGAGTTGAAAGGATCATAAGCCATTTACAAGAATGATGCAGAGGAGTTAAGATGCCTGCACTTGTTTTCTTTTGTCAATAATTCAAACAGCATGTCTCTTTGAATACAAAATTTTAACAGAGTGAACATATTTTACCAGTTCTGCAACATCAAATTTCACTTTCGTTTTGTATAATTATTAGTGGTACAATAAAACAAATTGTCATACAGTGCAAATTATCTGGAACTAATTTTTACCAGCACTAATAGGTTGCATACTTGCCAACTTTTACATCTTGCACATAAAATGTATGGGAGCGGAGGCCTTTTTACAGTTTATGGCACATAAGGCACTTATATGCCCCTCTGTGGGAGATTCAAAGCATTAAATTCTATTGCATTATATTGTAACTTAAGATTACAGACTGAATGTACCGTACTAAGCTAATTTGTGTACAATGCTATAATAGGCCAAAGCTTATCTGTATGTCTATCCATCACAATTAGATTCTTTACTGGGCTGCAACAAAATATATAACGTGCAGATTTATAATTTGATTGCACCCCTAGTAACAAGCAGTAAGTGGTCATGAACATTCAATAATGATAACATGAATTCTAAAGTCAATTCCCTCACATAAATTGTGTGTCTTATTCACATTGTATGGCTGCAGGATATAACCTTCCCATTTTTTGTGACTGTTTGCTCATAATTCATATTATGAAGCATAAAATATGGACTAATAGTCTGTGAAGTGGTACTCTTTGCTTTAATACATGCTTATTAGGTTCAGGAAGGATTTTGCCAAGTGTGACAGAACTACTACTGGGCCTTCAAGAAATCTTATAAAAATTATATTCCCAATTATTTTACATGTAATTTTTGTACACTTACTGCGCTGAACATTTTAAGCATTCTAAATTTCATGTCATCACAAAATTATTATGCTTTGGTGGATAAGGGAAAGTTATATGGGTTTCAGTTTGAGGAAGTTGGCAAGTATGAGGTTGGGATGAATTGTTGCACATTTTAATCTAAAGCTTGCAGGAAAAATGTTAATTATTTAAGACGACTGGTCTGGAATTGGTCTATTTATTGCCAAAAAAGAATAACACTAATGCATAGGACTGAATCTCTTTCTGCATTGAACGATTAATTTACATTGTTTTTTTTCCAGCGCTGTGAACATGTTCTGTCAAGTTAAGAGTAGTCAGTAAGAAGGATTATGTAACACATTTTGTATAAAGCAATAGAGAAACCATTCATTGTCAACATGGTCGATTCTTTTCCGTTGGAAAGATGTAAATAAACCGGCAAGCAGAGTACATGTATATGCTTTTATTATTTGCTTCCGTGAAGTCCTAGCCCACATTTTATGAGAATTTCCAAGTAGTAGCTAAACAGGAATGTTGCAGTATTTATAGGCATCATATGTCCCTATTGGAATAAGTCTACCAATATCGATCATAAGGTCCACAACAATGTTTGGACGCAGTTGGCGAGGCAATGCCAGTTCCACCCAGGCATGTCCGTACTCTCCACGCACCAGTGCACAAGGTAGTCCCACACGGTCAGCCAGGACTTTAAACAGCAAGGCACGTTCGAAATAAAGTCCCACTCGTAGATATCCCAGGGGTATGACATTGTTGCCCAGTTTCAACTGTTGAAAAAATGTATATTAGTGACAACATTTCACTAGTGCATTGATTAATTCTGAGCCTGGTAAGCATAATATATGTCAATCTTCTCAGCAGCATAAGAGGATTGTTGTAATGAGCAATGCATTTATAATTTGTGACATTTCAAGAAAGATAAGTTGTAATTAAAAAGCAGAACCTGCAGCCTTGCTCACAACTCTCTCTCTCACACCCACACACACACACAAACATTTTTCTGAAAATGATTTTGGAAAGTTCAGAGGACCTCAAAATATGTTTTCCAGTTAAATCTTAATTTAAATTTTGGGCAGAATCCAGTATTTACTTAGTGTATAGGTGAGTCGTAGAGAAGGCAAAATGTAATATTTAGTTTTAGGTGGCCCATAGGTTAGAATCAGTTACTCATCCAAACCAGAAATTACTTGAGAAAAAAAAAAAAATCTGATGTGTTACACTCATATGACTTTCTCTATCTTGTACAAACGCTTATTCTCCATATGCTTCATGTTAATCGAGATGATAATCTTATTGCTAATTTTCTTGCAGATGCAAGGGGAATATGGTAGATTTTAAGTGATAGTCAAATCTTTTAAACGTTGGTTGCTATGTGGCACATTCCATTCTCTTTGCATGTCAGGACATAAAAAATGAATAACGAATTTAAGAAAAAGTATAAGTATTAGAAAATTTAAGGGAAACAAAACAATATTTTGAAAATGTATATGACATAAATTGTGTATTTTAACGCGATGTACATTTTTTGTGTAGTAAAATTTTGCCTATCTCTTATGGTTTACCAGTTATCCAAAAGTTGTTCACAATGAAGAATACCTTTGGAAACATTCCCAGAAAACTCGAGATATACATTTCATTTGTCATGAAAATATCTTAAACATATGATACTTTAATCAAAATCGTTAGAGCCATTTTTGAGAAAATTAAAATTTTTGAAAAAAGTTCCATGTAAAGGGTAATCTGGCGTGGGGGGATTTTCTTAAAAACCTTCGTGTCGCATCTCTGGAAGATACTGAACCTAAATACCAAGTTTGGTGTTTATCTGACTGTTAGTTTCTGAGTTATGCTGTTCACAGACACACACACACACATGGACGTTTCCAAAAATGTTTTTTTTTTTGATTCAGGGGGTCTCAAAACATGTATTTCTGGTGAAATCTCGGTATCAAATTTTTAGGTGGAATACAATACTTCCCCTACTTACTATATGTAGTAGAGAAAGTAAAAAAGGGCTGATGTGTTAAATTCACATGAATTTCTCTACCCACTTGCTTACAAACTAAAGCTACAAAAATTTATTTTTCTATCTGCTTCTTGTTAATCAAGATGAACTTTTGCAGAAATAGTTTCATTATATATTTTGTTACAGGTACAAGAGGCTGAGGTAATCATCAAACATAAAAGTGTAAATCTAATACGGTATACCCATATAACTTTCTCTACTTATTATAAAGTAGCATATATAGGGTCATTACATTAAATGGTAAACCACTTGCGGGATCTCTCCACTGCATGAGTGAGCTGAGAGTTGCTGGTGAAATGGTGCTGGTAGATGTAATCTAAAACTCGGTACCTTATAGTAGATGCTGGAAATGTTGACCTTCTGCCCTCAGACAAGCATCATACCTTGTAAAGTCATCCTCCAAGGTGTAGAGGGCGATGGATTTTTTCGGGTGCAAAATCCTTAGCATGGCTGCCTTTGGAAGGGAAGTAAAGTCTGTGGTCCCATGTTGTAGATTTATGGCAGTAAAAGAATCTCAAGCCTGATAAAGAGGCCTCTGAGCAAAATTACCAGTCTTTCACGCCCATTATGGAATGGGACGCTAAGGACCACAGCAGTTAAAGAGCGTCCATAAATAAAATTTAATTTAATTTTAATATCTCGTAAAAATATTGTCACTCGCCTAAGCTGACCAGCAGGAATTCTTTTCTTGATTTCTTGCACAATGTCATCTCGTTTATTAGTGGGTATACAAAGTATTCTTACTAAAGTTCATTTTTCTGTCTACTACATTTTAACTCAAATAAGCCTTTGCAGAAATAGCTACATTACACCTTTCATTATAGATTAGTCAAATATTTAAGAACTGGATGCTATATGCTGGCCTTAAAATTCCATACTGTTTCCATGACATCGCGAGAAACAACTGAATGTTGACAGGACTTTAAGAGAATGACCAAGAAATGAACAATTTCAATCTTTAATAACAAATATCTCAGAAATTGCTTCTGCTACAAAAAAGTTTATTTGAAATAAATTGTATGTTTTAAAGAGATCCACATTTTTTGAGTAGTATGTTTTCATCTATCACTTAAGGTTTACCAATAATACAAGATTATAGAAAATCTCTTCCAAATGAAGTGGACTTCAAAGACTATTTCCAGAAAATTCAAGATATACATTTTATTTGTAATGTAAATATCTTTAATATATGGTATTTTAATCAAAATTGTTAGCCATTTTTTGGAAAATCTAACATTTCAAAAAGTCTTCCACATAAAGGGCAGTCTGGGGTGAGGGGATTTTCTTGAATATCTTTGGAAGATACTGGACTTAAATACAAAGTTTGGTATTTATCCAACTTTTCATTTTTGAGTTATGCTGTTCACAAACACACACATGGACCTTTTTCTAAAAATCCTTTTTTTTTTTTATTCTGGGGGTCTCAAAACATGTATTTCTGATGAAATCTCAGTGTGGAATGCAATACTTTCTCTACCTACTATGTGCATGGTAGTCAAACACTTCTCTGATTGCAATTCAGCAGTCAGAATCTTGCTGAACAGGTGGCACAGAGTTTGGAAACTTTTCAACAAATCCCTTGCACCCACAGCGAGCAGATTCATGTTTAAAATAAGCTTTGCAAATACATTGTTCCACAGAAACGTAACATACCATGTTTACTGTTTCGACAGAGGCACCAGTACACTTTCAAGCGCAAACTGGTGGTTCATGTTCCTGGCAAATGGTGAGGGAGTGGGTTACCAAATAATATAATGACCCTATATATTACTCATATAAAAAGTGATTTTTCAATCCATGTTATTACCTTCATTATAAATATTTGCCCAGAAATAATTTCAAATTAAGCATTAAGGACTTATTTACATACAACATGCAGAAAAACATTCAGATGTGTATATTATAAGCTGCAGTATTGTATGAAAGAACAAAAATAATCCCAAACTTCCAAAATGCATTTGTGTGAGATACTATCATGGTGAACCATGAATTTTCCATAAACAGCCTGAGATATATTCATTCTGAATGAAGATGATTTCTCAAGCTGCTTACAGAGAGTTCAAAATATACATTTAAGTCATTTTTGACACCATAAAAATAATTAAATAACTTTATGTAAAAGGTAATTTGGAGTTTTTGTAGTCTCTTCATGTAGTATCCTTGAAAGGTGCTGGATATACTTCTCTCTCTATATTTTATTTGAGTGGACCTAGAAACATGAATTTCCAAAGAAATTTTGATTATCAAATTTTTGGATAGAATGCAAAGTAAAAATGCTGTATTTGATTGGAGGTAACCAATTAAACAAACAGGTTAGGATCAGTTACTCTTCCACAGCCAAAAATTGTAAGGAAAATGTCTGTACATTTATGTGACTTTCTCTACCCACTATCATTTATTTTTATATAACTTCTGCACACATTCTTACAAAAGCTTATTTTTCCATCTAATTCATATCAAGATAAGCCTTTGCAGAAAGTGTTACATTACACATTTTGTTGTACGTATAGAGGAAACCAAATCTGTAGTGAGAAGCATGCTGCTATGTACTCTTTAGAACTGAATATTGACAGCACTTTAAAAAAATAACAAAGTGTTGAAAAATTCAAACCAATAATAGCAGATATCTCAGATGCCACAATAAAAAATATTTGAATTAAATTATGCGTTTTAAAGAGCTCTACAATTTTTGTGTAGTATGTTTTTGTCCATCTCTTAAGGTTTATCATTATACAAAATTCCTTCCAAATAAAGTGGACTTCACAGGCGCTACCCAGAAAATTCAGTAAATGCATTTTATTTGTCATGTAAAAACCTTAAACATGGCATTTTAATAAAAATCGTTAGAACCATTAATTAAAAATTAAAACATTTTGTGAAATTTTCCATATAAAGGGTAATTTGGGGTGAGAGGATTTTCTTGAAAATCTTGTGTTGCATGCTTGGAAAATGCTGAACCTAAATACCAAGTTTGGTAGTGACTTTTCGTTTTTTAGTTATGCTGTTCACAGATGCGCATATACATACTTTTTTTTTCAAAAAATGTTCCTGTGGGATTCAAGTAGCCTCAAAATGTGTACTTCTTGTGAAACCTTAATCTCAAATTTTTGGGTAGAATGCTATACTTCCTCAACTTACTATAAGCAAGTAGTAGAGAAAGTAAAATTTGGTTACAATTTTATTATATGTATAAATATTAAAGGATTTACCTTAAGTTCGTTGAGATGCAGTTCCAGAATGTGACTGTTACACGACTCTTTGGGATCTGACCCACACATCTGGGTGTATACAAATTCTGCCAGAATTCTAGCATGCCTTTCCCTCATAGTCTCAGCGCTCGACATTTCTGGCCTATAAATAAACAATTTTGGATGTAATTAATATACATTTTCCTGTTCTAAATAACATAAAAGTGAGCCAGAAAAACTTAAATGGTACTAGTATCGATAGCTTTCTTTTCTAGAAGTGTTTCACGGGTAATTGACAAGACCAGTGTGTGTTGAAAATAAATCTAATAGTCTCACAATAATTGAGAAAATATAGAGTCCAGTATCTACTAATTATATAAAACTCTTAGGCAATAATAATAATTAATAATAAATTTATTGTTGGTACATTTAGATAGATATTTGCTTTTCATCTAGGTACGTTAGTTACATAATTTGAATAGCTTATATTTTTAGTATAACATACTTTAGATCTTACTTGTCTGCCTTAAATATTCCACTTCTGAGGTTGCTTGCCTACATTTATTGGTCCCAATACACACATTTCCACGTTATTAGTGTATTCATAAGCCCAATAATTTGTACTGTATCATCCTATCTTTATTTACAATTTCCTAGTCTAGCATTCTTATGGAACTTCCTTTAATTCCAGCTTTTTCTTGTTCATTCCTATCCATTTCTCTTTAACTTTACTTAGATAATTCCTTACAATTTTTGTTTTTATTCTTCTTTTAAAGTCAGAATCTTTGTAATTTGTATTTCACCATCTATGTTGCCATTCCTTCTCCCCATACCTTTGTTTGATTGCAGTATAGTAGACAATGAAAAATCTGTGTTTGCTTCTCCACACATTGGACATTTTTTCCTAAATTGTCATGTCTTGCACCTTTTAAATTCATGACTCCAGTTCTGACCCTTCACGAACTGTTTTATCACACGGCTCTATATATTTTGCCCTGCCCCATGCTGTTTTTATTTCCCTATTGAGTCTTACAGAACTCTCTTCTCTCATACTACAAAATATGCTGGCACATAGTAATTATATATTTGCTTTTAAAGTTAACTCTCAAGCACCTACTGAAAGAGGAGAAACTCGTACTCAAGGAGCATTCTACAACAATACAAAGTATATGCCAGCTACATTATTTATATAGTGTATTTAAATTATATTCGAACCCACTTGCAGCCTCTCTCTACTGTGCGAGACAGCCGGCAGTTGCCAGGGAAATTACTTCAGCAGAAGTGGACTAAAATCTTTACCTTATAATAGATGCTGGAAATGTTGACCTTCTGCTCTCAAACAGGCAGCATATCTCGTGTAAATATTCTCGCTCACTCTCCGAAGCCCAGCAGCAGGAATTCTTGCGATTTCTTGCAGATGTTTTCTCTAAGTTTCTGTAGTGTGCGAGGATTGGAACGATACACATTGTCTTTTAAAGAACTCCATAAATAAAAATCACAACTCGTTAGGTCAGGAGAACAAGGGAGCCACAAATCAACACTTATTATTCTGTCATATGACACGTCTCTTATTGCATGTAATGATTCAGCAGCCGCATGTGCTGTTGCAGAATCTTGCTGGAACCAACCATACGATTTCTCTTCTTCTGTCAAGCGATTGCAAAATGACCTCAGAATTAACCTCTGATATCGCTCTACATTTATTGTTTCATCAAAGAATATGAGCCCTATCATTCTTCTAGCACTTATCGCACACCACACTCCAATTTCCTGATCATAATGAGGCATTTTATCCAGTAGCACAGGTTTTTCTGAAGCCCAGTATCGACTGTTGTGAGTATTCACACGTCCACTTAGATGAAACCAAGATTCATCGGTGAAAAACAAAAGCTGTGGGTCAATGAAACCCATTTCTACTGATTGGAAAAACCAGTTACAATAATTCACACATTTAGCGGGATCATTTCGCTTTAACGCTTGCACTCATGTGTAGCGATAGGGTTTCAGTTTCAACAGACGTGTAGCATTTCTCGTAGAAGATCGAGATACAGCTGTTTGCTGCGCTAGTTTTTTCAGCAATTTTCGAAGCGAATGCTTCAAAGCGGCACCAATCACAAGAAATACCTGCTGCTGAACTTCGAGAGTGAGCGAGAATATTTACACGAGATATGCTGCCTGTTTGAGAGCAGAAGGTGAACATTTCCAGCATCTATTATAAGGTAAGGATTTTAGTCCGCTTCTGCCGAAGTAATTTCCCTGGTGACTGTCGGCTGTCTCGCACAGTAGAGAGAGGCTGCAAGTGGGTTCGAATATAATTTAACTACCCTATAAATAGTAAAAACAAAGTGTGAGGATGCTTAGTTATTTATTTGTAATTTTATATTAAATCTCTGATAGTTTTGCTTTCTTTACTACTTGGCTTTAGGTAGAACAAGTATTGTATTCTACCCAAAAATTTGATATCGAGATTTCAGCAAAAATACAGAGACTTCCTGAAAATATATATAAATGATCTCACTCCATCCTGCACCTACAAATAGTACTAACGATACAAATTTTGTTTTCAGAAATACTAGCAAAGCTTCGTTACAGTTAACCTTAAATAACCCACTATCTAAATTAACTTATTGGCCCAAGTGTAACAAATTGATTATAAATATTGATAATCTAGCTATCTAGACTTCAGTGGATGCTCTAACCCTGATAATCAATATCATATTTTGATGGATAATCCAGTCATATGTAATCAAACTTTTACAAATTTCTTAGGCATCACTATAGATACAACATTTCATGAAATGAGTACATTCTTGCCCTCTGTCAAAAGTCTGCAACATAGAGGTTATGAGAACCATATACTTTGGTTATGTTTATTCTCTTCTTTCTGGGGGGCTGCTAATCAGTTTGCAGTGGTATTCAAATTACAAAAAAGAATTCCAATGATAATCAAACAAGCACCTCCCTCTACAAGTAAACCAATTTTCATTAAGCTTAATATATTGCCACTGCCATGTATAGGTATATATTTTAGAAACAGTATCCTTTATTCATAATAATTTTCTTTATTTTCAAAAATAAAGACTATAACCTCTTAATACACGTGCTATTGAATCAACTCATCTACATCATCATAGACTTGTTAAAACAATTAGCAGCATATCTCACAGGAAAGTAATTTTGTACAAGATATCCAGTTTTTCCAAGGTATTGACAGGAAAAATGTTCAAATAGAAAGTATAACTGTTATTAAAATATAAATTTTATAGTGAAAATGATTTTCTGACACAAATTGTAAAGATTATGTACCTTCTTGTAAATAGTATGTAAAATTAATGACATACACTACACGATCAAAAGTATCTGGACACCTGGCTGAAAATGACGTACAAGTTTGTGGCTTCCTCCATCGGTAATGCTGGAAGTCAGTATGGTGTTGGCCCACCCTTAGCCTTGATGACAGTGTTCACTCTCACAGGCATACTTTCAATCAGGTGCTGGAAGGTTTCTTGGGGAATGGCAGCCCATTCTTCACGAAGTGCGGAACTGAGGGGAGGTATCGATGTAGGTCGGTGAGGCCTGGCACGAAGCCAGCGTTCCAAAACATACCAAAGGTGTTCTATAGGATTCAAGTCAGGACTTTGCAGGCCAGTCCATTACAGGGATGTTATTGTCATGTAACCACTCTGCCACAGCCCGTGCAGTATGAACAGGTGCTCAATCGTGTTGAAAGATGCAATCGCAATCCTCGAATTGCTCTTCAATAGTGGGAAGTAAAATGGTGCTTAAATTATCAAAGTCGATCTGTACTGTGATCGTGCCAGCCGGAACAACAAGGGGTGCGAGCCACACCATAACACCACCACCTCCGAATTTCACTGTTGGCACTACACATGCTGGCAGATGACGTTCACTGGGCATTTGCCATACCCACACCCTGCCATCAGATCGCCACATTGTGTACCGTGATTCATCACTCCACTCAACGTTTTGTCACTGTTCAATCGTGTAATGTTGATGCTCCTTACACCAAACAAGGCGTCATTTGGCATTTTCCTGCATGATGTGTGGCTTATGAGCAGCCGCTCGACCATGGAATCCAAGGTTTCTCACCTCACGCTTAACTGTCATAGTACTTGGAGTGGATCCTGATGCAGTTTGGAATTGCTGTGTGATGGTCTGGATAGATGTCTGCCTATTACTCTTTACGACCCTCTTCAAATGTCGGCGGTCTCTGTCAGTCAACAAACGAGGTCGGCCTGTACGCTTTTGTGCTGTACATGTCCCTTCACGTTTCCACTTTGCTATCACATCAGAAACAGTGGACCTAGGGATGTTTAGGAGTGTGGAAATCTCGCGTACAAACTTCTGACACAAGTGACACTGACCACGTTCGAAGTCCGTGAGTTCCATGGAGCATCCCATTCTGCTGTTTCACGATGTCTAATGACTACTGAGGTCGCGGATAATGAGTACCAGGCAGTAGGTGGCAGCACAGTGCACCTAAGATGAAAAACGTATGTTTTTGGGGGTGTCCGGATACTTTTGATCACATAGTGTATGTATATTACTCGGTGAATAAATTATATTCTATTCTAATCCAAAATGAGCATGTGTGTGTGTGTCTGTCTGTGAACAGCATAATTCAAAAGCAAAAAGTTGGCTAAATACCAAGTTTGGTATTTAAGTTCAGTATCTTCCAAGGACACTGCACCATGGCAATGTGGGCTAGAGTGTGGAGCTCTGGTTCCTGGCTACAGAATGTGCCTGGGTTCAATCTCACCCATAGGGGTGCAGATTTTAAGTCCCGGTTATGGGACATGTGTCCCCTCAGTATTGTGAGGAAATCAATAGGCAACAAACCTGGTTTCATGAGCCAACTTTCCAGCTGGAGGATGGTGATGCTGGCCACATCACCTACCTCTGCCATGCATAAGTGTGGTAGTCGGGTTGGCAGAACCAGGCCCTTTGCGAGCTGTAGTGCCACAGAATTTATTTATTTATCTTCCAAAGATGCCACACAAAAATTTTCAAGAAAATCTCACAAACTACTCTTTACATGAAACTTTCTTGTTAGTTTATTTTCTCAAAAATGGCTCTATTTTGATTAAAATAACATATGCTAAAATATTGCATGAAAAATAAAATGTACGTCTTGAATTTTCTGGGAGGACCTCTTATTCTGAGAGACCTTTTTAATGGGTAAACTGGAAGAGATAGGCAAATGTAGATCACATTAAAGCACACAATTTATGTCTTTTTTTTGCGGTATTAGCCATTTCCAAGATATTCTTTGTTATGGGTTTGAATTTTCAAATACTTATACTTTTTTGTGGCAAGTCACTATTCATTTTTGTCCTATTGTCATGCAAAGAGCATGGAATTTAAAAGCTATCACATAGCGACACACTTTATAAAAATCTGACTGTCACTTTAGGTATTGTATTCTTCTTAAACATACAATCAAATGTGTAAATGTTTAATGAAAGCTTATCTGAATTAACCTGAAATAGAGAAATTCATATGAATCCAACACATTAGATGTTTAGAAACTGGCATGTTTCTGTAACATAGAGGGACAACATGTAACTCAAATACGAAAAGTCAGAATATGTAATACTAAACATGGTAATGAAGTTAGCATTTTTCAAGGGTGCAACATGAAGATTTGGAATAAAATTCCCCCACCTCAAACTACTATTTACATGTGAATGTAAGATATCAGATTTTTTTAAAATTGTTCTCCAAAATGTTTGTAATTTCACCACAAAATGAACACACCTGAAATTTAATGCCATGTGTATATTTATGTTCTTGCTTATTTTGCAGATTTAGTAAATAATTTAATCTTATCAACTACTGACTAAAATTATTTATTCTCCAAATTGAATAACCCTATTCGAGTGACTGAAATTAGATGATCAAAATTATGGAAAATCTGTCTTCAGTAGAGGTTCATTGCACACACTCACCTTTCATCTGATTCAGTAAGCTTTGCTTGAAGTTTCTGCAGGTATTGAGGCAGATAAGGATCTGGAGAGCATCTCCCAAAACTCTCAAATAACAGTTCTTGGAAATTAACACCAAGTACACTAAAATTTGATCTTCGTAGATTTTTGAATGAGCTTTTGTCTTGTTGATCATCACCTAATGGCATGGCAAAACACATAATTTTTTCATACCCACTACACTTTACATAATCCCTTGCATTACACAGTGTGTCCCACTCACTCTCGGCCCCTGGCTTTCAGTAATAAAAAAATCAATGGAACAGAAGTTAAAAAAATATTACTGGCCTCATCAAAGAATTATTTGCTGTCATAGGAAGTATGAGTTTCTAGAAGCACATGTTAACGAGCAAAATTGGATGCAAAGCATGCTACTGCTGTGCAACAAATGCAACCTCCTGACAAAGAAAAAAGATTGCATATTTGTCAATGTTTACAACAGGACCAGCAAGAACAAACCATTGTACATAGAATTACTTAGAACTTAACAATGGCATGGATGCATATGCACAAAAAGGCACTGGCATCATTTCTAATGCAGTCACTATGCTTCATGTCATCCAGGTACATTCATAATGCATTTTAAGTTGCTACCTTTAATTTCATTTTGATAAGTGAAAATCAGGGGTTCACAAGTGGGATACCCTGTATTGTAATATTCATATAAAGAATAGTTCTTCTCTTCATGCTACATTAATAGTGTATACCTAGAAATGAATTCAATTTATGCAATATGGACTTGGTTACGTACACTATGCGGAAATAGTGCTTGGCTTTAGTATTATTAGATATATATATATATATATATATATATATATTTAATTGAAATTAATTATACTTTTTACAGATCTTAGCTGGCCTTGGCAAGTCAGTTGGGGGAATTGAATGTTCCACTGGCATGTTGTCACAGTAGCTCAATGGTTAGAGCAACTGCACAGAGAATGGGAGAACTGTGTTCAAATCCCGGCTGTGACATTGAATTTTTCAGTTGACTCTATTAACAATTAAGTACTTGGCTGTTTATATCACAGGCCAATTTATGTTATTAATGAGATCGTACAAAAAATGCCACATTCTCAGACATGTTTATTTAAATTATGCACTGTAAAAATACATCATTAACAAATATTCTAAAAAACCTAGTGCTATAAAGAAAGGTATCTGACACAGATTGAATATTTTAAATAGCTCTAAGTTTTCTCTATAACAAGTGTGTGCCATACCTGTTCTGCTTTACTTTTTAAACAAAAGCCATCCAGAATGAAGAAGACTTCACAAACTATTTACAGAAAATTCAAGCTTTCATTAGTCATGGAAACATCTTAAATGAAATAATTAAGAACCATTTTTGAGAAAACAAAAGCAACAATATTTCCAGATAAAGGTCTCTGTAAATCAGATCAATGTTTTTTGTGTAGTAAGCTTTTGTCTATCAGTTAGTCCTACAAAAAATATAAAATTCATTCAGAATGAAGAGGACCTCTGAGCTATTCACAGAAAATCCAACATATACAGGTGTTCCACAATTAGCCCAACAAACTTTGGGAGCTGATAGATAACATTATTTGGAACACTTTTCGTTAAGGCATGTTATATGCTGTGGTACCCATCCAGTTTAAATATGCAAATTATAGTACTGTGTGTATTATGTAAGGTAGAAAAACAGAACACATGAAAGTAACACTTCAGTTTGTTTATCCTGAGCCCAATGTTAGCTTCCTTGAAATGGTGTATTGTTTTCCAGAACACATTCTCAGCCAGGCCTTAGTTTATTTACAACATGGAATGTACATTTCCCTGACCTGACCCCTTTTTGTCATGCCTGTTGAATCTGAATAGGAACTTGTGGCACGAATAGCCTGGTGTCTTTGTGAGAGTATGGCACTGCAATGGGTATATGTTCCAACATTTGCTTTGAATGGGAAATTCTTACTGAGATAAATACAATACTGTAATTTGCATTGTTCATTTTTTCGTATGTAAACAAACTGGGTGGGAAGCAGTAATGACATTAACTCATCTAGCACTAAAACAAAGTACTACAGCAAACGCCCTGTCTTAACAAAAGGTTAATCTTATATCAGCTCCCAAAGTTTGTCAGTCTAATTTTGGGACATTCTGTACCTTGCTTGTCATGTAAAATCTTAAACTTCAGTATTTAAAACATTATTAAGGGAGCTTTTCAGGAAATAAAAATAACTAAAACTTTTCTCTCTAAAGGGTAGTTTGGGATGGGGGTATTTTCTTGAAAACCTTCATATATCACATCAGAAAATGCTGAACTTAAATGTTATCCACAGACATGCACCATGGACCTTTTTCTAAGTATTTTTGTGATTCAAGCGACCTCAGAACACGTATTTCCAGTGAAATCTTTATATCAAAATTTTTGGGAGGAATACAATACCTACTTCCTTTGTTCACTCTTCTACAAACTGTTCTTACAAGAGCGTATTATTCAAATTACTACTTCTTAATCCAGATAAACTTCCAACTTACATTTACACATTTTGTTTCACGATACAGTAGGTAAAGCGATAGTCAGAATTTTAAAAGAGCGTGTCGCTATGTGATAGCTCTGAAATTGCATGCCCATGTGAATAAAATGAATAACAACTTCCCAGTTCAGAAAAGCATAAGCACTTGAAAATTCAAAACATAATAAGGAATATTTCAGAAATAGTTAACTCAAAAACAAAGATTAATTGACATAAATTATATGTTTCAACAACATCTACATCTTTTGAGTAGCAAGATTTTGTCTATCTCTTACGGTTTATGAGTTATACAAAAGTCATTCAGAATGAAGAGGACTTCAGAGGCTATTCCCAGAAAATTCAAGATATGTGTTTTATCTGTCATTAAAATAGCTTAAATGTGATATTTTAATCAAAACTGTTAGAGCCATTTTTAAGAAAATCAAAATTTTAGAAACATTTTCCATATAAAGGGTAATCTGGAGAGTTGGGGGATTTTCTTAAAATCGTTGCATCACATCTTTGGAAGCTGTTGAACTTTTCCGACTTCTTGGTTTTGAGTTATGCTATTCACACAATACAGACCTTTTTCCAAAAATGCCTCTTTTGTTTTTTTGGATTCAGGGAGTCTCAAAACATGTATTTCCAATGAAATCTCGACATCAAATTTTTGGGTGAAATACCTCTGCTTAGTATAAGTACATACAGGGAAAATAAGAAGTAGGTCTAAATTAAGGGTGTTTGAATTCTGCCATCTGCTGACAGAAATTAATAAGTTTGTAATGGAAATAAATGAAAGAAGTGTGGCAGGTGAGAAACATATGGTTAGATGAGTAAAGTCAAAACGTGGTGCTTTCAGGAATTCAGAATATTTTGCTAAAATTATGCTGTAATTTAACTAATTAATGAGCTAAATAAATAGGATGCTTGCCTATGGTAACACATTCGACATTCTTTGTAAATGTTGCTTTCTTAATATTTTATTGGCTTTATTACCTGGTAATGCAAAGTTTGCAACAAAAATAGGTCTTATTGGTGACACTTCCAGCATCAGCAGTTCCTCTAGTATTGGAAATGGATGTTTGACACCCTGAGTTGCGTAGAAACCATCAGCTGTTATGTCCTGTATGTCAAGACGTTTCCGATAAGCAAACTTTGAAGGCAAATGTTGATTGAACAGTGACTCAATTGCAGTGTTCCAGTTGGGACACATGAATCCAGTACCCATTTGTTTTTCATCAAGCAGCCTGCATTTTATAAACATGCATTAACTATCATATTGTACAGATAAAACATGCAGCAAATCCAGATAAAGTGTGTTTACTTTCTCTACCACTTGTAAGTAGACGAAATACTGCAATTCATCCAAAAATTTAATATGGAGATTTCAATGGAAATACATGTTTTGAGGCTCCCTGAATCCAAAACAAAAAAAATTATTTTAGAAGGTATGAATGGGGTATGTGAACAACATAACTAAAATATCTTCCCTTACCCAAAAGTACCCTTTATATGGAACATTTTTCTTTATTTTTTTATATTCTCAAAAAATGGCTCTAATAATTTTGATTAACCGTGGCAAATAAATGTATATCTTAAATATTCTGGAAATAGCCTGTGAAGTCCTCGTATTGAATACTTTTATAAAATTGGTAAACCATAAGAGATAAGACAAAATCTTAGTACACAAAAAGAGCACATCTCATTAACACACACAATTTGTGTCAAATATTTTTGTGGCATTAACCATTTCCGAGTCACTTTTTGTTATTGTTTTGAATTTTCAAAAAATTACACTTCTTTCAAGTAGTAAGTCGCTATTCATTTTTTTCTTGTGGGCATGTAAAGAGCATGGAATTTCAAAGCCTTCACATAGTGATTTGCTCTTTAAAAGTCTAACTCACTTTAGTCTACCATATACTTATATATAAAACAAATGTGTAAATTTGTAATGAACCTTTAACTGGATTACCAAAAGTAGATAAAGGAATAAACTTGTAGGAATAGTGCGTAGAGGAGGCCAAGTGAATGCAATATCAGAAATTTTTTTTTTTGGGGGGGGGGGGTTCAGTGGGACCTCAAAATATGCACTTTTTGATATAATAAGTGGCAGAGATAATTAAAATCCATCACCCTTTGGTTCAATATTAACAGCATTACACAAACACCTGTCATCTAATCCCTATAAAGAGAATCGTGCTGTGAAGTTATACAAACGGCAAGGCTAAGCCCAAATTTTTTAAAGTAATTGTTATAGGGGTTGAGTTACCATTGCAGAGCTCCCGTAAAGATGAATGCCTTGGCTAAGATGGCATCACAAGCAGTGACCTGTACCAGCGATGCAGCAGCCTGGCGCAGTGGAAGACTTGAGTACTTCAGACAGTCCAATACAATTCTCTCACCTGCACCCAATAGGAATGAATCTCTTCCTGAGGATTCACAGATGTAACCCATCAGGGTGTAGCATGCGGAAATTCTAAGTTCAATATTCTCACCCTTCGCAAAAAACACACATATGCATACAATTTATGTAAAATATGAAGTTTTCTTTTTTTGTGTAGGATTAAGGAGAGACTAAATGCCAAAAACTGATACTTTTTGTTTTTGATGTAGTCTTTATAAACTGGAATTTCGTCTTTAATTTGGTATGAGTTTTATCAGTGTAGGTACAGTACTTATATCGTAAATATGTTTTTAAATGTGATACATCTGCCATTTTCTGCTCTGAATTCTGCACCGTTTCAGCCTATACTCTTTGGATTAAAACGGTACATTTCAGCTCACCTTTTAGGTGAAAGTTTATTCTACAAGTTGTGTCACTTTTAAATATGGCAGGTACCATAGATCTGCCCAAGGAATGTAATGCTTTCTTTGCAAATATATGACCTTTATTCCTCTATTTTTACTGAACAGCCTTTTCCATGCATGACATTTTCTGATATAAATGATAGGAATGCAGAGGAAGTCCAAAGAGCGATTGGAGACCAGAGGATAAGGTTCGACATATGGAAGTTACATCACCGGCACGTGGGGCTAGCAGAAAGAAGATGACGGTGTTAGAGAGTAGGCGTGGTCAGGATGCAGTCAGAACGTCAGATCAAAGTGACGCAAGGGCATCAGCTGGCGAAACAAGGAAAATGGAAGTTACGTCACTGCTACGTGGGGCTGGCGGGAAGAAGATGGTTGAGTTAGAGAGGGGATTAGGAGCCGAGGCAGTGACGTCAGATCAGAGTGATGTATGGACAACAGCTGGCAAAGTTAGGAAAGTGGCATCATCGAGGAGGGAGGGAGTTCAATCAACATGTGATTTGATTGCGGGCAGGGCAGAGGCGGGGTTTCAGAGTGGCGAATTGGTGGAAGAAGAAAGCATTGTGTTGACACCTAATGGGAGTCTACGGATTTTGGACAGAAACGAAGCGGGACCGTTAAAGGAGCCAACAGAAATAGATTTATGGAGTAGGAAAGTGTGCCATACATATAGAAATAGTGCAGGCTCTGTGAGAAGTATGGGAGAACAGAAGCAGTAATAATGAAATAAATAGAATAGGGAGGGAGAGTGACTATAGTCTGTATAGAAGGGAACAAATTAGGCAAAGTAAAGACAAGGTATTGCTAAGCAAGTGATAGATTTTATGAAATCGTGAAGTGAATGATTTAGATATAAAGGACGGTAAATACGAGAGGGCTAGGAGGGAGAGGTACATTTCTTAGTATGAACGAGCAAGTGTTGTTATGGTCGATCAGTGCGGGGTACAAATAAACATTCTCTAAATTGCATCTAATAGTTCCCATTTCCCGCTGATAGTGGAGTATTACTGATGGCGGAGAAAGCAAGGGAGGGAGATGGGAAGGGGAGAAGAACAGTAAGCAGTATAGTGAATTTAAATGAGAAACGTTAGTGATATGAAGCTAACTCAACACACACACCTTGTAAATGCGGAAGCTTGTGTACAATCGGCAAAAGGAGCCAGGGCTCGACGCTGATCATGCCCAAATGTATTGTATTAGCTCAACACTCAATAAAGATATAAATGATGCCTTTTCTCAGGAACTGTTGAAAATAACTATATGAAGTTTTGACATGATAAAAACAACACTACAATCCCATTATTAGTATACTTCGGTATTAATAAGTTGGTTAGTTATAGTTTAAAACATTAATTGCTTATTGCTTAACTCCATTTGAGAATTAATAAACCACATTATTGAATAAAAGTAGATCAGTGAACTTGCAAGGCATGCATCTACTTCCCCTACAAATTTCAGTCTGTTATCTTTAATAGTTTCTGAGACAATAGGTTATAAAGTTAGCAAATTTAACATCGGCAGGATAGGGGTTTAATCTCCCCTTTAAAATTTAGATTTGTGATTGATTTGGTACGTGATTTACTAGTTCTGGCTCATTAGGAGCACTAGGTTTGTCATGAATGATGTAATTGATGACCACTGGGTGTGACTTACAGGTATCAGATTGAATGACCTCACTCTGTGGTAGCCTAGTTCATGTGCCTATGGAGGGTAACTTTCCACATGGTGGAATAATGTTATATGAAAATATATCATGGTGTATACTACAGAACAGCTTGTTTTTATTGTGATAAATCACAATATGTGTGGATGAGCTTGATTTTATACAGAAATTTCCTGGTGTCATCATTCCTAACAGTTTATAGAAAAATTTAAACAGAATGGGTTCATATTAAACACAAATCAACATAGACAGCCAACAGTTCTAACCAAGGAAAAATTAGATGAGATAGGTGCTGTTGTGGAAAGAGCTCCAAGAAAATTGCTGTGTATATCTTTGGTGACAGATTAATTGACTTGCACCCTCAATCTAACTCCATGTGATCATCTGTAGCAAATACTTAAAGATAAAGTTTATGTAATAAATCCATTATTTTGAACACCTTTTAAAAGGAAAAGTAGGCACAACATTGTGACCAGCTGTCATAGGCCAGACTTTGTCACATGACTGGTTGGAGAGGGTGATGCTCTCAGCCGATGTAAATTCCAGAAACACCATCAAGATGCAAGGAGATATTTGTGGATATTTTCTGTCCTCCTGGGAAGTTTCCAGCACTGAGTGTGATCGCGACGAGTGAGTCAGTGAGATTGTTGATGTGACGTATAGTGCTGTCATTGAGTGATAAAGCGAGAGAAAGAGGAGTTCTGTGTTCGACGCTCTCATGAGCAACTGGAAGAGGAGTCCTGCATTTGACCCATAATGAGCAAGGAGAAGAAAAGTCCTGTGTTCGACACTTTAATGAGTGATCGGAAGAGAGGAGTCCTGCGCTCCACTCGTAGTGAGCAATACAGAAGAGCAGCTCTGCGCTCAATGCTCTACTGAATGAACGGAAAAGAGAACAGGAGTCCTGCATTCGACAGTCTAGTGACTGATTGAAAGTGAGAAGAGGAGTCTTATGTTCGACACTCTATGAGTGAATTGAAGAGAATAGAAGAGCCCTGCATTTGACTTTTAGTGAGCTATAGAGAAGAGTTTGGCACTCTAGTGAGTGATCTGAAGAGAGAACAGGTTGCTTTGCACATGGTTTATTGCAATGTTACACACAAGGAAAAGAAACTAAAGATTGACTGGGAAAAAGCTGGACAAAGTCACAACCTTCATACTGTTTTGCATCATTAGCATTGTCTTTAGGAGAAGACAGGTCAGTTTACTGCTACAGCACAAGCAATTCATATAGCAGTGCCATGGGAGCAAAGGGCTGTCAGTCACATTATCCAGGAGAAACCCTTATTTTAATATGTTTTTAGTTATTCTGATGGTTACTTTACAACTCAATTTCAAGCTATACTTTGTGCCTCAGAATCTTGGTATGTCTTAAATTTTTTGATGCACTTGTCACTTCAATTGAATCCATAAATCTACAACATTTATAACAAGCAAACTGTGAATGCAATTTCCTCCTAAAATATTTGGTGTCTAGACTTTAATGATTGTATGATTAAAGTCAACAATAATACCATTAATGTACCTCATTGTACACAATGGCAGATCCTAGGAAGGGCTTAGGGGGCGGGCTTTTAGCACCCCTCTTACATTTAAGTTTACACAGTTGTTTTTGATTCATGAAATTAAATCTAACAGCTTTATTTCTGCCTTAAATACATATGTCACTAAAGCGTTTGCTAGGGATGAGCATACACCCCTTGAATAATAACTATTGGACACATCCTAGCAATGGTTGGATGACCGGCAACAATAGTCTGCATGTGCTGTTTAAACACAGCAATCTTAAAAGTGCAGTGCTTAACAAAAGTTACGATGAGCTTGAAGAGTGCAGGCATTAACACTCATTGTGAATGTCTTTCAATTATCAAAATTATTTTATTTCACAATTAATACTTAGCTGAATTTTTTTTTTCTGTGCGATGAGTAATAAACGTAAGTTTTCTGGTGCTTCAATTTTATCATTTTTTAAAAAGCCATATCATTAGGTAGAAGATCAAACATCTCAACATTCTGCAGTTAAGGTTTCTTCTAGTGGCAGTGACATGATTATTATTGAAAAAGAAAATGGATCTGCAGGAGATGACAAAATAAGGATAAGTGCTCCTAGCAGGTACTTCAGTGGAAACATCTGCACTATCTCAAATGATGTTGAGATTGTCAAATGAAAACAGCTAGACCTAATCAAACAGGGACTATATTTACTATACTAACATGTTCCTTAAAATAAACTTGGGAAATTTCAACATTGCAGAGGTGAAATGTCTGAATTTTTGCTTTGTGGTACTGGTATGACAAGTGTTTTTAAAAAACGTTAGCCCCATTACAGAATCCTGGATCTGCCTCTGATTGTCCATACCTGTAGACATCCAAGAAGTGCGTCAACCACAGCAGATTCTAACACCATGTCGCGTATGTCGGGATGTACAGACATATGTCTTAAACACATTACAATGTTGATAGACATCTCCACCGGTATTTTACCAGCTGAAAGGTTCAGCAGGCATACCAGCAGTTCCTTAAGGAAAGAAAATGCTATAGTCAGTGACATGTGTTTTCTTTACTACTCATCTATAGATGAAATGCCTATTTTATTCAGCCCAGCCCAGCCCAGCTACTTACTCTCATTTAGTCTAGGCTATCCCCAGCCCAACAATTTCGTACTTATTTAAGTTCAGTATTTTTGAAGGGTGCAACTCTATTTTCAAGAAAATCCCCCACCCTTAACAACCCTTTACATGGAACATTTTTCAAAACTTGCTTAAAGATTTGTATATCTTGAATTTATTGGGAATAACCTGTAAAGGAACTTTGTATAACCGTGTAGAATGGGTTAACTTTAAGCAGTAGACATAAACATACTATGCAAGGAAATGTAGATCTCTTTAAGACACTATTTATTTCAAATAAGCATTTTTGTGACCTAAGCCATTTCTAACATAGCCGTTATTAATGGTTCAAATTGTTCATTAGTTGTGTCAATGTTCAGTTGTTTCTTACAGTTGCATAAAAACAGTATGGTATTTTAAGGTCAGCATTTAGGAACATTTGACTATCAGTGTTCTCTTTGTATCTATACTGAAATATGTAATGTAGCTATTTCTGCAAAGGTTTATTTGTATTAATGTGCGGTGGATAGAGAAATAAGCTGTAGTAGGAATACTTTTTATACCACTAATAAATATTTTTCTTTCTATCTACTTCATGCAATTCAAAATACGTAAACCTTAGAAGTAATAGCTTCATTACACAGTTTACTGTAGGTACAAGGACGATAGAAGAAACCCAAATTCATATTCTCTCCATAACATTCCAAGAAACAAATGAATAGTGACAGTACTTTAAAAAATTATAGAATTTAAACATTCAAACCAGTAATAACAAATAGCCTGGAAATTGTTGATGCCACAGAAAAAGGTTTACCTCTCATACAAAATTCCTTCTGAATGAAGAGGGTTTCACAGGCTATTACCAGTAAATTCACATTACACATTTTTTCATGTAAATATTTAAATATATGATAATTTAATCAAAATTGTTGGAGCTATTTTGAGAAATATAAAATTTTGAAAAAATTTCCCTGTAAAGGCTAATTTGGCTCAGGGGATTTTCTTAAAAATCTTTGTTTTGCATCTTTGGAAGATACTGAACTTAAATACCAAGTTCCGTGTTTATTTGAGATTTTGGTTTACAGCTATGCTCTTCTCACACATGTGCATGCACACATGTACACTCACACAGAAACCTTTTTCTACATTTTCTTTTTCTTTTTTGGGGGGAGGGGTTCAAGGGCCCTCAAAACAAAATTCCCTGAAATCTCAATTGTGTATCGCAAGATGTGTATTTTTGTCCATAACCACATATACATTTTAGGGGACACATTAAAATAGTGGTAAAAAAAAAAAAATCAAAACATTTCATACACAAGTCCTTTAAAAATTATTGATCCAGTGAAGTTGTTTTGTACAATGTACATTCAGTATTGGACAATCAACATAAACATTATGCTATACTAATAGGTACTTGCATTGCTTTATAACTAATTTACAAACATTAAGGTCTTGATGGTATAAAAACATAAATAAAACTTTACACTACACTAATAGGTATTACTACATTTTTCAGTCAATGTCTCATAGTTCACTGTTATATTTAAGGTAATCTCCGATGGAGTAAAAGCAGGGGTTAACTAGATGTGCCTTGGGATAAGATTTCCGATGGTTTGCTTGTTTTATTGCCTTATATAATAACTTATCAAGTTACATTAACTTAATGCTAGAGTGTAAAATACGCTTTGATTGAGTGAGGTGTAGTAACCGGTGTAATTTTTCCAGGTGTTGTGTTTATGCATGGTGTTATTTGTTGTAAATGGTGCATCACTGGTGTTAGTGTTCCTAAGTACAAGCATAATTGCTTACTACAGAAATGTAGGGAAGTGGAAGAATGCCAGCTCTTTAAAGAGAGGTTTGCATGATGAAAAGCTTCCCTGGGCTAACACCGTCCATGATTCTAATACCTCTTTTCTGTACTATGAAGGTTGTCTTGCTCATTGGGGATCCCCTCAAAGAAAACTATGCCATATCTTAGTAGTGAATGTACATGCATAAAATATGCTGCATTAACTGTTTCTTTTCTTGTGCATGTGGAGCAAAAGGAACTAAGTTTCTTTTATGTATTATGTTAATGTGAACAACCCATTTCAGATTACTTTGTTCCTAGACACCAAGGAATTTTATGGATTCTACTTTTTTAAGTGTGTTGTTAAGAAATTGTATTTGGATAGCTTTTGTTCTTGTTGATGTATTGCTACAGTTTTATCCATATTGACAATCAGGCTATTAGATATAAAGTACTTTGTGATTTTCTATGTCGGTAGCATAATTAAATTTGATTGGCTGGCAGATTTCTAGTGAATGTTGCCTCTATTTGAACTTGGGAGGCAGGGACAGTTCCAAGGTCTCACATCATACTTGTAACTGTTGTATTGTAACACAATGTACTCTCTACAGTCAGAGGGTTACATTTGATACTGGTTATAAAAATACTCACATTTGTGCAAAATTGCAGAAGTTATTTTGGAAATGTCCTCTTCTCAGAACAGTAGAAAATAACGGTTACACTATTTTTAAAAGGAAGAGGATGAGGACAAGTGTGGGGGAGAAAGAATAGTCTGCATGTTGAATGCGGTCTACTAGGACAAAATAATGAATTTATCTACAGATGCTTACTAAAGTATAACATTTGGTTTAGATTTAGATTGAGTCACACTTTTTTACACTGTAAAAAAGTGTGACTCAATCTAAATCTAAATCATGATGAATACTTCACTGTTAATAACGCTTCTGTTTTTAATCTATAACATTTGGTATTTATTCAACTTTACATTTTTGAGTTATGCTCTCCATCTCTCTCTCTCTCTCTTTCTCTATCTCTCTCATAGGCCTTTGGGTTTTTTGGAGTGGAGAGAAGTTCCAGTGGATCTCAAAATTTCCTGTGCAATACTTCCTCTACCTTTGATGGCACCATAGTGGTAGAGAATGCAAAAATATGCTATGTAGTTGTCAACAATTACCACAAGGTGACAATGAAGATATTATATACTTACATGCCTGTTGAACTCGGCAATCGCAGAGCAGACTCTCTTGTCAAGCTTGGCCAACTCGCTCAAGCAGAATGTTGCAGTTATACGCAGTTCTGGAGGAAGCTTTTCATTCTGAATAATCGCAATGAGGTATTTGACAGGGTTTGTGTCGATGATTGTGTTACGAGAAAATGTATACTTAGCAATCAGGGGCAATGTTTGACACACCGTAGTGAGCAAGCCTGGATCCTTCTCTTGCAGCCATAAACACAGCTTGGCGTCCACTTCTGCCTCATGTAGAGTCTGCAGGTATTAGACACAAAACAGAACAAAGTTATTTAACATCATGGATGTATATTTTTATGTTTTTCTCATTTATTGAAAGTAGAACCCATAGCTCTGTTTTTAATTAATTTTTATGCTATTTTGCATAATTAAAGAGATCCATTTTTGCCTTATGGCATAAATCTTTGCCATGGGTTCAGTTTCTACTTCAAATGTTAATAATAATAATAATAATAATAATAATAATAATAATAATAATAATAATAATAATAATAATAATAATAATTTATTTCATCCAGTGTATCATACATCTGATTTTGGACATGTCAAAACAAATACATCTTTACAAATCCTTTAAATCATACAGACATTTGTTTATTAGATACACCCTCAATTTCCTTTTGAATTGCTGTTTAGAAACATCAACTACAGATTTGATTTCCAGTGGTAATTTATTAAATAGTGTGATTCCAGAAATATATAAATCCTTTAAAGAAGATACACTTTTTTTTACACTATGCCTAAAGTAGTCCAAATTTCCTCTTGTATTATGTTCATGGATTTGGTTGTTTTTAATTGGTTTGTACTTATCTGTTACATACATTATTGTCCTATATGCATAGAGAGAGTAAATAGTAAGCAATTTATTGTTAACAAAGGTTTCCCTACACGATTCTCTTGGTTTTAGTTTAAACATGATTCTGATGCATTTCTTTTGGTATATAAGTAATTTATCCATATGCATTTTTGCAGCAGCACCCCAGATTTCAATCCCATAGAGTATGTGTGGATAAAAACATCCATAGTATATTAGTTTCAATATGTTACCATCACTATGATTGTTGAAATATCTGAGTAGATACACTGTTTTACTAATTTTACCACATATATGTTCAATATGCTCAGCCCATGTTAGCTTGTTATCAACAATAAGACCTAAAAATTTATGTGATTTTACATCCAGAATATTATTATCAACTTTTAGTGATATTTTACCATCATTTTTATTGAATTGCATCACTTTAGTTTTTTGCATGTTGCAGTGTAGATTTATTGATTTGAAGTAATTCAGCAAAGAGAAGGTGGTATTGTTTATGGTAGTATTTAATCCTTCTACTGTTTTATTCCAGCATACATCTGTGGTGTCATCTGCATAAGTTACCACTGAAGTATTTGATGGATTTTTAATGTCATTAATGTAGATAATAAATAATAATGGTCCCAGCACAGTGCCTTGTGGTACGCCATATTTCACAGATCCCAAATGTGAAACTTAAACAACTGATAAAAGCTTTAACAGTACACAAACTTGTCTCTTCCTTATGTTGGTTATATGATCAGAACTATACTGTTTGTCATGGTAACTGGTTTACAAATAATAATAATAATAATAATAATAATAATAATAAAAAAAAATTATGTTATAACTTGTTAAATATTCATCCCATCAAAAATTGTATATATAATAAATTTAAAAAATCAATAATAACCCCCCCCAATCCTAGTCAAGAATTCCCCTTTGAGGAAAGTAATCAAATTGCAATATGGCCTATTTTCTAGTGGGATGTATGGTATGTTATATACCAAGTGTTCTGTCTCCCTCTCACATATGCACATATGCATTTCTCTACCCATTACAACTTTACATAATCCCTTAAACCTACTATCCATATAATACGGCTTCTTCTATTCACATTACAATGTATTGTTTACTATAAATAATTCCAAATTAAGCAATATGGGCTTGGTTAATGCATAATATGGAAAACAAAACACAACTTTTGCCTATCATAAATCGGTTTTTGTTACTAATGAAACCATGCAGGGAAAAAATAAGAATTGTAAACGATGCTTTAATAGCTGTTGCATGACAGTTCAACTCAGTAAATTTTAACATGTAAAACAGATATTTAAAAAATCTGATGTGTTACACTCACATGACTTTCTCTACTCTTGTACAAACTATTTTTACAAACGCCTATTCTCCATATGCTTCATGTTAATCGAGATATCGAGATGTCAATCTTATTGCTAATTTTCTTGTAGATGCAAGGGGAACATGGTAGGTTATAAGCGATAGTCAAATCTTTTAAGCGCTGGTTGTTATGTGGCGCATTCTATTCTGTTTGCATACTCAGGACATAAAAAATTGAATAACGAATTTGAGAAAAAGTATAAGTATTGGAAAATTTAAGGTAATAACAAGCAATATCTCGAAAATGGTTCACTCAACTAAAAAAATGTATATGACATAAATTGTGTATTTTAATGCGATCTACATTTTTTGTGTAGTAAAATTTTGTCTATATCTTATGGTTTACCAGTTATGCAAAAGTCGTTCACAATAAAGAATACTTTTGGAGACATTCCCAGGAAATTCAAGATATACATTTTATTTGTCATAAAAATATCTTAAACATATGATACTTTAATCAAAATCGTTAGAGCCATTTTTGAGAAAATTAAATTTTCGAAAAATCTTCCATGTAAAGGGTACTCTGGGGTGAGGGGATTTTCTTGAAAACCTTCGTGTCACATCCTTGGAAGATACTGAACCCAAATAACAAGTTTGGTGTTTATCCGACTGTTCGTTTCTGAGTTATGCTGTACGGTGAAATCACGGTATCGAAATTTTGGGTGGAATACAATACTTCCCCTACTTACTATACGTAGTAGAGAAAGTAAAAATGGCTAACGCTACAGAAAAAGTTGTTTGACATAAACTGCATATTTCAATGAGTTCTACATTTTTTGTGTGTTAAGTTTTTGTTCAGAATTCATTCAAAGACCTCACTGGCTATTCACAGAAAAACCCCAAAATATAATTTTATTAACGGTGTAAATATCTTAAACATGTAGTATTTGAGATGTGTTTTAAACAGTGAAAATTTCATAACAGGTGCGATGAAAAAATAGTGAGAGTTGACTTTTAAGACACTTGTACTTTCATTCACTTAATTTAATTCAGATGAATTTTTGAAGATTGTCATCTTCAGCAGATCACTGATTGGTTTTTGAAGAGGAAGTTCCTGCTGTAGTTGTGTCTGTACTGCCATCTGTTTTTATGCAAGATAATAAGATGTCTGCTGGTGTTTAAAAATTCATAACTAATTGTACCATTTTCTTAATCTGTAGTTTCTCCCAAATTACCAGTTCTGATATCATTTTCACGTGTTTGGTTAGTTTGATGTTGTGGTGAGCTGTCAAGCAGTGATGGGATATTGCAGATTTGTCAGTTTGTTTAAGTTTAATGTGCCTGAGGTGTTCTTATATTTTTATTTATTGTTTTAATGTCCTTTAACTGGGAGGTGATATCAGACGATGAATGAATGAAATGGGTATCAAATGTGCCCGGGGTCCATAGACCTTAAAGTTCTTCAACATTTATCTTTTCAGGATAAGGGAAAACCCCCAGAGAAAACCTTATCCAAGTAACCTACGCTAACCAAATTCAAAATCAGGACCTCTTGGATCTTCTTTTAATCTTTCTCTTGGTGTATGCTGCATTTGTATGTATTTGATATAGTACCTTTTAATGTTTCACATAGACATGGATATAGACTTTTTCTAAAAATTCTGTTACTGGGGCGGGGAGGGGATTCAGTGGACATCAAAATGTATATCTGGTGAAACCTTGATACAAACTTTGTGTGGAATGCAATGCTTCCTTCACTTACCATGAATAAGTAGTATAGAAAGTAAAACGTGAATAATAATCAATATATTTTTATTTTGTGCTTCATTCGAACCTTCTCCTCCTCCCTTATGGGGCAAGAGATTATGATACCATATAGCCTATTTTCTAAGTGGGACCTAAGGTAGTTCTTTATACCAAGTTTCGTAACAATCCGTTTGCCCCCCCCCCCACTCCCAAACACATACATACACACACAAATTTTTACAAACCGATTAAAGGTAACCCATAATACATGTTAACAGAATTTTATTTTTAATACTTTTATTATATGTAAAAATATACCATCATACTTGCCAATCTTTACGGTTTGCCCATAAAATTTGTGCAAGGGAGGCATTTTTACAACTTTACAGTAAAGGAGACATTTGTGGTTAGATTCAAAGTATTATAGATTTTCACCATGGACATATCAAAGCATTAAATTTTATTGCATTACATTGTAACTTAAAATTACAGCTACTAATTGATATAGAGTACTACGATAGGCCAGAACTTATCTTTGTGTCTTTTCATCACGGTCACGGGCTGCAACAAAATGTGGATTTAAAAATTTATTGTACCACTAGCAGCCTCTAGTAACCACCAGTAAATGGGCATGGACATTCAGTAATGGACAACATGAATTGTAAGGTCAACTCCCTCACATATATTATTTACTTAATCATATGCTATGGCTGCAGGATATGTTTCCCATTTTTGTGACAGTTTTCGTTTATAGTTGATATTATAAAGCATACATATGGACTAAAACTCTGTGTATAGACTAGGAAGTGGTGTTTCTTTGCTTTAATACGTATTTATTGTAGTACCAGGAAGAATTTCTGCGTGTATGACAGAAAGAAGCTATACTGTCAGGCCTTCAAGGAGTTTTATAAAATGGATTGCCCATTTATTTTATGTGTTAGTTTTGTACATTTGCTTCACTGAACATTTTACACATTCTAAATTTCATGTCATCATAGAAGTATTACACTTTGCTGGACAAGGGAAAGTTTGACGGGTTTCAATTTCAGGAAGTGTCGAGTATGTATTATTTTAACTGAAAGAATTCTTAATGTAATTCCATGAAGAGGTACACAGTTTCACAAACCTGACGTCCTTCTTCAAATCTTGCCACTTTGATAACAACTGCAAGAGCAGCTTTAACAAGATGTGAATCACATATCCCTTCCATGTATAAAGTCAGCCTGTCGACGTACCCAGCCCGAAAGAATGCTTGTGCTGTCTCTGTGGTATCTGCGCTCGTTTCCAGTACAGCCAGGAGTTTTTCATGTATGTCTTTCCAGTCGTACATCTGCACATCAGAGAGCGTTTCTGTCAGTACACTTGATTTTATCACTCTTTTAATGGAAACCGGCAGGCTGGCCAAAGACACCATAGTTTGCTGCTTGTTCCTCAGACTTGAGCCTTCATTTGGATGCATGGCCATATTACAGGGAACTGTTTGCCCTGCACTGCACTATTTCTAATGGGTTCTATTCCCCCCTCTCCAGGTGGGGCTAATCAGTTGACACAAAGTCTTTGTATGGGGTTTGAAATGCTGTGAGTCCACGTGTTTCTTGTTATAGTATGTTCGTACTCTTATAATACCTAAAAGTCTGTATAATTTAGCACACAGGATCTTCATGAATGATTACTATGCGACAAACTCTTGTAGAGAAAAGAGACAGTGGTTTATAGACAGATTCCCTGCTGTTGTGCACCTCACAGAGAAATGGTTTGTAATATTGTGAATAGATTTAGGGAAACAGGCTTTTTCTTGATAAGAATCCAAAAGCAAATCACAATATTCTTACAGAAGGGAAACCTCAATAACAATGGAAAAAAGTTAGAATGAAGTCCAAAGAAATCTCTGAGAGAGCTTGCACAGGAATCAGAAATTTTGGAAACCTTGGCTTGGAATGCCACTAAACATTTAACCCTGTAATGCATAGCATTGTCATTTAGCAACAAAGATTTTTAGGCAAAGTTTTAGAATATCTTAATATTTTTTTGTTTTTTTTTGTTTTGTTAATTTTGTAGTATACTAACCTTCAGAAATAAAATTAAGCTATTTATGGTTTTTTTATATTGTAAAAGTATTCAATTTTTTCAATAAAACTGTACTGGTTTTTTTTTAACATAAAGATGCAAAATCCATGTGACTGCAGTCAAATGTAACCCCGTCAGCATCCAAGCATGCCATTACACCAGTTATTTTACTTTGGCCCCCCCAGTCCTTTACCACAAGCACATTTCACTGCAGTTCATGATGTTTGGCTTTGAATGGATGGCCAGTCCATTTCATCTTGCTTTACCAATTGCGACTATTTGAATCACTTTGGTTGTGGTGCCGGTGAAAGGCATATAAAAGCCACTTTAGGAATTGGAAGAGCGGCATATGTAGCAAAATAATTCATGCATTAGAGGGTTAAAGTTAAAACTCTATAAGATAAGTATAGTTCAGGAATTGAAACATGCAATAATGCGAATCAAGTTAATTTTTGCATTGGGTGTTGGATAATGTTAATGATCCATGTTTAATTCTTTTTTATGGACGAAGCTTGGTGTTATGTACATGGCTATGAAGAATTAATGAATGTTAATAGGTATGAGAGATGTGTGGCAGCAAAGTACTAATTTCCAACATCTCCTGTGATGAAGGTATTTGGTTATTGCAGTTATAATTTGCATGAGAAATGTATGCGCTTGGGTTTAAGGGGCTATGAATATCTAACTCGGCATACAGCTTGCTTCCTAGTGCCAGGAAAATTCCTATTAGGCTGGCCACACGTCCAAATGAAGGCTCTGTATTTTAAAGCCTGAGATAACTTTTAAAAGAGCCTACTGTTTAAGTTATAACATAGAATCAGTTAAAATATAAACAGCAATTTTATTAAACTGTAAAAAAGAAACTTAATTTCAAAACACACATTATTACCAAGTACATATTAAATAAATGTATGACATTATTTTGTTTTGTTAAGCATAGCATAAGCACAGACATTTTAAAACATGCTGAAAGGAAATTATTATATTCCTAGTGTAATTTATCATCATACATAAAACAATTGGCCTATGAAAACAACACACAGAATATTGCAAAACCCTCACAGGGCTATGGATCAACAAACCTTTCCTCTCATTGTGAAATAAATTCTACAGCCAAGCCAATGGCCTAGCAATGGGCAACCAATTGTCTCCATTTTTTACCCAACCTATTTATGCATTTTCTAGAAATCAAAATATCTTGTGTGTTTCCATTTGTTTTCAAAACTTGGCATACACATTTTTGTAGTATTATATAAAAAGCTTGCATCAGATGCCCTAAAACTACTAAATCTAGTTAATAGCTCAGTAAAATTTACAATGGAAACCGAAACCAACAATCAACTCCTGTTTGGATGTAAAAATCATGGACTAACAACAAACCAGAAATTTGAATTTTCAGAAAATGAAAATGGACAATTACATAAAACATGGTGGACCCAAAGTCACACAAAAATACAATTTTTAATTGCATAGTCTTCAGATTAATGCCCATGAAGGAAAATTAATATTATGAGTTTGGAATTAATTGTTCTTCCACACAAGCCGTGTGTTGGACAGGGTTGGAAAGGTAAAATCAGGCGACTGAAAAATTCAATTCCATAGCCGAGATTTGAACCATGGATCTCCCAGTCTCCGTCCGGTTGTTCTAACCACTGAGCTACCATAGCAACATGCCGGCACAACACTATGATTATCAGTTTGTCTGCTTTTTCTTTAGTCACTATTTGATTTACTTGTACACATTTCAGTTTACAGGAAGCAAATCGCCTCCTGTCCCCTCCAGTTGCTAACTAATGTGTCAAATTCAGGACTCTTTGCATGCACATCTTGCTGAGGACACTGCAGCACTGAATTGAACAATTAGGGTCAATGATCAGCCTTCCTTTTACACACTAGTTTTGATTATGCCAGAAGAGGGAAGGAAATTCTGGATATTTCTACTTGCATCCTGATAAGATGTCCAGTCAGCTTGGTAAATTAAGAGCACTTACTGCTACCTCCAACCAACCAGATAGCCAGTGATGAGTCCATGCTCTTTCCAATGTGAGGCAAGTGAGCAAAGGCAACTGGTACAATATAGAAAAAAACTTAAAACACATCATACAAGTAAGAAGGGTTCACCACACAGCTAATCTATAAAACGATCTGCAAATTTTGTAAACCAAAACTGTAAATGAACCAAACAACCAGATTATAAAAAATCACAGATAAAAAACCTTCAAGCCTTTCGCATACTGGCCAAATTTTATGGTTTGGTAGTTAAATATATGAAAGCAGAGGCCTTTTTACAACTTTATGGGCAGATTCAAAGTGTTAAAGATTTCCAGCATGGACATGAAAAAGCATTAAATTCTATTTCATTATATTGTAATTTAAAATTACAGACTGAATGTATCATGCTAATTGGTATACAGTGCTATGATAAGCCAGAGCTTATCTCTGAGTCTATCCTTCATCATGATCATGGTCCCCCCTTCACTGGGCTGCAACAAAATGTATAGCATGAACATTCAGTAAAGGACAACATAAATTCTAACGTCAGCTTCCGCACATAAATTGTTTCTCATTCATGTTCTATGGCTGCGGAATATAAGCTTCCCATTTTTTGTAACAATTTTTGTTTACAGCTCATGCTAAGAAGCATAAAATATGGATTAGTAATCTACGTATAGCCTAGGAAGTTGTGTTTTTTGCTTTAATACATGTTTATTGTGGCACCAGGAAGAATTTCAGCATCTAGAAACAAGCAGTACTATAAGGTCTTCAAGGATTCTTATAAACTGGGATTCCCATTTATTTTACATGTAATTTTTGTACATTTACTGCACTGAACATTTTACGCATCCTAAACTCCATATCATCACAAAATTATTGTATTTTGCTGGGCGATGGAAAGTTTTATGGGTTTCAATTTCAGGAAGTTGACATGTATGCATAAGAACAAAAACTTAACTAATTCACTTTCCAACCCTGGGAACATAATACATCCAAAAATGGAATATAAATTTGACATCCATCAATACACACAGCCTTAATGACATATTGAAAATAAATACCACAGACAAAATTCCAATATACAAGGTCTGTTCAAAAAATTCCGGAACTTTGCCCACAACATTTTTCTACACTTATCTTTTACTTATTGTGCATGGTCTGCTTCGAAATACCCACCTCCATAATCGATAGACTGCTCCCAATGCCATTTCCACTTCCGGAAGCAATCTTGGCACATCTCTTTCTGGATCGCGCGAAGCGCTGTCTGCAAATTTTCTCTTATCTCATCTATTGTTGCAAATCTTTGTCCTTTCAACAAGGTTTTCAACTTTGGAAATAAAAAAAAGTCTGCAGGGGCCAGGTCTGGAGAGTACGGAAGATGAAGCAGCACAGTGATATCGTTTTTTTTGTGCAATAGTCACGCACCAACAGGGATGAATGTGCAGGTGCGTTATCATGATGCAAGAACCATGAAATGTTTTGCCACCTTTCAGGCTGTTTCCTTCTCACATTTTCTCGCAGGCATCACAATACCTCATGATAGTCAGTTCGATTGGCACGCAAAATTCCGTTGGCATTCCTGACATGAGCACAGTCAGTAGACGTCGAAGGGCATTCTGAGCGAGGATCATGTTTAACTTCCATCCGGCCATTTTTAAACCGCATGAACCATTCGTTACACTGAGTACGGCTTAAGCACTCATCACTGTAGGCTTCCTGCATTATTTGCTGTGTTGCTGTACAGATTTTCTTGAGTTTCACGAAAAATTTAATGCAGATGCGTTGCTCCTCTAACTCTGCCATCTCACAAACTGTGTGACACAACGTTCTACTCAATACAGCACTGAACAATAACTAACAGACATAGACTAATGAAACTTCCAGCAGTTACACATTAGACACAAGCGTGTGCAGGGATGCCAACATTGGTGCAAAATTATGAATGTTCCGGAATTTTTTGAACAAGATGCCAAACATTTACCTAATTTGGCTGCAATGACTGTCAGTTACTTTAAATAGAGAAAACAGGGAGGAATATTGTTGTGATAATTTAAAAACATCTGAGAAATATAAAGAAGTGGGAAAATCTGCACTTGCATATCATTTCTGGACAGCAAATCACAACATCCAGAGAGGTGAAACTAATAAAGGCAATCCAGAAGCCAATAGAGTTGACAATATGAGAAAACTTGCCGATACAAAGAACAAGGATCACCTATTAAATTTTAGCTTCTCATTTGACAACAGTCTCACCTCCAAATACATCAACTGGCAGCAACATCTGCAGTGAAGACAGCAATCAAATCAGTAGCTCTTAGTGGATGATGTAGTCAATATCTTTGAGGTAAATTCTCAAAAATACTGAATTGTTTGAGCGAGAGATCCACTTGAATTATTAATGCCATGAATATTACACTCAATAAGTAAAAATTGAAGTTAGTAAGAGTGAAGCAACTATAGAAATTTGATACGGTAATTTGTATCACAAATTACTTAAAGGTAAATAATAATTGTAATATAAATATGTATTTTTATGTGACATTGATTTCAGAGATTTATTAATTGTAATTAATAATTGGTAAATAATAATATATGGCTTTACTGAAACTGTTAACAATAACGCAGAATGCAGCGGTGGAGTGAGTTGTTTATCGTTACCGAGAACCAGGAAGTTACGTAATGTTTCGCGCCTTTTCGGTAAAAAAAGCTTCTAGAACATTTCCTAAAGCAATATGTATTAGTGGTTTTCATTGGATAGTAAAATAGACGCTAATGTTGGCGCGTTTTATTAGCCAATAGCATTTCATTTATAATCTTTAGGCGTATCTTAAGGCAAGCCTATAAATAGTGTAGATTCAAGGTAGCGTGTCCCCCAGTTCGGCAAGATTCTCAAAACATTATACATCGTCCCCAGTGTTCAACAAGATTCTCAACACATAACACGTCAGCTCCCAGTTCAACAAGATTCTCATGTCGGTCTCTCAATTCGTAAAGTTACGCGCAGCAGAAGTACGAGAAATCTTATAAAGTATTCTACAGTTAAATATACAAAGTTGAAGTACGTGAGTTAAAAGTGATAAGAAGTTATTATAAACAGTTTCAGTATGGCGAGTATCAAGATAAATATGTGAAAGTGTTCGTGAACGTGTTCTGCAATAAAGATTATAAAACCAATTTCTTCGTCAATATCATTTCTAGACAAAAGATTCCTTTCCGCTTCACACCCTGCAAGAGTTAAATGTCTACCTAAATAGCTAGCCGGAGGACAATATACATAACCATAAATTCTTTTAGAAACTAATTCATATAAATTGCTACGACAGAGGGAACTACGGACCAGACCAACGAATGACGTCACACAAGATGGCAACACACGTGAAGTAAACACATATATTTGCTCTTACAAATTGGCTTCCACAACGTGGTGCTATAAACACATATACAATTTGTTCTCTCGCAAATTGGCACCCATAACGTGGGGCGAAGCGACCAGGAAAGGAACTCGAGTAACCAGGAAAGGATCAGAAATAACCAAGAAGAATTGAGAGGACCAAAGGAGGAATGCAGCGGTGAAATCATCTACAAGACCCAGATTCAAGAAACAACAGGGACGACAGACTTCGATCGTAATTCCGAGATTACGATGCAACAAGGAATTCAACTACAAGAAAACATCGAAACGACGTAGATTCATCACAAAACAACGCAGAAGTGACATACAAATCTAGGAGAATGGGGCAGAACGCTGGACATCAAAGTAACAGCAACGGACAGCATAAGTAAGGTTAGAAAATCTCAATTTTTTTGTTAAAAAAAAAAAAAAAAGCAAATAAATGTTAATGAGGAGCGGTAGGATAATAAAAACAATGGCTACCAATAATACAGAAGAAATAATTATGGAGGGAGATAATGTAACAGTTAGTTGTAATTCAATACAGGTTACAGGAAATAGCCCAGTTTTTTTGGGATTTGAAGATGAAAATGTTAGTGTAGAAAGTGAGAATAGAATAGCAGGAAATGTTAATTCTGATGTTAGTATGATGATGGAAATGCTGAGAAATATGAATGAGAATATGGAAAAGAAAATGTTAGACATGAGTAGGGAATTAAGGGAAGATATGCAAAAGAATAATGAGAAAATGAGGGAAGATATGGAAAAGACTAGTGAGAAATTAGACAACAAAAATTAACTCAGAGTATAAGGGAAGAAATTTGTAAGAATAATGAGAAATTAGAAAAGAAAATAGATCAAAATAGGGAAGATATTGATAGGAGTTTAGAACAAAAACTAACTCAGAATAATGAGAAATTGAGGGGAGATATTGGTAAAAGCTTAGAACAAAACAGGGAAGAGATTGAAAAGAAATTCATGGAGCTAGATAGTAGTATGATTAAAATGAAAAATGAAAATCAGGAAATGATAGCAAATGAAATAGGTGAAGTTTCAAAGAAAATGTTAGACATGAGCAGGGAAATATCTAACCAAAAAAATGAGGTTAATAATAAAATAGAGCATGTTAATGTAAAATGTACAGAGCTAGGTAGCCGAATGAGTAGCATTTCAAGTGAGTTAAAAGAGATGATGGAGGCTACAAATGCAGATTTAATACAGGTGCAAGTTAATTTCAGAGGGGAAATATCTGAAATTCAGAAGGAGTCAGAAAAACAGAGAAATAAATTGTCTGATGAAGTTAAAGATTTGTCTAAAGATTTGAATCAAAAGCTAACTTCTGAAATTAACAAACACCAAACTGTTCAAAATGAGAATAATAAAAAATTGGAACAGACAATAGAAAATCTGCAGGGTACTGTAAATAGATTAGAATTGAATTCAAGGGCAAATATATGTGATGTACATGTGTCAGATGTACAAAATAATGATAGAGGTAGTTCCTCAGGTATGACAAATAATGTGAGTGATGCGGCAGCTTCATCCATAGCTAATGCTGAAACTCAGAGTGCACAAGTAACACTAGAGAATTTAAATATGGGAATAGGGAATTTGCAAAATTACAATCATATCTTAAGTGATTTTCCACTTCCAAAATTTAATGAAAACTCCAGTCCAGTACAGTTCATTGCAGAATTATCAGAGTATTTTCAAATTAAAAAGATACCTGAAGCATTGAAAATGATAGTTGTCAAAAGATGTTTGGACCAGAAAACCTTAGATTGGTTACAAATGGTATCAGGGGGTGAAATTTCATATGAATCCTTTAAGAGATTATTCATGAACAGATTTTGGAATGTTACGGTACAGCAAAGAATACGAGCAATGCTTAGTCATGGTCAATTTAATCCACGAGGGGGAATATCGATGACTGATTACTTACTAAAACATGCAAGTCAGGTTAGAAACTTGTCACCTCCAATCAGTGAGGAAGATTTTGTGAGTTTGCTCGCAAGGCATTATCCTATAAGGATACAAAATTACTTATTAATTGCAAAACCACGGAACATCTATGAGATGACAGAATTAATAACAGCTTTGGAACAACAGGAAGAAGATATGTCTCGGGAGTGGGAACATAGATTTTTAGATGTACAAGATAGAAGAAATTACCAAGGTAGTTATCAGCAAATTAGAGGACAAGACAGACATCATGAAATTAATACCAGACAACGGTATCAATCATACGTTCCACAATTTGAAAGATCAAGGACAGATGGGAGACCAGGCCGGCAGGAACAAATAAATTATGTCCGGACAGAAAGATTGCCTGAAAGAGGGCAAAATTATGGAAGGAGGTACACTAGACAGAGGGGAAATTTCACTCACTGGAGGGAAAATAATAACCGAGAAAGATCTGAGGAACGGCAAGAAAATTACGTGCCAAGGGGACAAAATGTCAGAAATCGAGGATTTCGAACTCGAGGAAGGGGAACTCAAAACAATGGTAGCGACACGGAGATAGATTTAGCGCCTGTTAGGAATGGCAGTCCCGTACGTGAACATGGAAATAACCAGGAAAACTGTTAACAGACTCCTGTGCAGTAGGTTCTCAGGACGTCTTTAATAATTCAGTATCCATTACCAATACAAATCATACGCCTACACATACACCCTGTAATAAGATTACAGCAACAAAAGATAAGGGAGAAAATTTTGAGTCACCTCATGTTAGAATGGAAATTGCGAAGAAAGAAATCATTGCAACTATAGATTCTGGTTCATCAGCTTCAATTTGCTCACAGAAATTTTACATAAATTTGATTAATGAAGGTAATAAGATTATGGCTCTTCCCACTAGTAATTTAGTTTGTCGTGTTGCAATTGGAAGAACTACACAGGTCATAAAAACACAAGCTCTACTTAGCATACTTATTGGCGGAGAGAATTTTGAGGTTATGTTTCTAATTGTAAACCATCTGATTTGTGACATAATTATAGGATGTGACTTCCTACATGAATATGAAGCATGTATAGATTTTAAACATGAAGAGTTAAAAATAACAAAAGAAGATAGAGAAATAAGGGTACCATTTATAAAAGAAAAAGTTTCTGTAATCGATATGACAAAGGATGAGAAAAATATTTGTGACCAAGAGTTTTTTGTGCAAATAACAGAAACTGATAGAAATAGTCAGATAAAGCAGGTAGTCACAGAATATGAAGGGAATACCACGCCATATTTTCAACAGCTAGCAGAAATGCCAGAAGAAGTAGAGAAATGTGTAATCCAAACAAAAAACGACCATGTGAGCGAGACAGATAACAGCTGGAAGGAGAAGAGAAATGAGGAAATAATATACAAGTGTGAAGAAGCTTATAATCTTACGATAATGCAAAAACAAATCCTTCATGATGTTTTGATGAACAATAGTTCAGTATTTAGTAATATCCCAGGCAGATGTAATGTATATCAGCATACATTTCAAGTAGAAGACGTACCACCATATAGGCACAAGTATGACAATTTACCTATAAGTCTTCGAGACAAAGCTAGACAATTAATAAATAGCATGTTAGAAAATGGGATTATTGAGCAAAGTAATTCTCAATACATAAATTCAATCTGCTGGAGTATTAAACGAGATGGTAGTTTGAGATTAACTTTAGACGGTAGATATGTCAACAAGTATATGAAACCAGATCATTTTCAAAGTGAGGGAATTGAACAACTAATTACAAAACTTTCAAGAGGAAGATTTTTGACATCCATCGACCTCACTGCATCATATTGGCAAGTGGAATTAGATCCGCAAGTGCGTGATTACACTTCATTTCAGTACTCAGGGATCCAGTATCGCTTTTGTGTAAATCCTTTTGGTTTAAAAAACTCAGGAAGTGGATTTTTGAGAGCCATTCAAAGTATCTTTGGAAATTCTGCAGATGACTTTTTAATAAAGTATATTGACGACTTCTTAATCATTAGTCAAACATTTGAAGAACACATGAATAATGTCCATTATGTGTTAAATAAACTACAACAACATGGTATGACTGTGAACATACTAAAATCAAAATTTTGTGTCAAGGAAATAAATTTTCTGGGTTATGTAGTGGATGAACGAGGTATAAGACCTGATCAGAAAAGAATAGAAGCAATAATGAAAATTCCGCCACCCAGGAACGTAAAACAAATTAGACGTCTCTTAGGGGTATTGAACTTTCAGAGTAAGTTCGTACCAAGATATTCGGCTGAAATAGAACCACTGCGGCAGCTACTCCGAAAGAACAATAAGTGAAGATGGACAGAGGATCATCAAAAATGCTTTGAGAGAGTAAAGGAACTCTTTGCTAAGTCCATATTACTTGAGAGGCCCAGAGAAGATTTGGAATATGAAATTTATGTCGACGCATCAATGCAAGGATACGCCGGAATTTTAGGACAGCGAGACATCAACAATGACTTTCACGTCATTAGTACAGCTTCTAGAGGACTTACAAATATTGAGCGAAATTCTTCAGTGACTCAGTTAGAAATTGGAGCACTATATTTCTCATTAATTCGTTTTAAAACCTATATTTATCAGCAAAAGGTGAAAGTATATTCAGACCACATCAGCTTAACTTTCATACAACGGTGTAGATTATGTAGTGGAAAACTTGCTAAATACATTCATGCAATATCTGCATTCGATATTGAGATTATCCACATTCCTGGCAAAAACAATACCTTCAGTGATTTACTATCAAGATTGAACTACAACTCACAAATTCCCGAAAATATTGACAGGCCTAGAAATGAAGTCAAAATATTGACAATTGAAATTCCTTTAAGCAAAGAAATGATTAGAAAATTGAAAAATATGGGGGAAATTCAAAATGAGGATGCAAAATTATTTGAACTTAAAAAAAATGCACCATTGATTGAGGAGGCAAAGAAAGAAATTATAGCAATTCGAGATGGGACATTATACAAAAAGCATGGAAAAGAAATGCCTAGTTGGAAGGTAATGGTTCCGAAAAGCATGGAAAAGGAACTAATTAAGAATTTTCATGAAGGGTTAGCACACTCAGGGACGGACCGAACAACTTCTATGATTTTAGAGAATTTATACATATCCAAATTGCGTCAGAAAGTTCGAAAATTTATATCGTGCTGCAACCTGTGTCAGAAGGCAAAGCAAATAAATGCAGCATATGCATTTGAAACTAATTCGGTTATAAGAGATAAGCCGAGATGTGTAATTAGTATTGATATTCATGGTCCGATGCCTCCAAGTCAATTTGGAAATAAATATATATTTGTCTGTTATGATATATTCAGCAAATATGTAAGAATTTACCCTTTGAGAAAACCTACAGGTTTAGCATGTTTGAATAGATTACTTAAATCATATGTGATAGAAGAAGGACCTATTCAATCTGTATTGAGCGATAATGCTTCGTATTTCACAGGAAAAAAATTTATGGATGGACTGAAAGAAAATGGCATTAAACAATATTTTTCATCTAGATACAGACCGAACTCCAACCCAGTGGAGAGGGAAATTAAGGAAATTTCAAATTATTTAAGGGTGTTATGTCATCGAAAACACACTCAATGGTATGGATACGTGAACTTTGTCCAGAACCTCTTAAATGAAACCATAAACAATGTGACAGGATATAAACCATGTGAACTTAAGTTGGGAAAGAAGATCAATACAATGTGTAAAAAAATTCCAGAAGCCATTCCAGATGCGCATTCGATACCACCAACAGAGGAAGAGATGTTCCGAAAAGCATTCGAGAGGATGAAGAAAAAAGCCATAAAAAGAAAAATTAAACATGAAGAAAAGAAGAGAAAGGAATGGAGGATCAAAATAGGAGATTTAGTTTTGGTTAAAACCAAGAAATTATCGGATAAAGAAAATAAACTTTATTGGCGAATGTTTCTCAAATACCATGGACCATATGAAGTTGTTGAAGTGTATGGAACTAACACATATGAGTTATGTAATCCAACAACTCGAAAAAGCATAGGAAAGTTCCATATTGAGATGCTTAAACCATACAACCATGAAGATCATAGTGAAATAAAAGACAAAGATGATAAATAATAAATGCTGGATAGTTAAAGGCGAAATGCAGAACAATGTATTGGAACGTAAGAGGGTTAAATAAAAATGTAAATCATATGAATGGAGAAATAAATTGTGGTCATGACTAACTGTTTGAGAAGAAAATAAATAAATTAAATTTTTAGTAACTGTAACAACATTTTAGAATTAAGAATGAATATGATATTAACTTAAAAGTACGTAAATACCATTCCAAAAGTATTGTTAAAATAATAATAAATTCAAAAATAAAAAAAAAATAAAAAAAAAAAAAAAAAAAAAAAATTTTTACTTATGTAGTAAACAGAAAATGTAAAGCATTATCTAGATTTAAGAGATGTAAATAGATGTAGAGGGTGAATATTTTGGTAAATATGTGTAATGATTACAAAAATCTTAAATGTATAAATTTTTGTCAACAGCTTAAAGTAAACAATTTGGTAGCAGTGATTAAATAATTTAGGGTAAAGTATTTGTTATAAAAAAAAAAAAAAAATTTGTGATGTCAGATTAATATCTAAATTAATTAAACCAGAGCCAGTAAGTAGTGGCAAGATAAAACATATATCGTGTGTTAAATGCGTGTGAAGTGTAAAGTGAAAGTGATAGCGTGTGTTCCAAGATTTAGGAGACTAAAAACACAAATTATAAGATTCTCAAACAAGTTATAAATATTTATAATTATGTTTCTAGTGGGGCATATGATACGGTAATTTGTATCACAAATTACTTAAAGGTAAATAATAATTGTAATATAAATATGTATTTTTATGTGACATTGATTTCAGAGATTTATTAATTGTAATTAATAATTGGTAAATAATAATATATGGCTTTACTGAAACTGTTAACAATAACGCAAGAATGCAGCGGTGGAGTGAGTTGTTTATCGTTACCGAGAACCAGGAAGTTACGTAATGTTTCGCGCCTTTTCGGTAAAAAAAGCTTCTAGAACATTTCCTAAAGCAATATGTATTAGTGGTTTTCATTGGATAGTAAAATAGACGCTAATGTTGGCGCGTTTTATTAGCCAATAGCATTTCATTTATAATCTTTAGGCGTATCTTAAGGCAAGCCTATAAATAGTGTAGATTCAAGGTAGCGTGTCCCCCAGTTCGGCAAGATTCTCAAAACATTATACATCGTCCCCAGTGTTCAACAAGATTCTCAACACATAACACGTCAGCTCCCAGTTCAACAAGATTCTCATGTCGGTCTCTCAATTCGTAAAGTTACGCGCAGCAGAAGTACGAGAAATCTTATAAAGTATTCTACAGTTAAATATACAAAGTTGAAGTACGTGAGTTAAAAGTGATAAGAAGTTATTATAAACAGTTTCAGTATGGCGAGTATCAAGATAAATATGTGAAAGTGTTCGTGAACGTGTTCTGCAATAAAGATTATAAAACCAATTTCTTCGTCAATATCATTTCTAGACAAAAGATTCCTTTCCGCTTCACACCCTGCAAGAGTTAAATGTCTACCTAAATAGCTAGCCGGAGGACAATATACATAACCATAAATTCTTTTAGAAACTAATTCATATAAATTGCTACGACAGAGGGAACTACGGACCAGACCAACGAATGACGTCACACAAGATGGCAACACACGTGAAGTAAACACATATATTTGCTCTTACAAATTGGCTTCCACAACGTGGTGCTATAAACACATATACAATTTGTGCTCTCACAAATTTAAATTTTTTTTTTTTTTTAATTTAAATGGAAAATTCTATGAGCAAACTTATGGCTTAGCAATGGGTAGTGCATTTTCACCTTTGGTTGTTTCACAAGTTACAAAGCATTCCCTTTAATTTTTAAAACTTGGTAGAGACACTGGCTATGGCCCAAGCTTATTGGGAGGGTCGATGTAAACGATAACTGCACTTGCAAGCGTAAACACTGGGCACCTTATCAGGAGATAACTAGAACTTTCTGGAAATTTCTTCTCCCCCCTCCAGAAAGTGTGTTGAAATAGTTTGAGAACTGATTCCCTGACTATATAAGCATGCACTCCTGCAAAGTCCAGTCAGTGCAAGTAGAGTGCGAGTTGAATTGCATAAGTGTGCGAGCAAGTTAGCGGGCGAGTTTTCCTGTGCAACATCAAGAGCAACTCTCTGAGAGAGTTGATGATGGCTTTGTGATGTGCAGTCAGTGCTACTGCAGAGCGACGGGTTGTGCAAGTGCTGTGTTCAACTCCTGAGTGAAGTGAACCATCTGGCATGAAGAGGCTGCATCACAAAGAAAGTGAATTGAGCTCCCAATGAAGGTGAACTACATAAAAGCAAACAGTGACAGTTTGTAAAACTGGACAGTCACAATATGTACATCATATTTTTTCTGTTGTTCCTGATAAACATATAAATGATCTTTAACACTTTTGAATTTGCAAGATAACACTATAAAATTAACATTAAAAATTGAAAATAATGTTTTCCTAGATTTAAACATACTAAAACATAACAATAAATTGAATTTTGGCATTTATATAAATTCACTTCAGACTAATAATTGCATACAAATAGGTGTTTTAACCCTTTTCCACACAAATTTTCTGTATTTAATAGTTTAATTTATACATTGATAAATATACCTCTTAATAAAGATGAATTTGAAAGAACAGTTATCAACAGTTTTAATTAATGGTTTCAGTATTCCTTTTATGGAAAAATGATTTAAAAACTGAAATACCAGAAAGCTGTTAAAAGATATTTTGCACTTAAAAAATAAAAAATGATTATAATTTTAAAAAATCTGATGTGCTGCACTCACATGACTTTCTCTACTCTTGCACAAACCATTTTTACAAACGCTTATTCTCCATCTACTTCATTTTAGTCGAGATAAACATTTGCAGAAACTATCTTATTGCTAATTTTCTTATAGGTGCAAGAGGAATACAATAGACTAAGCGATAGTCAAATCTTTTGAGTGCTGGTTGCTATGTGGAACATTCCATTCTCTTTACATGTCCAGGATATAAAAAAGAAAATGAATAACGAATTCCCATTTGAGAAAAAGTATAAATATTGAAAAATTCAAACAAATAACATGGAATATCTTGGAAATGGTTCACTCAACAAAAAACATTCATGTGAACATAAATTGTGTTTTAACGAGATCTACGTTTTCTGTAGTAGAATTTTGTCTATCTCTTACAATTTACCAGTTAAGCAAAAATCTTTCAGAATGAAGAGCGCTTTTGGGGACAATCCCATAAAATTCAAGATATACATTTCATTTGCCATGAAAATATCTTAAACATATGATATTTTAATCAAAATCATTAGTCATTTTTTAAAAATTTCCAAGTAAAGGATAGTCTGGGGTGGGGGGATTTTCTTGAAAATCTTTGTGTCACATTTTATCCGAGTGCTTGTTTTTGAGTTATGCTGTTTACAAACAGACACACAAATACACAGACAGACACACATACTGACATGTTTCCAAAAATGCTTTATTTCAATCCAGGTACCTCAAACAATGTATTTCTGGTGAACTCTCGTTATCGAATGTTTGGGTGGAATACAATACTTCCCCTACTTACTATACATAGTAGAGAAAGAAAAATTTACTAGTTAAACAAATTCCTTGACTTGTAGGGCATGGTCTACTGGGATCCTTCTTTGGAGCCTACAAGCCCGGGAATTTTTTCACTAGTATCAACAGTGGCCATGAAAGTCTATGAACCTTAATTAAAAAATGTATTTATTATCCTTGAGCAAATAAAAAGAATTTACAAATACTCTAGATTTTCTCAGGCTTCCACCCAGGTGAAGAGTTGGTTAGAACCTGATGTTTCGGAAATGTACATCATTCCCAAAATGTCAGTTTCTAATCATACAGCTGGCTGGAAGCCCAAGAAAATCTACGAGTATTCACACCACCAAGAAAGCTTCAGCTCATATTTCGACATATTAGTTCCTTAAAGTAAATTCAATATAAAACATTTGTTAGGGTTTTCTAAAAAACAAAATTTCAAAAAATAATAAATCTAACATTTCTCAATTAATTCATTTGTATTATGACCAAGTTTACACTGGAAAGACTAAAGATAATTTGGACATAACAGCAAAGGAGTATTTTATAAATATTCAGTTGAAACAAATTGATAAATATGCTGTAGCATATCAGTTTTGGTCATTTAATCATAAAATAAACCCAAAAGTTAAATTATTAAAGCATTTAAATGGATTTAATGATTTTGAAGAAAATATCTATTCTATAGAGTAGAGATCATGCAATGAATTTTGAAACACAGCCAATTGATTATGTCAACAAACTTGTTTTACTTCCAGTAGATGGCAATAATATTACAGTGAACAATCCACCACCTAGTGTCAGGAACCTTAATGATGCAAATAAATGATTAAACAAGGAAAAGGAAAGGTAGAACCAAACCAAAAAATTAATGCCATAGGTGGGATTTGAACAATGGAATTGTAGGTTGCCAGTTGGGTATGCTATCTCAAAATGAATTTGAGATTGCCTTGTGGCTTACCTGCAAAAGTTATGAGTCAATTAGTGAATTTAAAGTCATACTGGCATGTTGTTATGGCAGTTCAGTTGGTTAGAGCAACAGCATGGAAAGTTCTCAGCTATGGCATTGAATTTTTCAGTCTCTCCTACTTTAGCCTATGCATGACATGTGTGAAAGAACAATTAATTATCATTGATTGATTTAATAATGGTTAACTATGAAGCCCAGGACTTAAAGTGCTTCCTAAATTGTATGTTGGAATTGGGAGTATACTATCTCATATAGGGAGGGCCATGGAGAGGGACTGTGATGTTGCATAGCTATCCCTCTATCGGAACAGTGCTGTAATGCTGATTCCTAGTTTTGAAAAGTTGGAAATGCTAATTTATTAAAATGCAACATATGCACTAAATGACAAAATAAAATCAAGCGCTTTTATTCATTACTATTCATACCAAAAAAGTCTGAAACTTAAAATATCTCATACCTCTTATCAAACTGAAGAAATTAATATAATATTGCTAATAAACAAAACAATACTCAATACTTAACAGTTTTTACAGTGCTACCGACAGTACATTGCAGCACCTTTATATGCTACGAAGTATGAAAGAGCCCATTCTTCCTTAGGGACAACTGACCAACTTTTGTGGAATGTGTTCTTGTAATTACACACAGTAGTACTCCACCACTGGGTTCGACGGCTGCTTGTAAGTTGCAAACAGCAAACAAGAAGGGAAAGGGTGGAGGTTGTATGACACATGGGGGTTAGAGCAACAGCATGGAAAGTTGAAGATCGTGGCTATGGCATTCACTGAATTTCTCAGTCTGATTCTACCTTTCCAATCTTAGGCTACATATGGCTTGCATGAAAGAAGGAGGAAATTGATTGCACTTACCTCTAGTATATCCATCAAACTACTGAATCCCCCAGACCTAACAAATGTCTGATACAAAGCCTCATCTCTCCCTGTATCCAGAGCTGCCTGTATCACTTGAATTGCAAGCACCTGTATCTCAGGATATTCACTGAATATTAGTTTCAGAAATGACACAAACGTGAAGCCTGGAAAGTAGGCAAACTCCCTGGCAAACAGTGGGTCTTCCAAGATATTTACAGTGATCTGAAATTGTGCATATGAAAAGTGAAAATTACTGTCTGAATGCTTTCATATAAAGTTTGACAACATTTTTATATACTCTACTTTTAAAATCATGTTAAAATGGATTCTAAAAGACGTCGTGTGTGTGATACTCACATGAGCTCTTCTACAAACTATTCTTACAAAAACTTATTCTTCTTGTTAATCCATATGAACTTTCAATCCACATTTACACATTCCATAGTATGATACACTAGCTAAAGCAATAGTCATATTTTTAAAGAGTGTGCTATGTGATGGCTTTGAAATTCCAGGCTCTTTGCATGATTACCAAATTGTGTGCTTTAACAAGATTTACATCTTTTGTATAGTAACATTTTGTCTATCTCTTATGGTTTACCAGTTATGTAAAAGTCATTCACAATGAAGAGGACTTCAGAGGCTATTCCCAGAAAATTATTAGAGCCATTTTTGAGAAAATCAAAATTTCAAAACGTTTTACCTTTAAAGAGTAATTTGGGTTAAGGGGATTTATTGAAAATCTTTGTGTTGCATCCTTGGAAGATGCTGAACTTAAATACTAAGTTTGGTATTTAATCAACTTTTTGTGTTTTTGAGTTATGACACACACACCCACCCACATCCTTTTGTTGTCCTCCGTGATTTAGTGGTTAGCATGCTAGCCTCTACTCGAGGTTGTGGATTCAAACCTGGTGGAGGGGGATGAATTTTTTTCGGGTGTAAAGATCCTTAGTATGGCTTCATTCGGAAGGGAAGTAGAGCCAGTGGTCCCGTGTCATAAATTTGCGGCACATAAAAGAACCTCAAGCCTGATAAAGAGGCCTCTGAACAAATGTTTGGTCTTTCACGCCCAATATAGAATGCGATGCTAAGGACCACTAGAGTTAAAAGCATCCATAAATAAAACTCAATTTTACTAAAAATGTTTTTTTCTTGTTAGTGTGCAGGAGCCTCAAAACAATACTTCCCCTTCTTACTATACATAGTAGAGAAAGTATAAATAATTTATTTAATTTTGTCGGGCCTCTAAATTAACTGTACTGAGATTAATTCCCGCTACACGTTATAGATTGATCATTGTAAATGAAGTGGCTAGCAAGACCAAATCATATGCAAAAATCAGGGCATCTAGGTGTAAATGTCGATTTATAGTTATATGATCATTCTTGTGTTTCTAAATTCTCGTATTATTGCATTCATATAAATATTGTATAAGAGAGGTGAGAGAGGACATCCTTGTCTGACACTAGGAAAAATGTTGAACCAATTAGAGTTTTCTCATCAATTTTAACAGAATGAAGGTTTCTTGGTACAGATTAAAAGCATTCTCAATTATTTGCTGCATGATATTATCACATACCAATATTTCTATAAGTTTATTGCAGTTTACTGGTCAAAAGATTTTTTAAATTCAATAAATGCTATATGTGATTTTGATTAAAACACCAAATGTGTTCTTTTAATAGTGTTTAACACTTGTGGTTACTGCATATGGCACCACATGCAGTGAAAACTGGTGATACATGAAATGAAATGATAATTGGGAAGGAAACATCCCACCTAAGTTTAAGGTATCTACCCAGCATTTCCAAGTTATGAGAAAAAGCCTCTGTCAGGGAGGATGGTCCTGAGGGGATTTGAACTGTAGACCTCCCATTCATGAGTCCATTCCTTAATGACGTCTGCTACTCATGTCAGCAAATAAATACCAGTGTGTAAGACTTTTTAAATTCTAATAAAATATATATATAAGTTTCTGTGAATAGCCTGTGAAGTCTTCTTCATTCTGAATGACTTTTGTACAACTTTGTATTACTGGTGAACCATGAGAAAAAGACAAAAACTTACTATATGAGAAACTGCAAGGCTCATTGAAACACACTATATATATATATATATATATATATATATATATATATATATATATATATATATATATATATATAATATGAACTAATATTTTTGTTGCTGTTTTATCAGGAATTCTTTGCTATTGATTTGAATTTTCCAATACTAAACATTCTTTTAGAGCACTGAGTCACCATTATTTTGTTTTTTTAATAAATATATACATTATGGAAACATCCCCCCCCATACCTACAACAAAATGTGTAATACAACGTTTGTCTCAATTAACATAAAATAGAAGAATGAGGTTTTGCAAGAACAAGGTAATTATTACTTTGATGTTTATTAAGTGAAAACTAGTGAGTGGGCACCCTACAAAATGAGGTGACTCACCTGTAAGCTGTTCCTTGATATGTCAGGATCGCTAGATGTAGCAAGGCTGAGAAGAGCTTTGAACATTTCAGCGTTAAGTAAGGCTTCACATACATTATGTTCCATGGTGAGCTGGGCAAGGATACAAGATGACAAATCCTGTATTACGATATCATTACTCTGAAACAGTAACATGCCTCTTACAACTATTGTCCTCAACCAAATCAACATGGAATTGGCTCTCTTCAACAAAAAGTAAGTTTAAATATTAAACTTAAAAATTTGATGTGTTGCATTCGCATGACATTCTCTACTCACTCTTCTACAAACTATTATTACAGAACCTTATTATTTTAACCACTTTTTGTAAATCCAGATAAACCTTCAATTCACATTTACACATTTCGTTGTACAATACAGTAGGTAAAGTTTTCTTCGTCGGAGATGGGAAGAAGACGCACACGCCAGACAGCCGCTGAGGTACCCGCCGCAGCCCCTTTGGCACCTGCCGAGGAGGCCATCGCCGAGCCATCAACTGAAGAAGCTGCACCGAACCTCGCCGCCGCAGTTTCGCCGGCCGTTCCCACGGCATCTGCCGGGAGTCCTGCCACTACGCCACCGGTGACCGGGCCTTCATGGGCACTCACCTCCATCCACAACAGTCGTCAACAGCAGCGAACGTCTTACCAGCACCTCCATTGCAGCAGCCACCTCATCATCCTACACCACTGCGGTACAGCGCAGTAATTTCCGGAGTTCCTCGAGACCTGCCTACACGATACGTCCTCGCCGCAGCTCAACACCGGTGGCCTTCTACCTTGAAGGCCACACGCATCATTACGTCTCGAGGAGCAACCACCTTCGTCCGCCTGGCACTGGCTGATCCGTCCGACCGAGAGGCTGCCTTCAGGTCCGGCCTGCTCTTATTAGGGCAGGTTTTTCGCGTTGAGGCCAGCCGATCGGAAGCACACCAGCCATGCCGTAGATGCTGCTGCTTCGGCCACGATGCCAACACCTGCGCTGCACAACCCAAGTGCCACTACTGTGGAGCACCGTGTTTGACAGCGCAGTGCACCAGTCACGATCTTCGCCGCCGACGCAGGTACTGTGCCTCCTGCAATGGTCACGGCCACTTTACCGGGCAGGCACAGTGCCCAATGTATCCGAGAAGCCGTCGATTCACTCCGGCTTCAGTACCAGCACCTACATCTCCGACACCAGCACCGCCACCACCCGCAGCACCAGACACCACCTTGCGAGATGCAATCCAGGATCTACATTCAGAAGTCCTGAACATCGGATCCAGCATCTCGCAACAGGACGAAGCACTCGCTTCACTTGCCACCGCCGCTCAAGCTACCAACCTGGAGCCACAACTTGATCGCCTTGACTCACTGGAAAGCGCAATCCAGGACCTTCACACCATCGTCACAGACTTCACCACTGCTTTCCACAGCTTCACCGCACGCTGCCTACGCCGGTTCGAAAGAGCCGACACAGCCATCCGAGGCCTGGAAGAATCCATCGCCAGCCTGCCACCACCATCAGCACAGCCACCTCCGACAGAATGCCTAGAGGAGGTTAGGCAAACGACGACAACCCTGATCACGACAATGGACGAATGGACATCTGCCCTCTCGGCCATGAGGAGTGAGCAGGAACGTACGAACGGATATTTAATGTCGCTGGAAGCGGCACGCTTCTTCCCAAGCAACTTCAGAACACCAGCGGGCGCCTTTCGAGGACCGCGCCAAAATTGACGGATGATACAATAAAAAGAAACGTAAACAACGCTACAAAACCTTTCCTACTCCTTTCCACGTACCTACCCGGGGGCCGGCCAGGGCCTCGGTCATGGTCGTCTCCCGGACACTTCCTTACTCCGCTGCCAGTGCAATAAGCTGGCAGCCACCCATCTTTCCACGTACTAACGGGGGTGCGGAAGCGGAACCCCAATACCTTACCTTACTTCTCCTATCTACTTTACGCCTAATCCTTCCTATTCCCGATAACCCAAAAAAAAAAAAAAAAAAAAAAAAAAAAAAACAGTAGGTAAAGCGATAGTCAGATTTTTACAGAGGATGTTGCTATGTGATGGCTTTGAAATCCCACGTTCTTTGCATGACCATGAGAAAAAATGATTGACGACTTCCCATTTGAGAAAAGAACCTTTAAGTAATTAATTTTGAAGATTTAGAAGCTAGTAACAATGATGTGTCATAATTTAAAATAAAGAGAGTTGAAGGTTGTTACACTACATCACTAAAATGTTCTTACTTGAATGCGTTTTGGGAGACGGTTTGCTCCCATCGCCAGCATGTTTTCAACTGATTTTGCCGGTTATTGTCTAGGGAATGTGACTGGCTAGTGGTGTTCTCTGGTGCTGGGCTGATGAACCTCCAAGGCTGCTGGGTGGCGGCAGTTCGAAATTCATTAGGTGATTCCTGTGTTTGACGATATGTATTTTTTCCCAGATGTCCAATTCATTGCTGCTGTTGATTGGTTTTAAGAGTTTTATGTTTGGAGTAATATCATGGTTTGAAGACCAGAAATGATGTGCTACTGCTGATTTATCTGGCTGCTTTTGGTAAATGCATCTCATATGCTCTTTAAGTCTTATTTCAAGATTTCTTTTGGTTCTTCCTATGTATACCAGGTTACAGTCATTACAAACAATTTGATATATACCAGCTGATTTATCATTTGGGATAGGATCTTTTGTTCTGTTGCATAGTAGTTTCTGTATATTGTGGTTATTCTGTGGAGACAGGGTGATGTATTTCTTGAAAATCCTTTGAAATTTATTATGTGTCCAAGGGTGATGAGTGAATTTCCTATTTGCTTGTGGTTTTTGTTGTCCGAGTAAAATAGTCATTTGTTGGATGTATTTCTGTCTTTCAAACTTTTTTATCTTCTTATCTATTGTTTTTTTCTGGTATCCATTCATAGTGGCTATGTGGATAATGTGTTGGTATTCTTTCTGGTATTCCTCTTTCTCCAATGGTATATGTACTAACCTGTTTGTAATACTATTTAAAATTGCGTGTTTGTGGCTTGTAGGATTGTAGCTATTGTTTTTAATATAATCTTCTGTGTGAGTTGGTTTTCTGTAAATGCCGAGATTATCAAATCATATTACTAAATCTTTCCCATATTTATTCAAAACCTGGTATTGGTACGTAGATGATATTTTTGCTATTGTTCCAAAAAAACTTTCAGAAGGTGCTTTGAAATTATTGAATTTACAAAAAAGATCTATTAAATTCACAATAGAAAAAGAAGAAAATGGCCAATTACCTTACCTAGACATCAGGTTCATCAGAAATAATGCACACAACAAACTAACGTTCAGCATTTACAGTAAACCAACTCACACAGAAAATTATATTAAAAACAATAGCTACAATCCTACAAGCCACAAACACACAATTTTAAATCGTATTACAATCAGATTAGTACATATACCATTGGAGAAAGAGGAATACCAGAAAGAATACCAAAACCTTATCCACATAGCCACTATGAATGGATACCAGAAAAAAACAATAGATAAGAAGATAAAAAAGTTTGAAAGACAGAAATATATCCAACAAACGACTACTTTACTCAGACAACAAAAACCACAAGCATATAGGAAATTCACTTATCACCCTTGGACACAATAAATTTCAAAGGATTTTCAAGAAATACATCACCCTGTCTCCACAGAATAACCACAATATACAGAAACTACTATGCAACAGAACAAAAGATCCTATCCCCAACAATAAATCAGCTGATATGTATCAAATAGCTTGTAATGACTGTAACCTGTTACATATAGGAAGAACCAAAAGAAATCTTGAAATAAGACTTAAAGAGCATATGAGATGCATTTACCAAAAGCAGCCAGATAAATCAGCAGTAGCACATCATTTCTGGTCTTCAAACCATGATATCACTCCAAACATAAAACTCTTAAAACCGATCAACAGTAGCAATGAATTGGACATTTGAGAAAAAATACATATTGTCAAATACAGGAATCACCTAATGAATTTCGAACTGCCGCCACCCAGCAGCTTTTGGAGGTTCATCAGCCCAGCACCAGAGAACACCACTAGCCACACACATTCCCCAGACAATAACCGGCAAAATTAGTTGAAAACATGCTGACGATGGGAGCAAACTGTCTCCCAAAATGCGTTCAAGTAAGAACATTTTAGTGATGTAGTGTAACAACCTTCAACTCTCTTTATTTTAAACCTCTAAGTATTTGAAAATTTGAAGCAATAACAAGAAATATCTAAAAAATGGTTAACTCCACAAAAAAATGCATTTGACATAAATTGTGTACTTTAACAACATCTACATTGCTTGTGTAGTATTATTTTGTCCAAGGCTTGTTGTGGGGTTTGAAAGCAAACATATCATTACTGCCCAAAGGGGTTGATTTGATGGGGTTCTCACCTATACAGCATTTCCTCTGTATATGATAATGTGGTTATATGCACCGCCAATACTTGGTCCCCAGAGGGCAGCATCACTATTGTCCAAAAGGAAGAGGTCTTTGGGTCATCCTAGGAAACCTTGGACAGAAAATTCAACTGTGAGCTCCAACAGGCCATTGGCCCTAATATTTGAAAGGAAGAAGAAGAGAAGATGATTTTATCAATTATGAAACACTTACAGTTATGAAAAGTCGTTCAGAATTAAGACTTCACAGGTTGTTATCAGAAAATTCAAGTTATCCATTCATTTGTCATGAAAATATCTAAAACATATGGTAGATATTCTAATCAAAATCATTAAAGCCATTTTTGAGAGAAACACAATTTTCAAAAAATGTTCCAGGTAAGGGTAAATTGGGATGGGGGGATTTTCTTGAAAATCTTCAGGTCACATCCCTGGAAGATGGAGAACTTAAATATCAAGTTTGGTATTTAACAAACTTTTTGTTTTTGAGTTATGTTGCGCGTGCACGCACACACCTCTTTTACTGGACATGTTTTAATTTTTTGATTCAGGGAATCTTAAAACGCGTATCTCTTGGTGAAATCTTGATATCAAATTTTGGTTGAGAAGGCCATGTGAGTGTAGCACATCAGATTTTTTTATGAACATGGGAAATCGCTTGGCAAATGTAACTAAACTGAAGAAAATTAATTTTTTCATCTGGAAATTACGACTATTATTTATACTATTTCAAAAGTTTTAACTTACACACGGTTTAAGCCTACAAGAAGGAAGGTTTAATTTAGATCTTAGCTTAAACCTCCTGAAAAGTTTAAACCCTCTCTTAAACTAAACCTAGATTTCAACCTAGTTAGAAAAAATGACCTTTACTCATTGAGAACCATTTCTGGTTTAAAGAATGACACTAGAAGAGGACTAGAGCAACAGAAGGGCTCATTTCTATATTTACTATGTTAATATAGGTTGTAGCTCCAGTAACTCCTGTAACCATGCTATAAGTTGAAGTAGTGTATTATAATTGGTTGGCTTCTTAATGGTGTTCGAAAACAGCTGTGTAGCAACGCAAGTTACTAAAAACATTCTTCTTAAGATTTCCTGAAAGTTATGAGTTGGATCAGAAATGTCCAATTCAAGGGTAATTTATCAATGGAATTTAAACGTTTATAATTTTGTACTACTCCATGCAGAAGAAATGCCAAGTTGAAGTCAAAGCCGATATCAGTTTGAAATATTATGGTGTTACAAGGACTTCACTCAGGAAACAAATAACATATGATATAGAGATGGTCTTGCATATAAACCCTATTATAATTTTGTTATATAATTCGGCTTGTTCGTGTATTTCTTCAATAAGCTATACATTTGGAAAACACCCTCTATATCTTATTATAAACAGAGAAAATTTGTATGTACTTTCGCTACTAGATAAGTATTGAGACATGGAATATTCGCCACTGCTAGAGAAAGGTTTGTTGCTGGGTTAAAATAGCTGACTCACTGGTATGCAATGTTAGCAGACAGAGCTCTGGTGCATCATTCATTTTCCCTCATTTTATGTTTTATGTCTGAAAAGTGTGAACACAATTGCAAGTGCAATGGAGATTCAGAGATAGCATTTTCATGCGATGGTCTTGTAGCTTAATGAAATGCAGTCACTAGAGAGTTTGAGGGGCGCTTTTGGAGAGTATTCTCTTTCATGTGCTACTGTGTTCCACTGGTTTGGAGAATTCAAGAGGGGCTGGCAATCTCTTAAAGATGAAGAGAAGAGTGGCAGACCAACAACAGCAGTGACTGAGAAAAACATCACCTCTGTGTAAACAATCATCAGGGAAAATCCAAGACTAACATACAAGGACATTGAGCTGGCATTAGCGATTAGTTTGTCGAGTGTTTCAACCATCCTTCATGAGCACCTTTGTGTACAAAAATTTCTTGAAGATGGGTGCCCATTTGTCTGAAGCACAGAAACTCCACATGGTGGAATGGTACCATGAAATGGTGCAAAGATATAACTGTGGAAAGTCTTGCCGTGTTTCAGATATTATTAAGGGTGAAGAAACATGAATGTCAGTTTAACCCAGAAACTAAATGCCAGTCCTCCATTTGGGTGTTCCCAGAGGAGCAACCACCCAACAAAGTCAAGAGAGCAAGGAGTGTGGGAAAGAAAATGGTGCTTGGTCGTGTGGCAACCACTGTGTCAAAAATCAGAAAACTGCTACTGAAAATGGTATACAGAAGTTTGGCTTTCGAAAGTGTTTAAGAAAATCCAAGAGAAGCATCCAAAGATAGGATGCTAAGGGGCATTTAGTTGCATCATAACGATGCATCAGCTCACACCACTAATGCAACAATGGAGTTTCTGCAAGGAACTGAGGCTAAACTATTAACTCATCCACCCTATAGTCCCAACCTGGCGCCATGTGATTTCTTCCCATTTCCTACAGTGAAGAACTGACTTTTTAGCCCCAAAGAAGCAATTGCAGCATACAAAGAGGAGTTATCTGCAGTGCCTGAAATTGATTGGTATGAATGCTTCCAGAAGAGGATGGAATGCTACATTCAGTGCCAGGGATTTTATTGTATTTTATTTAATTTTATTGTAGAATAAAATTATATGAATAATTTAAAATCAATTCACATTAAATACTTAAGTGAACATGTCATAAAAGCCGCACTTCACTTTAAAAAAGCTTTCAAAGAGCATTGAAATAATTTTAACATTTACAAATGTTTGCAATAATTAATGGATTTTGGTACATAGCACTACCTAGCAAGAGTTGCATCAGCTACAGAATCGTGAATCACACGTTACAGTTTTTCCAGAAGTGAGCTCCTCTGGTGTAGTCCTCCTTATTATCAGGTATATAAGCACCTACAGTTCACAGAATTTGTTAATAATTCAGTTAGACTTATCATATCTTACAGGAAAAGAAGTTTTACTGCACCTTGATAAATACACTGACATAACGTGGGAGTGCTGTCTCATTGGATAGTAGTATAGCTCTAGCAGTTGCCAGGGAGCACAACCTTCCCAAATTCTTCAGTGCAAAATAGTGAACATACTGGTCTTTATGTTCTTCAAGTGAACACAGCTTCCGTATCACAGATTCGACACAGAGCAGGCGGAGATTTGCTTCTGATTTGGCAGCAAACTTGTCTATTGTGTAGAGTGCCTGTCAGTGCCAGAGAGATTACTTATCAGTAGAAACTACACACACAATTACTTAAATTGTAACACATTTTATTTTTACTTTCTCTAATATGTACTTACAGTAAGTAGAGGAAGTACCACCCAAACATTTGATGTCAAAATTTTATTGAAAATAATGTTCTAAGGCCCTCTGAACCCAAAAACATTTTTAGAAAAAAAGGTCTGTCTGTATGTGTATGTATCTGTCTCAAAAATGAAATGCCAGATAAATACCAAACATCATATTTAAGCTTATTATCTTCCAAAAATGAATTTCAAAGAGATCCCTCCATCCTTAACCACTCTTTACATGGAAAAGTTTTTTATATTTTTTATTTTCCCAAAAATTCGTCTTATGATTTTGATTAAAATGCCAAATATTTAAGCTATTTTCATGACATAAAATATATATCTTGAATTTTCTTGAAATATCCTATAAAGTCCTCTTCATTCAGGGCATATTTTATACAGGATGTATCCTAATAACGCAAACTGAAATGGTTGAAAGTATGTGGTAACAGAAGCAAAAAAGTTCTAGTAAACATGAGTCCACAAACAAACCGTGTGCAAGATGTATTATTGCAAATGTGTGGTTATGAGCCACCAATGAGTGAACTGCTTAAGAATGTTCCCCTTGAGCAACATCAGAGTATGTGGTACATGCATGATGGAGCACTGGCACATTTTGCTGCTATTGTACAGAAGACATGAGATATGGTCTAAGATTGATAGGTCAAGGTGGGCCTGTGCCTTGCCCTCCACGATCACCTGATCTCAATCCTTTGGATTTTTCTGTTTAGGATCACCTCAAAAGTGAGGTGTACAGCACTACCGTTGATACCGTTGAAGTACTGGAGCAGAGAATTGTATGTGCTTGTCAAGAATTCCGAGATAATCCAGGGGTGTGTGAAAGAATTTGAAACTCACTGTGCAGAGACAAGTGCAGTATTACTTCCAGATGCAAGGACGACACTTTGAACACCTCCTTTAACAGGCAAGAGTGTACAGTGGTAATAACATGCAACATACTGAAGTAGAATTATATTCCTTGTTATGAGTGAATTTTGAGGCAACTATTTAACGAAGTCTAATTTTCAAAATCATTTGTGCTAATTAGGATGATGTTGCTTAATGAAGTCAGTGGCGGCTAGTAATCACACATTTGCATTATCTCATACATGGCTCGTTTGCGGAAACATGTTTACTGGAACATTTTTGCTTCTACTATCATATACTTTCAACCATTTTAGTTTGCGCTGTTAATTATGATACACCCTGTATAATTTTGTATAACGGATCAACCATGACATATAGGCAAATACTTACTGCATCTGACTCAATTCTGCTTTCTGTATCCCAATTGTACCTATAGCAAAACGCATAATGAAACTGTTTCTGCAAAAGTTTGTGTCAATTAACACGAACCAGATGAAATTATATTGTCACCACAATATAAGACCTATATTGGCAAATGTCTTAAGAGGAAAAGGCTATACTGTCTTTAAGGAAGTACATGGTCTCTCCAACGAAGGCAGTAACCATTGAATAGACATCATAGCCTTTAAGCTCACTTCTTCTCATGGTTACATCGTAGACCCCACCATTAGATTTGAGGACTACAAAACCAGCCTATAGAATTGGACGAAGAGAAGAACGTCTACAGAGTAATGGTAGGTTTCTTCAAAGATAAATACCACCTGAAGTCAGTTGAGGTCAAAGGATTGATGACTACTGCCCGAGGTACCCTCCCATGCCTGTTGATTGATGCAGTAATTTGTATCACAAATTATTTAAAATGTAAAGAGTGATTATAGTATGAATATGCATTTTTTGTGTGACATTGATTTGAGATGTTTGTTGATTGTAATTATTGTTGAGAAGTAAGTTTATACTGCCTTACTGAAACTGACAATAATAGCGTGCAATAATGCAGAGAGGGGGTGAGCTGTTTATCATTATTAGAGATGAGGAAGTTACGTAATATTGGCGCGTTTTTCTTTAGAATTTGCTGGAACATTTTTCCTAGAGCATATGTGTTCATAATTTTCATTGGATATAAAAATAGACGCTAATGTTGGCGCGTTTTATTAACCAATAGCAGCTCAGTTATAATCTTTAGGCATATCGGGGTGTAGGAGTATAAAAAGGGCTAGGTTAGAGGTAAAGTCCTTCAGTCCGCCAGTTTATCGAAAATATTTGTATGTTACACGTCGCCTTCAGTCCAGCAGAAATATTTGTACAGTACACGTCGGCTATCGATTCGCAGGTTACGCGTAGCAGAGTTATGAAAAATCTCAAGTGTTGTAAAGTTAATTACACAAAAAGTTGAAGTACGCGAATTAAAAATGATCAGTAATGAAGTTATTATAACAGTTTCAGTTTGGCAAGTGTCAAGATCAATATGTAAATGTTATAGTGAATGTGTTCGACAATAAAAGCGTAAAACAAATTCTTTCATCAGTGTTATCTTTGGATAAAAGACTCCTTTCCGTTTACACAACCTGTATAAAGAGAAGTGCTCGACCAAAAGGATAATAGCTAGCCAGAGGACAGTGAACCAAAATTAAATAAAATAACAGTAGCATTCTTTCAAACAAACACTAATACTGCCGCAAATTGCTAACACCAGATGGAGCTAACAAACCTAACAAAGAATCACGTCACAAAATGGCTTCACCACGTGGAGTAAACACAAATACACAAACATTATAAATAATACCGCCGCATCATTGACTTCCTTAAAACCTTTAACATTCAAAGAAATACATTATATGCTATTGCAGCACTCAGAGGTTCAATAATCATATTTAGAAATCATGTGTTTAGTCCATAGCTTTGTAAATCTCTGGATTCGCTTACTTATATTACTTCATTTTATGTTTTCTATTTTTAGACATTCATTTTTGCTCAGATATTGATAATCTTCTACATTTCAATTGTTGAATATTCCCTTTAATTTCAATTGTTGAATATTCCGTTTAATTTTAATGTATTGTAATATTTTAATTTTGTTAATTTCTATTGTTTTATATAATTATGTTGAATTGCTATTCTTTGTCTTTGGCAGCCTACAGTTGTGTAGGAATATTTAAAAAAAAAGAAATCTTAAAGTAGTGGTAAGATGAATGAGGGGTTATTTCATTTCATTTATCTGTTCTACCAAATGCATATAAAATAATTTTTTAAACACCACAAATGAAAAAATGGAAAACTTGGTGCAATTTTCAAAATATTATATATATAACTAGTTGAAATTGGCCAGAACACATAAGTGCAGCATTAATTGTTCTTTTTGCATATTAAAATGGTGTGTTACATTCACATGACTCTCTGTACCCATTCTTGCACAAACTCTTCACACAAATCATTGTAGGTACAAGAGGTATATAGGTGGCTAAAGTGATGGTCAAATGTTTAAAAAGTAGATTGCTATCTGCTGGCATTGAAATTCCATATTCTTTGTATGACCACGAGAAACAAATGAATGGCAGCTTAAAAGTATAAAGTATTTGAAAATTCAAACCATTAACAATATCTCAGGTTGATTCCACAAAAACTGCTGACATAAAATGATTTATTATATTTTAATGAGGTCTGAATTTTTTGTACTAAATTTTTGTCTATCACAGTTTACCAGTTACAGAAAATTATACAAAATTCAATCAGAATGAAAAGGACTTCACTGGCTATTCACAGAAAATTCAAGATATATGTTTTATTATTAATGCAAATATGGTGTTTTAATAAAAATTGTTAGAGCCATTTTTAGAAACTCAAAAATAAGAAACAAATTAAAATTAAAACGTTAGTTTTAGTTGGTGGAGGTTGGATTGTCTTGAAAATCTTCATGTCACATCCTTGGAAGAAGCTTAACTAAATGGCAAAATTGGATAAAAAATGCAACTGTTAGGTCTTATTAATCAGAATTTCCTCTTTAATTTGATATATATTTTATCATTGTAAGCAGAATACTTACATTTTTAGTATATTTTAAAAATGGTACTGCTCCTGCCATTTTGTACTGAGAATTCTGCAACACTTCACAGAGCAAACTCCTAACTCCTATACTGGAGTAGAGAGGTAAACTTTAGCCCATCTTTAGAGTAAATTTAGCTCTACAAATTGGTGCTACTATTAAGTATCGCAGCTTGTGTGTGTTCAAGCCATGTGGTTTCTTTCTTTGCAAACACATGCAAGTTTGTTTTCTACACCTTTGCTTTGAACAGCTTTTTCTGTTAACAACATGTTCTGGTATAAATGACCTTTTTCTCAAAAACTATTGAAGATAAATCAATCAAATTTTAAGTTGATAAAAAAAAATTCTTTAAGTACCGTTATGGATCTACTTTGATATTAATATGGTTGGTTATTTAAAAAAAAATCTGATGTATTACACTCACATGACTTTCTCTACTCTTGTACAAACTATTTTTATAAACGCTTATTCTCCATATGCTTCATGTTAATCGAGATGTCAATCTTATTGGTAATTTTCATGTAGATGCAAGGGGAATATGGTAGATTTTAAGCGATAGTCAAATATTTTATCGCTGGTTGCTATGTGGCGCATTCCATTCTCTTTGCATGTCCAGGACATAAAAAAAAGTGAATAACGAATTTGAGAAAAAGTATAAGTATTGGAAAATTTAAGGGAATAACAAGCAATATCTCGAAAAAGGTTCACTCAACAAAAGAAATGTATATGACATAAATTGTGTATTTTAATGCAATCTACATTTTTTGTGTAGTAAAATTTTGTCTATCTCTTATGGTTTACCAGTTATGCAAAAGTCGTTCACAATGAAGAATACTTTTGGAGACATTCCCAGAAAATTGGAGATATACATTTCATTTCTCATGACAATATCGTAAACATATGATATTTTAATCAAAATCGTTAAGAGCCATTTTTGAGAAAATTAAAATTTTCAAAAAATGTTCCATGTAAAGGGTAGTCTGGGGTGGGGGGATTTTCTTGAAAACCTTCGTGTCGCATCTCTGGAAGATACTGAACCTAAATACCAAGTTTGGTGTTTATCCGACTGTTCGTTTCTGAGTTATGCTGTTCACAGACACACACACACATACACACACACACACACACACACAGACACACACATGGACATGTTTCCAAAAAATGTTTTTTTTGGATTCAGGTAGTCTTAAAACATGTATTTCCGGTGAAATCTCGGTATCGAATTTTTGGGTGGAATACAATACTTCCCCTACTTACTATACGTAGTAGAGAAAGTAAAAAAATAATTGCTGATAAATTTTAATCAAAAGATTGCATAATCAAGTAAATAATCATATCTTCCTTAATAAACAAACTTATTGTATAAAATTACATCAGTGAAATTAGAAGTCATTCATCTTTATCTTGTAAAAATTCAGTCTGATATCTTAAGTTTCCCAGGTAATGGATCATGAATTTAGCAGATTTAACATTGGTGAGATTGAACTTTTAATCTGTTTTAAATGTCACTTTGGTATTTAATCATCACTTCGTTTTTGAGTTATGCTGCTCAGATACATACACACTCGCACAACTTTTTCTAAAAATAATTTATATATAGCGTGAACCAGAACTCCACTGACAAACTTTCAGAGGTCGTTCAGGGATATCTTCCGAGTATCTTGGTATAAGGGACCCATGGTCTCCAGTAGCTCATTACAGAGTAATAATGTAATTATGATTTATTCGGTTTCTTACCTCAATCACCTTGTTTCTGTGAAAATACCTTCACAATAATGAAGAAGCCTGTATAATATACAATAACCAAAATGTACAACAAACAAGAGTAATGCAACATCCTGCAGACGAAACACGTACACTTTTATCACAGTGTATTCAATCTGATATGTCAGTGTGCAGTAGAGTGTGTAACAAATTTAGAACCGTTTCCTTACAGGTATTGTTCAAAATGTCAACCATCATGATCATGGCAGAGCATATAGTGACGCACTATCAACTGTCTTACACATTCAAGCATTCCAGGACTTTGGCATACTACTTCTACAGCTGCAATAATCCTAGTAAACAGGTCCATGCCAGTATTGACCGGAGTTTTGTAAACCAGGCTGTTTACATGCCTGCAGAAAAAGAAGTCCATTGGTGTCAGTCTGGTGACCCAGCTGGCCATGGAACAAGACCACTGTGACCAATCCATTGTAATCCAAACTGTACATCAGTGTGGTTCTAACATTGAGTGCAAAATGTGCCGGTGCCCCGTCACGTTGAAACCACAGAAGCTGAATAATTCTCAGCAACACATCTAGGAACTGTGGGGGGATGTATTGAAGGAAAATTTTGTACACAACTCTGTACAGTGTATCAGGAAGTGTATAAGGTCCAATCAGAAAATTCCTGACAATACCAGCCCATTCATTCACAGCAAACTGCTGTTGATAGGATCGACACACCAGTGCAAATGGATTTTCATACTCCCATACATGTTATTCCTACTGTTGAACATGCCCTCTTTTGTCTGTAAATAACACCAAAACAGGAAAATTGTGATTTTCTGCACATTGCTGTAGGAACCAATTTGTATACTCCACTCGAAATGGGAAGTCCTCTGGCTGCAATGACTGCACCTTCTGTGGATAATACAGGTGCAATTGTTGTTCATGTACGACTCTCAAAACAGTTGACCGGCTTGTGTTCAGAGCTCGTGCCAAGTACTAGTGGCAGGGTTGTCACCAATCGTGTGTAACACATTCTCTTCCAGATTGGGTGTTCTGGCATATCTCACAGGACCTGTAGCTTTCATTCTAACATAGAAGGATCTAGTATCTCGTAAGCACCTATGTACTGTGATGTGGTTGCCGTCGGTAGGGATCATCATTGTGTCGCTATTCCATCGCATTCAGTGAACACATACACGAGGTACCACCGACCAACTCTTCATCAATAAACCTATCCATACTGCTGTATATCACTGTTAATGCACAACTAACACTGCCGGAAAAACAAAACCCTAGACACAACCGAGCAGAACTGAATGCAAACTTGAGGGCATGGGTCTCTTATATCAAATACTCGGAAGATATCCCTGAACAACCTCTGAAAGTTGGTAGGTGGAGTTCTGGTTTACCCTGTATATTTAATCAGGGTGCTAAATATGTATTTCCAGTGGTGGAATCTGAACATTAAACTTTGGGGTGGAAAATAATACTCCCTCTACCTACTAAAGGTAAAAGGCAGAGAAAGTAAAACTGAGAATTTTTTCTCATTAATTTGGCTGCTAGAATTCTTACTTTCTCTGCTAGTTACATATAGTAAGCAGTGGAAGAGCTATATTCCACCCAACATTTTTATACTGAGATTTCACCGGAAATACACATTCTAAGGCCGGCTGAACCCAGACAAAGCATTTTTAGAAAAAGGCCCATGCATGTGTGTGTGTATGTTTGAACACATAACTCAAAAATGAATATTCTGATAAATACCAAACGTGCTATTTAGGTTCAGTATGTTTCAAATATGCAACAGGAAGTGTTTCAAGAAAATTCTGCACTCCAAACCACTCTTTACATAGACATCTTTTTTATATTTTTTGTTTTCTCAAAAATGGCACTTGCAATTTTGATTGAAATACAGTATATTTAAGATATTTACAATGTACTCGTATATCTTGAATTTACTGAGAATAGCCTGTAAAGTCCTCTTCATTCTGAAGGAATTTTGTATAACTGATAACCGTGAGAAATAGAGAACATTTCACTACATAAAAAATGTAGATCTCTTGAAAATACACAATTTATTTCAAAAAGCTTTTTCTGTGGCATCAGCCATTTTCAAGATATCTGGTTTGAATTTTTCAACACTTTTGTCATTTGCTTAAAGTGCTGTTGCTATTCAGTTGTTTCTCACAATGTCACAGAAAGAGTATGAATTTCAAAGTCAGCAATAGCAACATTTTAAACATCCATTGATTCGGCTTCCTCTATACTCTTTGTATAGAGGAAATGTATAATGAAACTATTTCTACAAAGGTTTATTTTGATTTAACATGAAAAATAAGCTTTCATAAGAATAGTTTTTAGAAGCTATACAGAAATAAATGACGAGTGGATAAGGTCATGTGAATGTAACATCAGATTTCTTAAAATTTAAGATGAATACTTTTTGGAGTCAGCATACAAAAAAATGTTGACTCCATACATGCAGCTTTGTGGTTATGGATGGACAAAATAACACAATATTGGTTCTACTATAGTAAATACATGTAAAAATATCAAACCTTCACAGAATCAAACACTGGGTGTGCCACTGCTTTAACCTAACTGTAAATTCTATTATTTCAAGAAGAATGGTAAATTTCCATGAAGAAATATAGATTTATATTACTCTAGCTTACTACATAGCTTCACTTTCTATGACTAAACTTACCGGAATACGTCATCTCCATCATAGCCTATACTCATTGCTGCACTTCGTCCTGTGACTTGTAAATAGTGCTTGTGGCTGGACATTCTATATATCATTTTTATACAGGGGGGCATCAAAATTTAATAAATTTATTTCTATTATGAATAGCTTTTCCAGATGGAAAATTCCACCAGTTTTCTAAGGTCTTTAGAAGTATAGGTTTCTCTTTCAACTGATATGTGGATCATCACATTTTGCTCAGAGGTCTTTATCAGGCTTGAGGTTCTTTTACATGTTGTAAATCTATGACACGGGACCACCAGCTTTATTTCCCTTCTAAAGGAAGCCATGCTAAGGATTTTTACTCTCAAAACAAACCATCGCCCTTCGGTGGGTTTGAACTTGTGACCTACTGACCAAGGGTGTAAGTCCAACAAAGAGGAGGATAATCTGTTACAGAAGAAGAAGAAGAAGATGAAGAAGAGTTGGTCCTGAATATGTTTTTTAAGCAATTCTTAGGTGGACTGGGGAATGGAGAAGTATGTGGATGTAGGTAATAGGATAGTGAGAGAAGGGTGAGCCTGGTCTAGATTAAGTGCACATAGCCTAAGGGGAGATAGGAAGGGAGTGAATTTGGATAGGTGTCCTCTTTGTGGAGAGGCAGATGACTTACATTGTATAATTGAATGTGAAAAAACTAAGTTGTGGAGAGATCACTTTTTACCCAAAGAATGGGAGAATGTTAACAAAGAAGCATAAAAATTAGGATAATGAAAATACAAAAGGAGAGGAATATAAAAAGAATGGGAGAATATATGGGGAGAGTAAGAGAAAAATGGTTTAGAAAAATAAAAATATGAATTTGTTATGACCCACCATGCATAAATAACCACGGTGTTAAAATGCATGATGGGCTAAAGAAAAAAAAATAAGCAAAGTAATGTATTAAAAAGTGTAAGATTTTTGTATAGCATTATGGAAATAAATAAACACATACAACTGGGTTAAGGTTATATCATATTCTTTGAATATTTTCATGAATTTCTGGAAGGCCCAAAGGTGGAAAGTGAATTCTTTTAACCCTTTTAGTTTCTTTTATGTTGCTTAGTGTGGTGATTTCCTTTATTTGTTTCTTCTTTTTAAATTTCTTTATCCTCCTGTCCACAATCTCTTTAGTGAGGCCATTTTTATGTACAATTTTTAGGATCCTTTTATACTCTTTTGTGTTCATGGGTAAGTTTTATTAGTTGAAGGTAAGGCCGTTTATCATTGCATATTTGTGTTCCTAGGGGTTGTAGCTGTCAGTTATAATTTAGTTATTTGTCTTTTGTATGGATGTCAAAACTTATTTTATTCTGATTCTTCATGAGTGTATGTTGAGAATGGGCAGTAAGAGGAAGCATGGCAGCAAGTCTAGGCTGATGGAGACAGCAGTCTCAGAAACATGTTCCAGTAAGTTCTGGTATAGAAAGTGAAGCTATAGTAATACAAATCTGAATTTAAGCATGGAAATGTCAAAAAAACTTCAGTGTTTTCCTAAAAAAGAATTAAGAATGGTAAATGTTTGAACCTAGTATTAAAATTACACCCTTACCTCCAACACAACATTTGCCTCAGTACTTGACAGTAGAAGAATGACAGTATCTATTGAGTTTATCTCAATCTGCAGAAGAGCATTTGATACTGACTTTATTTCTGGAAGACTTACAGTTCTTGATGAACGTTTCATTTCTACTCATTCATATCAGAAACAATTGCACAACTACTACTGAGAAAAACAAAACAATCACAAGTATTATTAATGTTTACTGCAAATTAGACAACCTTGTTTGCACTCACCTTCAAATGTTTAGTTTGACGGTTGGTAGCCTCTTATGTTCAAAATCATGTTGCTTGTTTTTATATTCTTTGTGTGCTTTTATCTAAAGCTTCTGAAATAAACTTCTATAAAGGGAAAGAATATCCCAAAAATGCATGAACACTTTTGAAAGTTTTACTTACATAAAAATAGTATTTGAGATATGTAAATTAATTTTAATGGAATTAACCCATGAGTTTTTAATTGCTATTAAGCAAGAAAGTATCTTTTGAGGTATTATGAACTCTCTTTATAGAGCTCTAGAACTGCTTTAATCTGAAGGAACTAAAGTAATGAGAGAACAATTACGACTGGAGAAATGGTCTAACCTACCAATAGACTAAGGGGGGGGGGATTGTTAAAATTAAAATCAATAAGGATGTTAATGAGATTATAGTTATGAAAAGGTTACAGAAAATGCATGAAAAAATGAATCAAGGAAGAAGAAGTAGAATCTTTGGAAACTGATAGTAATTAATATCTTTTATAGAGTGGACCTGGTAGTAAGATAAAAATACAGTAGCCAGCCACTCTCAAGTAAAAAGGTCACAATGTATTCAATAAATAAGAATTGGAATAATGTGTAATAAGAATATGCCGACAATCTGCTCTTAGTTCTCTTCCTTGGTGATGAACATGATGTATTATGTCCAACAGACGAATATTTAATGCCGCCAAAGCCGGTAAGATACTCGGCCTCAAGGCGTAGCAAAGAGATTGAGGGCCCCCAGCCTCAAAGTGTAGCCGAGGGATGTTTTTTAGAAGGAAAGGAGTGTAGCAGTTGCAATCATTTACAACAAAGAGAACTAAGAGCAGATTTGCGAATATGCAATTGAATATTAACAGGTATATATGAACCTGTGGCTGCAGGAACTAGAGGCTAGCATGGCAACAGTTACAACACAGAATGTCAGCCAAACTAGGTAACAGGGTAGAAAATCATTACACATAAAGAACAAGGAATGAAAGCTGATTTGCTGCGGCTTCACCATAGCACATCCCACACATTGTTTTCCATCTCAGTCTATTTCCCTGCCCCCCATCCCTCCACACTGTTTCTACACAAAGCTGCCAGCCCATCTCAGCCTATTTTCCTCTCCTCATTCCCACCACATTGTTTCTTCAGAAAGCTGCCAGCATGTTAGCCCATCTCAGCCTATTTTCCTCTCCTCATTCCCACCACATTGTTTCTTCAGAAAGCTGCCAGCATGTTAGCCCATCTCAACCTATTTTCCTCTCCCCATTACCAAGGCATTGTTACTACAGAAAGCTGCCAGCACGTTAGCCCATCTCAGCCTATTTTCCTCTCCTCATTCCCACCACATTGTTTCTTCAGAAAGCTGCCAGCATGTTAGCCCATCTCAGCCTATTTTCCTCTCCTCATTCCCACCACATTGTTTCTTCAGAAAGCTGCCAGCATGTTAGCCCATCTCAGCCTATTTTCCTCTCCTCATTCCCACCACATTGTTTCTTCAGAAAGCTGCCAGCATGTTAGCTCATCTCAGCCTATTTTCCTCTCCCCATTCCCCATTCCCACCACATTGTTTCTTCAGAAAGCTGCCAGCATGTTAGCCCATCTCAGCCTATTTTCCTTCCCCATTCCCAAGGCATTGTTTCTTCAGAAAGCTGCCAGCATGTTAGCCCATCTCAACCTATTTTCCTCTCCCCATTCCCACCACATTGTTTCTCCAGGAAGCTGCCAGCATGTTAGCCCATCTCAGCCTATTTTCCTCTCCCCATTCCCACCACATTGTTTCTTCAGAAAGCTGCCAGCATGTTAGCTCATCTCAGCCTATTTTCCTCTCCCCATTCCCACCACATTGTTTGTTCAGAAAGCTGCCAGCATGTTAGCCCATCTCAGCCTATTTTCCTCTCCCCATTCCCACCACATTGTTTCTTCAGGAAGCTGCCAGCATGTTAGCCCATCTCAGCCTATTTTCCTCTCCCCATTCCCAGCACATTGTTTCTTCAGAAAGCTGTCAGCATGTTAGCCCATCTCAGCCTATTTTCCTCTCCCCATTCCCACCACATTGTTTCTTCAGAAAGCTGCCAGCATGTTAGCCCATCTCAGCCTATTTTCCTCTCCCCATTCCCACCACATTGTTTCTTCAGAAAGCTGCCAGCATGTTAGCCCATCTCAGCCTATTTTCCTTCCCCATTCCCAAGGCATTGTTTCTTCAGAAAGCTGCCAGCATGTTAGCTCATCTCAGCCTATTTTCCTCTCCCCATTCCCACCACATTGTTTCTTGAGAAAGCTGCCAGCATGTTAGCCCATCTCAGCCTATTTTCCTCTCCCCATTCCCACCACATTGTTTCTTGAGAGAGCTGCCAGCATGTTAGCCCATCTCAGCCTATTTTCCTCTCCCTATTCCCACCACATTGTTTCTTGAGAAAGCTGCCAGCATGTTAGCCCATCTCAGCCTATTTTCCTCTCCCCATTCCCACCACATTGTTTCTTCAGAAAGCTGCCAGCATGTTAGCCCATCTTAGCCTATTTTCCTCTCCCCATTCCCATCACATTGTTTCTTGAGAAAGCTGCCAGCATGTTAGCCCATCTCAACCTATTTTCCTCTCCCCATTACTAAGGCATTGTTACTACAGAAAGCTGCCAGTATGTTAGCCCATCTCAGCCTATTTTCCTCTCGCCATTCCCAAGGCACTGTTACTACAGAAAGCTGCCAGCATGTTAGCCCATCTCAGCCTATTGTCCTCTCCCCATTCCCAAGGCATTGTTACTACAGAAAGCTGCCAGCATGTTAGCCCATCTCAGCCTATTTTCCTCTCCCCATTCCCAAGGCATTGTTTCTTCAGAAAGCTGCCAGCATGTTAGCCCATCTCAACCTATTTTCCTCTCCCCATTACTAAGGCATTGTTACTACAGAAAGCTGCCAGTATGTTAGCCCATCTCAGCCTATTTTCCTCTCGCCATTCCCAAGGCACTGTTACTACAGAAAGCTGCCAGCATGTTAGCCCATCTCAGCCTATTGTCCTCTCCCCATTCCCAAGGCATTGTTACTACAGAAAGCTGCCAGCATGTTAGCCCATCTCAGCCTATTTTCCTCTCCCCATTCCCAAGGCATTGTTTCTTCAGAAAGCTGCCAGCATGTTAGCCCATCTCAGCCTATTTTCCTCTCCCCATTCCCACCACATTGTTTCTTCAGAAAGCTGCCAGCATGTTAGCCCATCTCAGCCTATTTTCCTCTCCCCATTCCCACCACATTGTTTCTTCAGAAAGCTGCCAGCATGTTAGTCCATCTCAGCCTATTTTCCTCTCCCCATTCCCACCACATTGTTTCTTGAGAGAGCTGCCAGCATGTTAGCCCATCTCAGCCTATTTTCCTCTCCCCATTCCCACCACATTGTTTCTTGAGAAAGCTGCCAGCATGTTAGCCCATCTCAGCCTATTTTCCTCTCCCCATTTCCACCACATTGTTTCTTGAGAAAGCTGCCAGCATGTTAGCCCATCTCAGCCTATTTTCCTCTCCCCATTCCCACCACATTGTTTCTTCAGAAAGCTGCCAGCATGTTAGCCCATCTCAGCCTATTTTCCTCTCCCCATTCCCACCACATTGTTTCTTCAGAAAGCTGCCAGCATGTTAGCCCATCTCAACCTGTTTTCCTCTCCCCATTACCAAGGCATTGTTACTACAGAAAGCTGCCAGTATGTTAGCCCATCTCAGCCTATTTTCCTCTCGCCATTCCCAAGGCATTGTTACTACAGAAAGCTGCCAGCATGTTAGCCCATCTCAGCCTATTGTCCTCTCCCCATTCCCAAGGCATTGTTACTACAGAAAGCTGCCAGCATGTTAGCCCATCTCAGCTTATTTTCCTCTCCCCATTCCCAAGGCATTGTTTCTTCAGAAAGCTGCCAGCATATTAGCCCATCTCAGCCTATTTTCCTCTCCCCATTCCCACCACATTGTTTCTTCAGAAAGCTGCCAGCATATTAGCCCATCTCAGCCTATTTTCCTCTCCCCATTCCCACCACATTGTTTCTTCAGAAAGCTGCCAGCATATTACCCCATCTCAGCCTATTTTCCTCTCCCCATTCCCACCACATTGTTTCTTCAGAAAGCTGCCAGCATATTAGCCCATCTCAGCCTATTTTCCTCTCCCCATTCGCAAGGCATTGTTTCTTCAGAAAGCTGCCAGCATATTAGCCCATCTCAGCCTATTTTCCTCTCCCCATTCCCACCACATTGTTTCTTCAGAAAGCTGCCAGCATGTTAGCCCATCTCAGCCTATTTTCCTCTCCCCATTCCCAACACATTGTTTCTTCAGAAAGCTGCCAGCATGTTAGCCCATCTCAGCCTATTTTCCTCTCCCCATTCCCAACACATTGTTTCTTCAGAAAGCTGCCAGCATGTTAGCCCATCTCAGCCTATTTTCCTCTCCCCATTCCCAACACATTGTTTCTTCAGAAAGCTGCCAGCATGTTAGCCCATCTCAGCCTATTTTCCTCTCCCCATTCCCACCACATTGTTTCTTCAGAAAGCTGCCAGCATATTAGCTCATCTCAGCCTATTTTCCTCTCCCCATTCCCACCACATTGTTACTACAGAAAGCTGCCGGCATGTTAGCCCATCTCACCCTATTTTCCTTCCCATTCCCAAGGCATTGTTTCTTCAGAAAGCTGCCAGCATATTAGCTCATCTCAGCCTATTTTCCTCTCCCCATTCCCACCACATTGTTACTACAGAAAGCTGCCGGCATGTTAGCCCATCTCACCCTATTTTCCTTACCCATTCCCAAGGCATTGTTTCTTCAGAAAGCTGCCGGCATGTTAGCCCATCTCAACCTATTTTCCTTCCCCATTCCCAAGGCATTGTTTCTTCAGAAAGCTGCTGGCATGTTAGCCCATCTCAACCTATTTTCCTTCCCCATTCCCAAGGCATTGTTTCTACAGAAAGCTGCCGGCATGTTAGCCCATCTCAGCCTATTTTCCTTCCCCATTCCCAAGGCATTGTTTCTTCAGAAAGCTGCCGGCATGTTAGCCCATCTCAGCCTATTTTCCTCTCCCCATTCCCAAGGCATTGTTTCTTCAGAAAGCTGCCGGCATGTTAGCCCATCTCAGCCTATTTTCCTCTCCCCATTCCCAAGGCATTGTTTCTTCAGAAAGCTGCCAGCATATTAGCTCATCTCAGCCTATTTTCCTCTCCCCATTCCCAAGGCATTGTTTCTTCAGAAAGCTGCCAGCATGTTAGCTCATCTCAGCCTATTTTCCTCTGCCTATTCCCAAGGCATTGTTTGTACAGAAAGCTGCTGGCATGTTAGCTCATCTCAGCCTATTTTCCTCTTCCCATTCCCAAGGCATTGTTTCTACAGAAAAATGCCAGCATGTTAGCCTATTCACCACTGTTTTTGTACAGAAAGTTGTCAGCATGTTGTGGATAAGGGAGGAAATGAAGATCCCTACTTTTGTTTGCAGCTTGTATAAATGTTTTAATATCTGACTTGGTCATATAATTTACACATCACACTCACAAACGTAATAGCACCAATATGACAAACACACATTCTGTCATTTACACAATTATTATACTAGTTATTACAATAATTCAATTGAGCATTAGCAATTTTATAAATGTTAGGTTGGTAACAGTGATATGTACAATATCGTCCTCGTAGATTTAAGCTACCAGACATTGCATCATCTCTACATATGTGACACTATGTTCAATATACCTTAGTATCAAAAGTGAAGATTGCCATCGCAGAAGACAAAGTGGATTTGGTACCTTATTTCTGATAAGCTAAAAAGTTAAGTCTTATGTGATGCATTTCAATTTTGCCAAGTGCCCCAAACATTTCATGGGGCATTAAATGGCTGCAGAATATAACCAGCTCTGAGCAGGTGTATACACATGAAAGCATATTCTAAAATGTAACGTACTTACCTCTTACAGAATGTGCTTAAATTTAATTGAGTTTTATTTATGGACACTCTTTAATGGCTATGGTTCTTAGCGTCCCATTCTATATATGGCGTGAAAGACCGAAAAGTTTGCTCTAAGGCCTCTTTTATCACGCTTGAAGTTATTTATTGTGCCATAAATCTACAACATGGGACCACTGGCTTTACTTCCCTTCCGAAGAAAGCCATGCTAAGGATCTTTAAGCCCGAAAAAATCCATTGCCCTCCACCGAGTTTGACCTCGGGAGCTAGAGGTTAATGCTACCCCTAGACCAGGGAGGATGTGCTTATATTATATAAAACTTCACATATGGCTTACTGCAATTCATCTTCAGATATGACATGGCCTGCTATGGCTCATAACATTCAGGCAGCTTTGTTTGAAGTATTTGACAGTAGAATTATTACAGGTAACAATGGACAGCCTCTTCTCCCTGACACATTCATATATGCAGAAAGTAAGACGTAGGTGCATAGATCAAATCTGTGCAAGGAAAAATTAAAACAAGGAAATTCTGCAAGATATTTAATTAATTTCTGAAGATGAACTGCACCAAGTTAAAAGAAATTTAATTGGCAGGTGTCAGCCATGCGTAGGAGGCGAAGTAAACACTATTTCACAATATACTCATGTCGGCCTGTCCTCTCAGAGCTGGTCAAACATACTTCCTGCCAAATTGACTGTGTACTTTCTCTACCAGTTACATAAAATAGCCAATAATGTCTATCACTTTTTGTTGATGTCTACTATATACAAATAAATCTAAAGTCATGAGTCGGGATCAAATCCACAACCTCGACACAAACATTTTAGGGACAACTTAAAGTAATGTCCATCTGAATAACTTGTTAACAAAGTTGTATGAATACCAAACTTACTAATGGTCACACTCGTCTTTAGCAATAATTAATTTTAACAATTGCTGAAATTTGACATATTTTAAAGCTATTAGTACTAGAGGTGGAAAAAACCATATTACATAGATATGTATTACATTCAAATATTTATGTTACTCACATTAAAAGAAATTATATTCAGCATAGCAGTAACCTAACTTTTATCGCTTTCCATGATGTTAATGATCAGGCACAGGAATTCTTAAGAATTGGTTTCAAGTTAACACTCAAACCATTATCACTACAAAGAACATGGACAATAGCAGCCATGGGTCAGCGATAGGCAAAAGACTGTACGAGGGATGGAGGAGGTTCGTTAATACAATGTCCCTACCTATGGTCTAGTAACAGTTCAAGTTACTTCCTTTTACGCTGGCATTAATGCTTAGAAATTCCTATTAATGATCATATGTTCCAAAATCGCATCTCGCGTAATTGGCTTTCACACATTTATTAGAAGAACTCAATAGCATACCCAATTAAATTGGATTCTGGGTTGCATGATTCCCCCCCCCCCCCACTAAAATGCCTTGAGATAAAGCGCACCTGAAAAAGCCTGCTAATTTTTTTGACAGAGTTTTTTCCTTTTTTTTAATTTACACACAAAAGTATACTAATAAAGCTGTAGGCGACACCAAATCTTCCTTTATTCAATTTCAGTAACTTTTATTACGCAAATCATTAAGTAGGACAGGTGCTTATCCTATAATAGCACACCAAATTGATTGTTAATTATTGTATGAGCATTTATTAAAATACCAAAAGAGATTGTTTTATACTAAGTTTAATAATTCAACAAAAATGATTTTATCAGGTTGACTCATTATTGGTTTATCACTATTGTAATAGATTATATATAAATAGGTTTTGTGCCTTTAAGTCAAGCAAATTCAATTTCACAGTAAGGGGGTTTTATATTCTTCTTCACTTCACAGCATGGGCACAATGCCCACTCCCTCCCCCTCTTCCTGGGTCAGCCGAATCTGTCCTTCCCTTTGGTTGATATTGAAATCAAACCTTAGCAATCTTGAATCTGGGATTCTTTCAACAGTTGCATTCATTCTAAATTTTTTTTCCATTTTACTATTTATTGGACATAACTTCATTATGTTATTTGGTCATTTGCTGTGCATCCTTTCGTTTTCCTCAAAAAGCTTGTTTCTGCACTTTGTAATAGGTTTTTCATTTTCTTTGTAACGATTAATTTTTTTTTCCATAAAGTAGTGTAGGGACCACCATTGTTTTATAGAACTTTAGCCTTGTTTTCTTTCTTAATACTCTATGTATGATTCCATATATCATTTGGAATCGTGCAAGAAGGGGATTTCGACTTTGAGTGAGACTAAAGGATAAGTATTTAGAAACAAAGAAGGGAGTTTTATTTATAGGTAAATTACTTAATCTACCTACTAATTAAAAACTTTAGTTAATTTTTACTATTTTGAATGGATAACTACATATAACAATTTTATTCTAAAACCTGAAAAGACAAAATGGGCAGATACTGTTTTTTAAAAAAAGCTGGGCTTTTGCTAATCCTGATTTGACTGACCAGAAAATTTCGTGAGTATTAGAAGCAGCTAACAGTTCTAAGGTCTCGTATCACATATATGCATGTAATTTTTATACTGTAACACAACATACTATACAGCTGGTCTTGTAGCTCAGTTGGTAGAGTGTCTGCCTACTGTGTGAGGAGTCCCAATTCAATTCCAGGCTGAGCTTGAAAAATTTTCTTTACACAAGGTGTCTCGGTATACCCGTGAATGTGAGTACATTTGTGCAAGTATTATCAGTTATTTAATAACCAATTTGCCCATAAATAAGATTTCAGAATTGCCACAGTATAACAACCAGAGTACATGTACCGAGTCAAATAATTATGGCAGTAAATCTACAAGCAGCACAAATATGACACTAATAGATGCTGTAAAGTAAAAAAAATAAAAAGAACCAAGCACACAAATTTTTTAACTTTATAACTGGACTTCTGCTATTACATTTCCATTCTTGGATGTCACAAAATAACAAATACATTATTTCTGTCCTACCACTAATTATGGTATGTCCAATGTTTAGAAAATAGTATAAGCCTTTTGGCAAAAGCGCATCAGAGATATGCAGTAGCAACATGAATCATTTCATAGACAAATTTTTGCAACACTAGCTACATAATATTCTACTCTTTGCTCTTCTTTTCCATTTCAATTTATTTAACTACGCACCACACAATACACTGATAACTAGCAAACAATGTACAGGACACCCATTCAGCTTGGTAGTAATAGCCTGGCTGTTCCATCTGATGTACTGGGTACACTACAGTTTAAAAGGAAATTAACCATCATAAGAACAAAATACCTATTAGTTTGTATATAATACAATTTCCATATTATACATAGGTTTCCATTAGATAAAACCTCAAATTAGATTCAAATCTACATGCAAATGGGTGTAAACAGTAAAAGGAAGAGCTCAATGCTATTTTCTCAACACTGGCCACAAAATGGGATACTTTATTATGCATTAATACAACAGTGTTTTTGCGAGAATGCAGTTGGAAACAGAGTCATTGTTCAGAAATGATTCATTATAACTTCAAAGGAATGCTAAAGAAGAGCAGCTTTGTGAACCTGCAACAGAGTGGAAGTCCTCCCATATTACCTATGCTGACATTCAAAGTGCCCTTAACATTGCATCAATGGCAGTGAATGTCTGCAAGCTGTAAAGCACTTTTCTCATAGCGTGCCATAGAAGGCAGATGGTACTATTTCATGCTGGGAAAATTCAACAGAGGATACAAGTATACCTGCAATATTGTTATAGGAGCTGAATGCTGGATATACCCATAAAACAGCTTTTGATGCTTTCCAAATGACTCATTAATGCAAATCCAAAGATGCAGAAGTGTAAGAAATAGGAAAACAGTCACCCTGGACTGGCCTAACATAGCACGGTATATTATTCAGGCTGTAGAAGTCTTGCATTACTATCATAAAAACAATTACAATATAATGCAATAGAAATTAATGTTTTGTCATGTATGTGACGAAGCCATAAAAAGAGCATCCAATGCTGTAAAGTTGTAAAAAGCCACCATTCCCGTAAATTTTATGGGAAAACCATAAAAGTTGACAAAGATGCTAAAGCTCATTAACATTTTCTGCATGCATATAAACTCAGGCATAACATGGTCTGCATTCTAGTTAAGAGAATAGAAAATACCAAGGGGGGGGGGGAAGTCACCCAAGTTTCTAAGGGGCATTGCTTTAAATGAGAATAAAGATAAATGTTTAGCAGAAAATTAAATCTGGGAGTTATTACTATGTCCTGATACATAAAGAGCAGGAGAAGAAGAGAAAGTATAAACACAAGGGAATGTTTCAACTTATCTTTGTGGTATTGGTCATAATCTCCCAGGAAACATGCTAATTTAACTCTCTAGTTTACTATTTTCACTTAATTCAGAAGAGAATGTAACCTGTAAATGTTCTGTATTACAACTAATAAATCACAAATTTATACTATAATTAAATTAATATAATAATATTAAAGAATGGATATACTGTAACAGTTTATATAAGACCTCAAAGAGATGTTCACTAAATGTTGTTATTATTGGATTGAGATATTGCTTCAATATGTTAATGGAAGGTTTGTTTTTATTTAAGTGCACATATGATTGGGGAGGTTACTTGATTTATATGAGAATTGTGATTATTGCTTGCCAATAAAAATATTTGTATGTTAAAACCCATATGTCTGAGAAAAAAAGATATAAATAAAATAACCAGGAGAAACATTCAGGAAACACAAGGACTTTTAACAATACAAAATTGCATAACCTACCTTAATGGTTATCATCAGTGTAAAGAACAGTTCATTTGTTAACATATGAAGGAGAAAATAAAAGAAAAATGAAAATATCTATTTACATCTGTACAGGAACAGTTATGTACAAGTAGAACATTTTTTCACAATATAACTTGTTTTACTGACTAATGATAAATATATAAAGTGGTGTAATATTTAATTGTCTATCCATACCACATAAACCCTGAAGATATAAGAAGTCAATGCATTAAGACAATGAAACAAAAAAATTGCTGCAATATTATGACATTCTGCATGTTATTAGAAACACTTGGTGACAAACTGACAGGTGTGGCAAATATTCCACTTGTGACAAGTATATTTATGACAAATAGTGGACTTTCTGCTTTACCTTTGGTCTTCAGAAGCGATGAAAGAGATGTATTACATGACCTACAGATGTCACCCTATGTCATCCTCTAGCTCCAACACAATCCTGGCAACATATGAATAACAAATACCGCTAAAGCCAGTAAGATACCGCCAACAAATTCAGCCTGCGTTCCTAATTAGTTTTTATTTTAGGTTTATTAATTTTTTACATTTCTGATTCACGAAAGGTTAGGTTAGGTTTAGTTTTGTTTTTTATATATAAGCTTAGGTTTCCGATTCACGGGAGGTTAGGTTATGTTTAGTTTTTATATATATATATATACATAACCTTATATTAATTATCTATCAGTGTTACTGTAAAGCAACTTCTTTATTACACTTTTAATACAAATAACATTTTAACATAACACAACTTTCAGTATAACATCAAGAAATTCAATTTCTGGTCGAAAGTCATTCGCTGCTTCTATTAGCACATGGTGCAGTCTGTTTTGTTTACTGTAAGTACGTTTGAATAGGTATTCGGCTAGATAGCCTGCAAAGTGATGCTTTTATCGTCCGAAAATGGGAATTCAGTATTTACAGTCTTTCCACCTGGACTCGATAGTGTTGGTTTGAATTGAGAGCACCTGCCCTGCCAGTCTTCATGTAATAACTTCGTGGACTTCTCCGCTGGCGCAGCTGCTAACAAATACCATGGAGTGGTTTACCCGGAGGTGTTTGAAACCTTCGTCTTGGAGTGTATCATATGATTCCCAGCAGTCTGATATTATTGTTGTTCCGGATAAAATCCAGTCTTGGATTATACAGAGTAACATTCCCTTATCCCTGGATTGAGAGCGCCTGCCCTGCCAGTCTTCATTTATTAACTTCGTGGACTTCTCTGCTGGCGCAGCTGCTAACAAATGCCACAGAGTTGTTTACCTGGAGATGTTTGAAGCCTTCGTCTTGGAGTGTATCATATGATTCCCAGCAGTCTGATATTATTGTTGTTCCGGATAAAATCCAGTCTTGGATTATACAGAGTAACATTCCCTTATCCCTGGATTGAGAGCGCCTGCCCTGCCAGTCTTCATGTAATAACTTCGTGGACTTCTCTGCTGGTGCAGCTGCTAACAAATACCATGGAGTGGTTTACCCGGAGGTGTTTGAAGCCTTCGTCTTGGAGTGTATCATATGATTCCCAGCAGTCTGATATTATTGTTGTTCCGGATAAAATCCAGTCTTGGATTATACAGAGTAACATTCCCTTATCCCTGGATTGAGAGCGCCTGCCCTGCCAGTCTTCATTTATTAATTTAGTGGACTTCTCTGCTGGCGCAGCTGCTAACAAATACCACAGAGTTGTTTACCTGGAGATGTTTGAAGCCTTCGTCTTGGAGTGTATCATATGATTCCCAGCAGTCTGATATTATTGTTGTTCCGGATAACATCCAGTCTTGGATTATACAGAGTAACATTCCCTTATCCCTGGATTGAGAGCGCCTGCCCTGCCAGTCTTCATTTATTAACTTCGTGGACTTCTCTGCTGGCACAGCTGCTAACAAATACCACAGAGTTGTTTACCTGGAGATGTTTGAAGCCTTCGTCTTGGAGTATATCATATGATTCCCAGCAGTCTGATATTATTGTTGTTCCGGATAAAATCCAGTCTTGGATTATACAGAGTAACATTCCCTTATCCCTGGATTGAGAGCGCCTGCCCTGCCAGTCTTCATGTAATAACTTCGTGGACTTCTCTGCTGGCGCAGCTGCTAACAAATACCATGGAGTGGTTTACCCGGAGGTGTTTGAAGCCTTCGTCTTGGAGTGTATCATATGATTCCAAGCAGTCTGATATTATTGTTGTTCCGGATAAAATCCAGTCTTGGATTATACAGAGTAACATTCCCTTATCCCTGGATTGAGAGTGCCTGCCCTGCCAGTCTTCATTTATTAACTTCGTGGACTTCTCTGCTGGCGCAGCTGCTAACAAATACCACAGAGTTGTTTACCTGGAGATGTTTGAAGCCTTCGTCTTGGAGTGTATCATATGATTCCCAGCAGTCTGATATTATTGTTGTTCCGGTTAAAATCCAGTCTTGGATTATACAGAGTAACATTCCCTTATCCCTGGATTGAGAGCGCCTGCCCTGCCAGTCTTCATTTATTAACTTCGTGGACTTCTCTGCTGGCGCAGCTGCTAACAAATACCACAGAGTTGTTTACCTGGAGATGTTTGAAGCCTTCGTCTTGGAGTGTATCATATGATTTCAAGCAGTCCGATATTATTGTTGTTCCGGATAAAATCCAGTCTTGGATTATACAGAGTAACATTCCCTTATCCCTGGATTGAGAGCGCCTGCCCTGCCAGTCTTCATGTATTAACTGCGTGGACTTCCCCGCTGGCGCAGCTGCTATCAAATACCACAGAGTTGTTTACCTGGAGATGTTTGAAGCCTTCGTCTTGGAGTGTATCATACGATTCCCAGCAGTCTGATATTATTGTTGTTCCGGATAAAATCCAGTCTTGGATTATACAGAGTAACATTCCCTTATCCCTGGATTGAGTGCGCCTGCCCTGCCAGTCTTCATGTAATAACTTCGTGGACTTCTCTGCTGGCGCAGCTGCTAACAAATACCATGGAGTGGTTTACCCGGAGGTGTTTGAAGCCTTCGTCTTGGAGTGTATCATATGATTCCAAGCAGTCTGATATTATTGTTGTTTCGGATAAAATCCAGTCTTGGATTATACAGAGTAACATTCCCTTATCCCTGGATTGAGAGCGCCTGCCCTGCCAGTCTTCATTTATTAACTTCGTGGACTTCTCTGCTGGCGCAGCTGCTAACAAATACCACAGAGTTGTTTACCTGGAGATGTTTGAAGCCTTCGTCTTGGAGTGTATCATATGATTCCCAGCAGTCTGATACTATTGTTGTTCCGGATAAAATCCAGTCTTGGATTATACAGAGTAACATTCCCTTATCCCTGGATTGAGAGCGCCTGCCCTGCCAGTCTTCATTTATTAACTTCGTGGACTTCTCTGCTGGCGCAGCTGCTAACAAATACCACAGAGTTGTTTACCTGGAGATGTTTGAAGCCTTCGTCTTAGAGTGTATCATATGATTTCCAGCAGTCTGATATTATTGTTGTTCCTGATAAAATCCAGTCTTGGATTATATGGAGTAATGTTCCCTTATCCCTGGATTGAGAGTGCCTGCCCTGCCAGTCTTCATTTATTAACTTCGTGGACTTCTCTGCTGGCGCAGCTGCTAACAAATACCACAGAGTTGTTTACCTGGAGATGTTTGAAGCCTTCGTCTTAGAGTGTATCATATGATTTCCAGCAGTCTGATATTATTGTTGTTCCTGATAAAATCCAGTCTTGGATTATATGGAGTAATGTTCCCTTATCCCTGGTTTCCATTGGAACAAGGAAGAAGTTTGTCTTCATTTCTCGCTGGACACCTCCAAACACCCATTGACCTTCAATATGATGCTCCGAACTTGGATTCATTGATTTCAACTACTGTTCCGATTCCTCCAATTTACCTGTGATTTTCTAGGGCCCAATTTATACAGACTTCTAGGCAATAGTTCGACCAGCTTACTACGGTATGCCAGGAAGTTTTCATCTCGCATTTTATTGTGTTACACCTGGGATTATCTAGCATGCACCACATGATACAGAAGTATATTGCTTGTTCTGGAGAGAGATGTGTGTCACCAATAAAACTCCACTAACTTTTCTCTTTGGATGACCCTTTTGGCATACGAAACACAGCTGTCTTCTTCTTATCCATTTAACTGGAAGAACGTTGTCGCAGACAGATACTTCGTGGATAATTCCATGCTGTACCAGTAATTCCTGCAGAAACTGTTGTTTTCTTACAATGCTATATATAGAATTTTCGCAGCCGGTGCAAGCCATTTTGGTTTTTATTACGCGCTGTTATAGGTCTCGCCAGGGATATTGGCATATGACCTTCAGGTCTAGCCCAGTCAGCCAGCCCTCTGATGTTTCAACACCTCCCTTCCATGTAGCACGTGATTCCTACTGTCCAGTTCCTTCCACCGTACACAACTCCCGTCTCAGCTTGCACCATTCTCCGAGCTGCAGCCCCGTATGTGTCATACATCTATCGGTAAATGACTCGCATCGTAGCTTTCCATTAAAATTTTCACGTGCCAAAATCCGTGGCGCGACCTATAACAACAATGTGCTGCGTTTTTGTCAACGGCAATGCAAAATGAAGTAACAACACATCGCTTTTTCTGCAGATTTCACTTCTAATTTAGGTTGGCAGTTCCCATTGCGCATGTGCGATAATGACAAGATGGCTGCATTTGTTGTGTTTACATCGTAATTTTGCTATAAAAGTAAAACACCTAAAACAGACGGGCAGGTGGGTACCAGATATAAAACAGACATCTACTTCTAAGCTCGCTCCTAAGGTGATTTATTCTCTTTCTTTTAGCTTTTATTAATGTTTTCAGTGAACACCAAAATAATTCGGAATAGCCCAAATAGTAACGTGGCCAATGTTCCTACATTCAGAAAAGAAGAGAGTGGTATATGAAGACCATCAGTCACTACTACAAGGAAACAAACCTCTGCTGCTTCAGTATGACAATGTTTTGGAACACACAGTGGGTAGAGGACTTGACCAATCCTCTAAGCTTCTTGGTCGTCATATGGATGCTGTGATTAACTTCCCAAAAGAATCTTGATGAGAGACATTTTCATACTGATATGAAAAAACACCTCCATGCCTAATTAATGCAGAATAAAGGTTAAACTAATGCTGCTAAAAGCTTGGGAATGAGCCTTGTATTTTACTCTGACTTGTTTTAAGGTTACAAAGGGAATTCCCCCTTACCCAAACAATCCTTTTAGTTGGAGAGAAAAAAAAAACAACTTTTTTTCTTTTTACATTAATGACTGCAACGATTTTAATTAAAATATATTTTGAATTACTGGAATAACAAAATGTACTCTTTAAAAATCGTTGGAACTGGCACAGTAAAGCCAATAATTAAATTATGAAAAATTATACACATAGTGAGCGGAAAGTCCCTTTACACTACCTTTGAAACTATATAGTTATGTACAGCTTACCTCCTATGGGTCCTAAATGTCTGTATGGGTTCCTCCGTGTTTGTAGCGTAATTTAATGCGCCTCTGTGTCCGATTGTTCATCTGCAACAGCAGATTAGGGGTGATGGTTTGAAACGCCACTCAAACTGCATTTTTCAGTTGCTCATCGTTTAGGTATCAGCATTTTCTCACATCTTCTTTCACAATAGCCAACAGTGCAATATCAGGTGTGGTGAGGTCAGGACTTCTTGGATGCCAAGGCAATGCAGCCGGAAATTGTTCTGAGCCATGTCCAATCAAGCGATTTGGAAAAATTTCGTCCAGGCGTTTGCGGACGCAGATGGCAAAATATCCTGGTGCCCCGTCATGTTGAAAGAAGATGGTGTCGGTAATTCCCGTGTCGTCAATTCTGGAAGTAACCACTCTTCAATTATTTTCAAATAAGTGTGTTGACTGACATGGCCTTCAAAGAAATAGGGACCCAGCAAGTAATCTCTGTCATCCCTGCCCAAATCATAACATGAGGCAGATTATTCTGAATCTCTTCATAAAAGTGAGGATTGGCTTTTGCCCAGAAAAACACATTACGGCTATGAGAGCTGTGATAATTCACACACTCATCACTTGGAAAGTTTTCAAGCAATAACTGACATGCATGCACACGTCGATCCAGGTCAGCATCTGACAAAAACATTTCAGTTTTAAATCTTTCTTTATGTGGTCTTGCATTCTCTACCAGCCTTATCGATTACACATTTCCTTCTTTGTTCATAGAACCAGGTTAAGGTAGTATAAAGGGACTTTCCGCTCACCCCGTAGCACATAACCCGATAAAACTGAGCTTGTGGGAAATAACTTTAAAAGTTTTGAGCCTTGAATTGTGAACTTTGAAATTCCAACAGATGAAGTTTAATCTCTAAACTCACCAACCCCACACTGATGATACTACAGATCCTCAGGAAACAACAAGATTGGGGAATCAACGGTTAGCCAACCAGTGGCTGATAATAGGAACAATAGGTTTTCAAAAGGTCCTACCAATAATTTGGTATGCAGAGTAATATAAGTGCTTAATCTCTATTCATTTTTCATAATTTAAAATGTACTGTATTTCTCTGAATGCAACACCATATTTTTCCCTCACAATATTCATGTTGAGAACTGTAACTCTTCTTGCCTTTGCAATATACAGGATGAAAGGTGACTATGATCATCCCTTTAAATATGAAAGAACATGTTACGAGTGTTTTTTCTTGATAATTTTTTCCACAAAGTTTTCCATTCTTGAGATAATTATTAGTTTATTTTGCACAATACTGCTCCACAGAAATTCCACAGGTTCAACAGATTAACTTTTAATTCTTCGGCTTCTGCTGCTATGGCAATGAACAAATACACACTTGTGGTATACAAATAAACAGAAAACTACCCATCATTGTAACATAACCTAAATATCATACAGAATATCGAATTAGGAAGCATTTAGAATATTATGCAAATTATTAATAGATCACTTACTTATAAAGGTAAATAAAAGCTTGAGAAATCCAAGTTACAAGACTATGTTTCCTTTCTTTGTGAATTATAAAATGCTGTGAATAATTAAAGCCAGACAAGAACAGAAAATCAAAACATACTTCTTTTAAAGCTTAGAAAAATTGTTTGAAATATACCAACACACATGGTTGACAAAATTTTCTCCAATTTTGCTGTAGTCTATAAATTACGTCCTGGTTTCTTTTTATTTCTTCGCTACTCGAAGTATTCTTTCTTGCAACATTTCCACATCACACACTTCTATAATGTATACACGAGTTTTCATATTGCCCCAAAGAAAAAAATTGATAGGATTTAGATCTGGCAATCTTGGTGGCCATCTTATTGATCCATTCCAAGTGATCCAGCATTCTATGTAGGTATTGCGTAAATGGCCACGCATGGCTATACTTATGTGCAGAGATGCATGATCATGTAATAGCCACAAATAATTTCTTACTGCCAGGGGAACATCCTTAAGCAGTACTGGTAATGTTTCTTGAAGAAACTGGAGATAGATGGCTCCTGTCAAAACCCAAGGAAGAATCCATGGACCAGTTAATGTGCTTCCTATGATTCCTACCCAAACATTTACAATAAAATCTGTGCTGAAAGCTGTCTTGTCTTATTGTGTGTGGATTGCCGTAAGCCCAGGTGTGTAATTAGTTTCTCCATTTCTGGCAAATGTTGCTTCATCCATTGCAAGAATTTTAAGGGGAAAGTTTCCTCCTTATTGAAGAAACATTTCGGAAAATGCAACCCTTGTCACCTAATCTGTTTCAAATACTGGACGGAGTGAATATGATAAGGGCGTAACAATTCTTCTTTTATGTTCCAAAAACAGTCCAATGGGATACACCAATAGTGCAAACTATACCACGGTTGATGCTTCCAGAATGTTCTTCCACCAAGTGAAGGATTTCTTCTTCTTATGCAACATTTCTTTGACCAACTCCAACATGAGGAGATATGCTTCCTGTATCTAGAACTCTTTGACAGATGAAAATAAATATCTATGATGTGTTGCTCGTCTATTTGGAAATCTTTTCTTGATAAATTGCTGCAGCTGATACATCACCATCTATTTCACCATAAATGAGTAGCACTTCAAGATACTCAGCATTAGTAAAGTAAGTTGTCCTCCGTGGTGTAGTGGTTACTATGCTAGCCCCTAGTTCCTGAGGTCGCGCATTCAAACCCGGCGGAGGGTAATGGATTTTTTCGGGTATAAAAATCCTTAGCAGGCTTCCTTCGGAAGGAGAGTAAAGCCGGTGGTACCGCGTCATAGATTTATGACACATAAAGGAACCTCAAGCCTGATAAAGAGGCCTCTGAGCAAAATTACCGGTCTTTCACGCCCAAATAGAATGGGATGCTAAGAACCACAGCAGTTAAAGAGCGTCCATAAATAAAACTCAATTTTTAATTAGTAAAGTAAGTCATTTTGTAACTGATAATCTGCTGTTTTAAAAACAAGTGATAAGCACAATAAACAACAGCTGAGGTGCATTTCTTTCAATCTTACAGTGCTGTCATGTTGTGTAGTCTTGTGGCTAATGATGTACATTCAACTAAGAAATTTTGAAAGCTTATAATAATAGTAAGAGTGTGAATTGATTTCATTCAAAATGTATTTAAACACGCAGAATATATTTATCTTTTAATTTCTTCTAAGAAATATTTGAAGAAGTATTTAAGTTTCGTAAAATTTTGATTTAAAACTGAGTTAATATTAAGTAATTTTCACTTTTTTTCTCAAAAACTACTTTAAAAACAACAAAACCTCACTAAGATTGTTTGTTCTATTGATTACAAAGAGTTATCCTATTCAAGAATGATCATAGGTCACCTTCCACCCTGTATATTTTCTGAATAGTGAGTGCACAGAAAGAAACGAGCTTCAAACTTCACGGGTTAGGTAAAGGTGGATGAAATGCATATGCTGAAGGAAATGCTGAAGGTTACCGTCAAGATCACAGTGTATTAGCTGTTTGAGAGTTTCATTTCACATCAGTAAGCTAAGTGATTTGCCAACAAGCCTAGCAGATTTTAAACAATATTTGAGCATTACAAATATCCCACTGTCATAAAATGTTTATTCACAAATTCAAAATAGAAATTACAGGACTCCCATTTTCTAACCGTGGATTAGCAAGTCAATGGTGGCACAGAAAGGGATGGATATTGCTTGCACTCTGTGCAAATCTCAACCATTTGTTATATTTCCATAATTATTAGTTATTTGTCTTTTAATGAATCTTAAAGAAAACCAGTCATCACTGTTCCCATGGAGTAGCTACCATGATGCAGGCACTGCAGACTCCTAACACTTGTGATGCTTCTAACGTTGCTAGAAATACATCAGGACAAACGTCTGAGCCCCTCCCAACAGAGTTGTTCAGAATGGGTTGGACTCGGTGGGGCAGTGGTTTCTGAAACCCATGGGAGATTAGGTACATCTGGACAGTGATGTTCAGATAAGGTTGTGAGATGCATTAATGCCCTCTGGTACTAGCCCAGAGAGCTAGGAGAAGGGTGCTACAATTCTGTTGCCCCTACCGAGGTTCTTTGGTAGTCTTCCCCTTTGGGATTCACATGCATAGGGGCCGCTTCAGGAAATCAGATATTGGCCTGTTGGAAAAACCCACAGAGGAGCAGTCATTAGCTTGGCATCTTCCCTGGTCAAAGGGGACCTTTGGCTTCAGGTAGACCTTTGCACTGTAAAAAAATCACCATTTTCCAGATTGAAATGCTTTTGAAACAAGGTGAAAAGAGAATAATTACAATGGTAATGCAAGAGCCAAATGTGTTATTGGACTGATGATATGTGATGGGAGTTATTATCACAGTGTAAATTAAAATTACCAGATAAATTGTTGCATCATTTCATTTTAAACTAAAACCATGTGCAATGGTGTTTACTTTCTTTACTACTTACTATGGTAAGTAGAGGAAGTATTTTCTTCCTCTCCAATGTGACACAAGAAATCTTGGTTGTTATCCCTTTCTTCCTCTAGCACCCATTAATTTGTTCCTTATTTGTTTGCCCAAAACAGGTCATTGTAACAAATGCTGCTTGTCCATAACTGAATTCTGATCATTGCATAATATGCAGTCATCAGGATTTAATAATGTACATAAGTGTTTTGCCACGTAGCCATGTCCAATTTCCATTCTAAAAGTAGCTACTAGTTGTTTCCTTGGCTTGTATAGGTTTTCATTCCATAATTTTACAAATTTTTGACAGTTTTTTTCTTGTACTCTTTATTCTTGGTGTTTATTACATGTAGAATCATATGGATTTTATCATGCTCTTTACTGATGGCACTGTACTCTGCTATCTTTTAAATATCCTTGTTGCTTTCTTTGCAAGGCTGTCTGCTTTTTCATTTCACAAGAGTCCAACATATGAGGCGACCCACTGGAAGGATGCAGTTTTATTCATCTTTAGCAGGGTTCGTATCATGTTTTTTATTTGTTATTGTTGAGTGTTCCAATATATTATTGGACAGCATTCTTATTATTGCAGATTAGGAATCAAAACACAACTTTTTTAAAATAAGATAGTTTGTTAAGTAACTGTTGGAGTGAAACCTGTATTGCCCTAGCATCATAGTTTTATTTCTCCCTACTGGTATATGATGACTTAACAGTGTACAAAACACTCCCAACTCCTTCACATTGTAGTCCACCAAAAAGCTTCATATTGAGATTTTACTGCAAATACACGTTTTGAGATACCTTGAACCTATCACTTGGTCTTAAAGACAGGGGCCAGCCTGAGGCATCAACGGAGAAAGCTGAAGCCTGGATTTACTGCTGGCACTGATATTCACAATTCATAGCTGTTGCTCTGCTTCCGCATGCAACAATGCAGAAAAGTAAACAATCATACGCCTATCATTTGTTCAATTAAACATTCACTCTCAGGTACCCTAAGTGCAATTATTTGCTAAAATTAGACCATTTACAAAAATTAAAGTTTACACCACCACTTATTGCTGCTGCTCTCTCTTGTAATCATTTATTAACACAAATAAATAGTCGTATGCATAACTTCCTGTGAGCTTGAAATTATGGATGTATATTCAGTTTCACTCTTTATAAGTTGAAATTAATATTATTTACAGAAATAAAAAAATCTGATGTGTTACACTCACATGACTTTCTCTACTCTTGTACAAACTATTTTTACAAACGCTTATTCTCCATATGCTTCATGTTAATCAAGATTTAATCTTATTGCTAATTTTCTTGTAGATGCAAGGGGAATATGGTAGGCTTTAAGCAATAGTCAAATCTTTTAAAAGCTGGTTGCATGTGGCGCATTCCATTCTCTTTGCATGTCCAGTACATAAAAAAATGAATAATGAATTCCCATTTGAGAAAAAGTATAAGTATTGAAAAATTTAAGGGAATAACAAGCAATATCTCGAAAATGGTTCACTCAACAAAAAAAAGGTATATGACAAATTGTGTATTTTAATGCGATCTACATTTTTTGTGTAGTAAAATTTTGTTTATCTCTTATGGTTTACCAGTTACGCAAAAGTCGTTCACAATGAAAAATACTTTTGGAGACATTCCCAGAAAATTCGAGATATACATTTCATTTGTTATGAAAATATCTTAAACATATGATATTTTAATCAAAATCGTTAGAGCCATTTTTGAGAAAATTAAAATTTTCGAAAAAAGTTCCATGTAAAGGGTAATCTGGGGTGAGGGGATTTTCTTGAAAACCTTTGTGTCGCATCTCTGGAAGATACTGCACCTAGATACCTTGGTGTTTATCCGACTGTTCGTTTCTGAGTTATGCTGTTCACAGACATGTTTCCAAAAATGCTTTTTTTGGATTCAGGGAGTCTCAAAACATATATTTCTGGTGAAATCTCGGTATAGAATTTTTGGGTGGAATACAATACTTCCCCTACTTACTATACGTATTAGAGAAAGTAAAAATATACGCACAGACATTCCTCTCTAAACTCATAATTTTGTTCTTGATGTGATAATTATTTAGAACCAGTTGTTCATCTCTCTCTTGCAGCAAAGAAACTGTGATGTACTGAGCTTCCGCTATATCGGATTTTGCAATGGGAAGTTTTCTTCTTTTTGATAGAAAAGTCTTCTCTACAGCACAATTTTTCTGTTGTTTTATATGTCTTTGGTTTTGGGCTTGAGGAGTACTTGTTCATTTTGGTTGCGAACTGCTACTAAAGTCACCTTTAATGATGCTGTGTGTTTCTTAAGTACTTCAAATTTTCTTTACATGGAAATTTCCTTAATTAAGTCCAACAGTTACGCAGCAATTGTTTTCTTTTGTTGAGATAAAGCCACAAAAGCCTGATAATAATCTTCTTCTTTACTGACATGCTCTAACATTTGCTGGTTTTCATTTATAGTGCAAACATCCTCGCAATCTATAACAAGTTCATTGGAATCTCTAGGATGTTTTAAAGGAAGTTATAGCTAAGTCAGATTTGACATACACAGTGTATGTGCTTATACACGTTCCATTTAATGCTGGAATCAAAGCACATGAAGTGATTATCTATGAATGCAGGCGTTACATTTGCTGCATATTAATCTGCACGTGTATTGAACCTCATTAACTTGTAGGAAGGACATTTCCATCACTTTCGAAGAGATGGTATTTTCCATCCTCGTCTTTAACAATGACCTCCTTGTCAGATCTGTGCCTACAGCAAATATCTTTCATTTTGCTGGTTAGTTTGCCTTTCATAAACACAATAAGCCTGTTGAACAGCTTGTCTTTCACAAAGGACATCAATGCAAATATAGCCTTGTCCCAACACTTCACTTGCTTTCCATGTAAATATATATGAGTGTGTGATTCATTCACTTTCTATGCATTTTTGTGTTGAGTCCTACATACAGCCTATAGCAGTAAGCCCAGCATTTTACATTACTCATGTAGTAGTCCTAGAAGTATGAGGCATACTCAGATGTGTCAGGATCACTTTTCAAGGTTCCTAGTGTGACATGAAGCATAATTTCAAATGCTGCTGCATCTCTTTCTTCCAGGAGTGTTCTAAGAAGCTTGTAGACATCAGCTTGTTTTTCTTGACCTTGAATTTTGCTCTTAATATTTTTTATCCAGGCCTTGTCCACTGCCCACTACAATAAAGCCTCATTTTAGGAGTTTCCATTGTTGAAATTCAAGTATTAAACAAGGATTCTGCTAAGTCAGACATAAAAACCTGAGGGGAACGTTTTCAAGCTTCTGACTTTATGCAGTGGAAAAATATGGAGAATACTTGTCAGCCATTTCTAATTGGGATAAGGAAACCTTTGCCTAATGTCGAGTACCAGAAGTGTCATAAGTTCAAAACCAAACTATTTATCTCATGGGTCCCATAAACGCAAATACAATCATCCCCATACTTCAATATTTCACATTGAGCACTATTCATTATAATTAACACAAAATCTGTGTTTTTAGTTCTGGATGGGACTCGTTCACCCTGTCTTGTGGCTTATAAAACAACACCAGGGATTATCATTTGAGTTCGTTTCATTTACCAATGCCTCAACACTGGTCCCATCATTTTGATACCTGACTGATGCAGAGCACAAATTATTGAATCACTCAATGTTGTACAAACCCTGTTTGGTTAGCAGATGTATCCTTTCTAAATTATAAACAGATAACGATTCTCGTATTTTATCAGTATAGCTTGAAAAGGAATTTTGTTAGCAATATCTACAGCTATATTGTTTCTTTCTTTTTCTGTCAATCCCAAGTGAGCCAATTCATGAGTCTAAACAAATTTGACTTTACATATTCCCTGTTGGTCTTAAATGACTCATCTTTGGAGGACATACTGTACCGATTTTATTTCTCCCTTGCAGTTTTAAATGTCTAACACATTTGCTTTTACAGACAAAATTCCCTGAGCAATAACACACATATAATGTCTATAGCAGTATGAGAACCATAATTTTTCACAAAGCATGACCGTGTTGCTGGCTCAGTTTCTTGTTTCCAACTTTTCAAGTCATCAAATGATGAGAATTCTAGTTCTTCCAATTTGACACATATTTCATGTATGAGGGCAGTCCCAGAAGTACCCGACCTGACGCATATGTAGTGGTTGTTGTTTCAAACAAATGACTATGGTAGAAAGTACCAACCTTATAAAGCTTAAGTTTGAAGTTTGACAATGCTACATTGTTTAGTAATTGTTTGGCATCCATTAATAGTGAATGCTCTCAGAAAATTTGTAAACATGGATAAAACCGTCATTGTTACGTGATACAATACTTTCACTTGAAAGGTCTTAGTCCAACTAATATTAAAGCTGAGCTAGATTCTACTCTGGGGGAGTCTGCTCCTTCGTTTACAACAGTAAAATATTGGGTGGCAGAGTTTAAGCGAGGCCGTACAAGCTGTCAAAACGAATATAGCAGTGGTCGACCAAATGAGATGACCACGCCAGAAATTGTGAAGAAAATCCACAAAATGGTATTGGATGACCATCGACTGAAAGTGTGCTAGCTAGCAGACATCGTAGACATTTCAAAAAGTGCTGTACATTGCATACAGACTGAAAATTTGGACATGAGAAAACTGTGAAAAAGATGGGTGCCACGTTTACTCACAACGAAACAAAAACAGCGTCGTGAGGATGTTTCAGTTGAGTGTTTGCCGATGTTTCACTGCAATAAAGCAGAGTTTTTGCGTCAATTCATAACCATGGATGAAGCCTGGGTCCATCACTTCAACCTGAGATGAAGGAACAGTCAAAACAGCGGATTGAAAGGGGAGAATCGGCTCCAAAGAAGGCGAAGACAATTCCATCTGCAGGTAAGATCATGGCGTCAGTTTTTTGGGATGCGTGCAGGATAATTTTCATTGATTATCTTCAAAAAGGAAAAGCAATCAATGGTGAGTATTATGCAAACTTATCGCAGCGTTTGAATGATGAAATCAAGCAAAAACAGCCACATTTAGCGAAAAAGAAAGTTTTGTTTCATCAAGACAATGCACCAGTTCACACATCCATTACCGCCATGGCCAAAATCAGTGAGTTAAAGCTCAAATTGCTTTCCCATGCACCCTCATTGCCAAATTTAGCCCCCTCTGATTATTTTCTGTTTCCAAAGTTCAAGAAATGGCTTGGTGGTAAAAGATTTGCCAACAATGAAGAGGCAGATAACACTCAGAACTCTATGGTTCTCAATATAAGCAGGGTATCGAAGCGACTGAACATCAATGGGAAAAGTGTATCAAGCTGAAAGAAAACTGTGTAGAGAAATAAAGATGTTTTTTCCCAAAACTTTTGTGTTTTCTTTGTTAGGCCGGGTACTTCTGGGACAGCCCTCGTATCAATTCCAAGTGTTCATTTAAAATATTCTCTGCTGTTCCTTCATAATCTCACAAGCTACACGTCAGTGATTTTTTTGCAAGTAGTCCCTCACCACAATAATCTTGCTGATGGCATTTGAAATTCTTATTGCAAATTTCAACACACTTATACACGTGCGAATGTTTACTTTTTAGGAGAGGTGCAATGGCACTTAACTTTTTGGGATGTGTTTTAGAAAAGGGCTGCCACAAATTCTTATTGTAATTATACATTTTCCCAAACTGAGAGCACCCAAATTGTTTTGTTTCACTCATAATGAAGATAATTCTCCACTTAAAAATTAATTAATACGCATTAAGAAAACTTTCACCCAATTAACACATTCTATGCCTACATATTAAAAAGATCACCATGCTAACAATAACAAAAAATGTCCACAATGCTACGTGCTTTCCAATGGAGAAAGAACTGTGCATCATTTGAATTTCTTCAGAGACCCAAAGCCATAGGACAGTCCCTGTTTGTAATGTCAAGTGAACCTATTCCTTCACCCCAAAAAATGCCACACACACACAACACATTTAGAAAAACCTCCATATGTGTGAACTAAACTCAAAAATAAAAAGTCTGATAAATACTGAACTTCATACTTGAGTTAATCTTCCACACCAAGCCATCTTTCATATGGAAAATTTTTATTAGTTTTGGTTGTTTATGTATGGCTCTTAACAGTTCTGTTCAAAGTACATGTTTAGATATTTGCATGGCAAATAAAACACACATCCTTAATTTTCTGTGAATAGTTTCCAAAGTCCTCTTCTGAATGAGTTTGTACAACTTGTAAATCATAAGAGGTGGCAAAACTTACAGCACAAAAAAATGTAGATTTTCTTAAACAACTAGTCTACTAAACAATTTGGAATTTTAAAAACCAAAACAAAGCCAAATACACTCCACTGAATATCACAGAAGGAAAAAGCTTCCAACAATTTACTTTTCTTCCCATGGCACATGATAAATTAAAACAAATTGCTAAACAACGCAACGTAAGCTTGGCACTCACCAACAAGCAAAATCAGCCTAAATGACATATTGAAAACTAACACCAAAGACAAAATTCCAATACATAGATAAGTCCTAGCATTTACCAAATTAGCAGCAATGACTGTCAACTACGTTAAACAGGGAAAACAAAAAAGAATATAAAATACAAGAAAGCGAAAATACCTGCATTTTTATGTTTAAACTAATTTAAACAGCAAATCATGACATTCGTAATGATCCAGAAACCAATAGTATTGACAATGTGGAAAAATCTCCTGATACAGGAAGATTACCTATTATATTTTAGCCTTTCATCTAACAATCATCTCTCCAAATTTATTCTGCTAGCAGCGACAACTACATAGAAGACTACTTATCCTAGAAAGAAAACTAATCTGATGTGATACATTCACATGACTTTCTCTACCCTCTATCATTTATTAGTGGGAATACAAACTATTCTTACTAAAGCTTATTTTTCTATCAACTACATTTTTATCCAACAAAACCTTTGCAGAAATAGCTACATTACACATTTCGTTATGATACAAAGAGAATGCAATAGTCAAATATTTAAAAACAGGATGCTGTAATTGCCTTAAAATTCCATACTGTTTCCATGCAATCGCGAGAAACTAATGAATGTTGACAAGACTTTAAAGAATGACCAAGTAACGAACAATTCAAACCTTTAATAATGCATATCTTAGAAATGGTTTATGCCACAAAAAAACTTTTTTGAAGTGAATTCTGTGTTTTAAAGAGATCCACATTTGTTTGTGTCGTATGTTTTCGCCTATAACTTAATGTTCAGCAGTTGTACAACATTATACAAAATGCTTTCCAACTGAAGTGGACTTCACAGCCTATTCCCAGAAAATTCAAGATAAACATTTTATTTGTCATGTAAATATCTTGTCATCCTCCGTGGACTAGTGGTACTGTGCTAGCCTCTAGTTCCCAAGGTCGCGGGTTCAAACCCGGCGGAGGGCAATGGATTTTTTTCGGGCGTAAAAATCCTTAGCATGGCTTCCTTCGGAAGGGAAGTGGTCCCGTGTCATAGATTTACGGCACATAAAAGAACCTCAAGCCTGATAAAGAGGCCTCTGAGCAAAATTACAGGTATTTCACGCCCAATAGAATGGGACGCTAAGAACCATAGTAGTTAAAGAGCGTCCATAAATAAAAAACTCAATTTCAATTTGTAAATATCTTTAACATAATTGTATTTTAATCAACATCATTAGAGCCATTTTTTAGAAAATAAAAAATTTTTGTAAAATGCTCTGTGTAAAGGGTAATTTGAGATGGGGGGATTTCCTTGAAAATCTTTGTGTCGTATCCTTGGAAGGTACTGAACCTAATACCAAGTATTTATCAAAAATTTTGTTTTTGAGTTATGCTGCATGCATGCGCACACAGATCTTTCTCTATAATGCCTTTTGTTTTTGTTTTGTTTTTTTGATTCAGGGGCCTCAAAACATGTATTTCTGGTGAAATCTCGGTATTAAATTTTTGGGTAGAATACAATACTTCCCTACTTACTATACGTAGTAGAGAGAGTAGTAAGCTTTTCAAGAATAATTTGTAGAAGAGTGGGTGAAGAAAGAAATGTGAATGTAACACACAAATTTTTTTTTCCCTTTACAACATTCTAAATTCGTACATCAGGTGAAAGAGAGAGGGCGGTTGTCTTATATTTAGACAAATATAGTAACTCAGCAACCACAAGGGATATAAGCTTACAATAAAGAGAGTCGGAGGTTGTTACACTACATCACTATAAGGTACTTACTTTGAATGCGTTTCGGGAGAACGGTTTGCTCCCTTCCCACCACTAACCACATACATCCCCTGGACAGTAACTGACAAAATCAGTTGCAAACAAGCTGACGGGAGAGCAAACCATTCTCCTGTAACGCAATCAAAGTAAGTACCTTTTAGTGATGTAGTGTAACAACCTCCGACTCTCTGACACATCACTGTTACTAGCTTCTCCATCTTCAAATTAATATAAGCTTACATTTCACATTTACTGATAATGCCAAATACAGCCATACTTGCCATGTTTAGAGTCATTTGTATACGGCAACGGGTAGAGAAAGTTATGACTTAAACCTGAGATTTCTAGGTCACTGCTGATTATTATTCAAGGATTCCAAACTTCTCTATTACTTGCCTCTGCTTTTAAAAATTACTTAACAAACATTACCATTAATACACAAGCATACTTGTGACCTCGGACACAATTCCACGGACAAAGCCACCTTACAAGTAAAAATGTTGGTCCCAGTCATGTGGGCACAACTTCGACATTACAGGCTCCATCAGTAAACCCCATATGACAAAACAACGCAATACAAAAGTCGTGGAATGTGTTTCATTTGTACCAAATTTGGCACCAAAAAACCAATGTAAAGTTTACTGGTGCAAGGAACCAATACAAAACAAAGGCACCTCATTCAAATTATCTTGGGAAATCGGTCCATGAGAGATGATCTAGATATACTTCTACATTCCAAAATGGGGCAAAAACTTTCACAAAGCGATATTAAAACATACCACAGTTTGTTTAAAAGAGCCGCTATACAATATTATACAAATATTTGTTATACATTTTACTACAATAAGAAATAATTTACTTTCCTATATACACGCACATTAAGTTGCTAATCAGGCACGGTGTAGAGGTAAATCAGACGGAACATGGTCGACAAATGCAGCTGGGAACTGACCACTCCTGTCACCGCACTTGCCATACAGCCAGTCATTGTTGACTCTGCTTATCACACATACTGTATCACCTTCCTGTAAACAATCCATTCAAACAAATGTATAAGTTACATCATAAATCTAATTTATGCAATTCTAGTATTAATTACAAATACACTGCTATCATGCTCAGCATGATAATTCATGTATAACTGCATCTTTCTAGTGAGGGTGCCATAATACACAGCCTTTGTTTGGATGCACAGTTGGCCTAATGGGAATTTTCTGGCAATGGGAAGCACACTGTCAGCAGAGTCGGATATCATAACCCTTAAATTCAGGCGCATAGATTTTTCATGCTAATTATAACTACAACAATCACACACCTTCACCCCAGGTGATGTTGAAAATTATGTTCTTGTGCCGCCAAACATCTCTTACATCTTTTCAACAAAATTCATATTAACATTCATTAATTTTTCATGGCAATGTAAATAGCACCATACATTGTCCATAAAAAAAAATTAAAGCTGGTCTATAGAGCTATTTTTAACATCACCCAACACCCATCTTATAGGCTTTTCATTTTAGAAGTTTAGTGGTATTCCAAGTTTAGTGTCCTGGTTTGCAAAATTCATGATTACTGTGTAAGCTTTCTTAGACATTTGTCTGTACTTTGTTTTAACTTTTTTCTGATGTCATTGAGTTTTTCCTTTGTAAGAACACAGCGGTTCACTTTTGGTTTCCTATCAAGAATAGATCCTGTTTCCTTAAATCTATTCACAAGATTAGGAACTGTTTCTCTGTGAAGTGCACAAACAGCAGGGAATCTGTCTATAATCACTGTCGCACTTCTCTACAAGAGTTTGTCACATACGAATCATACATGATGATTGTGTGCGCTAATATATATATATAGACTTTTCAGCATTATAACAGCACTAACACGCTATAACACATGTTATCGCAAAGTAACAACTGATTAACCAGCTCAAGGAGAGGTGGGAATGTGGAAGGGAAACAACCGGTTAGAAGCAGTGCAGGCAAACTCCTAATTCAGCCACACATCTAAACAAAAGCTCTGCATCTGCTTAACAACAATGGCATATTAAATATATTGAAGTGCATAAATTTATAATGCATTTCATTCTAATTCCCTCTTAAGCCACAAAATTCTAATCTTCTGTAATATTGCATTTTTCATTCCCTTTTATTTGTGTAGGCAATGCATGTATAATGTAACAATCAAAATCTTCATTAATCGATAAGCCACTGTACATGTAACACTCATCTAGGCTATAAATATAGGTTATGAATAGTTTTCTCTTCTTGGATGAATCAATAAAAACTAGCGGAAAGACTGCCAACTTGGAAATACATAATTGAGTTGTGAATGGATTGGTGATACTTTAGTTTCACTTACTAAGTTTTCATTCAGAAGACGTTTGTCTTCATCAGCTGTATGTCCACTGGCATCTGGTAGTAGATCCCCCTAATTCAGTATCAGTTGTACTGTCAACTTCACTATATCGTCTACCAACAGAATTTCAAAATTTATTACTCTGTGTGCATTTTTTCCTGAGAGTTTTGCTGGTATTTTGGCATATTTTAAAGTTGTGTTCTGTTGACCAAAAATGGTGAACTACAGCAGATTTGTCTATTTCCTTAAGTTTTAAATTTCTTAGGTGTTCCTTTAGTCTCATTTGCAGGCTTCTCTTGGTTTTTCCTATTATATTTCATTGCAGCCTGCACAATCAATCTGATTTCTTAGTGTTCTGTGAAGTGTCCTTTAATGCACGATGTAAATTTCTGAGGTTCAGAGTTCTATGGAGCTAATTTTTTAAGTGAAATTAGTATCACCACTCCATTCACAATTTCAATTATGTTAAAAAGTTTCACCATTTATAATCACTTCTAATAACTTAGTGTGTGACTAGAGACGGATTCTAAAAGTTGCCTACTGCATATTTATGGTAATCAGTAAATAATTTGTTATAACTTAATAACAATTCTTGTTTTGCTCTTTTCCACTCATAAAATGTGTTATAAGCTCTATAGTACAATTTTTAGATTTGGTGCAATTAGCTGTGAGTTAGTTTCCTTCAACAATTCTAAAAGAATTACCTTCCATTTCAACTGAATTATTCCCCACATTAATTTTATAAATAAACAAACCAAAGATACTAAGCAAGCTTCTTGTTGCTATGAAACCATCACATTTTTTCAGCTAACAAGTAAATAAAATGATATTTAATTCTGTGATTTATAATGCTAGCATTACATAAAATGCTATATGCAACTGGTGTATATCTTTTTTGTGCCACTTGTGAAAACTAGCACATTTGCTGTTGCTTATGCACTAAATGTCCACTCCGTGCTACAATCTAAAGGATAATACGCTTATTACATAAATAACCATTAAGTAACAGATGAGACGGTAATTTGTATCACAAATTACTTTAATGTAAATAATGATAGTAATATGAATATGTATTTTTATGTAACATTGATTTCAGAGGTTTAATAATTGTAATTATTATTGGTAAATAATAATATACGGCTCTACTGAAACTGTCAACAATAACGCAATAATGCAGCGAGGGGATGAGTTGTTTATCATTACCGGGAACCAGGAAGTTACGTAATGTTTCGCGCCTTTTCGGTAAAAGCTTCTAGAATTTTCCCTAAAAGTAATATGTATTAGTGGTTTTCATTGGATAATAAAATAGACGCTAATGTTGGCGCGTTTTATTAGCCAATAGCATTTCATTTATAATCATTAGGCGTATCTTAAGGCAAGCCTATAAATAGTGTAGATTCAAGGGAGCGTTCTCCCAGTGCAACAAGATTCTCGACACATTACACATCGTCCCCAGTTCAACGGAATTCTCAGTACACTACATATAGTCAGTCAGTCCTTCATTTCGTCAAGTTACGCGCAACAGAATTACAAGAACTATTATAAAGTATTATACAGTTAAATATATAAAGTTGAAGTACGTGAATTAAAAGTGAGAAGTTATTACAAACAGTTTCAGTATGGCGAGTATCCAAATAAATATGTGAAAGTGTTCGTGAACGTGTTCTGCAATAAAGATTATAAAACTAATTTCTTCATCAGTATCATTTCTGGACAAAAGATTTCTTTCCGCTTCACACCCTGCAAGAGATACAAGTTCTACCAAGAAAAGATGATAGCTAGCCGGAGGACAATATACATAACCTTAAATTCTTTCAGAAACTAATTGATACAAATTGCTACACCAGATGGAGTTAAACGGACCAGACCAACGAATGACGTCACACAAGATGGCAACACGCGTGAAGTAAACATATATTTGCTCTCGTAAATTGGCTTCCAAACGCGGAGCTAAAATAATGTTACAATAAATACAACATTAATACCGTCGCATAATTGGCACCCAGAACGTGGGGCACGATAACTAGGAAAGGAACAAGAATAACCAAGAAGAATTGAGAGGACCAAAGGGGCGAATGCAGCGGTGAAATCATCTACAAGACGCAGATTCCAGAAACAAAAGGGACGACAGACTTCGACCGTAATTCCGAGATCAACTACAAGACGACGTAGATTCATCACAACACAACGCAGAAGCGACATACAAATCTAGGAGAATGGGGCAGAACGCTGGACATCAAAGTAACAGCAACGGACAGCATAAGTAAGGTTAGAATATCTTAATTTTTTTTGTTAAAAAAAAAAAAAAAAAAGGATAAATAAATGTACCTTAGGAGCGGTAGGATAATAAAAACAATGGCTGCTAGTAATACAGAAGAAATAATTATGGAGGGAGATAGTGTAACAGTTATCTGTGATCCAATACAAATTACAGGAAATAGCCCAGACTTTTTAGGATTTGAAGATGAAAATGTTAGTGCAGAAAGTGAGAATAGAATAGCAGGAAATGTTAATTTTGATGTTAGTATGATGGAAATGCTGAGAAATATGAATGAGAATATGAATAAATTAAGGGAAGAATTAAGGGGAGATATGCAAAAGAGTAGTGAGAAATTAGAACAAAAATTAACTCAGAGTAATGAGAAATTAAGGGAAGATATGCAAAAGAATAATAGGGAATTAAGAGAAGATATTGATAGGAGTTTAGAACAAAAACTAGATCAGAATAAGAGAGAATTGAGGGAAGATATTGGTAAAAGCTTAGAACAAAACAGGGAAGAAATTGAGAAGAAATTCATGGAGCTAGATAGTAGTATGATTAGAATGAAAAATGAAAATCAAGAAATGATAGCACATGAAATAGGTGAAGTTTCAAAGAAAATGTTAGACATGAGCAGGGAAATATCTAACCAAAAAAGTGAGGTTAACAATAAAATAGAGCATGTTAATGTAAAATGTACAGAGTTAGGTAGCCGAATGAGTAGCATTTCAAGTGAGTTAAAAGAGATGATGGAGGCTACAAATGCAGATTTAATACAGGTGCAAGTTAATTTCAGAGGGGAAATATCTGAAATTCAGAAGGAGTCAGAAAAACAGAGAAATAAATTGTCTGATGAAGTTAAAGATTTGAATCAAAAGCTAACTTCTGAAATTAACAAACACCAAACTGTTCAAAATGAGAATAATAAAAAATTGGAACAGACAATAGAAAATCTGCAGGGTACTGTAAATAGATTAGAATTGAATTCAAGGGCAAATATATGTGATGTACATGTGTCAGATGTACAAAATAATGATAGAGGTAGTTCCTCAGGTATGACAAATAATGTGAGTGATGCGGCAGCTTCATCCATAGCTAATGCTGAAACTCAGAGTGCACAAGTAACACTAGAGAATTTAAATATGGGAATAGGGAATTTGCAAAATTACAATCATATCTTAAGTGATTTTCCACTTCCAAAATTTAATGAAAACTCCAGTCCAGTACAGTTCATTGCAGAATTATCAGAGTATTTTCAAATTAAAAAGATACCTGAAGCATTGAAAATGATAGTTGTCAAAAGATGTTTGGACCAGAAAACCTTAGATTGGTTACAAATGGTATCAGGGGGTGAAATTTCATATGAATCTTTTAAGAGATTATTCATGAACAGATTTTGGAATGTTACGGTACAGCAAAGAATACGAGCAATGCTTAGTCATGGTCAATTTAATCCACGAGAGGGAATATCGATGACTGATTACTTACTAAAACATGCAAGTCAGGTTAGAAACTTGTCACCTCCAATCAGTGAGGAAGATTTTGTGAGTTTGCTCGCAAGGCATTATCCTATAAGGATACAAAATTACTTATTAATTGCAAAACCACGGAACATCTATGAGATGACAGAATTAATAACAGCTTTGGAACAACAGGAAGAAGATATGTCTCGGGAGTGGGAACATAGATTTTTAGATGTACGAGATAGAAGAAATTACCAAGGTAGTTATCAACAAATAAGAGGACAAGACAGACATCATGAAATTAATACCAGACAACGGTATCAATCATATGTTCCACAATTTAAAAGATCAAGGATAGATAGGAGACCAGGCCGGCAGGAACAAATAAATTATGTCAGGACAGAAAGATTGCCTGAAAGAGGACAAAATTATGGAAGGAGGTACACTAGACAGAGGGGAAATTTCACTCACTGGAGGGAAAATAATAACCGAGAAAGATCTGAGGAACGGCAAGAAAATTACGTGCCAAGGGGACAAAATGTCAAAAATCGAGGATTTCGAACTCGAGGAAGGGGAACTCAAAACAATGGTAGCGACACTGAGATAGATTTAGCGCCTGTTAGGAATGGCAGTCCCGTACTTGAACATGGAAATAACCAGGAAAACTGTTAACAGACTCCTGTGCAGTAGGTTCTCAGGACGTCTTTAATAATTCAGTATCCATTACCAATACAAATCATACACCTACACATACACCCTGTAATAAGATTACAGCAACAAAAGATAAGGGAGAAAATTTTGAGTCACCTCATGTTAGAATGGAAATTGCGAAGAAAGAAATCATTGCAACTATAGATTCTGGTTCATCAGCTTCAATTTGCTCACAGAAATTTTACATAAATTTGATTAATGAAGGTAACAAAATTATGGCTCTTCCCACTAGTAATTTAGTTTGTCGTGTTGCAATTGGAAGAACTACACAGGTCATAAAAACACAAGCTCTACTTAGCATACTTATTGGCGGAGAGAATTTTGAGGTTATGTTTCTAATTGTAAACCATCTGATTTGTGACATAATTATAGGATGTGACTTCCTACATGAATATGAAGCATGTATAGATTTTAAACATGAAGAGTTAAAAATAACAAAGGAAGATAGAGAAATAAGGGTACCATTTATAAAAGAAAAAGTTTCTGTAATCGAGATGACAAAGGATGAGAAAAATATTTGTGACCAAGAGTTTTTTGTGCAAATAACAGAAACTGATAGAAATAATCAAATAAAGCAGGTAGTCACAGAATATGAAGGGAATACTACGCCATATTTTCAACAGCTAGCAGAAATGCCAGAAGAAGTAGAGAAATTTGTAATCCAAACAAAAGACGACCATGTGAGCGAGACAAACAACAGCAGGAAAGAGAAGAGAAATGAGGAAATAATACACAAGTGTGAAGAAGCTTATAATCTTACGATAATGCAAAAACAAATCCTTCATGATGTTTTGATGAACATTAGTTCAGTATTTAGTAATATCCCAGGCAGATGTAATGTATATCAGCATACATTTCAAGTAGAAGACGTACCACCATATAGGCACAAGTATGACAATTTACCTATAAGTCTTCGAGACAAAGCTAGACAATTAATAAATAGCATGTTAGAAAATGGGATTATTGAGCAAAGTAATTCTCAATACATAAATTCAATCTGCTGGAGTATTAAACGAGATGGTAGTTTGAGATTAACTTTAGACGGCAGATATGTCAACAAGTATATGAAACCAGATCATTTTCAAAGTGAGGGAATTGAACAACTAATTACAAAACTTTCAAGAGGAAGATTTTTGACATCCATTGACCTCACTGCATCATATTGGCAAGTGGAATTAGATCCGCAAGTGCGTGATTACACTTCATTTCAGTACTCAGGGATTCAGTATCGCTTTTGTGTAAATCCTTTTGGTTTAAAAAATTCAGGAAGTGGATTTTTGAGAGCCATTCACAGTATCTTTGGAAATTCTGCAGATGACTTTTTAATAAAGTATATTGACGACTTCTTAATCATTAGTCAAACATTTGAAGAACACATGAATAATGTCCATTATGTGTTAAATAAACTACAACAACATGGTATGACTGTGAACATACTAAAATCAAAATTTTGTGTCAAGGAAATAAATTTTCTGGGTTATGTAGTGGATGAACGAGGTATAAGACCTGATCAGAAAAGAATAAAAGCAATAATGAGAATTCCGCCACCCAGGAACGTAAAACAAATTAGACGTCTCTTAGGGGTATTGAACTTTCAGAGTAAGTTCGTACCAAGATATTCGGCCGAAATAGAACCACTGCGGCAGCTACTCCGAAAGAACAATAAGTGGAAATGGACAGAAGATCATCAAAAATGTTTTGAAAGAGTAAAAGAACTCTTTGCTAAGTCCATATTACTTGAGAGGCCCAGAGAAGATTTGGAATATGAAATTTATGTCGATGCATCAATGCAAGGATACGCCGGAATTTTAGGACAGCGAGACATCAACAATGACTTTCACGTCATTAGTACAGCTTCTAGAGGACTTACAAATATTGAGCGAAATTCTTCAGTGACTCAGTTAGAAATTGGAGCACTATATTTCTCATTAATTCGTTTTAAAACCTATATTTATCAGCAAAAGGTGAAAGTATATTCAGACCACATAAGCTTAACTTTCATACAACGGTGTAGATTATGTAGTGGAAAACTTGCTAGATACATTCATGCAATATCTGCATTCGATATTGAGATTATCCACATTCCTGGCAAAAACAATACCTTCAGTGATTTACTGTCAAGATTGAACTACAACCCACAAATTCCCGAAAATATTGAAAGGCCTAGAAATGAAGTCAAAATATTGACAATTGAAATTCCTTTAAGCAAAGAAATGATTAGAAAATTGAAGAATATGGGGGAAATTCAAAATGAGGATGCAAAATTATTTGAACTTAAAGAAAATGCACCATTGATTGAGGAGGCAAAGAAAGAAATTATAGCAATTCGAGATGGGACATTATACAAAAAGCATGGAAAAGAAATGCCTAGTTGGAAGGTAATGGTTCCGAAAAGCATGGAAAAGGAACTAATTAAGAATTTTCATGAAGGTTAGCACACTCAGGGACGGACCGAACAACTTCTATGATTTTAGAGAATTTATACATATCCAAATTGCGTCAAAAAGTTCGGAAATTTATATCGTGCTGCAACCTGTGTCAGAAGGCAAAGCAAATAAATGCAGCATATGCATTTGAAACTAATTCGGTTATAAGGGACAAGCCGAGATGTGTAATTAGTATTGATATTCATGGTCCGATGCCTCCAAGTCAATTTGGAAATAAATATATATTTGTCTGTTATGATATATTCAGCAAATATGTAAGAATTTACCCTTTGAGAAAACCTACAGGTTTAGCATGTTTAAATAGACTACTTAAGTCATATGTGATAGAAGAAGGACCTATTCAATCTGTATTGAGCGATAATGCTTCGTATTTCACAGGAAAAAAATTTATGGATGGACTGAAAGAAAATGGCATTAAACAATATTTTTCGTCAAGATACAGACCGAACTCCAACCCAGTGGAGAGGGAAATTAAGGAAATTTCAAATTATTTAAGGGTGTTATGTCATCGAAAACACACCCAATGGTATGGATACGTGAACTTTGTTCAGAACCTACTAAATGAAACCATAAACAATGTGACAGGATATAAACCATGTGAACTTAAGTTGGGAAAGAAGATCAATACAATGTGTAAAAAAATTCCAGAAGCCATTCCAGAGGCGCATTCGATACCACCAACAGAAGAAGAGATGTTCCGAAAAGCATTTGAGAGGATGAAGAAAAAAGCCATAAAAAGAAAAATGAAACATGAAGAAAAGAAGAGAAAGGAATGGAGGATCAAAATAGGAGATTTAGTTTTGGTTAAAACCAAGAAATTATCGGATAAAGAAAATAAACTTTATTGGCGAATGTTTCTCAAATACCATGGACCATATGAAGTTGTTGAAGTGTATGGAACTAACACATATGAGTTATGTAATCCAACAACTCGAAAAAGCATAGGAAAGTTCCATATTGAGATGCTTAAACCATACAACCATGAAGATCATGGTGAAATAAAAGACAATGATGATAAATAGTAAATGCTGGATAGTTAAAGGCGAAATGCAGAATAATGTATTGGAACGTAAGAGGGTTAAATAAATATGTATGTCATAGAAATGGAGAAATAAATTTTAGACATGACTAAATGATTGAGAGGAAAATAACATTTTATTAGTAACTGAACATGTGAAACAAAGCATGATATTATATTAAATTAAAAGTACGTAAATACAATTCCAAGAGTATTGTTAAAATAAAATTCAAAATAACAAAAATGGTAAAAATAATTCAAAACAAATACTTATGTAGCAAACAGAAAAGGTGAAACATTGTCAAGATTTAAGAGATGTAAATATACTTGCAAAGTACAAAATAACAAAAAAATTGGTAAATATAATTAAAAGTAATTGAAACAAATACTTATGTAGCAAACAGAAAATGTGACACAGTGCCTAGATTTAAGAGATGTAAATATATGTAAAGGGTGAATATTTTGGTAAATATGTATAGTAATTACAAAAAAATTCTTGAATTGATAAATTTTTGGTAACAATATAAGAAAGTAAACCATTTTTTGTAACACTAGTTAAATAATTTAGGGCAAAGTATTTGCTATAAAAAAAAAATTGTAATGTAAGATTAATATCTAAATTAATTAAACCAAAGCCAGTAAGTAGTAGCGAGATAAAATATATGTCGTGTGCTAAATGCGTGTGAAGTGTTAAGTGAAAGTGATAACGTGTGTTCCAAGATTTAGGAGACTAAAAACACAATTTTAAAATTTCTAAACAAGTTATAAATATTTATAATTATGTTTCTAGTGGGGCATATGAGACGGTAATTTGTATCTCAAATTACTTTAATGTAAATAATGATAGTAATATGAATATGTATTTTTATGTAACATTGATTTCAGAGGTTTAATAATTGTAATTATTATTGGTAAATAATAATATACGGCTCTACTGAAACTGTCAACAATAACGCAATAATGCAGCGAGGGGATGAGTTGTTTATCATTACCGGGAACCAGGAAGTTACGTAATGTTTCGCGCCTTTTCGGTAAAAGCTTCTAGAATTTTCCCTAAAAGTAATATGTATTAGTGGTTTTCATTGGATAATAAAATAGACGCTAATGTTGGCACGTTTTATTAGCCAATAGCATTTCATTTATAATCATTAGGCGTATCTTAAGGCAAGCCTATAAATAGTGTAGATTCAAGGGAGCGTTCTCCCAGTGCAACAAGATTCTCGACACATTACACATCGTCCCCAGTTCAACGGAATTCTCAGTACACTACATACAGTCAGTCAGTCCTTCATTTCGTCAAGTTACGCGCAACAGAATTACAAGAACTATTATAAAGTATTATACAGTTAAATATATAAAGTTGAAGTACGTGAATTAAAAGTGAGAAGTTATTACAAACAGTTTCAGTATGGCGAGTATCCAAATAAATATGTGAAAGTGTTCGTGAACGTGTTCTGCAATAAAGATTATAAAACTAATTTCTTCATCAGTATCATTTCTAGACAAAAGATTCCTTTCCGCTTCACACCCTGCAAGAGATACAAGTTCTACCAAGAAAAGATGATAGCTAGCCGGAGGACAATATACATAACCTTAAATTCTTTCAGAAACTAATTGATACAAATTGCTACACCAGATGGAGTTAAACGGACCAGACCAACGAATGACGTCACACAAGATGGCAACACGCGTGAAGTAAACATATATTTGCTCTCGTAAATTGGCTTCCAAACGCGGAGCTAAAATAATGTTACAATAAATACAACATTAATACCGTCGCACAGAACAGTGGGAAATATAAATGTTCACAATTACAGGCAACTAACATGCCCTTTTAAATGTAGGAAACAGAAGAAGAAATCCATTTTACCTTTTCCTGCCATTACTGTAATTCACAATTATCAACAACAAATGAGCACATTTATCAAGGCAGACCAAATTGAATCAGTTTCTCTGTCCAATTTCAGGGCTGCCAACCTAATGTTTTATATGTACACGTTAACACAGGAATTTGCATCAAATTGAAAATAATAAATTCCATATTTATCCAAATACAAGACACCTCAATTTCCATAAATTAATGTGGGATTTAGCAGTTGTGACTATTTCATTATTTTACTACATGTTTTCTGATTATTAGTATCAAACACTACAATGGTGCCAACACAACTATAATGGATGTAGTTTTTTATTTAAGCCCCATTTATGCAAGGAATTTTACGTCACACAACAAGTAGTGACACAATCTGAAGTACACGAGTTTAATGGAGGCATTTATACCATACAACAGTCACGTAAAATTCTGTGTCGCACGCACACTCAAAAACAAGTCAGGTGGGCTTTCAGTGTGCACGACACACAAGGGAGACGCATGGCCACATTATGCATGGGTGTATATGGACCTGTTTATGCACTTCAAGTTGCCATATTATAAGCGAGACAGTCGAATCAGGGAAACCCGATCAGTAGTTTTCATTTTTCAGTGAGGTTTTTGCTTTCATGTGTTGTGGGAAAGATCTGACTTTCGTCACTCACACTTTTATCAAGATCAATAAAGAGCACTTTATAAAAGAAACTCATATTAGGAATTCAATTTGGGATATTGCTTCAGAAAATACAAGAGCATGACAAAAAGCAACTTAGCATTCAGGTTCCTAAATACACTGTCCAAGAATTATTTTCATCTAGTTTTTTGACTTAAGTGTTTGCACTAATAGTATGTACAACATAAAGGAATCCATGCTGTCTAACCAAATGTGGGAATGGACTGGTAGAACTGATATCCCCAACAGGGCACAGCTTGATGAGCCATGCAGCATACATAAATAGACCACTAAAGCTTCTGCCATGTCTATCATTCTTTGTCACGTGAGACATCGTTTGCATAAATGGAGCCTTAGACACTGTACAATGCATTATTGTTATGATTTAAGATTCTGGAAGGAGGCAAACAGGAATGAGAGTGGAGAAATGTAAATCAGCCTTTTACTGTGCAGGCATCCTATGCCAATACGATATTGCAGTCACAGATGCAGAAAGTAATTTCTATTTTAGCCTTAAAAGAAAGCTTTTCCTTATGAGAAACCTTATAATCCCCCCTAAGCATGTTGGTAACTAGCTTTACAATGTGATACGGTAATTTGTATCACAAATTACTCAGATGTAATTAATAATAGTAATATGAATATGTATTTTTATGTGACATTGATTTCAGAGGTTTATTAATTGTAATTATTATTGGTAAATAATAATATACGGCTTTACTGAAACTGTCAACAATAACGCAATAATGCAGCAAGGGGGTGAGTTGTTTGTCATTGCCGGGAACAAGGAAGTTACGTAATATTTCGCGCGGTTTCGATAGAAGCTTCTAGAACATTTCCTAAAGCATATGTATTAGTGGTTTTCATTGGATAGTAAAATAGACGCTAATGTTGGCGCGTTTTATTAGCCAATAGCAGTTCATTTATAATCTTTAGGCGTATCTTGATGCAGGCCTATAAATAAGCCAGGTTCGAGGTAGAGCGTCCCCCAGTTCTACAAAATTCTCAGTACTATACACGTCGATCTCTCAGTTCATTTATTTCGCCAAGTTACGCGCAGCAGAATTACGAGAATTATTATAAAGTATCATACAGTTAAAAATTACATAAAGTTGAAGTATGAGAGTTAAAAGTGATAAGTAAGAAGTTATTAAAAACAGTTTCAGTTTGGCGAGTATCCTGATTCATATGTAAAAAGTGTTAGGGAACGTATTCGACAATAAAAGTTATAAAACCAATTTCTTCATCATTATCATTTCTGGATAAAAGATTCCTTTCCGATTCACACCCTGCAAGAGATACAAGTTCTACCAAGATAAGATGATAGCTAGCCGGAGGACAATATACATAACCTTAAATTCTTTCAGAAACTAATTAATACAAATTGCTAACGTCAGAGGGAGCTACGAACCAAACAAAGAAGGACGTCACAGGATGGCAACGCGTGAAGTAAAAACACATATTTGCTCTCGCAAATTGGCTTCCAAACGTGGTGATATATAAATGTTAAATAATTACAACATTAATACCACATCATATTGGCGCCCAAAGTGGGGCGAAGTAACCAGGAAAGGAAGGCGAAGTAACCAGGAAAGGAAGGCGAAGTAACCAGGACGTAGGGGGAAGTGACCAGGAAAGGAAAACGATGACCAGGAATGAATCAACATAACCAGGAAGGGACGAAAGCAGCAGTGAAATGATCTACAAGACGCAGATTCCAGAAACAAAAGGAACGACAGACTACATGGATGATTGGACATCGTAATTCCGAGATTGCAAGGCAACAAAGAATTCAACTACAAGACGACGTAGATTCATCACAACACAACGCAGAAGCGACATACAAATCTAGGAGAATGGGGCAGAACGCTGGACATTAAAGTAACAGCAACATAAAGCATCACAAAGGTATCGTAATTTTTTTTTAGAAAACAAAAACAATGGCTGCTAGTAATACAGAAGAAACAATGATGGAAGGGGATAGTGTAACAGTTAGCTGTAATTCAATACAGGATACAGAAAATAGCTTAAACAATGTAAAATTTAAGGGAGAAAATGTTAGTGCAGAAAGTAAGAATAGAATAGCAGGAAATATTACTATTGATGCTAGAATGATGATGGACATGATAAGAAATTTTTTTGAAACGGTAAGGGATGATATGCAAAAGAATAGTGAGAAATTAGAACAAAAACTAACTCAGAACATGGATAAGAGTTATAGGGAATTAAGGGAAGATATTTGTAGGAGCTTTGAACAAAACAGAAAAGATATTGGTAGGAGTAATGAGATATTAGAGCAAAAAGTAGATCAAAGCAGTGAAGAAATTGAAAAGAAAGTTACGAAGCTAGATAGTAGTATGCCAGAAATGAAAGATGAAAATGAGGAAGTAAGTGAGATAGGAGAAATTTCAAAGAAAATGCTAGACATGAGCAAGGAAATAGGTAACAAAGAAAGTGAGGTTAATACTAAAAGTGAGGTTAATGTAGAATGTACAGAGTTAGGAAGTCAAATGAGTAGTATTTCAAATGAGTTAAGAGAGATAAACGAGGTTAGGAATGTAGATGTAAATGAGGCGCAAGTTAATTTCAGAGGGGAGATATCAGAAATACAGAATGAGACAGTAATGCAAAGAAATAAATTGTACCAAGATGTTCAAAATGAAAACTCCAGTCCAGTACAGTTTAGTACAGATTTGTTAGAGTATTCTCAAGTTATAAAGATAGCAGATGAATTGAAAATGAAAGTTGTCAAAAGATGTGTTGTTCAAGAAACTTTAGATTGTTTTCAAATGTTATCATGTGATGAAATTTCAAATGAATACAAGAGGTTATTCATTAACAAAAATTTGAAGGTTAGGTTACGGCTACGAGTAATGTTTAGCCACACACAATTTGATCCAGGAGGGTAAATAGCAATGTGATGTAAAGTAAATGCTGAATAGTTAAAGATGACTTGCATAGAAATGTATTGGAACGTAAGAGGGTTAACTATTTATATATGTCATTTGAAAAGAGAAAGAAGTTATAAAAAAAAAAAAAGAAAAAAAAAAAAAAAAGAAAAGAGAAATGTTTAAATTTTTAGTAACTGTAACGACATTTGAAAATTAAGAATGCAAAGATTGAAATTTAATATGATATTAAATTAAAAGTACGTAAATACAATTCCAAGAACATTGTTAAAATAAAGTACAAAATAACAAAAATGTGTAAAATTACATAAAACAAATACTTACGTAGCAAACAGAAAAGGTGAAACATTGTCAAGATTTAAGAGATGTAAATATATTTGTAAAGTACAAAATAACAAAAATGGGTAAAAAAAAAAATTAAAAAAAAAAAAAATACTTATGTAGCAAACAGAAAAGGTGAAACATTGCCTAGATTTAAGAGATGTAAATATTTGTGTAGAGGGTGAATATTTTGGTAAATATGTGTAATAATTACAAAAAATCTTAAACGTATAAATTTTTGTCAACAATGTAAGAGAGTAAACAATTTTGAAACAGTGATTAAATAATTTAGGGTAAAGTATTTGCTATAAAAAAATTTGTGATGTCAGATGAATATCTAAATTAATTAAACCAGAGCCAGTAAGTAGTGGCGAGATAATAGAGGAAAAACATGTCATGTGTTAAATGCGTGTGAAGTGTAAAGTGAAAGTGATAGCGTGTGTTCCAAGATTTAGGAGACTAAAAACACAATTTTAAAATTTCTAAACAAGTTATAAATATTTATAATTATGTTTCTAGTGGGGCATATGATACGGTAATTTGTATCACAAATTACTCAGATGTAATTAATAATAGTAATATGAATATGTATTTTTATGTGACATTGATTTCAGAGGTTTATTAATTGTAATTATTATTGGTAAATAATAATATACGGCTTTACTGAAACTGTCAACAATAACGCAATAATGCAGCAAGGGGGTGAGTTGTTTGTCATTGCCGGGAACAAGGAAGTTACGTAATATTTCGCGCGGTTTCGATAGAAGCTTCTAGAACATTTCCTAAAGCATATGTATTAGTGGTTTTCATTGGATAGTAAAATAGACGCTAATGTTGGCGCGTTTTATTAGCCAATAGCAGTTCATTTATAATCTTTAGGCATATCTTGATGCAGGCCTATAAATAAGCCAGGTTCGAGGTAGAGCGTCCCCCAGTTCTACAAAATTCTCAGTACTATACACGTCGATCTCTCAGTTCATTTATTTCGCCAAGTTACGCGCAGCAGAATTACGAGAATTATTATAAAGTATCATACAGTTAAAAATTACATAAAGTTGAAGTATGCGAGTTAAAAGTGATAAGTAAGAAGTTATTACAAACAGTTTCAGTTTGGCGAGTATCCTGATTCATATGTAAAAAGTGTTAGTGAACGTATTCGACAATAAAAGTTATAAAACCAATTTCTTCATCATTATCATTTCTGGATAAAAGATTCCTTTCCGATTCACACCCTGCAAGAGATACAAGTTCTACCAAGATAAGATGATAGCTAGCCGGAGGACAATATACATAACCTTAAATTCTTTCAGAAACTAATTAATACAAATTGCTAACGTCAGAGGGAGCTACGAACCAAACAAAGAAGGATGTCACAGGATGGCAACGCGTGAAGTAAAAACACATATTTGCTCTCGCAAATTGGCTTCCAAACGTGGTGATATATAAATGTTAAATAATTACAACATTAATACCACATCATATGCAGGCTGATATGTTGTGGCCTTGACATCAACCTTTCACATTTCCCACATCCTTCTCCACTGCAATACCCATTCCATTCCTGCAAAATTTAAAACACACTTTTTCCTGCCTGCTAATAGAAAAATATATACCATGAATGCAAGATCTGTGGTTTTCAACACCATAACAAGAGAGAGAGACAGAGAGAGCGAATATTGACTTTTATTCGGATAAGTACAGCTATTATCTTGCACAGTTTGAAAACAAAAGAAAAAGGTGATGGAAGTAGAAAACGGCAGAAATATAATTCATAATTACTTTATTTTAAACTTCATAAAGTGAAACATTTATAGTCTTTGTACTTTATTTTTAGGAAATGTAAAATTCTGTTTAAAAATCTGATGTGATACATTCACACGACTTTCTCTACAAACAAATTTTAAATACAAGGTATGATAAAAAAAAATAATGGCAATTTTTTAATTTCACGAGCTTTATACATCTGATGCTCAAAACTTTTGTTTTACTTTGTTTGTACACATGTTCCTCATGTATGTTTTGCATTTTCAGTTGTTTTGAATATTTAGTTTATCGCTGACAGTCGAAAAAGTTATACATGTTTTCAAGTGCTTGGCAAATTTTTATTTTCGAAAAAGATGGATCAAAGAATTTGCATTAAATTTTGCTTGAAAAATGGAATAAAGAAAAAACATTGATCTCCTAAAAACACGGATTTCTTTTTTGTAGCAGCATTAGCCGTTTTCGAAAGTGTTTCATGCTGCAAGTTTGCGATCCCTTTTCTTGTTTTTTTTTTCTTTCTTGCCTCTTTCCATCGTGAAGGCTTCTTACCATGAATAAACATTTGAATGCTGTAGCTATGCATTTATTGCTGAATTTGAAACTATTCCTTGGTACAAATATATAATGATCAGGGTCCTGATTCTGATGAGTTGATGACATATTTTTTAATTGTTGCATCATAGACAATGCTAACATGTACATAAATCCTAATCATGGGTCCCAAACAATAAAAATGCATATTTATTAGGTCATTTCATACCACTTTCTATTTTAAAGACATTTTTTCTTCTATTTTGTGTCATTTTCCTCCCCTTGCATTTACATTGAGTAATTACTGACAGTTTACATAAGGATAACTTTTCAAACAGCAGAATTTCCACTATTCAACTGAGAGATAAGAGTAACTTTGAACATGCTTTACTTGCATTTTAGAAAAAAACTCCTATTTAATTGTTAGTCAGAAAAGGGTTTCTTGTGGGTGGAGGATAGCTATTATCAGGGGAGCAGGTATCATTACAGTTAAGAATTCATGTCCCAAACTAGGGATGAAACATGTCAGTTTTCCCTTTTTTGCATTAATAAGTGCATACAATGAGGTTGCTATAGTCCTTGTCCTTGTGTTACAGCCTGTGAAGTCCTCTTCATTCACAAAGAATTTTGTATAATCTGAGAACTCAAAAGTGTTAATGCTACAGTCCTGTAAGATGGAGGAACTGCGCCTCGATTTGGAGGCACGGGATTTGCAGGAATGGTCCCAGGTTCGACTTGCATGGATCTTGGATCTCGGGTTGGTGGTTAATATGACTGGTGCATTTTACTGCCTGTTTATTTCCCATCGCCGTTTTAAAATCTCACTCCTGATATATATATAAAAAAAAACACACACACACACACACCCGCACGCCCACATTTCTTTACTGCTGTACTTCATACCATCGCACCTATCCACCGGCACTCACACTTGTTTTCAGAACAACTCCAAGGAAATAACCACAAACAAGGGTCTTTATTTCAAATTTCCTATCTCCCCATTTCACCATCACGTGATTTCTACCTTCCTTCTTATTGGATGCCTGGGGTTCAGAGTACTGGCCGTTTTCTACACATCTGCTTTTCAGGCGACCTAACGGTACACTAACAAAGCGTATTCTGCTCTCACTTAGCTACAATTGAGAAGAAAAACCAACCCCATTTCCTGCCTGCTGCTGGCATTGTCTTTTCAACCCATATTCACATTTACATGTAATGCTCACTTCCAGTCTTATTTAATAATACCATTTCTACTGTTATTAATATTTATTTTCCCTATGGTTATCACTTTATATTTAGATATGCAGAACGTACTGTCTCAAAGATCTGCTTCAAAAAATATTTTCTTAATTCTTTTTTCACATACTTCAAACAAAAACATATATACTTTAAATTAATTTTATATATTATCTCATCATTATTCTTATATTTACTTTTTCTACTTGTATATCAATTGTATCCATGTATAAATAAATTTATAACTTTCTGTCAACAAATTATAACAAAATGTTGAAACTTATAAACAATACAATTTCCACTTAATGTTGAAATTTTACAACACTAGCCTCAGGGAGCATCCTGGTCGACTGTTGCTCTCGTGCCGTGCTGGGTTTTATCAGTAGGTGTGTTGCCAACTGTCTTTTCTGTTAACTGGATGTCATTTACAATGGGAATCTTGAAGTTTATAAGGTCTCCTTTATGTTTTGTCATAAAAATATTCTCCCAGGTATCCAATTTGGAAGGTTTCTTTACGTATTTCATCAATTTAATTCCTGGTTCAATGTTATGATTCTCTGTCCAAAAATGAGCTATGGCCAATTTATCAGTGTATTTGAATTTTAAATTTCTCATGTGTTCTTTCGTTCTGGTGCCACATTTCTCTTTATTTTCCCAATGTAAATCTATTTGCAGTCCTGAAAATTCATTTGATAAATCCCTGATAATTTTGCTTCCAGTGTACTATCTTTCAAAGGATGATTTAATAAATTCCTGATGTTATATTTATTTAGCGGTGCTAAATTAATGTTTAATTCTTTCAAGATTTTTTTAAATTTCAAAAAATATTTTGGTTGAAATGTGAATTTACATATTTCAGTGTAGATTCCTCCAATTTTTCCAAAGTGGTAATTTCTTTTTGTATTATTTTAAGTTTGTCAATTAACTTGTCTATGAAATTAGGATTAAACTTGTTCATCTTAGTTACCATCTCTCTTTCTCTCTCTCTCTGCGCGCGCGCGTGTGCACATTCCATTTCTGTCAGCAGAATATCAATTAGTCTATAAACCAAACTCTGAAAAATAGCATATTGATGTGGTGTTGGATTAAATTGATTGTTAAACTAAATTGAGTTTTATTTATGGACGCTCTTTAACTACTATGGTTCTTAGTGTCCCATTCCATATTCGGCGTGAAAGACCAGTAATTCTCTTTATCAGGCTTGAGGTTCTTTTACGTGCCGTAAATCTACGACACAGGACTACCAGCTTTACTTCCTTTCCGAAGGAAGCCATGCTAAGGATTTTTACGCCCGAAAAAATCCATCGCCCTCCACCGGGTTTGAACCCGCGACCTTGGGAACTGTTTAATGTAGTTATCCAAATGTGTTGGTTTCTATAAATTTCGAATTTTTCTCCCAATTGGCTCCTCATATCAGGGTTTTATCAAATGAATTGTCAGGACTGCAAAAAGATATACATTTGAAAAACAAAGAGAAATTTGGACACCAGAACGAAAGAACATATGAGAAATTTAAAATTCAAATACACTGATAAATCGGCCACAGCTCATTTTTTGACAGAAAATCATAACATTGAACCAGAAATTAAATTCATGAAATACACAAAGAAACCTTTCGAATTGGATACCTGGAGACTGTTTTTATCACAAAACATAAAGGCGACCTTATGAACTTCTGAGATTATTGCTGTAGATGATGTCATTCGGTTAACATAGAAGACAGTTGGCAACACACCTACTGATAAAACCCGGCATGGCACGAGAGCATCAGTTGACCAAGTAATTGATGATAGGGAGGACGGTCCCAGAAACTAGTCTTGTAAAATTTTGACATGTAAGTGGAGATTACATTGCATTTATAAATTTTGACTAATTTTCAACATTTTACTTCAATCATGCTCTACTGTATAAAATACTTCCTAATTATTTATAGAATTTTAATAAATTAAATAAATCTCAGTTTTAAGTCATTTTTTTAAAATAGTAAAGAGTCATTTTAAAGTCAATTGTTCAAACCTTTTTAGCTTATCAAAATCCAGGCACTGATTATGAATAATGTAAACATGTCATCATAATAATACTGCAATAAATAACAGATATATGTGAATTTGTCATTGGTAAAAAAGGTTGTGTAAATGTACATCAGATTTTTAAAAATAGGGTTCACGGAAAAAAGATTTGTTTAATCTATTAATATGAGGCTGCGTAAACAATTTTTATTGCTAAAACACACAATAGATTTTATGTTCAATATATAAAACAATTAGTTGTGATATGACATCTGTATAATCAAGGTATATCTTACTAACCTTAAAAGTGAGGTCATCCCATGTTTCTGCAGCAAATGCATAAATGGCCTTGACATTGTGCCCTTGTGGCTCCCGGGAAGAGCTCAAGGGGACCACCACATTCACAAAGTTAGCTGGAAACATTCCCTCACGGTTGCCAACACGACCATACAACCATTCCGAGTTGATCTCGTGCAGAAGTTGAATTACATCGTTTACCTGCACATGAACCACAGTGTTACTGCTTTGTTTTACATGACAATTAAGGCTGGTTCACAATAACCTGACGATGGTAACCAGAACAGAAAGTAAAACTGCACATAACAGTTTGGTTTACAATACCCCAGAAATTAGAATGGAAATGTATATCAATGACCATACTGACAGCAAAGTAAGTCGATATTGCACATTGTAACATCATTTGTTTGTGACCAATGATATATTTTTAACCTACCTCCAATTCAGCCAACATCAAAATTTGAGTAAAACACTTTCTAAATGAAGATCTATTACAATTTCTGATTCCTCTAGTTGTACTTAACTTCACTCCTTTATTAATAGCATACATTAAAGTTATTTGTTGTTCTTTGTAGTTTTTGCTATTGCACACATTCATTTGCTGGGATTTCTTCTAGTCCCATTATCCCAGCTTGCAATTAGAGACAGCTCTTTGCTTCATGTCACCATTTACTTGAATAATAAACAACACTACTTTCTAAAACTATATTTTTTAACTGGGTAGGTCATATCAAATGATAAATGAATGTAATGATACTCAAAAGGGGCAGGGTACCTAGAGCTTAGATAGACCCAACATTCATCTTCGCAGGATAAGAAAATATCCCGGAAAAAACCTTATTATCCAGGTAGCTCATCCTAACCAAGATTCAAACTCAGGACATCTAGAATGTGAGTTAGACATGCTACCCCTACACCACAGAGCTGGGCTACAACTATTGCTGATAGCTCATACATTGCTGTTACCAAACTATTATTATACGTTACACTTAAAAAACTAGTTTGTGCTGTGTACTCCAGTTTAATTTACCAACTAGATCCATTTCTTCTTAACTCTGAATAAGAACTCTCCTAAATTAATAATCTGAGATTGTTTACAAAAAAAACTGTTTGATTTGCAACTATTTTTGCAACCTTCAGCCACTTATTTTGAATAAACTCATTCCTCCAGATATCTGTGCCTTTGCATTCTAATAAAATGTAGATTCGCATCTTCTTTACTGCCTCATATATGACATTTCTTCTTTTGTCCTTCCCATGTAACCTTTTAGGGCAGCCATCACCATGTTGGAGTAAATTACTTTGAAAGTAACATTTAGTAAAGAAGTCTGTACTATGGAACAATTTACTCTGGAAGTAACATTGGAGAGCTCAATCAGCATTTACATTTTTAGTTATGACTACGGAAGTAAGAGCTATTACTCCCAGAGTATTGTGATTTGCTTGAAGTGATCATGCATAAGGTTATGTGTGATGCAAAAAGGCGGGGGCATCAGCAAGAGAGAGATATAAGTCAAATCCATTTAAACGATACAGAGTGCAAAATATATGATGTAAAGATGTGCTGGAAGAGAAATACCTGGAAACTCGTAACAGACGAGTTTAAGTTAGTTTGACCGACAGGAAACGTACTAAAGAGCAGCTTAAAATTCTTTGGAAACAATGTTCCTAATCTTCATATTTGCATCACTGATCCCTTGCGTGTTGAAGAAGAAATACTCTTACTGATTTCACAAAAGTTCACCATTTTCACTGGATGAATACAAAATAGGAACATGCATGCAGTCAATTGCACCCACGTATGGGAAACTTCAAATCAGGAGGTCCTAGATTCAGTCCCTGGCTGGAGGGTGGAAAGTGAATGGCGTAGAGTGAATGTTTATAAGATCACCTGTAACTTTCTGAAATGTTCTGGTACAAACATACTCACAGGACACACAACAATTGCAATTTAGGTGATACAGCTGAATTATCATCATTTTGTTGTAAATGCTCTCAAAGCAGGTCCAAAAGGAATGTATAAATTCTTTCCCAAATATCGAAACATCCCTTGAACTCTCTAGTATCATATGGATCTTGCCTTACCCGTGCTATATGGATTATCGTTCCTGTTGTTTTCTTTGTCGAGCTTAATGTAATATAAGTGAATGAATGAATTTATTGTACAATTACTTTTACAATGTATATTAATATATCACTGTACCCTTACATCTTATGTACAATTTGTCTTGTGCTTGTTTTCTTATTGAGCCACTTAGATTGCTTGGCTCTCAGGCCTTTATCGCTCACTGAGCACCTCTTTGCTTCTCTTACTTTTCTAGACCATTTTTCTTTTACCTTCCTAAAAATTCTCCCATGCCCTTGATTTTCTTTTCTTCTTTCCCTGTCAACATCTTTATAGTTACTATCTTTCTATCCATATCTTCCCATTTCTTCTCCCACACTTTTTCCTTCCAGCTCCTTATTTCCTTACATTCTCTTCCTCCACACAACTCGCATATCCCTCTTAAATACATTAATCACATTCTCATCCATGCTAAACCTTCCCTTTCTTGTCTATTACAGCAATCAATGTACCTCTCTCTTCCCACTCCCTCTTTATCAATTTATAAAAGCTTAATTTTTTATTTCAAGGCTTCCCCATCTCTCGTCGTTCTATATCTTCCACTCTGTTTCTTACTACTTTCCAAAAGCTGTTTATATTTCTTTCCTCCAACCCCGATATATCCCTCATTCCAATTGACTCCATTATTTTTTCGGTTTCTTTTCACCAGCTGTTTTTGTTTCTTAGAACCTTTTGCTGAGTCAGGCATCTTTATTTCACCTTCCTCCATTTTCATACATCTAAACCAAAATGTTAAAATTTGTTCTATTATTATACCTTTCCTCCTCATTCTTCCTAATTCTACTAATGCAACCTCACCTGGTGCTGCTAATATAAGTAATCCATGAATGCCTCAAAAATCTTCCTCTAAATACAATACTATATTGTAGTTCAACTGACAGGTGGGTTACTCCACAAGAGCAAATACTAATGCTATATTTGCACTGTTGACTTCCACAGTATGTACTCATGACGAAGTTCTCTGACATTTACTTCTGTGGTAATTTACTCTGGAAATATCTGAAAGGAGTACAATACTTAAGTAGTTTACTCTTGTATGGAAGTGGAGTTTACTCTAGGTTGGTGCACACCACCTTTAATATCCAAATTCTCCATTTAAACCTTCCCTATACATTTTGAATTATTTCTACAGTGAAGAGTCTAATATGCCATCCCCAGGAATAAAAAATTAAAATATGACAAAGTCATCTTTACTGTTCCTGGGACAGCTATCATTTACTGTGAATGCTCACATTATAATACACGTATTATAACATTAACATTCCCATTCTGGTTTCTGCTCTTGGTTATTGTGAACCAGCATTTACCGACGTACAATAGGGACTGATGTCTGGACTTACCTTGAAGGACAGATCATCTTGGTGAGCTGCTGCATAGTCATATATGGCAATGCCATATGGTTCTGTATCAGTGTTCTATAACAGACATGGAATCAGCATTGTTATTAGTAGAGTAGTATAAATAAAAATAATTATATACCTGAGAGAAAACTGCAGCTGGCAATTTCTGATTGATAGAAATGTATCTAATGGACCAACTTGAAGCTAAAATACTTTAAGTGCGAGGGTGAATCAAATTTAAACAGGTCTTTTTTTGTGATGTAGATTGAGTCACACTTTTTTACACTCGCCTTCACTAATTAAAAATTATATAAAACAGGAAACGTTTTCGAGGGCATTTGTCTTTAAGGTCTTTTTTCACTGCGTGCTGGACGGGTTCTAAACTTTCACAGATATGCAATGGGATCTCTGGAGGGGAGCAGTGGCCTTGGGAACTTGTTTTGTTCCGCTGGTCAGTTGTTGTCGAGATGAGCAAGAGAGAAATACATCCAGCTGATACTCACAGTCAGTTACTCCCATAGTTTGGGACAAAAACCCTTTCACATTAGTGAGTGAAACATAAGTGCTGCAAGTTTAATGAAGGATGTAAACGTGTTGAAAACATGACCCACTCACTCTGCTCGCACACCAGCATCACTCCAGAGAGCATTAAACCTGTTCAAGACATCATTGAAGGGGATCACCACATCACAGTGCTTGACATTTCCCAAGAACTTCGCATAAGCTATGGGAGTGTTCAATCAATCATTCAGAGGGAGCTGAAATTGCAAACACTGTCAGCTTGTTGGGTTCTGCAGTTGCAGAGCAGAAAGCTGTGCAAGTTCACATGCTTCTTGCATGTTAGGAAGAGGAAGGTGATGCTTTTTTGGACAGAATCATTACACCCCCAAATAAAAGAGGGCCAGTACGGAGTGGAGGAGAAGTGGAGAGCAACCGTTGGAGAAGGCCAAATCAAGGTTGTCTGCAGGGAAAGTTTTGACCATGGTGTTCTGGGACTCGAAAGGTGTCCTCATTGATTTCCTCCAAGGACTACAGACCGTTAATGCTACCTACTATTGTGCACTTCTCAGTCAAGTTCGAGTTGTCTTCCAGTCAAAATGGCGCAGTAGCCAAATCAGAATTGTGTTAATTCTGCAGGACAATGCCAAAACACACACTGCAGTAGCAACACAGCAAAAATTGGCCAATATGCATTGGACAGCTCTTCCACATCCACCCTACAGCCCAGATCTCTCACCTTGCGACTTCTACATGTTTGGTCTTTCAAAGAAACTCTTGGTGGACATCGCTTCACAACCAATGAGGAGGTGAAAGATTTTGTGCGCAACTGGCTCCACGCCCGTCCTCATACTTTCTTTGAAACTGGCATTACCAAATTGCCTATCTATTGGAACAAATGCATACATAAAATGGGTGAATAAGTAGAAAAGTAAGAAAAATGTTAAGTTTCAATTACTGTTTACGAATAAATATTTTGGAACAAAAGGCTTGCTTAAATTTGATCCCCCCTCATACCAAGGGCTACCTGGCTTATCAGACTTTACAAGGATAGCTGTTTAAACTGGAACAAATGAATTCAATTTACATCCCCCCATTCTTTATGTAATTAATGTAAAATGATCTACAAGATTTTTTATGGTGAATCTTCATTTATCCTTTATAATTTTTTTGTACAACCCTGCTATTCCTAATACTGGATGAAATATCCCAATATTCATGTAAATGGGTGTGAAAAATTGGCAAAAATCTGGCTTGATTACCCCCCCCCCCCAATAGTGTTCCAAGTTCTGGAAATGCTGCATAGCCTATCAGTACCCTTTGATGCTGAAACAATCATCAGTCAGAATGGTCGAGTAATTTGCTAGATAATTACAGTAGGTGAAATTTCAAACCTTTGTACCTTCTCTTTGGTCCCATAAAAGCTACATAGTTTTCACATAATGCAGAAACCCTTAACATTTACAACGAAATAGAAGTGAAGAAGCTGGTGAATATGAAGATTCTGCACTTACAGGTCACCAAGTTAACCTTTTTGGAAAAGACGTAGAGTCTGCAATCACCGAGACTTCTCAGTTGTTAATTATAAAATATTGGTTCACTGATTTCTAATGTTGGTAATTTTCTCTCTTTATACAATATTTTAGCATTGGTACTGCATACATATCACAGTGTTATAAGAAGATTCAATTTTTTTTGTTTTGCTGCGCCTTCTGTTTTCTTAGTTGCTAGATCACACACACATATCGGGTGTAAATGAATAACACAGCACAAATCTCAATGACAAGTCACAGATAAGCAACTTATGAAGACAAATGCCTTAAAATTGCTAGGGAGTTTGCATGCCACTAATCACTTCCATTTCAACTGTAAGGTATAAGAAATGAAGCAGAAAAAGTCAAAGCATATTTGAATTTCGGGTTCGAATCCCAATAACCACATTTTTTCTTTCTTTCTTTATACGTACATGCTCAGTTTTTATATGATTTTCAGGAAAAAATTGTGTTGTGTACGTAAAACTTTAAACTTAACCAATGTTGAAGCTTTTAATTTCAAATTCTTTTAGCTATCTTTTACCTTTTGTGACCTAAATAGTACACGCTGAAAATTAAATATGTACAATAGTGTTAAATGAACTGGTACAAATCTACACAAATAACTACTAACAAAAATATAATTTATAAGTACTTAAAAGATCTAAGTGTGACTAAATTATTACACTTGTCTTAGTATTAATGTTATAAAACAATAGATACATACAATAAGAATACAGATGGGCAAACAAAGAAAATGCTTTGGTGTCAAAGAAATTCCTCAAAATGGTGACCTCTAACATCAATGCATAGACATTTATGCTGAAACTTGTAGCATAAAATTTCTCGGTCTTATTATAGATCATAATATGAATTGGAAAGACCATATTGACTACATCCTACCGAAACTAAGCTATGCATGTTTTGCAATTAGATCATTAATTCATTTTACAAATAAAAGCATCCTAAAAACAGTATATTATGCTTATTTTCATTCAATTATGACTTATGAAATAACATTTTGGGTAAATTCAGTAGATGCAAAAAAAATAATTCTTTTGCAAAAAGAGGGAGGTAATAAACATAATGGCAGGTGTAAAGAAATCAACTATTCAAAACATTTGGAATTCTACCATTAGCCTGCGAGTATATTTAGCTGTACTTTTAACCGTGGTTTATCACCCAGAAGTGTTCATAAAAAATTCAGACATACACAGCAAACAAACTAGAAATGGGCAGGACTTAGACAGGCCAAGCAATAATCTACAAATATTCCAAAAAGGGCTTACTACAATGGTATAGCATTATTTAATTCACTTCCATCATATATTAAGGAACTGAAAACTAATAAAAATAAATTCAACTTAGCATTGAAAAGATATCTCATCACTCACACCTTCTATACAGAGGAGGATTTCTTTCATTAAAAAAAATAACTGACTATAAAACGTTACTGAATTTTATAAAATACATTAAGTATAAATAATATTGTTTTTAAAATTGTTAGCTCTACATAAGAACTACAATTTATTTACATACAAGTACACAATGTAATTATGTATTTATGACGTAATCTGCATCCTAGAGTAGACTAGCTTTCTTTAAGCTGGTCTAGCTCACTATAGGGTCTACAGATTGAGATGTTACATCTACACAGAAATGATTCCTGAACCCTGTTGAGCATTCCTTGCAATCTCATCACTGGCTGCACAAATGCGGGCAACCAGTGCCTCTTCAGACTCAATTGGTGATGAAAATGATCTCAGAAGAAGAAATCTTTGGGATTGAGATCTGGAGAATAAGATGGCCAGGGCACAGTAAGACTGCCTCTTTGATCCAGCAATTGGGGAACACTTGATACGCTCCCGTACATTTATAACATAATGCACAAGAGCTTCATCATGTTGGAAATGCAGCTCAGCCCGAACATCAAGCAACATTTCTTCCAAAAGGGTTGGCAATACACACTCCAGATATGTTTTGTAAGTATCACCACACAGTCAAGGAGGAAGAAACTATGGTCCAATGACATGGTCAGAAACAATGCCAGGCCATATGTTCACCATAAACTACTGTTGGTGGCTCTTCTGCACAGTAGCATGGGCATTTTCGAATGCCCATATATGACTTGGAGTTTGGAATCGGCCCATTCCTAGTAAATATGGCTTCATTGATGAACAAAACAATTCCGGTGGCTGGCTTAATGTCCATTCACAAAAACCCAAGTGTAAATTAAAATCCCTTGGAGTTAAAACTTAGCACCTTTTGTAGATGGAAGGGGTAAGCTGCTCCTCATCCAAGACTTGCCACACACTTGTGTAATTGGTGACCATTGCACATGCAATAGCACGAGTGCTGGTTCCTCTTCTATATTTTCTTAGAACACTGGAGTGCCAAATCTGCTTTATTGAGGACCACAGAATCACTTTCTTAAACACTGATGTACAGACTCAAAAGTAGCCCAATGAGGATGCCGTCTATAGAACTACCTTTAACTATAAATTCATGCAGCTACTGAAGCACAATGTCCTGCTTCGCCATACACATGTTCCCCAAGTGTTTAGCTGATTCAAGTAGTGTTGCTGTGTGCTGAAGGCAAATAGGAAAGAGATGTAAGTCACGCTATTGCGTTGGAGAATACTGCGCTTACCCATGACTTGAAAAAGAAACAACCATGGTGCGTTAGTGTCCTGTCACATATCAACATGGTGATGTGACCACACATTCTCAGTGCCTCTTTTGCAGAGCCATAGTACTTTGAGCTATTGCTTGGTTCAAAGATGAGTGGATTTGTTCCACCTGATTAACTCTTAAGATTGAAATTGTCTTACTGACCTCATACGCAAACATCACCAACCAAATGTAGGTTTACAACCCTCCAGGCTTAAATGTGAGAGGATGTAGCACTGATTCCTTGTTCACTGTGCATGATGATGGTACTTTGCCTGTTTAAGGGATGAGCACAACATTGTTCCCACAATGGGAAAAGAAAGAAAGAAAACAACAGTTTATTGTAATTCACAGCTGGTCCGCCTAACTGTCCGGCCACAGTACAGCTACTGGAATCTTCCTATGCTTGTTTAGCATTCCCCGCAACCAGTTACCCATTGCAGTAGCATGCAGCTATATGTTAGGTCCACACTTTCAGTGATTTTGGCAATGGCAAAATTTAGAGATGCTTATTCAGAGTTAAAAGACAGATTTAACTAATTCCCTAACAAGCTGTACTTCGTTTCTAATACTGACTATTTACACATTTTGGTTCTGAATTATTCACCCCAGTCTCTAAATTACTTTGAACATATATAACTCCGTACCTTGACTTCATAGACCACTGAGGTTTTATCTCAAATTGATTAAGAACCATCTACAGCCAGTAAAATTCATGCAGTATCATTTATTTACACCCCATGTATATACTTGTTTGGAACGAAATATCCGCAGTATTTGTCTTATTTTACATTCATTTTCTGTGGAGTAACATAAGCTATATTATACACCATGGCAATCTCTTTGAAAGTCAAAACCTTCTTTGCAAGTATGCCCTTTCATAACTTCAGTGTGTGAAACATGGCTTGATCAAGGTGACAGTATAGAGCTAAGTGATTTTGAGTTTATAGGAAAGTATAATTCAAGGAAAAATAACAGAGGTAGAGTATCCAGTGTATAGGTGTATTATGATATTAAGGAAAGTATTCTAAAGTGTAATTCACACTGCTGGTTGTAGGAAAGAAGTACCAGGTCTGCTATTTGCCAATGATTTAATTGTAGGTTCTATACAGTAATTGGACTGCAATAAACGAAATGAGTAGATTTTGTTCAAAATACAGTTTAACAGTGAATGTTAGGAAGTCAAAAATAGTAATGTTTAAAAAAAGGGGGTAAACTAAAAAGGGACGAGAAATGGTTTTGGAATTTGGAGCCTTTGGAAGTGGTTAAGGAGTATAATTATTAGGGGGTGAGGTTATCAAGCAATGTAGGGTGGGAACCGCAAGGAAAGAATGTTATTGCTAAAGGTAAGATAGCCATGAGGGCAATTAGAATATGTTTGAGTAAGATTCCAAATATATCGTGAAGTGGTTAGAGAAATTGTATGAAGCAGTAGTGGAATCAAGAATGTTATATGAAACGGAAGTGTGGGGACCTTCAAAGTGATGTTTGAAAATATACTTAAGTCACAGAGCATTTTGAGAGAGACATTGGTATTGGCTAAAGTTCACCAAACGGAGTGACATTGGCTGAGTTAGGAAGACTAAATTAAACTGAGTTTTATTCATGGACGCTCTTTAACTGCTGTGGTTTTTAGCATACCATTCTATATAGGGTGTGAAAGACTGGTAATTTTGCTCAGAGGCCTCTTTATCAGGCTTGAGATTCTTTTACGTGCCGTAAATTTATGACACGGGACCACCGGCTTTACTTCCCTTCCAAAGGAAGCCATGCTAAGGATCTTTACGCCCAAAAAAATCCATCGCCCTCCACCAGGTTTGACACTGCGACCTCGAGAACTAGAAGCTAGCATGGTAACCACTACACCACGGAGGATGACTAGGAAGGGTAGGGAGGAAAGGCTTGGTGACGGAGAGAATTTTAAAATTAGGGGATGACAATGTTTTAAACAAGTGTGTACGAAATTTCAAATGGAAGTAATGAAAGGTAACAGCTGGATGGGCAAGTATGGAAAATGTTACAAGAAATTGGAATGGGAGTGCTGTGGAAATCTGGAGATAAAAGTAAAGTACGATTTTGGAAGGAAGTCAAGTAAAGAATTGAAGATATAGATTGGCAAGAGATTTGGACTAGTTTTAGAGATAAGAGTTCCTTAAAATTATACAGAATAATTAAAAAGGGTAGGTGGAGGGAGAATTATGTGGATTGTTGTGATAAATTTGGAAGGGAAGAATTTACACGCAAGCATTTAGGAGCAATATTTTTAAATGGTTTGAGAGGACATAATAGGGAAGGTTACATTATGTATAGGGAGCTAGAAGGAATATTTGATTGTTTATTACAATATGAAGGGTGAGGAAATGGAGGGAGGGTATATGGGAAATAAAATGGAAAAATTACAGAAATAAAATTATAGCACTTAAAAGTGTTAACTGCTAAGGGTAAAAATGAATAAACTGATGGGAGAACATTTGGGAAAATCTAAGGAGAAATTGATTAGAGCAGTTAAGAAAGATGAAAGAATTGAGATATAAATTGGTAAAATAGTTAAATAGTGGAATGCAAATAGTCGGGGAGGGGGGAGGGGCTGCAGAAGAAAATACCTTACCCTTTTAGCACCTCAAAATAATCGGAGACAAGGAGATATTTACATCTGGAATCTACATAAAATCGACACATGTGGATAATTACATTAAAAAGAATGGTTGCAATCCAAACTCACGTGAGCTTGCGGTTTTTAAAAATCTGATTCATACATTAAATAACTTCCCTTTAAGCAGAGAAGAATATTCAAAAGAACGCCAACATATACCGGCCATAGCAGATGTAAATGGCTTCAACCCAGGTTTAATATTTAAGTTGTTGAAACAGAGTGGTAAACTTAACAAATAACCCAAGCAACTACTATCGAGACAATAATACAAAATAGAAGTACAAAACTTCTACATATCATTCATTCATGGGTGTATAGCAAATTTGAGAAAATCTTCAATAAATTTGGCATCCAATTTCTCCTCAAAACAGGTACAGTCTGAACAAAAAAATATAACATACAGACAGACAAATCTGCTGTCACACCATTTTTGGTCAGGGAACCACAACATTGGTCAAGCCATAAAATTGTTAAAACCAGTTTCCTAACTATTAGAACCGACTATTTGGGAGAAAACATTCATTGTCAAGAATGCAGATTTCCTAAATTTTTAAATCTCACCAATGGGTAGTTTGTTAGAGGTTTGTCACCCTACCAAAGATTGCAGCAGAATTCAACCAAGCCAGGAGAGGAGGAAGAAGAAAGAAGACAGAACATGCTTCACTCACCTAACTGCTGATAAGGATGAATGCTCTCAAAAAAGTTTGTTTTAAAAACTTAGTAAATGAAGGTTTGTGTAAACATAGTGTGACTCATTCCAAACTCAACATGAAGAAAACTTTACTGTTTGTAGTACTTCTGTTTTTAATAGCTAACAAACAACTACACTTGACAATGTGGGAGTCTTCATGTTGACATTGGAAACATATCATGCTACACTGGGCTATGTAGGCACAATGACTAGAATCTTAGTTGGGCGAGATCACTCCTTTATGCTGGTGGTATTAGGTCTCGCATTTCTAAACTCTAAATTATAAATTACAAGATGAAGAATCTTCCGGGCTGTTTTGCCGTGGCCTGCTGGAGATCAGGGTTCCAGACGTTTCATCTACTGCTGTGGTAGACATCCTCAGTGGCACTGTCAGTGTTCTTGAAGGTTTCGCCAAGTCTGATGAAACGAAACCTTTGAGGAGATTTCGGCAGCACCACTGAGGATGTCTACCACAGCAGTAGATGAAGTGTCTGGAACCCGATCTCCAGCAGACCACAGCAAAACAGCCCAGAAGATTCATCTTGTAATCTTGACACCGGCCATGAGAGCCTACTGCTCTCTAAATTATAAAGATTGAAGTATTGACCCAAATAAATGTAGCCTGTTAAAGATGGTTGGAGACAAGTATGGAGTCAAATGTGACAACTTTGTGCTTTATTACAGAAATAATAACATAACTAATGAACTTGATTTTAGTTTGGGTTTTAGAGCCCTGAATCTAGTTTATGAAAGTGTTTGGAGGTTTAAGGAAGCATGTTGTGGAATTTTCGCATGTTATAGTCCTGTACTCTACTGTTAAAATTTGTAATAATAAATAACATCTCCATTTTAAAGTGTGATTTGAACATGAATTTCAGTAATGTTATACTGTATTATGTTTGGTTCAGTTATGTTAGTTCTCAATAGTACAATACCATTTCTCAGTCAACAGTTACATAGGGCCACTAATAGTAACTTCAATAGTTCATTTGTATTGCATTATGATAAAGTGAATTGCAATTGCAATAGTAAGTAAATCTTCAAGAATTTACATTCCATTTCAAGATTTACGGTTTTCAATATTTGCAATTTTTAAATACTTGATTTTCTATTTATGCATATTTATTCATGATTTTCAATTACATAAATATTTACTCAAATACCGCCTGGTTATGAACCACCTTGACAAAATCCCCATTTAGGTTCAAGACCTTTCCTTAACTCCCCCTCGCTCTCAGTAAATGAAGTTGTCCTTCCCTCTTCCTGTCCATTCACAGTGACAATAATTAGAGAAGAAATTATGAGTAAGCAGTCGCAATGTTTTCAAAGACAAACGAGAAGCTGGTTAAAAATTCAATGTGCTACGACGGACAACACGACAGTGTTTTAAAGAATTGCAAAAGGCTTGAGGTGTAACTGCATTACCTTACCAAACAAAAGCAAGTTGGGTAAGAGCCTTGGCCTGGTCACCCACCAGTAAGTGACGAAGATGGGAAGTGTTGTATCACCCGCCATACTCTCCAGATTTAAGTCCCTGCGACTTTGATCTAATCCCTAAGATAAAGGAACCACTTAGTGGGATTCACTTCTGAACAGTTGAAGGCGTTCAAGAGGCAACTGACCACTCTATTCGCAACATTCAACAGCTTCCACATTGCTGAGAACATATACACAACGCTGGTGGCTACATCAAAGGCCTGTAAAACTGAGACCATGTACGTTTGCTATGTATCAAGAAAGAAAGAAAAATAGTTGATGGAACTAAAAAAGCAATCCTTGTAATTATATTAATGAAAACAAAACAAACATGTCACTGCACCCTTATACACAAAGGTGTATACTGCTTGGCCAATTAGGGCACAAATTTACACACTTAACTTAGTAAAAATTATAGGATATCTTATAATTTAAATATAAAAAAAATATCCTATAACCATCCCTTTGCATCATCTGACCAATCTCGACAAAACTTGGGTTACTTGTGTTTTAGATACTAGTAACAATTGTAAATTACTGACTTTCTAAAACTACCCCTATCCTTATTTTCAACCCCTTATGTACACAATATTGCCGTCCAATTGTGTAAATTTTATGGTGCACTATTGTTAAGTAAATAATTTACAAAAATGCTATATTAAAATTTGATTCATGAATTACATTTTTCCTGTAAAACTGCATCTAGGGACTCTGTATTTAATAAACAAAGCTCGCTGGTGAAACTGTAATTAAAGCTAAAAACTGCAGATCAAGCTGCTGCCAGTGACATCTGTATAATAAGGAATATATTAGTTTTGATTGCTGTATGAGAGGAAATTGCTGTCACCCAAGCCAAGCCACAAACCTAATATCTATAAATTAACACTAATCATGGAGCAACAATTTATTACTGCTCTACCAGCCAGATTATAGAGATAAAAAAGAACTGCTATTTTGTTTGTCACATGTTTCATGTGTACAAACAAAAAGGCAGGCGGATTAAATGACATGTTTTATGTGTATGAACGGAGATGGACAGATTCAATGATATGTTTCTGTGCACAAATGGAGAGATGGGCAGATTAAATTATATATTTCATGTGTACAAACAGAGAGATGGATGGAAAAAATGATATGATTCATGTGTACAAAGGGATAAAATAACAGATGCTTCGCAGTAATGTAGCATCTAAAAGACCCTCAAAACTCTTCCAGCACCTGATATAAAAAACCGTGTGATGTTTATATTGTTCATCTCTGAACTGGAATTACAAACCTGTTGCTCTGAAGAGTCCTCATCCAGTTCTAGATAGGCCTCTGGTGGTAATGGAGGCGGTGGAATAGATGGCATTGGGGGAGACCAATCGCCTTGCTCATCATCTTCTTCCTCCTCCTCAACATACATTCCATTGCTAATGATTGGGACCGAACTCTTGTCCTCTCTAGTAGACACTGGGAAAAGAGAAACATTTGTCTTTGCAGGTGCTGGAGGTCTCGCTGGCTTTGCTCGGATGATGGTTGGCATAGCAGATGTTTTAGTCACCTCTACAGGTTTGGACACTCCATAGAACATGCTGTTTCCTGTCTGCTTCTCCTGCAAGCTGTCAAACAGATTGTTGGTATTTTGCCTCGGAAACGAGAAAGGGTCTTGTGGCTGCACTGGACTCCAGGGGTCTTTCTCCTCTGAAATTGGTGTCACACCAAAACTAGACGAGTTTGACAGGCTGCTGAAGAAATCAAAATCATCTTCAAATCCACTTTCAAATATGGAGGAGCTTCCCATGCCAACTGGGGTCTGTCGGCTTACAGAAGCTGAGCCATCGCTACCAAAACTGTTGATGCTGAGGCCATCGCTGCTGGAATGTGTTGTAGGGGTTGGCGAGCTTGAAGGTGAATCAAAGTCTATAAGTGATGCTACAGCAACTGGTGCAGGTGGTGCAGGATGGTCCTTCTTGTGTCTCTGTGGTGGCAATGCCTTCTGTTGCTGGTGGTGCTGGTGCTGCTGCTGCTGATTGCGTGATGCACGTGAGAATAAACCAGACAACAGATTGCTGGGTCGTGCTGGCACCTGCCAAAACAATGCAACTCCATTAGTTTTGCTGACAACTTAAACAAGTTAAAAAATTTTTCCTCTTAGACTACTCCACATCCACCTTACCCTAATTGGCTAAAGCTGTTCACGCCATAAAGTGTGTGTTTTCTATCATGTGGAGACCATAAAACCAATGGATGGCATAGCCATGATTGGATTATAATAACATGCATTCATACAAATAAAGTGTTGGAAGCATACAATACATTTAGATTTATTTCCATCTTTCTTTGATACAATATTACAAATAAAACTTACATCTAACATATTTTTTTAAATCTAGTGTGTCCATAAACTAGCTCTCCCATACTTTAAGCCCTAGACTGTATGTATGCGATAAAGCTATTATACCATCTCATCAATTTTGTTGCTCCTTTCTTAGGTTCCTTGTCCAATTATCTCCTATATTTCCTAAAAATGTCCCCATCATTTTAACTGTTTGTTTTTAGGCTTGCCAGCATTTTAACTGCTATTATTACGAGGGCAGATTGATAAGTCAGTGACTTTTTAAAGAAAATAACAATTTTTTCCAAAAAATCAATTTTATTTCTCAACATAGTCTCCTTTCAATTCAATACACGTTGTCCAACGTTTCCCCAATTTTTTTTAACCCTTCCACAAAGTATGATTTCTCGAAGTCTGCAAAATATCAGGTTGCTTCTGCCAGATGTGCTCACTGGACATGAATTTCTTCCCAACGAGCCAATTTTTAAGATTTGCGAAGAGCCAAATCTGGAGAATATGGTAGTAGTTCATGGCCCAATTCCACAAATTTTGCAATGGCTGACTTGTGTGCAGGTGCATTATCCTCGTGAAAGGGAACCTTCTTCTTACCCTTTTCCTATCACCCCTTGTGAATCCCAAAATACAGCTGCCATGATGTTTTGCTTTCTTTAGAGCAGGTTCATCGAAGGAATTTCACTGCTTTGATTGTTGTTTGGTTTCAGGTTGATAGTAATGGTTCCAAGTTTCATCAACCGTGATATAATGCTGCGCAGCACACATCTTGCTGACAGCTTTCTCATACCCAAAAACTTGTGCAGAATATTACACACCTGTTCACTCGAAATGTTTACGATCTTCGCTATCTCACGAATTTTCACTCAGAGGTCTTTCAACACAGTATCATGAAATTTGTTCACAATTTCTTCTGTTGTGACCTCAACCGGCCATCCTGTGCACATGGCATCTCTTGTGCTCGAACAGCCACATCAAAATTCTGTGAACCATGCCATGTGATGGAGCAGAGACCCCAAAATACTTGTTCAGTTTTTCTTCCATTTCCTTCACCGTCTTACCATACAAAATGTAGCGCTTCATCAGAACACGAAATTCACTTTTCTACATTTCCTATGAAGCAACACACATCTACTTATTTCAGACACCCTCAACAATGTTCTAAGAAAGAAATGATCACAAATTTCTGCAATTATACCCAGAATAGATGTAAGACTTGGGTGCAAACAAGAAACCTATGATTAGAAAGCTATCTCTCGTCAAAGTCATGAACTTATCAATCTGCCCTCACATTTCTTTGTTTAACTTACCCCATTTTTTATTCCATGTATCATCTCTCCATCTTTTAACCTTTTCACATTCTATTAGTCACTGGAAAACACTACCCAATTTGTCATACACAATTATTTCTATCCTTTTTAAAACTACTACTGCTGTGCGCATTCAAGCAAGACCTATTCTTCTAAATTGATTGCATATTGTGACGTATGCAAAGATTATAGGACATACGTCTCTCTGGTCACCGGGATTTGAGATGGCAGTTGGAGTTTGGAGTAGGGGGGAACTAGGCTTTAGGAGGGGATGAGTTGTTTAGCGTTACTGACGCTTGAGGTTGGCGTGGCTTGAGAAGGCGAGTCAGGAGGTAACCTTCGAGCTGTAAGGGTGTGCAACTGCTTTCTCCGTGCTAAGGCATGATGGCCTTGCCGACAGACATTGGGCTGAGAGTGTCAGCACTATGTATCTATCCTTATATAATAAATTCAGTAGCCATCCATTCCCTTGAAGTTTTAATTATGTTAGTGTAGAGTCCTTTCCTTCCTTTAAGCCATGTAACGTTTCGAATTAGTAATATTTTCTGTATTTTCTTTAACTGCGTCCCTCGTCGTAGCCTCGTCGTGTTAGCAGTTTGATTAATTTCCCAGTACATTCTCTTACAAGCGAGTAGCTCCCATCATTTTTGAGCAAATATAAGAGGCTACGACAATATGTCTACATATTTCTCCCACCCCAATTTCTTTTAACTGTTTTATACAAAGCCAACGAGTTTTTGTCCTCAAAGCTAGCCCATGTCTCTTGTTTCTCTTTGTCTTCCACTCTCATTCTCACTTCTTTCCAAAATGCACCATTATTGTTTTTATCTAATAGCCAAATATTCCTCATGCCAATTTCTTCTAGCACATTTTCCATCTCCCCAAACCAACTTTCTCTTCCTAAAACATCATTTTGGAGCTGTAGGTATTGTTTTATTATATTACTGTCATCTAAATATAAACATCTGTACCAATATTTCAAAATTATCTCCACTATTATACCTTTCCTCCTTACGCTTCCTAACTCTGCCAATGCCATGCCTCTTGGTGAGCTCTTGGATAGACCCAGAACTTCTCTAAAAACATTCTATGGACTACACCAATCTTAGCCACCCCTTTGTCACTCCCCAAATTTCTTTGACTCAACTACTGCTTCATAAGGCCTTTCCATTGACAGTGCGGGTGTTTTGTATAAGCAGACTAACAGCTTTCATGGCTAGTTTTCCTATCAATTGTGCAATTTAGATTGTGCCTCCCAATGCTTGAGAATCTGATCTCCAGGTAATCAAATTCTAGCATGCAATAGTAAAGTATTATTGCATAACAGGTATTTCAATTAGTCACAACACAGTGCTTGTATTGGTGCAATTACTTCCCCATCAAAGCCCGATCCAATGATTTCAGATTCTCTATTGGAAGAGCTTTCCAGTTGTTTCATTGTCTTTCAGGATTTCTCTACACTGCTAACATTTACACAGTAAATTCAGATATGAGCTCAATTTTTCATATTGGTAGAGTGAGATTTTAAAGGACATTAAAAACATGTAACACAATGTTTTTCTTGCCACTATGCAGCATTTATATACAATATATGGAAAACTCATGCACCTTCAGTCATCAATGTTAATGCACGTCAGCTTTATGCTTAACTAAGGTGTTAATCTGTAGCCAAGCACCAAATGGTAAACAACCTATGGTAATCTAATCAAATGCAAGTGGCTTCTACTACACAAGTTCAACTTTAAAGATGAAAACTAACCTTCACATTTCACAACACTGTGACCTTAATATACAAATATTCCTCCACATACTTATTTCATGCATATGTTTTCAATACATACAGTTTTTTTATGATTCTTTGAATATATGAAGACAAACTGCTGTTTTAAACACAGAACTAATTTACATTTAAAAACTTTCACAGAATGAAGTAAATAATTAAATTATGGAAAATGTATTGATATAAAACACTCATATTGCTCCACTTTGGAGAATCACTGTTTAGTCGACCAGCAGCTGAAAATGGGGACAATTTGGCAAGTGGAGCAATAGGAGTGCTTAATGTCTATTCATTTTCCATTATTAATAAAACCAATTTCTATTGCAATAACAGGTTATGCGTCCAGCAACCAATAAGGGAAGATTATATGCACGTGCTTTTGTGAACATGTAGAGCAGCCGTAAGCCAGCAGTGAGAGGGGAACGGTGTAGCGGAGCGAGTACAAGAGAACATGATAAAATGGGAGTGGACGTTCAGATGTATGGATGCAGAATTGGAAGTTTCGGCAGAAAAAAAATAAGAAAAGATGGAAAAGTAAAATTGGAAACTCAGATATGGAGAGTCATCATGATGGTAATCGTGATATTGCTGATAATAGGAGGAGTGGAACAGAGCCAAGTACCAGCGAAAATGAACAAGTTTTTGGAAGAAATAATGGAGAAGAGAAAGGAACTAGGAAAAACAATGGATAATAATACAAGAGAATTGAAAGATGCAATGAAAATACAGAGAGAAGAAATGGAAAAACACATCAGAATGTAGAGAAAGAGTAGATGGGATAGAAAAAAGATATGAAGTGAATAAGAGAAGAAAAAACTGTGTAATATTTGGGGTGAGAGAGGACAGAAGAAATTTGGACACGGTATATGAAACCATAGAGGGTGTACTAGGAATACGGATGTACAACTGGGTAATTGAAGATATGTTTAGGATAGACAAAAAAGGAAGAAGAACAAGACCTATTATTTTGAAACTGACAACAATGAGGGAAAAATGGGAGATAAGACAAAAATATTTATAGAACAGGACTATATGAAAGAGGAACAAGACCTAAGGAAGGAATTAATTCAAAGAACAAAGGAAGCAAGGGCGGAGGGGAAAAAAGCATTCTTAAGATGTCAGTTAATAGTAGAAGGAGAAAAATGGAGTATGAATATAAAAAGAAACAAAACATGAATGTATGCACTGCAGCAAAACATAGAAGGACAACAAAGGACAAAGACCTGAGCAGAGAATGGAAACGTAAGCAGGATTTCAAAAAATCAAACACAGGCAAGAGGAGGGCATCAACACGAGAGAACAGACAGACATACAACAGCTGACTAGGAGGGCAGGAGAAGTGGGAGACGCAGCTTTGGAGAGACAAGGGAGATATATCAACAAGAGACAACAAAGGGAAGGTAAGAAGAAGAGTTGGAAATGAAGGGGATGGCGAAGAAACAACACTGGTGACTGAGATAATGAGAGAGAAGGCCAGAAGAAAGAAGGGGGGAGGCAGCAGGAGCTGTAAGGAGTGATGGAAGGGAGACGGTAAGAAGTGAAAGTGTGGGGAGGAGCAAAGCACAAAGTAGGGAAGTGATATGGGTAGGATCCATGAGTAAGGCAAAAGAAATAATAATAAAGAAGGGTTTAGAAATTATATCCAAGGAGGATTATATTCAGCTTAGGGGTGAAAGAGAAGAAAGGGAAATGGAGTTTAGAACTACAAGATACAGGAAAATGGAGAGTTTTAAGTTTCAAGAACCAAAGAACAAATAGGGAAAGGGATTGAAATTAATGTTTTGGAATGTGGAAGGGCAAAGAAATAAGATAAACAGCAGTGAAATTAAAAACATTATGTGCTCTATGGATGTTGGAGTGGCAGAGACATGGTTGAGAAAAGAAGAGGTAGCAGAGATAGCAGATTTTAAGCTTCTAGAGAAAAAGACCAGGAAAAGATATGATAGGGGAAGAGCATCAGGAGGAGTAGGTCTGCTTGTAAAGAACAATACAGAAACAACTATTGATATAGAAAAAATGGAGAATAGAGGTTCCAATGTGTTATGGTGCATAATTAAACAGAATAATGGAGTAAGAATAGGGATAGTGTTGGCATATAACCCTCCAGAAGCGTCATATTTTTACAAGTAATTTTTATAATAAGCTAAAACACATGGAGGAAATACGGGAAAAGATGCCAGAGTCACAATTTATTGTGATGGGAGATTTGAATACGAGAATAGGGGAGAAGAATGGAAGGTTACAAGGAAAAGAGCAGATAGAAGAGGATAGGAATGAGATAAGGACAAGGAAAAGCAGGGACGGAGTGCATAATAGGGAAGAAAAAAAATTACTAGAATTCTGTGAGGTAAACAACATATTAATATGTTAAGGAACAATGGAAAGAGATGAGGAAGGGGAGTTTACATTTGTAAACAAAAATGGGCAAAGTGTAGTAGACTACATATTATGCAGTGAGGAGCTGGAGGAGAGAAATCACTACATTTAAAATAATAAATGTAGTAAGTAGTAGCCATTTTCCAATAATGATGGAAATAAATGTTTTGGAGCAAAAGGTAAAGAATAAAGAAATAGCTCAAATAAAGACAATAAAAGTATATAAATGTAAGAGGAACTAAAAGAGGACTTTTTAAAAGAATTAAATTCAATGGCAAGTCAGATGGTGGAGCATGGAATAAAAATGGTTATGAATGAGGGAAAACAGAAAAAGTATTACAACTACGGAAATTATTACTAATAAGAGCAGGAGCAGGGATGGAAAGAAGGCAGGAAAAGGCCAGAAAATTAAGGGGTGATTTGATGAGTGCAGAGCAAGAAAAAGGGAGACATTTAAAAAGCTTATTAAGTGGAGGAGATCAGAGAAGGAAAGGGATAGACAAAGCCTGATGAAACTTAAGGGAGGTTATAAAGGTTTGCTAGAGACTAAGAGGAAAGAATGGCAGGGAAATATAGAAAGGAAACTAAAGGCAGAAATAGATGCAAAAGATAGTAAAAAAAAAATATGGGAAATAGTGAGGATGATGAACAAGAAAAGAGGGGAGAAAAATGAAATTACAATGAGTGAATGGATAGGATATTTTAGAAGGCTAATTGGAGAAGGGAAGAGAGTAAAGTTATATCCAAAAGAGGTAAACAAGGAGGAATATTTAATGAAGAATTAGATGGTAAAATCACGGAGCTGGAAGTTTACCAGCAAACAAGGAATATAAAAAAAGGTAATGCAGTAGGAATAGTTGGAATGCCAGGGGTATTTAGGAAAATATATGGGGAAACACAAAATTGTTTAAAAGTGATGACAGAAATACTAAATAAAATTAAAGACATGCCAGAATGTTGGAAAATAAGTATATGGTGGTACCAATCTACAAAGGTAAGGGAAGAGCAAATAGACTAGAGAATTATAAGGGAATAAGTTTATTATCAAGATTAGGGAAAATATATACAGGTATTATTGGCCGATAGATTAAGAAAATGGGTGGAAGAGGAAGGAAAACTGTCAGAATACCAAGCAGGATTTAGGAAAGGTAAACAACCAATAGATTATTTATAATAAAGACTATAATATATAAGTATTTGAGCAGGAAAAGAGGAAGTATATACATGTTTTTTTTTTGTAGATTTTGAAAAAGCATTTGATATAATAAATAGAGAAGCATTAGATTATAAATTAAGAAAGAAAGGGTAAGCGAAAATTTTATAAAAGAAATTAGAAAGATTTATAAAGATATAAAATTTTGTATAAAATGTGAAAATAATAGAATTACAATTACAGAAATGACCGTTCAAAAATTAGGAAAGATTAAGACAAAGGTATAAATTGAGCCCTACATTATTTAATATATTCATAGATGATATATTAAATAGGGTGAAAAAAAATCTGCACCAACCCATTATAGCAAAAAGACAGATACCAGGTTTACTATACATGGATAACCTTATAGTTGGGGCTATAACGGTAATTAGGCTAGAGAAAGCAATCAACAGAACACAGAAATTCTGCAAAGACTGGGGAATTAAAGTAAATATAAACAAATCAAAAGTTGGTATTTAAAAGAGGAAATAAATTAAAAAATCTTATGTGTTACACTCACATGACTTTCTCTACTCTTGTACAAACTATTTTTACAAATGCTTATTCTCCATATGCTTCATGTTAATCGAGATGTTAATCTTATTACTAATTTTCTTGTAGATGCAAGGGGAATTGGTAGGCTTTAAGCTATAGTCAAATATTTTAAGAGCTGGTTGCGATGTGGAGTATTCCATTTTCTTTGCATTATCAGGACAAAACAAATTGAATAATGAATTTGAGAAAAAGTATAAGTATTGGAAAATTTAAGGGAATACCAAGCAATATCTTGAAAATGGTTCACTCAACAAAAAAAATGTATATGACATAAATTGTGTATTTTAATGCGATCTACATTTTTTGTGTAGTAAAACTTTGTCTATCTCTAATGGTTTACCAGTTATGCAAAAGTTGTTCACAATGAATACTTTTGGAGACATTCCCAGAAACTTTGAGGTACACATTTCATTTGTCATGAAAATATGTTAAACATATGATATTTTAATCAAAATCGTTAAAGCCATTTTTGAGAAAATTAAAATATTCAAAAAATGTTCCATGTAAAGGGTAATCTGGGGTGGGGGGGATCTTCTTGAAAACCTTCGTGTCGCATCTCTGGAAGATACTGAACCTAAATATCAAGTTTGGTGTTTATCCGACTGTTCGTTTCTGAGTTATGCTGTTCACAGACCACACACGGACATGTTTCCAAAAATGCTTTTTTTGGATTCAGGGGGTCTCAAAACATGTATTTCCGGCGAAATCTTGGTATCGAATTTTTGGGTGGAATACAATACTTCCCCTACTTATATACGTAGTACAGAAAGTAAAAAGAAGAGAAATGGCAGATGGGGGATTTAAAGTTAGAAGTTGTCAAGGATTTGATTATTTGGGGGTGAGGATGAGCAGTAATGCTGAATGGGCAGCACATAGCAGGAAGGTTATGGCTAAAGGAAAAACGGTGACAGGAATAGGGATATGTAAATACAAGTTAGAAATGCCAACTAAATGGATAGCATGTGAGGCATTGGTAGAAACAGGAATGCTATATGCAGTTGAAATTTGGGAGGGGGGGTCTGAATTAAGCAGAAAAATAGACCAGAGCTACAGAACATTCTGTAAGGAACTATTGGGGTTACCAAGATCAGCACTGGAGGAAGTAGGGTTAGTGGAATTAGGAAGAACATGAAGAAAGGGAGTGACACTGGAAAGGATACTGAAATTTTGGTTTGGATGTCTGAAAAAAGATGGAAGGGGAAATTTTAAGGATATGTATGGAACAAAAAGAGTAGGAAAAATAAAAACAGCTGGTGGACACAGGTAGAAAAAATTATGGAGAAGATAGGAATGGGAAATATTTGGAGAGCAGGAGAAAGAAATAGCAATGGCTTCTGGATAACAGTAAGAAACAGAGTGGAGGACATAGAAAGAGAGAGATTTGGGGAATCTTAGAGAATAAAAAAAAATCACTAGGGTTCTATAGGTTAGTAAAAAGGAAATGGGGAAGAGAAGGGTATGTGGATTATTGTAATAGGCAGAAAAAGAACTCTTTGCGTGGATCAGAACAGGATCGATGTACCTGAGAGGGCTTAGAGGCACAAAAAGCGGAATTTGTGAACTATGTGGAGGCAGTAAAAGCATATAGCATTATATGACAGAATGCAGAGAATTAGTGGAATGGAGACAAAAAATTTGGGAGGAAAAATGGGAAAAAATAGTAGTAATTAAAATGTTGACAAGAAAAGAAGAAAAGAAAAGCAAGAATATGTGGGAGTTTTTAAAGAAAGTAAAGGAGAAATGGATTAGAAAAGTAAGAGAGATAAGAAAGGTAGAAGGGCAAACAGAGGTGGGAGAGTATGGATCAGGTGATTAAGGGTAGCAAGGGCTGCTAGCTGAGCCATAAAGCCAGGCAAAAAGAGCAATATAGGTAGAACATAACTAAGAAAATTTGTACATAGGTTAAGTTAGTTTACAAGTGAAATATTGTAACAAAGAATTGTGTATAAAAGAGTTTATTCATTCATTCAATATGTGGAGCAAAGTAAAGAGAAACTGTTATAGGGCATTAAACAGCTCATGTGGCAGAACTGCTAATTAAATCCATCGCTAATGTTTCCCTTAGGGAGAAGACTTAAAATTTAAAAATACTGTACATCTGTGTTCTCGTCTTGGACAGCAAAATGTGACCAATTATAAAAAAATCCAATGTGATGTATTCAAATTTCTCTACCAATGACAAACTCACACATGTTCATTATATATTATACTATTCATATAAAAAGTTAATTCTTCCATCCTCATTATATTACCCATGACATATTTTTACTTTTGAATTGTTTCAAATTAAGTAAGAAGGTTTAAATATACAGAACAGCATTCATGTTTATTTACGAAAGCTCTTGCATGGAAGAAAAGGGAGAAAAAGCAAGAATAGCAAACTTTCAAGTATGTATGAGGGCAAATCAAAATGTCTTTGCCCCTATTTTTTTCGGCCAAATTACGAATGTAAAACAAAAACCAACATATACATTTGAAGTAGTGGACTTTTCATGGGCCGGTCCTCAAAGTTTCCAGCTGCTGCCGGCAGTGCATGGCAGGTGTGCTTAACACGGTTTACGAGCAATGAAGTGTGATCCATTTTCTATGGAGTAAGGGACAAACGCCCATCGAGATCCACAGGGAAATGCAGCCATCATAAGGGAAAAGGTGCCTTGCTTTGAGAAGTGTGAGATGCTGGTGTTCTGAGTTCGAAAATGGCCATGTAAATCTGCATGACAATGACCATACGGGATAATGCGTATCGGTGACTGATGACGACATTACTCGCGTGGATGCGATGGTGATAGCAGAGTGGCGCCTGCGCATCAAAGACATTGCTCAGGAGCTCGACATTTCTTTTGGGAGTGCTTTCGACATCATTCACGAGTGCTTAGGGTACAGGAAGGTTTCATGTCGATGGGTTCCTAAGCAGTTGGATGACGTGATGAAAGGCAAGCGAATGATTGCTTCTTTGAATCATCTGCAACGATATGCCGAGGAGGGTGACAATTTCCTGGATCGCTTGTTACTGGCGATGAAACATGGGTACTGCATTACATGTTGGAATCAAAACAGCAGAGTGTGGTGTGAAAACATCCGCAGTCTCCTGTGAAAAAGAAATTCCATACTGTGCCATCTGTTCACAAAGTGATGTTAACGGCATTCTGGGATTGCTGTGGACCACTCGTGCTGGATTTCATTTCGCGAGGTGCCACCATCAATGCCAACAGATATTGTTCTACACTGTCACTTATGCGGGCTGTGATTAGAAAGAAGCGCAGCGGGGTTCTCGATGTTGACGTGATCATCCTCCACGACAATGCGAGACCACATGTAGCAAACAAGACTGTCGGCAAGTTAAGGAACTTTCACTGGGAGTTTCTAGAGCATCCACCATACAGCCCGGATCTTGTCCCTAGTGATTTCCATCTTTTCAGTCCACTGAAGAAGTTCCTGGCAGGATAGCGATTCACTTGCGAAGACGAAGTCAAGACAACAGTGAGACAGTGGTTCCGTAGTCAGGCGTCCGACTTCTACCGCAACGGTATCACAAAATTAGTGCTGCAATGGGACAAATGTCTGAACCGGCACGGGGGCTATGTGGAAAAATAGTCAAAGGTACAAGGAATAATATCTACATGTTTAGCTGGCTGTATGTATCTTGTTATCAGAAAAAAAATAGCGGCAAAGACTTTTTGATTTGCCCTCATATGTTAGTTGAAGCATTGGAAAGGTCTCAGCTTGCAACATGCAATATTTTGAAAATGGCTGATGCTACAAAAACAAATTTGACGCAAATTGTATATTTTAATGAGCACTACATTAATAGGGCACTGGGGTAGCGCAGTGGTTCGTTTCTGGCTCTCAAGATGAGAGTTGGGGTCTGGATTTCCAGCTCTGAGGTGGCAATTTTAATTCAGGCCTAAACATGCCTTCACCTCTGACTTGCTCATATGAAGTATCCCCAAGACCCAATGTGGTTCAGAGTCTACAGTAAAAGTTAGGTCCTCTCATGCCACTGCCACCATCGGAGACAATGGATTCCGCCCGATGGGTGCCTCCACCTCAGAAATGGGTCCAGTAATCACTTGGTCGAATGAGGCCAAATGGGGAGTGCTAAAATTGATGACATTCATGGGATAGCCACAAAAATTAAAGAAATACATTTTATATCCCATGTGAATATATTAAACATGTGACACTTTAATCAAAACCATTACAGCCATTTTTAGGACAATAAAAAATAATAAATTTCCATGTAAACTATAGTATGGCATGTTGAAATCTTCCTGAAGATCTTCATCTTTAGAACATGTTTAACTTAAATACTACCTTTGGTAATAAACAGACTTTTCACTCTCAAGTTATGCTGTTTGCAAAAACATATAAATGGACATTCATGAATCTTTTTTCTGAAAATGCTTTTTTGGGGGGTTCAGAGGACCTCAAAAAACATGTACTTCCAATGAAATCTCAATCAAATTTTTGGGTGGACAGCAATACTTTTGCTGCATACTTTAAGTAGGTTCTACAGAAAGGAAAAAATTACATGCAGTAATACATTTATATAATGTGCTTCTACCAGCCCCATCATTCAAGCATCTTGTTACCACCATTTATTTGAGGGCCCACTTCATCCGGACTCTACAGAGTAAATGGGAGGCCTAACTGCATTTCCATCAACAGCATATTTCCAGGTGTGAAATAGGAGTGTGTCTTAAAGAAGAGTGCAGTTTGACTTGTGCCACCTTTTATTTAATCTGCACCCACCCCATCCAGACTCCACAGAGCACCCGCGAGGCATAGCTACATCTCTAAAAACAGCACATTTCCAGGTGTGAAATAAGAGTCCATCTTAAGGTTGAGTGCAGTTTGACTTGTGCCACCATTTATTTAATCTGCACCCACCCCATCCAGACTCCACAGAGCACCCACGAGGCATAACTACATCTCCAAAAACAGCACATTTCCAGGTGTGAAATAAGAGTCCAGCTTAAGGCAGAGTGCAGCTTGACTTGTGCCACCATTTATTTAATCTGCAACTACCACATCCACAGGGCACCCAGGAGGCCTAACTATATCCCCACAAGCAGCATATTTCCAGGTGTGAAATAAGAGTCCATCCTAAGGCTGAGTGCAGCTTGACTTGTGCCACCATTTATTTAATCCAGACTCCACAGGCCACATGGGAGGCCTAACTACATCCCCATCAACAGCATATTTCCAGGTGTGGAATAGGAGAGTATCAAACCAGAGTGCAGTTTGACTTGCACCACCATTTATTTAATCTGCACCCAGGAGGCCTAACTACATCCCCACAAACAGCACATTCCAGGTGTGAAATAAGAGTCCATCTTAAGGTTGAGTGCAGCTTGACTTGTGCCACCATTTATTTAATCTGCACCCACCCCATCCAGACTCCACAGGGATCCCGGGAGGCCTAAATGCATCCTCACAAACACCACATTTCCAGGTCTGAAATAAAGAGTCCATCTTAAGGCTGAGTGCAGTTTGACTTGCCACCATTTATTTAACCTGGGCCCACACCATTCTGATCCCACACAGCACCGGGAGGCTTAACTAAATCCCCACCAACAGCATATTTCCAAGTGTGGAATAGAACCTGTCTTAAGACAGAATGCAGTTTGACTTGCAGTACCATTTATTTAACCTGGGCCCATCCCATCCAGATCCCACAAGTAATACAGAGGCCAGTTATGAAATAAGAGGTTGTCTTAAGGCAGAAGGCAGATCTACTCATCACTGAGCTTTCAGATAATCTTCCATCAGACATGAGGTTACTCTAGAACTAAATGATTGCTTACATATTCTCTTTAACATTTGCCTCATGCAGTACGTGGATATTACTGTTACAAATAATACTCACCTGTTTACGACCATTCTTCTGTGTCAGCTTTGGTGGGGGTGGACGAGGGGGCGGTTTCTTCTTTCCTCCAGGAGGCTGCCCTAGTTGTGCCGACAATGGTCTTGGAGGGCAGATCTGTCTTGAAAATGGATCACTCCTGAAATATTTCTCTACGTCAGCAGAATAGCATCTTTATGTTTAACTCTAACCAAATGTTTATTTTTGTATTTACATTAATAAGTCTAATGCATTATAAATGCCAAGCTTTTACATTTATGCATAATTTTCATTGTGGATGGTCCTTAATCATGATACTTCAAAACTCTTACATTATTTTTCTCAGAATTACAATTATTAGTGAATATTTTCTTATGGGTGAAAAAGTATACAATGTGCTAATAGCATATGAAGAGAATTCTAAACCTGTTTTCTTACATTCATTATTTTCTCTACCCCACACTTATGGTAAATAGTGGAAGCATTGTATTGCACCCAAAAAAGCATTTTTACAAATGGTACAGCTTGACTTGTGCCCAGTTATGAGCAGCATAAATAAAAAAAACTCATGTTACATGCACATAACTCTTTCCACCCACTTTCTACAACTATTTTTACAAGATTATGGACTGCAACAGTGGACATTTTCAGCACTCCTTTCATAAAGTTGGTAAGTAAAGCCTTTTAAAATAGTTAAGGAAATTGCTGTAAGGAAGTATCGGTGCCATTCTATGATCGTAGCAGAAGGCAACGAGTACTGCCATCATGCACAGCAAAATAGGCATGCCAGTTCACAGATACAGGTGTCACTACATGCTGGCCTTGAAATTCCAGTCTTTGCACATCGTGAGAAACAAAACGTTATTAAATATTGGAAAATTCAAACCAACAGCAAAAAGTATCTCAGAAATGGTTAATACTTTAAAAAAAAAAAAAAAAAAAATTGGCATAAACTGTACATTTTAACAAGATCTACATTTTTAGTGTAGTAAGCTTTTGTCTAGATCTCTCATGGTTTATCAGTGATGCAAAATTATAAAATTCAGAAGAGGACTACACAGGCTAATGCACGTATTATACGTATATATTAATAAAAAAAAAAATTCTGATATGTTACACTCACATGACTTTCTCTACTCTTGTACAAACTATTTTTCCAAACGCTTATTCTTCATATGCTTCATGTTAATCGTATTGCTAATTTTCTTGTAGGTGCAAGGGCAATATGGTAGGCTTTAAGCGATAGTCAAATGTTTTAAGAGCTGGTTGCTATGTGGAGCATTCCATTCTCTTTGTATGTCCAGGACATAAACAAATAACGAATTCCCATTTGAGAAAATGTATAAGTATTGGAAAATTTAAGGGAATAACAAGCAATATCTCAAAGATGGTTCACTCAACAAAAAAATGTATATGACATACATTGTGTATTATAACGCGATCTACATTTTTTCTGTAGTAAAATTTTGTCTCTCTTATGGTTTACCAGTTATGCAAAAGTCGCTCACAGTGAAGAATACTTTTGGAGACATTCCCAGAAAATTCAAGATATACATTTCATTTGTCATGACATTATCTTAAACATATGATATTTTCATCAACATCGTTAGAGCCATTTTTGAGAAAATTAAAATTTTCGAAAAATTTTCCACGTAAAGGGTAGTCTGGAGTGGGGGGATTTTCTTGAAAACCTTCGTGTCGCATGTCTGGAAGATACTGAACCTAAATACCAAGTCTGGTGTTTATCCGACTGTTCGTTTAAGCTATGCTGTTCACAGACACACACACATGGACATGTTTCCAAAAATGCTTTTTTTTGGATTCAGGGGGTCTCAAAACATATGTTTCCGGCGAAATCTCGGTATTGAATTTTTGGGTGGAATACAATACTTCCCCTACTTACTATACGTAGTAGAGAAAGTAAAAATGGTAAGTAATTTTTGAGAAAATAAACAAAGTAAAATGTTAAATGTAAAGAGTAGTTTGTGGTGGCAGGATTTTCTAAAAATCTTTGTGTCTCATCCTTGGAAGCTGCTGAACTTAAATACTAAGTTTGGTATTTATACAATATTTAATCAAGTTATGCTGTTTGCACACATGCAGACGCTTTTCTATGAATGCTTGTTTTGGATTCACTGGACCTCAAAACATGTCCTTGTGGAAAACTCTTAATAATGAATTTTGGGATGGAGTAGAATACTTTACTTTCTATAGGTAGGCAGTAGAGACATTAACATGTTTTAACAGACACTCCTAGAGGACCTGATTTGGGGCAGAACATCCACATCCTCTAGAGTACGGTTTTATGTTATCAGATGCTATCGAAGCACGTAAATGTTCGTAGTTTTACAAATACTTTAACATTTTGTGCTCTTATCACACCCTTCATTGGTACTATAATCGCTTACAGCATCAACTTCCACAAAATTACAATTTGCAACAGCCTACTCAGGAATTAAAGTGGTAATTCACACCATGCATGCCAACATTAATATTTTGGCACAATCCACGTGCTAAATGTTATTTAAACATAGCAGTGTAGCCAACATACATTATTGAAAAGCGTGGCTTAGGATACAAACATACAAAGATTAATTTTAAGAATTTCACAATGTGGAATGAAAGGTTGCCCACGCATTACAAAATTCAACACATGTGTCTAGGTTAGGTTTACTTCTCTATTATTTACAAAAAGAACTGCTTTTATGGGTTACGCACAAATTTAGGGCACGTTTTGTTATACTACAAAACATTGCTGAGTTTCGTAACTACAAAGACATTACAGCATACATTACCTGTCTTCCCAGTCATCTAAGGCACTGGTGCTGCGATGTAAACTCTGGGTGCGACCACCTGTTGGTGGCAATGGTGCAGGTCTTGCAGGTACTTTCATATCTACGTCACAAGAAGGCTCTTTAATTGATTAAACCACCTTTAGAAAATGAAGTATTATCTACAGTAAACAATTCCTTTCAACTCTGCACATGAACCTGTTATTCTGCACATTAAGATCCTATTCTATTTACAATTAAACATGAAACTGTTCTTTCTTTAGGCTTTTATAATGTAATCATTAAGCAAGTTCTTAATCCAATAAATTAACAAGATAATCCGCATTTATGTACACTTAGAGAACGTGACATGATTAACAAATTATGGAAAACGGTTTTACACCACCAAAATAAGAGTAGAAATAAACCAGATGTTTTCTCTCAACAGCATAGAATATCACAATCACTTAATTCAACAGAAGCGTACAGGCTTTCTCTTATTCACGGAAATGTCCTAAGACAGCAGCATTTCCTGCTATTTTCGTAACATAATCACTGATCTGAAGGTGGTAGCCCGTTACCTGGCTTTCCTTATTTAAATCCTTATGTTATTGCTTTTAATTTTGATAACTGTGCAACGAAATTTTTGTTTTTAAGAATACAATTATTCTCTAGTTGTTAGCTCCGAGATGTTCAACATTTCTGCTTAAAAACGTCCATATTCTACAAACACCAACTTAAAGAGACAAAAGAAAATAAGTACTCATTGTGAAACACAAAAAAGAATTTTTTTTAGCCTACCTGCTGTCCTTCGCAATTAATGAATCGGTTTGCATCATTATTTAAACCAAAAACAAAACAACGGACTTGCAGTTTTATTTCTTTTGTATGTACCTTCCAGCTAAGATGAAATTACTTGCCAGCTCTGTTATAAACATGCAATATCAATGTAAAATAACGCACTTCCGCATATTAGACCTTCAAAACATATTTTGCATTATAACCAATAATGAACCTTCGCATTACACCTGGAAGCTTATAAGTACAATATTATTTCTCAGGGAATGTCAAGAATAGATTTGCTCACCTCTACGGGAATAGGAAACCATTTTCTAGGTCTTTTGTAATACAATCACTCTAACCTTGCCAGCACCATTTTTACTCAGTGTCTGTGTCTGTCAGTGCCTGCTTGATTGCGTATTTTCCATGCGCTGCGCCTTTGTCACGATGCACTGCAACTTGTCATTGGTCGGTTATCGGATTCGAAAGCTGCATGCACAGGCGCAGTCGGTAACTCCTTACTTCTAGGCATGTTTTCAGTATCATTGAAATGGGATGCGATAACAATGAGATAATGAACAGTTTCATGATTTAACAGCGTATGATTCTAACAATCCATCAACTTTTACTTTGAGGGTTATATTCCGAACAATTCTTTTCCCTTTTATATAAATTCTGCCGCAAGGCCCACATAATAGCAATTTGTCTAGCAAATGAGCTTTTAAATCCAAACTCGTACTCTAAATTTAAGTTATTCCGGGGGGGGGGATGCCACACTTTCCACACTTAAGACAATTTACGGAGAAAAGAAAACAATTTTATGTTTTGTTTTTGTAACACCTAACAAATTCAGAACGCTTTAATACTAAATACGGCGCATTGTGATATACCATTACAATTTTTGGATCCTATGATCACTTTTGACACAAAAGACAGTCTAGCATCAAATTTTATCAGAAATTGGATACGATCTCTCCGTTTCATGAAATAGTCACACATTTCATATTTAAAATGCAGAATTTGTCAGAAATGTTAAACATTTACATAATTTACATTAAGATATGAGATTAGAAAACAAATTACATATCAATGGTAATTTTTAAAAAACTGATATGATACATTCACATGACTTTCTCTATCCTATATTGTTTATTAGTGGGTATACAAACTATTCTTACTTAAGCTTATTTTTCGTTATACTGCATTTTAATCCACATAAACCTTTGCAGAAATAGCTACATTGCATATTTCGTTATGGATACAAAAGGATTAGCGATGTTCAAATGTTAAGGACTGGATGCTATACGCTGCCTTGAAATTCCATACTCTCTCCGTGACATCGTAAGAAACAAGTGAATGTAGCCAAAACTTCAAAAGAATCACCAATTTACATTTGGTTTATATATGCACAACCGACTACCAACTGAAGTAAAATGTGAAAGCAACAGCTTTAGATTCAAACAGAGTGTAAAAAATATATTCTATTCCCAGAAAAGGCTATAAATTTCATTTGCCATGTAAATATCTTTAAAATATGGTATTTTGAACAAAATCGTTAAACCATCTTTTAGAAAATCAAAAGCTTCGAAAAATGTTCCACGTAAAAGGCAATTTGATGTAAAGGGATTTTCTTGAAAATCTTTGTGTCGCATCTTTGAAGGATACTGAACTTAAATACCAAATTTTGTATTTATTCGACTTTTCGTTTTTGAGTTATGCTGTTCACAGACACACACACACACGGACCTTTTTCTAAAAATCCGGTGTGATACACTCACATGACTCTTATCTTTATAGTGGGTATACAAACTATTCTTACTAATGATTATTTTTCTGTCTACTACATTTAATCCAAATAATCTTTTGAAAAATGACCACATTACACATTTTGTTATAAATACAGAGACAAGCGATAGTCAAAATGTAAGGACTGGACGCTACATGCTGGCTTTAAAATTCGATACTGCTCCCATATAATTGCGAGAAACAACTGAAAATCGGTGGGACTAAAAGAATGACAAGTAGGTATTGAACATTTTGAACCTACGGATATCTCAGAAACAGGTTACGCCACAGAAAAATCTAATATAAGCAAAGTGTGTTTTAAAGAGATCTACATTTTTTGTGTGGTACGTTTTCGTCTAGCGCTTAACGTTTACAACTTATACAAGATTATACAAAACTACTTCCGAATGAAAAGGACTTCCTAGGCTATTCCCAGATAATTCAAGATATAAATTTATTTGTTATGTAATTATCTTTTATATATGGTACTTAAGTCAAAATCTTTAGAGCCATTTTTTAGAAAATCAAAATTTTCTAAATATATTCCATATAAAGGGTAGTTGAGGTGCGGAGTTTCTTAAAAATCTTCGTGTCGCATCCTTGGAAGATACTAAACTCATATACCAAGATTGGTATTTATTGGACTATTCATTTTTTAGTTATGCTGTTCACAGACACACACACCCTGACATGTTTCTAAAAATGCTTTATTTGGATTCAGGGGGCCTCAAGACGTATTACCGTCGAAATCTCGGTACTGAAGTTTTGAGTGGAATGCAATACTACTTACTAATTGTAACAGAGAAAGTAAAAATCTGATGTGATATATTCACATGACTTTCTCTAGCCTCTATCGTTTATTAATAGGTATACAAATTATTCTTACTCCACCTTATTTTTCTATCCCCTACATTTTAATCCAAATAAACCTTTGCAGAAATAGCTACATTACACATTTCGTTATAGATACAAAGTGAACAGCGATAGTCAAATGTTTAAGAATTGGATGCTAAATGCTAGCCTTAAAATTCAATACTTTTTCCAGCAATCGAGAGAAATAACTGAATGTTGAAAGGACTTTAAGAGATTGACCAAGAAATGAACAATTCGAACCTCTAATAATGGATCTCAAAAAGGCTTATGCCACCAACAAAAAAAAGATTGTTTAAATAAATTGTGTGTTTTAAAGAGATATAAATTTTTACTTTCTCTACTACGTATAGTAAGTAGGGGAAGTATTGTATTCCACCCAAAAATTCGATACCGAGATTTCACCGGAAATACATGTTTTGAGACCCCTGAAATCAAAAAAAGGCATTTTTGGAAACATGTCCGTGTGTGTGTCTGTGAACAGCATAACTCAGAAACGAACAGTCGGATAAACACCAAACTAGGTATTTAGGTTCAGAAGGTTTTCAAGAAAATCCCCCCACCCCAGATTACCCTTTACATAGAACATTTTTCGAAAATTTTAATTTTCTCAAAAACGGCTCTAACGATTTTGATTAAAATATCATATCTTTAAGATATATTCATGACAAATGAAATGTATATCAATTTTCTGGGAATGTCACCAAAAGTATTCTTCATTGTGAACGACGTTTGCATAACTGGTAAACCATAAGAGATAGACAAAATTTTACTACACAAAAAATGTTGATCGCGTTAAAATACACAATTTACGTCATATACATTTTTGTTTTTGTTGGGTGAACCATTTTCGAGATATTGCTTGTTATTCCCTTAAATTTTTCAATACTTATACTTTTTCTCAAATTCGTTATTCATTTTTTTTTGTCCTGATAATGCAAAGAGAATGGAATACTCCACATAGCAACCACCTCTTGAAATATTTGACTATCGCTTAAAGCCTAGCAATTCCCCTTGCATCTACAAGAAAATTAGCAATAAGATTAACATCTCGATATCTCGATTAACATGTAGCATATGGAGAATAAGCGTTTGTAAAAATAGTTTGTACGAGAGTAGAGAAAGCATGTGAGTGTAACACATCAGATTTTTTGTGTAGTACGTTTTTGTCTATCGCTTAATGTTTACCATACAAGATTATACAAAATTACTTCCGATTGAAGAGGACTTCATAGGCTATTCCCCGAAAATTCAAGATATAAATGTTATTTTTCATGTAAATATATTTTACATGTGGTATTTTAAACAAAATCGTTAGAACCATTTTTAGAGAATAAAAATTGTCGAAAACTGTTTTTTGTAAAGGGTAATTTGGCGTGGGAGAATTTGTTGAAAATCTTCGTGTCGCATCTTTGAAAGATATTGAACCTAAATACCAAGTTTGGTATTTATGACTTTTCGGTTTTTGAGTTATCGTGTTCACAGACATACGCGGGCATGTTTCCAAAAATGCTTTATTTGGATTCAGGGGGCCTCAAAACATACCTTTCTGGCGAAATCTCGGAATCCAATTTTTTGATAGAAAAAATCCCTTACTTACTATACGTAGTAGAGAAAGTAAAAAAAAAAGTATTTACGTTTAGTATATTTACAAAACCGAATCAATTCAACAATGACACTACTTTCTCTACCCATCGTTATTTCTTTTCATATTTATTTTGCATAGGTATTCTTTAAAAGGTTTGGATTTCTACTTATTTTTAATCATAAATGTTTTATATATATATATATATATATATATATATCATCCTCCACGACATGCAAGACCACATGTAGCAAACAAGACCATCGGCAAGCTAAGGAACTTTCACTGAGAGTTTCTAGAGCATCCACCATACAGCCCGGACTTTGTCCCTAGTGATTTCCATCTTTTCATTTCGCTGAAGTTCCTGGCAGGGTAGCGATTCCCTTGCGACGACGAAGTCAAGACAGTGCGACAGTGGTTCCGGAGTCAGACGGTCGACTTCTACCGCAGCGGTATCGCAAAATTAGTGCTGCGATGGGGTGTGTATGTGTGTGCGTGTGTATGCCTGAACAGCATAATTCAAAACGAAAAGTTTGATAAGTACTTGGTTCAGTATCTTCTAAGAATACGCACAAATGTCTGAACCGGCACGGGGACTATGTGGAAAAATAGTGAAAGGTACAAGGAATAATATCTACATGTTTAGTTGGCTGTATGCATCTTATGTTACCAGGCAAAAAAAAATAGGGACAAAGACTTTTTGATTTGCCCTCGTACGACATGAGAGTAAAGATATCAATCACATGACAGAGATAATCCGGCAACCCAATGCATCGAAGTTTGTAGAGCAGACCGGCGTGGCACACTCAATAAAAAGCTTGTTTGAAGTCAAGAAATGCTGCGACCGTGTGTTTTTTAAGCTTAAAACCGCGAGCAATCGTCTCAGTTAATCGCAGAAGCTGATGGGTTGTAGTGGTGTCTGCAAAAACCAAATTGTTGTGGCGACATCACTCCGTTTGTTCGTTAGAAATTTTTTTAGTCGTTTGTGGATGACTTTTTCAAAAAGTTTGAAAAGTTTAGGCAATGGGCTAATAGGACGATAACTAGAGGGTGAGGAAGGCGGTAGTTCAGGTGTAGGAAGAACGATAACCACAGCATGTTTCCATGGAATTAATTGTTCTTCCACACAAGCCGTGTTGGACAAGGTTGGAAAGGTAGAATCAGACGACTGAAAAAACTGAAATGACTGCATCCATGGCAATGGAAAATATCCGATGCGAAAAGCAGCATTAAATATGGAGATCAAGTAAGCCAGCGCCTTAGCGATAAGGTTTTAAAACAATATTTGGGATAAGATCTTGTCCTGGAGCTTTTAGTGGGTAGATTATGAAGAAGCCACCGAAGTTCTCGGGTCGAAGTGCAGTTGAGCTGCTCTGGAACCGAGGAGTAGGTGTCAATCGCATTTTCAATATCCTGATTGAACTGGGATTGGACGTGAATGTAATTTGAAAAATATCAGCCAAAGGCTCACATTTTGCAGCTTCGTGTTCATACACATACTCCTGGAATTTTAAGGGTGGCACAACAGTAGGTTCTCGAAGCCCCGTTTCGTCTCCTTCCATAGAGAGCAATCTTCTGGCGAAAGGTTGGACAAGTAGTATTGATATGTAGCGTAACGATATTCATCTAGAGCTCGCTGGGTTTGTCGAATTAATTGATTTAATTCTTGTCACTGCCAAGGTAATCTATGAGATTACCATTCACGTTGCATCTTATATTTGGCTTTCAAGGATGGGAAACATTCCTTGAGGGAAACACTTGATGATGCGGAATTCCCCACGAAAACACTGCATACTACCAGAATTTTTCACCGACGTACATAAAGAATTTGTGAAATGCTGTATTGCTGCATCAATATCAGAAGAGGTTTGTACGCGATATGCAGCCAGCAACTCAAGACCCGACTGTTTCTGGGAACATTCCCAGTTCACCATTCCTTGGACAAGGCGAGGAGGAAGCGAAAAGCATGGCACTTCACAATGAAACGTAGAGATAACATGCAATGATCAGAATCCAATTCGGCAGCACTGTGCACGCGTAAGGCCTGACTAATGTTTCTCAAAAGTGCCACATCTAAGATGTCCGGTAAAACAGAGGAATCTACGAGTTGTACGAGTAGGTAGGGTCTGTTGGAACTAGAATGGATATACTGTTGCGGTCGCCCTCCGTGAGAAGGCGTCTTAAAGCGAGAGTGGTTACACGACATCTCCATTGCTCATGCTTGCTGTTTAAGTCAACAAACGAGATCATAGGAGATGGAACAGAAAAGTGAAGCTGCAGAACTTGTTCCTCTAACTGAGCTGAGGGTGGTCAATAAGCTACAATTATAAGCATCTCCGGGCAGTTTTGTTGTTGAAGCTTGATTGCGCAGGCCTCTAGGCTTGTCAATTGAGGCAAAAATATGTTATAATGCGCCAACTTGCGTTTCACAACAATGGTTACGCTGTTCGGGCGTCGCGGTTAGATCTATAAATATGGTAACCAGAGAGAGTGAATTTTTCAGAAGGAAGAAAAAAAACGGGTTTTGGAGATACAGGCAACATCTATATTGTGTCGAGATAAGAATTTCAGAAGGGTAGCTCGCTTAGATTTTAAACCGTTGGCATTCCAGTTTAGAAAAATAAGTTGAAAGAACGAATGGCGAAAGAAACTATTCATTTCAAAAGAGCTCATGGAATAATGAAATTAGAAAAGACTTTTTTATGAGAGAGAAATGGCTTGAAACCCCTGATCAACCCAGGTAGAAGGTCACTGAAGTCAGGATTGGAAGTAGGACTTTCTCTAGGCATCTGACTGTTGTGAGAAGATAGAGATGTTTTCTTAGAACGCCATACAGGAGGCGGAGTGTTTACTCCGGCTATGTTTGGCAAGTTAGGAAAATGCTGCGCATCTAACGACGGTGGTGTTGGATTAGACACATGAAGGCTTTCAGAATTAGACCGCAATCGAGAAGGTTCACTAATAGCTTTAGTGCGAAGATTTAAGTAATGAGGACAACCTTTGTAATTCGCGGCATGGGTTCCGTTGCAATTCACGCACTGAAGTGCTTCCTGTTTGGGTTTAGTACATGCACTGTAGTGGTGAGATTCTAAGCACTTCACACACCGTGGATTAAAACGGCAGAAGTATTTTGTGTGACTATACCATTGGCACCTGGCACATGCGGTACATCCGGATCTGCAGCGATATTCAACAGACACTAACGCATATTGTATATGCCGAAGGTTAAAGATTTCTTTAGCTTGGTCTGAATTTTCTAATTCAACCGCACACAAGGGCATGGGTTGTTTGAATTATAGAACAGTTGAACACGTTAATAACTGGAAGCTTTTGAGTAATTCTAAAGAGATTTCGTCATCGTATTAGAATATGGAATATTTCGAATAAACTTTTTGGGATTGGGATACGAAATGTGTGATACTGTAATTGAGACTCGACAAAAAAGGGGGACAGTCACAGCACGAAAATCTGAACTCGCGGTGAGAGCAATTTGTTTAGCTTTCCCCTTCTGCTAACTAGTAAATTCACTGGTCGTTTGATGCAGTCACAAATTACTTAAATGTAAATAATGATTGTAATATGAATATGCATTTTTATGTGACATTGATTTCAGATGTTTATTAATTGTAATTATTATTGGGAAATAAGTTTATACGGCTTTACTGAAACTGTCAATAATAGCGCAATAATGCAGCAAGGGGGTGAGCTGTTTATCATTATTGGAAACAAGGAAGTTACGTAATGTTGGCGCGTTTTCGGTAGAAACTTCTGGAATATTTTCTCCCTAAAAGCAATATGTATTCGTGGTTTTCATTGGATATTAAAATAGACGCTAATGTTGGCGCGTTTTATTAGCCAATAGTAATTCATTTATAATCTTTAGGCGTATCTGATTGCAGGAGTATAAATAGAAGCCAAGTTAGAGGTAAAGTCAGTCAGTCCTTCAGTTCGCCGAAAGCATTCATACATTACACGTCGTATTCAGGCAGTTCATCAAAATTCTTAGTGCAATACACGTCGTCTTAAGTTCGTCAGTTCGTCAAAATATTTGTATGAGATACGTCGGCTATAGATTCACAAGTTACGAAAATCTAAAGTATTATAAAGTTCGTCGGCTATAGATTCACAAGTTACGAAAATCTAAAGTATTATAAAGCTAATTATACACAAAGTTGAAATACGTGAATTAAAAGTGATCAGTAAGAAGTATTATAACAGTTTCAGTTTGGCGAGTATCTAGATCAATATGTAAAAGTGATAGTGAACGTGTTCGAAAATAAAAATTAAAAAACAATTTTCTTCATCAGTGTAATTTTTGGATAAAAGATTCCTTTCCGTTTCACGACCTGTATTGAGACACATGTTCGACCCAAGATAAGATAATAGCTAGCCGGAGGACATTTGAAATGAATTATTTCAAAAACTGATACTAAGAACCGCAAATTGCTAACGCCAGATGGAGCTACAAACCAAACAAATGAATGACGTCACAAGATGGCTTCAACACTGATGTAAACAAACATTATAAGCAATACCGTCACACGTTATTCGACGTAGATCGGTAATAATTGCTTGATAGTTGAGCCTCGTGCAAAAAGAATGGGGGAACATGCACTGTTTCTAAAGTTTGGGTTTGAGATGCCATTGCGGTAGAACCCTCCATTTGTTCTAATGGGGCATATTTGTTGTGAACGTCCATTAGATTCACCACGTACCTTTGGTTAGCTCATGACGCAGGCACTGTGTACTTCTTTTTTGGAAGGTTGAAATCCTCGTCTGGTGGACGCTTGGAGGTTAGTTTAGGAGGCTGTAAAACAGGCCTCGATGACGAAGATTGCGAAAGAGGATTCGATGCTATATGAGTGAGGACAATTTAGATAAAAAAAATGTCATCGCTGTGTATATACAAAATACTCCATAAAAAGGCCTGTTGGATGTTTATCCTAATATTGGTGTAGTGCTACGTATATTTCTCTGTACACCTATAGCAAATTGTTTGGCAGAGAGATCATTTTCAGTGCTCAAGAGAGTTAAAAATTATCTTCGTTCAGTAGCAATAGTAAAATCTCTCGCTAAGCCTGATTTGCCGTTTAGAGGCACAGATGAAAAGTTTGGTTCAAACAATGATGAAAATTATATCATGCTATTAGAATTGATTACACAGTTCGATCCATTTCTCGCCGAGCATATAAAGAGATATGGAAATAAAGGAAGTGGCACAACATCGGATTTGTCATCACAAAATAATGTTCCTGGAGGTGGTAAATTTTACAGTAAATGAAATAAAAGCAGCTAAGTACTTTTCTATAATTTTAGATTCAACTTCTGACATTGCACATACAGATCAATTAGCATTCATCATTCGATACGTAACTGAATGTGGCTCATCAGTAGAAAGGTTTGTGAAATTTCTGCCTAACTGTGGTCATAAGTCTGAAAGCCTAGCAACAACTGTGATGGAAACTTTAAATGAGCTTGATCTTCATGTTAAAAATTGCCGTGTTCAGTCCTATGATAACGCTAGTAATATGTCAGGCACATACTCAGGTCTTCAAGCACGAATTAAATATTTAAATCCCCTTGATGTGTATGTTCCATGCTCGGCTCATTCTCTCGATCTTGTTGGTTCTTCTGCTGTGGGATGTTGTATGCCCGCGGTAAACTTCTTTGAAGTTATTCAGGGGCTACATAACTTTTTCTCAGTGTCTACAAACAGGTGGAAATTTTTATTATCTCATCTGAAACCAAACTCTACTCTTTAACAAACAAGATGGTCCGCAGGTACGATGCTTGTCGTAGTTTGTGTTCTTCGTGGTTAGAGATCCAATCAGCTCTAACTGCAATATCTGACAACAGAGAGAAACCATTTAATCGTTCGAAGCTGCAGGACTTCACGATTCACTCCAAAATTTGGAGACATGCTTTACTGTGTTGTTGTGGAATGGTATTTTAGAAAGCTTTAACCGTGTAAGCAAAAGGTTACAATCTGTTGAGACTGAATTATAAGTTGTCATCAATCTTTAAAATTCATTAGTAATTTTGCATTCATTGAATGCAAAAGAGGTATGTTTGATCTTTACGAGGAAAAAGCTATGAACCTGTTTGGTGAAGATACATACAATTAGACAGCACCAGGAAACGTAGACGTAAGTTGCAACTTGGTGAGCAAAGAGAAAAGTTTGCGTTTTCTTGCAGAGACAATTACAGAATAAATGTTTTCAATGTTATTGACAGGTTGTGTCAAGAACTGAAACGTAAATGTAATGCGTATGAGGGATTGTTTGCTAATTTTTATTTTCTTACTAAGCCCTGTGAGAGAGAAAACAAATTTTCGAACGGACGCAAACTTTAAAAGCGACTTACTCGGACGACATAGAGGATATATTCGACAATGAATGCCTTCACCTTCGATGCTATCGTATATGAGTGAGGACAATTTAGATAAAAAGATGTCATTGCTGTGTCTATACAAAACACTGCATAAGACAGGACTGTTGGATGTTTATCCTAATATTGGTGTAGTGCTACGTATATTTCTCTGTACATCTATAGCAAATTGTGAGAGATCATTTTCAGTGCTCAAGAGAGTTGAAAGTTATCTTCGTTCAACAATACGCCAAGGGAGACTGAACGCTATGTCAATGCTTTGCATCGAGTCTGATGTGCTTCGTCAGATCGACTTCGATGACGTCATCAATGTTTTATCTATGAAGAAAGTACGAAGGAAATCGCTATAATTTACAAGTACGATGCATGTATTTTTATTCCAAATAATTAATTTTTTTCTGAGTTGTAACTTTCATTTAATGTCGTCTCATTTAAAACTAATTTAAACTCATAATGGCTTATACAATAGCTGCTTGTGTTGTTTGGGGAAACTTGGTGGCGGAAAATTTTAGCACTGCCTAGGGGCGGCAAAATACCTAAATCCGGCCCTGACTAGACTCTGCAGTTTGTTATAATCTTCTTTTTTTTACTCTATTTTATTTTCCGTCGCTTTAACTCCTTGGTCATATAGCGACGGATCTGTTGGTGGATAACTCTTAGAACGATATGTGATGGACAGTTAGCCTTCTAAGCCTCATCCCTGTAACCACCCGCTGTCACAGAGACCCCAGCGCATAGCTACCGAATCTTCTGCCTCGTGCCGTGCAGACGGCATTAGGGTGCCGTCCAGTCCAACCGCTGCCCTCATATAAAGGCAGACAGTTAGCCTTCTAGGTCTCATCCCTGTAACCACCTGTTTCATGCCGTGCAGATGGCGTTAGGGTGCTGCCCAGTCCAACCGCCGCCCTCACACAGAAAGGCGGACAGTTAGCATTCTAGGTCTCTTCCCTGAAAAATGCCGTCTTGCTTCGTCACGTGCCCACAGAGACTGCCAGCGCATGGCAGCAGGATCTTCTGCTTCGTGCCGAGCAGATGGCGTTCGGGTGCCGTCCAGTCTAACTGCTTACATTGTCTGCGGATAGATGACATAGCATTCGCTATTACCACTTATTCTTCATTTTACTATTGTTTTAGACTTAAGGTGGAACTTTGGGTCGTGGTGTTAAATATCCAATCCGGTATTTACGGTATTTGGAGACTGAGGAAAACCACGGGATTTGAACCCGGGACCTCCCGAATGGGGGCCACAGACTTTACCGCCTGTGTGATTGTGTATATGATTTTATAATGTTCTCAGTGGTCTGTATAGCGCCATGTGCACTGATCGATCAATAACATCAATTTAAAACAATGTGTAGCTTGAAACACTAGAAGATTCCCATTGTGATAGGAAGTATCTCACAAACGGCGAACGCTACAAAAAAGGAATTAATTGTGTGTTTTAAGCATATATTGCATAGTGTTGCTTTGAACAAACAAAGATGTTTTAGAATATTTTAATAGTGTTTTTTTTCGCTTGAAATTACCTATTATTTAAGAATAAAATACAAGTGTTTGAGCTATTTTATATCTAAAACATTCATTTAGTTCATTACTTTTAGAGTTTTTCCCTCTTTTTTACAATAAAAAGCTAAATTTATGCAACTGCAGACAAATGTAATCCCGTCACCATTCACATATTCCATCACATCGATTGTTTTATGTTAGCTCTCCTCATCCTTTACCTTAGGCAGTAAAAAATGTTTCCTCTATCATCCACGCGTGCCATCAAAGCAGTTGTTTTACGTGGGTCCTCACCATCCTTTACCATAGGTACATTTGACTCCAGTTGCTGGGATTCCAACTCACAAAGTTTGGTTTTCAATGGATGGTCAGTTCATTTGTCTCGCCGTAACGATCACGGCTATTCGAATCACTTCCATTAAAATGCCTGTGACAGAGATATAGAACCAGTTTAGGAATTAGAGGAAGAGCGGCATATGTACAAAATAATTCATCCAATAAGGGTTAAAATTCTCTACATTATTTCTGATAAAGTGTTTTATTTCCTATGGTTTCAGTACCTATTATACTAAATTCATTCAGATTGAGGGGGTTTTCACAGGCGCTATTCGCAGAAAATTAAAGATGCACACTTTATTCCTATCAATATGTCAAACTTATGACATTGCAATCAAAATCGTTACATCCATTTTTGAGAAAATTAAAACTAATCAAAACCCTCAGTTGCAATTCTTAACTGGAAATCTGTTTAACATTTTATACCATTCCAAAACTCCTTCTATGATTCCTAGAATTCTATACTTTGTCTTTTCAGCTCCTCCAAAAATCCATTTCACCGCGTTACCTGAGATCAAATCGCGACGGTTATCTGCAGATTCTCTGATGCAGTTGCTTGATCGTGTGCCTGATATACAGCCTTAGTTGTGTAGTCGACTTCCTGTGCCATCTAGGTCATTGCTATTGACGCTTTGTGTTTGTATAATTGCTATTTCGTGGGCACTGCATACAGCTTGAGCTTGACAGATGGTCGTGGTTGCGTAATCGCCATCCTGTCAGATCTGTGTTTCTACTTGTTTTATTCTGTGTGTGCAACTTCGGGCCGTGATATTGTATACCCAGTCCTGGCGACGAAATATTTCCAGTCAGATTGGCCTGTACATGGGATTTGAACCTATGACCTCCTGATAGCGAGCCTGAGCCATTTACCTCGGTCGAGTTCACTATTCGCCGCTGTTCACGATGAACAATTTAGAACTTCATGATGGGCGTTGCACTTAGGGGACAAGACACTTTCTGTCCCCTAACTTACAAAGCCAGGGACATTGCCCTCCAAACAATTATACTGAAGGGGCCTGCCCCACCAAAAATTCCAAGATACATTTCTCATTAAACAATACAACGTAATTGTTTAAATAGACCGAACTAGCTGCAAAGGACTGCCCTTATTTCAAATACACAGTTCAACTGTTAAACAAAAGCAATGATGATGTAGCCTAGGTTTCAGTTAACGCCGGATCAGAATCGGAGCACACCAAGTCGTCCTCTGTGGTGTAGTGGTTACCATGCTGGCCTCTAGTTCCCGAGGTTGCGGGTTTAAACCCGGCGGAGAGCGATGGATTTTTTCGGCCATAAAAATCGTTAGCATTGCATCTTTCGGAAGGGAGGTAACGCCGATGGTCCCGTGTCGTAGATTTACGGCACGTAAAAGAAGTCTCTGAGCAAAGTCTCACGCCCAATTTAAAATGATACGCTAAGGACCATAGTAGTTAAAGAGCGTCCATAAGTAACACTCAGTTTTATTTTAGAGCACACAAATAGTACGGGCATGCCAAAACTTCTTAGCTCCGTCGCAATACGCCACGGGAGGAAGTTGCCACTACGTGCATCTGAGAGCCTGATGCTTATTTAGGATGGCCCGGAAAAACAACAGTAAACGTTGAGTCACGAGGGGGGAGAGTACTACGTCATCTGTTGACCAGTGCGTTATGAAAGATGGAGCCATCCAGACGTGACTTTCGAGAGATGATCTACTACGATTTCAAAAAGGGGTTAGACTCCAAGCAGAGCCACCAAATTTTGTCAGAAACGTTTGGGAACCCTGCTCCTTCACTGGCCACAGAAACTGGTTTCGTGAATTTCAAAGGGGGGGGGGGGAGAATACTTAGAAGATGAGCCTCGTGCAGGTAGGCCACAAACTGCAGTTACGCCCGAAAACATCGAAGCTGTGAGGAAAATGGTGAAAGAAGATCCGCATATTCCATTCCTTGAGGTAGAGAAGACATTAAACATTGGATCAACAGCAATACAAACAATTGTGCATCAACATCTTGGTCTAACCAAGAGATGTGCGGTTGGGCCTCACATTCGCTCATCGATAATCAAAAAGCAGTCCGGGTGAATTGGTGCGAATTTATGCTAAAAAATTTAATTCTGGTGAAAGTCGGGACGTATATAACATTGTTACAGGCGATGAAACGTGGATATACCTTTATGATCCAGAAACTAAATAGCAGTCGCGTGTCTGGTGCTTTGAAGTTGAACCACCTCCAACAAAAGTCAAGAGGGGCCGAAGGGTTGGGGGAAAAAATGGTCACCTCTTTTTTCTTAAGGAAGGGTCCCATAGCAACCATTCCACTTGAGAACCAACGCACAGTCACTGCGCCATGGTACACCGAGTCCTGCCTTCCAGAGGTCACACTGCTGTCAGAACGACGGATTTTCTGAATGAAGAGGGCATCAGGGTGCTATCCCATCCACCTTACTCACCAGACTTGACCCGCTGAGACTTTTTTGTGTTCCCCAAAATGAAGGAACGCGGGGGCGCCGATTTATGTCAGATGGTGAAGCCATTAGTGCATATTTGGGGACTGTGAACTTTATCGAAGAAAAAGTGTAGCAAAAAATGTTTGCAAAGTGGTTTGTGCGAATGAATAAGTGTATAAGTCTCGCAGAGGACTACTTTGAGAAAATGTGAAAGAGTTTTGAAATTTAGTTGCGGTTTTTGGGAACAGCTAAGAAATTTCGGCATAACCCTCGTAGTTAAAGAGCGTCCATAAATAAAACTCAATTTTATTTTGCAGCACACAAATAGTACTGAATTACGGAACGGTATGGCTCTGGCGGTAACGTCTGTGCCGCACTCAGGAGATCCCGACCAATTTTATTATCTTTTTTTTTTCGTGGTTTCCCTCAGTCGACAAGGTAAATACCGGATTAAATATTACTAGGTTATATAGGGAAAAGCCGGCACAGCAAAATTGTGATACATGGGAGAGTAAGGGAATACGACGAGAGATGCTAGGACAGGCTGGTGTTGAACGTATTTAGGGCTGTTTTCCAAGAGTGTGGATCAATTTTAGGGGGTATTTAGAGTACTGGCACAGCTATAAATATTTCGGGGAAGCACTTATAGACCATTCTGGGGCACTTTTAGATTATTTTACTGACATTCTGTAGGTATTTTGGTGCTATGAAATAGACATTCAGCATCCTTTCACGCATTCAGTACATTTCGGAACAGTGACAGGGACATTTCAGACATTTCAAAGGTATTTCTAGAAACTGGAGTAGGTATTTTCACGTTTTTGATACAGGTTTTAGGACATTTCAGGACATTTTGAAGGCAATTTGGGCAATTTTATAGATAATTCTGGTATTAACACAGGTATTTTGAGGTGATTTCATGGGTAATTCAGGTATTAACACAGGTATTTTAGACAATTTCATGTACATTTCGGACACTGGATAGGCATTTTGGACAGATGTCATCGTTTGAAGGTATTTTTTGCTGCTTTTATAGGCATTTCGGGGTTCATGAGCATTTAGATCGCTGGAACAGCCATTTAGCATACTTTTAAGGCATTCTCTCATGTCTTATAGAGACTTTCTCTCATATTATACCTGGCTTGTGATGTTTGGCAGTCATTTGTCTCGTTTTACGGTCATATTGAATCCTTTTATAAACTGTGTATTCTAACATGTGATAAACTATGTGTGGGTAACAGTCTTTCTAAGACAGATAAAACTAGTCTAAACTAACCCCTTCTTGTGTTTTAAGAGATGATATAGGTTTTATTCAGCTTTGTTGTTGTAATGTTGGGGGGGATGGCGAGGTCACCTAATCAGTTCTATTTACGTTTATTGTGGCAGTAATTTGTATCACAATAATGTAATTGCCAGAGTGATTGTAGTGTAAATAAGCATTATTGTATGACATTGATTTGAGATTTTGTTAATTATATGCATTGTTAGGAAATAAGTTTACACGGCCTCACTGAAACTGACAATAATAGCGGGTAACAATGAGCGAGGGGGTGAGTTGAATATTAATTAGAAGAGACAAACAAATGACGTCAGATTGGCGCGTTTTTTTTCTAGAAATAGCGGGAATATCTTCCTTAGAGCATATGTTTTCGTAATTTTTGATTGGATATAAATATAGACGCTAATGTTGGCGCGTTTTATTAACCAATAGCAGCTCGGTTATGATCTTTAGGCATATCGGGGTGTGGGAGTATAAAAAGCTAAAGCCAGACCAACATCATCGACGCCATACAGGACCTTCACGCTGAGGTGCTAAACTTGCCAGCAGGCTCTCTGCCCTGGAAGAGCACCTCAACACACAGTTCACGGAGGTCGTCAGCATCATAGACGAATCACACGACGTCACCAAGAAACGCCTCGTCAACAACGTCAACAGCCACTTCGCCGAACACGCAGAATCTATGAAGAACCTAGATCGCCACTACGCAGCACCACAAAGAGGCACTCTCCAAGATTCAACAGCAACACCTAGACGCACTCGACTTCATGGAGGAAAGCCGCAACCAGACGGCTTACGGTTTTGATCGCCTTCAGGAACTCAACAAACGCATGGAGGGGAACCTGCACCATCATCTCGACAACCCCTCTCCACACGCTGCATCACCTCACGTCGCATCGCCTCATCCGCGTGCCCGGAGATAAAAGCCCGGGTGCGCAACCACCGACACTCCGATGCCCGGAGGTAACAGGCCCGGGCTCGGTACCATCATCAACTGTTAAGCCACCACTGTTTTCTAGGTTACTGTCAGGGCCTCGACCATGACGTTTACCTATTCCCCACTGAGGAGTGTGTCCACTTTGGACCTCTCCGTTTTTTAGTAATTACCCACGAACCGCAGGTTTGCTTCGGCGGTACCAGCCACCACGATGCCAATTATGCCCCCAATAAATAGCGCCACCACAGAACAAGATCCTTCTTTTCCTCTTCCTTTTTCCTTTCTATAACCTTTATATATATATATATATATATATATATATATATATCTGTTTTTCCTTAGACCTTTATTCCTGTTTCCCCCCCCCCCAAAAAAAAACAGATTTCGTCAGTCCAGAAGAAGCATTCGCGTCTAATACGTCGATCAGTTCAACATAAGTATTCGTGAGTTATACGTCGCGTAGTTCAACGGAAGCATACATAAAGTACACGTTACGCAATTCTACAGAATCTCTCGCGTCTTAAAGTTTGTTATAAATTTGAAACACGCGAATTAATAATGTGCAGTAAACAAGTTATTATAGTAACAGAAAATATAACAGTTTCAGTCTGCGTGTATCATGAGTCAATATGTGAACTTAATTAATTGTGACGGTAATAAAAGTGTAAAAACAAATTCTTTTATCAGTGTTATCTTTGAGTAACAAATCCTTTCCGTTTACACACCTTGTTCAAGAGATGTGCTCGACTGAATAATAATAATAGCTAGCCGGAGGACAATGAACCCAACATTCAAAGTAGTGATACAATAACAGGCGCCCAGCAAAAGATAACACGAAGTGGCCGCGACAAATTGGCTTCTATACGTGGTGCAGATAAACATGAAGCATCTTCCAACTACAAATATCCACTTCATTATGTAAAGTTAATCGGTGTGTCATTAGATAAGGCTTGTAAAGGGTAGGCGCCTCTCCTCTTTATCTGGGCTTGAGACCGGCACTAGAAGTTACCTAGTGGCAAAGTTAACGCCTTCCTTTCCCATCTTCTTATTCTTCTATCTTCATCAGACGTCTGCTAAGTGTATACGCAGCACTTGCGTAAACTTCAGTTTTATAATTGTAGACTCTTGGAGAAAATTATTAATTGAGATGCAATGTCTATATGCATATGTTGATATTCCGAGTATTTGCTTCAGCTTCAGATTTGCAAATTATATAATTTTACGTGGTTCATTTCCTTACTATTCTTGTTTGTGATATATTATAATTCAAAATCAATATGTCTGTTACTGTTGCTGCTATGCAAACAATTATTATCAGAAGGGATTAATAATAATAACAATAATAATAACTACCCCATAATACCCTAACCTATTACATGAGTTACTCAAAGTAAGATATTTTTAGACAGCAAGGCCTAAAAGTAGAACTTTTAACACAGAGCACACAAGCTTTAGCTTTAGATTATTGCACTAGTAGTGCGATAATCTTCATTGTGACAAAATTTGGTTTCAAGTTCAATCACATGGTAATTTGAAGTCAGAAGAAACTGAAATGGAAGAGCCAGGTGAAATTCCAGAAGCAGCAAAAGAATAACACTAGAAGTACTTACCCAAACAATCCAGATACCAATATGATATAGCGTTTAATCGCTTCATTGCCTGGTGTAAGGCAAAACACGTTGAAAATAATTTCACTGAAAATGACTACAAGCGAATCAACAAAACATCTGGCATCTCGCTTTTTAACATCATTTCTTTGTTTCAAGAACCGTATTCTAAACGTGATCTGTATTAGTTTCAGGAATCAATATAATATTATTGATATTTAACAAATTCGAGTGCTGCCTAAAAAGTAGTATATGCCACACGTGTTATAAGTGGTTTTATTTTGCTCGTAGGATTGCGAAACGAAGGCCGTTACTCGCAAACTAAACCCTACTTTTACCCCTTGTATTACAATCGACTATTTTATCTCTCCTGAAAATTGTATTTAACTGTTTTTTTCACCTATCATTTAATTTTGCTTTGTATCCCGTTGTGATATGTGTTTTATGCTTTTGGTGTCACGCGGACTGCCTTATGCATTTATAATTAAATACGCCACCTGGTTCGCGCGTCCAGTAACACTGTTCGTGGTATTTCTTCCACCAGTTTGACGCTGTTCTTGCAAATACTCCATAGCTCGCAGCCCTTGCTCATTAAGGGCAATGATTTTCGTTTTTTCCCTCCATATTATTTGTTACCTTCAAATGAGAATTGTAATAAAGGGGACATTGTTTACAAGGCAATTTCATCCAACTACTCCACATAACGTTTGTCTTACTTCCCCCCCCCCCCCCAACCCAGCTTCCTGCGTTCTTGAGCCTTTATTCATTGGTTAGGGTTTGAGTGTCAGACTTTTGACATCAAACCAATAAGGGATTAGCACAACCGGGTAGGTGTGGAACACAACTGATAAGGGGATTCTGCCAATATTAAAGGAAGAAAAACACTAAAGGAAACCAAAAGCATTGGCAGGCTATTTGTTCCGGACTGTACATGTTTGGAGTGAACTAAATATTGAACTTTATGTTCAATGCAGAGTATGCAGTTAACTTTACTCCTCTTATTCTCCAGGAAGAATTCAGATGCTCCATAACTTAAACCCTCTATATCCTGCTAATACTTTTTTTTACTTTCTCTACTACGTATAGTAAGTAGGGGAAGTATTGCATTCCACCCAAAAATTCGATACCGAGATTTCACCGGAAATATATGTTTTGAGACCCACTGAATCCAAAAAAAGCATTTTTGGAAACATGTCCGTGTGTGTGTCTGTGTGTGTGTGTGTGTGAACAGCATAACTCAAAAACGAACAGTCGGATAAACACCAAACTTGGTATTTAGGTTCAGTATCTTCCAGAGATGCGACACGAAGGTTTTCAAGAAAATCCCCCCACCCAAGACTACCCTTTACATGGAACATTTTTCGAAAATTTTAATTTTCTCAAAAATGGCTCTAACGATTTTGATGAAAATATCATATGTTTAAGATAATGTCATGAGAAATGAAATGTATATCTCGAATTTTCTGGGAATGTCTCCAAAAGTATTCTTCATTGTGAACGACTTTTGCATAACTGGTAAACCATAAGAGATAGACAAAATTTTACTACACAAAAAATGTAGATCGCGTTAAAATACACAACTTATGTCATATACATTTCTTTTGTTGAGTGAACCGTTTTCGAGATATTGCTTGTTATTTCCTTAAATTTTCCAATACTTATACTTTTTCTCAAATGCGTTATTCATTTTTTTTATGTCCTGGACATGCAAAGAGAATGGAATGCGCCACATAGCAACCAACGTTAAAATATTTGACTATCGCTTAAAATCTAGCATATTCCCCTTGCATCTACATGTACATTACCAATAAGATTGACATCTCGATATCTCGATTAACATGAAGCATATGGAGAATAGGCGTTTGTAAAAATAGATTGTACAAGAGTAGGGAAAGTCATGTGAGTGTAACACATCAGATTTTTTTTTTTACTTTCAGCATCCTCGTTTCTTGTATCACTATAAATATTCTTGGAGCCGGCGACACATTCTTCAAGGAGCTCCCAAGAATGCGAACTAATAGTTCTACTTGAGTATTAGAAAATGGAAACGGAAATTGAAACTGTTGTAACTAGAAGATGAAGTCATGTTTGAAGTTATAAATACGTGTTAATAATAACAGTGATAATGAAGAATCTGATGAGGTGCACTCACGCAACCATTTACAAAATCTCAAACACACCTCATATATAATTATAGCATTCATTACAAACTGGTTCTAATATCCACGTTATGTTATTCCCCATATATTTTTGCTTGGAAATTACTTAAAATGGAGTAGTAATTAGTTACATACAAAATGTGAATGTTTATCGGAAGCACGGAGGAGTAATTCAGAAGTCGAGTTCATGCAAAGGAAAATAAAAAAGAAGAATCACAAACTTTCAGTAATTTTCCCTCAGATGTTGAACTTTATTTGGAAAAATGGAATATTTTGAAACCGCTAATGCCACGAAAAGAAATTATTGGACACAAGCTGTATTTTTTACTCGTTTCGATATTCCGGCTTCAGCGGTAAATATCTTACTCTTCCTGAAAAAAACTCACTTTCTTATCAATTATGTAAATAACTATTGTTTTGTTTTAAAAAAAAGTCTGTTGCTGTTCAAAGGAGTAAAACACCCAAATTTGCGACAATGTAGATGCAAATTCAAAGATCAGATAGCTGATTGTTTCATAGGAACATTTTATACGTGTTTCTGTGTTTTTGCAGAATTTCAGAGTTCAGCGGACGTGGATAGATCAATCCTGGCTTATTGTTGTTGTTGTTGTTATTATTATTATTATTATTATTATTATTATTATTATTATTATTATTATTATTATCAGTTTATTCGCTTGTTTGTATTGAATACAAATTCCACCGTTGCACCGATTCCCCCCAAATTGCGCACAGGTTGCCTTTGACAGTAGGAGAAAAAGACTAGCTTGTAATTTGATATTTCGCCTCGCAGCGTTTTCCTTCTCTCTAATGAGCAGAAGCAAGGCCATCTATGTCAACGAGAAACAGCTAAACAAAACACAGGTGAAAAATCAATACCAGTGACCCATCTTCATATTTTAATGTTCATTAACACACCAAAAGAAAAAAAAACAGTTTTATTATTACCGGTTATCAAAACATCACATGGACAGAGAGAAGGAAAGGGAGGAGGGAGTTGAAAATCAGAGACGGAGAAACAGGGGAAGATGCAGGCGGGGAAGTACTGACGGTGCAGACGGAGACATAAGAAGAGAGGGGGAAGCAGACAATCTTTACATTTGGAGACCTCCATCATAAATTTGGAGGGGGACACAAGTAATGCATCACATTTTTATATAACTCAAAACTAAATATTGTTTTCAGTGTCTTCTTCAGCTGATCAGAAGCATCAAAAACACATCACTATGGATGAAAACAAAATCGAAGCACTTTGTGCAACAAACAATATTAAATAAAGTTAACAAGAGAGACAAAAAGCCATTTTACTTTCAATAACTCATTTGAAAAATAAAGACACGATGAGCTGAAACGTGTATAAATAAGGAAATATTTGATCTATCTTCATTCTCATCTATTCTGTAAATAAAAGTATTTAAACTACATTCAACTCAAATGTCTGACCGTTTTGACTGATTTTATAACGAACCTTATACAACATATATATATATATATATATATATATATATATATATATATATATAGCATTTCACTTTTAAAGTAATACATGGAAAGATAAAAAGTTGGGCAATAGTATAAACTAAATTGAAACCAAATTAAATAAAATGTAATGAAAGAAACAAACCTTAGCGTTTCAGCTGTTTTTGCCATATTACCAACATCAAACAATGTTATCACAAAAAGTTGCATTAAAGTTAAATAGTTTAGATGACTGGCATACCATATATTTCCTAAAAGGAAGAACTACGAGAAAATACTCTAAAATGTGTTTTTGAAAAAGGCACCACTACATCTGGGAAATTTGTACATTAATTGAAACATGTGTAACTATTTTGATTGTTTAAAAATTCGGAGGAGCGAGAACATTTGAGGAGGGAGCAGCCTGCATCATAGTAACAGTCTTGTATCATTTTCCATGATGCTAATGGTTGTATGTTCCACAACGGCATCATGTAATTGCCTTTCGCACATGAAATCCAAGAACTGTGATTGGCCTGAAGACCTTTTTGTGGGCGTTGCCAATATTGTAACTTGGAAGCAGGAACAGCTCAGGTCTCACATCATATACATACTTGTAATTGTTGTATTGTAACACAATGTACGTCCTACAATCAGAAGTTTTGGAACTTCTTATGAAAATACTCGTAGTGCAAAGTTGGACTATTACGTAACTGTAGAATTGGATTTTTGGTTATCTTTTTTCCCTACTTTGATTTTTTACAAGAAAAATGCTTGTTGACCATGACTGTTTATCACTAAAGTTGTTGAACACCCTGTTCTCTGTACACATGCCATTATTCCAAAACTAAACACTTAGCAACTTGTTTACAGCGAAGGTCAGCTGGTCTGGAAATGCAACTGCATAATCTTTCTAATGATTTTGTTCATAAGTGCTAAAACACTCCACGTTGAAGCCTGATTACATAATTTCTCTTGTTTTATTTGGAGAAACCTGAGGAGCTGTTAGCAGAATATAGTAGTAACTAAGTGAGTAACTCAGTAAGTAAGTACTTTTATTAACCCAATTAATTGTACAAATTTACAACAACAATTTTACAAATTTATTCTTAACCCAGTTTCTAAAAATAACAATAAAATAAAACACAAAGAAAACTAACCTCATAACTACTGGTATCCAGCAGTATGGAATAATGGTAGCCAGCATTCCTCCTAATCTAAAAGTACAATTATAATTTTATTTAATCTCTAATCTAATTCTAACTGTACCTTGAGTTGCTTTCCTTGGACCACAACAAACTCAAACCTTGAGGTTGTCGAGTTGTTGGGTCCTACTTGCAACATATCAAATAAACCTACTGTAATTTAATTTAATACTCATTTATCTCTTCGTTGCTAATTTTCCTCATCCATTTTGCTCTTACTCTGCCCAAAAAGTTCCCTACTTCTATTTCCTAGATTTTACATTTACTATCTCTTTAGCCTGAATTTCTATTGGTAAATTTAACCATTCTCTCTTTTCTGTCCTCTTTCTATGTAACTTCGTTTCTTCACACTCTAAAATTATATGCCACTCTTTAAGTTTCCGGTAGTAACTAGGTAATACCAGTTCGTTATGTTAGGGCAGTTTCCTCACCTTGCCTCATCATAAGTTGGTCTCCTTTCTTCCTAAACTGGAACAAAAGTCATTCATTCAACTATATGTTTCTTTCGAAAAATATACAATGAAGATTCTATGAAAACTTTTCCAAAATTAACTAACTTCTTCCTCTTTAGAACTAGAGAAAGAACAACAGCTTAAATGCCGAATTTGCCATTAGTTTTAATTATTCCGGATCTGTCAGTCTTATTTTCGAGTTTAAAAGGTTGCCAAAATAATTCATCGGAAAAAGAGACTCTCGCCGGAAAACAAGGGAATCCTTAAGGGGACCGGTTGCTGAAAACTGGGTGAAAATGGTCAAAGATTACAATTTAGGTTTTTGAACCCATTATTAAGTCTGATTCTCTAGGAACGCTTTTGTATCAATAATTCTGATGCCGGAGTGAAAATAAGATACTTACGTGAGGATTACCGAGCGGAATGGCTCAGACGATTACGTCTGTGGCCCACATTCGGGAGGTCCCGGGATCGATCCCCGCCCACTCTGGCCCATGGGTTTTTCTTGGATTCCCGGGTCGGCAGGCAAATGCTGGGGTAGTTCAACTTCTACCACGACTTTCCTTCCTCTCGTTTCCTGTGCCCAACATCTTCCTTGTCATCTGTTTCAGGGTTGTAGGACCAGGCGGGTTGCGGTTGGGCGGTGGCTTGCGCTCTGTAAAGGTTTCTTCCCTGGCGTCGCTGCGGTAACGCTCAGTTAGGTCTCTCAGTGTGGGACTCCACTCCGAGGGACCCAGGAAGTTGGTGGCTTGCGCTCTGTAAAGGTTTCTTCCCTGGCGTCGCTGTGGTAACGCTCAGTTAGGTCTCTCAGCGTGGGGTTCCACTCCGAGGGACCCAGGAAGTTGGTGGCTTGCGCTCTGTAAAGGTTTCTTCCATGGCGTCGCTGTGGTAACGCTCAGTTCCACTCCGAGGGACCCAGGAAGTTGGTGGCTTGCGCTCTGTAAAGGTTTCTTCCCTGACGTCGCTGCGGTAACGCTCAGTTAGGTCTCTCAGCGTGGGGCTCCACTCCGAGGGACCCAGGAAGTTGGTGGCTTGCGCTATGTAAAGGTTTCTTCCCTGGCGTTGCTGCGGTACCGCTCAGTTAGGTCTCTCCTCAGCGTGGGGCTCCACTCCGAGGGACCCAGGAAGTTGGTGGCTTGCGCTCTGTAAAGGTTTCTTCCCTGGCGTCGCTGCGGTAACGCTCAGTTAGGTCTCTCAGCGTGGAGCTCCACTCCGTGGGACCCAGGAAGTTGGTGGCTTGCGCTCTGTAAAGGTTTCTTCCCTGGCGTTGCTGCGGTACCGCTCAGTTAGGTCTCTCAGCGTGGGGCTCCACTCCGAGGGACCCAGGAAGTTGGTGGCTTGCGCTCTGTAAAGGTTTCTTCCCTGGCGTCGCTGTGGTAACGCTCAGTTAGGTCTCTCAGCGTGGAGCTCCACTCCGTGGGACCCAGGAAGTTGGTGGCTTGCGCTCTGTAAAGGTTTCTTCCCTGGCGTTGCTGCGGTACCGCTCAGTTAGGTCTCTCAGCGTGGGGCTCCACTCCGAGGGACCCAGGAAGTTGGTGGCTTGCGCTCTGTAAAGGTTTCTTCCCTGGCGTCGCTGCGGTAACGCTCAGTTAGGTCTCTCAGCGTGGAGCTCCACTCCGAGGGACCCAATAAGTTGGTGGCTTGCGCTCTGTAAAGGTTTCTTCCCTGGCGTCGCTGTGGTAACGCTCAGTTAGGTCTCTCCTCAGCGTGGAGCTCCACTCCGAGGGACCCAGGAAGTTGGTGGTTTGCGCTCTGTAAAGGTTTCTTCCCTGGCGTCGCTGTGGTAACGCTCAGTTAGGTCTCTCCTCAGCGTGGAGCTCCACTCCGAGGGACCCAGGAAGTTGATGGCTTGCGCTCTGTAAAGGTTTCTTCCCTGGCGTCGCTGTGGTAACGCTCAGTTAGGTCTCTCAGCGTGGAGCTCCACTCCGAGGGACCCAGGAAGTTGGTGGCTTGCGCTCTGTAAAGGTTTCTTCCCTGGCGTCGCTGCGGTAACGCTCAGTTAGGTCTCTCAGCGTGGAGCTCCACTCCGAGGGACCCAATAAGTTGGTGGCTTGCGCTCTGTAAAGGTTTCTTCCCTGGCGTCGCTGTGGTAACGCTCAGTTAGGTCTCTCCTCAGCGTGGAGCTCCACTCCGAGGGACCCAGGAAGTTGGTGGTTTGCGCTCTGTAAAGGTTTCTTCCCTGGCGTCGCTGTGGTAACGCTCAGTTAGGTCTCTCCTCAGCGTGGAGCTCCACTCCGAGGGAACCAGGAAGTTGATGGCTTGCGCTCTGTAAAGGTTTCTTCCCTGACGTCGCTGTGGTAACGCTCAGTTAGGTCTCTCAGCGTGGAGCTCCACTCCGAGGGACCCAGGAAGTTGGTGGCTTGCGCTCTGTAAAGGTTTCTTCCCTGGCGTCGCTGTGGTAACGCTCAGTTAGGTCTCTCAGCGTAGAGCTCCACTCCGAGGGACCCAGGAAGTTGGTGGCTTGCGCTCTGTAAAGGTTTCTCCCCTGGCGTCGCTGTGGTAACGCTCAGTTAGGTCTCTCAGCGTGGAGCTCCACTCCGAGGGACCCAGGAAGTTGGTGGCTTGCGCTCTGCAAAGGTTTCTTCCCTGGCGTCGCTGCGGTACCGCTCAGTTAGGACTCTCAGCGTGGAGCTCCACTCCGAGGGACCCAGGAAGTTGGTGGCTTGCGCTCTGTAAAGGTTTCTTCCCTGGCGTCGCTGCGGTACCGCTCAGTTAGGTCTCTCCTCAGCGTGGGGCTCCACTCCGAGGGACCTAGGAAGTTGGTGGCTTGTGGCAGACACTGTGCAGCATCGGATGCGTCCTATCTGGAAATGTTAGAGACCCCGCCCATGCTTGCGCCCGTCGGCATCCGGATCTGGCCGTCCTTCGGGTCTCTCCCCTCATCCTTCTCTCCCAGGGGTCACGTTGAAAGCACAATGGGCCCACTGGCCTGCGCACGATGCTCTGCCCCGGTTCCAGGGTCCCTCCCTTATACGTGAGGATTTAAATAGTCCGGAGCGCAGGGCAGAGTATCGCATTTGATGCGACTGAGAGTATTGCATTTCGCTCAAAAATTCCATAACGAGATTTCACCGGAAATATGCGTTTTAGGTGCCAAATAAAGCATTTTTGGAAACGTTCGTGCATGTGTCTGTGAGAAGCATAACTCAATAACGAAAAGTCAAAAATGGCTCTAACGATTTTGATTAGAGTGTCACATGTTTAAGACATTTTCATGGCAAATGAAATGTATATCTTGAATTTTCTGGGAATGTCCCCAAAAGTTCTCTTCATTCTGTATGACTTTCGTATAACTGGTAAACCGTAAGAGATAGACAAAACTTTACTACACAAACAATTTACATCTCGTTAAAACATACAATTTATGTCACATAGTATTTTATTTTATTTATTTATTTTTATTATTATTTTTTGGGGGGTCGAGTGAATCATTTCCGATATATTACTTGTTATTTGTTTGAATTTTTCAATGCTTACACTCGTTCTCAAATGGGAATTAGTTATTCTCTCTCTCTCTTTCACTTTTTTTTAATGTCCTGGACATGCAAAGAGAATGGAATACTCCACTTAGCAACCAGCTCTTAAAACATTTGACTATTACTTAAAGCCTAGCAATTCCCCTTGCATCTACAAGAAAATTAGCAATACGATAGTTTCTGCAAATGTTTTTCTGGATTAACATGAAGCATATGGAGAATAAGTGTTTGTAAAAATAGTTTGTACAAGAGTATAGGAAGTCGTGTATGTGCAACACGTCAGATTTTTTACGTTCTCTGCCACGTATCTAGCAGGTAGAGAAGGTATTGCGTTCCATCCAAAAATTCGATACCGAGATTTCAACAGAAATACATGTTTTGGGGCCCCTGAATAAAAAGAAGCATCTTTAGAAAAGCTTCGTGTAAGTGTGTATGTGTGTCTGTCTGCCTGCTTGTCTGTGTGTGTGTGTGTGTGTGTGTGTGTGTGTGTCTGTAAACAGCATAACCCAAAAAAGAAAAGTTGGATAAATACCAAACTTCCAAAGATGCGACACGAAGATTTTCAAGAATATCCCCCTACCCAAAACTTTTAAAGAACTCCATAAATAAAAATCACAACTCGTTAGGTCAAGAGAACGTGGGGGCCACAAATTACATGCAATCATTACATGCAATAAGAGAGGTGTTTGATAACAGAATAATTAGTGTAGATTTGTGGCCCTCTCGTTCTCCTGACCCAACGAGTTGTGAGTTTTATAAAATACAAGTGTATCGTTCCAATCCTCGCACACTACAGGAACTTAGAGAAAACATTGTGCAAGAAATCACAAGAATTCCTGCTGCTGAGCTTCGGAGAGTGAACGAGAATATTTACACGAGATTTGCTGCCTGTTTGGGAGCAGAAGGTCAACATTTCCAGCATCTATTACAAGGTAAGAATTTTAGTTCGCCTCTGCCGGCGTAATTTCCCCGGCGACTGCCGGCTGTCTCGCGCAGTAGAGAGAGGCCGCGAGTGGGTTCGAATATAATTTAACTACCTATATATATTGAATTTCATGGGAATAGCTTGTGAAGTCCTCTTCATTCGGAGGCGTAGGCTGATTATCAGATTCGGCTATGTAACCCAACATATATTGTAAAATTCGTTAAAATATGACCTAACCTATACAGAATTGCCCATATCAGCATACTGAATCTAACCTAGACAACAGGTAGTATAAACAAGCTATTCTTCATTAATACAATTTAAATTGCCTAGTAAGTTCACTAACGAATTCTTAGTACACTGGAAGGTAGTTTAATAAATAAACATAATGTACAATCATGATGGTATCAAAAATAAAAGTTATTTATTCACGTTTTGTTTAACTTACTTCTTGTAAATCAGCTGGATCCTCAGATTTTTCTGAGCAAAATCATCAATTACATCCACAAATAAAGATAGTGACCGCACATCTTGTAGAAGTTTGCTTTCGACGTTCATCAGAGCCAGGGCTGAGGGTCTTTCTTCATGCTTAGAGTTGCGAAACTAATTGTTAATTCTTCTCAGGCAGGAAAATGATCTTTCCACAGAAACACTAGTTTTTGGTATAGTCAGGATCAAAGCCGTCAGTTTCAAACTTTCAGGAAACACTGTAGAAGGTTCAATTGTCTTTATACTCGTATATTGATGACGCTCTGCGACACTTTCTTTTCATATAGAATCACGATAATTCACACACAGCTCACTTTTTAGTGCAATAAAATGAAAAAAAGTCTCATAATTAGTTTTCTAACTTCCAAATGCCTCCACCGGGAACTTACATGCAGCAGTGTCCTCGTCGCATTCAGAGTTTTCATTTTTTACCATTGTCTCAAACAAATGTTGGATATCAGTTTTGTATTCCTTCACTATCTGAACTAAACGATTTTGGAAATTCTACCGAGTCTGAGGAACAGACGTAGGAATTCAGTTTTTCACATGCATATCCAAAGCATGAACCAGCTTTGCTGATTTAGAAAGTAATGTTCCAAAACCTGCTAGAAAGGTAAAGCAGCGTTTAACTCTTTGATAAAACTAGCTGACTTGACAGTATAAGACTTAAATGATGAGCATAGTAGTGAACGAATGTGGCAGGTTTACGATGTTCTCGCGGCTTCGATTACCGTCCATTGTGTTCCCCTGCCAAGACTTCTGTCCCATCATATGTTTGGGCAATTTATTTGAACAAGAAAAGTTGTTAATAATACTGAGAGCGTGACTCAAGAAAGAATCTACTTTTCTGTCTTAATCTGTAAAACAAATAAACCTTTCTTTAACATTTCCGTCAAGAGTTATGTAACGAAAACGGTAGAAAGTTTCATCTAATATTATCAAAGAAGGCATCAGAACTTTCCTTAGTTTCAAGCGTCATGACTGCACTCACACTTGAAATTAAGTCACTCTCAATATCAACTGAAGTTGCACGAAAAACAGACGATTTTTCCATGTGCTCTTTCAGAAAGGTGTCATATATTGCTAATTCATTTAAATGCTCAATATAGTTGCCACTGTTTGAAGATCCTCATTGTCAATGTGAGCACAAAAAGCAAGTACTTGTTTTCCTAAAACAACATGCAGTCCATACAAACTGATGAAGTAAAGCTGTTTTCTTTTTCCCTTCTCTGTTATGCTGTTGAACTGAGAGCTTATACTGACTATTCAATGAAAATTCTGTAGTTTTCCCGAACATTTTTAGTTATTTTTGACATATTATATGATTACAATAATAGGATTTTTTGCCTTATACATGTTATTTAATCATAGCCGCTGGAATCCAGACGCGCTTTACATTTAAAAAAAGAAGACAAAAGCAACCTTACAGTTTGTTTAAGGTTTTACAACCGCACAGCCATGACTCACTTTAATAAACTTTGATGTTGAAATGCCTTACATTTTTCAATGTTCGTCTTAATAATGCCGTTCGGGCTTTGGAGGATTTGCTTTAATTACATCTTCCTTTTCGGAGAAATTTAATGTTTGGAAGTCGATCACACAACAGTTTATTTCCTTTTTCGTTGCAACAAGGGTACTGAAAGTGTTGTTTTGTTTGCTATTGTAGCTCTTTGACTTCGTGACCTCTCGGATGTACAATGCCTGTGTACATTCCTTCCTTCCAGAACTCGCGCAAATCTTAACCTATATTTGCTTTGATACTAAGTAACCATGTATTTAAAACATCTCAATTTTTTACAGTTGAAGAAACACACATACAAGAAATAGAACAGCTCGCAAATTATTCCCTATTCACTACTATAAAATGCAATAATATGAGCAGGATTCTTAACACGAGATGTATTGCAACTCAGTACATGGTCCTGGCGCACAACACCAGTTTCTTCCAGCTGACGGCAGGTGCCTTTGACCCAAGTTTTGTTTCGAAATAGACTGCTCCAAGTTATCGCAGCGTGGCGCGAATTCAAATCATAATATTTAGGAAAGCTTGATTTTTAATGGCATTAAAACGATTGTGTACCACACAATTATAATGAACTCCAATTTTCCATCACTTTGAGAAAAATTATAGGGTATGTAACACATCTCTCACATCCATTGACGCTCCGACCCTGGTACCAAGAGAGGTATCCACAGCGAAGATGTCCAGATCGGAAGACATTTGAACGCCTTCATCGCCGTCTGTGCGCTCACGGGAAGTTTACATTTGGTTTGGGGAGAGGACGACCAAGATCTACAACTCCAGATATAGAGGAGGAGATTCTATATTCTGTGCACACGACTCCTACCAGCACACAAAGGTTAGCGTTGCAAACGAATGTTCCTTGTGCGACTGTCTTATCATTTGTACCCTTATCATTTGCAACGTGTATCATCAGCAGATTACCCTGCTCGATTGATGATCTGCCAGTGGTTCGTGCAGCAGTGTGGTAAAAATCCGAACTTTCCTGCCTTAGTATTATTTACAGATGAAGCACAGTTCACACGAGATGGCATTACAAATTTCCACAACAACGCATGTATGGGCATGTGAAAACCCACATACAATTGTTCCACCTCTTCACCAAGTGCAGTTCACTCTCAACACGTCCGAAGTCGCGGGTTCAAACCCGGCGGAGGGCGATGGATTTTTTCGGACGTAAAAATCCCTAGCATGGCTTCCTTCGGAAGGGAAGTAAAACCGGTGGTCCCGTGTCGTAGATTTACGGCACGTAAAAGAACCTCAAGCCCGATAAAGAGGCTTCTGAGCAAAATTTCCGGTCTTTCACGCCCAATATAGAATGGCACGCTAAGGACCACAGCAGTTAAAGAGCACAAATAAAACTCAATTTAATTTATTTACTCTCAACACGTGGGCTGGTATCATTGATGATCGGTTAGTTGGGCCATGCTTACGGGGCATGCGTACACAAACTTTTTTAAAAACACCATACCTCATGTGTATGAAGACACTGTGTTGAGCATTTGTCAACTTGCATGATGGCGTTCCTGTACACTTCAGTCGTACCGCTCACCGGTGCTTGGATCGAAGGTTTCCTGATAGATGGATGGGTGGAGGTGACCCAATTGCTTGGCCACCACACTCATCTGATTTGAACCCTGTCGATTTCTATTTGTGGGGCCATTTAAAATTGTTGGGCAGTAAGTGGACACTTTGAACCTTCTGTAAAGAAAACTACTGCGGTAAGAAATACGTTTCGGTGAGTATCACTGTTTTCAAGGCCATAACATAGAAACCACGCATTTCCGGACACGTGTTGTAATAGAGTTTTTCTATCTACATTTGAGGAATGCATATCTGAAATTATGCCCTCCATTTTTGCAACATTCTGTATAATGAAATGTGTAATGTAGCTATTTATGCAAATATGTAATCTCGATTAAAATGAAGAAGATAGGAAAATAAACTTTCGTAAGAACAATTTGTATACCAATAAACGATAGAAAGCAGAGAAGATCATGTGAATGTAACACATGAGATTTTTAAAATAAAATAGCTGACATTTGTGTTTAAAAATGCATAATCTAGGAATGACGTAATATGTACATGCACCAAACTGTGTAACCGCACTTCTTTATGCCGACATAAGATGTAACAAATTCAAAAAGTTCAGTAGAGTACCTACTTTGGATTCTGGAAAGTTCACAGACCGGTCCCATTAACGTTAGATTTAGGGTGGCAAAAACGACTCCCCAAATGTGATACTGTGGTGGTTTCCAATTGTCTTTGGCGGCATGGGAATGAATGACATCACATGCCCAATACTTGTGTCCTTGCTAGGAATCGAACCTGACTCCCGTAGCATGTTAGCCAAGAACGCTGAACCACCACATCAGAGGAAATAATAATTTTCCTAATTATGGGTCTCCCTGTTATTCCAAGGACCAAGGCGACTGTTGCGTTGTTTTCCAAAGTGTTAAACGTCACTGGGTTATTCACCCCGGAGAATGCTTCGGAATTTTCATGCAGTCCTTCAGCATACTTTTTGCAGTCTTATTACTGCTCTGTCGCCTGGCTTAAGATTACTCGATACCGAAATTACTATTTTATACAAATTTCAGTCAATTTAGAGGACATTTTTATCACAGAAATGTTTATGGACCTCCGAGCATTGCTCGATGTCATAGATGCTTTACATAAGTTTGAGATCATAATTTCAGTAGAATTTAATAAATCAGTTACAATAAAAGCTTAAGTTAAAATAAATTATTGTTGGCTGAAAATGTTCTGGAAATAAGAAGATCGATTTAAAGCATTAACGTTTTACGAGGACTTTCTTAGAGTAACAAAAGAAAATAGACTCACAGAAATCCTTGGAATTCTTCCGAATCACTTTTACAGTGGTATTATAATGTAAAATTACAGGACCATAACTTTAAGAGTTAAATTCCATTTTAGTTTCATTTATGCTCATATATCTGAATTAATCTTATCAGAAATTGTCCTTGTCAGTCGTTTCCAACAGTCGCCTGGAAAGGGTATGAGGCCATGTATATGAATCTGTTTATTAATGATCGCATTTCCATGACGATTTTCTTTTATGTTTTGTTCCATGTATGTGTCATCTAAGGTTATATATATATATATATATATATATATATAGAGAGAGAGAGAGAGAGAGAGAGAGAGAGAGAGAGCTTCTGAAGAAAGGCTCTTACCCGAAATATAACAAATTAGTTATTGCTGTGATAGTGTTTAATAAGCCTTTTTTCTTAAATATATCGACATCCTTGTTCGTTTTGTGTGTTAATCTTGTGTATGTGTGTATATAGATTATGAAGGCGTCGCCTTGGGCCAGACTTTTCAGCGTTAGCCCGCTGGTAGTTTAGAGAGGAGGAGGAGGAGAAGGAGGCGCTCTCGACCGACGTAAATTTCATAACTACCACCGAGATGCAAGGATATATTTCAAGGTGTTTCCTCCCCTCCTCCCGCGAACTCTCTCGAAGCCCCTGAAACTATAGGTATATCGGCAAGAGTGCTCCCGGCGAGTTATTCGGTCAGTAAGGTTTTGTTGTTGAGGTAGTGTACTTACTCAGCGAGGTGTCTGAGCGACCGACCGAGAGAAGAGGAGTACTGTGTTCAACACTCCAGTGAAGGACTGGAAGAGATGTGCAGAGCCCTATTTTAGATCATGGCCTCCTTGAACAGTTTCTGTCATGATGACGGTATTCATAATATGAATCTCATATGTCATTCCCGGAAACCGAAAAGTTAAAGCTTGTCCCCTTTTCCGTTCCCGGACTTTGATAAGCTTCCCCTTAATTGTGAACACCCGTATTGACATATACACATTTAAATATTCTCGTACCCATTAGGGTTTTCGGTTATTGTGCATTGGCCTTAACTTAAACAAAAGTTGGACAAATTTTAAGTTCCATACTTAGCCTAACAGGTGAAAATTTTCAAGTAAATCCCCCACCCCAAGCTACCCATACATGAAAACATTTTCATTATCTTAAATTTTCTCAAAACAAAAACAAACAAAAAAAACCTCTCCGACGACTTTGATTAAAATATCATATGTTTGACAAATTGACTTAGGTATAAAACGTAAATATTGGGTTTCCTGGGAATAGCCTGTGAAGTCATCTTTATTCTGACTGAATTTTGTATAACTAGGAAACCACAAGAAATAGACATAAAGCTACTGCATAAAAATTGTAGAGCTCATTAAAATATAAACTTTACATAAATATGTAGATATATGTATGTTGTAAACAAAATTGCCCATGTGTTCTCGAAAAGTTCCATGTCGTATGATTACATTTTACTTAAGTGTCATATGATGGAAGACATTTGGAATTTTGCGCCTCTTCCTTTTACTTTTTCTGCTACTCACCTATATAAGCAGAAGTATTGTATTTCAACGAAAAATTCTATAGCTAAGTTTCACTGGAAATGCAAGCTTTTAAGTCCCCTGAATCCCTCCCCTCCGTGTGTTTCTGCGTGTGTGAATAGCATTACTCGAAAACAAGTCAGATAAATATCAACTTGATAGTTAAGTTCAGCGTCTTCTAGAAATGCGACACGAATGTTTTCAAGAAAATCCTCCCACCCCAAACTATTTTTATATGAACATTTCTCTCTCTCTTTCTTTCTTTCTCTCTCTCTCTCTCTCTCTCTCTCTCTCTCTTTCTTCTCAATAACAGCTATAACCATTTTGATTAAAATGCCACATGGTTAGAGTATCTGCCCGATCAATAAAATGTATATCTTGATTTTTCTTCGAGTAGCCTGTGGACCCCTCTTCATACTGGAAGTATTTTAGACAAACTTAACTTACAAATTGTAGAACCCATTAAAACTCAATTTATGTCAAAGTTATTTTGTAGCACTGCTATTTGCATGATACTGAAAGCCAATTCTTTGACTTTTTAAGTGCTAAGGCAGCATTTATTTGTTTTTGTAGATGTCATGCAAAGAGTATAGAATTTCAAAACCATCATATAACAACTCGCTTGTTAAACATTTGACTATCGCTTCACTCTCCTCTGTATCCCTCTTTAACCTACAACGAAGTGCGCAATCGAACTATTTCTGCAAGCAGTGAACGCAGGACGAACTTAGCGCGGGATTTTTTCCTATAGTTCGATTAAATTCAAGATTTACACACGCCAACATGACTAGGGTCCCTTATTCTGCAGCTTATGGTTGCAAGGAAGCATTCCAAAAAGATTCTAGCATTTCTTTTCACAGATACGTACACATTTTTAAACAGCGCATACAAAGTAATGATGGTCCATTTTTTTTGTCAGAATTAAAGTGTCAAATTTGTTAGGCTATTGCTCTCACAAAAGAGACGCGGGTATACAATTTTACATTAATATTTAAGACAACTGTACACGGGAAGAAAGACAAAAGTTGAAATTAAAAAGCGTTAAGAGTCTAGAAAAATATGCTTGGTTAGATTGCTTTGTGTTGTTGACATTCAAGTTCTTAACATCTTATGATAGCCTTGTACCCATATCTCAGTCCGAATACGATGTGAAAAATCTGGAAAAGAAAGAAAGGGGGGGGAAGTTATCCTAGAAGCTGCCGATTCACCTCCACCCTTTCTTATTTAGGAAGTTAACAATGTCAACATAAACAGAGGATTCTTGAGAAAAAAAAAGTCAACACGCTCTTTTGTTTAGTCAATCTTACAGAATATGTGGCGGTATTTCAGTTAACAAAAATTGTTCTCAAGAAGATGCAGATAGTTTGCTGTCAATTTCCTCTATAAAATTAATGGGGATGTCAAATGAAACAGTATGGGACTCAGAATCTCATTCTATGTTCGTCTTAGAAGTGTTGTTTTGGGTGTTAAATTTCATTTATAACTTTGACTCTTTATCTGAAGTTTTCTACATCATTCTGTAATTAAAAATGTCATAAATACAAATGAAATCTGGACAGCTTTTCTGGATACAAGTAGTAGTTTTCAAGAACACTAAAGCAATGCAGGAAAGCCCAATAGATAATAGCCTACATAGAAAATTGTAAAGAAATGTTTGTTTGTTTGCATGGTTTAGCATTTGAAGAGCTTTGTAGGTTAACTGTTACGTTACCCTTTGTTGGTCACATATAACAGGGGCAATCCCGCTGTAAGGGATGAACAGTATCTTTAGTAACGTTTCACAATGGCTTCTCAAGTTCACTTTAAGCTATCACTGTGCAATCCAAAAAAAAACAAAAAAAAAAAAACAAAAAAAAAACATGAACTTGTCAAACACACTCGCTAATATTTAACACCAAATAACATAAACCCACATTTTAGCACGTTAACGTGCTAAGGCAAAGTACCTTTGGAGTTACTTCGATATTGGATTAAGCTGAAAATAGAAGCTTTTGACTTACGAAATCGGGGTTTTAGCTATCCACAGTAATTCTTCGTTAAGGAGGAACGTTTTGGTGTAGTAGAGTTGCCCCGGGGTTAATATATAGTCGTTTTGGCGACATTTGGAAGGAATTGTTGCCAATGTGAATCATTCGAGTTTTAGACGCGCAGATCCCTCGGCTACGCCCTGTCGTCGCTTCGCAACACTCCTCTCCTTCTAAAAAACATCCCTCGGCTACGCCTTGAGGCTGAGGGCCCTCAGTCGTGTTTTCAGCTATGTTGGGATTTCAAATGTTGGCAGCGGAAAGACAACGCAACCAACGTTCCCATGATGCCACGGGTGAGATGCATGTGATGCGACTTCTGAGTGTTGGTAATATGGAACAAAAGTGACAAAATATGCCATATATTCATGAAAATAAGTAAAGCACCATGTTATTGGTTCTTTATTACGTTTAATAATGTGTTAGTCAATAACAGGCATGCAGTGTGTTACGTGTATGTAGTGATACGGGCCATAATCCAATATGCCTGGTGTTATTGAAACTAAAACATGTTTATTATCTTAGAACCATTCATGCCGTATGCTAGCGAAATTACCCGTGGACGTATCGTGGGTATGTGGGAGGCTGGTCACACTGTTACAGCAATTGCAACGGCAGTGCATAAAAGTGTTTTTATAGTGGGGAAGACGATCTACATACTCGTCAGAAAGTGGGCACTCCCCCTGATATTCGTTTACTAAATGCAAATTACTCTTTTGTTATAATTGACTGATCATATTTAGATAAATATGTAGGACGTATATGGTTTACCGAATATGACATACATACTATAGCAATAAAATTGGGTTATATTTTTGTCTATAATCCTATTGTATTCCTATGACCAGCAATATGTTACTAAAGGTATATTAATCAATTATAGTTTGAATTAGAGGGAAAACATGGTGTTTTATTCATTTATTATTTAGTATGTTTGCTTCTATCCAGCAACAAGCATTGATACCACTGTGAGAATACAGTTCTGTTTATTTTTTGTTATGAAGTGCTGCCTTGCTATGTATTTAATGAATACCATTCAAGCTTTAATTTGCACCCCCTGAAAATCCTCTCACACTGCACATTCTACATTTCGCTAACCTGGGTGCTCATCAAGTTTTCCCCTCAGCTTTCAACACTTTCAAAGCGTGTCCTGCACTAGCCGATAAGGTATGGGCTACCAGTCACGATAAGAGGTCTGTATGACAAACTGAATGCACTCACTCTAACTTTTTGTCTTTCAGCCAATACGATCGAGAGCGTAAACATATATTTCGTTTCTCCGCCATTTTGTAACCTTTGTTGTGGTTATTGGTGTAACTATTTAGCAGAAGGAGTGGCGCATCCTTGCACCGTGGCCTAAAGCAACCAATGAAATGGCCATGGCTTCGCAAGGCCACGTACAACGATAAATAATGTGACATAGACGCGAGGTGCAGTGAGATTTTCTTTGGCGCTCCTTGTACTTTCCACACTTACCTTCTGGTTAATGATATAAAAAAAGAAGAAGAAAAATTCGTGAGACTCTCGCGCGTTAGAAGTGAAACTTCCTAAGTACTAGCATTTGTTGACGATTTTATTATTTAAGAATTAGGAAATGATTATGTGAAACTTGACAAAAGAAAATCTCTCTTAATTAAATGAAATACTGTAAGAAAGAAATTATAGTAGCTGAAGTATGACATAAATAATTTAGACTGTAAAGTTTCTAAATAACGAGAGAATACTGCGTCGATGCTAGTGCCTGATCCGGTTGTAGACTGAGCTTTGTCAGTCTTCTATTATAACTTGATTTTTTCATCCAAAAATCTTATCAATGGTTTAACTTCGACTGAGTTGAAGTTGAAATCACCACTCAATCATTGGCATTTTGTTCAGACCTCTTTCCAAGAATGCTCACATTTAATAATGTAGGCCAATAAGACTTTATGAACGAGTTGAATAAAATAGTTAAAATAAAGTCGAAATAGTTCGGAAAAAGTTTCTTAGATTTCTTTATTGAAAGAAATATTGTCGTAACCTCTACATTTTTACAACTCACGGGGGGTAGAGCATGGTACCGGATTTCAAATCATCACAAACTACACGAGGTTTGACGGGGTGAGCTCAACACAAAGTTCCTAGAACACCTGAAAATTCCTAAAATATATCTAAATCATTGTGTGAAAGGAAAGAAGGATTTATCTACGTTAATAAATTACATAAGGGGAATTTGGATGTACACTGTGTAGTCAATGAAAAGTAATATATTTTACCTTCTGCTGAGAGCGTCCTCTCCTAAACGCAACTGCACTACTTGGTCGTTAAATTACAAGAGAGTGAGCGTCAGACGCTTACTACTGATAACCGGTTTTACCCACACTCTTATTACATCATTCAGGTCTGTGTTGCCAGTTTAAACATAGTCACACAACAAATGTTACCAACCACAAATAACAAATGTGTTACGAACCAAATGCCACAATATAACTGTGGAAAGATGGTTATACGGAGCGGAATAATAGTCTAAAAAGACACCAATACACGATCACTTTAAAACTTTACTTTATTTAAAACAGGAAGCTCGCTAATACAATAATAATATTGCGTGTTCAGCTAATGTACAGTATAGGTAATACGCAAGCGTCTACTGGTTCCCTATGCTACGTATTAACACAGTACATGTGGCGCATGCGCGTAGACTGTCTATGACGTATGCGACGGAGAGAGTAGAAATGATTCTCTCTCTCTTTCTTCTCAACTGCCCGTTGGAGTCTTGATCAGGCCAGCTTATGCGTTTCACTTTTCGTTTCACGATCGAAATGCGCTTAGCCGAAACGTTAGAGGAGAAAAGAAAAACAAACGAAAGAATGAACAAAGAAATACGAAATGCTCAAATTCGCAGTGACACGTTGATGCAGTGACAATTGGCAGTATTCTTTGCTCCAACTCTAAATTCCGATACAGGCAGGTGTTTCGTGTTGTATGCAGTTAATCGTTACCTCTTCCCACAGTTCAAGAAATACTGCAGTTTGTATTCAAAATTTAACGGGAAATATTGAATTAGAGTATTATGAATAACATAAAACATTTTCTTTTTAGGTTGTTTTCGTTTTGTGGAAAAAAGGAATCAATTCTAAAAGATATAATGCTTATCAAACGGTGGCGTGATAAAGCTGCACACAAGCGTTGCGAGAAGAAACTTCAGACGAAAAAATGTTGTTTTATATTAAACAGTCTTTCTAAATACTATATTGCATATTTTAATATTGTATAAAACAGTAGTTGTTTTATTAAATGTCATTACGTGCATTTGGAATACAATTCCTTCCCCTTTCGCTGCTTAGTATGTTACCACCGATTATCCGAAAAAAATGCGTTATCCGAAACGGCTCTGCCCCGTTTAGTTCGGTTAAGCAGGGTTCTCCTGTACCAGCTGTTTGAATCCAGTTTATATATACATACACACATTAACCTTAACATAACCTCGGGTAAATCTCGAAAGCATATGACCCTCTGGTTTCACTGCGGCTCGCTACGGCCTGACACCTACCTCGCTTCATATTCGATATGTCATTTCTATCTCACTATATTGTTTGCAGAAAGTTGGTAGCCCTTCAGGATAAGCTCCATGAATTACAATAGTCACAGAATGCCCACTACTGGCCGAACTGTAAACCAATCAGCGAAGGAAGTACGTAACTGAGTCGATTACATTTTATTTTCATCCTTTTTTCTTTCCATTGTGAATGGGGCTTAAGAGATTTCAAGCTACAGGATAAGTCTACAATGAGTAAACTTTCAAAGCTACATGTCTAAATAATGCGCTGTAAGCTGAGATACATGCGATAGGATCCAGTCCAGAGAGTGGAATACATCGGAGATGATGATGATGTAAGTGTTGCCGTGTAACGGCTTGACCCAGAAATTGACGCCCACCAGGACGCCGTGACACTGTAGAGGTGCTCCCGAGTCCCCGGGCTTGGTGAAGCTCCCTGCCTGTGAGAAGCAGCAGAGGTACTCGTCGTTGCGGTAGAAATAATTCAACTCCTGATGTTCCACTTCGCTACACGTCTGGATCTCCCGTATTGTCATGTACCTCAGGGACTTGGTGGAGCCCCTCTCTGTGTCGCCAAATCCTGCAACTTCACAGCGGACACGTCCCAGAGGCGAGGGTGACTCGGACAAGGGTATGGGCTGCACCATCTCGTTCAGGAAGAACGCGGTAGCGGTCTCTATGAGGGCTAGATCGTTGTAGGATCCCAAGTCTGTGTAGTTGGTGGCATTAAATAGTCGGTAGCCAGGATGGATCACGTAGTCCTTGCCTCGCACGACCTGCGTAATCAACAAGAGATAGTGTTACCCAACAATCAACACCAGGACTGCAGCCCAATGTTGCCAGTTTCCTTTCTTTAAGTACCTATCAAACTGATATGGGAAATTTGCCGACATTCACATTACTTTCTCTACTCACTCTTCTATAAACTGTTCTTACAAAAGGTTGTTATTCTGTGTACTTCTTGTTACACCGTTACACATTTCGTAGTACGATATACTAGGAAAACGATAGCCAGATTTTTAAAAAGCGTGTCGCTACGTGATGGCTTTGAAACTCCATGCCCTTTGCATGACCACGAGAAAAAACGAATTACGCTTAACACTTGAAAAATTAATAATTTTTCCAAATTCAAACCAATAATAAATGATTAAGCTACAAAAAAACCTCTTATGTTACATAAATTGTGTTCTTTAACGAGATCTACATATTTTATGTAGCAAGATTTTGTCTATCTCTTACGGTTTACCAGTTTATACAAAAACCATTCAGAATGAAGAGGACTTCACAGATATTCCAAGAAAATTCAAGATATACATTTAATTTGTTATGCAAATATCTTCAACATAAGGTATTTTAATCAAAATCGTTAGAGCCATTTTTGAGAAAATAAACGCTTTGAAAAAGTTTCCATGTAAAACTTTAATCTTGAAAATCTTCGTGTCGAATCCTTGGAAGTTGTATTAAGTGAAAGTTAAACACTAAATACATTTTCTGCGAATAAGTTGTGAAGTTATGTTCATTCTGAATGAACTCTGTATAATCTTATATAAGTGGTAAACGTTAAGCGACAGATGAAAACGTAGCATAAAAATGTGGATCTGTTTAAAACACACAATTTATTTAAAATAAGTTTTTCTGTGGCATAAGCCGTTTCTGAGATATCCATTATTAAAGGTTCGATATGTTCACTTCTTGGCGATTTTCTTAAGGCCCTTTCAACATTCAGTTGTTTCTCCCGATGTCATGGAAACAGCATGGAATTTTAAGGCCAGTACTTAAACATTTGACTATCGCTGTTCTCATTGTATCTATAACGAAATGTGTAATATAGGTTATTTCTGCAAAGATTTATTTGGATTAAAATTCAGTAGATAGGAAAATAAGCTTTAGTAAGAATAATTTGTATAGCGACTAATAAAGGTAGAGGGTGGAGAAGGGCATGTGAATGTATCATATCAGATGTTTTTCGTATGTGTTCGTCAGAGCCGGGTATATTTCTGTAATTGGATTTTGAGAAGTGTTAGAGTAACTGACCCACGCTTAATATTCTTCTCTGATGAAGCATGGTTTCATTTATATCGTATGGCTATGTTTCGTTGCAAAATAACAATATTGGAGTACAGAGAAACCCGATTTTACACACGAGATTCCCTTGCATGACACTAAAATGTGTACAGAATAATAATACCTGTATTTTTTGAACAAACAATAAATGCAGATACAGGAATATTTTACATTATTTTTGAACAGCTGACCGACGTTGAATGTGGGTCAGTATTTTTCCAACCAGCATACAACTTATGGGTCATTAAATTTAATCGGAAATTTTTGAAGATAGTATAGTTAAAAAGAATTGTGGCCTTCACAATCCCCTGATATAACTATGTGATTTTTATCTATGAGGGACTTGAAAAATAAGGAATGTGCAACAAACCCCATACACTGTAAGAAATAAAAGAAAACATCAGACGAGAAATTCACTCAATTTCAGACATTGAACTCTCCAGAGTGAATGAACATTTCCTGAGAAGATTCCAGTAGTGTGTGGATGGAGAGGGACTACATTTCCAACCACTCTTATGATAAGGTATGTACTTATTGTAATTGTTACTATGAGGACGTGTGGCGGTTGCGAGGGTATTATAACTGTTTCGGCGGGAGTCTGAGCTGCCGCGGCCACAGAGTGAAGGAAAATCCCTGTGTTTATGTTGTTATGAGAAATTTAGCGCCGGCTTCAATCAGGAAGCGGTACCTTGGTGATACACCAGAAGTACTTTACCTGAGCTGAATGTGGTCTCGGCTGGGTATAGTAGTCGAGGATCCCGGCATACAGCTTGAAGTCACCAGGTGGTAGCAGACTCTTCAGATCGGGCACCAGGACACAATGTGCAGCTGTCAGGACCCAGGTTTCTGTCAGGATGGAGCCAGAGCAATAAGACACACTGACTCTGCTGGCCACCACGAACACCAGATGAGGGAACTGTCCAGGTGCGGCCCCTGTACCTCCAGCCATGCGGGAGACCCCGAGAGCGTCCGTCCGCACTCCCAGCGACATCATCAGCAGTAACAACATCATCTTCAACCTCACATCCAGCACATAAAGTGCTTCAGTGAGGGACCTTATCACTTATCTTCCCACTTTTATGGTCATCATTCGGCGATGTAATTATGCGGCAACCTTCAATCATCTTCGCTATCTGGGTCAGTCATACGTTAATGTCTGCAACAGATAGGTTAGGAAGCATTCTATTTCAGCAAAACAGTCATGTTTACTCTCTCTACTACTTACCTTAGCAACTACACGAAGTAGCTGTTGCACCCCACCCAAAAATTCGATACCTCTTTTTGACGCCCACTGAATAAAAAAAATTCTGATGTGTTACATTCACATGACTGTCTCTGCCCTCTATCATTTATTACCCTTAAGAAAGCGTGCTATAGCATCTAACTCATTTTAATTATTGAGATAAACCTTTACAGAAATAGTTACATTACACATTTCGTTATAGATACAAAGGGGACAGCGATAGTCAAATGTTTAACAACTGGACGCTATATGCTGGCGTTAAAATTCCATACTGTTTCCATGGCATCGCGAGAAACAACTGAATGTTGACAGGACTTAAGAGAATGACCAAGTAATGAACAATTGGAACTATTAACAACGGATATCTCAGAAATTCCTTATGCCACAAAATAAACTTACTTGAAATAAATTATGTGTTTTAAAGAGATCTACATTTTTTGTGTAGTACGTTTTCCTGTATCGGTTAACGTACCAGTTATAGAAAATTCCTTCCGAATGAAGAGGACTTCATAACCTATTTCCAGAAAATTCAAGATGTGCATTTTATTTGTCATATAAATATATTTAATATATGGTATTTTAATAAAAATCGTGAGAGCCACTTTTTAGAAAATCAAAGTTTTCGAAAAATGTTCTATGTAAAGGGTAGTTGGGGTGGGAGGATTTTGTTGAAAATCTTTCTGTCGCATCCTTGGAAGATACGAACTTAAATACCAAGTTTGGTGTTTATCCCACTTTTATTTTTTGAGTTATGCTGTTCACAGACACACGCACATGTTTCCAAAAATGTTTTATTTGAATTCAGGTGCCCCAAAATGTGTATTTCCGTGAAATCTCGATATTGAATTTTTGGGTGGAATGTAATACCTCCTCTACCAACTACGTACTTGGTAGAGAAAGACAAATTCTCTTTAACTAATTAAAATTAATAAAGACCTTCAGAACAATTTGATTAAGGGTGTATACTAAGCACAAATTAATAATTTGGGAACGATATAATAAACTGTAGGGTCCAAGGAGTAGGACGTATTTCATATTACCACATTAAAAGGTGATTATTTATGAATTTAAAAAGTTAATAACTTAACGAAGATTTGATAAAGCTCGTCTAAATGTTGTGTACACGATGTGTTTTAAGTTCTGAGTACAAGGCAAAAAAAGTCAAAACAATCAGAAAAAACTGTATTTTTTTATTTTCACAGATACATTGCCTTAAACGTTATTGGTAATAGTAAATCTCGACGAATATTATTTAGTTTATCTAGCACGATATCCGTTACAATCTCCCTTCAGATTAAGCTTCTTGGTATTATCTTGGATAATAAGTGGACTTGGAAGGATCATATTAATTACGTAAGTATCCGACTGTTAGGGGTGTTTTATTTATTGAGACGTCTTAGATACTGTGTTACAAAGAAGCACCTTAAAAATGCATTTGGTATAATGGGCCTAATGTTCATCAAGAGCTTCTTTTGCAAAAGAAATCTATTATCATGCTAATAAATTCTGATAGCATTGCTAATTGCAGACCTCCTTTATTAGTAAAGTTACTCTCGCAGTTATAAATCGTTATACAAATACTTTCATACGTATGGAATAATGCAAATAAAACTAACTCGTTTTTTAAAAAAATGTTCCGACACGTCAAATTCAACATTCGAAAGGAAAATTTTACAAAAAGCAAACACACTTTTCAGCCATTATTGTCGGGGTGTGACGTCATCGACAAAAATGCTAAACGGAAAGGTATTATTTTTTTTCTTTTTCTAGTCTGAAAGGCTCTTATCTTATTTAGTTGCATGAAAACAGAAAAGATTTGGTTACCATGGGAAGCGATCCCTCTCCACTTGATCACTTTTTATGGGGATATGTAGAGTCTTTGTTACAAGGCCTGCTAATATGGAACAGTTAACAATGAGCATCAGAGATATACCACCAGCAGTGTTTGGTTGCTATGGGAACAGATCTCTCTCCACTTGATCACTTTTTATGGGGATATGTAGAGTCTTTGTTACGAGGTCTGCTAATATGGAACAGTTAACAATGAGCATCAGAGATATACCACCAGCAGTGTTTGGTTGCTATGGGAACAGATCTCTCTCCACTTGATCACTTTGTATGGGGATATGTAGAGTCTTTGTTACGAGGTCTGCTAATATAGAACAGTTAACAATGAGCATCAAAGATATACCACCAGCAGTGTTTTGTTGCCATGGGAACAGATCCCTCTCCACTTGATCACTTTTTATGGGGATATGTAGAGTCCTTGTTACGAGGTCTGCTAATACAGAACAGTTAACAATGAGCATCAGAGATATACCACCAGCAGTGTTTGGTTGCTATGGGAACAGATCTCTCTCCACTTGATCACTGTTTATGGGGATATGCAGCGTCTGTTACGAGGCCTGCTAATATGGAACAGTTAACAATGAACGTCAGACATACACCACCAGTAGTGTTTGGTTGCTATGGGAACAGATCTCTCTCCACTTGATCACTGTTTATGGGGATATGCAGAGTCTGTTACAAGGTCTGCTAATATGGAGCAGTTAACAATGAGCGTCAGACATACACCACCAGCAGTGTTTGGTTGCCATGGGAACAGCTCTCCAAAGTAGTCTCTAAGACGAGTTGCGCTGGGTGTTTCAGAAGTTAAGTGGGTGTTTCAGAAACTTCTGTTCGTACAGCTACCATACCTTTAAAATTTGGACCCTACAGAATGACTATAGCTCATGAATTACAACCTTGTGACGACAAGGGATCCCAGAAATGTCTCAATGCATATTCGCATCACTTTCAACACCACTTATAAGTTAAGTAGGTACTCATTACAGTTCATATACTATTACTCATGAGCAGAGCTAGGACAAAATATCCTTTGGCTTACAATGTGTGCACGCAGCGAGTTTGTATCGACAGTGCGGCGAGTGGAAGGGGGTGCCACAGATGATCTGGAACTGGGAAGGGGTAGAACATAAACACAGAACTCTAGAGAGCAACTATACCATACCCATAGCGCAAGCGAACTACTGACTGTCCACTGTACAGCCCTGAGTCTGTGTATTTAGTACGACGTCACGTCTTGAGTGGTAGTTTATTCCTCGCTTTGTGAACATTTGCCCTAGCTCTACTCATGAGTATGTAACGTGGGAGTTTTAGAATGGAAAATCATCCGGTGTAGCAGACACTGCGCGGAGTACGCATGCACGCGATCCGGGCCAGGGCATAAAGCGACCGCTCTGTACTTTCTCTATCACAAACCTATGGCAGATAGAAGAATTATTGTAACCCATCCTAGATTTGATATCAGGGTTTCATAGGAAACACATGTTTTGAGGTCTATTCAATTAAAATACTTTACAGAATGGTCCTTCTGAGTATGTGTGTGTGATGGTGATTCATGTTAATCGAGATAAATGTTTGCAGAAATAGTTTCATTACACATTTTGTTGTAGGTACCAGAGAGATGAAGAAACTGAAGTAATGGAGAATCTTTAAAAAGTGGGTATTTTATGCCAGATTTGAAATTACATACTCTTTATATGCCACCACGAGAAACAACTGAATGGTGTCAGCACTTTAAAAACGCAAAGGTATTGGAAGATTTAAACTAATAACAAGAATATCTAGAAACATTATTACAGCTGTAGGACATTTCTTGGACATAAATGTTATGTTTTAACGAGATATAAGATTTTGTCTGCCTCCTATGGTTTGTCAGTTACACAAAAGCATACAAAACTCATTCAGAATGAAGAGGACTTCGCAGGCTATTTGCAGAAAATTCGAGGGGTATATTTTATTTGTCATACTTGGGATATAAATTTAAATACCAAGTTTAGTGCGCATCCGACATTTCGCTTTAATGTTTTGTTGTTCACAGCCATAAACACACGGAGATTTATCTAAACTGCTTCTTTTTATGTATTCAAAGGACCTCATAACATGCATTTCCAGTGAAATCTTGATATAGATTTTTCTAGTGAAATACCATACTAAATAACTGGTTAAGAAAGTAATAAACATAGTGAGTAAAGAAAGTCATGTGAATATAACACATGTTTTTTTTTCTTTCTTATTTTAGTACGTTGGTTGGTATTCATTATTCATCCAAAATCGAAAATTACTAGAAAAAATGTAAACACGTGTATAAATTAGTTTATAATTTGCAGACTGCCAGAAAAGGAACAGGTTATTCATTTTTGAAACACGAGGTTAAACGACACGAAGCCAAAGAGGAAAGGGAAGGGAAATGTAAGAATAAGGGCAGCCTGTAAAGAGTGAAATTTTACATGCACCGTCTGCAAGTTAAGGAAATGTGATACAAGAAAAGTGAAATCGAATAAAAAGTACACATTTTCATACTTTATTTACATAATTTGTGTAAAATAATATCTCCATAATATACATTTTAAGACTAGATGACGAAGCTATAAGGCACTGACGTCACTACCGCCGTTGATCGTAATGAACATTACAATACAGTAATCAAACTCCTTTTAATAGCTCATTAAAGTCAGTTATTAAGAATTTAATATTAAAACAATTTCCAGAGCCCATTTCACAAGATACAAGTTAGCAATACAATTTACAAGGGCTGTGTTGCATACAATCGTGAACTTATAAGCACCATGTTACAGATAGTGTCAATATCATAAATGTACGCCTATCGTTACATTTCAGTGCGTTCGCAACATTTTGGATCTCTCATAATGGCACTTAGAGTACATTTTAAAAAACAATCTTAAAAATCCTGCACTTTTAGCAGACTATCAATGTAAATTTCTGTGGATTTCGAACAATTTACATCCAAAAATGTTTCTTAGCACTTCTTAACATTCTATGTTTAACACTTTCACTTGTTCTCTTTTCATTTAAATAATACTCACATAACCAACATAATGTCATACATGTACATTTTCTAAGTCTACCTACATGATTTTTACGTTGTGTAATAGGGTGTTTTCTAAATCTACGATATTCCCCAGGGTTTTATTTGCTTTTAAGGGTAGCTTTTGTATTCTTTTAATTTGTGAAGGTATCTTGAGGGGTGCCCTGGTATTTCCAGGCGCATGCCTGGACCTGAGATGTTTTAAACTTTATCAATTCATGGCAATATATTTAAAATAAAAACTATAATTATGTTCTTCAGTTGAGCTTTAAAAATACCTTTAATCCATTTAAGGCTTTATAAGATAATAAAACATGTTAATATCGGTGTGGAATCGAACCTCGATCTCCTGCATATTAACACAGCATTACACTACGCAGAAACTGTTTGGAATATGAGTATATAAGCATGTTAACAGCCTTTAGGCCACGGCCTCAGAAACGACTGCAGTTACATTCCGCTTCTAATGACTATAAAATAATAATAATAATAATAATAATAATAATAATAATAATAATAATAATAAACACAGAAGTCCATTTATTTCTTCACGCCGATCTGCAGTCAGTTACGTATACATTTCATTGCAGTATTTCTTTTAGCCAGCAAATGTAACAATTTAGTTCGAACTCCTATACACAAAATCTCAGCTGTTGCCTACGAACGTACGGACAGAGCGACGCTAATAGACGCTCGCAACAGCGTACCCACCAAAAAAGGAGTTATACGAACATGGGTAGCGAAATCATTATCCCCCGTCACAACTCTTACGTAAAATGCTGCTTATTTGTATGATGCGCAAGCTGTTCTGTCGTGTATAGGTACGTGTAACAACAACCCCAAACCAGAAGTAGATACTGTTTTTCACCTCCGTTAAGGATGTAATTAGCCATGTTGTCATACCTCGCCATCTCATTACTTTATTAGCATGTGGACAATACGACATTCTCCAGGGATACGTCACCGCGAGTTAGTTCATGTATCCCCGATAACACCTTTATCTGTACGCATGAAACAACTCACTAACTGCCGCAAGTACGGAGTTGAGATTTTATGTGTAGTAGTTTGGGAAATAAAAGCTGTCGACACATTTTAAATTTGGCTAATTTCACATTAAAATTAGGAGTAGTTTAGTGGCTAATCTGAAGTGAGCAACGGCTTCTTTCCTTGGGACATTTTTTATTTTTTGTACTATTTCTTTTATGTTGGAGTAATTTTTGTTAGTAATTTCCTTTTGAATATTATATTGGTATGTTTGTTCTATATTAATTTTGACATTTTTTAGTTTCATATCTAGTCAACAAGACTTTATAGGTTTTGAGTATAGCACTGCACTCTTTTTGGCCAGAAAATGATATATAATATACTAATTATTTTATAATTAATAATCCTTAATATATAGTATACTATTTTACGCTCACTTCGCAGTATCTTCGTGTTGTATGGTTTGTAAATCCTAATTGTCACGCAAAGACCACAGTTCGATTCCTCACCTGTAATATATAATTTATTGTACCTTATTAAGTCCTAATTGGGTTAAACGAATTTTCAATTCTCTGCAACTAGGAAATAGTTAGCCTTTTGTTATATTATAACCGAGCGGGATGGCTCAGACGGTAATGTCTGTGGCTCGCATTCGGGAGGTCGTGGGTTCCATTTGCAGGAATGACCTTCTTGACCCATGGTTTTTTTGGGGTGTTTCCTCGGGTCATTACATCACCCGAATTTCCTGTCCCTCCATTTCTACTCCATTCTCATTTCAGTTCACCTTTCATCTGCCTAGTCTCTTTCAGGATTTTGAAAGAGTCGGCGGGAGGTCTCGGCATGTGCATGGCAGGGGAAAAGGATGCTCTGAATGGACCTTTGTCCCCCGAAATGGGGCGGTCTCCGGGTCCCCCCCTCCCAATGGGATGCGTAAGCCCGCAGGGGGGGAAAGGAACCGGCTGCACCAGCTGCCATCCGGGGAGTTTAGATCTGTAAGCGGTAGGGACCCTGCCCTCTGCCTGTCGTGCCTCCTAGTCCGGCCGCCCTGTCTCCTCTCACATCATCCCTCCCTCCCGAGGGTGCCCCGTCAGAGGACTAGGTACAAAAGATCTGTGTAGGTCGAGGTGCTATCCTATCCTATAAATTTATTCCCATGAATTGAGTTTCTTTAAAAGCATTTTGGATTCATGCGCATGCATATAGAATGCCAATGTTTTCATAAATTAAAACAGTACTTAAACTATTATTATAGTAAACAAAAACTTGGGGAGTGTTATAGAATTATGAAACACCCTTTCACATGCACATAGGCTTGAAAACCGCGCCTAGGGATGTTAAGAAAGTTATTTTCCGGTAATGGTTACAACTGTCGCAGTTACAGAGCACTAACGGTCACATTTAACGATTAAGTTATTTGTTTTCGTGGTTATCACGTTCACAGTTACATTGCATTAATTGTTACCCGGAACGATCATACTAAACAGTTCGATAGTACAGTGAACTGAGCTACATGGCATCCTAAATATAAACATCACCAGTGCCAACGTAACATGACTGCAATTAAGCATATAATACCATAAATGTTTTCGTAGGGCGTTAAATAAAGCATGTGATAACCAGGCAGAGGGGTTTAGTACGTAAACCATCTAGTTAGGAACGCGTCAAGGGAAGGTGGAAGCGGCTGCGACCTTGCAGTGTTTTCCGTTAACAAATAATGAACAGTTGAAAACACTACACCCTGCTTCGAAACAGATAAATCAGAATTAAGGAATATTAGAAGAAATAAGGCAATGGATGTTTTGCTACTGTAGTGTGCAATTATTTTATGAAAGCTAAGAAACAAGCATTTCAAAAGCTGCACATTTTAAAGCAATATCCACTTTTACGAGTGTATGAAACAGATCCTCGAAAAATTCTGAACTGTATTTTGGGGCTGAGGAAGTTGAAGGTCCACTTTCCTTATTGTTCCTTCCTAATAATGTCACATGTTCCTTGTGTTTCACTGAATTACAGTGTTAAGATATTTAAACGTCTTTTGAGCTCTATGTTACATCTGAAGGTTTCGCCTTCCCTGCCACATTCCGCAAAAATGATGCTAATTCTGATGTATAAACTCTTCTTTGCTTAGGCATATAGCCACGTTTCTTCACTGGTGTATATGCAACGAATAAATGGAGCAGTAGCACAGATACCGGCTGTTGAAGAGGGGAGAAGTGTGTCCATCACAGTACCTGCATACTCCGTGCGATAACAGGATTGCTCTGTTTACTTGCTAAAACTCTCTGCTAGTGATAACATTTTGAAAGCCGTTTCTGCTTTGCAAGGTGAACATTAACACCCAAACGCTCATTATTGTTTAACGTCACAATCTCAGTTGGTTACATGTATGTAGTAAAGTGGATAATTAGTAGGCATTTCGCTCGCCAGATGGTATATTAGATCCGGAATGCCACTCACGATCTTTTGTGTAGGAGACTGATACTGCGTAACAAGTTGAGGTAATCAGTGCCTGATAAGCGATACCAATATACATGCAGTGAATGATGTCACCCAGACTCGGTAACCGTCTCCGTTACTTCAGTAACCGTTAAGGCTGGTTCAAACCAACGAGAACGGTAGCAGGAACGAGAACGAGAAAGTTAAAATACATGTATTCAAATGGGAGAGTTCACAATCGACGGGAAGCCTTACCGGGCTCCAGGAACGGGAAAGAAGACATGCCCAACTTTTAACTTTCTCGTTCTCGGGCACGACATATTAGATCCATATTGTGCATATTAGACTCTCACTCTAGAGATTATTCTAGGCGGCCGTGACATGAAACAGCTGCCAGTGTTCTCTATAGTCGCAAGCTGGAAACATGAAACTGGAAGAAATTAGTAGTAAATATGCTTCCTAACCTCATCCCGACACCTGCAAATCCAATGAGAGTTGGTTCCTCTGGTGAAAGGGTCATTTGTAGTTTCTTTATATGCAATCAAAACTGGCTATTACCTCAAAAACAATGGCAAAAGCTACAATGAACAGCAAAAACCGGTGAAAATTAAAAAAGAAGAATAAACAACTTTAATGTCTGCCATTAAATAAAGAAATGAAAGCTTGGTACAACTAAAGGGATCAGGAATGTAATGGATATGCATTTAGATAATGTTTACTCTATCGAATTTTGACGTTGATTAACCCGTGTTATGTTGGCTAAATTAGAAGTAGGTGAAAAAATATTATTGGTCAGTTAAAAACAAATTAAATCCCAACGCGCAAATTCGACTTTCACTTTGTGATCGATATGATTGTCGATATGCATTCCCGTTCTCGTTACCGGGCTGTTGTGAACCAATATCTTGTATGGTGTATTGCTTCCTGTTCTGGTTACCGTTCTCGGGTGGTTGCGAACCAGCCTTTAACAGAATAACTGGTTACTGTCGGTCTCCGTTATTTCCTGCTCATCGCTAATGCGCATTAATGTATATGATTAAACGACATTACATCGGTTATATTGGTATTATTTAATTGACGAGAGAAAGGCGACGGTTCTAAGTAAGGAATGCTAACAAACACCAACCGTATCTTAAGGGCTGTAATTAGTTTGAAATGAATTCAACTTTAAGAGTAGTTTATATGGACATTCTACTATTTTGGGGATTCTTTCTAAAATATCCAATAAACAGCAGAATACATTATACAAAATGTTGCGAACGCGCCTGTGATATAACACTGTGCGTATATTTATATGTTTCTTGATAAGAATCATTCTGTATTTTAATCATACATGATTACGTAGATTTTAACCTGGCCTATTTTCATGAAACCCTTGTAGCTGCATTTGGCTATATCCACTCGTTACCGAACTTGGCATTTCCTCAGTAAATTTAACACAAAGATAGTGAGGCGAAATGTAAGTCCACCCTAACCTTCTAATTTTATCGTGCACTTCTCTGATTGCAGGGACGAATATGTGTTTGTTTTTCTCAATGTATCACTCCTCTTATTTCATTCACTTCACTTCCATAGCCCATTTACCTATACAGTGGAGCTGCGGCTGAGATGGCGTTGACGTGCATGTTTTCTGTAGAGGATCGTGTGACGGCTGAGCACCCGTACCGATAATTTTTGGACGGTCCTGCATTTTGACACTTTTGGAACTGTCTCTCCCGAGAAAAGTTTGTCACAAATGAGTTCTTCCATTTTATCTTCACGTGTCTGTTTCTTAAGTCAGATTTTCGATGGCTTTAGTAATCGATTTTAATATATTGCCCGAGTTGCCATTAAGTTATGACATTTGCTATAATAGCTTATGTCGAAAACTTTGCAGCATTGCTTAGCGCGAAGAAGAAGCTGGAAAGCCACAACTTTTAAGCAAGGGAAAAGCAAGCATATCCTCTAGATTCAGCGTTGTCAGTTTTTGGCTTTTGGAAACAATTGCTGAGCCACTACAAAAGTGGAAAAAGAGGAAGGGAAGGTAACGGAAAGGTTGAAATACTGGTGAAACGAATTCCGTACTTGCTTTTACGTCTCAGCTGTTAACTATTACAAAAATATTATGATCTCTTCGGCGTTTATAACATTATTTAAGGTTTTTCTAAACGTGACAGCCTCTTGTCACAGAATTTACTGGAGTTTAAAAGAACTCCTGGGCGTCAATTCTGACAGTACTGCAATCTACAATTTTGTTTTCTAGTATTTCTAGCATTATTTCTTTTCTACCTCCTTATAATAGAGAGAAGAAGTATTGTATATCACTCAAAACTTAGATAGTGAGATTTCACCTTAAATACATGTTTTGAGGCCCCCTAGCCCCAATAGAATTTTTAGAAAAGGGTCAGTGTGCGCGTGTGTGAAGAGCTTAACTCCAAAACTGAATGTCGGTCGGATCAATACCAAACTTGGTATTTAAATTCAGTTTGTTCCGAAAATGCGACGCAAAGATCAAGAAAATTCCCCATATAAAACTACCCTTTACATGGCAAATGTTTCGTTATACTTTATTTTCTCAAAAAACGGCTCTACAAATTTTGATTATCACATATTTGATATACTGACATGAGAAATAAAATGTATATCTTGAATTTTCTGAGAATAGGTTGTCCAGTTCTATTTGATTGAATTTTGTATACTTTTCAAACCATAATAAATAGGCAAAAAACGTAGTGCACAAAGAATCTAGATCTAATTGAAACACAATTTACGTCTAAAGGTCACCCTCCGTGGTGTAGTGGTTACTATGCTAGCCTCTAAAGCCCGAGGTCTCGGGTTCAAACCCGGCGGAGCGCGATGGATTTTTTTTCGGGCGTAAAAATCCTTAGCATGGCTTTCTTCGGAAGGGAAGTAAAGCCGGTGGTCCCGTGTCGTAGATTTACGGCACGTAAATGAACCTCAAGGCTGATAAAGAGGTCTCTGAGCAAAATTTCCGGTCTTTCCCGCCCAATATAGAATGGGACGCTAAGGACCACAGCAGTTAAAGAGCGTCCATAAATAAAACTCAATTTAATTTAATTTATGTCTAAAGAATTTTCTGTGGCATTAACCATTTCCGAAATATCACTTGTTATTAGTTTTAAATTCAAGAATACTTTTTACTTTTTTGAAATGTTAAGTCAACATTCATTTGACTCTCGCGTTATCAAGCAAAGAGTATGGAATTTTAAAGCCAGCATATAAGGAGCCAAAGGTTTTACTATCGCCTCAGAGAATAATTTGTATAATAAATTAAGAATGGTTAGAGAAAGCCATGTGAGCATAACACATCAGACTTCGTTTTCCTGGGATGTTATGTGTGAGACGTCACTCCATCCTGTTGGTAATATCCAATGGAGTGCTCTTCATAGTTAAGCTACAAACTACAATCGCCTTAAAAGCAAAATTTCTCATTGAAAAAATTCAGACAGTGACAGCAGGATACTGGCAAGCGCAGTGCTCAGTCCTGTCTGGTAACAGATGGTGAGCATTGCCAACATAACTTACGTTTTAATCACATTTCCCTGAAAAATAACGTAAGTTTACTACCATTATTGCGATGCCTTCACTGGTGTTAAAATTATCGAGGAAATGACGAGTTTGATAGCAGGTTGGACTCCCTGTAAAATTTTAATGACAGATAGCGTTTCTTGCATTACTTTGACCGGGTCCACTTGCTTTACTTTAGTTGACGGCGCGCTGTACACAGTTCTAAGCCTAAGTATTGTCTCTCCACGGGAATGTTACACATTTCAGCAGAGTTTATCTTCTCTAAACCGTATCTAAACACAGTTACGATACTAATTAATAATAACTAAATTTAAACAGAGGTTAAGTTACAAAAACCATGTCAGGACGTGTGTGAACTATTGCTCTTCCATATCAAAACGAAACAGTCCCTGCCTGCTGATGACTCTTCCATGTCCTCATGTTGGTACTCTTGTGTCCCCACACTATATACACTGTGGTTGGAGTTTATATCCTGAGAATCACTTTGTAGTTACAAAACATTACAACGTTTAGTTTGTCAAAATATTGACAACAATTGGACTTGAACTTGTTGCATAACACTATAAGATGTCACTAGTAAAGATGTTACAGTTGTGAACTATAACCTGAGTTTACAAAGAAGACATCAGCATGTCTCGTTTTGTGTACATCGGCAATATTCGTGAGTACTCCGTCACCTAACCGAACTGTCTTGTTTGTTTACACTTAAGCATTCTCTTCCCCCCCCCTCTGGTGATGTTTTCAGCCTGCCTTTCTGATACCATCCGTAATACAGCATAGACGAGGTCAACTGCGATACTACGAGCTGTTTTACTTTCTCTACCACTTACCCAAGCATGCAATATCCATATTTCCCTAGAAATACATATTTTGAACGCCAGTGAAACAGACGAATAGTTTTAGAAAAAGGTCCGCGTGTGTCTATCTACAAATACCAAAACTCCAAAACTAAAATTGAGATAAATGCCAAACTTACTACTTAAGTTCAATATCTTCCAAGGAAGCGACAAGAAGAATGGCCGCTCACTCCAGTACCCTTTACACGAATTTTTTGTTATTCCTTTTAAAAGAACGACTTTAAGATTTTGTTTAGATATGCGAAGGCATTCACGGTCGGAGTTAATTGATAAATCAGTAAAAGCTTCCGGGCTGGAAGGCTGTGGTCTATGTGTAAAGTTATTCACACTTGACGTTTCGGTCAACTCCTTGGTAGCCATCTTCAAAGGTTAAGAAACTCAATCGCGCATGTATACTAGCGATGACACGCCACCAATTCTGAAGTACTTGCCGCCTTTTTAGTGCGTCGTTGTTAAGCTGCCCAGGGTGTTATTTTAGGTTGCAGTCGGTCCTGCCCATGCATATACTTCACGTTGATATCGATAAGCATTCCCAGTGAAGCATGGACACTCTCTGGAAACCTCGTGGATTCACCTCTTTCCGACAGATTAAAAACAAAATGGCAGCTTTATTATTTGGCCAAATACCATGCATTTAATTAGTTTATTTTAAAATTGTTTTCGTTCAGAAAGTTTGCATTTGTTAATTTTACATTTGCTTTTAAGATTAGGCATCGTTTCATAAATCAGCAGTTTGTACTAATGGTATAATGTACCGGATATGCTAATTTGTTTTTTTAAAAGAACGCAGGAAGAAATTAGTTTTATTGTGTGTATAAAAGTATGTCGATTTTATTAGTGAATCGTAATGAATACCGCCGAAGTTTTGAGCTCACTCAATAATCTCAAACACTGTTGTGATAATAATAATTATAAAAAGATATGCTAGCAGTTCCTACCACGCTGTTAACTGTCTCATTGATAACGTACATCACAAGGTCCCTAGCATCCACACCAACTGCGACCATCCCAGACCACACTTCACACAGGTTTTTGCTTGACCCAGAGATCTCACGTAACAGTTCCTACCACGCTGGTAAATGTCTCACTGACAACGTACAACACGCGCATCACCAGGTCCACCAGAAGTACGCTACCATCAACACCAGGTGCGACCACCTCAGCAGGTTGCTGCTTAACTCAGGGCGCTCACGTGACAGCTCCTACCACTGTCTCACTGACAACGTACAACACGCGCATCACCAGGTCCACCAGAAGTACGCTAGCATCAACACCAGGTGCGACCATCCCAGACCACACTCCACGCAGGTTGCTGCTCGACTCAGGGCGCTCACGTGACAGTTCAAGTCCTCAGGGTAGAGGTCTAGTATCGGCATCAGCTGTCCCGAGGTGGGGTCTGTGCACGTAGCCTCGCGAGCCAAGGCCTGCATCTGCTGGGCGCCCTCCAGTACCACGGTGTGGATCTGCATGGTCTCTCTTAGCCAGCGTCTCATCCAGTGTCCCAGCCATACAAGACCACACTCGCAAGTCCAGGGGTTCCCCTTCAGTATCACTCCGCCTGCAACACAACAGACCAGTCTCATACTAATGCTCGCAGAGGTTTCAAAAGCCGCGGTCAACTGCTTGCAGTTTTATGTGTTCCTATTCAAATCTGTGAAACCGATTAGATTTAAAAAACTTCGATGTGTTACACTCACATGACTCTCTCTACTCTTGTACAAACTATTTTTACAAACGCTTATTCTCCATCTACTTCCATATACTTCATATGTTAATCGAGATGTTAATCTTTTAATTTTCTTGTAGGTGCAAGAGGAATATGATAGGCTTTAAGCGATAGTCAAATCTTTTAAGAACTGGTTGCTATGTGGAGCATTCCATTCTATTTGTATGTCCAGGACGTAAAAAATAATAAAAAAGTAACAAATTCCCATTTGAGAAAAAGTATAAGTATAGGAAAATTCATATAAATAACAACGAATATCTCGAAAATGGATCACTGGACAAAAAAATATATGACATAAATTGTGTGTTTTAATGAGCTGTACACATAGGTTTATCAGTTATGCAAAACTCATTCAGAATGAAGATGATATTTGGGGACATTCCCAGAAAATTCAAGATATACATTTCATTTGCCATGAAAGTATCTTAAACATGTGATATTTTAAACAAAATCGTTAGAACCATTTTTCAGAAAACCATAATTTTCGCAAAATGTTCCATGTAAAGGGTAGTTTGGGGTGGGGGGATTTTCTTGAAAATCCTCGTGTCGCATCTTTGCAAGAAACAGAACCTAAATAACAAGTTTAGTATTTATCCGACGTTTGGTTTTTGAGTTATGCTGCTCACGATACACAGACAGACAGACAGACAGACAGACAGACAGACAGACAGACAGACACACACACACACACACACACACACACACACACGCACGGACCTTTTTTAAAAATGCTGTTTTTTACTTTCTCTACTACGTAGTATTGTATTCCACCCAAAAATTCGATACCGAGATTTCAACGGAAATATATGTTTTGAGACCCCCTGAATCCAAAAAAAAACATTTTCGGAAACATGTCCGTGTGTGTCTGTGTGTGTGTATGTCTGTGAACAGCATAACTCAGAAACGAACAGTCGGATAAAAACCAAACTTGGTATTTAGGTTCATATCTTTCAGAGATGCGACACGTAGGTTTTCAAGAAAATCCCCGCACTCCAGATTACACTTTACATGGAACATTTTTCGAAAATTTTAATTTTCTCAAAAAGGGCTCAAACGATTTCGATTAAAGTATCATATGTTTAAGATATTTTCACGACAAATAAAATGTATATCTTGAATTTTCTCAAATGGGAATTCGTTATTCATTTTTTTTTGCCTTGGATATGCAAAGAGTATTAATCTGTGGCAAACAGAATGGTGCTGCACATAGCAACCAGCTATTAAGATATGTCTATGCTTAAAGGCATTTCTATATTGCCCTTGCAAATACAAAACAAGGGGAACATAGTACGCCTTAAGCGATAGTCAAATATTTTTAGAACTGGTCGCTATGTGTGAAATGTAATTCTCTTTGCTTGTCAAAAAATCGTTTCTGCAAATGTTTATCTGGATTAATATGAAATAGATGGAGAATAAGAGTTTGTAAAAATAGTTTGTACAAGAGTAGAGAAAGTCATGTGAGTGTAACACATCAGATTTTTTTATTCAGGGCGCCTCAAAACATATATTTCCGGTGAAATCTCGATATCTAATTGTTGGGTGGAATGTAATACTCCCCTACTTACTATACTTAGTAGAGGAAGTAATTAAAAACAAACAAAACGTTTCTTCTCCTTCGTCCTCCCTTTTCTTCTTTCTTATTTTTGTTCCTTATCCTCCTAATTCTTCTTCGTCCCTTTCCTCTTTATCTTCCTCGCCGTTCTCTTATTTTTCGTTGTTTTCCTTCCCCATCTTTCTTTCTACTTCATCCCATTCTTCGTTCTATTGTTCTCAGTCTGGTTCTTCACTTTCGTTCTTTTTTGTTTTATTCTTTCCTGTTCCTTCTGTACATGTTCTTTTAGTTATTTGTCTTTTACTCCTTTGCTAATCTTTTCTCTTTTTTTATTCATTTAAAAAAATTCGAGCATTAACGAAGCTTTACAGGGTGGGAGTGTAATATACAGAAAGTAATAAATATAATAGATGTGCAGAGGCGGACACATCAATGTAGCTCCACGGACGTAGGAAACGGCTTGTCTCACACTAAGATAATATGGAGTAGCACAATAGATCACAGGGACATCTGCAGAACAGAAGTCTGTAAATGTCGAAGTCCTTGGAGCTTGAGGTAGAACTAAATAATATACCTTGCGGCAGGCATTTCTTGAGGCGCGTTGGCCGACGTGTTTGGACGCCTAGCTCCAGGAACCTCCTGTACACGGAAGCAAAACGGCAAAGTGCTGCTGCATAGGTAAAATGTTTACTTCTTGCTATAGCGGATAGTTTCGCACAAACCAGGGAGCGTTGGTAGGAGCCGCATCGCTTAGTTTTGAACTACCTGCAAACGATGTACGACGGCTGTCCCAGAAGCACCCGACCTAACAAAGAAAACAAAAATTTTGGGAAAAAATATCTTTAGTTCTCTACATAGTCTCCATTCAGCTCGATACACTCTTTTCCAGCGGTGTTCAATAGCTTCCATACCCTGCTTATAGTGAGAATCGTCCAGTTCTGCAAAGTAGCCAGCAACTGCAGACTCCACCTCTTCATTGTTGGCAAATATTTTACCGCCGAGCCATTTCTTCAACTTTGCAAACAGAAAATAATCAGAGGGGGCTAAAACTGGCAAACAGGATGCATGAGGAAGCAATTTGAACTTTAACTCATTGATTTTGGCCATGTTGATAATGGATGTGTTAACTGGTGCATTGTCTTGATGAAACAAAAATTTCTTTTTCGCTAAATGCGGCGGTTTTTGCTTGATTTCATTATTCAAACGTTGCAATAAGTTCGCATAATACTCAACATTGATTGCTTTTCCTTTTTGAAGATAATAAATGAAAATTATCTCATGCGCATCCCAAAAACTGACACCATGATCTTGCCTGCAGATGGAACTGTCTTCGCCTACTTTGGAACTGATTCTCCCCTTACAATCCACTGTTTTGACTGTTCCTTCGTCTCAGGTGTGAAGTGATGGACCCATGTTTCATCTATTGTTATGGATCGACGCAAAAACACGGCTTTATTGCAACGAAACATCGCCAAACACTCGACTGAAACATCCTCACGATGCTGCTTTTGTTCCATTGTGAGTAAACGCGGTACCTATCTTGCGCACCGCTTTCTCATGTCTAAATTTTCAGTTAGTATGCGATGTACAGCACTTTTGAATTGCCTACAATGTCTGCTAGCTGTGCACTTTCAGTCAACGGTCATCCAATACCATTTTGTGAATTTTCTTCAGAATTTCTGGCGTGGTCACCTCATTTGGTCGACCACTACTATGTTCGCCTTGGCAACACGTACGCCTGACTTAAACTCTTCCACCCAATATTTACTGTTGTGAATGAAGGAGCAGACTCCCCCAAAGTAGAATCTAGCTCAATTTTAATATTAGTTGGACTAAGGCCTTTCAAATGAAAGCATTGTATCACATAACGATGACCAGTTTTATCCATGCTTACAAATTTGCTGAGAGAGTTCACTATTGATGGCTGCCAAACAAGTACTAAACAATGCAGCATTGTCAAACTTCAAACTTAAGGTTTATAAGGTTAGTACTTTCTACCATAGTCATTTTTGTAACAACAACCGCTATCTATACCCCACGTCAGGTAGGGTACTTCTGGGACTGCCCTCGTATATGCGATTTACAAGCTGTGGCCCAGATCGGAGCAGCGTAGGTTAGGACAGATCGAATGAGGAAACAGTATAACAATAGATAGGAATCAAGCCCAAGAGAGTAGCGGATAGAGCTGAGAAAGCCGGCCTGGAGCAAAGTTAATAGTACTGTTGACATGTGGGCGCCAAGTAAAGGTAGTGTCGAATAATACTCCAATATACTCTCCTGGAACAGGAGAAGGTAGTCAGGGGATAGAGGTGTTATGGATATACAAGGATGAACCAACGATACCGAGAGAGAACATTTTCGCTCTTCTTGTGTGAAATGCGCCATGTAGAGCACCAATAATAAGGAGAATTCAAGGAATCCTGCAAAGCAGCAATAGTCATAGGAAAATGTACATGGGAGTAGTAAAGAACCGTGTCGTCGTATAATGCCACTTCTGCAAGCTCCAAGTTTGCTATTCTTCGTTCTCTTCTTCGCCTGTTTTTCTTAGCCGTCTTCCGTCTATTTCTTTCTTCTTCTTCCACCCCGCTACCTTCATCCTCATCTTCGGTTTCCTTCTTCTCCTTTGTTCTCTGCTTCCTCGTCACCCACATTTTTATCTTTTTCATGCTCCTTCTGCTTTTCCTTCTTTTTTCTTTACCTCATCATCTTCATCCTCTTGCTTCTCAATCAGCTCCTTCACCTTCGTCTCTTCCTCCGCCTCTTTCTTTGTGATCCTTCGCTTATTTGTTATGTTCACTCGCTCTTCCTTATTTCCATCCTTTTCTTCTTCGTAATCTTCTTCTTCTCCTCCATCAGCTTCGTCATTTTGATGCTCAAATATCCTACTCATTTTTCTTTTTCTCCTATCTCACTTATTCATTTTTAGCCTTCTGCCTTCTCTCCTTCTTCGTACTCATCTTTATCGCCTTCTTTCGTTGAATCTCTTATTTATTCAAGGATACAATGATCCTAATTCTCTATGCCTATTCTACGTATTGACTTTGACAACAAAATCCGCAGCAGGTAACGACATTTTCCCAACGGATAAAAAACTATTGTTTCTGTAAGCATGTTCATGTTATATTACTGATAAAGTTACCTGCGATGATCTTGGTGCCAACACTCTCCCACCCCGAGCCGTTAGAGTATAGTGTGCTCGGACTCAGAGACGAGAATCTGTTGTCTCGTAGGTCCAGCGACAGATGGGGTATCTTCTCGAGTCTGGCGAACAGCCCGGGTGGGAGACTCTCCAACTGGGTACCGCGTATCTGCAGCACCAACTCGTAGTTCTCTTCGACCCCTTCGAAGGCATCCTGGTCCACGTGACGCAGCTCTGTGCCGGTTATTTCCAGGTGCCTGAGGCGAGGGTTGAAGGCGTTGAGCAGCTGGTCTGTGAGGTAGTCCTCTTCCACACGCACCGCCAGCTTCCTGCAGACACATACACAACCACGTCAGTACTAGTAGCATCACCCTAAGATATGTGAGCCACAAGTAACGAGGATTACCTGAGGGAGGGCAAGCTGCTAAGGGCGCTGCCCAGTCTGAATCTGTACTTCTCTATACGAGGCCACGTCTGTATCCTCAGCGTCGACAGCAACCTCAGTCTCGTCAGACTGTCGCCGTCAAACCTCTCGAGACGGAGCAGGTCCTGGATGTTCAGGGTCTGTAGACGGTTCAATCCAGCGAAACTCTCCTTCGTGATGATCTGTAGCAAACATACACGGTTCAGCTGAACGGCCTTAGAAAAGCTTTCTGAAGCAACTAAAGGACACTATGTTTGGGGAAAATACTATGCATGTGCAGGCAAAAACGCTAGTGCCAACACCATTAATAACAATTTTAAAAAAAAGTACGTGTTATATCATGCGTACTTCATGTTAATCAAGACAAATATCTACAGAAATAGTTTCATTACAAACTGCTAGAGGGCTGTACATAGGAAGCTGAAGTGACTGTCAGATCTTTAAAAAGCGGATTGCTATATCTTGGCTTTGATATTCGATACTCTTTGCATAACATTGCGAGATACCTTAGTATCTTAAAAGATGTATTGGGAAATTCAAACAATAACAGCGAATATCTTGTAAATGATCAATGAAAAAAGAAAAAGTATTACACATAAATTGTGTATTAACGAAATCTGCGTAGTAAGCTTTTGTTTATTCCTTATACTTTACTAGTTTTACAGTATTCACTCCAAATTAAATCGACTGCACTGGCAATGTATTTGTCATGCAAATCCCTTAAATATGTGGTACTTTAAGAGCATTTTTTTTGTATAAATGTAGTTTTGGATTGAGGACTTTCATGATTTAATGCATGATTATTTTTAGCAAGTTAAAAGTTTTACATAATGATTAATTTTCAAGAAAAATGGTTTAATTTTATACTGCAAGGAAAGATATTTCAGGAATAATATTAAATTCTGAAACCCTAAAGTTTCCAAATTTTTTGTCAGGTGTGGCTTTTCATGTAAGACTGATATTTATCATTTTGGAGAATAATATTCTTGAAATGTTACGTATATAAGACCACGAAAATGATTTGTTTTTAGCTTCGTATAGCCTCCTTTAATTTATTTGGTCATAACTTGGCCTTTGACCTGAGAAGCAACTGATGGTGTTATTGCTGACTGAACTACAGGTTTGCCCACCTGTAGTATGCGCGTAGCGTATTTGCCTCACATTCAAGAGGTCCCGAGTTTGAATCTTGGTTAGGGCGAGTTATCTGGATAAGATTTTCCGGGGTCTTCTCTTATCCTGAGAAGACGAATGTCGGCTAACTCTAAACTTTAGGGATCGGGGCCCATTTGAACATCACTTCAACCATTCCGCTCATTTACCTGTCGATATGACCTAACCGATTAAAGGATGTTAATTAGTTACAAAAAAGCAAGCAAGTAGTATGGCATCCTGACGGTCAATTGGTCCTTGACCGAAGACCCAATATAATTGTTTTGTTATAAGTTTCTTAAGGTTAGTTTTATCCGTTTTTAAATAAACATTCCCAAATTCATAGTTCCAGACTCTGTGGGGGATAGGTAATGATTCTGGTTAAAGGAAAATTCGCGCCACGGCCACGAATTGAACCAGGGACCTCTGCATTGAGAAGGCAGAACGCTGATCATACGGTCGCAGCAGCAGTCAAAATGAATTTTATGCTGATGTTAAACATGTAATTAAAATGTCAGCTAGGTTGGTTGAAATTAGCAAGTTGAAGACCTGGGATACCTTGATGGGGTTTTTGGAGAGGTCGAGTCTCTTAAGGAATGGCATGTGCAGCCACGCATGCATAGGGACGCCGGCCAAGCGGTTCCCATTCAGATGCAAGCTCCGGAGCCTGACCAGCTTCTCGACTGCTGCGGCAGGTACATCCTCTATCAGGTTGGAGGACAGATTGAGGCTGATGAGGTTGGGCAGAGGGAGATGGGGTGCAGTCCGCAGACCCGTGTCTGCCAAGCTCAAGTGTCGAAGTCCCTGCACGTAGTGGAAGAGCTCCTTGAAGTTGGCTCGCAGTGGGTTGGAACCCAGGTCCAGCCTGATTAAACTCCCCAGGCTGGTGAACACATTGTCCGGCAAGATGGTCAGTTTGTTGTGGCCCAGATCTAGGCCCAGCAGGAACGGCGTATCTGGGAACATGGTGCCGTCCAGGTGCTCGAGGATGTTGTGAGACATGTCCAGGTACCTCAGATTGTAGCCGACCTCTCCCAGGGCAGAACTCGGCATCACCACGAACTCGTTGTGGGACAGGTCGATACGCTCCAGCCTGGTGTCTGTGAACACATTCCTGGGGAGAGATCGGATGTGGTTGTGCGAGAGATCGAGTATCCTCAAGTTGGCGAGGTTGGCGAACTGTTCCACCTGGACCTGCTCTATGTGGTTGTGGGAGAGGTCTAGCACCTGGAGCGCCTCTACCCCTTGGAACGCCTTCTTCCTCAAGGTCACTATCTCATTGTGTTCCAGGGTCAACACTTCCAGCAGGTTCATGTTCCCGAGCCCGTTGGAATCCACACGCGCTATGCGGTTGTACCCCATGTGCAATCTCCGCAAGGAGTCCGCGAAACTCTGTAGGAAGTTGACAGGAATCTCAGGAATCTTGTTGTGGGTAAGGTCGAGAGTCTTGACGTGCAGAGGCGTGCCCGTGTCGCTGGAGAACAAGGACGAGATCCTGTTCCTGGAGGCGTTGAGAGTCATGGGAAGGTACGAGCCCGTCACGTTCACGAAGGCGCTCATGGACAGCTCCTTGAGCTGATTGTTCTGCAAGTCCAATTTGATGAGACTGGGCAAGTCCGCCAGGCTGCGTGGCTCTAGTGTATCCACCCTGTTATCTGCCAACACTAGCGTCACCAGGTTAGGCAGGCTCTTGAAGGCTCCGGTCCTCACGGCATTGATCTTGTTGCCTGTAAGCACCACGGTTCGCAACTCGACTAGGCCTGAGAACGTATCCGAGTCCAGCACCTGTCAACAAACATGAAGTTACTTATTTACTTCCGTTATTAGGTAGTTATGTGTTTAGCTAGAAATAAAAACTATACGTTACATTCGCATGACTTTCTGTACCACTCTCCTACAAACTATTCTTACAAAAGCTAATTCTTTTATCTACTTCATGTTAATCGATATAAACGTTTGCAGAAAAGATTTCGTTACACATTGCGTTTTGGGTACAGGAGACTGAAGGATAATGAAATCTTTGAAAAGCCGGTCTCTATGTGGTTCCTTTGTAATTTACCTGTGTATGAAATCACGAGAAACAGAAGAACGATCACTTAACACTTCCAAAAAGTAAGTACTGCAAAATTCAAACCAATAGTAAAGAATATCTCAGAAATAACCATTGCTACAAATGTATGCATTTGCATATCAATTGCTCGTTTTAACGAGATCTACATTTTTTTATTTAACGTGCTTTAACCTGGTAGTTCTTATGACCCAAAAGAGCTCAAAGTTACCTGACACTCGTCTTCTCAGGATAAGGGAAAAGTCCCGGAAAACCCTTATCCGGGTAACTCCCCTAACCGAGATTCGAACTTGAGACCTCTTGAATGTGAGGCAGACATGCTGCCACCACATCACAGAGATGGACCTTTAAGCTTTTCTGTATCTCTTATGTTTTACCAGTTATACAATATTATACAAAGTTCATCCCAAATAAAGAGGATTTCACAGCCTATTCCCAGAAAATACAAATAAATTTTATTTGTCATTAAATAACTTAAACATATAGTTTTAATCAAAATCGCTAGCCATTTTTGAGAAAATAAATAATAATGGAGCCTTTCTATGCAAAGGGTAGTTAAGGAGGGGGAATTTTCTTGAAATTCTGCGTGTCACATCCTTGTAAGAGGCTAAACTTTGTTATCGTAATTACTGAACGGAAGATATAAATAATTAAATAGAGATAGTAGTAACAGAGAAATCATTGCAATAAAAAATTTCCGTATATTAAATCAATATATAATGTAATTAGTTTGAGTTGAAAGATTTTTCCGGAAAGAAGAACGTATTTAGGAGGTAATGTTAAGTAGTCATTAGTATTAGCCGAGAATAGAACACATTAGCTTAAAGATTCTAGGAATGCAGTTTAGACTTAATGCACAGTCACGTAGGTAAATTCTGCGAAAGAGAAAGGTGGATGAAATTCTTTGAGTTAGGGGAGGTACCCTAGTAAGAAGGTAACAGACGCAGAGGTACGGTTTTTAAGTATTGGCCAACGTGAGAGGGATGTTGGAAGGGGAATAATATGTAGGCGGAGCTTAAGAAATAAAGGGTGTAATCTATCAGAGAGTTCCTCTGATACTGTCACCGGTACTTACTGATCGACGTTTGTGCATACTCTCTCTTGAGATTTATTCCGTAATGATGTGATTTTAAGCTCCAAGTGACGCGCCTGTGTGAGTGAGAGTTAGCGGCTACCGCGAGGGATCTTTCCGAGCTACATTTTAGCAATTCACGGCAAGTTACGCTACTAGTTTCTTTTATTGCGCAAGCAGTTCTTTCAAACCGTAACTTTGATACTGCAGAAGTAAGTAGGTATAATAAGACAGTAGGTATAACATACTTTCGAGTGCTACGACCACATTCATTCTTTACCTTCAAACGGTCAGTCAACTCACTTCATTAGCTCAGGGGTTAGATCACATGAAATTTCTGTCAACTTAACTGGTGCTACCTTCACATTACGCTCACGCACACCCTGAGAAAAAGATTTCATAGCTGGTCCACTAGAGCAGCTGGCAGCAGAATCAGCAACGAAGCAGGTAAAGTAAACGACTTCAAAATTGCCGACCATCGTTTCTGCTTCAACTTAAACACTAAATTTTGTTTTTATCCAACTGTTTTTTTTATTTATGCTGTTCACAGACATACACAGATCTTTTTCGAAAAAAATAAAACTATTTCTGGATTCGGGAATCTCCAAACGTGCATTAAAGATTGGTTCACAACCAACAGAACGGTAACCAGAACGAGAACGAGAAAGTTGAAATACATGTATTCAAACGGGAACGCTCACAATCGACGGGAACGGGAAAGAAGAGTTGTCCAACTTTTAACTTTTTCGTTCTCGTTCTCGGGCACGGCATATTAGATCCATATTGTGCATATTAGACTATTCACTCTATAGATTATTCTAGGCGGCCGTGACATGAAACAGTCGCTAGTGCTCTCTATAGTCGCAAGCTGGAAACATGAAACTGGAAGAAATTAGTAGTAAATCCGCTTCCTAACCTCATCCCGACACCTGCAAATCCAATGCCGTTGGTTCCTCTGGTGAAAGGGTCTGTAGTTAGTTTATATGCAACTCAAAACTTGCTATTATCTCAAAAACAATGGCAAATGCTACAAACAACAACAAAAACCGGTGGAAATTAAAAAAGAACAATAAAGAACTTTAAGGTATGCCATTAAGCAAAGGAATGAAAGCTTGGTACAACTAGAAGGATCGGGAATGTAGTGGATATGCATTTAGATAATGTTTACTCTATCGAATTTTGACGTTGGTTAACCCGCGTTATGTTGGCTAAATTGGAAATAGGTGAAAAAATAGCATTGGCCAGTTAAAAACAAATGAAATCCCAATGCGCAAAATCGACGTTGTGATAGATATGATCATCGATATGCATTCCCGTTCTCGTTTCCGTTCTCGGGTGGTTGTGAACCAGCCTTAAGTCTACATTACGAATTTTTTTGTAGAATACAATATTTTCTAGTTAAGGGGACAAGGTAGTCTGAACACATAGAAATTACACTTAAGTGTGTTAAATTACCACCGCTCTTAAAGTTCTCAATGGTTTTTCCTGAAATTATTGTGAATTATTCTATAAATTATCACAATTATTTCAAGTGGTTCTTTGCATTGATAGCTTATGTGGTTGAGTCCATAAAACTTATTTCGTTTAACAGAAAAATAATAAAATTTATTACTAAAACGTGTGAATTCTGATACTACTTTCAATACAGAATCAGACTTTTGCATGCTTGTTCTTAGTATAATCAGCTATCTTCTGAACCTCAGTTATTTAGTTATCTTTATCAGTTCACTAGAAATTGAAAAAAATATTATTTGCAAAGCCAAAAAAGCAAAAATGTGGAAAATTTGCCACACTGTTGCTTTCTTAATATAGCTAATATACATTATAAAATTATGATTGTGGTTCAGAAGGTTTAACTATCTGTTGTATACATGTACTGAAAATTTCAGCTCTCCAACCCTCATACTTTCTGAGAAAAAGGTACATAAGTATTCAAAAATGTTGTTTTGAGGAAACTGAATTCAAAGTTTGAACATTAAAATTCTGACTCCCTTCAGAGTCATCTGCACCTTCATTCCTGGATTGCTTCAGCTTCTCTGATTGCCTTCTCTTGGTCCTGGCCTCTTTTGTTAATTGCTGAACTGCTCGCGGGGGATGATATAATCGTTCGTTTTTTAAATATACAAAAATGTTTTAAAAGGGGCGTTGCATGGCAGCTTTAAAGGAATGCAGACTAGCATTTAAATGGTATTTAAATGTCTTAAAAACCTGTTAACCCCCAAAAAGTATATATTTTCTGAAACTGGAAATAATAGAGATTTTATTAGTGCCTAAAACAAAAATGTGATTTGTGACCATTTCAGAGTACCTTGTCCCCTTAATATACGTAAGTTGAGGAGAAAGTAAAAATATGTCTAATCAATTCAAGGGCTTATTGAGGTAGATTAAAATGATTTCCGGTCGAATCCTGATCTACCACGTGACATACAAAAACACAAAGCATTACAGCATTTCATCACTGTACTGGGTGTAAATAATTTTGTAAGGAGCGCACACAAAAATATTTAAAAATGAGTGCAATTTTAAAAAAAATTATGAACAAATAAACTGAAAAATCTGTAATAACGACAGAATACGTAAACTTTAATATTGTGACGTGTTGGTAACACTGGGTATCCTAGTGTTGGCAGCATGGGAGATTAGGTTGGTAACACGGACAGGATGTGACGTGCCGTTAGAGGGAGGGGCTAACTCTATAATCGTGGGGAGGCGAGTAGGTGTCTTCCTCTTTATGCAACGGCTCGAAGAGGTAAGACGTGGTCTGGCATGGCGTCCCGCGTTGAAAAAAATAGGTAATTTCAATCTGTGTATTTCTATTCATTATAGTGACCATCCAAATTTAAAGTCAGTTGATTAATGGAACAGGTGACGTTACTTTTATAACCGTATGTAATTCAAGTGTTATCAAGTTTGTTTTAATGAATATTTAGGCTCGCCCCCGTCGCCTCATGTTTAATGTGAAGATTCCGGGTTTCCTTTTGCTCTACCATCTAAGAATTAAGTATTATTATTTATAAACTGAGGTGCGACGACAATGTTTATTGTTTTTATATTAAAATTATAATTTTCTCTCCGTTAATTTGGTAACGAATACTTTCTGATGAATATGGACAAGTGTAGAACGGGTCATTAAGGCATGGACTCTTTAATGGGAGAACTGCGGTTCAAATCCTGCCAGGAGCGTCTTCTGTGACTGAGGCTTTTTCAGGATTTTCCTCATAACGGCAAATGCTGAGAAGGTATCCTAAACTTAGACCAGGAATGTTTCGTTCCCAAACTTGCTTTCCCAATTATCATTTCATGTAATGCATTATCACGCCCTTGGTGCCGCATGTATGCACTAAAAAGGGTGTTAACATAAAAAAGAAAAGAACACCACCCACCTGTAGCTGATTATACGAGAGACGTACATCGTGCAGCTTCTTGTGAACGTTCGGATGGAACACTTTGGGTGGCAGCTCCTGTAGCCTGTTCGACTCCAGGTTGAGGTACTGTAGCTGTCCGAACGGGTAGAGTGCCGTCGGCGATATTGTCCGAAAGTTGTTATTGTCCAGGGCGAGCCAGAGCAGAGACGTGAGCGGTTTGAGGAACTCCTCGGGGAAGTCCTCGCGGTACATGCCGAAGCTCACCTCCAGGTTCTCCAGGCTCTCTGCCACATCGGCGAAAGCCTGTGGGTCCACTTCCTGGAGCTTGTTGAAGGAGAGACTCAACTCACGGAGTCTTGGCGTCTCCCGGAACACGTTCGCGCTCAGGTGAGTGATGCGATTGTTCCGGAGTAACAATGTTTCTAGCATGCCACCCCAGGGGGCGAAGTCGGTGCCCTCCACATCCTGGATCTGATTGTAGCCGACATTCAGATGCGACAGCTTCTTGCAATCCTGCAGCGCCTCCCTGGGAATTCTGGAGAGGTAGTTCCCAGACAAGGAGAGTGCCCTAAGAGAGCTGGAGAAGCTGTCCAAGGCGTCCTCGGGGATGTGAGAGATCCTGTTGGCCGGGATGTACAGATACTTGAGACGTTTGAGCTGGTTCAGCGCCCTCGGGACCGTTCTCAGGATGTTGTTCTCCAGGTCCAGGAACTCCAGGGTGTGACCCAAGCCGACAAAGGCCCGATCGTCCATCTCCTCGAGCCTGTTCATCGAGAGGTATATCCTGCCGGTGTTGAGACCACGGAATGCTTGAGGAGGCAATGTCTTGAGGTAGTTGAAGTCCAGGTTCAGGTCCCTGACGGTCAACGAGTTGTTGAACACGTTGTTAGGGATGACCTGTAAGGAGTTCTCCCCCAGGTCCAACTTGTCCAGACGTTTCCGATGTCTGAAGGTGTACTGGGGCAGTTCCTCCATGTAGTTTCCTCTTAGGTAGAGCCAGGCTATGCCCCTCAGTTCGTCCAGTGCCTCGGCGGGGAACCGGGAGATGAGGTTGTTGGAGGCGCTCAGGGTCTGTAGGGATTCGGGCAGCGTCCCTGGCTCCAGGGCCATCAGCTGTAACACACAACATTGAATCATACAGTATCCAAGACCATGGATTGATTTACGATTCTAACTCAGTAATATAAAAATATGATGTGTCACACACACCACACCGCACACACGAGTTTCTCTACCAATTACAACTTCACACAATCCCTTATACAAAACCTTTGTTTGAACACGTGGTTGTATTATGCGGACTTGCTTGCCTGCACTGCGTTGTTTCTAACCGCTCTGTTCCCTCTCCGTGTGCCGACTAATCAGTTGACGCAAAGTCTGTGCTGTACAGAGGTTGATACGCTGTGAGACCACGTGTTTGACTGCCATTTTGGGTTAGTACTGTTATAATGGGAAAAAGTCCGTGTACTTTGGCACTCAGAATCTTCATGTATTATTCCTATATGGCAAATAAACTCTTGTAGAGAAAGGAGATGGCGATTTATAGACAAATTCCCAGGTGTTCATGCGGCTCACCGAGAAACGGTTGGTAATATTGTGAACAGATTTAGGGAAACGGGATCTATTCTTAATAAGAAACCGAAAATAAATGGCCATGTAAAAGTTAATACAAATTTTCGTTAAAAGGCGTGAGATGTGTGGCGTCATTTCCAACATTTTCTATGACGAAGTTATATGGTTACTGTATTTATAAGTTGCATGATAAATCTATGCGCCTGAATTTAAGGGCCTATAAATATCTGACCCCGCCGCAAACTGTGTGTTTCTCGGTGCCAAGAAAATTCCCGTCAAGCCGGCCATGCGTTCAAACGAAGGTTCTGTATATTATACGTAGTATTCATATAATAACTGATTCATCTATGCACGTTACGTTATTCGCTATATATTTTGACTAGAAGTCATCTCATATTAAGCAATATGGACTTAGCTACATACACAATGCAGAAAACAAAACAACTTTTCGCATATGGTAAGTCAGTTTTTGTTACCAATGGATCCATGTGGGGAAAAATAAGAATCGCGAAGATGTTGTATGGATGCCCCATTGCAGTTCAACATCGAAAAACTTAAATATGTAACAACGAATATATAGAAAACGGTTAACGCTACATAAAATTATTTGCAGCTGGGCCCATAGCTCAGTCGGTAGAGCGCCTACCTGCTGTGCGAGGGATCACGGGTTCGATTCCGGCTGGGGAGTGAAGATTTTTCTCTAGCCAAGATTATTCCCTATCTACCCCAGAGTCTGGAAGTATGAATGAGAGTGTGAATGTGTGTGATGTAATGATAAAAAGCCAAAGTGCAAGAACCCCAAGGACAAGCGAAGACATTTGCTTTAGGCAATAAGTTTCAAAGGAAAGGCCGCCGATAAGACCAATGTAGTTAAGGGCGGGGTATAAATGGAACTAAAAAAGTTATTTATCATAAATTGTATGTTTCAATGTGCTCTGCAGTTTTTTGTGACAAGCTTTTTTTACCCTTCTGTTAACTATGTTACATAATGCACTCAATATAAAGATGTACGTTTTATTTGTCAACAAATATTTTAAAACATATGGTATGTTAATGAAAACAATTAGAGCCAGTTTGAGAAAATAAAAAACACTAAAACACTTTCATTATAAAGCGCAGTTTGGAGAGGGGGATCTTCTTGAAAATCTTTCTCGCATCCTTGAAAGATACTGATTTTATATTATGTATAAGAAGTGTTATAGGTAGGTAATGTTTTTTAATGTAACATTTGAGGCAGTATTTTAATGCCTAAATGATATTAATTGTATTTTTATTAATTAAATTCAATAACAGCCCACCTAGAAAACAATATGTATATAATTATTATATAAATTATATGTAAAGTAATTGTAAATACTTATTTTTATTGTAAACGTATTTATTAGTGATATGTAAATGTTTATATACTCTAATAGTGCAAACATTGTGAGAATACTATGTTTTAGAATGTTAATAATGAGGCAATAATGTAATTTTGGTGACAATAATGTGTCTGAAGTTTTAAAACAACATGAAAGAGATCGGTAATAACGTAATTTCGCTTACAATTTGAAATTAGCCAATCAAAAGTAAAGAAAGATTTTTAGTTTGAATACTTAAATTCTATTGGACTAGAATTAGCCAATAAGAGAATGGCATTACCCAAGCTAAAGGTTTTTACCGTTGAATCTAGTCAGTCTCGGACAAGATGTAGTACAGAGCAGACGTGAAAGTCGTGGGTAAAAATGTTGTAAAGTATAAAAATGATAAAATTTGTGTTCTCCGCCAAAAATGTATTAAGTGCTCACAGTTTTATTTTATAAAGTGTCGTGTTTATAAAAATGTGCATATATAAAGTGAAATAAAAAGAAGTACAAATTAAAACGTAAATTGTGTGGCGTCTTATAATTTGAGTCTTATCACAACCCTACAAGAACTCGTGTTTCTATAGTGCGACTGAAAGCAGCCGAGGCAAATAACTTTAACAATATTACGTAAAAACAAGCATCATCTTCACTATAAAGTTTGGCGTCCTAAAAATCAAACAACATCAAAGTGTATCTTCATTACGTAACCTTAATAATATTTTCGTAACCAAAAATCTCCCGCAAATTGGTCTTTTAAAGCGTGGGGCTTAAAATACTATATACAAGTTGAAGAAACACACATTCTTCAAATTTTTTCTTAACGCCCCTGTATGAAATCAGAGTACTCTTATCGCTTAGGCTACTGAATACTTCTTGTTTATCTATATCATCTGCCCTAGCTTTTACTTTATTCCATAATCTTTGTCCCCCTAATGCTTCCTGGATAATTAACTCACCCAATCCAATTTTTTTTCACAATTTCATTTAAACGACATAACCAACTTCTTTCCCAATTACATATTTCTTGAGCCCTTAGACATTCTTTGATAATATTTCCTTCCTCCAATGATTGAGTTCTATTCCAGTATTTCACTATATATTTTAGCACTATCCTTTCCTAGCAATTCTACCCAGTTCGACTAGTGCTACGCTATTAGACGCAGTTCTCGGTCGCAATAACATTTTGCTAAACGCTCTGTGGGTTTGAGCTGTACTGTCACATACTTTCTCTATTCCATGCAGCATTCTTGATTCAACTGTGGCTGGGTAAATTCTCTAAAGCCAGTCTACTCTCAAGGAAGTTTATAGTAACTACACCCAAAAATCCGATATCAATATTTCAGCAGAGCTGCATGTTTGAGGATCCCCTGAATAAAGAAATCTGAAACGACACATTCCCATGGCTTTCTCTAACCACCATCGTTTATTTCCTATATAGCTTCTACAATCTATACTTCTTGTTTATAGCTAAACTTTGCTGCAGTTTCATTACACATTTCGTTGTAGGTACAAGAGGGATATAGGAGACTGAAGCGAGTCAGATGTTGAAAAGCGGGTTCGTTATATGCTGGGCTTGAAATTTAATAATCTTTCCATGACATCGCGAGAAACAACCAAATAGCGCCAGTACTTCAAAACGTGACAAGATATTGCTAAATTCAAACCAGCAAGAACGGAATATCTCGAAAATGAATGATGACACAAAGACGTTTTTTGGAATAAATTGTTATTTTGAAGGGATCTACATTTTTCGTGCAGCAAGTTTTTGTCTATCTCTTATTGTTTGCCAGCTATACAAAATTATACAAAATCCCTTCCAAATTAAGAGGGCTTCACAGGCTATTCCCAGAAATTTCAAGACAGGTATGTATTTTATTTCTCGTGTAAACACATTATATATAGTGTTTTAATAAAAATAACGACAATTTTACATCTAAGGGCAGTTTGGGGTGGAGGGATCTTCTTTTTAATCTTCGTGCCGTCGCATTTTTAGAAGATACAGAACTTAAATACCAAATTTAGTAATTATCCGACACTCGTTTTTGTTTACACACAGGACCTCAAAACATGTATTTCCGGGAGATCTCGATATCGAATTTTGGGTGGAATGCAATGCTTCCTATACCTGCAAAAAGAAATAATCTGTGTAAACACCATCACTCAAAAACCAAAGATGAGACACGAAGACTTGCAAGACAATCCCCCTTCCTTAAACGACCATTTAAATGGAAAAGTTTTCTTTATTTTCAACTCTTCCAAAATCGCTCTTTCGATTTTGGTTAAAGCGCCATGTGTGTAACATATTTACATGGCAAATAAAAGACATATCCCAAATTTTCTGCAACCAGCCTGTGAAGGAAACACAAAGATCAACAGGAGGTCCAACAGGAATGCAGCCTCAGACGGCTCCGCCTGTCATTCCCCTAACGGTTATATTACCTTGTTACCATCCAGGTTGAGCCATGCCATGACCCTGCAGTCCGCCAGGGAAGAGCTGCTTGTAGAGTTGCTCGCCGTCTTGGGCAGCTCCGTAAGATCATTCTCGCCCAGGAACATGTTGGTGAGGGTGTCTCTCATGTGCGACCAGTCGCCGTTCTCAAGGGACGAAATCTGGTTACTGCAACACGATGGAACTCAGAAATAGGACAATAACACTTTACATCAAGTAGTAGCTGTGCCAGTTAAGTTGCTGGTTACCTGTGGAAGTTGAGCCAGTCCAAAGTCAGCAAAGGGTGTAGTGCCTTGAACGGTATTTCGTCCAGCTCGTTGTAACTCAGATCCAAGGACTTGAGCACATATGGCATCCCACTGTAAAAACACCTCCATTGAACTTTTGGTTGAAATCAGCCATGCGGTTAAAACGATACAGAGAATATTAATAGGAGACACTACTCTCATAGAAGTAAAATAGCTCCCTCAACGAGTTTTGATATTTTATGACTGCCCTTCCTTAAAGCTTATTAAACTTACTTCATAAAGGATCCAAATGAATGTTACAAAGAAAGATGAAGTGTTCATGCTCAATATAAAACGAAAATTTGCTCACCAGTTTATGTTCTGACCACAGGCAAAATTAATATGTACCACAAATTGATTTGGCTCATCTTCAACTAAATTTCAGTATAAAACTTTACGCACAATGAACAATAATTAACGTGCATTTCCACCACAGAACATTACAATCTATGGTATTGTATGATCAATATACACAATGGATTAGGGTCAAACTCAATTGTTTTCTCACAACACTAGCGCTAATGTGACAAACCTCGTTTTCTGTACGGCTGTGTATTCTTGGCACTCAACACAAATCACCTGGAGGTATATTCCCCGACCAGCAGTGCTCTGTAATTCATGTGTCCCAGATGCTCCCTGAGTTCCACTGAAGGCATCGTTTTCCATCAATCGTAGGTGAAGGCATGATCCCAGAAGGCATGATCCCAGATCAGCTGCTCATGACTCACGAGTCTAAAATACTCTTTAATCCCACTGAGAACCAAGTTAACAGATACATCCAGCTGTACTCACCTGAAGGTATGATCCCCGACCAGCTGTATCCTGTTGCTCATGAGTCTCAGGGACTCTATCTGAGTCGCACCGAGAGCCTCGTTGTCCAGCACTTCCAGGCCGGAGTTGACCACGTCCATATGCGAAATCTGACCCTCAGGCAGTTCCGGCAGTTTGGGAAACGGCACGCCGACACAGATGATGTCCCGCACGCTGTCTAACGACTTGGGTGTGGTGAAGTGGATACTCCTAGTGTCGCTGCCGAACTTGCAGGAACACATGGAGTTGAAGGTGCAGGGCGCCACTTGCTGTCCCCGCGCCATCGCCACCATCAGCACCACCGCAATCACCACGCACAGCATCACCTGCTTTGTATCACAGTAAGTACACGTGGCTTATCACGTATATTCTATCTCGTTATATTTCTGTAACAAGTGTGTAGTCCTTTAGACTACTCACGAGTGAATATCTCTGACCTCGTGCAATAATTTCCACGAGTGACATAAGAAAGAAAGGAACAAACAAAAGAAGAAAAAAGATACACAAGAGTTGCAAGCAACGTTTTAACAATCCTAAATAATAAATTCCAAAATCAGAGAATTAAACTTCATTTTATTTTCTTATTAGCTGTGAAAATGACTTAATGGATTCTTAGCAACAGAGAGAAGCTTGCTAGCTGTTTATAGTGGCAAGCGTGTTTTGTTTGTTTACTTATGAATAGAATAAAGTTATTCCTTCAGAATTACTGAAAGAAGGTGAAGCACAAGAAATTCCATAGAAATGTAAAGGAAAATGTGAGACAGATAATGACTAATTTTGTGAGTGGAGAAGAGAAAAATTATGTTTATAACAAATTGTTTACTGATTACCTATACATAAATAATTCAGCAAGTCCCAACTTTTAATATTGCCCGCCTCTGTTGTGTGGGGGTTAGCATGTCTGCCTCAAATTCAAGAGGTTCCGAGTTCGAATCTCGGTTAGGGTGAGTTACCCGGAAGGGTTTTTCTTCCGGGGATTTCCCTTGTCCTACAAAGAGGAATGTCGGGCAACTTTAACCTCTATAGACCCCGGACTCATTTGAGCATCATTTCACCCACATCATTCATCTTACGATGTAATTTAACCAATTTAAAGAGCTAATTTTAAAAAAAATTAATACGTATCAATCTCTAAGGTTTGTTGTAGTTCAAGCTTGCAACTATATCTTTTTCACTATAAGCTGAAAGGAGAAGTAAACATAACCACGTGACAAGACAGCACCTCATTGGCTGGTGGACAAACTGCAACCTTTCCGCTTAGCATGTCGTCTCTTCCTCTACAAAAACAGTTTGGTTCAGATTGTAACGTTTTGCGGTTATTCTCGTGCAGGGAAATTAAAAAAAAAAGATTATTGTAACAGTTCAATTTATAAAACTAAATGTGTTTGTTCAGATTCACCTATAACTAAATGAATCGTTATAGCAGAGGGTTTAAGAGGCTATGCGCAGGCGCTGCAGTTCGTTTCTGGTTTCCGGATAAGCCGTCAGTGTACTCTCTACCACGTGTTGAGTAAATATTACTTTCGAGAGTGTCATGGCCACTGTGGAAAACATAAACGCGGGAAATGGAAAGAAGACAATTATGTTAAATGCTTTTAACAAGTTCTGTGAAAAATACCCACCTTTAATCGACAATGAATATGGTTGGCCATTGTTTAGCAATAATTGAACTTCTTTGTTAGTGATGCAGAATTGTTGCTAAAATAGCTTGGTTCGCGTTTGTTCTCTGTTCTGTTTTAACCTATAATGCTAATCGTATTTTAACTTGTTGATTCATAAAAGGTTAAAGCAAAATTGGTATACTGATATTAGCCATTAAATGAATGATTTCTAAAGCCTGAAGTTAAGAACAGTTTAATCCAGTACCTTTAATCACAGATGCAAAACTGTTCAGGTACAACTTTTATTTGTCTAATCTTAGTATTGTATCTTAGAAGTTTAGGATGTAAGGCAAAATATAGGAATAAGACATGCAATGTTTAAAAGCTAATGATCCCCAAGCTGCGCAATATACTGTATTCGCATTCTGTATGAAGCAATTTCCTCTCACGGGTCTTAGTTCCCATCATCCTCCACGTGGTGCTGCCATGTGCTCGCGGAGTGATACATTTAAGTTTTGTTTACTTCTCCTTTCAGCTTATAGTGAAAAAGCTATAGTTATCATTAATTCGGCCAAGAACGAAAGGTTTGTTTAAGAGACAACTGTAAGTAACCTATATTAACATCCGGTATGAGTGTGAAGTTTGTAGTAAACCATCTGGCATATCGATTAATGAAGATTTCGACTGTTGTATGCATTGCTTACTATGCATATAAGACAGTAAGGCAAATGTTTGGTCTTTGAGACAAAATGTTATCGTTCCCATTGCCAACTCAAATAAAAAGGAATCCAAAGGGCGATATTACGGTGGATTAAGAGGGAATTCTAAACGCATGCTTGTTCCTAAGCAACCATTACAACACCCGAGCTAGAAAGATGCAATTACACATCATAAGAACGTGTTCATAATACTAGAATTGCACAAAGTTATATACATGTTGATGCAGTAATTTGTATCACAAATTACTTAAATGTAAATAATGATTGTAATATGAATATGCATTTTTATGTGACATTGATTTGAGATGTTTGTTGATTGTAATTATTGTTGGGAAGTAAGTTTATACTGCCTTACTGAAACTGACAATAATAGCGTGCAATAATGCAGCGAGGGGGTGAGCTGTTTATCATTATTGGGAACGAGGAAGTTACGTAATGTTGGCGCGTTTTCGGTAGAAACTTCTGGAATATTTTCTCCCTGAAGCATATGTATTCATAATTTTCATTGGATATTAAAATAAACGCTAATGTTTGCAATGGTTCCGCTGTTTGACTGAGTTAGGGAACCCCGGCCAAACGAAAAGGGAAGCCCTAACGAGTGCCGTAGGGGAAAACAAAAGGAAACCAGAACTCTCAAAAATATACTACTATTGATAAGTTTGTTTTTGGGTACTTTAATGATAATAATAAACAAACATTAATAACCAGAACCGTAAAGCAACCATAAAAGAATAACTGTAAAACAAAAATGGCTTAAAGAGTAAAGCAACCAAAACCAATTGAGCAGAGCAGTAAAGGCAAGTTTTAAATACAGCAAAATTAAGTAAATCCAAAAATTCAACAAACCAAATCAATTTAGAAAGTTTATAAAACAAGGCCACTATAAACATCAGACCAAAAAATTTAATTATGTTTAGCTAGTCAAAGACTAGCTAAGAATGTTGAACAAGACCGAAACAGACTTTAATGAAATTCAGGAAACCGAGAGCTTCAAAGTCCAGCTAAGCTAGATGTAGATAGCTTTACAACCCAACCGTTTTCAGTTACAAAGTTCAGCATAAATGGGTTCAGCATAACTGGGTTTTAACTGCAATTACTGCTCTCATAATTTACACAACAGAATATCTGTAATTTTGAATTAACTATGCATTTTCAAAGTGCCCAAAATATGTAAAGCTCTACTCACAAATTTCTACTTATATTGCTTCTTGCCCTCCTTTTATCAAACTATGCAATTTCAGACGACAAATGCCAAAAGCTTTTCTCACAAATTTCACACTACTGATGCTTTTTACCTTCATGAATCAAAATATGCATTTTCAAATTGCACAACTGTGTAAAGCTCTTATCACAAATTTTAAACTAACTATACACTGAAAATCACGTACTGAAAATATAACTCAACTGGAAAAGAAACAAAACACACTAAACCTATGAACAACTCCAAGAGCCAGTCACTTTACGAACTCTTATTTTCAAACACACATAACGTTTTCCGCCCCAAAATTCACTCACCATTACCAGGACATAAAACTGATAATAAAGCCTACCTTTACATAAGGTCGATCCACCGAAAATCACAAAGACGTTCCTTAAAAATTCATTACAAAAACTTCCACAATCCGCATCAGTAGTTACCGGGCAGAGAGCTATCCCTGCAATGCGGACAGAAATCCACCACTCAGCGCGTACGGCCAAAGCACATGCCACGTCAGCAACCCACAGAGGAAAAAAAAAGAGAGCACCAAAGAGAGCGTTAAGCAAAGGGGACAAGCAACGTAAAGTGACTGGCTGGATGTATAATACAGATACAAAACATAAAAAGAACACATAACAGCACAATAGCCCCCCCCCAATCTGCGAGCTTGCGAGAAGACAAAAAAATAACCATTTATAGGAACTCGAGGAAAGGGAACAATAAGTAGCCAAAAGGGGAAACAACTAGGAAAACAGAAGGAACATGCTACACTGTAAGTAGACGAAGAAGGTAACTCCACACATACAGTCCGCAAACTTCAGTAGCTGACACTGAACACACAAGGAGAAGACCATAATTGAGGCAAGCAAACCCCAACAGTATATATCCCACGACGTAGCAACCGGGCAGCCATCCAAGGTGATGAAAAACTTAAGTATATAACTCCCAGGAACAGTCACAGGCGAAAATTTGCATCATAATTTTGGCAGCAATATTAAGCGGACAAGCCGCTAACCAGGAGTATAGATTTTTCTTTACTAATAACGTCGACACTGCAGACGGATGACGCTAAGGCAGAAACTGAAGCGGGCCAAAACATGTATAAAGTTGTCAGGATCCGGAAGAAGGCACAGGCTTCAGTATTTTAAACCACCAAATAGCGCCCGACGGTGAAATTCCCACGTAGGACCACCCGGCTGCACACACCACGAGAGCAGAAGAAACTTGCACAGCAGTCAGCACATCGCAACTCAGAAGGTCCAGAAGGTGTCCCCACAGAGTAGCACGAGGAAGGAAAAAGGGATGGTAGCCGAGAAGGATAAGAATCTGAAACATAATAAAACAAAGCAGCAGAGGGGGCTCACAAAGCAAAATATAAACTTACATATACAAACTAAATCATCGTCAATCAATTAGAATTTTATAGACATATAAATATTGAATTTCACAATAAACCATGTGCATTTTTAAATTAGACAAATATAGCATTACAATTATAGAACAAGAATTAAACATGGTATGCAATGAAGCAGCTATGAGACATAATGCACTATATAACAACTATGTACAACAAAATAATAATTCACTTGCCCCGACCCCACACAAACTATAACTGGGGAGAGGCAGGTGAACAGGGCATACCAGCAAGGCATCACCGGTGTGGAAGCGTGAAAATTTTCCCAATAAGAACAATTTAATTAAGCTGACACCCACTGAAATTAAGTGACCTTATAAATATATATATATATATAATTTAAAATATTACCCCCAAAAATTAAATAAAAAAACAAAGGATATTAAATTCGAGCCAAATTTATAGAAACACAAAAGGTCACTCAAAATAACAGGATCAACAGCAAAGGTAGGCTCTGCGCAACAGCTAAATACCCCAGCAAGGGCGAATGGAAATGAGGCAAAACTTTCAGAATTAGATAACCATACATGTTACCATATTTATCTTGCACACTGACTTGAAAATGAAATCATAAATTCCTCCAAAATATTCAGGAACTCGCAAGTGACTGACTCTTGAATAGCCCTAGCACACGGACATAACCATACATTTTACGGGCAAACAGTAAAAGTTGGCAAGTATGCAATAGTGATATTCTCATGTGTCAAAGATCTGAAGACAAATCACTGGAGTTCTATATGCTAACATCCGAAAAGATACCATTACTGTAGGAGGAAAGGAAAGTATAATTGGGAGCTTTCATGAATATGGAAGGGATAAGAAAGGATGATTGGGAGAAGAATGGGACAGGATTTATCCCGGTTAAGGGAATGGGACAAATCAAGAGCTCGCATGGGGCAGGATCGCTAATTCCTGAAAGTGAGTCACCCATCATCAGGACAAAGCCAAGTGACTCACTTGCTACCCCGAGTTATACAATTTAAGCTGAGACAGGTGAGCGCGGCGCCTGCAGGAAGAAGACAATTCTTGCAAAAGAACAGACACCCCCTTATAAATTCTGAGAATCTTAAACGGGCCAAGATAGCGAGGAGCTAACTTCGCGGCAAACGCATCTGCTTTCGAGGACTGAGGATAGTTACGGCACATAACAACATCTCCCACTTTGAATGGGGAGGGACGACGGGACGCATCGTATCGCTGCTTTCTCATAGAGTGGCCTCTACGCAGATTATTCAAGGCAGCCTTCCAATTAGTACGAATGGTATGCGGAGAATTGTCAGCCGGTAATAAATCGTTTAACGCCCACAAATTAGCCAAAGGAGACGCAGGTTGGTAGGCAAATAACAATGAAAACGGCGTCGTCTTATGAACCTCATGTCTCGCAGAATTGAAAGCAAACTGAAGTTGCTTCAAGTATTTATCCCAGCAATTGTGCTGCTGGTGATGATAAGCAATTAAAGCGGACTTAAGGTTACGGTTGACCCGTTCCGCTAATGAGGGGTTAGGGTAATAAGGGGTAGTAGTAAAATGCTTAATACCCCAATCAAAACAAAAGGAACGAAAGAGACGCGACTTAAATTGCGAACCGTTGTCAGAGACCAGATATTGAGGAGCACCAAAAGATCCAAATATTGTTCCAAGTTCCCGAATAGCAAGGCGAGCAGTAGCAGCACTCAGAGGTGAAATCCATACGAACTTTGAGAAAGCATCAGTAAGCACCAATGCAAAAATATTTCCCTGAATAGAACGAGGGAACGGTCCGATAAAATCTACAAATAGTTTTTCCATGGGCGCGGAGGGAACCTCCGAAGCCAAATATCCCCAATTTGTAGCCTGCGCGGGTTTGGACAATGCGCAAATGCGGCAAGACTTAACATGCTTTCTTACATCGAAATCCATGCCCCGCCACATAAACTGTTCACGAATTCGATTTCTGGTTTTGGCAATGCCTAAATGACCCCCGAAAGGAGAATCGTGAAAATAACTGAGAATCATGGGAATAGCTGCCTTCGGAACTATGACTTTATAACGCCGATCAAAACTAGCTCTTCCCATCAAAACACCCTCATGAATCTTATAATCCTGCAGTGAAACTCCTGATTTAATTTGCTCAATAATTGAGGCCAACCCAGAATCGGTAAGTTGAAGTTCAGGTATACTGACAAACATTTCAGGAAATGCCGAAAATGAGAAGCTCTCAATCTGAGTATCCGCAGGAGCATCCAAAGTCTCGAAATAAACACACTCCTCAGTAGGTTCGGAAAATACCCGGGTAAGAGCATCCGCAATACAATTTTCTGAACCTCTGATAAAGGAAGGAGTAAACTTAAAGGCACCTATCCGGACACCCCAACGCGCAAGACGACCTGTCTTCCTTGGGACAGCTAACGCCCACGTTAAAGCCTGGTTATCGCACTCTAAAAAGAAATGCACATGTTCTAAGTACACCCTATACTTCTCCAATCCAAAAAGCACCGCTAAGGTTTCTAATTCATATGTAGAAAATTTACGTTCTTCAGGAGATAAAGTACGCGAACTATAATAAATGGGACGACGACCTTCAGGAAATTCCTGCAACAAAACAGCCGCTAGCGCGCTAGCACTAGCATCCGTCTGTAAAATAAAGGGCATAGCAAAATCTGGAAAAGCCAAGACAGGAGGGTTTGAAATAGCCTCTTTTAGATCAACAAATGCCGCTTCCTGCTCCTCGGCCCACGCAAAAGTAACCCCTTTCCTACGTAAGCAATTAAGAGGTTCCGCCCGAGTAGAAAAATTTGAAATAAATTTAGAGAAGAAGTTAACCATTCCCAAAAATCGAGCCACCTCACGCTTATTCTTGGGTGCCGGAAAATTTCTAATAGCCTTAGTGCGATCTGGGTCTATGGTAATACCAGAAGGGGAAACCATATGGCCCAAAAATGATATTTGAGAGGTAGCAAAATGAACTTTAGACTGCTTAACTGATAACCCGGCGCTCTGTAGGCGACGAAAGACCTCACGTAAATGAACAAGATGTGAGTCAAAATCCTCGGAATATACTACAAGATCATCTAAGTAATGGTACAAATATTTAAATTTTATGTCCGAAAACAAATTATCCAGCAAACGAGTGAGGACTTGCGCGCCCGTAGCCAAACCAAATGGGACCCTATTGAATTCATAAAGGCGCCAGGGGGTAGCGAAAGCTGTTAGATGCTTGGAATGTTCAGCCAAAGGAATCTGATGATAAGCATTGTTCAAATCCAGGGTCGTAAAAACGCGAGCCTTCGAAAAATGATGAGCAGCTGTATGCAAATCGGGCAAAGGGGTACTTTCAATAAGGATTCTTTTGTTCAAGAGACGATAATCTATGACCGGTCTAAAATCCTGATCTCCCTTCGGTACTAGAAATATGGGGCTGCTGTAATTTGAAGTAGATGGTCTAATAACCCCTTGGTCAAGCATCTTCTGTATTTTCTCTTTTAATATAGCCATCTTCGGTGGTGTGAGCTTATATGGAGATAACTTGACCGGAGTAGAATCAGTTAACTGAATTTCATATTGAGTCAAATGAGTGACCCCTAAAACATCTGTAAACAATGAATCAAATTCCCCAACTAAATGCTCTATTTGCTTTGCCTGTTCAGGGGACAAATGAGACAGAGAAGAAGTTGCGCAATTTTGGGTTACCAAATTAATATCTCCCAAAGTTAAAGGGGGCCGAGATGGTTTAAAATCCCTCACAAAGTCCAACTTTATCCGGGGAGCAAAATGAAAAGCGATCTGCCTAGTGGAAAAATCAATAGCCATCCCAGTCCTTGACATAAAATCGGCACCTAGGACACATGCATAAGGAAGCTTGGGAACGACAAAAAAACTATGTTTCCACGTAAAACGTGGGAAACGTATAGTACATGATACCTTTTGAGTAACTTGAAAGGCCTGACCATTGACCATCAAACAAACCAACTGACACGTGGTTGCACGCGACATAATACATGGTAAATTTAACCTAAGCCAATCAAGCTGAATCAAAGAGACAGAACTTCCGGAATCTAATAACGCCAATAAAGGCAACTTCTCAAGAGAAACTTGAACTAAGGGTTTACCCGAAAACGGATAACCACAAATACGCCGAGACAAACAAATGGTCGACTTAACCTTCTGGCGTCATAAAGGTCGAAACTGTCGCCCCTGATTAGAAACACGAAGAAAACCCCGATTCACGGTCCTCCTATTGGGACAATTTCGTCGAACATGGCCTTCCTGACCACACTGAAAGCATTTAATAGTGGCCCGACGACCAGAAACCGGAACAATGGCCGAAGAAGGAGCTGATACAGTGGTATTAGGAGTTGCTAATGAGCCCGGAGGCTCTGACAGACGCAGCCTATCAACAAGCATAACTTCATTGAGTTTAGGTACCAATGCTTCCAACTGCTGCAAATTTGACGGCCGAGGTCCTAAAACCAAAGCCGACCTGACGACTGGATTGAGTCCTGATAAAATGACATCACAAATTTCCGCTTCCGTATCAGGGAGCACCAACACTAAAGCAATTTCCTTAACCCGAACCATATATTCTGTAAACGGTTCCGTTAGACCCTGAGGACGAAAATATACGTCTTGCATTATCCTCGTGCATTCCCTACGTGGAATGAACATGTCTAATAGGGCCAAATGAAAGCGAGTCACAGGCTCGGCCAAACCAGCACACCGCATTAAGAGGTCCAAAACTATCCCAGACACCTTGACAGATAATAATTCTATCACTTGAGCCGTGGGTACCAAATAACGCTTAGCCATTAGCGTCAATCGAACAAGAAAATAGAGAAACTGTAAAGCTGATGGTACATCAACAATGTCGTTTAAGTGAACGCCCTCCACGAATTGCTGGAGGGGATGAGCGAGTCTAAGTGGCCGAAACGCAGACACCGCAATCGAAGGCTGAACCACATCTGACAATCCTTGATTATACAAGGGGGACGACCCAGTATCCTCCTGTGAAGTCCCAAAATCTTCCTCCACTTTACGGGCTAATTCCTTAAACTGATCCTTTAACTTTTGCAACGCTATACATGACTGCAAAGTAGGGAATCTCTTTAAGACATAATCTAAATAGAACAAGTAATGTCGAATTCTAACTTGCCACCGGAGCAACTGTGCCTTAGAGGGAGAATCCTCGCGCCCAAAATCCATTAAATTATCCTGAATCTCTGCTAAGGCCAACGAGCAAGTGGACTCACACTTAGTCACTACCACGTGATCAATAGAAACAGTAATTAATGGAGCATCCTTAATTTGTCGAAAAACATCCAACATAATAGCCACTTCAGTTGTCATAGAACATTGACCTCCACGTACAACCAACTCTACCCACAATTCACCTTTCCGTAATCTTTCCACATTAGTAACCGATACCGCCATCTTGTAACTACGGATATGGTACAAGTAAGAAAATGAGATCCGGAGAATACAGAGCAAACAACAAACCCAAAAATATTCCCTAACCAACACAGACAAATCAATTAACCACGCTCTGCTACCAGTAATTTGCAATGGTTCCGCTGTTTGACTGAGTTAGGGAACCCCGGCCAAACGAAAAGGGAAGCCCTAACGAGTGCCGTAGGGGAAAACAAAAGGAAACCAGAACTCTCAAAAATATACTACTATTGATAAGTTTGTTTTTGGGTACTTTAATGATAATAATAAACAAACATTAATAACCAGAACCGTAAAGCAACCATAAAAGAATAACTGTAAAACAAAAATGGCTTAAAGAGTAAAGCAACCAAAACCAATTGAGCAGAGCAGTAAAGGCAAGTTTTAAATACAGCAAAATTAAGTAAATCCAAAAATTCAACAAACCAAATCAATTTAGAAAGTTTATAAAACAAGGCCACTATAAACATCAGACCAAAAAATTTAATTATGTTTAGCTAGTCAAAGACTAGCTAAGAATGTTGAACAAGACCGAAACAGACTTTAATGAAATTCAGGAAACCGAGAGCTTCAAAGTCCAGCTAAGCTAGATGTAGATAGCTTTACAACCCAACCGTTTTCAGTTACAAAGTTCAGCATAAATGGGTTCAGCATAACTGGGTTTTAACTGCAATTACTGCTCTCATAATTTACACAACAGAATATCTGTAATTTTGAATTAACTATGCATTTTCAAAGTGCCCAAAATATGTAAAGCTCTACTCACAAATTTCTACTTATATTGCTTCTTGCCCTCCTTTTATCAAACTATGCAATTTCAGACGACAAATGCCAAAAGCTTTTCTCACAAATTTCACACTACTGATGCTTTTTACCTTCATGAATCAAAATATGCATTTTCAAATTGCACAACTGTGTAAAGCTCTTATCACAAATTTTAAACTAGCTATACACTGAAAATCACGTACTGAAAATATAACTCAACTGGAAAAGAAACAAAACACACTAAACCTATGAACAACTCCAAGAGCCAGTCACTTTACGAACTCTTATTTTCAAACACACATAACGTTTTCCGCCCCAAAATTCACTCACCATTACCAGGACATAAAACTGATAATAAAGCCTACCTTTACATAAGGTCGATCCACCGAAAATCACAAAGACGTTCCTTAAAAATTCATTACAAAAACTTCCACAATCCGCATCAGTAGTTACCGGGCAGAGAGCTATCCTTGCAATGCGGACAGAAATCCACCACTCAGCGCGTACGGCCAAAGCACATGCCACGTCAGCAACCCACAGAGGAAAAAAAAAGAGAGCACCAAAGAGAGCGTTAAGCAAAGGGGACAAGCAACGTAAAGTGACTGGCTGGATGTATAATACAGATACAAAACATAAAAAGAACACATAACAGCACATGTTGGCGCGTTTTATTAGCCAATTGCAGTTCAGTTATAATCTTTAGGCGTATCTGGATGAAGGAGTATAAATAGGGTAGGTTAGAGGTAGCTTGAGGCCAGTTCATCAAAATTCTTTGTACACTACACGTCGTCTTCAGTTCGTCAGTTCGTCAAAATATTTGTATGAGATACGTCGGCTATAGATTCACAAGTTACGAAAAATCTAAAGTGTTGTAAAGTTAATAATACACAAAGTTGAAGTACGCGAATTAAAAGTGATAAGTAAGAAGAAGTTATTATAACAGTTTCAGTTTGGCGAGTGTCGAGATCAATGTGTAAATGTGAGAGCAATAGTGTTCGACAATAAAAGTATAAAACAAATTTCTTCATCAGTGTTCTTTCTGGATAAAAGATTCCTTCCGTTTACACAACCCTGTTTAAGAGATATGTTCGACCAAATAGCTAGCCGGAGGAACAGTGAAACAGAATTGAATAGAAATTAAAAGTTAAATTCTTTCAAACACAAAACTAATACTGCCGCAAATTGCTAACACCAGATGGAGCTACGAACCTAACAAAGAATCACGTCACAAGATGGCTTCAACGCGTGATGTAAACAAACATTATAAGTAATACCGCAACAAATTGGCTACCACAACGTGGGGCTACAATAATGTTACACAAATAACATTTTACCGCAACAATGTATGACAATGTAAAGAAGCGTTCATTGACACTCCTGAGAGAACTTTGTACGTGGTGACTCACATAACATGTAGCAGATGAATATCCTTAAATGAACAGAAGAAACCCAAACGCCAAGAATTACAAATTCCATTGGGCTGGCCCCGTAGCTCAGTCGGTACGGTACCTGCCTGCTATGCAAGGGGTCCCGGGTTCAATTACCAACCTCCCCAGAGTCGTGAATGTGTGAGTGATCTAATGATTAAACCCCCAAACGTGCAAGAAACCCAACGACAAGAGAATACGAATTAACACCATTGCCAATAAGTTCCAAAGGAAAGACCGCTTATAAGACCAACGTAGTTAAAGGCGGGGTATAAATGGAACTAAACAAATCTTATTGCAGCAAGGGAGCTTCCAAATTGTGGAAATTGATGTGAAAACATTTCCCTTATGGGGTACAGGGTGCCAACCTCATAATTTTAAATGGAACCATGATACCTTTTTTTTTAGTATTCTGGTTCCCCTTAATAAACTAAGCAACTTTTATTATAAAGTGTGTGTGTGTTTGAACAGCATAACTCAAAAACTCAAAAGTCGGTTAAGTATCAAACTTGATATTTAATTTCAGCATCCTCCAAGGATACAACACGATTTTCAAGAAAATCCCCCACCCCAAACTACCCTTAGCATGGAAAATTCTTCGAAAATGTTGATTTTCTAAAACATTTCTCTAAACGATTTTGATTAAAATACCTAGGTTCAAGGTATTCTCATTACAAATGAAATGTACATCCTGAATTTCCTGGGAATAGCCTCTGAAGTCCTCTTCATTCTGAATGACTTACATAACTGGTTTAGCGTAAGAGAGAGACAAAATCTTACTACACAAAAAATGTAGATCTGATGTCTAATACATTTTTTGTGCAGTTAACCATTTACGAGGTACTCCTTGTTATTGGTTTGAATTTTCAAATACTTATACTTTTCTTCAGAGGAAAGTCTCTATTAGTTATTTTCTCTTGGCCATGCAAAGAGAAAAGAATTTCAAAATCATCACACAGCGACCCGCTCAAAGGTTTGGCTATCTTTAAAGCCTGCTGTATTCCCCTAATCTCCTTTTATGTACCAGGAGCAATAAGACAATTTCTGCAAATGTTTGTCTCGATTAACATGAAGTGGATGGAGGAAAATTGTAAGAATAATTTGTTGAAGAATGGGTGGAAATAGTCATGTGAATGTAACATATCCAATTTTTTAAATTTATTTGCAGGACCTGAAAATGTGTATTTCAAGTGAAAACAGTATCGAATTTTCGGATGGAATACAATAATTTCCCATCTACTATAAGTAGGTACTAAAAGAAAGTAAAATTTGCTCTACTAACGTACATCAAGTAATTTCATATACGCCATACTCTAAAAAGTTTAAAAACATTGGTGTAATAATCAACAAATTATAAAGCTAATTAAATTTAAAAAAAACGTTAAAGAAAAACAATAACGATCAACTGTTATACGGTCTGTTCTTTCTGCATATTAAAAATTCATGTTCTGCATGTTTTCAAGTGAAAGGAACACTTTCTACAGTCACTGTATGATATGAGAAGAGGTTGGTGCAACTGCAGGGAATGCAGGCAGTGTAAACAAAAGCGAACAAAAGCCTGCAATGTTCGGTGCTGACGTCATTACCTGTTGCACGGCACGAGTTCCCAACTTTTTATATTTATCATCCGTTTGTTGGGAAATTCCTGGTGTTAAATTTGCTTTCAGCAACTCTTTATGTACTCCAACTGCTGCGCTTGCGGATTCAAACTGCAATAAATCCGACGGGGAACACAAAATATCCTTTACCAGCATATACGATCATTTAAACAACCGCGCTGGTCATGGCATTCGCAAAGTTTTTAAATTGGGAGTTGTTTTCATTCTGTTAAACAACGTTCTCGAGGTTTTACACAATGTAACTACCAAAGAGCCAACAAGTGAGACAGAGAGAGAGAGAGGCTAAAAACTTTCCTGAATAATCACAAAATATTTGAATAATTCTTTCCTTATGCAAACATCCATTCCTTTACGTTCTCTCAATCAATCATTTTTATTCAGTTGAAACCTCGAGTGAGAGGTTATAAACATCAACATACAAAGATTGACAATTAAAAAAATTTAAAATGTACGAGGGGCGTCCAATAAGTAAGATTCCCTATATTATAAAAAAAACATTACACACAATTGATCATGTTGAATTAGTCTTATTTATATTGGACAATTCTTCTGTTACTTTTCTGCATAGTCAACATGTTTTTCCAAGCATTTTTGGGGACGTGACACAAGTTTTTCCAAGCCAGTGTTGTACCAGGTCGGATCCTGTGCTCGCAACCAGCTGTTCGCTGATTTGACTTCATCATCGGTGTTAAAAGTGCTTACTTTTGAGTTGGAGGAACATGTGAACATCACTTGGGGCAAGCTCCGGTGAACACGGAGGATATGAGAAAATTTCCAAGTTGAATCTTGACCCAGGCGGAGCTCAGAAGATTCAACTGAGAAGATTTCTCGCATCCTCCATATTCACCAGATCTTTTCCCAAGTGATTTTCGCATCTTCCCCTGACTTAAAGGTCATCATGGAGGTAAACACTTTAACACCGTGACGAAGATGAATCAGAAGTGAACAGCTGGTTGCGAGCACAGGACCCAACCTGGTACAACACTGGCTTGCAAAAACTTATACATTTCCCTAAAAATGCTTGGAAAAACATGTTGACTATGTAGAAAAGTAACAGAAGGATTGTACAATATAAATAAAATTAATTCAACATGATCAATTGTGTGGAATGTTTTTTTATATAATAGGGAAACTTACGTATTGGACGAACCTCGTACAATAATATTGTATTCAAAATGTTCTCAGTAGGTAGGTACATTAGAGAAAGCATAGGGTTCGATATTGAGACCTCACAGGAAACAAAGGTTATAAGATCCTTTGAACTCAAACATACGCGTACCCAGAAAAAAAATTCGGGGGGGGGGTTCCATAACTAGGTTTAAACTTAACACTACCCCACACGGTTACCATATACCTACTCTGTAGTATATAGGTCTTAAGTGGACAAGAAAATTGCTTGGAGACATTACAAAGACAAGAAAAAATCACCAGAATGAAGATACTCCATCTTACAGCTCAAAGCGCTGAGACTGCTTAGAAGACCAAGACGTATGGTCACCTTACCTATGTAAAGCAACAGTATTAAGTTTCTCTTTTCCTTGTAAATGTGCTACTAGCAGTAAACCCACTATTATGCAAATGAATTCTGCCATGTTCGTTTGATATTAATTTAAATAAATAAACTGTCAGAAGTTTCGAGAGGGAGGGTTTGAACCCTAAAACCACCCTCCAAATACGGCCCTGAATACATGAAGCTCCGTGTGAACACGTGACTATGACCACGGAGCACCTCGCACCTTGACCCAACGCGGAGGAGACGGATGAGGTGAAAGAAACTGGCCGATAGAGTCGCGCAGGGGTCCCTATGAGGCCAAGCTTGATGACCCGGTCACACCGGCGGACCGCTCAGAGAAGGCTGTCATCTGGCAGGGCCGGGAAGAACGCTCCAACGAGCAAGCATCCGCACCATCTGTCCGACACTGCACAGCCACTTAGTCCACCTGAAAGGGGAAGTGAAATAATAGGAAATGAGGGAATAATAACGAGCAAGCATCTGCGCCATCTACCCGACACTGCACAGCCCCTAAGTCCACCTGAAACAGGAATGGGGAAGTGAAATGATAGGAAATGAGGAATAATAACGAGCAAGCATCTATGCCATCTACCCGACACTGCACAGCCCCTAAGTCTACCTGAAACATGAATGGGGAAGTGAAATGATAGGAAATGAGGAATAATAACGAGCAAGCATCTATGCCATCTACCCGACACTGCACAGCCCCTAAGTCTACCTGAAACAGGAATGGGGAAGTGAAATGATAGGAAATGAGGAATAATAACGAGCAAGCATCTATGCCATCTACCCGACACTGCACAGCCCCTAAGTCCACCTGAAACAGGAATGGGGAAGTGAAATGATAGGAAATGAGGAATAATAACGAGCAAGCATCTGCGCCATCTACCCGACACTGCACAGCCCCTAAGTCTACCTGAAACATGAATGGGGAAGCGAAATGATAGGAAATGAGGGAATAATAATCAACCTGCAAGCATCTGCGCCATCTACCCGACACTGCACAGCCCCTAAGTCTACCTGAAACATGACAAGGGAAGTGAAATGATAGGAAATGAGGGAAAAATAATCATCAAGCAGCCAACTGCGCCATTTACCCGACACTGCACAGCCCCTAGGCCTACCTGAAATATGAAAGGGGAAGAGAAATTATAGGTACTGAGGGAATAATAACGAGCAAGCATTCGCGCCATCTACCCGACACTGTACAGCCCCTAAGCCTACCTGAAATATGAAAGGGGTAGCGAAATCATAGGTAATAAGGGAATAATAACGAGCAAGCATCTGCGCCATCTACCCGACACTGCACAATCCCTAAGCCTACCTGAAATATGAAAGGGGAAGATAAATTATAGATACTGAGGGAATAATAACGAGCAAGCATCCGCGCCATCTACCCGACACTGCACAATCCCTAAGCCTACCTGAAATATGAAAGAGGAAGCGAAATGATAGGTAATGAGGGAATAATAACGAGCAAGCATCTGCGCCATCTACCCGACACTGCACAATCCCTAAGCCTACCTGAAATATGAAAGGGGAAGATAAATTATAGATACTGAGGGAATAATAACGAGCAAGCATCCGCGCCATCTACCCGACACTGTACAGCCCCTAAGCCTACCTGAAATATGAAAGGGGTAGCGAAATCATAGGTAATAAGGGAATAATAACGAGCAAGCATCCGCGCCATCTACCCGACACTGCACAGCCCCTAAGCCTACCTGAAATATGAAAGAGGAAGCGAAATGATAGGTAATGAGGGAATAATAACGAGCAAGCATCTGCGCCATCTACCCGACACTGCACAATCCCTAAGCCTACCTGAAATATGAAAGGGGAAGCGAAATTATAGGTAACGAGGGAATAATAATCATCAAGCAGCCAACTGCGCCATCTACCCGACACTGCACAACCCCTAGGCCTACCTGAAATATGAAAGGGGAAGAGAAATTATAGGTACTGAGGGAATAATAACGAGCAAGCATCCGCGCCATCTATCCGACACTGTACAGCCCCTAAGCCTACCTGAAATATGAAAGGGGAAGCGAAATTATAGGTAATGAGGGAATAATAATCATCAAGCAGCCAACTGCGCCATCTACCCGACACTGCACAGACTCTAAGTCTACCTGAAACATGACAAGGGAAGCGAAATGATAGGTAATGAGGGAATAATAATCATCAAGCAGCCAACTGCGCCATCTACCCGACACTGCACAGACTCTAAGTCTACCTGAAACATGACAAGGGAAGCGAAATGATAGGAAATGAGGGAATAATAATCATCAAGCAGCCAACTGCGCCATCTACCCGACACTGCACAGACTCTAAGTCTACCTGAAACATGACAAGGGAAGCGAAATGATAGGAAATGAGGGAATAATAATCATCAAGCAGCCAACTGCGCCATCTACCCTACACTGCACAGCCCCTAGGCCTACCTGAAATATGAAAGGGGAAGAGAAATTATAGGTACTGAGGGAATAATAACGAGCAAGCATCCGCGCCATTTACCCGACACTGCACAGCCCCTAAGCCTGCCTGAAATATGAAAGGGGAAGTGAGATAATAGGAAATGAGGGAATAATAACAAGCAAGCATCTGCGCCATCTACCCGACACTGCACAGCCCCTAAGCCTACCTGAAATATGAAAGGGAAGCGAAATGATAGGAGAAGTGGGAAATAAAATTCATGGTAGAAGAGAAACCACCCCAGAATTCGCCTAGCCAACCAGGGTAAACCACAAAAAACTATGGTCAGAGTGGCCACCCCAGGACCTCCCAAATGACGTTACGGCGGGGTCATGTGAACAACATAACTGAGAAACAAAAGGCTGAATAAATACCAAGTTAGTATTTAAGTTTAGCATGTTTCAAGGATGTGACAAGAGTTTGAAGAAAATCCCCCACCCCAAACTATACATGGAAAAAAATGGATATGCTTTATTTTGTAAAACATGAATCTAATGGTTCTGATTAAAATGTAGCAAGTTTGAGACAGTGCCATGACAATTAAAGTGTAGGTATATCTTGAGTTTGCCATAAACAACATGCTCTTCACTCTGTTCCAGTGAAAAACTGGAGACTGGAATTTCCTATTTAATCTTATACATAGCTTTTATCATAATAGCCACAATACTTTTATTTGAAATATTTTTTAAAAAACAGTATTGTATCTATCATTTTGTACCGTGAACTCTGCACCACTTCGCAGAAAAAAATTTCATAACTCCTATACACTTTTGCCCTAAAAGTTGGTACTGCTGTTAAACATGCCAACTTCTGTGTGCTTAATTCATATATTTTCTTTATTAGCAAATATATGCGAGTTGGTTTCTCCATTTTTGCTCGGAACACTTTTTTCGGAAATAACATTTTCTGGCATAAATGACCCGTTTTCTAAGAAACTATTAAAGTTAGCTAAATTAAATTTGGATATAATAAAATCAATATTGTGTTGTGAATCTACATTGGTATTAAAAAGAGTATTTTTTTTAAAAAAATGTGACAAATTTCAATCAAAAGATGGTATAATTAAGTAAAAAGGATCCTATCTTGCTTAATAAATAAACATTTTGGATAAAAGTAGATAAGTGAACTTAAGGGGTGCATCTACAGCCTGTAAACATTTCAGTATCATAAATAGTTTCTGAGACAATGGTTCATGAATTTAACAGATTTAGCATTGATAGAATAGCGCATTTAAAGAAAAATGTAGACTCATTCGTTGTGAAGGCGAAGGAGTAGAAAATGGTTGCTTTGATTTATGAATGAATGATTTATTGTCGACTTTGAACTTAAATGCAGTTTATACAATGTATATATTACAATGGAGTTGCTTTATTAATTCTCTTCCCCTAATATTTAGCATTCTCTTGTATATACGTATAATGAGGAAATATAATTTTCCACTATTTACTTTTTTGCTTTGTTACCCTTTTTTCGTATCTTCTCCAATTTGCTTCTCGTCTCTTTTAACCACTTTAACCTAATGTTTCGTAAATATTTTCCTGCTTTCTCCATATATTCATTTGATCTTGTATTACAAATCTTTCTAACTTTTAGCTCTATTGGTGAATTTTTCCATTTTTCTAGTATTAAATTCTGTCTTCCTTTATCTGTATCCTCGCATTCCAGAATATAATGCCAAGTCTCATGTAATCCATTTAGTACATCTCTCTCCCCTTCTCCCTGTTAGACCACTTAAATTCATTACACCTGTCCTCGCCCATTCATGCCCCATTCTGGCCTCTTTGTGGCATACTTCGAAGTATCTTTCTTTTCCCCATTCCATTTTTAAATATTATCTATAATCTATTAATTACCTTTTTTTCCTTGAACTACTTATAATTTCTTGCTTTTCGATATTCCCCACTCTTGTTCTAATTTCTTTTCAGAAACGTATCTTTTGTTGTTTCTTTAGAAAATAATTGTTGTTACTCCATGGAAAGTGAGTGTAAAAAAAGACAAAATCTCGGATGTTTCTTTTCAAACAATATACATAGGTGGTTACGATTTAACAATCGAGAAACAAAATACAATCGGACCTGCTTATAACGGCACGATATGCACTTGACACTTACTTTAAAGCATTCTAATAACGCTAAAGAAAGTTTGGTTGTATTTCCTCTGCATATTGTAATCAAGTGCATGCTATATATATATAAAAACTGCGTCCAGCGTAATATCAGAGATTACTCGACCGATATTTATATTTAGCAACTGAGGTGATTATTCTTCTGGATGGTTAAAGACTGTGTGTCATTTCCAAAATGTTTAACATGGTAGCCTGGGACCTTCATATTCATCAATGTCGGCTCTGTTTTGTTGTACATTAATGTCAGTTGTATTGTGCGAAAAATGTGTAGTCTTTAAGTTATTAAATAGCTATGGGATCAAAGAGAAGGTGCAAAAGTTTACAATTGCATCTACTATGATTATTTAAAAACTACTCCAATTCCGGTAATAAAGTTGTTTCACCACCTAAAGACACTACTTCCAGGCTGTACAGCATTTCCAGAACTTGGAAGAATATCGTGGGGAGGTTAAGGAAGTCAGCATCGGTTGTTTCACATATTTGGGTGGATTTTGAGGGATTTGTCATACGTTATTGGCAATATTCGCACACGTACGAACAAGCAAAAGTTAAACATTTGATTTTTGGCTTCAAGGAGACCTATTCACATTACTCATTACCAAAAATGCTTACAGTGTATTTGAAAGTTGAGTTGGCTACAGTGTTGCTAGGACATAAACTGTCTGGCGCCAGTCGTTCACCTTGGTATGTCGGTAGCAATATCCTACACTAATTCTCTATCAACTATTGTATGTAGTGCTGTTATAACTCACCCAAGTAGCCAGTTCTGTCATGTACCGTACTCTCTCTCTCTCTCTCTCTCTCTCTCTCTCTGGATACACGGCGTTCTGAATACACTGCATACCTCAGGGATTTGGGAAGACAAACCCATAAAAATCCGATGTGATACATTCACTCACCTTCTCTGCCCTCTATCCTTTATTATTGAGTATACAAACTATTCTTACTAAAGCTTGTTTTTATATCTAGTCAATTTAATCCAAATAAACCTTTGCAAAAATAGCTACATAACACATTTCGTTATAAATACAAAGGCAACAGTGATAGTCAAATGTGTAAGAACTGGACGCCATATGCTGGTCTTAAAACTCCATACTGTTTCCTGAAAATTGATGGGTTTTTAAAGGAATAAGTATTGAACAATTCCAACATTTAATAATGGATATCTCAGAAACGGCTTATACCACAAAAAACTTATTTGGGGTAAATTGTTTGCTTCAAAGAGATCTACATTTCTGTGTGGTATGTTTTCGTCTATCGCTTAACGTTTACAAGTTATACAAGATTATACAAAATTCCTTCAGAATGAAGAGGACTTCGTAGGCTATTCTCAGAAAATTCAAGTTATACATTTTATTTGTCATGTAAACATCTTTCATATATGGCATTTTAATCAAAATCGTTAGGGCCATTTTTTTAGAAAATAAAAAATTTCAAAACATTTTCCATGTAAAGGATAGTCTGGGATGGGGGGATTTTCTTCAAAACCTTCGTGTCGCATCGTTGTAAGATACTAAACTCAAATGCCAAATTTGGTATTTATCCGACTTTTCGTTTTTGAGTTATGCTGTTCACAGACAGATATACGCATACCGACATGTTTCCAAAAATTCTTTATTTGTATTTAGGGCGTCTCAAAACATGTACTTCCGGTGAAATCTCGGTATCGAATTTTTGGGTGGAAGTTCCCCTACTTACTATACGCAGTAGTGAAAGTAAAAAATGAATAACTCGAAAATGGTTAATGGTACAAAACATTATTTCACCTAAACTGCGTGTTTTGACGAAATCTACTTTTCATGCACTAAATTTCTGTGTATCTCTTATGGTTAACCAGTTATTCGATATTTATTCAGAATGAAGAGGATTTCACAGTTTATTGGCAGAAAACTCAAGATGAACATTTTATTCGTCATGCAGATATCTTAAACATGTATTGTGGTATTTTTATGAGTGGCTTTTGTGACCTTTCAGTGATGTTTAATGCCCCATCATACTACATACCACAGGCGGCGACACTGGTAATACATAACATGATAATTGGCAAAGAAACGTTCCAGGTCTAAGTTACGATAACTACCCGGCATTTGCCAACCACGAGAACTGGGGAAAACCCCAGTCAGGGAGGACGGCCCTGTCAGATTTTCTACCGCAGACCTCCCGTTCACGAGTCCTTACCCTAACCACATCGGCTACTCGTGCCGGTTCAAAGTCGTTTGGGCCATTCAAGAAAATAAAAATTAATGAAACAATTCGCATGTAAAGGGTAGTTAAGGGTGAAGATATTTTCTTGAAGATGCTGAACTTCGTAAATACCAAGTTTGGCATTTATCGGACATTTCGCTTTTGAGTCATGCTGTTCACAGTCGTACACACGGACCTTTTCCTTTTTGGATTAAGTGGGCCTCGAAAAACATACTTAGGGTAAAATCTCGATATCGAATTTTTGGGTGGAATGATTAAAACCCGGATGGCTATACAAGGTGTAACAAAAATGAACAGCACAAATTGCAGTATACATTCCTCACACGCAGACAAAGAGATTATGTTTTATGAACATGGTCTGGAAACGCTTTGTTCCCATGTTACAACTCATGTTCTCCAACTCATTAATCATGGGAAACACACGAACAGAACGTTAGAGTCATGGGAAACATGCACTCTTGGTTACGTTGTCATTATCGTAGGTGCACCGCTAGCGTTTTGTTTTACATGTCCCTGTTGCCATGCGACTTACGTCATTGCTTGTTTATAGGTAACATCAACTGTTCCAGTGAGCAGTACGATCTTGGCAAGCACACGGGTTACTACGAACTAGTAGAGTTGATCACAGACTTGGCTCATGCAATGACAGTGAACACAAATGCAGAGATGGCAGATGTCCATTTGATGCATGGATTAGCAGACGCCAATGGCGGTTGCGCTCAACGTTTGTACCGGGAGAGATTTCCAGGACGAAGGTGTCCCGACAGGAAAACGTTTGAAGCAATTGATCGTCGTCTTAGGGAACATGGGGCATTTCAGCCTGATACTCGCGACCGGGGGAGGCCTAGAAAGACGAGGACACCGCAACGGGAGGCGGTAATTTTTCATGCAGTTGACGACGACCCTAGTGTCCGTACAAGACAAGTAGCTGCAACAATGAATGTTAACCACCTGACTGTCTGGCGAGTGTTACACGAGGTCCGGCTGTATCCATACCATTTACAGCGTGTGCAGGCACTATCAGCAGCTGATTTTCCTACACGGGTACGCTTCTGCGAATGGTTTATGCAACAAGTGTCAACCCTAATTTTAGTGCAACGGTGCTGTTCACAGATGAGGCGTCGTTTCAACGAGATCAGATTATAAATTATCACAATCGGCATGTATGGATTGACGTCAATCCTCACGTAACTGTTGAAGCAAGTCATCAACAAAGGTTTTCTGTCAAAGTTTGGGCCGGCACGTTGGTGACTGTTTGGTAGGGCCTCACGTTCTTCCACCCAGGCTCAACGGACAAAGTTACCATAATTTCGTAGAGAATGTTCAACCTGATCTGTTAGCAGATGTGCCTTTAGCTGTGCGACAAAACATGTACTTATTTCACGATGCAGCACCCCTCATTTTAGTGTTAATGTCCGTCGGCTTCTAAATAACAGATTCGGTGACAGATGGATAGGTAGAGGTGGACGAATTACCTGGCCTCCACGCTCCCCGGGCCTAAACCCACTGGACTTTTATTTGTGAGGACATTTGAAAGCTCTTGTGTATCGAACCCCAGTACCAATGTTCAGAGTCTCTGTGCTTATATTATGGAAGGCTGCGAAACCATACGCAATAGTCCACGGATAAATCAGCACATCCGGGAATCACTACGATGGCGGGTTGATGCATGTATCAATGCTCACGGAGGGCATATTGACATCTCTTGTGAGAAATAGTTGCATGTGGTAGGCTGGTACGTTCTATTCTTGTGTGATTAATAAGTTGGAGAAAATGAGCGTTTCCAGACTTATGTTCATATAACATAATTTCTTCGTCTACGTGTGAGGAATGTGTCCTGCAATTTGTGCCGTACATTCTTGTTACATCCTATATGTTGGCCTTGAAATTCGATACTTTTTCCACGATATCGCGAGAAAAAATTGAACAGCGACAGCACTTTAAAGATTGAGAAAGTCAAACCAATAATAAAATATATCTGGAAATGACTGATGCCACCAAAAAGGGTTTTCCTTAATTGTTTCATTTGCATAGCCCCCTTTAGCTTGTATGGTCATATCGGGGCCTTTGACTTGAGAAACAACTGATGGTGTAATTGCTCACTGAACTGAAGGTTTCTTAACGTTAGTTTTTTCAGTATTTTACTGTTTAACAGACACACACTGATAAAGTCCTATCTTATCTGAATTTGTTTTAAAGCCGCGCGATGATGCGGCAATTTTGAAGTAGTATAATTTACCTGATGTCGTTATCTCGTGTGCAAGCTGCTCCAGTGGTAGAGCTATGACATATTTCTCTCAGGATATGCGTGGGCGTATTTTGAAAGGATAACACCAGTTTAAATTTAATGTGATCTGATACTTGAGCTATGGAACGAGTTGCCGACGTTTGAAGATAAAGAATGAAACTGATTATGATTCGTAGCTCTCGAAACTATAACAATTTAATTATCATACCTGATAACTTCCGCAGTATCAATTTTGCCGTTTAAAATAACTGTTTTCACAATAAAAGAAACTAGAAGCGTAATTTGCCGTGAGTCGCTAAAATGTTTACCGGCAAAACCCCTCGCGATGGCCATTAAATCTTACTCACACAAGCGCCTAAAGCGTTTAAAATAACATACGAGTAATCGCCAGATTAAGTGACTAATTCTCAAAATTAAAAACATTAAATTGAGTCATGATTATGACGCTCTTTAACTGTTGTGGTCCTTATCGTCCCATTCTATACTGGGCGTGAAAGATCGATAATTTTGTTTAGACGACTCTTTGTCAGGCTTGAGGTTCTTTTACGTGCCGTAAATCTACGACATGAGACCATCAGCTTACTTCCCTTCCAAGGAAGCCATCACCCTCCGCGGGGTTTGAACACGCGACATCGAGAACTAGAGGCTAGCATGGTAACCACTACACCACAAAGAACGGCACTAATTTTCAAGAAAGAGTGTCACGAAGGTGTGCGCGAATGAATGTGTGTCTGATAAGAATATACGCCATTATTTTAACCCCCCACCAAGTCTCCTTGCGCGGAGCCAATTTTACAATTCTTACTTGTGCGTCCGTTACCTTGTTGCTACGGGGAACCTCCCCGAATCTCAGAATTTCATTCCCTTTCTTTTTCACAGAATTCTGATATATATGTGACTGTTCAAACGTACTGAATTCACCCCTTAACTGCATTCCAAAAGCTTTTATACTAACATGTTCCCTACTTCGGCTGTCGCTAGTGGCTTTGCTTAACATGACTGGTTAATGACCCTTTCCTTGGACAAATCTTTTCAACTCAGGCTTATTACATTATACCTTGATTTAATATATAGAAATTATTTGTTGCAATTATTTCTCTATCTTACTATCATTTCTTTATTTAATTAATTATATCTTCCTGTCAATAATTACGGTATCAACAGACACGCACATTCAGCCTCACATTCATACTTACAGACTCTGTGAGGAATAAGGAATGATTCTGGTTAAAGAAAAATTCCCCACCCCAGCCGGGAATCGAACCTGGGATCTCTATGTTAGAAGTCAGAAGCCTGACCAATCGACCGCAGATGTAGTTTTCCGAAAAAGTTATTTGAATTAAACTGTGCGTTTTTAAGAGTTCTACATTTTCGAATAGTGAATTTTTGCCTATCACTTAACCGTAAGCAGTTACTCATTTTATTGTTTATTATTATTATTATTATTATTATTATTATTATTTATTAGTTTATTCATTTTTCCGAATAAAGAGGACTTCACAGACTATTCTCAGAAAATTCAAAATACCTATACATTTTATTTATCGTATAAATATCTTAAATATATGGTATTTTAATCGTTGGAGCCATTTTTAAGAAAAAATAGAACATTTTTCCATGCAAAGTGCAGCTGGGGTGGGGGGATTTTGTTGAAAATCTTCGTGTCGCATCTTTGGAAGACAATGAACTGGAATATCAAATTTGGTATTTGTTGCACTTTTCGTTTTAGAGTTATGCTATTCACACACACACACGATATATATATATATATATATATATATATATATAGAGAGAGAGAGAGAGAGAGAGAGAGAGAGAGAGGGGGGACAGAGACAGGCAGGCCTTTTTCTAAAAATGCTTTTCTTTGTTTAAGGGGTATTATAACATGGTGAAACCTCGGTATCGAATTTTTGGTTGGAAAAGAATGTATCCTCTACTTTCTGTAAGTACGTAGTAGAAACACCACAAAGGTGAAGCCAGGTTTACTCATGCCAACCTCAACGTTGATATCTGCGACTATCAGTGATTTTTTCTCCATAGTTTGGGCGGCTGACCTACACCGTCATGACAGAGTACTAAAGGCAGCAACATTACCTAATATTGGAAAGGTAGAACCAGAGAAATTCAGTGCCATAGCCCGGATTTGAACTTCAGGAAAAATGTATGTCAGTTGGGGAATGTAATACCGTACTGCCATGTTTCTATGGTAGCTCAGTCGGTTAGAGCACGGGCACGGTAAACCGAAAATCCGTGGTTCAAATCCCAGCTATGGCATTGAATTTTTCAGTCTGATTCGACCTTTCCAAGCTTAGCCTACACGCGTGGTGTATGGAGAAGCAATTAACACTAGAATATCGTAATAAAGAAATGAAGTTTTCCCCGTTTCTTGGCAATCTGAAGTGGAAGCAGTGGCGACTCCTGGCTTGTTGGTAAAGGGATGCAACTAATTACAAAAAATATGAAAAACAGTCAACGCAGACTGGCCGAAAACTCCTTATGCCAAATTAAAAACTAATTAATAAACAATGTCACAGCTTGATGTATATTTACTTTTTTCTGTGAAACGCTGTCTTAACAAGCGGTCAGTTGCCAGAATTTACTTCTGAATTCGCGGCTGAATCCCAAGCTTAAACATCCATCCGTGAAATATACTGTGATGTAATTTTGAAATCGCATCACTTTCAGATTTTAACACCTTATTTACTCTTCACAAACACGGAACTCTGTACTTTTGACAATCACATTAAACCTAGTCATATGTCTTCTTTTACAATACATTAAACGTCCATTTAGATACAAGCACATACTTCAGCATTTCGTTATACAGGGTGATTTATGAAGAACTGACAGATTTCTTTCTTTAATTATTCTGTTCGGAATTCACTTAGTGCCCCAATTTTAGCACCAAATTAAGCAGAATGTTCTGGAGTTTCGATTGCCTGTCACTAGATGCGCAGATGTTCATGTTTTATTCGTAATTGTTAGTTTTATTGTCGGTAACTGTTTTTGAGATTTTGTTCTAGGCAACGTGAAAATGGAGTACACATTAAATGAACGACTCTTCCTTGTAAAGCAATACTGGATTACGAATTCAATTACAGCTACTCAAAGGGCATTCCAAAGAAACACAATACTGGGAGTGGTAAACAAATTGGAAACAACTGGATCTCTGGTGAGTGAAAAAGGCAAAACTCGATCATCTAGGCTTCCCACGGTTGTTGAAGTAAGAGCACGACTGGATCAGTCACCCAAAAAATCATTAAGACGTTTGTCGCAGAAGACAGGGTACAGCTACTCAATGCGTCAGAGAGCTGTGAAAAGTGCAGGCCTAAAGCCGTATAGAATTACGGTTGTCCAACAGTTACAGGAACCAGATAAGGATAGACGACTGAATTATTGTCATTGGTTTTAGGCGTTCATTGTGCAAAACCCTGCCATATTGTCCATCACATGGTTCACAGATGAAGCATGGTTCCATTTATCCGGCTATGTGAACTCAAATAACTCACGCTATTGGCCTGCGAAAACCCACATGTTATTCATGAAACACATATGTTAAACCGGTTAAAATCGGAGTTCGATGCGCAATATTCGCACAGAGAATAGTGGGATCAATCTTTTTGTAAACAATGTGAACACTGCAGAGTACCACAGATTTTCATGGAGTTTACTGAGCAACTAGAAGATGTAGAGCTGAGTCAAGGATATTTTCAGCAGGACGACGCTACATGCCATACATCAAACGAAGCCATGGCACTAATTGCAAGTTTCTTTGACGACCGGATAATTTCCAAGAACCTGTGGCCACCGAGATCTCCGGATTTGACATCGCCGGACTTCTTTCTATGAGGTTACTTAAAAGACAGGGTTTATGCCACACATCCCCAGACATTAGACGATCTGAAGCACAACATTACACAGGATATTCAAACTGCTGACAACAGAGTCCTCCAACGAGTGGCCAGTAACATGAAACGACGTGTTGAGTTGTGCCTTATGCAGGATGGAGGTCATTTTCAAGATTTGCTATAGAGGTAAATAATCTCCCAAAATTCCACTGCATTTCAGGTATAATAAGTTGTACTAGTATAACTTGTTTTGAAACAATTAAAGAAATAAATGTGTCAGTTCTTCATAAATCACCCTGTATAATTACTAAATACATATAATGTTCAACAGTATTCAAGCCATCCACTGCTACAACAACGGCTGTGACAGGCCGTTCCGCATTCCTACGTACGAAAATGCTCAGTAATGATATACAAATTTCCTTAAGGGAAGTGGGCTGCGTAAGTTTATATGGACATGCAGCTAACCCAAGAGATATGGATAACTCTCCATGTAAGTGGCAGACCAGTGTAAAACAATTATTGTACTGTTGGCATATATACTTGTATCTCTCTTTAAATTTCCATAACCATATTTTTGGTTTGGCTGAAAAAAATTATTAAATTCTAAAAAGGGTTTGCTAGATAAATACACAATTTTGATATCTTTAGGATCCTTTTCTCAAAAACCAGCTGAAGCAGAGAGTCGATACTTTTACTACATATGAAGACGTTCTACCCTATAACACTGAACCAAGCAAATTAAGCTGCAAATAGTATTTCTGGTTGTACACTATTTGTTCTCTGTGAAGAAATTGAATAAACATTTACATCTAATTTCTTAAACAAAATTCTCATTGTTTAAAAGATTTACTATACTTAAAAATATAATTCTAGTTCAGGGCATGTAAAAGATTATCTCACACAATTGTGCCAAATTTCATACTTGAAGCGTTTATAGTTTTTGAGAAAATGAAACATGTGTTTAGGAAAAATACAGTTTTGAAATAACTGCAGTTGACATTTAAGTTCAAATTTATGGTTAACAGTGCATCGAAGGGGCAAACGCATCCTATGTTACCTCCTGATTTGCAGTTCTGTATCTTTCGACCTGCGACTCCTTAGATGAAGTCGGTGGTGCTCTTTGGTAGAAAACACGTGTTGAGATTTTAAAAAGTTTTAGCAAAAGGGGCGTGGAATTCCAAAGTTTAAACCAAGCACAGAACATTTAAATGGTTCCTTTTAAGAGTTAAGGATTTTAAATGACCAATAAACCACATATATATATATATATATATATATATATATTCTGAATCGGAAAGAATAGCAGAACGTTTTCCCATTAAAAATATAAATTGTAAATTTTTTCCATTTTGCACTTCGCAGTCCCCTTATGGGGACAAGATAGTCTGAACACATGGAAATTACGCCTCAAGTGTGTTAAATTAATACTGCTCTTAAAGTACTCAATGGTTTTTCCTGACATTTTTATGAATTATTCTATAAATCATGACAATTATTTCAAGTGGTTGTTTGCATTGATAGCTTACGTAGTTGAGTCCGTAAAAATTACTTCATTCAGCAGAAAAATAATAAAATGTATTCTTAAAACATGTGAATTTATGTACCTTTATCTCTGATACTACTTGCAATACGGAATCACACTTTTGCATGTTTGTTCTTAATATAATCAGCCATCTTCTGAACCTCAATTATTTAATTATCTATATCAGTTCACTAGAAATTGAAAAAATATTATTTGCAAAATCAAAAAAGAAAAATGTGGAAAATTTGCAATGTTGTTGCTTTCTTAATATCACTAATATACATTATAAAACTATGATTGTAGTTAAAATAGCTTAATTATGTGTTGTATACATGTACTGAAAATTTCAGTTCTCTACCTCTCATACGTTCTGAGAATAAGGTACATAAGTATCCAAAAATGTTGTTTTGAGAAAACTGAATTTAAAGTTTGAGCATTAAAATTCTGACACACTTCCGTACATTCCAGGGTCATAATCATCAGCACCTTCATTCCTGGATTGCCTTCTCTTGGTCCTGGTCTCTTTTGTTAATTGTTGAACTGCTCGCTGGGCATGATATAGTCGTTCGTTGAGATTTTATTAATGCCTAAAACAAAAAATGTGATTTTTGACCATTTCAGAGTACCTTGTCCCCTTAATCAAAAGAAAGCGATGATTGTAAAACAAATGTGCTGCCACTGCCACCTTCGATGTTTTCGGAAATTAGCAACCGGCAACGAGAGTTCACAATGGCGAGTTTGAATTTTACATACGACTATCAAAGCTAATTTTATTTAAATATAAGTAAACCTAAGTAATAATGTTGTTATTATTATAAGGGATGCGACACGCGAATGGTAAAGTCGCCAGCGAGACTTGTTACTTTCCGATCGGCGTCTTACACCCCCGCCGCATGACGTAACCCACACAATAACATTCCTCTACACGCCCACATGTTGCCATAAACACGACACACGAAAACAAACCCGTTTGCTTCTTATTTATTATAAATACTGTGTATATGGCCGCCTTCGTGCTGAGCGATGTACAACGGAGATTGGGGCGGTAACAAACCGTCTGGTAACCGAATTAGGCGAATTCGTCTTCATTCAACAGCTTCCTGTGTACGCTCCCGAGGACAGCGTCTTGCGAGATGGATGCGTGTACTGACCGACTTGTGATCAGGCAAGTGAAAGCCACGTACTGCGGTAGTTTTCAGGGAAATTAAAGCATTAATTGTGTAATAATCATGATGATGCAACTACAGCACCCTATAATTCGGTTATCAATCTGATTTATTTCCTCATTTCTCCATTTAACACATTTAATAAAAGCAATCCGGTGTGTAACAGTCATACGTATTACTTTCTCTACTGTTTACGGATAAGTAGAAAAAGTATTGCATTCCACTCAAAAATTCGATACCGAGATGTCACTGGAATACACGTTTTGAGGTACCAGAGTACATAATAATAATAATAATAATAATAATAATAATAATAATAATAATAATAAAGCATTCTTAGAAAAAGGTCCAAAGTCGGTCAAATATCATACTTAATATTCAAGTTCAGCATCTTCCAAGGATGCCACAAGAAGGTTTTCAAAAAAATGCCTCAGCCCTAACTGCCCTTTATATGGTAAATTTGTCGTTATTTTTTATTTTCTCATAAATGGCTCTAACGATTTGGATTAAAACAGCAAATATGTAATATATTTACATGGCAAATAAAATCTATACCTATCTTGAACTTTCTGGGAATATCCTGTGAAGTCCACTTCATTCTGAGTGGCTTTTGTATAAGTAGACCGTAAGAGATAAACAAAATCTTACTAAAAAGAGTAGACATTTTAAAGTACACATTTTTGTGACGTTAGCCATTTCCGAGATATTCTTTGTTATTGGTTTGAGGCACATTATATAGATGTATTAATGCAGATGTGCTAATTCCAAAATTATTATTATTAATGTGATTAATGTTTATTATGTTCTCATTGTTATATTAAACAAAACAATTTGCACGTGGACACAAGAGCATCTTCGCCATTCTTCCAGAGATAGCGTTAGAGGAAGAAGCGTTACTGCACGTCACCGAGCAGGATGGAAATTGAAACCAAAGTTGATAACAAATGAGTCGCACAACATTTTTATCCCACTAGTGCGGTAAATTACAACTTTTAATTCGTGTATCTTGAGTTAAAAGCTCTGGCTTTTGTTCCAGCCCGACCGCTTCAGCTGCCGTAGTGCGAGCGCTAAGAACCCCTAGCATTCGTGGTACTTTTGACGTTACTAGAAGTACGCCGGGCCGAACGTTGGGGAGCTGTTCGGATTGGGTGGAACTCGGCGGGGTAGTGGTTCCTGAGACCCATGGGTATTGGGTACATCTGCATGGTTTTCCATGCAGACGGGGTCGTGAGACGCCTCAATGTTCTCCGGTACCGATCTGGATAGCCGGTAGACGGTATGCTAGATTGCTGTCGACCCCAGCGAGGTTATCGGTAATCATCCTATCAGGGTGAGGTGCGTAAGTGGCGTATCCACTTCCATCTCCCGCGTAAGTGGGTTCTTACCCAGGTGGACCTTTAGCAACCTGTCTATGTACATAACACTTACAACTTGGTATGATATTAAATGAAATTATTAATTCTTATCATTAGTTGAAAATTAATATTTATATTAAGGTAGTTGGGTACTGGATACCAGTGGTTAGAATATAGTTTAATTTAGAATAGAGATTTGTCATCCTTATTTTGTTTGGTTTAGAAATTAGGAATAGCTGGATACCAGTAACAGTAGTTGATTATATAATATTGATTTGAAATTTAACTGTAATGATTGTAGTTTTGATTTAATTTTTATTTTAGCTTACTTATTATATCTATTTTTTTTATTTTCTACTTTTATTCACTAGAATATAAGCAAAACTGTACAATAATAATGTATAAATTGAAAGACATATTTAAATAAATAACAAATTTGGAATACATGTCCTGGTGTAGGAAACAAGATACCAGGATGGCGTATTGCAGATTTTTTTTTTGTCTATGTACATATACACTACATAGTAAAACATAGTCACTCCTAACTTACTGATAGGGAAATATAAATACACACTAGCACTGAGCCCAGTCCCCTTGTCATTTTAAAGTAATTGTGATAAAAAGTCCATAATGCACACATATTTAGCTGAAACCTACTCTTGAAATATCTTCCCTTGTCTCTTCCTAAGTTACGCCGATGCTCAGCAATAAAGATTAAACTTGTCATCTACATAAATTACGTTATCTCAGCTGCATACTGCCTGGAACTAATCTAGTTGTCATTATGAATTCATTTTGGAATCTACGAAATGCTATAAACGCTTAAAATGACCACATTAAATTTCACTATGCTATTTCTGATATAAAATTTAACCGATAAAAGTGGTTAATACATTTCCCTGAAATCCGATGTGTTACAATGACACCGTTTAGTTCTCTATCCACTCCAATTTACTTCAATCTTTTCTGCAAACTATTCTTACCAAATCTTGTACCTAAAACAAAATATACACAGAAAAATAAAGTTTTAAAGAATTAGTTTGGAGAAGAGATGTATTGTTTCAAATATGAAATAACACTCTGTTTTATTTCTTACATCAAACTTATACCCTCACGAACTTGCAATAAACATAATTTTGTTTTCAGTAGATAGGGATACGAATTTAATAATAATAATAATAATAATAATAATAATAATAATAATAATACCTCCCAAAGTATTAATGATACGTATTTGTTTACTATTGCTTTAATAAATGGCGAAAATTACCTAAAAATAACATTTTGCTTTGTTTTTTGTTCAGTGTTTATTACCTAATTCGAACGTTTCCTTTAATTTCATGTATACAGAGTGGACCATTAAAGTTGAGAACGTACAGTATCACAAAAACCAAGGGCTGTAGAAAGAAATGTCTTTAATAAAAGTTGCTCTATACACTGCCGTTTGTAAAAATTGCAACCCAAGAAAGAATTTCCCGAATAACTCCAAACCTGGTGGAAGTGTAAAAGAGTGTGCAAGCAATAAGTGATTAGGATTGCAGAGAGATGGGGTACACGTAGGCCGAGCAGATCCCTCTCGTGTCGGTCTGACAAGATCAGTGTTGCGCCCAGTGTAGTCGGTGCAGAGCTGTCAAACAAGGTGGAAACAATAAAGAGAGTGCCAGTATGCCTCATCGACGTCAAAGGGAGACGTATCGGCATGTGAGTGAGTTCGAACGGGGCAGAATGATCGGTCTCCGGGAAGCGGGTTTATCATACCGTGACATTTCGGCTCGTAGTGGGCATGCTGCTACGACAGTGAAGCGTGTGTGGAAGCAGTGGATAGATGAAGGTTGTACGCAGCGGGTACTGGACCATGGAACATGACCACAGCACAGGATGACCGTCATCTTGTCCGCATGGCCATAACGGACCGTACAGCTTCATCCACAGTGTTGGCTCGACGCTGGAGCACTGCAACAGGTGTGAACTTGTCTGCATCAACGGCTCGTCGCCGTCTGCTGCAGGTTGGACTGTTTGCATGCATGCCATTACGTCGGCTTCCATTGTCCAGAAATCACAAGCTCCTCCGACTGCAATGGGCACGTGAACACAGCCACTGGGGTGCTGAGTGGCAAAATGTAGTCTTTTCGGACGAGTCTCGCTTCAACGTGTCCTACAGTGATGGCCGCATACGTGTCCGGCGGCACCGCGGTGAGCGCAACCTGGAGGACTGCATTGTTGAGCGACATAGCGGACAAACACCAGGTGTGATGGTTTGAGGCGCCATTGGTTACAACAATCGATCTCGCCTCCCACGAATTGAGGGCACTTTGAATAGCAACCGGTATCTAACGGTGATTGTAGAGCCTGAGGTACTCCCCCTGCTTCAGGCATCTCCACAGGCCACATTTCAACAGGACAATGCCCGGCCACATATTGCGAGGAATGTATAAGTCTTCTTCGAAGAGCGACGGGTACCATTGCTTCCCTAGCCTGCACATTCGCCTGACATGTCGCCCATCGAACACGTCTGGATATGGTTGGTCGGCATCTGGTGCATAACGGTCCTCAAATAACCAGTGCCACGGATTTGTGGGCTCGAATACAAACTGCGTGGAGGGAAATCCCTCAGGAACCTACTCAGAACCTTTTTGATTCTATGCCACGGCGTATAGAGCTCTAATTGCAGCGCATGGAGGCCACACCAAATACTGAATATTAGGGCTCAAAGGTCATGTATAAATTTGAAAAGTTTATTATTTGTTACTTGTCATGTACCTAACCTGCGGTATTGAATTCATGCGTTTCCTTCTTGGTGTTGCAATTTTCACAAACGGCAGTGTATTATGGGGGAAAGTAAACGCAACTAGTCGTGTTTTGTTTGGAAAACCTTATAATAGTCATTTTAGGGTTAACTTATTTTTTTAATGGGAGCCTACAATAAAATGACCATCACAACACCTTCCAAATAAAACACGATTAACGGCATTTACTTTCCCCCATAATATCAAGCAACTTTTATTCAAGACATTTCTTTCTACAACGCTTAGTTCCGGAGATATTGTACAGTCTCAACTTAAATGGTCCACCCTGTATATAAAATCATTGTAGTTGCAAGACTCATATTTTAAATATACTTTTAAAAATAGTACTGTATCTGTGATTTTTGCCAACACTTCGCAGTAAAACAGCATATGCAACTCCTTCATATAGAGGCGGACACAAGTATTCGTCTTCATTTTAAAAAAAAATTCTAGCAGTCAAATTAATGGTGATAAAATTCTCCTTTGTAATACACAGAAAGAACAAATGGCATTACATTGTACGTGTTGTTGCGTTTTTCAAAATCTTTCATCTTATCAGTTTTATAATGATTTGAACATTGTAACGATTTTTCAACCTTTTCACATGAAGTGTTTACAAAATTATTTTATATGTACTTAGTAGTGCAATGTTTTGTGTATACTACCTGATATTTTCATCGACGTATGATTTAAACTAGCGGAGTAAAACATTTATGAAGTCGCAAAATTTGAGGCGTTAATGAGAAAGTTGAGGAAAGACGTCGAAAATCCCTGACTTTGGCATTCTATTCTTCCCACAAATGAATACCTATTTTACCGCTAAATTAGGTATGGCATAAAAAGCTCCTTTGCAATGCACGAAAAACAATTCTGTAAACACCACGTACAAAAAAGTTGAAAAATCGGTATATTTTTCAAACAATTGTTAAACTAATAATATGCAAGATACTGAAAGCTGCTAAAACAAGTAAACTGCAATGTTATTTGTTCCTTCTGTCTATTAAAGACGAGAATTTTATCTCCATTCATTTGGCTACTAGAATCTTTAAAACCATATAGAATAATTTTGTCCGCCTCTGTACTTTGAAGCAGAAAGGTAAACCTTAGCTAATCTTTGAGGAAGTTTTGTTCTACAAATTGGTACTACTGTTAAATATGGCAGCTTCTGTGTGCTCAAGCCATGGGTTTCTTTCTTTGCAAATATATGCGAATTTGTTTTCTATATTTTTGCCTTGAACAGTTTTTTCTGTGAATGCATATTCTGGTATAATGGCCCGTTTTCTCAGAAACTTTGAAGATAACTATATTAAATTTTAGGATAATAAAAACAGCCACAGTGCTATTGTGGCGTTAATAAGATGGTTGATGTTTTATTGTTTTTTAAAAAGATAATTGCTAGGACCAGAGTCTTTTTTGTGTTTAGTTTTTAGAAAATTCCCGAAGAATACATAAAATGTCTTATTTATAGTTTAAAATATGGTAGAAATTTCGTGGTAATTTTTAACGTCTAGGCAATGGCTCCCATTGTCGCAGCTCTGGCGTGATGTTTTTGAAATTCGGCTGGAGACAAGATTCCAGTTGTATCGATTGTTGATCACGTGATTCGCATTTCCGCCAGTTTATTTCTGTTGTTTCAACGCGGTCAATTATTTTTCTGTTGCAGCAATTACTTCAAGAACCTCCAAACAAAAGTATTTCTAAAGGAGTGCTCCAAAGGCCTAGGAAAACCCTGTCAGCTGTTATGGGTGGTCCGCAAATCATAAAATACAGTCATAACATAGTTTAAATTTTCGGGTTAATGAACCTCTCCAAATGAGTTCTCATTCCTTTACAGAATCATCTTCAAAACCAACACATTTTTTAAAAATGTCATTTTTTTCGTTTTTATCTTAAAAAATAAAAGATTTTCGCAGAAGTGATCAATTTACGCGAAAGTTCGCGACAAAGTTATAGCCATAAATCGGTCACTTTGTCATAAACTGTGTATGACCGTCTTGCTGCATCTCTCAGTTACACTTCGTGTTTATCGTCAATATAAAATAGCCAGCCCTGATATTTTGCTAATGAATGTTAATCAACAGACGGTATAATTGAGAAAAAAATCTTTTTTTCCTTAATAAACAAATTATTTATAGAAGCAGATAATTAAACTTAGAAGACATGCATGTATATCCTGTTAAAGTTTCAATCTGGTATCTTAAATAATTTCTGATAAATGGGTCATGAATTTAGCACATTTAACACTGTAGGAATGGACCTTTTAAAAATCAAGATATTCTCTTTTAGCCCTTATAAGTACCTTCATTTACATAAAGTTCAGCCAACTACTACTATAGTCAGCAGTGATTGATCTGTACCGTCTGCCTACACAACCGTGAATAAGTGCCCATACCTGATAAGGACCTGCTGTAACTGACACTTAAGATTCGGTAACCAAAGCCAGGATGAAGCATCTGACAATCGGATCACGTTACTTTCCAGTTTCCCCATATGGAGACGAGATTAAAACGTAATCTCTCCCTCTGTTTTCAAGAAAGGTAATCCATTTCCAATTAGTGTGAGTCCTCTCTGGGCCGCCGGATGTTTTAATCTCGTATGGCGGCGGCTGCGGCGGTTAGTTTTGAATAGGCAGGTGATCAAAAAACCCGGGCCCTCAGCAACTCTATAAGCCCTACTGGTTCAGTAGTTCCAACAAATACCAGGTTCTGAAATAACAACCATGTAGGTATTTACACATAATCGTAACATTAAGATACTTTTGGTCCAGTGTGGCGAGACGATTCTGAACATATTTAGAATGCATGTTTCTAAAAACAAATGAAATTTGTTTATATTTTGATATCTACTATCTAATGTTTTCCGAGTTGATTGCCGTGTATTTGTTCGATTTACTCTAATAGTTTGTTAATTATCAACTTTTATTGATTTTGTGTTCAACCAAAACTGAACTTGGCTAAACACCATTTCCGGGCTATGATTTTTTAGGATTTTGAATCGTCACTGACGTCTAAACAATGAGAAGATCGGTTTAGAAATGCATTTGGCGAAGAAGCCCCATCTAAGACACTTTATAATTGGTACAGGCAATTAAAAAAATTCTGTTTTATCTTAGTGATGAATTTCGTGAAGGACGCCCAAGAACTTCTTCTGTTACTGATGAGAATATTGCCGCTGTTCGAGAAATGCTTGAAGAAGATCGACAGCAGATGAATTTATTCGGGCGAGATTGGGCATTGGTATGAGTCAAAGCCAAAATATTTTACAACTGTTAGACGTGAGAAAACTTTGTTGTCGATGGATTCCACACAAACTGACTCCCGATCAAAAAAACAACGCATTGATTGGTACAGAAAACTCTAGAAAGATTCCCAGATGTCACTTTAAATTTGGTTTGGAATATCGTTACTGGTGATGAATCTTGGATTTATTGTTATGATCCTGAAAACAAAAGTCAATCGGTACAAAAGTCCAACGAATTCCCAGTGCTGGTAAGATGGTTGCTAGTTTTTTTTTTCTAAAACGGGTCATATTGTGGCGTGTATGTGTGTGTGTATTGTCACGCCAGACAATTTATTACGTCGTTAGCGACAGTATTGTTGGAGTAATTCTTTCGGCTGGGGTTTTGAAGTTCGTCTGGCGTGACGACTCGCCACTGTCTAGCTGGTGATCCCTAGCTAACGGTGGAGAGTGGGGGAAGTGAGCGTTAGTTCCTTTGTGTGCTGTGTGTTAGCGTCTTCTGGTCCTGTGTCTGGTGTGCAAGATGTACGTGAATTGTGTGAATGTAACCGCGTGTGTGTAGGATCTCCCTTCAACTTCTTCCTTTTTATCTTTTGTGTGTGATGTAGGGGCACCGTGCTTATACTGAATAAACCACAGGTAATGTAATTAATGTGAAATGCTGTGTATTTGTTATAACTATCCCACGCCTGCTCTGGAATGCGTAGTTTAAGATTCTGGTTCCCTTGCTACCTCTGCAACTATGCATCCCAATGTTTATGCTAAGGTAACTATAAAATTTAACATCTAGCTGCAAACCTTTTGGCCTTACCCCGGTATATAACAATATTGCTACTATAGTATTAGAAGATAGACGTACCGTTACTGCCGATTGGTACATAAATGTCTGTTTACCGCAATTTTTTTCAAAAAATTCGTGAAAAGTGCCCAAAAGGAAAAATAATATTACATCATGACAACGCATCGTCGCATACAGCAAAACTAACAACTGAGTGTCTAGATGCCCTAAAGGTCAGCACCATAGACCCTCCACCATACAGCCCTGACCTAGCACCTTGTGATTTCTTTTTGTTTCCAAAAATCAAAGATAAAATGCGTGGAATCACTTTTTCGTCATCAGATGAAGCAGTGGAACATTATAAAAACCTGGTTTCTGAAGTACCTCAGGAAGAGTGGCATCACTGCTTTAAGAATGGTTTCATCGAATGCAAAAATGCATTGATGTTAAAGGAGAATATTTTGAAAAACAGTAAAATCATTTAACTTTTTTAAAACTAATCCTTCTTTGATTTTCTAACAACTGTCAGTGTCATCCTCGTACTTGGCTGACTCGGGTTCTTTCGTAACAAGTCGTGATTCAGCGCTCCGTTCCAAGAGTATTGGAACACGACTTTCTGTTATCCCCTCCCAGCCAATTGGCATTATTTATAACCTAGCTAATAGATCCAGGTAAAGAACGTTAAACTGCGCAAGAAAACTGGACTGCCTCTGTGGTCGAGTGGTCAGCGTTCTGACTGACCCAGAGATCCCGGGCACAATTTACGGCTGGGGCGGGGAATTCTTCTTTATACAGAATCATTATTCATTATCTTTCATAGAGTCTGTAGTATCAATGCGGGAGTGAATGTGAGTGTGTTATTTAAAAGTTAATAAAAAAGTCAACGTTAAAAAACCTGTAGTTCAGGGAGGAAAAACACTAACACTATGGTCATCGCAGCCTTCGGATCCCCAAGCGGCGACCTTTGTGCAGTAGCCAAACACTTGTTCCCTACCCTCCCTAACCGCAAGCACCATAAAATCTTAGTGACATCCATGTGCATATGCGCGTTGTTGCCAAAATTAAAAATAGTATTTAAAAGCAAAACTTTGCAGGTGATTTCCACATGTACAGAATACAATCATGCAGTTTGTCTGCTTGCTTTACACACAAAATAACTATGTAAATAACTATGAATCGCATAGTAATTACATTTAAGTTGCAAACGCTTTAAAATATAACTGAACTAATGAATGATCTGAACTAATATACTGCGCTACAAGAATAGAAATGCATGTTAACATATCCGAGAGAAACTTAGAAACATGTTCCGAATAAACTATACATTGTTGGACTATCATTAAATAATTAAAATACATAAATATTAATTTATTTTGAAAGGAACTCTTACTCCCAAATCAAAGCATCATTTTTGATTATGCTGTGCGCGGAGCTATGGTAAAAAGTTTTTTATCACTTGTATCACAACAATGTTTTATTAATATAAAGCTATACAAGAAGTTGTGTATTGTTTAAGGTGTAAGATTTATAAGCATGACATCTTCTGTTTACTTAAATGAATAGCTTTATTATAAAATGCAGGATAAGTAAAAATACGAAGGCAAAAGAAAGAAAATAAAAAAAAAATCTTATGTATTATATTCACAAGATTATCTCTACTCACTCTTCTACAAACTACTTTCACAAAAGCTTATTCTATCTACTTCTTAAATAATAAGATAAAATTTCATTGCACATATCGTTGTAAATATAAGGATACATAGGCTAAAGCGATAGTCAGATTTTTAAAATACAGATGACTATATGATGACTTTGAAATTCCATGCTCTTAGCATGACCACGAGGAAAATACAAACAGAGACTTCCAACTTGTATTTCAAAATTCAAACCAACAACAAAAAATTTCTCGGAAATGGTTAACACAATTTGACCTAAAATTTGTCCTTTACCGAGATTGCATTTTACGCAGAGTAAGATTTTGTCTCTCTCTTAGAATTTACCAGTAATACAACAAGTTGAGAACGAGGAAAATTTTACAAGTTATTCCCAGAATATAAAATTCATGATACAAATTTTATTTTTCCTGCAAATATCTTAAACTTGCGGTATTTTACTAAAAATCGTTAAGCTGTTTTTGAGAAATTCAAAACAATAACAAACATTTTTCCACATAAAAGGTTCTTTTCTACATGTTCTTGAACATTACACATAAAAATCTGGCTTTGCTTATTCAGTTTTTGTAGCCTTTTTCTTCGTGGTCTTGGCATTACTGATATTCGGCAGAGGGTCACTTGCTGGTGCGACCGGAGGGGCATCAACTTGGTTCGTTTCCCAAGGTCTCCACATCTTAATTAAACTATTAAACGCTAATAACTATTAAACACTGCTAAACTTACAAAACTGCACTAAGTAAAACACTATATAACTTCTCTGAAGAAGTAATATAGAAGCTTAGCTGAACATGGAAGAAAAGCACGAGCGAACAGTCACAGCTGCTAAAACCGGCAACAACGCTTTGCTTTGGTGGAGCTGGAGAAAGGACCACGTGTTGTATTTAAGGGATGGGAAGACCCTACTAATCGTTTACTGATGGGTTTATGGTCAGGCTTCAAAGCTTTCCGTTCGCTTTGAAGCCGGTTGGGGAAAGGATGCCCGGGACTAGTTTATCAGTTGTTTCTCAAGTCAAAATCTCCGATGTGGTCATAGAAGTTAGGCTTCATTCACAATGAAATGTAAGCGCTAACACAATGCAGCCGTGGGCGTAACGCAACAAGTTGGCATAGGTTTCCAGATCCTTAAACTAATTACGGAAATGTTCCGAGTGCACCTACTCTATGTGAATGCTTGCATTAAATAACATGAATGCAAAGTCTTGCGATTATGCTACATCTGCGCTTACATTTCATTGTGAATGGACCCTTAAAGAGAGCTATTCAAATGAAACAATACAAAAGAAAGAAAAAAGTTTAAGTGACTATCAGCTTTGATTTCCTTCTTTTTCTTCAAATACAGTGTAAAACTCGTGTATTGATTATTGCGGTAGAGTCTACGTGCCACATTATAATTAAATGCGCCACAAGAGCCCTCTATTGGAACTTGGAAGCAAGGACAGTTCAAAGGTCTCACATCAGCAACTGTTGTATTGCAACACCACATACTCAATACGATCAGAACATTACTACAACGTTGGAGAATTGTTATTTTGGAACTGTATAATTGGACCCATGGGCATCTTTTGAAACATTTTAGGTACCGTTTGAAAATAACAGTTACCATATTTTTTCTAGCTCTGTTCCGTTCTACACATACAGTTACTTCACAAAGTGTTCGTCTCCACTTTAAAAAAATCTAATGTGTTACATTCACATGACCTTCTCCGCTCTCTATCGATTATTAGTGGGTATACAAACTATTATTACCAAAGCTTATTTTTCTATCTACTACATTTTAATTCAAATAAACCTTTGCAGAAATAGCCATATTACAGATTTCGCAAAGTGAACTGCAATAGTCAAATGTTTAAGAACTGGATGCTATGTGCTGGCCTTAAAATTCCATACTGTTTCCATGACACTGCGAGAAACAACTGAATGTTGAAAGGACTTTAAAGAATGACCAAGTAATGAACAATTCGAACCATTAACAACCGATATCTCGGAAATAGCTGATGCCACAAAAAATAGTTATTTGAAATAAATTGTGAGTTTTAAAGAGATCTATAATTCTTGTGCACTACGTTTTCTTCTATCGCTTAACGTTTAATAATTATACAAGATTATAAAAAATTCTTTCCGAATGAAGACTTCAAAGGCTATTCCCAGAAAATTCAAGATGTATATTTTATTTTTCATGTAAATATCATTAATATATGGTATTTTAAGCAAAATCGTTGGGGGATTTTCGTGAAAATCTTCGTGTCACATCTTTGGAAGGTACTCAACCTAAATACAAAGTTTGGTGTTTACCTGACTTTTCGTTTTCTAGTTATGCTGTTCATACACACACACATACAGGTCTTTTTCTAAAAATGCTTTTTTTTAATTCAGGGTACATCAAAAGATGTGCATCCGGTGAAATCCCAATATCAATACCTTCTCTACCTACTATGTACGTGGTAGAGAAAGTAATAAAAAAACTTCCTCCCATTATGTGAGCATTATAAGGCGTATTCAATTTAGCATTTAGTGAAGTGCAATACATTCCACCATAAACACAGACACTAGAAATAATAGCATAATAATTATTTTTAGGTATGCTGTAAGCGTGAACGGTTGCCACATCTGGGTCATTACAACTTATATTTTTACATTTTATAATGTAAAATACAACAAAGATATTCTGTAGATAAAATGTCTTATGAGCTCATCTTACTGGAAGAATGATGAATCTGGCCTCCTTTTCTGACTGTTGGTATAATTTACTACACTACAAACGTCTCCTTCTTGTCCCAAAGTATTACTCTTAACGAACATTTCGCATTAACACAGCTGTTTGCTTGATTAAAACCATTCCGTTAGGAGCGCTATAATCGCAACAACTGAAAAAAAATTCAAGCTTCATGACTATAGACGGGCAAAATATGTAGAAAAAATTGTTAAAGAAAGGCATTGTTTTTCCAAAATATGAAGAAAAAGTCCCAAAATATTATGAAATGTATATTTAAAAACCTAAACGTCTTATACTTTAAGGATTTGGAGCAGGTTCACTTCATTAGTTAGAAAATGGGCTTTTTAGATTTTTGTCCATATGTAATAATAAAATATCAAATGAAATACGACAAATTACATGGAGTTTATACAAGGCGTATTCCAAAACTAAGGTCCGGTAAACAATATTTAATGGATGGTAGGCCTGAATGACGTTTCACGCTTACAGCGCTGTCTACCGACTCCTGAGGAACCTACCGCAGTGTTGGTGTGACGCAGTAGGCGTTTGCCAGTCGGTGAGAGCAGATCGCAATGGCCACGACAATCGTAGATCCCGCCAGTTGTGAAGTGCGCGGTGTGATTACATTTTGCTGGCAAAAGGATCGTCAGCTGTGGACATTCATCGTGAGTTATGCTTCTTGTATGGACCGGACATAATGAGTGACAAACAGGTTCAACACTGGTGTCGAGAATTTCGAAATGGCCGCACAAATGTGCACGATGAACAACGGAGTGGTAGGCCCAGTATCGTCGAACAAGTGAACCAACAACTTCGAAGGGATCGGTGATGGGCGATTAGTGGTCTGGTTGATAAATTCCCAAATGTTGTTCGAACCTCACTTTACAGGATTGTCACTGAACAGCTTAGATATCGGAAACTTTGTTCGAGGTGGGTGCCAAAACTGCTCACCCGTCAGCAGAAAGAGTAACGAATGTATAGTGCACGACAGTTTTGGAGCCTATAGACAAGATGGAGATGGCTTGTTTTCCCACATTGTTACGAGCGACGAGACGTGGATAGCGTACACTAACGCAAAATCGAAACAACAGTCAATGCAGTGGCGCCGTTCCGGTTCACCTAAACCAAAAATGTGTAAGCGATCGCCGTACACGAATCACAAAATGATGGCTACCGTGTTTTGGGACGAAAAGGGCGTCCTTTTGATTGATTTCATGCACCGTGGGTCAACAATTACAGCTGACGTGTACTGTGCAACGCTTACCAAACTGAGACGTGCGATCCAAAATCGACGCCGCGGGAAACTGTCGTCTGGCATCATCCTCCTCCACGACAACGCAAGCCCGCATACCCTGCCAAAACCAAAGAGAATATTCAAGAGTTTCGTTGGGAACTCTTTGGCCACCCTCTGTACAGTCCCGACCTGACACCAAGCGACTATTTCCTCTTCTTGCATTAGAAAAGGTGGCTGGGTGGACAACGATTTACAACCGACGATGAACTCAAGACGAACGTTACCAACTGGTTCAAGTCCCACGGGTTAGCTGGTGCAGCGTTACAGTAAGTATATAGATGTGAACGGCGATTATGTGGAAAAGTAAAGTATATATGTAGGCACATATTACTGTCAATAAAAACCTTGTCTCATGAGCGATGTTGTTATTATGACCAAACGGATCTTAGATTTGGAATACGGCTTGTAGATTTTAATCGCTGGGAAACCCTTAAACTGAGAGAAAAAGAAAAACAAGTTATTGATTAATTGGTCTTACTTAATGCTAATTACAACACAGCATTAAAAGTATAGGTTTGCGAAAATAAAAACTTTTCAAATATGGAGAGCGTTTAATTTCTCAACTGTACCTGATTTGTTAGAAAGGGTGATGCGAATTTTTCCAGACCTGTATCCTGGAAAAAGTGGCTTAGACTTTCTAAATGTGCTTCACAGAAAACTGCGCGAATAGATTATCTGAAAAGCCCGGTTTACTACTGATGTAAATTATTTTAAAAGCAACAAGTCGTAAATTTTACAAAATATGAAGAAATAGAATTTTTTTATTACATTTTAAGATTTTACCAAAATATTATGAAATCGAATTTTTTGTCACATGCATTGAATTCTACACACTGCAAAATGAAAAAAGAACTTCATCTCACAATGATAGCACTCCGCGGTGTAGTGGTTACCATGCTAACCTCTAGTTCCCGAGGTCGCGGGTTCAAACCCGGCAGAGGGCGATGGATTTTTTTCGGGCGTAAAAATCATTAGTATGGCTTCCTTAGGAAGGGAAGTAAAGCCGGTGGTCCCGTGTCGTAGATTTACGGCACGTAAAAGAACCTCAAGCTGATAAAGAGGTCTCTGAGCAAAATTACCGGTCTTTCACGCCTAATATAGAATGGGACGCTAAGGACCATAGTAGTTAAAGCGCATCCATAAATAATAATAATAAAAACATGACTTAGAATACGAAATTTCATATTCTGCCTGTCTCTAGTAATTACTGTATATCTCTGTTTTGTATTTCAGTGCACAGCTTCTTATTTATTTATTTATTTATTTATTTATTTATTTATTTATTTTTCGTGCTTCATACCTATAAAGACGTTTCAAAATGTCCCCTTTAACCACAATTAAATTTAAAGTTTATATTACGATAATATAAAACTGTTGGAAGTTTCGAATGTCTCACCTTGTTCATGTTGAGAAGGCGGCCGGCATATTGCACACAGTTTGTCTGTTTCACTGCCGAGCGTGGGGACAGTTGAAGGTTGCGCGGCGAAAAACAAACATGGCCGATTTGCATTCACACAGTCCTTGATTTAATGCGGAAGACGTCAGGATATCGCAATGTCCATCTCTGTAACAAAACAATATGTACAACTCCTTAAAACTTGCAAATAACTTTTTTGTACCATCGTGTGCTTTCTACGTGTTCACGATGATATTGACACAAAAGAAAACTTCCAACACATGAATTCGTTTCCAAGGAAACCCATGTCTACCAACATAAATCTGGTGGCTGTAATAACACACAATGTGCCCGCCTCTGTGTTGTGAGGTAAGCGTGTCTGCCTCATATCCAAGAGGTCCCGAGTTCGAATCTCGGTTAGGGCGAGTTACCCGGATAAGGTTTTGTTTCTGGGGTTTTCGCTTATCCTGAAAAAATGAATGTGGGGAAACTTTAAGCTCAATGGATCCCGGGCTCATTTGAGCATCATTTCGCTCATTCTACGACATGACCTAACCGATTAAACGACGCTAAAAGAAAGAAAGAACAAATACAACATACACTAGAGCGGGAAGTAAACTACAACCAAATTTTCTTCCAATGTTCCATTCCCCTTCAATATCTGCATTATAATTCAGTCTCCGACCCCAAATTCTTAAAATATTGAATTTAACCTTTACATGGAACTGTTTTTTTATTATTCTGGATTTTCTCAAAAAGAAATTGCCGCATCACTGCTGTTCAAAGGAGCAGTGCAGGTACAAAGCAAAAGTCACTGAGGTAGTGCTGCTGTCTGCAGGTGTTTACGTGGTAGTTTCGTGCTGATAAGCGTCCCGTGGTCTCCTGCATGCAGTTCGAGCAGTTCATTCAGACAAAAAGGTAACGTTCACCAATAACGAACACACGCATATGGCTACGATCTGTACGGAGACGCACCAAAATGCAACTTAGGCTCGAAGAGCGTGTTCTGAACATTTTCAGACGCGGCATCTGTCTTCTGCTCACTTTTTTTTCGTACAGAGATAATATTAATGATGGGTCATTCCAGGTAGAACGTCGGCCTGAGAGGCCCTTATATCAATTCGTCCACCAAGGCGGATATGTTTTTGCACATGTTTATTATGAATAATGCACTAATAGAAAATAATATAATTCTAACGCACCTTTAAGGATACATAAATATAATAAAATTTAATTTTGTATAATCTTGTTAACTTTGCGATACCAATTGTTGCCATATAGCTGTACTGATTGTGGATTAACTGTCACGGAACTAAATGACTTAACACGTGTGCTCAGGTTTGCGTCAAACAGCAATCCTGAATTCTTATTAATGAGGGAATTGTTTATTAAATAATCGATAATACCCCCACACATAAACGCACATTAGGTACTCTCACAATCAAACACCAGACTCTGGGCATACCGTGAAATGTTTTTGTTTAAAGGTGACTTTCTGGAGGTCAGTCGGGAATCGAACCCGTAACACCTCAAATAGAGGCAGTTTCTCTACCGAATGAACCCTAGGACGAGTAATAGCAGTTAAAATGTTCGTTTTCAAACATTGCTCTTTTATTTAGCAGTCTTCTCTCTGTCGGTATGGAGTATCCTTTGCAATTCTGCTTAGGCAAACCTTTTAGCATCCGCGCTATATAAACTATCTTCAACTAAGGACGGCTTGTGTGGGCCACCTGGTGTATCAGGGTGAATCACCTAAAACATGCACCGCAAATATTTCGGAAATGGAAAGTGCTATTGATGTGCAGTTTTCACAACATTGATTGGTAGTCAGGTGCTCGTAGATTTAGCATATGAACAATTTTAATAATACTGAGAAAGTGTATTTTTTGAGCAAACATACAGTTTTTTAAATGGAACAATGCCTAGTTACATCAACACAATAAAGGCACGGTAAATTAGAATGTCAATGGTCTTTGTTGCAGGATTCTAGTGGAAGTGGTTAACGAGAAATCGTATTTTGAAAAGTTTCCGCCCCGACAATTGTTTGTCCCATTCAACCTGCTTAATTGCTAGGTACGATGTTGTTATGTTTGTTTGCACTGTGTTTTCTGTTCATTGATTGCATTGCGACTTTCTGGTCAGTTTATGACAGTTAAACAGTACGTTGTGAGTGGAAGATGGGGTTTACTAATGCAGAAAAAGCCGACATGCTTGTGGTGTATGGAGAGTGTAGGAAGAATGCAGTTTGTTCCTGTACGGTGTATGCGGAAACGTATCCCAATAGACGTCAACCATCTCGGCAATTATTTATCAACCTCTCCAACCAATTACGTGAAAGTGGTACTGTAACACCTAGAAAACGTAACAGAAACAAACAAGTGACTGGAGAAGAGGCAGAAATTAATGTTTTGGCTGCCGATGCAGTAGATCCGCAAATTAGTTCCCGCACAATCGCAGTGAAGTGGCATAAGTCAGGCAAGTGTACTACGTATTCTCCATCGACATAGGTTCCAACCCTATCACATCTCTCTCCATCAAGAGCTGCATGGAAACGATTTTGAGAATCGTGTTAACTTTTGTACATGAGCATTAAGACATGATACTCCAGATTCATCATTTATCTTGTTTAGTGATGAGGCAACATTTACTAATCATGGCCAGGTAAACCGCAGAAACATGCACTATTGGTCTGTTGATAATCCTTGTTGGCTTCGTCAGGTGGAACGTCAGCGTCCATGAAGTTTAAAACATGTGGTGTGGGATAGTGAACCATCAGCTCATAGGCCCTTTGTTCATAGAAGGAACAATGAACTCGTACAAGTATCGCAGCCTCCTGACAGACCATCTGCCACAGATGCTAGAAAACGTTCCTTTGCAGATTAGGAGGAACCTGTGGTACCAACATGATGGCTGTCCAGCCCATAATGCACAAAGTACTACAGCTTGTCTTAACGGATTGTTTCCAAATCGTTGGATTGGACGAACAGGACCTGTACCTTGGCCGGCCCGTTCACCGGATCTGACCCCTTTAGACTTTTTTCTGTGAGGAAGGCTGAAAGACACTGTCTACAAGGATGTACCAACTACACCAGACGATATGAAACGACGTATTACTGCTGCCTGCTCTGAAATTTCCGCTGAAATGCTAGAACGTGTGCAGCAGTCTTTCCAAAGCAGACTGGAAGCGTGTGTTGAAGCTGCCGGTGGTCATTTTGAACACAACCTTTGAAGGTCTATGCTCTCTTTACTTGTAAGAATCCAAAGAAGTATTGCAATTCCCTTTTGTTTTTCTTTAGTTTGTGCTACCACAGGTTGTACAAGTGTCGGTACGTAAAAGTTTCAAAATAAGATTTCTCGTAAACCACTTGCACTAGAATCTTGCAACAAACGCCACTGACATTCTAATTTACCCTACCTTTATTCTGTTGATGTAACTAGGCATTGTTCCATTTAAAAAGTTGTATGTTTGCTCAAAAAATACACTTTCTCAGTATTATTAAAATCTGTTTATAGGCTAAATGTACGAGCCCCTGACTATCAATCAATGCTGTGAAAACTGCACACCAATAGCACTTTCCATTTCCGAAATATTTGCGGTGCAAGTTTTAGGTGATTCACCCTGTATATCTATACGCCTATGAAACCCTTTAAAATTCGGAAATAATTATGTATGTTTTGTATAACGGGCAAACCATAAGAGATAGACAAAAATTTAGATAGGTACTTCACAAAAAAGAATCTCTTTAAAACACACAACTTATTTCAAATAACTGTTTTGTGGCATCAGCCATTTCCGAGATATCCGTTTTTATTGGTTTGAATTTTTCAATCTTTGTCATTTTTGAAGTCGCTATTCCGTTGTTTCTCGCGATGTCACTACGAAATTTCTAGCCGCCTTTAAACATCTGACTAATGATTCGGTTTTGTCTATTCTTCTTATCAACAGGATTAACAAGAAGTCGAGAGAAAAAATTAGCTTTCGTAAGAATAGTTTATAGAAGATGTATAAAAATCAACAATATTGAGAATAGAAACTGATGTGAATGTAACACATTAGATTTTTAAGATATTAAAAACGCAGTATAGCCTATATTATGGTATTCTGGGAACGACACGGACTTTAAGTGCTGTGACTTAACATTTGACAGCCAAAGGCAGGCTATCAACAACACAGTAATGTTTGTTTTCGTAACACGTTGTATAATATTTGATACATCGCCTGCAAGTCAAGAAGTTTTATTTGTTTTCCTAATGCCATACAAGCCCACGCGAACCACTTATTTTGAAGAATGGCTCATATTTATGGGACAAGAAAATAAAATTGCCTCACATTTTTCCAACAATGAGACAGCTAGGTTTCTAAATGAAATGGTGCTAGCTGAATTCTTAATTAATTTCCCTATTGCACAACTTAGGTAGCGGAAGTATTGCATTCGATATCGTGACTGCATCGAAAAAAGAAGGAAATTCATATGAATTTCTCTACCCACTCTTATACAAACTATTGTTAATAAACTTACTTTTCTATCTAATTCGTGTTAATCGAGATAATCGATTGCAGAAATTGTTTCACTACTCATTTCGTTGTAGGTACAAGAGAGATACGGGAGACTGAAGTGATAGTCAAATGTTTAAAAATTGGGTCGCTAAATGCTGGCTTTAAAATTCCACATTCTTTGCATGAAATCACGAGAAACAAAAAAATGATAACTTAGCGCATCAAGAATGTATCAAGTATTGGAAAATTCAAAACGATTACAACGGATATCTCAGATATGGTTAATGCCACAAACAAATCGTGTGTTTTAAAGAGCTCTGTATGCGCATAATATTCAAGAAATACATTTTGTTAGCTATGCAAATATCTTAAACACAGTACGGTATTTTAATCAAAGCATTGATACAATTTTGAGAAAATATAAAATAACGAAAACCTGCTCATGTAAACCGTAGTTTGTGTGAGGGTATTCTCTTGAGAATGTTCGTGTTGCAATCTTCCAAGATGTTGAGCTTAAATACCAAGTTTGGTATTCAACTGACTTTTAGTTGTTTAGTTATGCTATTCAGACACACACAATACAGCTGAAATGTTTTCTTAAGTCTCAATTTATGGCACAAAGTGTACTTATGTCCTTCAATCGAACTGCAGATGATTAAAGCTGCGTTTAATCCCCTTAATACTTAATAAAGTACAACAATATATAATTATAAACACGTGAGAAATCAAACCTTGGTCTTTCTCGTTATCTATTTAAGTGTAAACCATTACACCACGAAGATACTAACTGAGAAAAGATGCTCTAAGGTTTTAAACAGCATCTCGGCTATTGCACTGGATTGCATCAACGCCGTCTCACTTCTCTGCAAGAGTTTGTTGCCCCTCAGGAAACACACATGAAAATTCTGTGAGCAAAAGTATACGGACTATTTCGCATTATAACAGCACTGAAACACGTGGTCTCACAACGTATCAACCTCTGTACAGTACACGCACACGGAGAGGGAACAAACAGCGTAGTGCCGGACAAACAAATTCCCCGTAATACGGCCACGCGTCCAAACGAAAGCTCTGTATAATGATCAGGCAGGCAGTGGTTGTTATTTTTTATGAGCTCTTATGAGTTATTATAAAATAAAAACAAAGAAAGCAGAGGTAGATAATTGATTATTAGCAGCGTCGAATGGTGTTAAAAGTGGGTAAGTATTAATTATTTGTGCTGTAGTCATCTTCTGTTCCCCGGCTTCTTCTTCTTAAAACATTATGACGACACTTTAAATGTTTCTAATAGTGTTTATAATACCAATGTTATTCTAGGGTTAACTAGCGACGAATGTTGATCTAGAGAGTAATCTTGATTAGCATATTATCTGTTTGTTCGTGCTATCAGTATTCCCGCAAAAATCCCAAAATATTATAGACGTCTCTGCTGTGGTATAAATTTCTTAAATACGTGACTCGTGCCATCAAAAAACAAATGACCACCAGAGTTCGGCCACGATATGAATGCGTTTGAAGGAGGGTGCCACTGTTTTTGTTGACAATGCCTAACGTCAGGCTTGGAATCAGAGGGGAATGAGGGGCAAAGCGATAGGAGAATGTACAATGCACAATGAAAACAGTACTACATTTGCAGGCCTCAGACTCGCTAGTAAAATGCAACTCGCGGATATTTTCTTTGCCTAACTGTCCTTCCGATGCCCCGCTCACTTATTCCTTAATGTTTAGTTCCTCTTCCCACCGAACGCACTCATATCATGGCCGACTAGTACGTTCACATAAGACCTATAGGAGTGGAACGCAGCATACAGCACGTAAGTAGGCCAAAGATCCTGGCACCGGCTAGCCATGCCTTAGTCTGTGCCCCCAGGGAGGGTCTGTAGCTTGAGCCACCCCCAGGAAGGGGGCCTTCAGCGGGCCCATCAAACGCCAGGGAGAAATCTTTCTAAGGCACACAATCCACTGCCCAGCCGAAACACGCCGCCTGGCCCTTCAACCCTGAAACAGACGAAAGGTGATGATGGTGACAGGAAATTCCTAGTAGAAGAGGAACCACCCCAGCACTCGCCTACCGATCCGGGGAAACCACGAAAAAACCTATGGTCAGAGCAGCCGGCCTAACAGGAAGCGAATTCGAGTATCACACGTTACCGTGGAGCCGTGTCTGCACTCTTTCCGTAACTGTAAATTAATTCCCTATAGTGGCATCAGACAATGGCGATCCGCCACTGATACCGTGAATTAATTTTGCGCGGAGAAGCCTGTAAATAACAACAGCAGGGATTGAATTACGACAAGACACGCACATGTCACTTGTCAGCTATCTGGAAACCTTCTTCTTCGCTCCACCCCTGCAATATTGATTCACCCTTGTTTCAAATATGCATAACTTATAACGTGTATTAATTAACAAAAGAATGCTGAGTAAACCTCTCCTCGTCTTGTGGCATGTAATACTATTTTTACTTTCTCTACTACGTATAGTAAGTAGGGGAAGTATTGCATTCCACCCAAAAATTCGATACCGAGATTTCATCGGAAATATATGTTTTGAGACCTCCTGAATCCAAAAAAAAAGCATTTTTGGAAACATGTCCGTGTGTGTGTCTGTGTGTGTGTGTCTGTGTGTGTGTGTGTGTGTGTGTGTGAACAGCATAACTCAAAAACGAACAGTTGGATAAGCACCAAACTTGGTATTTAGGTTCAGTATCTTCCAGAGATGCGACACGAAGGTTTTCAAGAAAATCCCTCCACTCCAGACTACCCTTTACATGGAAAATTTTTCGAAAATTTTAATTTTCTCAAAAATGGCTCTAACGATTTTGATGAAAATATCATATGTTTAAGATAATGTCATGAGAAATGAAATGTATATCTCGAATTTTCTGGGAATGTCTCCAAAAGTATTCTTCATTGTGAACGCCTTTTGCATAACTGGTAAACCATAAGAGATAGACAAAATTTTACTACACAAAAAATGTAGATCGCGTTAAAATACACAACTTATGTCATATACATTTCTTTTGTTGAGTGAACCGTTTTCGAGATATTGCTTGTTATTTCCTTAAATTTTCCAATACTTATACTTTTTCTCAAATACGTTATTCATTTTTACTTTCTCTACTACGTATAGTAAGTAGGGGAAGTATTGCATTCCACCCAAAAATTCGATATCGAGATTTTACCGGAAATACATGTTTTGAGACCCCCTGAATCCAAAAAAAGCATTTTTGGAAACATGTCCGTGTGTGTGTCTGTGTGTGTGTGTCTGTGAACAGCATAACTCAGAAACGAACAGTCGGATAAACACCCAACTTGGTATTTAGGTTCAATATCTTCCAGAGACGCGACACGAAGGTTTTCAAGAAAATCCCCCCACCGCAGACTACCCTTTACATGGAACATTTTTCGAAAATTTTAATTTTCTCAAAAATGGCTCTAACGATTTTGATTAAAATATCATATGTTTAAGACATTGTCATTAGAAATGAAATGTATATCTCGAATTTTCTGGGAATGTCTCCAAAAGTGTTCTTCATTGTGAACGACTTTTGCATAACTGGTAAACCATAAGAGATAGACAAAATTTTACTACACAAAAAATGTAGATCGCGTTAAAATACACAATTTATGTCATATACATTTTTGTTGTTGAGTGAACCGTTTTCGAGATATTGCTTGTTATTCCCTTAAATTTTCCAATACTTATACTTTTTCTCAAATTCGTTATTCATTTTTTTACTTTCTCTACTACGTATAGTAAGTAGGGGAAGTATTGCATTCCACCCAAAAATTCGATACCGAGATTACACCGGAAATACATGTTTTGAGACCTCCTGAATCCAAAAAAAGCATTTTTGGAAACATGTCCGTGTGTGTGTCTGTGTGTGTGTGTGTCTGTGTGTGTGTGTGTCTGTGTGTGTGTGTGTCTGTGTGTGTGTGTGTCTGTGAACAGCATAACTCAAAAACCAACAGTCGGATAAACAGCAAACTTGGTATTTGCGTTCAGTATCTTCCAGAGATGCGACACGAAGATTTTCAATAAAATCCCCCCACCCCAGACTACCCTTTACATGGAACATTTTTCGAAAATTTTAATTTTCTCAAAAATGGCTCTAACGATTTTGATGAAAATATCATATGTTTAAGATAAGGTCATGAGAAATGAAATGTATATCTCGAAATTTCTGGGAATGTCCCCAAAAGTATTCTTCATTATGAACGACTTTTGCATAACTGGTAAACCATAAGAGATAGACAAAATTTTACTACACAAACAATGTAGATCGCGTTAAAATACACAACTTATATCATATACATGTTTTTTGTTGAGTGAACCGTTTTCGAGATATTGCTTGTTATTTCCTTAAATTTTCCAATACTTATACTTTTTCTCAAATTCGTTATTCATTTTTTTATGTCCTGGACATGCAAAGAGAATGGAATGCGCCACATAGCAACCAGCGATAAAATATTTGACTATCGCTTAAAAGCTACCATATTCCCCTTGCATCTACAAGAAAATTACAAATAAGATTGACATCTCGATATCTCGATTAACATGAAGCATATGGAGAATAAGCGTTTGTAAAAATAGTTTTTACAAGAGTAGAGAAAGTCATGTGAGTGTAACACATCAGATTTTTATGTCCTGGACTTGCAAAGAGAATGGAATGTGCCACATAGCAACCAGCGCTTAAAATATTTGACTATCGCTTAAAATCTACCATATTCCCCTTGCATCTACAAGAAAATTAGCAATAAGATTAACATCTCGATGTCTCGATTAACATGAAGCATATGGGGAATAAGCGTTTGTAAAAATAGTTTGTACAAGAGTAGAGAAAGTCATGTGAGTGTAACACATCAGATTTTTTTATGTCCTGACATGCAAAGAGAATGGAATGCGCCACATAGCAACCAGCGTTAAAATATTTGACTATCGCTTAAAAGCTACCATATTCCCCTTGCATCTACAAGAAAATTACCAATAAGATTGACATCTCGATATCTCGATTAACATGAAGCATATGGAGAATAAGCGTTTGTAAAAATAGATTGTACAAGAGTAGAGAAAGTCATGTGAGTGTAACACATCAGATTTTTTAAACTAAAATATCAACACGAAACTAAGTTGGCGTCTGCATGTTTGTGACTCGCGGATAAACGCGCAAAAGAAAACCCACGTAGGTAAATATGTTTTAGAATGAATGAATAAACTTTGTTTGTACATCTTTTATACACAATCATTTTTACAATATTTCACTTATAAACTAACTTAACCTATGTACAAATTTTCTTGCCAGCTAGTTCTACCTATACTGCTCATTTTGCCTGGCACCCTGGCCTTATGGCTCAGCTAGCAGCCCTTCTACCCTTAATCCCCTATGATCCATCCTCTCCCTCCTCCATTTGCCCTCCTACCTTTCTTATCTCTCTTACTTCTCTAATCCATTTCTCCTTTACTTTCCTTAAGAACTTCCCCATATTCTTATTTTTCTTTTCTTGTTTACATTCTAATTGCTACTATTTTTCCATCCATTTTTCCCGTGTTTCCTCCCACACTTCTTGTCTCCATTCTGCTAATTCTTTACATTCTGTCATATAATGCTGTGTGCTTTCACTGCCTCTGCGTAGTTCACAAATTCCGCCTTTTCTGCCTCTTAGCTCTCTCAGGTACATTGATCCTGTTCTCGTTCATGCAAACGCTTCTTTTTCGGCTCTATTACAATAATCCACATGCCCTTCTCTTCCCCATTTCCTTTTTACTAATCTATAGAACCCCAAATCTCTTGTCTTTCTATGTCCTCCACTCTGTTTCTCACTGTTATCCAGAAGCCGTTGATATTTCTTTCACCTGTTCCCCAAATATCTCCCATTCCTATCTTCTCCACAACTTTTTCTACCCCTGTTGTAACGGTATTACTTATAATGTTATTACTTGTGATGTTTGTGTATGTGTGTTTACTTCATGTGAAGCCATCTTGTGACGTCATTCATTTGTTCGGTTTGTAGCTCCATCTGGTGTTAGCAATTTGCAGCAGTGTTAGTGTTCGAAAGAATGCGACTGTTATTTGATTTAATTTTTGTTTACTGTCCTCCGGCTAGCTATTATTTCTCGGTCGAACATGTCTCTTGATCAGAGTGTGTAAACGGAAAGGAATCTTTTATCCAAATATAACACTGATGAAGAAATTTGTTTTACGCATTTATTGTCGAACACGTTAACTATCACATTTATACATTGATCTTAACACTCGCCAAACTGAAACTGTTATAATAACTTCTTACTGATCACTTTTAATCCACGTACTTCAACCTTTTGTATAATTAACCTTACAACACTTTAGATTATTCATAATTCTGCTGCGCGTAACTTGTGAATCGATACCCGACGTTTCCGTACAAATACTTTCGACGAATTGACTGACTGAAGACGACGTGTAGTGTACACAAAATTTTGATGAACTGACTGACTTTACCTCTAACCTACTGCTTTTATACTCCCACTCCCCGATATGCCTAAAGATTATAACTGAACTGCAATTGGCTAATAAAACGCGCCAACATTAGCGTCTATTTTAATATCCAATGAAAATTATGAATACATATGCTCTAGGGAAACGTTCCAGAAGATTCTCAACGGAAAAAACGCGCCAACATTACGTAACTTCCTCGTTTCAAATAATGATAAACAGCTCACCCCCTCGCTGCATTATTGCGCGCTATTATTGACAGTTTCAGTAAGGTCGTATAAACTTACTTCTCAACAATAATTACATTCAACAAACATCTCAAATCAATGTCACATAAAAATGCATATTCATATTACAATCATTATTTACATTTAAGTAATTTGTGATACAAATTATTGCATCACTGTCCACCAGCTATTTTTATTTTTCGTACTCTGTTGTTGTTCCATGCATACGTTTAAAATTTCTCCTTTATCTTTTTCAGGCATCTAAACCAAAATTTTAACATCCTTTCCAGTATTACTCCCTTTCTTCTTGTTCTTCCTAATTCCACTAATGTTATTTCCCCTGGTGCTGATCTTGGTAACCCAATAGCTCTTTACAGAAGGTTCTATAGCTCTGGTCTATTTTTCTGCTTAATTCAGACACCCCCTCCCAGATTTCAACTGCTTATAGCATTCTTGCTTCTACCAATGCCACATACATTCTTTCTACCCATTTAGTCGACATTTCTAATTTATATTTGCACATCCTTACTCCTGTCATTGCCACCTTTCCTTTGCCATAACCTTCCTACTATGTGCCCCCCATTCACCATTACTGCTCATCCTCACCCCCAAATAAGCAAACTGCTTGACAACTTCTTACTTTAAACCTCCCATCTGCCATTTTTCTTCTTCTTCTTTTGTTTTTTGTTTATTTCCTCTTTTAAATACCATAACTTTTGATTTATTTATATTTACTTTAATTCCCCATTCTTCGCAGAATTCATGCGTTCTGTTGATTGCTTTCTGTAGCCCCGACCATAAGATCATCCATGTATAGTAAACCTGGTATCTCTCTATTTACTATTATGGGACAGTGCAGATTTTTTTAGGTAAAGAGTATACCATATCGCATTTACCATGTTTCAAGTCACATTCCTGTAATTCTTGGATACATATTATATGTTACATTCATATGACCTCCTCTATTCACTATCATTTACTTATTTCTCTATTACTTACCTATATTAGGTAGGAGAAGTATTGCATTCTTCCCGAAAATTAATACGATTTCACTAGAAATTCAGGCTTTGACGTCCAAAGAATAAAAACTAATTGTTAGAAAAATGTCCGCGTATCTGTGAACAGCATAACTCAAAACTGGAATCCCTAATAAATATCCCTCAACTCACATTATGCTTTACATGCAATGCTTATTCAACATTTTGATTAGAATATCTATGTTTAAGATATCTGCATGGCAAATAAGGTGTACATTTTCCATTTTCTGGGAATAGCCTGTCAAGTCCTGTTTTTTCCAATGACTTTTGCATAACTGGTAAACCATAAACGATAAAAAAAACTCCTACCACACAAAAAAAATGTTAAAACATACAATTTATATAAAATAAAACTGTAGCATTAATCATTTCCGAGGTATTCTTTGTTATTGGTTTGAATCCTTATATACTTGCATTGGAAGTCGCGATTTGTTTTTTCTCGAGGTCCTCCGTAAGGGGGGGGGGTTCCGATCCCTTCAGCTGCCATGATGCGGGCGCTGCGGACCCCTAGCACTCGTGGTACTTCTGACGTTACTAGAAGTACGCCGGGCCGAACATTCGAGCCCCTCCCGATAGGGAGTTGTTCGGATTGGGTAGGACTCGGCGGGGCAGTGGTTCCCGATACCCATGGGGTTTACCGCCCAGGTGGGGTTGTGAGACGCCCCGATGTTCTCCGGCACCAACAATGAACGAGAGCTGGTAGACAGTAGCTAGAATGCCGTCGGCCCCACCGAGGTTGTTCCGTAGTCTCCCTGATAGGTTTTCCTATTGGGTTGACGCGCGAAAGTGGCGTATCCACTTCCGTCCCTGTGTGGCAGGAGGAGAAGGGAGGGCTGGTGTCCTGCTCTGATCTCGGCCACGCAAGGGAGGGTGCAGAGTATAAAATAGATGCTGCCCTAATGGAAAAGCCCTACGAGCTTGACTCTTGTGGTCCGAGGGTGCGGACTGAGTAGCCAGACCAGATCCCGTTGGTGTTTACTTTTCTCGAGGTCATGCAAGCAGCACGGAATTTGAAAGCCATCACAAAGCGACCCGCTTTTTAAAAAGCTGACTATCGCTTTAGCCTACTGTATCCTTCTTATACCTACAAGGAAATGGCAAATGTGTGATGAAAATTTGTCTCGATTAACAGGAAGTAGACTGAAGCCCTTTGTAAGAACAGTTTGTAGAAGAATAAGTACAGTCATGTGAATGTAACACATCATATACGTTTTTTACGTCTCCTCTACAAAAGTTTATTGCCCACCTCTGTGGTCTCGGGGTAGTATGTCTGTCTCACGTTCAAGAGATGTTGAGTTCGAATCTCGGTTAGAAAGAGTTACTCTTTACTTTTGCCATTTTATGGACCCTCCTTAACTGCTACGGTTCTTATCGGATAAGGTTTTTTCCGGGGTTTCCCCTTATCCTGAAAATGAATATCGAGTAACTCTAAGCTCTATGGACCCGGACTCATTTGAGCATCGTTTCACCCATTTCATTCATCGTCCGACATCACCTAATCGGTTAAAGGAAGTTAAACTAAAATTTTTCTATCTAATTCATGTTACCGAGATAAACGTTTACAAAAACGGTTTCATTAAATATGTCCTTGTAAGTAAAAAAGAATAGAGGAGGTTGAAGTGGTAATTAAATGTTTAAAAATTGGGTCTCTATATGTTGGCCTCAAAGTTCTACTTTCTGCATGACATCACGAGAAACAAAAGAATGGTGACTTAGCGCTTCAAAAATGTATGATGGTGCATTGGAAAATTCAAACCAGAGCAACAAATACACTACGTGATCAAAAGTATCCGGACACCTGGCTGAAAATTACGTACAAGTTCGTGGCGCCCTCCATCGGTAATGTTGGAAGTCAATATGGTGTTGGCCCACCCTTATCCTTGATGACAGCGTTCACTCTTGCAGGCATACTTTCAATCAGGTGCTGGAAGGTTTCTTGGGGAATGGCAGCCCATTCTTCACGGAGTGCGGAACTGAGGAGAGGTATCGATGTAGGTCAGTGAGGCCTGGCACGACGTCGGCGTTCCAAAACATCCCAAAGGTGTTCTATAGGATTCAAGTCAGGACTCTGTGCAGGACAGTCCATTACAGGGATGTTATTGTCGTGTAACCACTCTGCCACAGCCCGTGCAGTATGAACAGGTGCTCGATCGTGTTGAAAGATGCAATCGCCATCCCTGAATTGCTCTTCAACAGTGGGAAGCAAGAAGGTGCTTAAAATATCAATGTAGGTCTGAGCTGTGATCGTGCCACGCAAAACAACAAGGGGTGCAAGTCCCCTCCAGGAAAAACACGACCACACCATAACACCACCACCTCCGAGTTTCACTGTTGGCACTACACACGCTGGCAGATGACGTTCACCGGCATTCGCCATACCCACAACCTGCCATCGGATCCTCACATTGTGTACCCTGATTCGTCACTCCACGCAACGTTTTGCCACTGTTCAATCGTGTAATGTTGACGCTCCTTACACCAAGCGAGGCGTCGTTTGGCATTTTCCTGCATGATGTGTGGCTTATGAGCAGCCGCTCGACCATGGAATCCAAGGTTTCTCACCTCACGCCTGTCATAGTACTTGGAGTGGATCCTGATGCGGTTTGGAATTCCTGTGTGATGTTCTGGATAGATGTCTGCCTATTTCTCTTTACGACCCTCTTCAAATGTCGGCGGTCTCTGTCAGTCAACAGACGAGGTCGGCCTGTACGCTTTTGTGCTGTACATGTCCCTTCACGTTTCCACTTCACTATCACATCAGAAACAGTGGACCTAGGGATGTTTATGAGTGTGGAAATCTCGCGTAGACTTCTGACACAAGTGACACTGCAGAGTGCAGTGCAGAGATCAGTGCTACTTTTAAGTTCTATGAAGATAATGACCCCAAACATACTTCCGGGATTGTGCAAGAATGGATACTCTTCAACTGTCCACATATCCTTCATCCACCTCCACAATCACCGGACTTAAATCCAATTGAGAATTTATGGAATGAATTGGATACTAAGAGTCCGCAGTTAGCCAATATCTTCAAAGGAGCGTTTGAAAAGGAGACTCAGTGAAGAGTGGGCCACAATTTCAGCTGCATATACCGCTAAACTTGTAAGCAGCATGCACAATCGTCTGAGAGAGGTCATAAAACGCAGAGGAAATCCAACAAGCTATTGAAACTTCTGGTTTGGTGCACAAGATAGACTATTTTCCTTCAGAGGTCCAATATTTATTTTGCTCAGAAATATGTAATTGTTTCTATTTTTATGTTTGTGGCCTTAAAGATACCAGAAAATAAATGTTAATTTGTATTTTTATTGTTTTAAATAGCTTGTTATACATTATAAATAATTTGTATGATTTTTGATTATAAATTATGAGTTATTGATGAAATAACTTAGAATTTCAAGTTGTCCCAATAGTTTTTTTTACTTACTGTAGGAAAAACTTCAGAAAAAAATCTAGAAGTCGCTAAAATATTACCTTTGTATAAAAAATAACTTTATCACTCGATTTATGTTTATTTCAGTATTTAAAGCAACAGGCTTCTAATCCCCCCCGAGTTCATGAAAACAGTATGTAATATCAAGAGAGGCACACACTAGACTGGCGTATCAACCTCCTGCATGCTCTTTTGTGTCTGCTACAAAATGTGTGTTGAAACGATGCTTCCAACATGATCATGATTAACAGGAAATATGAGGAAAAATAAGTCACTGTATAAACATTAGTAAAAAGAATGAAAATATCATGGATGGAGGTAAAAGTTGAGGTTCAAGCCAGATTGTCGAAAACTCCGCTTGGACTCTAAGATGAACACTGATTCATATGCAGCGGATTTGGTATTTACCAATAAGTTTAGCAATACCTCGGATATCCACCAGTCAGGTCGGTTATCTTATAATATGCTTGCAAGGAGCCATTTGCAGGTAAAACGTCAGCCCGTTACTGAACCGTAAAGGCTGGTTCACAACAGCCCGAGAACGGAAACGAGAACGGGAAGAAATACACCATTCAAGATACAACAGCCCGGTAACGAGAACGGGAATGCATATCGATCACAAAGTGAAAGTCGATTTTGCGCATTGGGATTTCATTTGTTTTTAACTGACCAATGATATTTTTTCATCTACTTCCAAGCCAATGTCAAAATTCGATAGAGTGAACATTATCTAAATGCATATCCATTATATTTCCGATCCCCCTACTTATGCCAAGATTTCATTCCTTTATTTAATGGCATACATTAAAATTGTTTATGGTTCTTTTTTATTTCCACCGGTTTTAGCTGTTCTTTGTAGCTTTTGCCATTGTGTTTTAGGTGATAGCCAGTTTCGTGTTGCATATAAACAAACTACAAATGATCCCTTCACCAGAGGAACCAACGCTCATTAGATTTGCGGGTGTCGGGATGAGGTTAGGAAGCATAATTACTACTAATTCCATGTTTCCAGCTTACGACTATAGAGAGCACTAGCAGCTGTTTCATGTCACGACCGCCTAGAATAACCTCTAGAGTGAAGAGTCTAATATGCACAATATGGATCTAATATGCCGTGCCCGAGAACGAGAAAGTTAAAAGTTGGGCAACTCTTCTTTCTCGTTCCCGGGGCCCGGGAAAGCTTCCCGTCGATTGTGAACATTCCCATTTGAATACATGTATTTCAACTTTCTCGTTCTGGTTACCGTTTTCGTTGGTTGTGAACCAGCCTTTATAGTGTCATTATGCGGCAATGGTGACACCATTGGTGCGATTGGGCAGTCGCATCAGTAATAATAATAATAATAATAATAATAATAAATTATTGTTCAGTGCGTGTTTTATTACTTTTACTTTTATTTGAATAGAATAGTGTAAGTAACAAGTACATAACATTGAAACTAGGCATTTCAATTCTCGTTTCTGCTAATTTCCAAACAATACTGAAGATGGCAGTTTGAGGTAGTTTGAGTTACAACCACGGCCTTCTTTTGCTTAAGAAAACTTGTCTATTGTGCATTTTCGTACGCAAGAATGCGCAACGATCTGTGCAGCCGTTAAGGTAGCAGTAAAAATAAAATTGAGTTTTATTTATGGACGCTCTTTAACTACTTACGTTAGCAGTGGATGGGTTAAATACTGTCGACCATTGTATGTGTTTAGTGTTTAATAATTATATAACGAAATACTGAAGGATGAGCTTATACCTAAATGAACTTTGAATATTTCGTAAAAGGAGATATATGAAAAATGTTTAAAATAGAAAATTTCATATTTGTGAAGGATAAATAATCCAACATTAAAATGTGAACATGATGCGATTTCAAAACGACATCACAGTACAGTTCATGCATGCATATAGGAGCTTGCGTTTCAGCAGCGAATTTGGAAGTTTTGGTCATTGTGCAATTGGGCGGTTGTCAAGAGTTCTATTTAGTGAACTTTCTTTCACCGAAAAAAATTAAATTATTAGTGATTGTCATTAATATATAAATATACATACATCTATAATATTTATAATCATTAATTAGCCATTCACTTTGGCAGTTTTGGAGTTAATCATTCGGTCTACGTTGACTGTTCTTCACATTTTTACTTTCTCTACTGCTACATAGTAGGTAGAGAAGGTATTGCATTCCACACAAAATGTCGTCCTCCGTGGTGTAATGATTACCCAGCCTCTAGTTTTGGCCTGTGCTGTTCACAACACACACATGGACGTTTTTTATTTGTTTGTAAAAACGCTTTTTTTATTCAGGGGGTCTCAAAACATGTATTTCCGGTAATAATCTCGGTATCGTATTTTTGGGTGGAATCAAAAATTTAGTTTTGTTTATGAACGCTCTTTGACTGCTGTGGTCCTTAGCGTACCATTCTATATTGGGTGTGAAAGACCCGTAATTTTACTCAGATACCTCTTTATCAGGCTTGAGGTTCTTTTACATGCCGTAAATCTACGACACGGGATCACTGGCTTTACTTCCCTTCCGAAGGAAGCCATGCTAAGGATTTTTGCGCGCGAAAAAATCCATCGCCCTCCGCCGGGTTTAAAACCTGCGACCTCGAGAACTAGAGGCTAGCATGGTAACTACTACACCACGGAAGACATTTCCATCGTTGGTAGCATTGGTCAGTATTCCGTAACACATTTGATTGTTCATTCATTTAGAATACCGTGATCTGAGAGCCGACACAATATATTCGATTTTAAACAACACAACCAAGAAAGTAATTATTATTTATGTAACCTTTTACATTTTATTCACGCAATAGTCTTAATAAATTCCATTTGAGGTCACGTGTTTCATCAGACAAATCCGTAACCTCTCGTAGGATTGCCGATGATCATACATCCAAAACTCTTATGTCATTTGATAAATGTGCAGAGAATGGTTGATATTTAGTTCCTTTGTCGTTCTAAAGACACATTTGTTTTAAGTGCAACAGTATGTGAGTGACGGACAGAAAACAATGGAGCGTTGAAGGTTACGATTTACACCCCAGGATGTTTAAGCCAAGTGCTGAGTGGCAGTCCAAAATAATTAACTGCGCATGCGATCAGCTGGCGAACTGTCAAATAACGTTTTTCAGATGCGTTAGCAGATGCGAGACATTTATCAGCCTGTCTATAACATGTAGCAAATGTCGATGTTATACTTATATATTTCTGTCCACTCTTGCGTAATTTATTATTTACTCTACTATTTTCCTATAGTAAGTTGAGAATGTATTGCATTCCACCCACAAATTCAATACCGAGATTTCACGTTTTGTGGCTCCCTGAATCCAAAATAAGCACCTTTAGGAAAGGTTCCGTGTATGTGGACAGCATAGCTCAAAAACAAAAAGTCGGAAAGTTTAGTATCTTCCAAGAATGCAACATGAAAATGTTCAAGAAAATCCCCCACCCCAAACAAGCATTTTCCGTTATTTTTCATTTTCTCAAAATGTTCTCGGCGATTTTGATTAAAATACCTTATGTTTTCCATGCCAAAAACTGTATACTAAAACTGGAAAATCCTGCAAGACTTTTCCTGGCTTTTTAAAAATATCTTCAAAGAAAATTTAGATACAGTTTCGAAAAAAAAATAAATGCTATTACCATATATAGCATCTAACTGTTTAGTGTTAACACATTCACTTCATACATATATGAAAAAAGAAAACAAAATTAAAGTGGTGCAAAGTTGTATGTCAGTGTAGGACATCTTTACACCACACGACCCTTTCTAAGTATATTCCTACTAAAACGCTACTTAGGGCAAAGTTAGATTACTATATTTCAAATTATACATTTACAAACAAAATAGAATAATTATAATTGCCTTATATGGTTTGAAGGTCATTGTCTATTTTAATGAGTAGTTTGACAATTCAGCAACAGTAAAAACTCCACATATTGATAGTTTCTTGGGCTCAGAAATCACTTCTACTACATTTCCAACACCATACCAAAGTTCATCTTTCGCAGCAGGCCACTTCCAGATTTTACTGAACTTATACAATACACTGACTTGGGTTCTGTTCTTCTCGATGTCCGTAACCAACCAGGGTAGAGTTCACCGAAATGGTTGAAAATTAAATAATCACCCCTATTAACATTTTTTAGAACACATGCTATTTTTCGTTTCTTTGACCAACCTGGTCGACTTTCACTTTCAGCTTCTGATGACACAATACTGACAGAGGTTTCGTCATCTAATACCATTTACTAATCGGAATTGCTGTCAAATGTCGCATCTAGATTATTTTTGCTTTTTTTGTGGTTTCTTTTGTTTCTGTTGTTCCTCTTGATGGCTTTCCTCAAACGAAATGCTTTCTTCGGCTCCAATTGGAAGTTTTCTCTTCCTGCCATGGACCCTTGCAGTAGAAGTAGTTGCCTCAGTTCTTTTTTGTTGCAGATAGTCCACAAAACTTATCTGGATATTTGGAGAAATATGCACGTAATTATGAGAAGCAGGAATTCTCGACAAATCAATATCAGGTCCAAACGGATGAATTCCAGTCTATCGGAAGCCTGACTTTAAATGTTGGTCACATTGAAGTTGACTTCTTCCATCAGCTGATGAAAAAGAATGTGAAAAGTCATCTTTTGGGACTTCCTGATGCGGTGGCTTTCCACACGTCTCCAAACAACTTTAATGGGCCGAAAAACACTAATATCCAGTGGTTGTTTTAAATGAGTGGAGTTTGGCGGGAGACACAGAAAGGAAACATTGTTTTCCTTGCAAATTTCTAAAACCTTGTGGATAATTTGGATGTTATAGTTGTTTCTCCTACTGGGACTTTCTTCTCCTCCAGTTTCTTCAAAATGGGCAACATCGGTGTCTGAAACCGATCTTGGAATGATTCCGTATCGAACTATCCACTTTAGGTGCGGTTTACCTTGTCTGTGGAGAACCACCAATGGTCTATAGAGACCATAGTTTTTCCGATTTATAGTTAACATATGGCGGGGACATCTGACCGTTTGCACAGCCACAGAATATTATTGATGTACTTTACTTGGATGAATTACGAAATCGTTCTGGATATTTCAGTCCACGTTTTGTCAGCACCTTTTTCATACCTGGATCTTCCACAAGACAAGTTTAATCGTAATTCCAGATGCTTACGGCTGGCACTTAATCCAGCTCTTTCCTCAGGTTTTCAAAATATGTTTCCAGGATTTCCTTGGTAACTGCAGCACGGGCTGATTTTTGTTGCTGCTCATTCTTTGGGACAATTGATCACATGTCGCAGCAAAATAATTTGATCCAGAGAAGTTCTTTTTGAATCCATTCATTTTTGAGACCTAATCGGTCCAAGTAGTTCTTGACAATGGACCTCAAAGCATACGCATCGATAGGAAATCCAAAATGGCTGGCAGCTTTAATGTGGTCTACAAACGCAAGCTCCGGTTTTACTGAAAACACTGTAGGGCAATGTTTTGTGTGCACCGCTTTTCATGGATAATTTAACGTGCGCCTCGGTATACCACACTGTGCTCTTGCAACTTTCTGTGATTTTGCCAGTTCTTGATCAGTTCAAGAGCTTCTGCAAGTTTTTCTGGGGTATAATTTGCATAAGAACGTGCACAAATTTTCCGGACACAGTTTTGGAGGGCATTTCAGAAACAAAGGATGGTGCTTATTAATATAAAAATTAATAATAATAATGAATATTAATAATGATTTATTATTAATATTAAAATTAATATAAGCGAATATTAATAATGAGAGAGTAATAATTTGTAAGTGGTATATAGTTTAGAAGTGGACTGCAACATAATTAAAATTGTTTGTTGGAAATGGCAGTTGCAGTTGTGAAGAATGGAGAAAAAATGGCGGTGCAAAGTTGTACCTCATAATATGCGGTTTGTGAATTTCGTTCTTTCTATTAATTAAATAATTTTCCTACATTTTTTAAGCATTTAGAGACTCTAATCTATACTTATACACACATTCAGTAATTAAAATTAATTTACAAATGCTTACCTATTCACTTCACTGGGAAGTTTCACGATTAATATGAAAAACCACAAATTCAACTCAAATGTCTATGGCAAAGAGAATACTGAAGAATACTTATACAGAATCAGACGAATGAAAAATTCAATGCCATAGCCGGGATTTGAACCATGATGCAGTAATTTGTATCACAAATTACTTAAATGTAAAGAATGATTATAGTATGAATATGCATTATTATGTGACATTGATTTGAGATGTTTGTTGATTGTAATTATTGTTGGGAAGTAAGTTTATACTGCCTTACTGAAACTGACAATAATAGCGTGCAATAATGCAGCGAGGGGGTGAGCTGTTTATCATTATTGGAAACGAGGAAGTTACGTAATGTTGGCGCGTTTTATTAGTCAATTGCAGTTCAGTTATAATATTTAGGCATATCTGGGTGAAGGAGTATAAAAAGAGTAGGTTAGAGGTAGACCCCGTCAGCTCATCAAAATTCTTTGTAAAGTAAACGTCGCCTTCGGTCGGTCAGTTCCTCAAAATTCTTTGTACACTACACGTCGCATTCCCATCAGTCCGTCGAAAGTATTTGTACGGCACACTTCGGATATCAATTTGCAGGTTACGCGTAACAGAGTTATGAAAATTCTCAAGTATGGTAAAGTTAATTATACAAAAGGTTGAAGTACGTGGATTAAAAGTGATTAGTAAGAAGTTGTTATAACAGTTTCAGTTTGGCGAGTGTCAAGATCAATATGTAAATGTGATAGTGACTGTGTTTCGACAATAGAAGTGTAAAACAAATTTCTTCATCAGTGTTCTCTTTGGATAAAAGATTCCTTTCCGTTTACACAACCTGTATAAAGAGAAGTGCTCGACCCAAGAAAACATAATAGCTAGCCGGAGGACAGTAAACAAAAATTAAATCAAATAACAGTCGCATTCTTTCAAACAAGCACTAATACTACCGCAAATTGCTAACACCAGATGGAGCTAACAAACCTAACAAAAGAATCACAAAAGTGCCTTCACCATGCGGAGTAAACACACATACACAAACAACATTAATAATACCATCGCAAATTGGCTCCCAAACGTGGGGCTCAACAAATTAAAAAATATTAGAAGTATACCGCCGCAAATTGGCGCCCAAACGTGGGGCTACAATAATGTTAAATTAACATAACATTAAACTACTTCAACCACGGATCTCCCGGTCTCCGTCCGGTTGCTCTAACCACTGAGCTACCATGGCAACTTGCCGGTAGGACATTAAATTCCCCAACTGATTCGTATTTTCCCCGGTAAACCACAAGGAGATCTCAAATTGTATTGAGATGACATATCCCAATGGCGACTTACAATGTTATAAGTACTTTAAGTCCCAGGCTTCATAGTTTCAACCACTATTAGGTCAGTAGTTAGAGCAACAGGACGGAGACCGGGAGATCCGTGGTTCAAATCCCGGCTATGGCATTGAATTTTTCAGTCGTCTGATTCTACCTTTCCAGCCCTATCCAACACACGGCTTGTGTGGAAGAACAATTAATTCTAATACTTATATACTTTTACACCAGATGGCAGCACAACTCAGCAGCATCAAAATGACATGCTGTGACGAGAGATCCATCTATGGGATTGTTTGATAATCATGTGCATAGTAGTTTTGAGCGTAAAAATCCTTAGTATGGCTTCCTTCGGAAGAGAAGTAAAGCCGGTGGTCCCGTGTAGTAGATTTATGGCACGTAAAAGAACCTCAAGCCTGATAAAGAGGCCTTTGAGCAAAATTACCGGTGTTTCACGCCTAATATAGAATGGGACGCTAAGGACCACAGTAGTTAAAGAGCGTCCATAAATAAAAAAATATATGCATAACACGATAAATGTCTATGGTACAAAGATGCACTCCAGATGCAAAGTTGTCCAGTTTTACGGTACCCACCTGGAATTTTCTGGGAATAGCCTGTGAAGTTTTCTACATTCCAATTAACTTTTGTATACTTGGTAAACCGTAAGAGAGACAACTTACTGCAGAAAAAAACGTAGATTTCGTTAAAGCACACAATTTATGTCAAATAACATTTGTTGTAGCGTTAGTCATTTCCGAAATGTTCTTTGTTATTCGTTTGAATTTTAAAATACGTTATAGGCTTTCAACAGCAAATCTCTATTCATTTTCTTTTTTCGTTTTTTTAAGGTTGTCCAGAGAGAACATAGTTTCAAAGCCATCACAAGGCGACCCATTTTTAAAACATCTGACTATCGCTTTAGTCTGCCGTATTCTTTTTATACCTATATCGAAATGTATAATGAAGATTTAACTCTATTAACAAGAAGTAGATAGAAGAATAAGCTTTTGTAAGAACAGTTTGTAGAAGAGTGAGTAGAGAAAGTGACGTGATCTTTTAAGTATTAAAACTGTATGGAAATGAAATTTGGCTGTTACATAAAGCGCAGTATTTGGCTTCTGTCCTAGCATTGTGACAGTTTGCTGAGGGTCGAGCAGCAGTAAATAAAACAAGCCACGTCACTTCCGGTTCGGTCTCGCCCATAATCCCAAGTAACAACGTAACTGGCGTTTGCACAAACAGCACATGTGTCAAAATATTACATTTTCAAAAATATCCTCATACTTGCACTCTAGATTCTTGCTTCACCACATATTTTATGCCGTAACAAATTTATTAATGAGTAAAACGTTAATGTTTCGAAGCGGCGGTCCTTAGATCGATGCTCTAGACCGAACATGCTCCTTTAGCCATAATATTCGCGCTTGTGCGGAAAGGTTTTACTAAACACTTTTGCGTGTTTCAATGGGAAAAAACCTATTTCATGTTAACCCAGATAAACTTTAACAGAAATGATTTCATTACACATTTCGTTGTAGATACAAGAGAGATAAAGGAGGATGAAGTGATAGTCAACTGTTTAAAAAGCGGTTCTCTATTCTTTACATGTAAACGTTTTCGAATTTTTTACTTCCTGAAAATTGGCTCAAACATTTTTGATTAAAATACCATATATTTATACATCTACATGAAAAATTCGTATCTCAAATTTTCTGGAAAAAACCTATAAAGTCCTTAAGAAACCCAAAAAATGTAAATCTCTTTAAAATACACAATTATTTCAAATAACTGTTTTTGTGGCATCAGCTATTTTCGAGATATTCGTTACTAGTCGACCTACTTGGCCAATGGCTTGCAGGATTAGCTTTCTAAACTCCAATGACGAATTACTTTCATTTACCTCTTCTCTCTTTATGACATTATTGTACAATTATTTAGAGGGTTTTTATTTTACCCCTAATAATTGAAATTTCGTGCAACCCCGGTTATTCCTAATAAAGTAATACCGGATGAAAAATGCCCCGATATTGACGCAAAAGAATGTGAAACATCGGCGGAACGTCTGACTGCCTTAACCCCCTGCCGACAGTCTTCCAAGTCCTGGAAATGCTGTATAGCCTGTCATAAGTACCTACTCTTTGGCGGTGGAAAAATCCTCAGTCGCAATGGTCGAGTAATATTTTAGATAATTATAATAGTTCAAATTTTAAACCTTTACACCTTCTTTTTCGTCCCATATTTATTTAAATACATAAAACATAATGTATAAACCCTTAACATATGCAACGAAATAAACTTCCGCACCCCAGGCCACCAAGTTAAACTCTTTGGAAAGGACTAATAGTCTGCAACCATCGGGAAAAATAATCTTCTCAGTTAATATAAAATACCGGTTCACTGATTTCTAATGTTAGCAGTCTTCTCTTTTATGTGATCATTTAGCATGTCCTGCTAACGAGCTTCATTACGACATAAATACAAAGAAAATAAAGAAACATTTTCATACACAAGGGCTATTACAAGTTTAGGCATCCACAGAATTAGAACAAATGTCATTGGAGGTTTTGTCACTGTTTCACTACACACACATCTGCAATATTTGATAAATGGCAATTAAGGAAACAAATGTAACACCGGATCGATCGTCGCTTTCTAAACTCCATCTTATGTTGGCGAAATGTTACCTCCTGGCCATCTGTATATATTCTTGCAATAAAACGTCACCGGCTTTTGTTCTTATACTCTACACAGATAAGCAACTATGTATATTCTGTGGAGTAACAACTATTTTTCTACTCTATGGCATTCTCAACTAAAAGTTCCTGGTCTTGGTGAGCATGCTTTATAACTCCAATGTGTTCGTATTCAAGTACAGGGCTTTGTAAATCTGTTTTAATATTGTAGTAATTTAGTAAATGAAATTAGAGGGTGTCTTAAAGCCCCATGTCCGTCAGGACGAATTGGGCTTTTCAATGGTGAAAGAATTATCAAAATTGGCTGAGTGATTTTTGGTATTATCCTACGTGTACAAACACACATACAATGTGTGTATAATATATATTGTCGCGCTGGGAATTTCAGGAGATGTTTGGGGTGGTAACAGTGGGGAACTAAAAGGGGGTAACTAATTCACAGATGGCAGAAGAGCCGCGCGTTTCAAACCACTGGGTAGAACGACTCGCACGCGAAGGAAGTCCCAGGCTAAGGTAAGGCCGAGAAGGATGTCTAGCATGGGGAAGGTGTCAGTTTGACCAGTATGGTCCTCAACATTTACACAGTGACCCAACAAGCGTATAAAAATATAGATTTATCACTACTTGGCTCGAGGCCGCCTACGGGGGTACAAATAGTTCAGCCAGACAGCATGTTCACCTGAGGCGAAACTGGTGCTGCCCGATGCATGGTGTTGTCTTGCCGATTTAGGATTTACTTTTTGTAATGATTTTCAAGACTAACGAGGTTCGTGTAGCAGTCCCTATGGAGTCCCCCTTGTCCCAAAAGCCAGGGGTATTTAAAGGTGCACTCCTGTTATCTTAGCAGTCCCTCACCTCTTGGACGAACGTCCCAATTCGAATCAGCATAATTCGCGCAACGTTTCTAAGTTGCATGAAACCTGATGCTGCGTCTAGCAACGACAGAGTGCTTGCACATACATTCTGCGTGTCAGCCTTTTTATCTTTTATGGTGCAATAATTTCAACGCTATTGAGAGCAAGAACAATGCCGCAAGATTAATAAAGTAAATCCATGAATCGTGGTTGGGTGGTAGAACACTCTAGAACGGCAGACAAGAAAGAAGTCTTCACATGTCCTCTAAACAGAACAGTTGGGTGGTAGAACACTCTAGAACGGCGGACAGGAAAGAAGTCTTCACATGTCTTCTAAACAGAACAGTTGGGTGGTAGAGCACTCTAGAACGGCGGACAGGAAAGAAGTCTTCACATGTCTTCTAAACAGAACAGTTGAGTGGTAGAACACTCTAGAACGGCGGACAGGAAAGAAGTCTTCACATGTCTTCTAAACAGAAGAGTTGAGTGGTAGAACACTCTAGAACGGAGACAGGAAAGAAGTCTTCACATGTCTTCTAAACAGAACAGTTGAGTGGTAGAACACTCTAGAACGGCGGACAGGAAAGAAGTCTTCACGTGTCTTCTAAACAGAAGAGTTGAGTGGTAGAACACTCTAGAACGGCAGACAGGAAAGAAGTCTTCACATGTCTTCTAAACAGAAGAGTTATAGCTGCATGCTACTTCGCATGATAGAAAGTTTTAGAACGACAGACGTAATGGTTGTAATCATCATCTAGTCGTCATAAAACTGCAGAGTAAACTACAGCAAATAATTTGGCAGTCGTCAATAATTTAGTCATCACTGCAACTTAGTCTGGCTAGGCTAGGTAATTATGTCTAGCATTCCGAAAGAAGAATCTGCTAGCAGTTCCAGCAGTAGAACTACATACGTCTTGGTGGAGACTTTGGCTTTCTCCAAGAACTGGTTAAATGTTCCTCTGACGTAGAATTAAGCAGCAGTGCTGCAAGGACATCGTTACGAGTTGATTTTATCTTGGACACCACTTAGACCATCGTGCCGTCAAATAAACGGGCAAACAGGTTCCATTTAAATTATACTTTGGTGATAATAAATGTTGTAGGGCTACCACAGAATAGTCAGTGTACAAAATTGTTGGCAGAATGAATCAAAATTAAACTTAGTAAAGCATGCAAAGAATTTTGATTGTCTTTAAAGAATTAGTTTGTATTGCACATAAAGTAACATTTTGTATAAAATATGTGCAGTGAAAAGTCAAAGTGAAGTGTCAAGGACTTTAAAAGGCATAGTCATATCAAGAAAGTGATATTAACAATTTACTTTCAATAACAGAAGTTATAGCATGCTAGTTAATTCAATAGTAAAATATTATTTCTTGGTTGAGGAGTGTTATACATATCTAGAATTTGAATTTCAATCTTGTGTTTCTGTTCACAACTCAAATTCTACAACCTCTGGTAGGAGTAGTTCCCATTATATCTAGATTACTGGCAAGAGGGGACGTATACTCACTCATACTGTAGATAAAAGCAATGGTGCACTTCCCAAAGCAAAGTGACATAATCTAGTGTGATTTGTGAGAAAGTATAATTAATAATGGCAGCAAAGCAGATACAAAACTTATTACCCAAATATACATTTTAAAATTCACAAGACCTTCACAAAGTCCTCTATACAAAATCATAGTAGTATACAAAAAAGGTAGAACTCTTTAAAACACAATTTATTTCAAGTAACTTTTCTGTGGCATCGCCTTTTCCAAGATATTTGTTATTTCTTATTTCATTTTTTCAATACTTCAACTTTTGGTTTGAATTTTTCAATCAACTGAAGTATACAGAAGAATAAACGTTTGGAAGAATAGTTTGTAGGTGATATATAAAAATGAACGACAGTGAATAGAGAAATTGATGTGATAGTAACGCATCAGCTTTATCTACTATAATACTATACAAGGGGCTGTGTGAAGTTGTAATGGGTAGAGAAAGTCGTATGAGTATGACACGTGAGATTTTTCGTGAAAGTGTTTTTCAGCGTCTTCCTATTTGATTACGGTTCCACCATGAAGTTTGCCCTCTTTGGACTCATTTGAACGCCACTTTTCCACGCCATTACACCCGAATTGCTGCAGCTGTATCGAATGGAGGAATCCAAGTTCCCATCTCTCCTCGGGATTTAACCACCAACTAATTCTTGCATTCAGCAGATCCCCAAACCAAGAATCAATTTGATTTAAGGGAACATCGCATTCCAAGTTTATGATTTTCCTTCCTGTTTCTAGTAAATAAGATCGTTAACGTACTCATAGCGTAATATTTTAGGTGCGTTCGCAACATTTGGTAGAGATTTTAGAAAATAATCCTAAAAACCTGATGCGTCACATCCCCATGACTTTCTCTACCCTCTATCGCTCATTAGTGGGTATACAAACTATTCTTACGAAAGTTTATTTTCCTAAGTAGTTTTGGTTTTAATCAACATAAACCATTCCGTTATAATACAAAGGGAATGACGATACTCAAATATTTAAGAACCGGACTCTATAGGCTGGCCTTAAAATTCCTTACAGTTTCCATAACATCGCGAGAAACAACTGAATATCGACAAAACTTAAAGAATGGTTAACAATTCGAACCATTAATAACAGATATCTTGGTAATGGCTAATGCCACAAAGAAAAGTATTTAAGATAAATTGTATTTTAAAGAGATCTACATTTTTTTGTGTAGTATATCTTTTTTATCTGTCGCTTAACGTTTACCAGTTATACAAGATTATAAAAAATTCCTTCTGAATGAAGTGGACTTCATAGGCATTCCAAGAAAATTTAAGATATACATTTTATTTGTCGTGTAAGTGTTTAATATACGGCATTTAAATCAAAATCAATAGTCATTTTTTAGAAAATCAAAAATTTCGAAAATGTTCCATGTAAAGGGTAGTTTGGGGTGGGGGTTTTCTTGAAAATCTTTGTGTCGCATCTTCGGAAGATACAGAATTTAAATGCCAGTACATATGAACATTTTGTTTTATAATTATGCTGCTCTCTCTCTCTCTCTCTCACACACACACACACACACACAAATTTTTCTAAAAGGGTTTTTTTTATTCATGGTACCTCAAAACATGTATTTCCGGTGAAATCTCTACAACGCATTTTTGGGTGGAATATAATGCTTACTCTTACCTACTATAGGTAGGTAGGTGGCAGAGAAAGTAAAAATGTAATATCCAGTGTGAAATAGAACTCCGATCTCCTGCGTGACATGCTGGAGCGTACACCATTTTACAACACAGCAACTATTTGCACTAGGATTCTATAAGATTCAAAACGTGTCGACAAAATTTCATTCTAACTTACTTGCAGGTATTGGCGAGTTGTTTCATGCATACGGACGGACATACGGGCAAACGATGGTAACGGGTTCCCCGCATTAACGAACGCACCTAAAAGGTCTGTTGTACAGCACTCACACGACTTTCTCTACCCATTACAAATGCATAAAGTATATGCCTATTAAAGGCCCCTGGGGGAATAAATAAAACGTTATTCTTCTCTCTGCATTACGCTATTCATGCTAATGGGTACCTTACAAATTATTGTATCTCAAATCACGACAAATATGAACCTAATAGCATGCACGATGTAAAACCAAAACAGAGCTATTTGTATTACAAGCCAGTAAGCGATAGAAATGAGCTCTTACGGGAAAAACAAGAATCGCATGTTTTTAAATACCTCTTATTTACACCTAGGAAGACTTAAGTTATTCGACACAAATTGAATAGTTTAGTTTTTTCTACATCCCTTTGCTTTCTGTACCACGATACCAAAATTTCACCCGAAATACATGTTTTGAGGTTTTTGAATATAAAAAAGTATTTTTAGAAAAAGATCCGCGCACGCGCGCGTGTGTGTGTGAACAACTCAAAAACGAAATCTCGGATAAATACCAAACTTGGTATTTAAGTCCAGCATCTTCCAAAGATCTGAACCAAAGGTTTTCAAGAAAAAATCCCCCGTCCCAAGTTACCCTTCAATGGAACATTTTTCGAAAATGTTGATTTCCTAAAAGAATGGCTCTAACGATTTTGATTAAAATGTCATACATTAAATATATTTAGATGACAAACGAAACGTATTTCTTGAATTTTCTGGGAATAGCCTGGGAAGTCCTCTTCATTCGAAAGGCAATTTGTATAATCTTGTATAACTGGCAAACGTTAAGGGAGAGACGAAAACGTACCACACAAATTATGTATATCTCTTTAAAAGACAAAATTTATTTCATATAATTTTTTTTGTTGCATAAACCATTTCCGAGATATCTGTTATTAATCGTTAGATTTGTACAATACTTAACTATTCTCTCAGTCATGTTGATTTTCAGTTGTTTCTCGCGATTGCATGGAAAGGGTATGGAATTTTAAGGCCATTTTAAGAATGTTGATTTGTGTGTTAGGGTTTGAAAATATATATTGAACATAAGGGTAGTTTATTAGTTTTGTCAGTTTCTAAAACCCAAATGTATCCAGTTTTGTCAAAATCATACCAAAAATATTATAGTGAAATTTTAGGGAAATGTGGTCATATAAACGATATATAACCCGCCCCTAAAATAACTCAATTTTAATATATTTAAAGCCTCCCTATTTCCCCTTTGGCCTCGAAGTCATTAAAAATTTTCCATATTTGCAATAAAGTGCCAAAACTAGCTTCGGATATCCATATTCATTGAAACGGGATTGAAATTTGATGACATGAATATGAAAAAAAACCTAAGCCTCAGTTTTCAATTTTATGGAATAATTATACGGCGCGTGAACATCTGGAGGAATAGGGATTTTCAATGGCGAAAGAATTATCAAAATCGGTTGTTTTATTTTTAGATGACTCTACACACATACACCTCCCACGCATTTTCTCTCTTTGTAATATTAGCATAGATACTAATCAAAATCGCTGTTGCCATTTTTGATAAAATAATGAGGATGCTGTAGTGTAAAAGACTGTTTGGGACGTGGAATTTTCTTGAAAATCCCTAACCTGGCATGCTTGAACAGTGCATGATCCAAGTATCAATTCCAGCTGTTTGGAACGACGTTTTCTGCGTTCAGGGATCTCAAAACACATACTTCGGGTGAAATCGAATTTTGGGTGGAATATTATACCAAAAAATGCAACAGAATTATCGCAATGATGGAAAAGATTCCAGTAATAGCAAAATCTAAAAATGTAAAATAAATACATATATGTACCTTAAAGTCCGATGAATTATATACTCCCATTCCTCACTTACCTCTTTCTGAGTAATTCTGCGGGGCTCGAACTGAAGATTACACTGTCTCATTTCCGCAACACTCCAATAGGCGGTTACGCATAGCTAACAGATAAGAAGAAAGCTACGCGGGTTGGGGAATCAGAGATGTTTATCTGCTCACGTTGACAATTCGTTTACAAGTGCGTGTTGGGTTGCCAATATAACGGAATTCTGTTTTGGCAAACGGAATCTAGACGAGGTATCAGTTCGCGGTGTCAGTTTGTTTACTACTGCGTTACAGCAATCCCCTCACGAGCCCTGAGTTATTTGGAGATTATGAGTGTATTTGGATCGTCCGCGCGCATGAACAACTACGAGGGCGAGTCAGTAAATAAGTCGCAAACGTCAATTTACCGTATAACATATTTAAATTCCGCGGGTGTGTGTTTTGCCAGCAAATATCAGCATATGTATGCTTCTCGTAGCGGGTGCACATCACATGGGCACCTGATGAGTCAGCGGCAGCCGGAAAAAGATGGCAGGTGTGTTGCAGAAGTGGACACGAGAGGAAGAATGTGTGTGTGTGTGTGTGTGTGTGTGTGTGTGTGTGTGTGTGTGTGTGTGTGTTTCTTTTCTTTCTTTTTGAGCAAAAGGACTGTCCATAGACGAAGCGCATCGTGAAATGCGTCCCGTGTATGGCGAGAACTGTTTATCATGGAAGGCTGTGCTCAATTGGATTCAGAAGTTTAAAATGGAAAGGCGAAGAATCGGAGATCAGAAGCGTCCTGATCGTTCTGCTAAGGTGTCAACAGTATGACGGCTTACGTGTCCCAAGAGCAAAACCTTGCAGGCTGATGGAATCATCTTGAACTTGTTTTTTGTTGAGGATGTGGGATGTTTCCACTGCATGAAGGATCCTTTGGATTCCGGTTATAAGTGACGAACCCAACACCTGTCCCCTGTAGCAGTTCGTGCCATGAAGTTCTCTCCTTCCTCAGTGTACCGAGTGAGGTGCTGCAAGGGCAAACCCATTCTGTTCATTCCGTGTTCCTCAGAAAACTGGTGGGGCAAACCTTGCTAAACTTCAGCTGCTCATAGATGATGTAAGCAGTTCTCTGTGAACAACCTACAGCACGCAGTACTCATCGATCGTCACGCGCCTGTCATTACGAATGATTTGTTCCACATGCTGCAGTGACACCTTTGCAGGACAATTCTGATCTCTGATGCTTCGCCATCCCGTGTTAAACTTCTAAATGCCACTGAACACAGCTTTCCGTGATAAACAGTTCTCACCATATACGAGATGCACTTCTTCTGTGGACTGTCCTTTTCCCCACAGAAATCGCACAAACGCACGCTGTTTTTCTCGTGTCGACTCCTGCAATGTACCCGCCATCTTCTTCTGGCTGCCAATGACTGACCAGGTGCCTACGCTATGTCGTGCACCCGCTACGACAAGCATACATATGGTGCTATCTGCTGGCAAAATTCACGCGCGAATTTAAATATGCTATACGGTAAAATGACGTATACGACTTATTTATGGGCTCACCGTCGTAACAAGCAATCGCTACCTTCCTCTTGGCCTCAGGATGTACTCCAGCCCCATAATGTTGTAACATCTAAAACTTTGTTTCCAGATCCAGAACGTTCGAATAATTGCTTCCGCAGCTTCAACTCCATTTTATCCACCATCCAGCCGGCCTAAACAATACTGCAGGTTATAATTGTTACCATATTTTGGGGTACAAAAATAAATCAAGTATATTTTGAAAACATATTTTTATTCCTTCTTTTAAAATTACTCAAAATACGAACTGCATTAATCAAAATATTCGTTTATATCTTTTGGATTGCTTTTCTGTTGCTAAGAAGATTCTGCTACGTATCTATCTATCATTCAGCAGTCTTCTCTTCGGTAGCTTCCTCAGCTGGTTCTCCGGATTCCTTAGCTTCACTTGGCTTCGATACATCTTTATCTCCTTCTTCTGCTGATTTTTGTTCTTCTTTGTCTGCATCTCCCTGTCCAGTTGCATCAGTCGTTTCTTCGGTAGCTGGCTTATCTGCTTCATCAGATGGTTTCACAGTTCCCTCACCTCCCTCTGTATCAGCTTCTCCAAGCATCTCACCTTTCTTTAGCTCCTTGTCTGCAATTTTCGAGAGCGCAATACTGATTATCTCAGATAGTATCTTTCCCACACACGAGATGACAGTGCTCTTGGTGACGATTATTTCCAGCAGGCCAACTGCCATTTCCTCTTCAGCCCGTATCAGAGAGATGGCACAGTCTAACAGCTCATCCACCAGCTCTCTGACGAGGACTACTGTGGGGCCAAAGTCGAGAATATCAATGTGCCTTTTGGTGTCCTTCAACACTTTCCTGATCAAAGCCATAAGAGCCATGAACTGCCCTGGCCATTCCTTGAGCGCAGCTAGCAGTCCTGAAAACGCGTCCTTGGTCCTCATTTCCCTGAATACTGCCTCCACAATTTCGTTAACTAGTTTCCTTGCGAAAGCTCGTATGAGAGCTTTGTCTCCCACCAATTCCCTAAGCAGAGGCCAGACGATCTTCAAGGATTCGGGAAGGTCCTCGTCCAGGATCTCTACGTCTGACAACATATCCTCTGTTACTCCTGCCGAGTATTCGCCCCGCTTGTACTTCTCCATGGTTAATACAGACTCTGCATCTCTCTCATCTGGCACCTCTGCCTCTGCAGCCCCCATCTTCTCGATGATTTCATTCAGCATGGACCTCACTAGCATCTCCGTGGTTACTTCTTTCGGTGTTACTTCGGTGGGTACAATAGGAGCTTCATACTTCAATCCGCAGGCCGTGATCTCTATGCGTTTGCTTGGCATCTCATAGTAAGTGGGCACTTGTTCGATTGCTGCTAAAGTATGCTCTCCCTCCACCAATCTTCCGAACGCCACATACTTGTGGTCCATCCAGGTCGCTGGTGACAGGATGATGAAGAACTGCGAGCTGTTCGTGTGCGCGCCATCGTTTGCCATTGACAGGATCCCACGCTTGTCATGGGGTACAGAGTAGCTCTCGTCGGAAAAGAGGGCGACCTGGCCGAATTGGAGAATGCCACCCTGGATAAAACTCGGTACTGCTATGCGATGTATCTGAGAACCCTCATAGCTAGGCATTCCGAAACAGAGACTCCGGAAGTTGTCGCAAGTGTTCGGCACCACATCGTCGAACAGCTCGAATGTGAAGCTGCCCACATGTGCGCCCTCGATGGCGATGTCCATGTAGCAATAGGACCTGCTGGGGTTCAGGTAGCCAGCCACATCGTAGGGCACAATCTCTGGGGGTTGGTCGAAGACGCAGTATTCCGAGAGGAGGGCAAACACGTCCTCCTCGCTGCCTATGAACTTCCCGTTCACGAACACGGCCACTGGGCGGTGCAGGGCCCACCATTTGCCGCCTTTCTCTCGCCTCTGCATGGTGAGATACCCATCCCAGTCTACATCGAACAAGCCGTGCACCTCGGGAAAGGGAAACTTCTCGGGCAAGTACTTGTGTAGAGTCTCAGCACAAACTTTGGCTCTCTGGAAGGCGTCCGATGTGAGGAGCCCATATATCTTGAGAGTCAGGACATCGGTTGTGTCTCTGGAGCACATAGCGAGTCTTTCCTGCTTCAGAAACGTTTATAGTTTGGGGTTGAATCTGATTAAACAGTGGAGAAATATATCTTGTTATTTGCTTTAGTTTTGATTCTAAAGCATTTACCAGTTCAGGCATCAATGATAGAATACTATCTTATCTCCATTTTTTACTTTCTCTACCACGTACATAGTACGTAGAGGAAGTACTGAACTCAACCCAAAATTTGCACATCGAAATTTCACCAGAAATACATGTTTTGAGTCCCGTTGAATAAAAACATTTTTTATAAAAATGTTTTGTCATTTTTTTAAAGTGATGTCACTCTTCAGTTGTTTCTCGCAATATCATAGAAAGAGTATGGAATTTTAAGGTCAGTGTATCACTCCCGAGTTGCTTTTAAACATATGGCTATCAACTTGATTTCCTTTATTCCTCTTGTAACTAAAATGAAATATATCATAAGCTAGTTCTGAAAACGATCTTTATTAACATGAAGTAGATAGAAAAAGAAATCGAATGCGTTGCATTCACATGACTTTTTCTATAAGCTCTTCCACAAACAACATGTTATTATTCTAGCTACTCTTGTTAATCCAGATAAACTTTCAATTCACATTTATACATTTCGTTGTAGGATACAGCAGATAAAGTGACGGACAGTGTCGCTATGTATGGCTTTCAAATTACATAACCACGAGGGAAAAAATAAAGACTTCCCATTGCATAAAAGTAGAGGTATTTTAAAATAAAAAAAACAACTGATTTAACATAAATTGTGTGCTTTAGCGATATCTTTTTTTTTTTTAGTAAGATGTTTCCCATCTCTTACGATTTACCAATTATTCAAAAATGATTGAAAATAAGGAGGACTTCACAGGTTCTTCCCGGAAAATTTAAAATATACATTTTATTTGTCATGAAAATAGCTTAAATATACTTGGTATATTAATCAAAATCGTTAAACAATCTTTGAGATCAACAAAAAACTAAAAGTTTTCCATGTAAAGTGTAATTTGAGGTGGAGGGATTTTCTTGAAAATCTTCGCGTTCATCTTTGGGAGGTTCTGAACTTAAATATCAAGTTTCACGTTTAACTGTCCTTTCGTTTTTGAGTTATGCTGTTCCACACACACACACGCGCGCGCGCGCGTGTCGTCCTCCGTGGTGTAGTGGTTACCATGCTAGCCTCTAGTTCCCGAGGCGGCGGGTTCAAACCCAGCTGAGGGCGATGTATTTTTTTCGGGCGTAAAAATCCCTAGCATGGCAAGGGAAGTAAAGCCGGTGGTCCCGTGTCGTAGATTTACACCACGTAAAAGAACCTCAAGCCTCTGAGCAAAATCACCGGTGTTTCACGCCCAATATGGAATGGGACGCTAAGAACCACAGCAGTTAAAGAGCGTCCATAAATAAAACCCGTTTAAGTTTTACACAGACACACACACGATATTTTTCTAAAAATTCTTTTTATTTGGGGGGTTCAGGAGGCCCCAAAACATGTATTTTTGGTGAAATTTCGCCATCAAATTTTTGGATAGAATACAACTACTTATCTACTGTAAGTAGGTATGTAGTAGAGAAAGTAAAAATTATAAAAGTACTGAAAAATGCAAACCAATAATAAAGGATATCTTCGATATGTCTAATACCACAGAAAAAGTTATTTGAAATAAATTGTTGCTTTACTCGTAAAGAGATTTTTATTATTTGTGGAGTAACGTTTAGTCTACTTGTTACCAATTATACAAAATTCCTTCTGAATGAAGAGGACTTCGCAGCTATTCCCAGAAAATTCCATATATAGGTGAGCCAGAACTCCACCGACAAGCTTACAAGGTTGTTCCGGGACACCTTTTGAGCATTTTAGTATAAGGGACCCATTTTCTCCGGCGGCCGTTACAGAGTAATAATGTGATTATGATTTATCGGTTTGTTACTCCAATCACCCTTGTTTCTGTGAAAATACCTTCACAACAGTGAAGAAACCTGTACAGTACAGTACAGTACGTAACAAATTCAGAACGGTTCCCTTACAGGTATTGTTCAAATGTCGGCCACCATGATCACGGCAGCGACGCACCATCGGCTGTCTTACAGACACAAGCATTGCTTCCGCGGCAACTAGGTCCATGCGAGTATCGACAAGTGTCTCGTAAATTAGGCTTTTCACATGCCCCAGAAGAAGAAGAAGAAGAAGAAGAAGAAGAAGAAGAAGAAGAAGATCAATGTCGTCATGTCTGGTGACCGAACTGGCCATGGGACCACGACCGATACATTGTACACGACTCCGCTCAGTGTATCAGGAAGTACGTAAGGACCGATCACAAAATCGTTGACAATACCAGCCCATACATTCACAGCAAACTGCTGTTGATAGGATCGACACACCAGTGCGTGTGGATTCTGGTAATCCCATACATGGCTATTCCTACTGTTGAACATGCCCTCTCTTGTAAACTTGGCCTCGTCTGTAAACAACACCAAAGCAGGAAAGTTGTAGTTTTCTGCACATTGTTGTAGGAACCAATTAGCAAACTCCACTCGAAATGGGAAGTCCGCTGGCTGCAATGACTGCACCCTCTGAGGATGATACGGGTACCATTGTTGTTCATGTACGACTCTCAAAACAGTTGATTGACTTGTGTTCGGAGCTCGTGCAACTACTAGCGACAGGGTTATCACCAACCGCGTTTAACACATTCTCTTCCAGATCGGGTGTTCTGGCATACCTCGCACGACCAGTATCTTCCATTCTAATATGGAAGGATCGTTTCTCGTACGCGACTGTATATAGGTGCAACAGTACTGTGATGTGGTTGCCGTCGGTGAGGAGCAGCTCAGCATAGCATCATTATGTCACTATTCCATCGCATTCAGTGAACCCATATACGAGGTGCACGCCGGCCAACTCTTCATCAGTAAACCTATCCATACTGCTGTGTATCACTGTTAACGCACAACTAACACTGCCGGAAAAACAAAACCCTAAGCAAAACCGAGGAGTCAAAGAGGGAACTACTGTTGTCAACAGCAGGTACCGTGAGCGAACGGAAACAATGTGTTCACAAACAAGACACACAGCGCATACCGTCGACATTTGCACTCTTGTGCAGTATTTTCAGTGTAATACAGATACATAGCTAATTGGGGCAAGAAACCAAACGAAATGCAATTACTCTATAACGAGCCATTGAAGACCGTGGGTCCCTTATACCAAAATACTCAAAAGTTAACTTCTGAAAGTTTGTTGGTAGAGTTCTGGTTCGCCCTGTATACATTTTATTTATCATGTTAATATCTTAAACATATGGTATTTATTTATCATATTTATTGGTATTTATCAAAATGGTTACAACCATTTTTGAGCAATCAAAACTAATAAAAAAAAATCTGATGTGTTACACTCACACGACTTTCTCTACTGTTGTACAAACTATTTTTACAAACGCTTATTCTCCATATACTTCATGTTAATCGAGATGTTAATCTTATTGCTAATTTTCTTGTAGATGCAAGGGGAATATTTAAGCGGTAGTCAAATCTTTTAAGACCTGGTTGCTATGTGGAGTATTCCATTCACTTTGCATGCCCAATACATAAAAAATGAATAACGAATTCCCATTTGAGAAAAAGTATTGGAAAATTTAAGGTAATAACAAGCAATATCTCGAAAATGGTTCACTCAATAAAAATGTATATGACATAAATTGTGTATTTTAACGCGATCTACATCTTTTGTGTAGTAAAATTTTGTCTATCTCTTACGGTTTATCAGCTATGCAAAAGTCGTTCACAATGAAGAATACTTTTGGAGACATTCTCAGAAAATTCAAGATATACATTTTATTTGCCATGAAAATATCTTAAACATATGATATTTTAATCAAAGTCGTTAGAGCCATTTTTGAGAAAATTAAAATTTTCGAAAAATATTCCATGTAAAGGCTAATCTGGGGTGGAGGGATTTTCTTGAAAACCTTTGTGTCGCATCTCTGGAAGATACTGAACCTAAATACCAAGTTTGGTGTTTCGTTTCTGAGTTATGCTGTTCACAGAGACACACACGGACATGTTTCCAGAAATGCTTTTTTTTGGATTCAGGAGGAAACATATATTTCCGGTGAAATCTCGGTATCGAATTTTTGGGTGGAATACAATACTTCCCCTACTTACTATACGTAGTAGAGAAAGTAATAAACTAAGGTGTAAAGGATAATTTGGGGATGGGGGATTTTCTTGAAAGTCTTCGTGTTGCATCCTTTTAAACCCTGTACTTGAATACCAAGTTTAGTATTTATCCGACTTTTCGTTTTTGAGTTATGCTGTTCCCAGACAGACAAATAGAAAATAGACACACACGCTCATATTTACACAACAACGTTATTTTGAACTCAAGGGCCTCAAAACATGTATTTCCGATGAATTCTCTATACTGAATTTTTGGGTGTAATACAATAGTTCCCCTACCTACCAAAGGTAAGTGGTAGAGGAAGTGAAAATTGCAAATACGAAGAAATGAGCTGCTATTTCCAGTGTTGACTGCAGCTGTTGAACAATAAAATACATTCTTCGTGAAGTGTGTCACTTGCACAGCGTATTAACGGGGCTACACTGCATGTTTCGTGCACAGTATGGGAAGTATCTGCCTAGTAACTGTTTGGTTCCGGCGATTGATCACAGATGTCGCACTATTATTTCGCAAAATTGGGGCGACCACCCAATAAATACCCGGGATCTTCCAGAGCAGCCAACTGTGAAATTGGATTGCAATCACGTATGGTACTCTTATTCGTTTGATAGCCCACCACCAGTTCAGGGAGAAGACATGTTGTGACACCACCGAGGTCATTAAGGGGGGGGGGGGGAGGATGTGGGTAAAAACTCCCTATGTTTCTGAAAAATTTACGTTTTCGGTTTTTTGATAAAAAAAACCCTATTTTATCTATTCTTGGAGTTTGAAGCTCCTAAGATATTTGGAACCTTAAGAAATGATGTCATTTTAAAAGTATGCCCTATTTTAATTATCTGCACAGTTTTACTTTTGAAGCAGTTTGCTGCTTTCAAAATCTACTCCCGGTTATTACAAATTGCATAAAATGAACTATAATTTTTACTGGATGTTCTACAAAAGGTGATTAGTGAGACTAAGTATCGGATTTTTTAACATACTTTATAGTTCTTAAAATAAAGTATTCCATAGCGTTCTCAAAAGCTTCACAATTTTGATGTTTAGCACATGCATTATGTTTTATCTCAGAAGTCAAATATTAAAAATCGCAATACTTTTACAATATTATCCACAAGTTAATAGTGCTGTAGGAATTTTTAAAAAATATTTTGGTCAAAATTTATAGAAGTAAGCATATATTTCAACGAAAAAAGCATTAATAACTCAAAAACTATTAATCCCAAAACGAAATTTCTATAGCTTTATTAGTACGCTATGGACAAGTTGTGTGGCAAAAATGAAGTATCTAGCTCAACTACTGTATAAAATAGAAATGTCATGTATTTCTCTCTTAAGGATACCTATGACTGAATTTTTTCAATTCTAAACTTTCTGAAATGTATACCATAGATGTATTATAATGCAAGAATGTGACATCCGAAATTTCATCCTTTGGTGTAATGCTTTAAAACTTATATATACTTATATGTATAATTTGTTTATCATTTTGTTAGTTACTTAAGAAGTCCCTTGCGGAAAAAAGTTAAAATGTTGGCTTTTTAAAGTCTAGGTTCACAATACATGCATTTTTTTAAAATTGCCTAAATTTCTCAGCTTCCATCTAGTTTGGGCTTCAACATTTTTAATTTGTTTTTCCAATGCGTACTTTGTGCCTAAAACTTGGAATTTTTGTGTTTGAAAATTAATATATGCATCTCACAATAAAACCTAGGGCAAGTCTTATTCATTGCACCTCTGAGAACTTGTGTGTCAAATTGCATTCCTCTATCATAACAAGGAGCACTTTACAGGAAGAAAATGACGATGAGGAAACAGCGATTTAATGCACAGCTATATTAAAATCCACCAGACCGAGCGAGGCGGTGGCGCGGTAACGTGTGCGACTCGCATTCGAGAGGCCCCGGGTTCGATTCGTACCGACAGCCCGCTCTGAACCCATGGCATTTTCGCGGTTTCGCTGGGGTCGGCAGGCGAATGCTGGGATGGTTTCTCCTCTACCACTGTTTCCTATCCATCATTTCTATTTCATTCCGTTTCCTTCTCATCTTTCAGGTGTGCTTCTGGGTTTCGTGACGTATGGTGGTGTCGGACAGATGGCGCGGACGCTTGCTTAAAGGGGTAGAGTATTCCCCGTGGACACCAGGGGGCAGCTTGATTGGTGGGTCGTTCTTCGCCCTCTCTCGGCGGATCCAGCAGTGGTCTGCGAGCTTGGAAATGTTAGGACTTGCGCGCGTCTCTGTGACCTGTAGCCTCCTGCAGTTCCCTCACCTCATCCCTTCCTGCTGGGGAATGGTAGCCGCAATAGATCTGTGCAGGTCGTGGCGCGCGAGGTGTCCCTCTCCGTTGAACCACCCTCTACAGGTTGGTAAGTTGGACCCCCAGATTTATTTTCTTTCTCCTTGTTGCTGCTTTTCCCGTCTTCTGTTTAGTTGTTGTTTTCTTCTGCAGAATTTCGCTTCTTACTTTGCGTGATGCGAGAGTTCAAGTTTTCCTTGTCCAGTCTACCGTTGCTTCACCTCCATTTATTTAAGGCTGTCGTTAAAATTATCCCACATTCTTAAAATTTAACTCATAGGTATCCTTAATGCATCCTTTATTTATCCTCATCCCCATAATAATACAATATTTATTTTAATTTGTTATCTTTAGTGTTAAGTTATCGCCGACAGAAACAGCTTTAATTGTTACTTTAATTAATAAATACTTTAATTGTTGAGGCTCTCTGTCTCGTATGTGTTAATTTGATGTTTTCAGAAAAGATATAATCTGATATTTTGTCCGGTAAGTAACCCACAAATTAGAATGTAGTACGTAAATATTTAAGAGAATGTAGTCACCACTTTCAAATTCTTTTAGTTTAGTCGAAAATATCATTATAAATTTATGTGGCGAAAATTTAAATTTCATTTTGATATCACTGTAGTTTTCAGATTATTTAAAAACGTTACTTCGCTATTTCAAACGTTTCATTCAATGAAATTAAAATTAAAAATCCGTTACAACCACATGACTTTCGCTACCAAATACAAATTCACGGGCTTGTATAGTACATAATACACAATTTTAAAAAAGCGATTCTTTCATCCCGCTGCGTTATTCACGATAAATGATTTCAATTAAGCAATGTGGTTGCAGTTACAACATGCAATAACAACAGGTGTTATTTGGGGGTTAAGTTTGTTTGTAATAGTGTTTAACGTCCTTACTACATACCTACAGGACCACAGGCGGTGACTCTTCTGATACATGAAACAAAATGATAATTGGGAAAGGAAGCGCTCTAGACCAAGTTTGGGATACCTCCCTAGCATTTGTCAGTTATGACTGAGGAAAACCTGAGAAAAAACAGCATTTGGGAGGTTCCGGGTTCAAATCCCGTGGACAACCAATCTGACTTCTTTTTCTCGCGGTTTCCAACAATATAAAGTTCTATCTTAAGTCTAAAAAATAGTGAAAATGAACTAATAACAAGTGCTCTGCCATTTATCCACACATAATGAAACCAGGTAGACTAACTGCACCCTAATCTCATGTGCCTGGCACATGTAGAAGCAGAGGTACAGTTGCTATGCACTAAGGTTTCTGTGGATACTTGCAAAGCTGTCATCTGTCTGTCGCGTATAGAAGCAGAGGTACAGTTGCTATGCACTAAGGTTTCTGAGGACACTTGCAAAGCTGTCATATGCCCGTTGCGTATAGAAACAGAGGTACAGTTGCTATGCACAGGTTTCTGTGGACACTTGCAAAGCTGCCATCTGTCTGTCGCGTATAGAAACAGAGGTACAGTTGCTATGCACAGGTTTCTGTGGACACTTGCGAAGCTGACATCTGTCTGTCGCGTATAGAAACAGAGGTACAGTTGCCTAGCACTAAGGACTGTGTGGTCACTGACGAGATAAGATGGTATGGCACAGGGATGAGACCTAGAAGAGTGTCTGCCACACACCGAGCCACGAGGCATCTCCCAACAGATACATCCCGATATGACCACGTAGTTAAAGCGACGTAAAATTAATAGAGAAAAGAATGGGAAACTGAAAGAATACTTATTGAATGTATCGAACATTATCAATTATACGAAAAGCATTATTTGACTCAAATTGCGTGCTTCAGTGAACTGAACATTGTTTCCCAATCATGCATAGTTCATTACGAACGAAGAGGACTTTACAGTCTACCATTTTTGAGAAAATAATAACGGAACAAATGACTGGTAGTGTGGGGTTGGGTATTTTTCTTAAAAATTTCGCCTCGTATCCTTGCACATGTAACTCAAGTATGAAATTCGGCATTCATCCAGTTTTTTTTAATTTTTAGTTATGCTGTTCACATAAACGCACCTTACTTTTCCTAAAAATCTCTTTTCTCCATGGGACCTCAAAACGTGTATTTGCGGTGAAATATCGATATTTTCGGTGGAACGCAATACTTCCTCTACCTACTACAGGTATGTAGTGGAGAAGGAAACGATCTTATGTTACATTCACAAGCGTTTCTCTATCGACTCTTCCATAGCCTATTCTTACACTATCTACTTCCTGATAATCACGATAAACTATAATTACACGTCTACAAATTTAGTTGTACGTATAAGGACACAGTAGGCAAGCTAAAGCGATGCTCACATTTTTAAAAGCCATGCCGCTATGTGACGACTTTGAAATTCCATGTTCTGTGCATGACCACGAGAAAAAAAAAGAATAGCGACATACCAGATGAAAGGGTGTATATTTGAAAATTCAACCCATATCAAAGAATGACTCGGAAATAGCTAACACCACAAAAAGGACATATATTGTCTACTTTAACGAGATCTACATTTATTTAATTAGTAAGATTTTTGTCTCTTACGGTTTATCAGTTATATACAAAAGTCATTCAGAATGAAGAGGACTTCAGAGGCTATTCCAACCAAATTCAAGATACACTTTTTATTTGTCATGCAAACATGTTAAACCATTGTTATTTTAATCAAAATTCTTAGAGCCATTTTTGAGAAAATAAAAAATAACGAAAATCTTACTATGTAAAGGATAGTTGGTGCGGGAGATTTTCTTAAAATTCTCCGTGTCACATCCTTGGTATTTAAAAGAATTTTCTGAAGTTTTGGGTGCAATACAATACTCTACTTACTATACATCATTAATAAAGTAAAAAATGAGGTTGTGACTCTTCTTTACCTGCGCATTGGCTGGTTACTATGGCTTATAAACACCTGAAAGTTATTTCTGAATGCTGCAAGCGAATATTCTGCCGCCGCGGTCAAGTGGCCAGCGTTCAGGCTTCTCAACCCCGAGCTCCCGTGTTCAATTTTCGGCAGGGGCGATTAATTTTTTTTTAACCAGAATAATTCCCTATCTCTCATAGAGTTTGGAAGTATAAATATGTGTGTGTGTGTGTGTTTACCTAGTAGTATAATACCTAAAGAAACTAACGTTAATAAACCCTAGAATTCAGCGAGCAGTAACACCATCAATTGTTTCTCAAGTCAAAGCCCCCAGTATGAACATACAAGTTAAAGGAGGCTATATAAGTGAAACAATTTAAAAACAGTCCATACTGTTTAATTTGAGATCATTTTGTATGCATACTACATTCCGCATCACGTGTTGGTTGCACACAGTAATTAGCTTGCTGCACTTCCTGTGTTATCTAGAGCACACACAAATATTTGACTTGTCCCTGCCCAGTTCCCACGCCTCGTGAACACCACATCTAACACAAAAATGTGTAGCAACAGGCATCTCTCCACACGAGATCAGGAGGGCCGCTCAATTTCAAACGTCTTCTGCTTAAAGTATTAGGTACAACAGCAAATAAGACTGCCTCCGTAGTCTGGTGATTAGCATGTTAGCCTCCAAATCCAGAGGACTTGGGTTCGATTCTGGCTGGAGGGTAAGGATTTTTCTTTAGCCAGGATTATTCCCCATCCTCACTAGAGTCTGGAAGTGTAAATGTGTATGTGGATTTAATGTTTAGAAAGAAAACCCCAACATTAACACAATAGTTGACGAGTGAACATCAGTGCGGATGAGCAATTGTTCTAAACACAAAGCCGTCGATTCACCTTAATATTAAAGGTGGCAAATAAATGAGAAAAAAAATTGAAAAATAAACAGAAAATATATTTCAGAAATGGCCAATGCTTCCAACATTTACATACTTCCGATTTTAAGTTTTTGTGGCTCATGGTTTACTACTACTACATAAAACTAAAAAAATCTGTTGTTTTACATTCACATGGCTTTATCTTCTATCGTTTATTAATGGGTATACAAATTAATCTTACGAAAGCTTAGTTTCCTATCTAGTTCATTTTAATCGAGAAAAACGTTTCCGGAAATACCTGCTTTACACATTTCGTTATAGATACAAAGGGAGCAGCGATAGTCAAATGTTTAAGAAGTGGACGCTATATGCTGGTCTTAAAATATCATACGTTTCCATGACATCGCGAGAAACAACTGAAAATCGACTGACTTGAAAAGAATGACTAAGTATTGAACAATTCGAACCATTAATAACGGATATCTCCGAAATGGCTGATGCCAAAAAAAGCGTCAGAGATAACGTATGTGTTTTAAAGCGATCTACATTTCTTGTGCAGTGTTTTCGTCTATCGCTTAACGTTTATCAGTTATACAAGGTTATACAAAATTCCTTCCGAATAAAAAGGACTTCATAGGCTATTCCCAGAAAACTCATTATATATATAGTATATATATATAGTATATATATAGGCTGAACCATTTAAGTTGAGACTATACAATATCTCCTAAACTAAGCTTTGTAGAAAGAAATGTCTTGAATAAAAGTTGCTTGATATCATGGGGAAACGTAAATGCCATTAGTCGTGTTTTGTTTGGAGGACGTTGCGATGGTAGGGTCAATTTAATTTTTTTTAATGGGAACCTACCTTTTTATGTTGTTTTCTTACTCCTCATAAAAACTAAACAACATTTGTATAAAGCACTTTGCAAATGTTCTTATACCAACGTAAATAACAACGAAAATTCTGAACCCTAAAACAAATTCACACAGTTTAAATTCCTGCATGCAATAAATAGCATATTCATAAAAATGACATATTTACAAACATATTATATATACAATATTTTACTACTTAAATTCTCGCTTTTTGTTACAAATTTTGTATTATCACAATTTATTTATTTATTTATTTTTGCGAAGTCACCTTTTTTCAATCACTTTATTTAACGGCATTTTCAACGTTACTCGAGTTTTTTATTTCTCATTACAGCAATAACTACAATTCTAACTAATAATTTAAAATACATAAATGTTCAAGGGAAAGTTGATGACACAAATGATGTTTTAAAATACACTAATGATTGTGATACACAATGTACACATAAATATAAAATATATTAAATTTCCGCATTCATTCCATTGGATTTCCGTTTTACCGTTCCTTAGCAAGGTTTGCAAGTTATTTTCGATGCTTTTACTAATATCTGCTTCCCTTATGAAGTCCTCTTCACTCTAAATGACTTTCGTATAACTGGTAAACGTAAGACTTTAAATTAAACGTAATAAAATTTTACTACTATAAAAAGTAGATCTCGTTAAAGCACACATTTCATGCCAAATAATTTTTTTGTGTGGAATTAACCATTTCCGAGGGATTCCTTGTTATTAGTTTGAATTTTTAAATACTTGTACTTTTTAAGTGGAAAGTCGTTATTCATCTTTTCAAGTGATCATCCAAAGAGCATGGAATATCAAAGCCATCACATAGCGACACGATCTTTAAAAATGTGACGATCACTTTACCTACTTTATCCTACAACGAAATGTGTAAATGTGAATTAAAAGTTTGTCTAAATTACCAGGAAGTATATACAATAAGTTTTATTTTGTAAAAATAATTTATATGAAGTCATAGGAATACAACAGATAAGATTTTCTTTTATTCTGAACTCGCTCCATGCGTCTAGTTTGAACTCGAATGATCTGCTCGATGGCGCCACCTGGTTGCGGGTACAAGGAAGGGGGTTTTCAACTTTTTCGTGCTAAGATCGCTAGCAATAATTTCTGAAGAGAAGGAATGCGAGTCTTCATTGAAATTCTCAGCAGCGAGAACTCGTCTTCAACACAGTCAATAAACATGAGAACGCCTGTTTTACCAGCGTCAACTTTTTCCAACCACTAGCACACATTCCGCGGGTACACGCTACGACTTCAAATAGCAATGGGATACGTTTTTACTAACGGTAATGAAGAAATAAATAAATGTAATAATAATATATAATGTATTATTATTCCTTCTGTTAGGGTAATGCATCTCTGATGTTTGACCGAAAATTGTTAACAATTAAGCTATTATTATTATTATTATTATTATTATTATTCAATTTTGACAATGTTTACATATTCTGACAGTCAAATACACATTAAACTAGACATCCTTTAGCATTGCCAAAAACCATTCTGCCCTATCTATCCTTCATGCTTCCCATAACTCCATTCCTCATTGGAGGTCACCCTCTTTTTGGTCTCCATGATGGCATCAACTCAAAAGCAATCTTCGGTAACCTATCTTGGTCCATAGGCATCATAATGCCATACCATACTAATTGTTTCGTTGAAAAATATAATATATATATATATATATATATTTAATGCCTTATTTTGTTATTCCTAATTTTATCTCTTCTAGATATTCGAGCTGAGCGCCGCCAATAATCCATTTCCAATGCCAAAAAATTTTGTTTGTAAATATTTTTGAATTGCCATATTTCTGAACCATATAAGGTTGTACTTTTAACAAGAGAGTTGTAAAAAATTAAGTTTTCTTCATAATAAAATAATATGAATTCTAAACTTTAAGCAAATATATCGTTTCTTTCCACTTGGCGCATTTAAACTACCAATTAACTGAAGGTATAAAGTACAGGCACATGCTTACTAATAGGTACGCTCAACTTTAAATCTGGTTTTCTCTCAAACCTTTTTTACTTTCTCTACTACGTATAGTAAGTAAGGGAAGTAGTGTATTCCACCCAAAAATTCGATACCGAGATTTCACAGGAAATACATGTTTTGAAGTGCACTGAATGTATATAAAGCATTTTTGGAAACATATCCATGTGTGTGTCTGTGAACAGCATAACTCAGAAACGAACAGTCGGATAAACACCAAAATTGGTATTTAGGTTCAGTATCTTCCAGAGATGCGACACGAAGGTTTTCAAGAAAACCCCCCCACCACAGATTACCCTTTACATGGAACATTTTTAGAAAAATTTAATTTTCTCAAAAATGGCTCTAACGATTTTGATTAAAATATATATGTTTAAGATATTTTCATGACAAATGAAATGTATATCTCGAATTTTCTGGGAATGTCTCCAAAAGTATTCTTCATTGTGAACGACTTTTGCATAGCTGGTAAACCATAAGAGATAGACAACATTTTACTACACAAAAAATGTAGATCGCGTTAAAATACACAATTTATGTCATATACATTTTTGTTGAGTGAACCATTTTCGAGATATTGCTTATTATTCTCTTAAATTTTCCAATACTACACTTTTTCTCAAATGGGAATTCGTTATTCATTTTTTTTTCGTCCTGGTAATGCAAAGAGAATAGAATACGCCACATAGCAACCAGCTCTTAAAACATTTGACTATCGCTTAAAGCCTATCAAATTCTCCTTGCATCTACAAGAAAATTAGCAATAAGATTAACATCTCGATTAACATGAAGCATATGGAGAATAAGCGTTTGTAAAAATAGTTTGTACAAAGGTAGAGAAAATCATGTGAGTGTAACACATCAGATTTTTTCGGTATGTTTCCATACCCAAAATGCTCCATACGATGCAACTTTTCCCCCAATCTTTGTTCTGCCTCTCAAAGATGGACACATTAAAGAAAATTATCATATTGTGACGTAGCGGATACGGTCCAAGGTTATTGGGAGGTCGGCGCCACGCAATCGGAGTTAAACAAAGATAAGTTGCGCCCTCGCCCGCTGTAAACACCAGAAGCGCCTACGGCAGATAACGAAGTTCCCTCCCTCCCCCGCTTTCAGAATGTATCTCCAGAAGATTCTCGAATGTTCTGAGGCTATACAAGTGAGCGTTCTCACGAAGGCGAGTTAGTCGGTGAGAGTGAGTTGAGTCAACCATGAGCGAGTTAGCGAGTGCGACGTCAAGCGCGGCTCTACAAGCGAGTTTGTAACGTGCAGTGAGTGCTGCTACTACAGAAGAGATCAAAGAAGTCTTGTGTTCGATTCACCAGCGAGTGAACCGTCCGGAAGAAGTGGCTACCTTGTGCGTACTGCATTACACCGCTACGTCAAGTAGGAAAGTGAAGTGGCGGGGAAAGTGAACTAGGTCACACTAGTGAAGTGATAGCATGAACTAAGTGAAGTCTCACTGGAAGTTGAACTAGATATAACAGTGATAGTGAAGTGACAGTTAAAACTCTTGCGAATCAAAGAGCAAGTATTTGAGGCAATCAAGATGAACTATCGAAAGCCTCAGTTAGCAGTCTGGTTAAGTTCATATCGAGCAACAGACTACTTAACTGAGGAAAGGGGGGATGCGCAATAGATCTTAAGGTCGCAGTGCTTGGGCATAAAACCCACCCCTTCTCAAACTAGAACTAGAACTAGACAGTTAAAACTGGACAGTCACAATATACCTTTTTTTAAAAACCATGCTCCAATTTGAGGCAGTATTTTAATACCTAAATAATTTTAATTGTATTTTATAATAAATAAATTCAATAACAGCCCGCGTTGAAACAATATGTATGTAATAACTATTTAAAATGTATGTAAGTCATTGCAAATGCTTGTTTTTATTGTAAATATGTTTAATAATGTTATGTGAATATATTACATATTTTAATAATGCAAGAGCTGTGAGAATAATAAGTTTTAAGTTGTTAACAATGAGGTAATAATGAGGTAACCTTGTAGCAATAATGAGTTTTAGAGTTTGAAAATTACTAGTCATGATTAGAGCAACGATAATGTAATGTCTGTGACAGTTTAAAATTAGCCAATCAACAGCAAAGAAAAGCTCTAAGTAAAATGCAGATATTCTATTGGACTAGAATTAGCCAATCAGAGACTTGAAATACCGAAGCTTACGGGTTTTGACCGTTGAAAGTTGCTCAGTTGCTGGCAAACCTTGGTAGTGAACAGATGGAAGATGTGTTCTCTACAGAAATATTACGTGTGAATGGTAAAAATATGTATACGCGCTAAGTGAAAGTATTAAAGATTCTCACGGTTCTTAAAAGGTGTAGTGCTTTATAAAAATGTGCAAGAATTAATAAAAGAAGTGAATTTAAAAAGTTAAATTCTGTGATGTCTACATTCTTGTTGCACCATGCCTTGACTAAAACACATGACTCAACAAACATTACTGACGCAGCCGAGGCAAATTCAAACATAAATAATATATAGAAGCAGTTTTAATAACAAAGTTAAATATAATAGTGTAAAACTTGGAGTGTAACAACAAAATTACATCTTAAAATCAGCTTCTCATACATAGCAGCATATTGCATAACTACAGTAACTATTACTAAACAACCAATTTAAACCGACGCCCGAAGCGTGTTGCAAACTACTAAAGCGCTTAATATTTACGTAAAAATATTATACATGAACTAAACAAATCCACTTCAAGTTGGCTCTCAGGAGTAAGGGGCAGTTAAAATTACGTAACCAAACAAAACAAAAGCAGCACAACATAACTTTCTTCAAGTTTTAAAAAAAAATATTACGTAACTTGAACATTCATCTGCAAGTTAAAAACATATTACGTAAGCAAATACAACTTCAAAATTTTAGTAATAAATTAATAACTGTTGAAAAATCAAGAATTTTAGAACGTACAAGTAACAATTTTTCTACAATAATTCCTAGAATACAACCTAGAATTATGAAACTTTGCAAAAAGATTGATGTCATTATGATTAATCACTAATAAAAATTCAACAATATATCTTACACAATGTGGAGCTTTCAAGTTTTACAGTTTAGAGGATTAGGATAGTCAGACGGAGGTTCTCCTCAGCCCCTGGAGCTGAGCACAGCACACAGGCCATTGTAGGCCATTTGTGACTTACATGACCATAGGAGGAAGAAGGAAACTCAAGGGCGACGATGCGCGTCTGCAAGGACGGGGTCCCTAACGATTTCAGAAAGACATCAATCCTAACGCCATCATCAAACCGGGGACCCCCAAAGAAAGGACACCGGCTCCAAGGAAATTCTTACACAGCGCAAACTTCACGGTCCCGCCGCCACACACGTCACCGTTGCCTGGTTCTACAATCCTGAAAATATATTAAGGTGAAGCATATAAAGGAAATTAAGGATACAGCAAATTCTTGGTAAAAGAAGAACTACTCCAGCATTTGCCTACCAATCGGATGAATAAAAATAAATCTGATGTGTTACACTCACATGACTTTCTCTACTCTTGTACAAACTATTTTTACAAACGCTTATTCTCCATATGCTTCATGTTAATCGAGAAGTTAATCTTATTGCTAATTTTCTTGTAGATGCAAGGGGAATATGGTAGTATTTAAGCGATAGTCAAATATTTTAAGAGCTGGTTGCTATGTGGAGTATTCTATTTTCTTTGTATGTCCAGGACAAAAAAAAATGAATAACGAATTTCCATTTGAGAAAAAGTATAAGTATTGGAAAATTTAAGGGAATAACAAGCAATATCTCCAAAATGGTTCACTCAACAACAAAAAAATGTATATGACATAAATTGTTTATTTTAACGCGATCTACATTTTTACTTTCTCTACTACATATAGTAAGTAGGGGAAGTATTGTATTCCACCCAAAAATTCGATACCGAGATTTCACCGGAAATACATGTTTTGAGACTCCCTGAATCCAAAAAAAAGCATTTTTGGAAACATGTCCGTGTGTGTGTCTGTGAACAGCATAACTCAGAAACGAACAGTCGGATAAACACCAAACTTGGTATTTAGGTTCAGTATCTTCCAGAGATGCGACACGAAGGTTTTCAAGAAAATCCCCCCACCCCAGAGTACCCTTTACATGGAAGATTTTTCGAAAATTTTAATTTTCTCAAAAATGGCTCTAACGATTTTGATTAAAATATCATATGTTTAAGATATTTTTATGAGAAATGAAATGTATATCTCGAATTTTCTGGGAATGTCTCGAAAACTGTTCTTCATTGTGAACGGCTTTTGCATAACTGGTAAACCATAAGAGATAGACAAAATGTTACTACACAAAAAATGTAGATCGCGTTAAAATACACAATTTATGTCATATACATTTTTTTTGTTGAGTGAACCATTTTCGAGATATTACTTGTTATTCCCTCAAATTTTTCAATACTTATTTTCTCAAATGGGAATTCGTTATTCATTTTTTTTTGTCTTGGATATGCAAAGAGTATTAATCTGTGGGAAAGGGAATGGTGCTGCACCTAGCAACCAGCTATTAAGAGATATGTATGTGCTTAAAGGCTACTGTATTTCCAAATTGCCCTTGTAAATATACATTCCCCTTACATCTACAACAAAATTAGCAATAAGATAGAGTCTGCAAATGTTTATTTCGATTAACATGAAGTAGATGGCGAATAAGCGTTTGTAAAAATAGTTTTTACAAGAGTAGAGAAAGTCATGTGAGTGTAACACATCAGATTTTTTTGTGTAGTAAAACTTTGTCTATCTCTTATGGTTTACCAGTTATGCCAAAGTCGTTCACAATGAAGAATACTTTTGGAGACATTCCCATAAAATTTGAGATATACTTTTCATTTGTCATGAAAATATTTTAAAAATATATTTTAATCAAAATTGTTAGAGCCATTTTTGAAAAATTTAAATTTTCGAAAAATGTTCCATATAAAGGGTAATTTGGGTGGGGGATTTTCGTGAAAACCTTCGTGTCGCATCTCTGGAAGATACTAAACCTAAATAGCAAGTTTGATGTTTATCCGACTGTTCGTTTCTGAGTTATGCTGTTCAAAGACACAGACACACACACACACACACGGACATGTTTCCAAAAATGCTTTGTTTTTGTTTCAGGGGTCTCAAAACATATATTTTCGGTGAAATCTTGGTATCGAATTTTTGGGTGGAATACAATACTTCCTCTATTTACTATACGTAGTAGAGAAAGTAAAAACCAAGGTTCAGAGTGGCTTTGGGACTTGAACTTGGGACCTGCAGAAAGCGAGCAATCTCAGTGACGGTCTATATTAGGTTGCTCCATCTTGGGTGCACGCTGAGAGCAGTGGAGAACTCTCACGACTTTGAGGAGTCTGCCTGCAGCACGTAGTACAGCTCGGCATTGGGAGCAAGGTTCGCGTCACGGTTGAATGAAAGAGAATGAAACGCAAGCACTTGTGCTATGACCTTCGCTTAGTGCGTATTGCCTATCACACCCACACCCCTCTGACCGGGCTCCGAGCACTGTAGCTGCGTACGTACGAATACCCTAATTCAGCCGAGCAGAGTTCGAACAGCTGGTCTAGAGGAACACTGCATTCTATTCAGAAACTTCGATATCCAAATTTCACTCCAAATACATAGTTTGAGGTCCCCTGAAATTCTTTAGAGAGAGAGAGAGAGAGAGAGAGAGAGAGAGAGAGAGAGAGCGTAAACGAAAAGCTGGATAAATAATGAACTTGGTATTTAAACTCGTTTTAAGGATATGAAGACTTTAAATTCCCTCAGCCCAAACTACTCTTTATAAGTAGCTTTTGGTTATTTTGAATGTTCTAAAAATGTGTTAAATTACCGTATGTTTAAGATATTTGGAAGACTAAATAAATAATAATAATAAATAGTTATTTACGACGATTCTTTTACAAGTCGAAAAATATTTCACGTTGCACAAGTTGCGCGCATAATTTATTTACAAACCATAACAGAAATTTACGATAAACAGTTTTGAGAAAACGAAATGAAAATATGTTGCGAGATTTAATTTACGGCCCTGTTGAGCATAAACAATTGAACAGCACTCACAGCATGTTTTTGACGTTTTAAAACTCCATAATTCTCGCCCTTGAAACTGTTTAGTTATACTGGTTTTTCTTTTTCTGTTTTTACTTTGGTTGATAAATATAGTGAGTTTTCTGCCTGTGAAGTTCTCTTCATTCTCAATGAATTTTGTATGATTTCTTATAACTGGCAAACCACAAGTGACAGGCAAAGTTTACTCAAAGAAAAAAGTAGATCTCATTTAAACACACAAATTAAGTCAAATTTTATAGCATCAACCATTTCCGAAATATTTGTTCTTGTATTAAAATATTTTATAGTTTTTAAAGTGCATGTAGCCACTCCTCCGTTTCTCGAGACGCCATACAAAGGGTAAGGAATTTCCAACCCAACATATAGCGACGCACTTTTTAAACATCTGACTATTACTTCAGTCTCCTGTCTCTCTCTTGAACCTACAACGAATATGTAACGAAACCATTCCTGAAACACTTATCATGAGGTAAAAAGAATAAGTGTATAGTGGGAAGAGTGGGTAAAAACGTCATGTGAATGTAACACTTCAGAATTTTTACTTTCTCTACTACGTATAGTAAGTAGGGGAAGTATTGTATTCCACCCAAAAAAGGTTTTCAAGAAAATCCCCCCACCCCAGATTACCCTTTACATGGAACATTTTTCGAAAATTTTAATTTTCTCAAAAATGGCTCTAACGATTTTGATTAAAATATCATATGTTTAAGATATTTTTATGACAAATAAAATGTATATCTTGAATTTCCTGGAAATGTCTCCAAAAGTATTCTTCATTGTGAACGACTTTTGCATAACTGGCAAACCATAAGAGATAGACAAAATTTTACTACACAAAAAATGTAGATCGCGTTAAAATACACAATTTATGTCATTTACATTTTTTTTGTTGAGTGAACCATTTTCGAGATATTACTTGTTATTCCCTTAAATTTTTCAATACTTATTTTCTCAAATGGGAATTCGTTATTCATTTTTACTTTCTCTACTACGTATAGTAAGTAGGGGAAGTATTGCATTCCACCCAAAAATTCGATACCGAGATTTCACCGGAAATATATGTTTTGGGATCTCCTGAATCTAAAAAAAGCATTTTTGGAAACATGTCCGTGTGTGTGTCTGTGTGTGTGTGTGTGTCTGTGTGTGTGTGTGTGTGTCTGTGAACAGCATAACTCAAAAACGAACAGTCGGATAAGCACCAAACTCGGTATTTAGGTTCAGTATCTTCCAGAGATGCGACACGAAGGTTTTCAAGAAAATCCCCCCACTCCAGACTACCCTTTACATGGAACATTTTTCGAAAATTTTAATTTTCTCAAAAATGGCTCTAACGATGTTGATGAAAATATCATATGTTTAAGATAATGTCATGAGAAATGAAATGTATATCTCGAATTTTCTGGGAATGTCTCCAAAAGTATTCTTCATTGTGAACGCCTTTTGCATAACTGGTAAACCATAAGAGATAGACAAAATTTTACTACACAAAAAATGTAGATCGCGTTAAAATACACAACTTATGTCATATACATTTCTTTTGTTGAGTGAACCGTTTTCGAGATATTGCTTGTTATTTCCTTAAATTTTCCAATACTTATACTTTTTCTCAAATACGTTATTCATTTTTTTATGTCCTGACATGCAAAGAGAATGGAATGCGCCGCATAGCAACCAGCGTTAAAATATTTGACTATCGCTTAAAAGCTACCATATTCCCCTTGCATCTAAAAGAAAATTACCAATAAGATTGACATCTTGATATCTCGATTAACATGAAGCATATGGAGAATAGGCGTTTGTAAAATTGGATTGTACAAGAGTAGAGAAAGTCATGTGAGTGTAACACATCAGATTTTTTTTGTCTTGGATATGCAAGAGTATTAATCTGTGGGAAAGGGAATGGTACTGCACCTAGCAACCAGCTATTATGAGATATGTATGTGCTTAAAGGCTACTGTATTTGCAAATTGCCCTTGTAAATATATATTCCCCTTACATCTACAAGAAAATTATCAATAAAATAGAGTCTGCAAATGTTTATCTCGATTAACATGAAGTAGATGGAGAATAAGCGTTTGTAAAAATAGTTTATACAAGAGTAGAGAAAGTCATGTGAGTGTAACACATCAGATTTTTTTTCTGTAGCATTAGCCGTTTTCGAAATATATATGACAGATACACATTGTCGTCCTCCGTGGTCTAGGGACATCATGCTTACCTCTAGTTCCCGAGGTCGCGGGTTGAAACCCGGCGGGGGGCGATGGAGGACGGGGTAGGAATCCTTAGCATGGCTTCCTTCGAAAAGGAAGTAAAGCCGGTGGTCCCGTGCCGTAGATTTACGGTACGTAGAAGAACCTCAAGCCTGATAAAGAGGCCTCTGAGCAAAATTTCCGGTCTTTGACGCCAAATATAGAATGTGACGCTAAGAGCCATAGCAGTATAAAACTCAATTTTTTCTTATACACGCTGGCTAAAAAATCTGATATGAATATTCACTAGACTTTCTATACTCACGACAAATGCTCATATTATATCCGTTATATATTATAAATTCATACATAACCTAATATGCTGCAATCACATGAACTTCTCTACTCCGCCTTCTAAAAACTATTCTTACCAAAGCTTATTACTTTATATACCACGTATACATAGTAGGTAGAGGAGGTTTTGCATTCCACCCAAATATCTGATACCGAGATTTCATCGCAAATACATGTTGGATAAAAGAAACATTTCTGCGCACATGTGTGATATCTGTGAACAGTGTAATCAAAAACAAAACGTCAGATAAATACCAAACTTAGTATTTAGGTTCAGTGTCATACAAAGTTGCTACACGAGGATTTTGAAGAAAATCCCCACCCCAAATTACCCTTTACATGGAACATTTTAGAAATCATTTATCTTTTTAAAAATGGCTCCAACGATTTTGATTAAAGTACCATATATTACATATATTTACATGACAAGTGCAATGTACATCTTGAACTGTCTGGGAATAACCTGTGAAGTCCTCTTCATTTGGAAGAAATTTTGTATAACTGGTAAACCATAGACGAAAACGTACTACACCAAAAATGTAGATCTCTTTAAAACACATAATTTATTTAAATAACTTTTTTGTGACATCAGCCATTTCCGAAATTTCCGTTATTAACGGTTCTAATTGTTCAATACTTAGCCATTCTCTTATAAGACTTGTCGATTTCAGCTGTTTCTTGAGATGTCATGGATGGAATATGGAATTTTAAGGCCAGGTGTAGCGTCGAGTTCTTGACTATCGCTGTTCCCTTTGTATCTATAACGAAATGTATGATGTAGCTATTTCTGCAAAGGTTTATCTCGATTAAAATGAAGTAGATGGGAAAATAAACCTTCGTAAATAATTTGTATACTCACTAATAAGCGATAAAGAGCAGAGAAAGTCATGTGAATGTAACACATAAGATTTTTAGTTATGCTCTTCGCATACCACGGACACACAAATGGACCATCTTCTAACAAATCTTTTTTTTTTTATTCAGCGGACCTCAAAATGTGTATTTTCAGTGAAATCTCGATGGAAAGCAATACTTTCTCTAGTTGCTACATAAAGGTAGGCAGTATACAAAGTAAAAATAGAAAAGATTTTTTCACATAAAGGATAGCTGAGTGGGCAAAATTTAGTATTTATCCGACTTTTCATTTTTTGAGTTACATACGCACGCATGACTTTTTGTTTTGTTTAGTTTACTGGCCCTCAAAATGTGAATTTCCCGCAAAATCTTAATGTAGAAGTTTCGCATGGAATACACTCCTTCCTCTACCTCCTATATGTAGGAGGTAGAGAAAGCAAAAAAGTGTACAAGGGTTGGTACACAAAATTTAACGACCTTGATGGATATTAACGATACTATAATAGGCCAGGTCATCTAGTGAATAAATGAATATTTATAATAGCATGATGCAGGAGAGATATTTTTGCAGACAAATGGAAGATGACAATGATGGCCAAGCACTGGACCGGACCGAGGAGTCCCAGCAACCAAACAAAACAACATCGACATGAAACAATCCGGTCGGACCGCATGCCACAGATTCTCCTACCTGCTAACTGGCGCGTTATATCTGCCTGCTTCCATATGTTAATTATATCGCCAACGTGTGATAAGGGAAAACGCTTTATCACATGGTTCCTTGTATCTGCTCTCTCAAGTCACTCAAATCTTCACTTTTTCCTTCATTAATACCCTATCATTTAAATATTTTTGTTTCATATTATCTGGAATTCCATATTTTTTCGTCTCCAAACTGTCAAATTGATATTTTCCGTACTCGACCACCAATATCCCTTTGACTGTTTAATCAATAACTTATCTAACTGTTAGCCCTGCAATGAGCATATGGCACATATGACTGCGTCCATGTCCTCCATGATACGCAGTACAATATTTAACCGATATATAAGTTATTTCGACATACTATGAAACAAAATATTGTACGTAACTGTGTAGGAAAGTGAGTTCTTTGAGGACTCGTCTCGATATTCCGCCTCAACTTCGCTTCGCCGTAAACATCTCACTCGTCCTGAAAAAAAGTCACTTTCCTACACAGTTAGGTAAATAACGATTACAAGTTTAATACACGCATTTTGAAACTTTACAGGAATTTACCATATTTGTCTGTTTCAGTTACATTTCTAAGACTGTGTTATTTTCCCTACTATGTACTTACAGTAAATACAGGCAGTATATGGCATTCCAATCAAAAATGCTATATCGAGATTTCAGGATAAATACGTGCTTTGAGGCATCCTGACCCCCCTCCAAAAAAAAAATTTCAGAATAAAATCCTTATGTGTCTGTCTATAATGTGTGTGTGTGTGTGTGTGTGTGTGTGTGTGTGTGTGTGTGTGTGTGTGTGTGAGAACAACAAAACTAAAAATGAAAGGTTCTATAAGTATCAAAGCGGTATTCAAGTTCAGTATCTTCCAAAGATGCGGCAGGAAGAATTTCAAGAACATTTCCCACCCCAAACTGCCCCTTACATGGAAAATTTTCGTTATTTTTTTTTATTTTCTTAAAAATGGCGCTAACGATTTTGTTTAAAATATTCTCATGACACATAACATTACATCTTAAATTTTCTGGGAACGGCCTGTGAACCCCTCTTCATTCTGAATGAGCTGTACAACTGCTAAACCTAAGAGAAATACAAAATATTTCTACACAAAAAAATGTAGATCTCGTTAATGCACATCATTTATATCAAAAACATTTTTGTGGCATTAACTGTTTCTGAGATACTTTTTGTTATTGGTTTGAAATTTCAAATACTTATATTGTTTCAATGCGGTAAGTCACTATTCGTTTTTCTTCGCGGTCATACAGAGAGCATGGAATTTCAGAGCGATCCCTTTTTACTTTCTCTACTACTATAGTAAGTAGGGGAAGTATTGTATTCCACCCAAAAATTCGATACCGAGATTTCACCGGAAATACATGTTTTGAGACCCCCTGAATCCAAAAAGAGCATTTTTTGGAAACATGTCTGTGTGTGTGTGTCTGTGAACTGCATAACTCAGAGACGAAAAGTCGGATAAACACCAAACTTGGTATTTAGGTTCAGTATCTTCCAGAGATGCGACACGAAGGTTTTCAAGAAAATCCCCCACCCCAGACTACCCTTTACATGGAACATTTTTCGAAAATTTTAATTTTCTCAAAAATGGCTCTAACGATTTTGATTAAAGTATCCTATGTTTAAGATATTTTCATGACAAATGAAATGTATATCTCGAATTTTCTGGGAATGTCTCCAAAAGTATTCTTCATTGTGTAAGCAATTTGCATAACTGGTAAACCATAAGAGATAGACAAAAGTTTACTACACAAAAAATGTAGATCTCGTTAAAAAACACAATTTATGTCCTATACATTTTTTTTGAGTGAACCATTTTCAAGATATTATTTATTCCCTTAAATTTTCCAATACTTATACTTTTTCTCAAATTCGTTATTCATTTTTTTTGTCCTGGTAATGCAAAGAGAATGGAATATTCCACATAGCAACCAGCTCTTAAAATATTTGACTATCGCTTAAAACCTACCAATTCCCCTTGCACCTACAAGAAAATTAGCAATAAGATTGACATCTCGATATCTCGATTAACATGAAGCATATGGAGAATAAGCGTTTGTAAAAATAGTTTGTACAAGTGTAGAGAAAGTCATGTGAGTGCAAGACATCAGATTTTTAAACAATCGAATCGCTGTAACTTGCTGTATTCTTCTTATACTACAACGAAATGTGTACATGTGTAATGAAAGTTTATCTGCATTAACAAGAAGTAGATAGAAGAACAAGTTCTTATAAGAGTAGTTTATAGAAGAGTGAGCAGAGAAAGTAATGTGAATGCAACATATATTTTATGCTATCTCTACCACGTACTTAGAAGGTAGAGAAGCAATTGCATTCCACCCAAAAATTCGATATCGAGATTTCAGCGGAAATACAAGTTTTGTGGCCCCCTGACTCCGAATAAAGCATTTTTAAAAGCGTCCGTGTGTGTACGTATGTATGAACAGCATAACTCAAAAACAAAAACTTGGTATTTAGGTTCGGTATTTTTCAAAAATGCTACACGAAGATTTTCAAGAAAATCCTCCCACCCCAAAGTACCCCTTACGTTGAACATTTTTCGAAAGTTTTTATTTTCTAAAACAAATGGCTCTAACGAATTTGATTAAAATACCATATATGAAAGATATTTGCATGAGGAATAAACTGTACAACTTGAATTTTCTGGGAATAGCCTGTAAAGTCATCTTCATTCGTATAACTGATAAATGTTAAGCAATAGACGAAAACGTACTACACAAAACATTAGATCCCTTTAAAACACACGACTTATACAAATAACGTTTGTGGCATTAGCCATTCATGAGATATCCGTAATTAATGGTTGGAATTGTTCAATAATTTTTCTTTTAAAGCCCTGTCGATTTTCAGTTGTTTTTCGCGGTCCTGGAAACAGTATGGAATTTTAAAGCCAGCGTATAGCGTCCAGTTGTTAAACATCTGACTATCGCTGTTCTCTTTGTATCTATAACGAAATGTGTAATGTAGCTGTTTCTGCAAAGCTATATCTGGATTAAAATGAAGTAGATAGAAAAATAAGCTTTCGTAAAAATAGCTTGTATACCCAGTAATAGACGATAGAGGGTGAAGAAAGTCACGTGAAAGTAGCACATCAGAACTCTTTTTCTTTACTGCTTTCCTATACTAAGTAGAGGAAGTATTCATTCCAGCAAATAATTCGATACCTGATTTCACTATGAATACACGTTTTGAGATCCCATGAATAAAAAACATTTTTGGAAAAAGGTTCGTGTGTATGGTGTGTCTGTGAACAACTTAACTCAAAACTGAAAACTTGGTATATCTGTAGGTGCAGCATCTTTCAACGAAGATGTTAAAGAAAATCCCCCCACCCCAAACTACCATTTACGTGGAAACATTTTCATTACTTTTGATCTCTAACGATTTCGATTGAAATACCATATGTTTAAGATATTTTCATGGCAAATAAAATGTATGTATCTTGAATTTTCTGGGAATAGCCTATGAAGTCCTCTTCATTCTGAACGATTTTGTACAGTAGGTAAACCGCAAGAAATAGACAAAATCTTACTACATACAAAAATGCAAGTCTCTTAAAGCACATAATTTATGTCAAATAAACATTTTCGTGTCTTTATCCGTTTCTAATATACTCTGTATTATTGGTTTGAATTTTCAAATACCTAACATTTTTTCGAGCGGTAAGTCGCTATTTGTTTTTTTCTCGTGGTCATGCAAAGAGCATAGAATTTCAGAGTCATCGCATAGCGATACGCTCTTTAAAATGCTGACTATCACGCTATCTACTCTGTCCTTCTTGTACTTACACTTGTGTAAATGTATAAGAAAGTTTATCTCGATTATCAGCAAACAGATAGAAGAATAAGCTTTTATAAGAACATTTTATAGAAGAGTGAGCAGAGAAAAACATGCGAATGCAACGCATCAGAGCTTTTTATTCAGGGGAGAATCAAAATATGTATTTCCTTTGAAAGCTCCATAGGTATAGATGTTTTGGAGGATGGCATACTTCCCCTACGTTGCTGCTGAAAAAGGGCAATAACCACAGAGTATTAAAGATGTGGAAACAGACAGTGGCCATTTATAGTGACGTGTGGAACAAATGAGAAATGTAAATGCACTGTTACGTGGCGGTGTGTTTGAATAACACAATGATACGAGGAATGTAAATCTGGCAACTTGTTCAGGCAGGGGACAAGATGAAAATAATAAAAATTCCGGCGACAGAGCCGTTCCGTTGTACCCTGGCCAACATAAAACACTCCTTATTTTTAGATAGTTATCCACGTGGAAATGTTCTGAAAATAGCCAGGCGTGCGTTCCCTTCCTCTAACTCCACTCTCCTTTCCAAAAACAGGCAATTCCAAACGGCATTTTGGAAATACCACCAAGTATTGTCGAGTTATCTATCTCAGGGGCTTGGCACATTCCTATGAAGATTAAATTCGTGCACCCTGGAAGAAATTCCCCTAGACCAGCAACTTGAAGTTCATTTCAGGATCCGCTTCAAAAGAACTACAATTTGGAAGCACTTGCAATCAAGACATGTTATCTAGCTTGAAATGGATTCTTTCAATGTATCATTACTGGTACGAAACTCTCAAATGATACGTAAATTCCTCGTGTAATGAAACTGAAATAGATAAATTACATTTGCATGCATGATGGATTTGCTATTGCCTCAACAACTGTTAGGTATATTGGTATAAGACGAAAACAACGGTAGAATTCGCTATTATAATCATCATCACAGCAGAAATCACTGTAAATATGTTTCTCATTTGTGTAGGTCACATATTGTGTACGTCATCGAACATGAACCAATCACCTACAAGAAGGTATCATCCAATTATCAACTATCGCTTCATCTGAGTCGATAGCTTTATGTCAACGGAAACTTCATTTAATTCTAATCAGGTTGCAGAATCTCTTTTGCAGTTACAGTACACTCGAGATTAATTGAGGTTAAGGAGTTGGAAAATATACATACATATATTTACTGTCTCTACTTCTTCCCTATAGCAGTTAGAGGAAGTTTTGTATTCCAGCCAAAAACTCTACCTCAGGATTTCACCAGAAATATATGTTTTGAGAGGATTCTTTTTATAAAAAGGTCCATGTATGTGTGTCTTTCTGTGCGTGCGAAAATTGAGCTTTATTTATGGACGCTCTTAACAACTATGGTTCTAAGCGTCCCATTCTATACTGGGCGTGAAAGATGGAAAATTTTGCTCAAGACCTCTTTGTCAGGCTTGAGGTTCCTTTATGTGCTAATCTACGACACGGGACCACCGGCTTTACTTCCCTTCCGAAGGAAGCCATGCTAAGGATTTTTATGCCCGAAAAAATCCATCGCCCTCCGCCGGGCTTGAACCCGCAACCTTGGGAATTGTGTGTGTGCATAACTCAAAAACGGAAAGTTGGATAAGTAGCAAACTTGGTATTTCAGTTCAGTATCTTCTAAAGATACGACACGTAGATTTCCAAGAAAATACCCCAACCTCAAACTAACTTTTACATGAAACATTTTTAGAAATGCTTTATTTTTTTCAAAAATTGCTCAAACGATTTTGATTAAAATATCATACATTAAAGTTATTTACATGACAAATAAAATGTATATCTTGAATTTTCTAGGGATAGCCTATGAAGTCCTTTTCATTCGGTAGTAATTTTGTATAATCTTGTATAACTAATAAAGAAGCGATAGGTGAAAACGTACTACACAATAAATTTAGATCTCTTTATAACAATTATTTCAAAAAAACTTTTGTGTGGCATAAGCCATTTTCGAGATATCCGTTATTAATGGTTTGGAGTGTTCAAGAGTTTTTGTCATTCTTAAAGTCCAGTCGATTTTCAGCTGTTTCTCGAGATTACACAGAAAGAGTACAGAATTTTGAGGCCAGCATATAACGTCCAGTTCTTAAACTTTTACTGTCGCTATTCCCTTTACATCTATAGGAAAATGTGCAATGTAGCTATTTCTGCAAAGGTTTAACTCGATTAAAATGAAGTAAAATAAACTTTTGTAAGAATAGTTTCTACAGCTATTAATAAACGATAGAGGGTTGAGAAATTCATGTGAAAGTAACACATAATTTTTTGTATCAGTGCGATGCTATTATCCAAGAGAAGCAAGACGTTAGCCAAAAAAAAAAATCCATGAAAAACTTTTTGAAAAAGTAATCCTATCATTTAATATTGCAATCGGTTTATGTTTTAATTAAACAGTATAAAGTATCCAATATAAATGTTAAGGAATTATGTTGTATAAACAATTAGCATACAATTTTAAGCCTTTTTTTCTCCTCATTTACGACTTAGCACATTTTATCCGTATTATCCGAGATAAGTCTCCGTACCAATTAGCTCGAATAATCGCGAGTCTACTGTACTTTTATGCACTGTAGGACAAATATAGTTATATGCAGTTCTGCAAAAATTTTGTACTCTATTTTTATAGTTTCTCATACTTCTGAGGTTAGGATTCACTTACTTCTGTTGGCACTAACTGTTTGTCATAAGACAGTCCTTTGTTTTTAAACAACAGAAGAGTTATTTAAAAGCGATTATTTATTTTATAACTAAACTTTACAATAATGTCTATTAGATAGTTTGCTACAGTTTACCGTGGAACAGTTTGAATAAATGGACCTACTGATTTTGAATTTCCTTATATTAAATTCTTACGCCAATGCCTCGCTTGGTATTCGTGTTCTTCATCGTCACTTAGTGTCCGACCTTAAAACAATTTTATGTGCTCCATAATCTGAAATTTTGCCATTTTCTAGAAGCTTCGTTTACGGTCTATTTTACCCGCCACGTAATGAGCAGTGCCCATATCTCTATCCAATTTGGACGCAGCTGGCAAATTCTCGTTTGCATTTATAATTTACTGTGAACGAAGCCAATTCGGGTCGCCATGGCAACCGAAGTGAAATAAACAGTTTACCACTTTCCCTCAACTAGAAAATATAGTTTTATGGTGTGCGACATGTACATCACCTTTCTTTGCCCATAGCATCTCAAAGCGACTTAATATTCGTGCAGAAAGCTTATTTTTCTATTCTTTCCCTTCTTTTGTCATGTTAGTATTATGTTTGTATTGGTATTCTTTGTCAGAGGGCAACAAGTTTTTGCAAAAAGAATTACATAAAAAATCTGATGTGTTACACTCACATGACTTTCTCTACTCTTGTGCAAAATATTTTTACAAACGCTTATTCTCCATATGCTTCATGTTAATTGAGATATCGAGATGTCAATCTTATTGCTAATTTTCTTGTAGATGCAAAGGGGAATATGGTAGGCTTTAAGCGATAGTCAAATATTTTAAGCGCTGGTTGCTATTTGGCGCATTCCATTCTCTTTGCATGTCCAGGACATAAAAAAATGAATAACGAAGTTGAGAGAAAGTATAAGTATTTGAAAATTTAAGGGAACAACAAGCAATATCTCGAAAATGGTTCACTCTACAAAAAAAATGTACACGACATAAATTGTGTATTTTAACGCGATCTACATTTTTGTGCAGTAAAATTTTGTCTATCTCTTGTGATTTACCAGTTATGCAAAAGTCGTTCACAATGAAGAATACTTTTGGAGACATTCCCAGAAAATTCGAGATATACATTTCATTTGTCATGACAATATCTTAAACATATGATATTTTAATCAAAATCGTTAGAGCCATTTTTGAGAAAATTAAAATTTTCGAAAAATGTTCCATGTAAAGGGTAGTCTGGGGTGGGGGATTTTCTTGAAAACCTTCGTGTCGCATCTCTGGAAGATACTGAACCTAAATACCAAGTTTGGTGTTTATCCGACTGTTCGTTTCTGAGTTATGCTGTTCACAGACAGACATACAGACACACACACACACAGACATGTTTCTAAAAATGCTTTTTTTGGATTCAGGGGATCTCAAAACATGTATTTCCGGTGAAATCTCGGTATCGAATGTTTGGGTGGAATACAATAGTTTCCCTATTTACTATACGTAGTAGAGAAAGTAAAAAGAGGTACGAAGAAACTTTCCTTCACGTAATACAAAATTTATTATACTCAGAAGGTTGAGAGGATATCAGTTGTTTACAAAACAAGACGAAATATTACGTTTGCCACAATATATTTTCTATTTATAAGACCTTTTGTTTTTCAGCCAGTTGTTTAGATATAAAGCACAGACAAACATGTCGCACAGAACTTTTTCCAAACGCGTTTTACAGATACGAGGAAAGTTTTTGAAAAAACGAGCGAAGCGATATTCTGTTTGTCACACAAATAGGTACATATTTCACGTTGTATTTTTTTGAAAATATAAAATACTAAAACAACACTGCCTTTATGGAAAGATGTGATCAGTTTGCGTTGCCAAAGTAAAGTGCTACTATGATGGATTCCAGTTAGCGCAGTCATTCCGAAGACCGCGATAATTAACACACACAGAACTCAGCTATTTTATCAACGATGCATGATAAATAATAAGTAGAAACAGGCAAAGTATGAAATTTCATATTCTAAACCACGCTAGTTATCGTTGTGGGAGTAAGAGTTTTTACATTTAACAGTGTATAAAATTCAATGCATGTGACAAAAAATGTCATCATATTTTGGTGAAATGGTCATATTTTACGAACATCTTGCTATTCCTTCATATTTTGTATAATTAAACAACTTTCAAGGGTAGCAATGAAGTGGGCACTCCATATATTCTATTAGGGCAGTTTACTGTGAAAAACATTTAGAAAACCTAAACCACTCTTTCCAAGAAACGCATTTGGAAAAACTCACACATCTTTTCCAATAAATCGGGTAGAGATGAGAAAATGTAGCGTTTCCTCTATGTGAAATAACATGCGAAATTAAACTCCCTCCTCAAGAATATAGTCTTTTATTTTCACGAATTGGTGATTTTACTGGCATGTTGTAATCAGTATTGAACACGGACAAAGCAACCAGTATCTTGTTTTTGTTTTTCTTTCTTTCTTTTTCTTCTAAACTCAACGGATTCACAAAGATTAAAATATATAAACGGCATGCAATTTGTTGTATTTCATCTTCTTTAATTGATTACCCTTCTCTTTGGAGGGCTTGTAAGCCAGTGCCTGTATCAGTAGCCTGTTGAGGGGCAAGCAAACTCTGGATGGGTGACCACCCAGTGCCTGTATCAGTAGCCTGTTGAGGGGCAAGCAAACTCTGGATGGGTGACCACCCAGTGCCTGGTATGCCAGCGAAGAAGAAAGAAATGAAATGTTCTGATGAAAGGGGTGATACCAAAGTTTGCGGATCAATACAGCATTCCCCTAACGATCCAGGAAAACTGCGAAAAAACCTTTGGTCAGATTGGGCGGCCCCGGGACTTTGAACCCGAGACCTCCCGATTGTAGGCCACAGACATTACTGTCTGAGCCATCCCGCTCGCTATACGTCGTATTTATTTCATTTGATTTTTTATTATCAAATATAGACAAAAATCTATGTCTATTTTTACTTTCTCTACTACGTATAGTAAATAGGGAAACTATTGTATTCCACCCAAAAACTCGATACCGAGATTTCACCGGAAATACATGTTTTGAGATCCCCTGAATCCAAAAAAAGCATTTTTGTAAACATGTCCGTGTGTGTGTGTGTCTGTGTCTGTGAACAGCATAACTCAGAAACGAACAGTCGGATAAACATCAAACTTAGTATTTAGGTTCAGTTATCTTCCAGAGATGCGACACGAAGGTTTTCAAGAAACTCCCCCACCCCAGACTACCCTTTACATGGAACTTTTTCGAAAATTTTAATTTTCTCAAAAATGGCTCTAAAGATTTTGATTAAAATATCTATACATGTTTAAGATATTTTCATGACAAATGAAATGTATATCTCGAATTTTCTGGGAATGTCTCTAAAAGTATTCTTCATTGTGAACGACTTTTGCATAACTGGTAAACTATAAGAGATAAACAAAATTTTACTTCACAAAAATGTAGATGGCGTTAAAATACACAATTTATGTCATACACATTTTTTTGTTGAGTGAACCATTTTCGAGATGTTGCTTGTTATTTCCCTAAATGTTTCAATACTTATTTTCTCAAATGGGAATTTGTTATTCATTTTTTTTTGTCTTGGATATGCAAAGAGTATTAAATTGTGGCAAAGAAAATGGTGCTGCACATAGCAACCAGCTATTAAGAGATATGTCTATGCTTAAAGGCTACTGTATTCCTACATTGCCCTTGCAAATACAAAACAAGGGGAACATAGTAGGCCTTAAGCGATAGTCAAATATTTTTAGAACTGGTCGCTATGTGTAAAATGTAATTCTCTTTGCATGTCAAAAGATCGTTTCTGCAAATGTTTATCTCGATTAATATGAAATAGATGGAGAATAAGAGTTTGTAAAAATAGTTTGTACAAGAGTAGGGAAAGTCATGTGAGTGTAACACATCAGATTTTTTTATAAACTAATGAAGTGAACCCGTTCTAAACCCTTAAAGTATAAATTGTTTTGGTTTTAAAATATATATTTCATAATATTTTCGCAAATTTTTCTTCATATTTTGCCGTCTCTAATAATAAGGTATTAAGTATTATTGTGTAAGCTGGCAACTCTGTTTATTTTACAGAATTTATCAAACCTATTCTTTATGGGTGACTTCGCACTTACTTTGTGAAACACATTAGTCGCGCAGAAGCGCTTATTTCCAGAGAAATCGATATATGGCTTCTTTACATAGATCGCAACACATAATCTACCTTAGGTAAACAACGGCAAGAACTAAAGATTATGTTTTAAAATTCACATTTATTTAAATGTTTCCCTCCTTACACTTATTTTCACTTTCTCTACTTCCTGTAGTAAGTAGGGAAGTACTTATTGCATTCCCCCCAAAATTTTGATGTCAAGATTTCACGGGCAATATATGTTTTGAGGCCCACTGAAGCCAAAAACGCATTTTTTATAAAATTGTCCGTGTGTGTCTGTGAACAGCATAACTCAAAAGCATTTAAGTTCAGGGAGACTTTCCAAAAAATCTTCCAATCGAAACTATTCTTTACATGGAAGATTTTTCGAAAATTTACATTTTCTCAAAAATGGCTCTAACGATTTGATTAAAATACAATATATTAAAGATATTTACATGACAAATAAAACGTATATCTTGAATTTTCTGGGAGTAGCCTGTGAAGTCCTCTTCATTCGGAAGGAATGTTGTATAATCTTGTATAACCGGTAAACGTTAAGCTATAGACGAAAACGTATTACACGAAAAATGTAGATCTCTTTAAAGCACACAATTTATTTCAAATAACTTTTTGTGGCATCAGCCATTTCAAGATATCCATTATTAATGGTTCGAACTGTTAAATAATTAGGCATTCTTTTAAAGTCCATCAATTTTCAGTTGTTTCTTGCGATGTCATGGAAAGAGTATGGAATATTTTAATATGTAGTATTTTAATCAAAATCGTTAGAGCCATTTTTAGAACATCGACATTTTCGAAAAATGTTCCATGTAAAGGGTAGCCTGGGGGTGGGGGAATTTTCTTGAAAATCTTCGTGTCGCATCTTTGGGAGGTACTGAACTTAAATACCAAGTTATGCTGTTCACAGGCAGACATGCACACACATGCACCGTTTTCTAAAAATCTGATGTGTTAAACTTACGTGACTTTCTTTACTCTTGTGCAAATTATTTTTACAAACGCTTATTCTCCATATATTCCATGTTAATCGAGATAAACGTTTGCAAAAACTATTCGACCCTTTAATAATAGATATCTCAGAAACGGCTTATACCACACAAAAAAAATTTAAATACATTGTGTGTTTTAACAAGCTCTACATTTTTTTGAAGAAAATTTTTTTCTATCTCTTACGGTTTACCAGTTATGGAGGACTTTTGCGGACATTCCCAAAAAATTCAAGATATACATTTTATTTGTCATGAAAATATCTAAACATGTATAGACATTTTAATCAAAATCTTGAGTCATTTTTGAGAAAATACAATTTTCGAAAAATGTTCCATGTAAAGAGTAGTCGGGGGGGGTTGAGGGATTTTCTTGAAAATCCTCGTGTCGCATCCTTGAAAGATACTGAACCTAAACATCAAGTTTGGTATTTATCTGACTTTTCGTTTTTGAGTTATGCTATTCACAGATACACACATGAACCTTTTTCTAAAAGTACTTTTCTTTTTAATCAGGAGGCCTCAAAACATACATTTCCGGTGAAATCTCGGTATCGAATTTTTGGGTGGAATGCAATACTTCCCCTACTTAGTATACGTAGTAGAGAAAGTAATAAACTTTCATAAGAATATTTGTATGTATATATATATATTGTGATAACATTATTGCAAACGTAATATGTTTTTACGTAAATTATTAGAACTTGAAGATCTTATATTGTGCTGCTTTTGTTTTGTTTGGTTATATAATTTTTAACTGCCCCACGTATGGGAGCCAATTTGTAACGGTATTACTTACAAATGTTCGTTTACATCACGTGTTGAAGCCATCTTGTGACGTCATTCATTTGTTTGGTTTGTAGCTCCATCTAGTGTTAGCAATTTGCGTCAGTATTAGCTTTTGTTTGATTTCATTTCAAATGTCCTCCGGCTAGCTATTATCCTGTTGGCTTGGGCACGTATCTCTATACAGGTTGTGTAAACGGAAAGGAATCTTTTATCCAAAAATTACACTGATGAAGAAATTTGTTTTACACATTTATTGTCGAACACGTTAACTATCACTTTTACACATTGATCTAGATACTCGCCAAACTGAAACTGTTATAATAACTTCTTACTGATCACTTTTAATCAACGTACTTCAACCTTTTGTATAATTAACTTTACCATATTTTAGATCTTTCATAATTCTGCTGCGCGTAACTTGTGAATCTATATCCGATGTATGACGAACTAATACTTTCGACGAACTGACTGACTGAAGACGACGTGTAGTGTACACAGATTTTTGATGAACTGCGCAAAATACGACGTGTAATGTATGAATGCTTTCGGCGAACTGAAGGACTGACTGACTTTACCTCCAACCTACCTTATTTATACTCCCTCGTCCAGATACGCCTAAAGATTATAACTGAACTGCTATTGGCTAATAAAACGCGCCAACATTAGCGTCTATTTTAATATCCAATGAAAATTATGAATACATATGCTTTAGGGAGAACACATTCCAGAAGTTTCTACCGAAAACGCGCCAACATTACGTAACTTCCTCGTTTCCAATAATGATAAACAGCTCACCTCCCCTCTCTGCATTATTGCACCATTATTGACAGTTTCAGTAAGGCCGTATAAACTTATTTCCCAATAATAATTACAATTAATAAACATCTGAAATCAATGTCACATAAAAATGCATATTCATATTACAATCATTATTTACATTTAAGTAATTTGTGATACAAATTACTGCATCAATATATATTAATAATGATAGAGGGCAGAGAAAGATCATGTGAATGTAACACATACGATTTTTGCGTTTCAGTTTTCAACAATACATGCATTATCCCGTCAACATAGCATACAATACATACAAATTCAACTAAACGACATTTTAGGTTACTTTTGGTGAAAACATTGGTTAAAAATAGCAGGCTTTACAATAATTCGTGCTTTTTATAATGCCACAGATATACTTGTATCTATATTTTGTTTTACCAAGTCATGCAGTACCCACTTTTTGCGCATTTATTGCGTCTATTAGGCGATAACCAATCTGGATTCGACACATGTGTTGATTTGTATTTAACCTAATATTTTCATGTGTGTATGCATACTCATATTGTAATACATCTTAAAATGGTGTTACAAATACTTATGAATGCTGGAATGTTTGCCTACCTTAAGTAAATACAGAAGGGACGAGTATAAGATATTTTCTAACCAAACAAGATTCACAAAGTCCCCTGAAACCCCCGCCGTGGCCTGCCTCGTGTTTGACACTCGCGGTAATCTCTTCAGACGTAACACATGCAGCGTGACATACCTTGCGCGTGGTCTTCCTCAGTCGCACACACACATAACCTCACCTCTCCCTTGCTTCACATTGCCCGCACACAAACTGACTTCTACTTGCTTCTACTCTTGCTGTTGGCGGGCATGTGGCGAGACCGCAGGCTGGCCGCGCATGCTCAGTGACGCTCTCAGATTTTCAATTATTTAGCAATTGAGTACATCTGTTATACACCCTCAATATGCAGGTTTCCGAGTCGATTTCCACCCCAATATTATTGTAATTTACTGTCCGGTGAAGAGGGTGAACAACCAAGTACAACATATCTATCCATCAGGTGCAACAGTCAGATGACTACCCATTATTTATTTCCATAGTTATTCTACGTTTGCATACAAAGGCTTATTTTTGCATTTACACACACATACACATATATAGTTTTTCTATGATAAATATTTGCTAGAAAACAGTCAACTGTTGAAGAAGAGGTTGATAAATGCTAGCCTTCATCTCGTTGCCATGAGAGCCGAGGGTGCTAAGGCACGAACACGTGAACGGGAGGTTTGCGGTTCAAATCCCGCCAGGACTGTCCTCCCTGACAGGGCTTTACCAGGTTATCCTCAATCTTCATAACTGCCAAATGCCGTGGAGGTACCTACCTTAAACTTAGGCCTGAAACGTTTCCTTCCCAAATTTCCTTTCTCAGTTATCATTTCATTTCATGTACCATCATTGTCCACCGCCTGTGATGCCGTATGTAGTAAGAACGGGCATTAAACACTATTTAAAAACAAAAGAATGGTTACCTAACATCTCAAAGTGTATCCCTTGAAATATTTAAGAAGGTAAACAATAGCACTGAATATCTTAATGTTTAATGCCACAAAAATAAGGTTATTTTTAATAAACTGGATGTTTTAATTTATTCCAAATTTTTCCTTTTCATTTTTACCATTTCTAAAACTTACATTGGTAGGCAGAGGAAGTATTCATTCCACCCAAACGTTCGATATCGAGATTTCACCGGAAATATATGTTAAAATTCTATATGTATGTATGTTAACAGCATAATTTAATGACGAAAACCGACACAGGTAGCCGAGGCCGTCAAGGCACGGACGCGTAGACGGGAGGTCTGCAGTTCAAGGACCGTCCTCCCTAACTGAGGTTTTATCCAGGCTTTCCTCATTCCACATAACCGGCAAATGCCAGGGAGGTACTCTAAACTTAGGCCTGTAACCAAATCCTTCCTAAATTTCCTTTCCCAATTTTCACTTCATGCATCACCGGTGTCACCACCTGTGGTACCGTGTGTAGCAAGAGCGGTCGTTAAATATTCCACAAAAATTTGTGTTACATTTACACGACTTTATCTTCTATCCTTATTAGTGGGTATACAAATTATTCTTACGAAAGTTTATTTTCCTATCTATTTCATTTTAATCGAGATAAACATTTGTCGAAAGAGCTACATTACATATCTCGTTATAGATGCAAAGGGAACAGAGATAGTCAAATGCTTAAGAACTGGACGCTATAGACTCCGTTAGTCTGACGTCAGAGCTAGCCGTTGCCATGGAGATCGCCATCTTGCTTTCTAAACAACATTGATTCTACAGTGAGGTTTTGGAAGTCTTAAATGTAACTATTAATGTTTAGCGTAATTGCGTTGTAATATATTGCTTTCAATTACTTTGGGCAGAGGCAAGGTGTTTCGAATAGCTGAAGCAGGGCCAAGAGCGTTTCTCTCGCATGGGTTATGTGTTTTGTTCCTGACTGCAAACACTATAGTGAACTCCAGTCTAAAAACTCCCTAGATAAGTCCGCCCCCTTTTTTTTAATAAGATGATCATTCAACCTGACTTAAGTCTTTATACCTCCAATAGAATTTAATTACACCACATTTGCTTACAGCTACAATTATTTCTATTCATTAATTACATTTTTAAGCAAGTGTGCATTGCTGAACTTACATTTCAATTATTGAGGTTAAGTTAGGTGTGCTTTAGTAGTATTAAACGAAAATAATCACTTATGAAGAACCACCTGTTTTCACAGATACTCTCTTTATACTTTGTTACATTATCTACCACCCTTGATTGTATTACATTACACTTTTATACTTTATTATGTCACCTAACACCCTTACAGCTTGGGCAAACAATACACATGTACGCATAAAAGCTATTTTTATTGTTTTCGTCAAAATTTGGCATTTACTCTACAAAAAAACAGTTCAAATTGTTATATTTTTACTATATTTAAATACGTTAAGCGACATTCCTCACCGGGGCATAAAATAAAGTTTTACCCTATGGACATTTATCCCAAACATATGCAACTGTGAGGTTAGTTCGATATGGACTCTACGCTTTTATGTTGTCTATGGGTACTAAAACATTTACGTAATATTACTCATTTTCATTTGTAGGACAAAATATATAAAAGTATTCCTTAGTTATACTACATTGTAAGATTTATTTTTCATGCTGGCTTGAACCTGGCCTCGCAAATAGGAAATTTCTCCATCATATGTCACGACTAAGACGTGATTAGACTCAACAGCGTCTTTACCTTTCTTTGCCAGTCTCAATTCGTCTCAAAATATGCTATTATTTCACTCAGTTTCACAACCATGTTATAGCGTAATGCTCACTTAAGGCGGCTATATTTACACTATAATTATTTAATAACCATTAACACTAATAATAACTTCTACACGGTGTAAGTATAACTGTATTCCTAACAATGGTGTTTATCTAGAATTGATAAATAATTAATGTACACTTTTCAAAATAACATTCTCCCAAAGCAGTAGACAAATATACAGCATAAACTGCATAGCAACCAGTTGTTTGGAAAGAAAGATAGCCTCCTAGCAACGGCTAACGTCATCACTAATGGAGTCTATACGCTGGCCTTAAAATTCGTAGTTTCCATGGCATCGCGATAAACAAGTGAAAAATAATAGGACTTTAAAAAAATGGCTAAGTATTGAACAATTCGAACCATTAATAACGGATATCTCGGAAATGGCTGATGCCGCAAAAGTGTTATTTGAAATCAATTGTGTGTTTTAAAGAGATCTACATTTTTTGTGTGGTATATTTTCGACTATCGCTTAACGCTTACCAGTTATACAAGATTGCACAAAATTATTTCCGAATGAAGAGGACTTGAAAGGTTATTCCCAGAAAATTTAAGATATACATTTTATTTGTCATGTAAATATTTTTGATATATGGTATTTTAATCAAAATCTTTAGAGCCATTTTTAGAAAAAAAAACAATTCGAAAAATGCTCTATATAAAGTTTGAGGTGAGAGTTTTTTATTGCAAATGCTTGTGTCGCATCTTTGGGAGGCACTGAAAACGTAAATACCAAGTTTGGTATTCATCTGACTTTTCGTTTTGTTCACAGACACGCAGACACGCACGGACCTTTCCCTAAACATGATTTTTGGATTCAGGGGCCTGAAAACATGTATTTCCGGTGAAATCTCGGTAACGAATTTTTGGGTGGAATGCAATCCTTCTCTACCTACTTGGTACGTATAGAGAAAGTAAAATGAATGACGAAAAGTCATATGTATTCACGATACAATTTCTATATTGAGTTGTTGGGTGGAATAGAATATACTTCCTCTACACACTATAGGTAGACGGTAGGGAGTGTAAAAAGATTCCCTCTCTTTGCGCATAAACAAAAAATAAATATTTTAAATAATTACGAGATTTGATCAAAATTCAAAAAGTTGTGAACACGAATCAAAACGACCATATTACGATGAAGCCAGACTAAACTAGAACCAGTTCAGAAAGAGGGTCAGTATGCCTGTTTTATCACGTTATGCAATGCAGGTACGCCACTGCGTGTGGACTTATGGGCTCCGACCTGTCTACAGCCCTGATAAAGGATTCATATGATCGATTCGAAACAACACGCGAAAACAGTTGACATTTCGATAAATATAGACGGTAGCCTACATCACAAAGACGGGGAAAGTGTGTAACATACAGATTACTGCTAATTAAATTCTCGTTCAAGGAGCAAACTGTGGGTCGTGACCCCTCAAAGAGACGCGATGTGTACAGAATAAATCTTACACAAATCAATCACAAAAAGTCTCATGTATGACACTTACACGATTTTCTCTACCCCTTATTTGTAGTAGCTAGACTTTCAGTATTCCACTTCAAAATTTATATCCACATTCTACCGAAAATATACGTTTTGAACTCTCCTAAACCCAAGAAAAAAATAAAGAAGAAGCTGATGTGTTACATTCACATACTTTCTCTAACCATTTATTTTTATATAGCTTCTACAGACTGTTCTTACGAGCGCTTATTTTTCTATCCTCATCATGTTATCGAAATAAAGCTTGCAGAAATAGTTTCGTTACAAATTCTGTTGCAGGTACAAGGAGATAGAGGAACATCTTTCAACTTTCTTCATTTGATAACGCTCTGATTCCAGGTGACTTCAATTACACTTTTAGAGTTGTTCAAAGTTCATCTGGTGATTTTGACTGTCCTTTAATTCGATACTTATCGTCGTGTAACATTTATGTTTTAAACGATGGATCTCCCGCAAGAATTGGCAGATATGGTCAGAACGATTCCTTCCCTGATTTAGCGTTTGTTTCAGATTCATCAAATAACTCTACTGAATGAGAAGTAACCTCTGACATTCTAGGTAGTGACAATTTCCCGATTAATGTCAATATAAGAAATAGTAGACTAATATTCTTGAGAATGTCAAATTTCGCCAGTTAAACACAGAAAGAAATCAATTCAGGTCTTCCTTATGTCTGCACTCCAGAATAAAGAGACTGTTTGATGAAGCTGAATATTCCTTCCAGTTCATCTATGATATTATGAATTTATATATGGACACCTTTCATCCTCTTGTTTCGCAGTCAGGAAGAAAGATTATTAAAAATCCTATATGGTGGACAGTGGAATGTAATAAAGCCATAACTGTTCGGAGAAAGGCCATTCCATCCTTTCAGAAATGTAAATCCTTAGAAATTATTTAATTTTAAAAAACGCTACAGCTTCTGCTAGAAGAATAATCCAAGAATCCAAAAGATCAGGTTAGATCAAATTCTGTAATCAGTTATCGCCTGAATTTAAACCTACAGTTACTATACGGAAAACGTGGTTTACTAAAAGGGACAATTCAAATAAATCTCCTATTGATGATGATATTAAACTTCAGAATAAGTTCTTACACAATCTTATCCCTAAGTTTCTTTAAACACGTTTGACTATCTGAAAAGTATTCTCATAAGCCTCCGTTTGGCCATGAACTAACTTAATTTTTTATTGAACCTTTCAAATTAGCAGAAATGGAGAGTATTATCAAAGGACATAAAGATTCAGGCCAGGACCAGATGAAGTCACATATTTAGTGATTCAGCTCCTACCATCTGAATATTTAGATCTACTAATTAAAGGTTATACAAATATTCTAATAAAAGGAGTTATTCCAGAAATTTGGAAGCATTTTTATATTGTTCCAGTGCCTAAACCTAATAAGAATTCAAGAAATATATTCAAGGCTTTTGGCCTAAGGAGCAGGAGCAGGTTTTAGGCCAGGATATGGAACAGTGAACAACTTAAGCCATCAATCTCCATGGACAAACTTTCCGCTTTTCAAAAGAAACAGATGATCCAAGGTTTAAGGCATTGACACGATATATCTCAGGCCTATGATTCTGTTCAGCGATATTTATTGATAATAAACCTAATTAACTCATAACTCCTTCAAGATATAATCCATATAATATATAATATTTTATCAAAGTCATCTCCTTTAATACCAGATTCAATAAATCAGTAATCAGGCAATCTTCAGTGGGACTTCCCCAGGGATCTGCATTCAGCCCAATTGTATATGCTATTTATATTTCTCACCCTCATACTTGCTTTAATAAGACTTTTAAAGTTTTGTCTTATGCAGATTACCTTATGGTTTTTCCATGTACATCTCACAAAAAGCTCCTGGAAGATAAATTGGATTTTGAAATCCCTCTGAAGGATGTTATACGCTTTTTTAATGACTTGGGTTTGGAAGTAAACTTCTCGAAACCTGAATGGATTATATTTAAAAAAAAAAGGAAAGCCTTCTTCTGATTTAAGATTATCTTTTGGAAATAAACGTCTTGTTCCCAAATATTCTATAAAAGTTTTGAGAATTACTCCGGACTTTAACCTCTCTTGGAAACCCCATTTTGAAAATATTATTACTAAATTAAACACCAGATTCAATATCTTCAGCTTTCTTATTGGAAAGATTGGGGTGTTCATCCGTTAGCCTTGATGACCCTTTTCAATAACATCGCTCGTTCGATTGGCAAATACGGCTGCATTATATTTCACAAATTACCTGTTCTTCCAATGAATAAAGTGAATTAGTCACTGTAAAAAATTTCAGAAATCATTTTGGGAATATCAGACAATTCAGAGACGCAATCCACTTTAAATGGAGTTGTATTTATCCCATTATCTGTTCAGCAAAAAATTCTTGCATGCAGTTCATCGGCAAACTCAAGACATATTGTATATCTGCCTAAAATGTATTCGACACTCCCTAACGACAGGTTGCAATCAAGATAACGTCTATGATATATCTCTATTCTTCTCCTGGTAAAAGTTTAATAATATTTTGAATATTACAACTACTCCTCGCCACCCTCAGTTTTGTGCAGATTGATTTATTCATTTTACAACTTCGATATAGACATTGATTCATTTGAAAAATCTTGTGATTTCCTCATTTCGAACACGTTGTCCGAATATACTGTAAAGTATCCCATTCAAAATTGGAGCTGGTTTCTTACTGATGGATCTAAAGACAAGTCACATGGTGTTGGAGCTGCGTGTTGGCATCAAAATCTTAACCTTCATGCATTAATACAGTTAAATCACCGTTGGTGGATTTATTCTGCCGAAACTGTTGCTATCAGAGCTGCCATTTTTTTTAAATTAGAAAGACAAAAATTGAAAAACACTATCACATTCAAGATGCTAAAAGTGTTGTATGTAAGTTAATGAAATCGGAATCTTAAAAAATCTGAACCTTTTAGAAATCGAAATAAAATGTCTTATTTACAAACATATACTGAAGGTATTTCTATAGAACTTGGTTGGATCCTTGGCCACTCAAAATTCTAGGACATGGCAAAATGGACTCATAAGAAAATCCTACGAGAGATTCAGGAATCATTGCCAATATTCAGTTACCTATTAATGATGGTCTTAGGACCATAACGGATGAAATGTTTCATAACTGGAGGCCCTACGTCCACCAATCCAGTAGTTAATCACAGCAATAATATTATTCCATGGTTTAAATACTTCAAGACAATTTGTCCATACTTTCAAGAATGAGGTTGGGAATTGCACATGCACCTACTTTTCTACACAAAATTGCTAAAAGAGACTCTCTTATGTGTAATTGTGGCAGCTATGGTAACTAAGAATTATCTTTTTGGATGTGTCAACCACGATACTGAAAATCAACTACATATTACAGGCACTGTATAAAATAGGTCTTCCTGATTCTATCAAAATTAGTAATGCTATAAAAATGGTACAGCTAAAGTCTTCAAAATCATATTACAACATTAAAAATAATAAAATTAAAATTTAAATAACAGTTTCTTATTAATTTTTGGTACTTAGCTTAAATATATCCTCACAGTGAAAGTCAGGCGCTAATGGAACTTTTGATTCAAGGCGTCTTCAAACAAGAAAACAACATAGAGGAAACCTGCGGATAGCGGTAGAACAGTGTTCAAATACCGGCTCTGGCATTGGATTTTTCAGTTGACTCTATATTAAAAATTTTCCAAGACCAGGCTAAGGTCTCTAAAAAGTTTAATTAATTTCAATTAATTATAGATAATAATTAAAAATAAAACATATTCCAAGTTAATTTTGTTTTTTCTGTAAATGTACACAACTATATTGTACAGAGTATTGTGCAGTGGAGTTTCCTTAATAAAAAAAAAAAGCGTGACATAAGTGGAATGTAACACACAAATCAAACAAATGAAATGTCGGATGCATGCAGGCAGCTGTGTAATATTAATGACGAATATTCAACTTACACTTATGGAATGTTTGCTACCGGAGCAAACGCCTTCATGTCGGAGTCTACTTTCGTGATGATTCGCTTATTTAGCTCTGTCGTACATATATGTACCTACTTATCCTTCTTTTTCCTCTGTCATGCACAAGTGCCTGAATTGGGGCTTTCCACCGGCCCTTCAGAACAATGCCCGCGCAACAAACCCGCTATATACTGGCCTTGAAATCCCATTATCTTTCCATGGAACTGCCTGAAACTACTGCCATCCTCCGTCGTATAGTGGTTACCATGCTAGCCTCTAGTTCCCGAGGTCGAGGGTTCAAACCCGGCGGAGGGCATGGCTTCCTTCGGAAGGGAAGTAAAGCCGGCGGTCCCGTGTCGTAGATTTACGGCACGTAAAAGAACCTCAAGCCTAATAAAGAGGCCTCTAAGAAAAATTACCGATCTTTCACGCTCAATATAGAATGGGACGCTAAGGACCACAGCAGTTAAAGAGCGTTCGTAAATAAAAAACCGAAACAACTGAACAGCGACAGCAATTTAAGAAAATGACAAAATGTTCAAAATTTGAAATCAACAATAAGGCATATCTTGGAAATTACTGATGGCACAGAAAAAATGATTTGAAAAAAATTGTGTATTTTAAACAGTTCCACATATTTTGCGTACCATAGTTTTTCGCTATTTCCTAAGGTTTACCAAGTTAAAACAAAATTATACAAAACTCCTTCCGAATGAAGAGGACTTCATAAACAAATCCCAGAAAATTCAAGATGTAGATTTTATTTGCGATTTACATATCTTACATATGTGGTGGTTTAAACAAAATCGTTATAGCCATTTTTGAGAAAATAAAAATAACGAATGAATTTCCATATAGTGGGTAACTTGGAGTGGGAGAGATTTTCTTGCATATTTTCGTGTCGTTTTTTTTTTTTTTTTTTTTTAAATACTGAACTTAAATACCAAGTTTGGAATTGTAACAAATGAGATCACCAGTTGCTGTGAAACACGCTTTATTTATCTCTTACCACAACACGCTACACTTGAGTCACTGTTGACACACCTCAGAACAGAGCACAACTGAACCGTCGAATCACAACTCACAACTGAACTGCACTCTGAACTAATCCCAGCTCTTCAACTTCTTAACAAACTAATCAACCGGATGGTAGTAATCCCTTATATAGGCCCGCATACGTAGCAGAAGGTTATCGAAGAGCAAGCTTCGGGAACCTCCCGAAAGGAATCTCCTGGGGCAAAAATTACCAAAACTGCACATAAAAAGTTTGTTGCGCGGGCATTGTTCTGAAGGGCCGGTGGAAAGCCCCAATCCAGGCACTTGTGCATGACAGGAAAAAGAAGGATCAGTAGGTACATATATGTACGACAGAGCTAAATCAGTAAATCTGACATCACGAAATTAGACTCCGACATGGAGGCGTTTGCTCCGGTAGCAAACATTCCATAACTGTAAGTTGAATATTCGTTATTAATACAGGGTTATTCTAAATTAGTTACCTGATAATAAAGCTAAATTATACATAGTTATCTTACGGAGTTTATTTCCATTTCCATTACATATACTGACAATAACATTGTTTTATTTGCAATGTTTACTAATGTTCAATCTGACTCCCTTTTGTCATTTCCATTACATACATTGACATTAACATTAAGTTTTATTTGCAATGTTTACAAATGTTCAATGTGACTCCCTTTTGTCACTCGGCAGAGGTTGTGGAATGGTCAGTTCCAAACTTGCTGTAGTTGTAGACTTCTTTGGACTTCCACAACGTGGCCTGCTACAGGAGGGCGTCCCTGTCCTTTCTCTCGGTGTCCCACACAACCTGTTTCTACGAATCGATCATACCATGTTGTGATAGTTTTCTCCTGCGGGGGAATTTTTTGATACTTTGTACGAAAACGTCTTTGTGTGGTAATTTGCGATTTAGTTTCATGAAACCACAGACAACACTGCGCGCGCTCCGCACCGCTGTAAGACTCCATGGCGACTGCTAACTAGGCTCCAGGTGTTGCGAGTGCTTCACATTTTCCCGCCAGACGAGCGAGCAAGGGCATGTAGCGAAGTCTGGCGACCATGTTTAAAACTTGATGATATGACATAAGGTTTGATGAACATCGGAATAAATTTCCGTCAACAGTTTCGAAACAATTCATTCATACTTTCAGGTAACTAATTTAGAATAACCCTGTATTATACAGCTGCCTACATGCGTCCGACATTTCATTTGTTTGATTTGTGTGTTACATTCCACTTATGTCACGCTTTTTTTACTTTCTCTACTACGTATAGTAAGTAGGGGAAGTATTGCATTCCACCCAAAAATTCGATGCCGAGATTTCACCGGAAATACACGTTTTGAGACCTCCTGAATCCAAAAAAAGCATTTTTGGAAACATGTCCGTGTGTGCGTCTGTGTGTGTGTGTGTGTGTGTGTGTGTGTGTGTGTGTGTGTGTGTGTGTGTCTGTGAACAGCATAACTCAAAAACGAATAGTCGGATAAACACCAAACTTGGAATTTAGGTTCAGTATCTTCCAGAGATGCGACACGAAGGTTTTCAAGAAAATCCTCCCACCCCAGACTACCCTTTACATGGAACATTTTTCGAAAACTTCAAATTTCTCAAAAATGGTTCTAACGATTTTGATTAAAATATCATATGTTTAAGATAATGTCATGAGAAATGAAATGTATATCTCGAATTTTCTGGGAATGTCTCCAAAAGTATTCTTCATTGTGAACGACTTTTGCATAACTGGTAAACCATAAGAGATAGACAAAATTTTACTACACAAAAAATGTAGATCGCGTTAAAATACACAACTTATGTCATATACATTTCTTTTGTTGAGTGAACCGTTTTCGAGATATTGCTTGTTATTTCCTTAAATTTTCCAATACTTATACTTTTTCTCAAATTCGTTATTCATTTTTACTTTCTCTACTACGTATAGTAAGTAGGGGAAGTATTGCATTCCACCCAAAAATTCGATACCGAGATTTCACCGGAAATACATGTTTTGAGAATCACTGAATCCAAAAAAAGCATTTTTGGAAACATGTCCGTGTGTGTGTCTGTCTGTGTGTCTGTGTGTCTGTGTGTCTGTGTGTCTGTGTGTCTGTGTGTCTGTGAACAGCATAACTCAAAAACGAACAGTCGGATAAACACCAAACTTGGTATTTAGGTTCAGTATCTTCCAGAGATGCGACACGAAGGTTTTCAAGAAAATCCCCCCACCCCAGACTACCCTTTACATGGAACATTTTTCGAAAATTTTAATTTTCTCAAAAACGGCTCTAACGATTTTGATTAAAATATCATATGTTTAAGATATTGTCATGACAAATAAAATGTATATCTCGAATTTTCTGGGAATGTCTCCAAAAATATTCTTCATTGTGAACGACTTTTGCCTAACTGGTAAACCATAAGAGATAGACAAAATTTTACTACACAAAAAATGTAGATCGCGTTAAAATACACAACCTATGTCATATACGTTTCTTTTGTTGAGTGAACCGTTTTCGAGATATTGCTTGTTATTTCCTTAAATTTTCCAATACTTATACTTTTTCTCAAATTCGTTATTCATTTTTTTATGTCCTGAACATGCAAAGAGAATGGAATTCGCCACATAGCAACCAGCGTTAAAATATTTGACTATCGCTTAAAAGCTACCATATTCCCCTTGCATCTACAAGAAAATTACCAATAAGATTGACATCTCGATATCTCGATTAACATGAAGCATATGGAGAATAGGCGTTTGTAAAATTAGATTGTACAAGAGTAGAGAAAGTTATGTGAGTGTAACACATCAGATTTTTACTTTATCTACTACGTATAGTAAGGTGGGGAAGTATTGCATTCCACCCAAAAATTCGATACCGAGATTTCGCCGGAAATACATGTTTTGAGACCTCCTGAATCCAAAAAAAGCATTTTTGGAAACATGTCCGTGTGTGTGTCTGTGTGTGTGTGTGTGTCTGTGTGTGTGTCTGTGTGTCTGTGAACAGCATAACTCAAAAACGAACAGTCGGATAAGCACCAAACTTGGTATTTAGGTTCAGTATCTTCCAGAGATGCGACACGAAGGTTTTCAAGAAAATCCCCCCACCCCAGACTACCCTTTACATGGAAGATTTTTCGAAAATTTTAATTTTCTCAAAAATGGCTCTAACGATTTTGATGAAAATATCATATGTTTAAGATAATGTCATGAGAAATGAAATGTATATCTCGAATTTTCTGGGAATGTCTCCAAAAGTATTCTTCATTGTTAACGACTTTTGCATAACTAGTAAACCATAAGAGATAGACAAAATTTTACTACACAAAGAATGTAGATCGCGTTAAAATACACAACTTATGTCATATACATTTCTTTTGTTGAGTGAACCGTTTTCGGGATATTGCTTGTTATTTCCTTAAATTTTCCAATACTTATACTTTTTCTCAAATGCGTTATTCATTTTTTTTATGTCTTGGACATGCAAAGAGAATGGAATGCGCCACATAGCAACCAGCGTTAAAATATTTGACTATTGCTTAAAAGCTACCATATTTCCCTTGCATCTACAAGAAAATTACCAATAAGATTGACATCTCGATATCTCGATTAACATGAAGCATATGGAGAATAGGCGTTTGTAAAATTAGATTGTACAAGAGTAGAGAAAGTCATGTGAATGTAACACATCAGATTTTTACTTTCTCTACTACGTATAGTAAGTAGGGGAAGTATTGCATTCCACCCAAAAATTCGATACCGAGATTTCACCGGAAATACGTGTTTTGAGACCTCCTGAATCCAAAAAAAGCATTTTTGGAAACATGTCCGTGTGTGTGTCTGTGTGTGTGTCTGTGTGTGTGTGTCTGTGTGTGTGTGTGTCTGTGAACAGCATAACTCAAAAACGAACAGTCGGATAAGCACCAAACTTGGTATTTAGGTTCAGTATCTTCCAGAGATGCGACACGAAGGTTTTCAAGAAAATCCCCCCACCCCAGACTACCCTTTACATGGAAGATTTTTCGAAAATTTTAATTTTCTCAAAAATGGCTCTAACGATTTTGATGAAAATATCATATGTTTAAGATAATGTGATGAGAAATGAAATGTATATCTCGAATTTTCTGGGAATGTCACCAAAAGTATTCTTCATTGTGAACGACTTTTGCATAACTGGTAAACCATAAGAGATAGACAAAATTTTACTACACAAAAAATGTAGATCGCGTTAAAATACACAACTTATGTCATATACATTTCTTTTGTTGAGTGAACCGTTTTCGAGATATTGCTTGTTATTTCCTTAAATTTTACAATACTTATACTTTTTCTCACATTCGTTATTCATTTTTTTATGTCCTGGACATGCAAAGAGAATGGAATGCGCCACATAGCAACCAGCGTTAAAATATTTGACTATCGCTTAAAAGCTACCATATTTCCCTTGCATCTACAAGAAAATTACCAATAAGATTGACATCTCGATATCTCGATTAACATGAACCATATGGAGAATAAGCGTTTGTAAAATTAGATTGTACAAGAGTAGAGAAAGTCATGTGAGTGTAACACATCAGATTTTTGTATATCCTGGACATGCAAAGAGAATGGAATGCGCCACATAGCAACCAGCGTTAAAATATTTGACTATCGCTTAAAAGCTACCATATTCCCCTTGCATCTACAAGAAAATTACCAATAAGATTGACATCTCGATATTGTCGTATGCCTCTCTTTAAATTATTTTACAAATACAGATGGGAGCTACTCGCTTGCAAGAGGCATCGGTAAATCAAACAAGAACTTCAATTGCGAGGCTACGACGAGGGACGCAGCTAAAGAAAGAACCAAAAATAATGGCTATTCCAACATAATACCTGGCTTGCGGGTAGGGAAGGACACTACACTACCATAATTAATATAAAAAGAGAATGGATGGAGGGTTATTTATTATATAAAAATGAATGAAGTTAGATACATTCCTTTGCCCATTGCCTGCCGACGAGGACATCGTGCTTTAGCAGTTTCCCGTCTGTCTCACACGAAGCTTAATTGCTGACTGTTACAAAAACCCACGCCAAACTCGGGCGTCAGTAACGCTATCCCCTCCCTTGACACTTGGTTCCCCTGACTCACCCCTACTCACAGACAAACTGCCGTCTCTAACCTCGGTGCCCAGAGAGGGTCTTGTCATATTATCTGTGCACATGCCACAATATCTCGAATAACATGAAGCATATGGAGAATAGGCGTTTGTAAAAATAGATTGTACAAGAGTAGAGAAAGTCATGTGAGTGTAACACATCAGATTTTTTTATTAAGCAAACTCCACTGCACAATACTTTGTACAATATAGTTGTGCACATTTACAGAAAAAACAAAATTAACTTGGAATATGTTTTATTTTTAATTATTATATATAATTAATTGAAATTAATTAAACTTTTTAGAGACATTAGCCTGGTCTTGGCAAATTTTTAATATAGAGTCAACTGAAAAATCCAATGCCAGAGCCGATATTTGAACACTGTTCTCCCGCTATCCGTGCGGTTGCTCTAACCACTGAGCTATTGTGACAACTGGGATAAACTGAATTCCCCAATTGACTCAAGTTGTTTCTCAGTAGACTACCAAGGTATCTTACTAGAGATGACAATCTCGATGGCGATCTGCCATCGCAAGTACTTTAATACTGGGCGCTGGGTGCTTTAATAACAAATATTAAAAACTTGCCAAGACCAGGCTAAAGTCTCTAAAAAGTATAATTAATTTTAATTTCGATTAACTATATATAATAATTATAATAATTAAAAAGAAACCCTTAAGAAACCCATAAGTACTCAGTATTAAAATGTATTTAGCGAACAGCTTTAACCAATCAGAGAGCACGGGCATGGAGGAACACAATACTGTGTTTACGTGCAGAGTAAGCTTGGGGGAAAAATTAAAATAGGTTGTAAAATACACTGATAATTAGTGATAGGAGTTCTATGCTCTAATATCCCTTTAATATAGGGGACGTAGTATAACTCGAGAAGGTGTTTTATTTACGTATGGGAACCAACTTGAAGTCGATGATGCCCCACGTATGGGTGCCAACTTGAAGTTGTTGTGTTGTTCACGTAATTTATTTTTTACGTAATTTATTAAGCTTAATGCATTGGAAGCCTAAGTATTATTCTTGGAGTTCACTTTGTTTAAGAAGTTTGTTACACGCTTTGGGCGTCGGTTTGAATTTGTTGATTACGTAATAGTTACTGTTGTTACGCAATATGCTGCTACGTATGAGAAGCTGATTTAAAGATGTGTTTTTGTTGTTACACTCCAAGTTTTGCACTATAATATTTAACTTTGTTATTAAAACTGCTTCTATATATTATTTATGTTTGAATTTGCCTCGGCTGCGTCAATAATGTTTGTAGAGTCATGTATATCTTAGTCAGGGTGCGGTGCAACAAGAATTGTAGAAATACACAGAATTTAAGTTTTTTTAAATTCACTTCTTTTATTTATCCTTTGCACAATTTAATAAAGCACTACACTTTTTAAGAGCTGTGAAATTTTTAATACTCTCACTTAGCGCGTATACATATTTTACGGTTCACACGTAATATTTCTGTAGAGAACACATCTTCCATCTGGTCACTACCAAGGTTTGCCAGCAACTGAACATGTTTCAACCGTTAAACCTGTAAGCTTCGGTATTTCAAGTCTCTGATTGGCTAATTCTAGTCCAATAGAATATCTGCATTTCACTTAAACGTTTTCCTTACTATTGATTGGCTAATTTTAAACTGTTACTGAATTTACCTTATCTTTGCTATAATCATCACTAGTAACATTGAAACTCTTTAACTCATTATTGCTACAAGGTTATCTCATTATTATCTCATTGTTAGCAACTTAAAACATATTATTCTCACAGCTCTTGCATTATTAGAGATGTAATGTATTCACATAACGTTATTACAATAAAAATAAGCATTTGCAGTGACTGTTACATACAATTTAAATAATTATTACATACATATTGTTTCAAGGCGGGTTGTTATTGAATTTACTTATTATAAAATACAATTGAAATTATTCAGGTATAAAAATACTGCCTCAAATTCAGTTTACTAAAAACCAAAGATGGCTTACGGTGTATGCCTGGGCAGACAATGATCCAACTTGAGTCACTAGACACATAACCAGACAAATTATTAACAAAATACACACTGTTTCGGTCTTTTGCTACTATTTTCACTCATTGTCATATCATAAAATATTGCTCTGTAATATTCTTTTCTTCGGCGCAAAGATTCCATCATCGCCTTCCTTCCCCACCATAATCGCTTATTATTCTGTACCCTGGATGCACTTTAAGTGTTAAATCAAAGCACGAACCGTGCTATGGACTTAATTTATATCATGTTTATATGTTATTAAAGTATGCAAATTACTCTACTGTAATAGTCTGAACAACTTACAGTTACATTTTAATATGATTTCGGCGTACTTACCTAAACCAAACAATTATATTTCTTTTTTTTTCTACGTAGATTTCTTTCTGTAAAAATAAAACCCCACACAAATGCAAAAACAATTCAAATTACTAGTTAAACAGCAAAGGTAAGACCTAATAATTAATAATACTTAATCTAATAATTATTAAATAAATAAATAAATGCTCGTATAATAATTAGCCTAATTAATACAATTATAACCAATCTAGTATAAATAGTAATATAATATATTATATAATTAATATTATAATCAGTGCGTTATTGGTGACTAAAAGGTTGGCGTGCAAAGTTAAATACCTGGAAATATAAAATCAGGCCGCCAATGTAACAAGTACAATATAACTAACCTCCCCAATACATTTTTAAAGGTGCCTATTTGAGGAGGAGTTGGCGGTTATGAAGGAACCTAACAACTCGAATATCACCAGATTCTAGTGATTATCCCATAATGGTGAGAAAATGTAAAAGTTCACTTTAGTAACCTCCTTATGTATACATTTCTGTATTGAAAACTTCCGTAATATACACATAAATATGTCCATGTAAAAAGTATTAAATTAACTGTTCACATAAAATAAAAGTTTAAAGGAATATTATGCAATCCCTCCATGGATAAAACTATTGTGGAGACCGTACGAATTATTTAACTCATCAACATTTATGTTTAATATTGAAGAGTTAGGATATATCCCTGAAACGTAACTTATCACTCACTTTTACTTATGACATGACTACATGAAAACAAGGGCTTCACCATATACAAGTACCACAACTGCAGTACGGTTGCAAACCTGCAGCAATATTTTCGGAATTTAATTTCTAAAACTGTTAATGGTTGATTATTTTGAAATGCTTTCCCTTGTGTAAATTAGAACGTTACACTTTTATAAATATTATGAGATGTTAAACCATAAACTAAATCTAATATTAGGTATAAGTAATACTTGAACTCAATTCCGAGAACTCCTTAACAGTCACCTGCATACCGCGAGGGAACGGCTACGACCAGATAAGGCGGGGATTCACCGATGTGACGTGACCTATTGATTGAGTAACGTGTTGTCACGTTTCAAGCCTGACTCGATGACACATGTTCGGAAATATATTTGTAAATCAAATATGAAGGTAAACCGAATAAAATAAAAACGTATTTATAAACTACACATATAAAACAAGCAAATATGCAGCATAATTTGCAAATTGCTGAAGTATTGTTTATTAATAAATCAGATAAAGTATGCATAATATGCAACATAAAATATTGTTAAATGGTTGAAGATTTAGTAATTAACTGACATACCAAGTGAACATATATTCTGATAGCAGTGAAAAAATATGCATTTGCATTAAAATACTGTCCCTACTGATAATATTTCCAGATATAGACAGTCTGGCAGACCGGGGACCCCACCCCGTAGAGAGGGGATCCAACCCCCTCAAAGGGCGTTGCCGAAAGCCGAGGGACGGAGAGAGTTACAAAGAGCATCGTTTTCCCCTGTCACGCTGCACCAAAACACCATCACCGACACTTCCGACGAAAGAGATCTGCGGGATGAAGGATGAATGAAATGGAGGGACAGGAAATTCGGAGGGCTGAAAGAAACCACACCAGCATTCGCCTGACCACCCGGGAAAATCCGCGAAAAAACCAATGGTTCAAAGAGGGCGGTCGCCAGGGATCGATCCCGGGACCTCCCGAATGCAGTCAACAGACGCCGTCTGAGCCATACCGCTCGGTGCGTTAGTGCAAAGTTGGGGGATTCTTATTTTGGAACTCTATAACTGGACCTATGGTTACTTTTTGGAACGGTTCCAATCTCGTTCCAAAATAACAGTTACGTTATTTTTTGTCTATCTCTCACGCACTTACTCCGAGGCCGGTCTCGAACTTACGTCCTCCACATCACGAGGCACTAGAGCCATAGCAAGTACGACCACCACTTAAGCAGCAGAGGAAGTAAAAGTCTGATGTGTTACATTCACCTGACTTTCTCCGTCCATTCTTCTACAGCCTGTTTCTTCAAAAGCCTATTTTTGCTATTCACTTCACGTTAATCGAGATCAAGTTTGCAGAAATAGTTTAATTACACACCTCGTTGTAGGTGTAAGAGGGATAGAGGAGACTGAAACGATAGTCAAATGTTTAAAAAGCGGATGGCTATATGCTACTTTGAAATTTTTATATTCTTTGCACTTCATCATGAGAAACAAAAGAGTGATGACTTAACACCCACCCAAAAAAACATAAGTATTTGAAAATTAAACCAATAACGGTAATTGTTTCTCGGTAATTGTTAACGCAAAAATTATGTATTTTGACAAATTGTGGGCCTTAACCAGAAATGCACTTGTTGCGTAGTAAGTTTTAGTTACTCTCTTACAGCTTACCAGTTATACAAAGGTATAGAAACTGCATTAGAATGAGGACTTCATAGGCTATTCAAAGAAAATTCAATATATACATTTTATTTGTCTTGCAAATATGTCAAACATTATAGTATTTTAATTAAAATCGTTAGAACCATTTTAAAGAAAATAAAAAATAACGAAACTTTTACCATGATAGTTTGGGGTGAGGAGATTTTTGTTTTTAAATTTTCGTGTGGCATTCTTGCTGAACTTAAATGCCAACCAACATTTCGTGCTATGCTGTTCAGACACACACAAACATGGAATTACTTCTTCTTCTTCTTTTTTACTAAGGATGCTTTCTTTTTTATTCAGGGGACCTCACAGAGTGTAGCTCTGGTGAAATCTCGATATCGAATTTTTGGGTGAAATTCAATATTTCTTCTGCCTACTATAGCTAGATGATAAAGAAAGTAAAAATGAAAAGCGATAAAACGACAGTCATTTAACAACAGCATAGGAACAATTCCGAAAACACAATTTTATAACCTTGTTATGCGGCCTTGAAACGTTGCCAAGTTGTTGAGCGCAACTGAATCGCCATTAGATTTTTGATAACCAAGTTTAATTGCACTTTTTATTACAGAGGTTTGGTTTGTCTGCAGTTTCTCTTCCTTGTTATAACATATTGATTCCCTAAAGACAGAAATTAGCTGCACCTGCTGGTGGCAGCTCAAGGAGAACCTCTGTCAGGGTTACGAACCCACGACCTTCATTACCACTCCTCTGTCACGTTCACGAAATAAGATGCACTTTAACGACAAATTCCCGTGTGATGAGATGCGAAATGTTCCGTGGCCTTCCGGAAATGGAGGAAACGCCAACTGGACCAGTTCCAATCGCCTTTCACTTGTCATCGTGGCAAAAATAAAACAATTGTCGGCCTTTATTCAGACAGAGTGGCAACTGCTTTTATTATTATTATGTGCAAGGGGATGGAAAACAAGAATGAAAATTAATTATACACTAGACCTTCACAAACGCATATTCTGGTGTTCTGGGCTGTACAAGCAAGTTGATTATAACATAAACACACTTGCAGGTACAGAGAGAGCTAAAAGACCACGAACCGGCTGCGCAGTGTTTTTCCCGTCGGCGTCCTCGGCGCCCGTTGCCGTCTGCTGCTATCATAGAAAAGCGCGGATGAAACCATACATTTTTAAAACTACTTTTAAAGGCTTTATTTACCAACTTTATGAAAGGAGATGCTGAAACTGGCCACTGTCGTTCTCCATACATTTTTGGCATCTCTTTAGGAAACTATCCATCACTCGCTGTAGTTCACGTTGAGAAATGCTGGTAATTTCCTGGCGGATATTTTGTTTTAATTCTTCCAGGGTGTGTGGGTTTGTCTTGTACACTTTGTTTTAAGTTACCCCAGAGATAGAAATCGCAGGGAGTTAGGTCGGGGGACCGAGGGGGCCACAAATCACTACTAATAATTCTGTCCTCAAACACACTTTCATAAAGTTGTTAAAGCAAAGCCTTTAAAAGTAGTTTTAAAAATGTTGTACGATTTCATCCGCGCTATACAATATAGTATACAATAATTTAATGCAATCTTAGCATAAAAACACGTTATGGTGTTCAAAGGCCTGTATAATTGCGTATTTCTAGCACGGATTCAATAACTATTACTTAGCAACAATGATCTAATAAATCTGTTGAAACATATGCATATAATCTATTCAAGTCCCTCTTAACCCGCTAAATTGCAAAGCCTTCTGGAATGTCGTCCTTTTGATTCCTTTTTATTTGAGTTGGCAATGGGAATGATTGCGTTTAGTCTCAAAGACAAAACATTTGCCTTACTAGTATCCAGTAGGCAATACATTTATAAAGTAGCAGTCGAAATCTTCATTAATCGATACGCCAACGTGAGTTACTATAAATTAGAACTCATCCCGACCATTATTATAAGTTACTTATAATTTTCTCTTAAACAAACCTTTCGTTCCTGGCTGAACCAATGAAAACTAGTTGCAAACCTGAAGTACAAACAAAAATTAGAGACCGATTTTAAAGATTTTGACTTCCTACATATTAATGGCAATCAGTAAACAATTTGTTATAATTATACTTGTTTTGCTTTTCTCCATGCATACAAACTTGTCATAATCGCTCTCACATTATTGTTTAGATTTCTGTGGAACTAGTTGTGCTTCAGCATTGTTCTCACAGCCCACTACACTATGTAGTAGGCTGTGATCCTTCTATAGACTCCATAAGTCTGACGTCAGAGCTAGTCGTTGCCATGGAGAACGCCGTCTAGCTTTCTAAACACCGATTCCTAAAGCAACTATCTAATCTATCTATTGGATACATTATCTTAGACAGATCCAAATCTATCTATTGGAAGTATCTATAATAATTAATAATATTATGTGTAACTTTGCTGTGATTATATTCCCAAGCACTGCTTGCAGTAGGATTGATGAGGGAGCAAGAAACATTAAGACATGCCAATTGCAGCATCTCTAGAATCTTCCACTTCCAAGCTTATTACTACGCAATCATTTTGCTCATGTCTTACCTATTCCCTGTTTGTGTTTATAAAGTGCTTACAATCTTATAAATAGTTTACTACGCATTTTAAACTTATTTTGAAACTTTTTCTAGGTTGATATTTAAAACATTTTGTAAACAACAATGTATATGGGTGTATTTATAGCTGAGCGGGACTCCGTCTGTGGAAAACCTTAGGTGTGTCCCCTCAGTTTTTTAATATGCTGGTAATTCAATGCTATTTAAGTCTTTATATCTCCGACAGAAATGTTAATTAGACCACTACTGATTACAGCTACAACATTTCCATTCAGTAGTTAATTTTTTAATCAAGCATGCATTGCTGAACTCGCATTTCAGTTATTGAGGTTAGGGGTGCTTAAGTAGTGAGATAAAGGAAAAAAATAAGTTCTGAAGAACCATGCACACAAGAAAACTATTTTAATTACTTTCGTCGAAATTAGGCCACAAAAACAGTTCAAATCGTTATAACATTTTTTATATAAATTTAAAGGTGTTCGGCAAAATCCTAGCCGGTCCATTAAGTAAATTTTTACCGCATAGAACATTTATCCCGAAATTATGCAAATGTGAGGTTATGTCGCTATGGTCTCTATGCATTTGTGTGAAGTCTATGGGTGTCTACTAAAACATTTACATAACAGGCATTTGTAGGGCAAATTTATAAAAGTATTCTTTAATTGAACATGGACAAATATATAAAAGTACTCTTAACTTATCTTGAACATTGTAAGATTTATTTTTATGCTGGCTTGAATCTGGCCTCGCAAATAGGCAATGGCGGCTCATGTTACCTATACCTAGAGGGGGGCTGCACTGATTATTGGAATTTTGGCTTACCTTAATTATTTGAAGATGAATTGAATACGGCAATCTTTCTTTGTAGCAAACTTATTAACTGTCTATCTCATTGAACTTCGGGATGTTTTCTATCATTTCCTTTTCTATGGACAACATAGCAAGTGCAGTTAGTCTTCTTCTCCAGTAGTGTTGCTAAGGAATGTTTTAATTCTTTTCAGTGTAGAGAAACAGCGTTCAGATTCACTTGTTGTTAAAGGCAGAGTAATGGCTATTTTCAAAAGTTTTAACACTTCAGAAAAAGTGGAAGAAATATTATTAGCTCTAAGATACTGAAGCAATTTTACAGCACCACCAATATTCCTGAATTCTTCTCTTGAATAGAAAACTGAAATTTCTGTATGTAGTTTGTCCTTATCAAACACTGGAAAAACTTTTACGCATTCACTGAACGCATTTTCTGGAAATATTGAATTAAATTGCTCAAACTGTGATACTTGTAGCAGGGAAGTCACACAGAAAGACGTTCTCTAAACTGGAAGCGGAGATTCAATTGAGATAGTATAACATCACACATACTTCCTAGGCTGCTGCTGCTCTGGTCTGGTCTGTGTGTTTGATACAATTTTTCTTTGGGTAGGTTTTCTGCTGTCAAATCACAGGACTCCACTGTGTTTCTTACTTTTATAATTTCAGCAGTGAAAGTAGATATGTACACTGGAACTTTGGCAGCATCTATGTGGCGATTCGGTAGTTGATTGTACAGTATTTCTACATGAGGCATAATTAAATGGAAAAAATTAAGCCAGAAACAAAACTCATTATTTTCAAGATACCCCAATATAGCAGATGCCTCATTTGTAGTTGCACCTCGTTGATCCACCACTGGGTATTCTCTTCTTAGCACACAAATCTAACACTGATGATCTGTGTGGGGAGCGGGAAAAGAAGGAGGGTATAGCAGAAAGATTTGAAAAGAAAATCCTAGCTTTTGTGTTTTGCCTGGCAGCTCTCTCCATTATCAGATTTAATCGATGTGCTAAGCAATGTACAAAGTACGTATCAGGGTACACTTTAACTTGCACTCCATCGATAGCTTCGCTCATTATCGCTGCACCAGCAAAACTTTGGCCTAAGAGTTTCTTCTTATCTTTTAATATATTACCAAGCTCAGAAATTACAACTTCTGAAATTGCATCGAATTTTACCCATTCGGAATAAAAAAATCCCCAGAATCGCTCAACAGGACTACCTATGGCATTAGAATACCTTAAGACTATTACAAGCTGGAACATGTCAACAATATCTGTAGTTTCGTCGGCCATAATAGACACATAGTCTGCTGCTTCAATTTCTTCTAAGATGTTTTCTTTACAAGAATGCACTGAAGTAATTCATTTTGTATTGTCTTAGAAGTTCCTTTAAAAACTGAATGGTTAAGATGTCACTTAAATAGGGAATCAGTTTCTGTTGTATATTTAATCAACCCCCTGAACACACCTTGATTTTGCTACCCTTTATGCTCTTCATGTCCTCTTAGGGCAATGAATGGTTACTGATAAGGTTTCGTCTAAAATAATTAAAGAAGTGAATTACTTTACGTGCTCATGGTCGCTCTCGTATGTTTGTTTTGAACTGAAGATCAAGGAAGGTCCTGTGCCTAAGGTTAAACAATGAGAACACTTACTAAGGAGTATATGCATATTACAGTGCTGTCTTAGGGCGCACCTTAACTTCATAAACGCTTTTTTAGATTTTAATGTTCCTACCTTGATGAAGGATTCACAAGAATGTATCACTAACCTAAATATACTAATTAATAATCAATCATTATTAACTGCTAGCGCACGGAAAGACTGAAGCAAACGGAAATAAAGACGAAGTGCTGGTTTGTATTGTACCAGGTTGCTTAATCACGTGCCTTTCTTGTATCAAATGTGTTGTCCTGCTGCAGAGCGCTTCTTTATCCTCGTACAACCACCACGTAAATCCCTGCGTTTATTCACTTTTTGTGTTATAACTACGAACATCCTAACGCAACCACTTCAACATTGCTGGCTTCTCTTAATGAACTATGGATTATTCTCAAACTAATATTTTAGTTCTATAAAAATCCAGAGATGCTTAAAATCAGTAAAAACTGTAGATATAATAAAAATAATTAGTAAATAATTAGTATACGCTGTAATAAAATGAGATTTGGTACAATATTCTGAAATAAAGGTTTCCGGAGCTATGCGTACTTAAAATGCCAGAAAATGAATTAGCGATGCATTTATCGTTCAATAACGTGACAACCTTTGGGTTTTAGATGCTAATATTTGATAAATATGCTTTCCTTAGCACCCCTTATTAATAGGAAACATTACAAGGCAAACAAAAAATGCGAGCTTTTTTTATGTTCGATTTCATATGGAATGTCCCACGTGAAACGACAAATGTGTGAGTAAACATTTTTTGTAAACTTTTCGTGATATACGTGTTTCAAAATCTGATGTGTTACATTGAGATGACTTTCTCTAGCCATAATCGTTTATTTTTATACATCTACACATATATACTACAGACTGTTTCATCGAAAGCTTATGATTCTTACTACCATGCTGGCCTTTAAATTTCCATTCTCTATCCATCACATTGCGATAAACAGCTGAATAGCGACACTACTTTTTAAAAAGTGTCCGAGTACTGATAAATTCAAACCAATAACTATGTACACCTCGGAAATGGCTAATGCCACAAAAATCTTATTTTAAATAAATTGTGTATTTTAGAAAGGTTTTCGTCTCATCTCTTAAGGTTTACCAGTAATAATACAAAATTCCTTCCGAATGAAGCGGGCTTTACGTGCTATTCCCAGAAAATGCAAGACATTATTTTTAATGTAAATATCTTAAATATACGGAATTTTAATCAAAATGTTTAGGAAAACGGAAAAAAACAAAAATTGTCTATGTAAACGGTAGTTTGGGTGGGAGACTTTTTAAACCCCCGTGTCGCATCTTTGGAAGGCACTCAACTTAAATACCAAGTTTGGTATTTATCTGGCTTTTCGTTTTTGAGTTATGCTGTTCAGACACACACATGAACACACAGACTTCTAAAAACGCTTTTTTAAAGTTATTCATGGGACGGCAAAGCTTGTAGAGAAAGTAAACATTTCAGAGTTAGCCTCGTCATTGTATATATCATTGAAATGAATTGCATAACCTCCAATTTTTGCAATGCGGTTCACTTTCCGTAAGCAGCAGAAAGCGAAATGTGTAAGGAACTTTGTTATGCTGTGCGCCGCCCAAGTTGAAAACATCGGACAGATATTATGTATATTGCAACGCCATGTGGGACGATACAGATAGATAACAGAGGTGATTTCCCTTGCGAGCAAGATTATCACTACTGCGGTCCGGTACAGCCGCAATGCTCTACGTCGTCATGTCAAACAGATCATCATTATTGTGATAACAATAGTGTAACTGTGCGCATAGCGTCAGGTTCCAGATGCGTTCGCTTTGAGGCACGAGTAATGCTATAAAATAAAAAATTGTGATTTCAAGAAAACCTGCAATGTATTCAACATCTTCTTTTAACTTTTCTTAAAAGTGCGTCTCAAAAGTCCTGCATATTTTCTGCTACAGCTAAATGGAAAAGTTTTGCCCCCCCCCCAAAAAAAAGAAGTCGACGCGTCAAACAGTATATTTTTAAAGGCACTTTTTCACATAAACAAACCATTCTTAATACTATTGTTGTGCAAGTCGTGACGTCATTGGAAACATTTTTCAATGATAACCTATAATTTTTGAATACCATCTCAAAGATTTTATTATTATAATGCAGGTTTGCCAAGTTAGCGGAATTTCCGCTAAATTTGACGGATTTTACACATCATCACCGGATGAAATTTTGCATTTAGCGGTCAACGGATTTTTTAACGGATATATGGACTGTTGTCTACAATAACATTTTTCTGTTTAATACACTGTTTCAATTATATAATTAGAAATCAGATTTAGTGGGAAAAAAATCCTAGATGAAACATCCCTCTTCCCACACACCCATTTCAGTCTAAGTGATGAAATGTGCACATTGCACAATACCATACGAAATATGACATCTATGTATACCTTCCTGTCCTGCGAGAAATGTGTTTATATTTAATGAGATAAATGACGGAGCTAATTCACTTAAAATAGTTCAGAAGTGCAACACACGTTGGATGTCTATTTTAGAGGCTGTCTCTCGCATTCTGTCTCAGTGGCTTGAAGTAAAAACGCACTTTGAAATAGCAGCACTTGGTGAGAAATGCTATACTGCTCAACCTCTTTATAATATGACAGTGATGACATAAACAAAATTTACCTTACTTTTCTGAAACCTTATTTGGAAGAATGTCAGCTGGTAAATAAGGCATTTCAGTCAAATTCTGCAGACCAATCACGGCTTCTAAACGATGTTGTTTTACTAATGAGTGGGCTCGTTAGGAGAATTGTTGTACCAGGGTACAGAAGTGATCTTTTAACAGCTGATGTTCGTAAACATAAGTCGCCGAGAGTATACTTAGGTCATGAAGTCGAAGTCTTGCTGCAAGATATGAACAACACCAACAAAATTTCATCCGAGGTTGAAAATGTCATAAGGAAAAGATATGAACATTTTCTTGTTTCCCTTGCTTCTGAGCTGCAACGCCGCATGCCCCAAAATGTGAAGGTGTTGCAAAACGTGTCCTTAATTCCTCCGAGAGAATGCTTGCGAGTGATAAAAGAACCGATAATATCGTTGGCCAAGGAAATGGGCTTGTCCAACATTACAGTAACCAAAATTGACTTTCAGTGGTCGAAGCTCACTACCGTGCAGTGGAAAGAAATACACAATATTGCGGCGTTCTGGAATGAAGTTAGGTCATATAAGGATGCTAGTGGCTTAAGTTCTTTCCAAGACCTTTCGTATCTGGCTTTAATACTTCTGGTTTTACCCTGGTCTAATGCAGACATGGAAAGGGCATTTAGCAGTTAAACTTGATAAAAGCACCATTGCGCAGCAGACTAACTACTGTTATGGTGAACGCTATGATTACAATAAGAGCTGGCCTTAATCGTCTGGGCAAGTGTTGCCAGAGGATGTTCTCCGAGAAATCGGCACCATGAGAGCATACGACACAGACATTTCTCCAGCCGGCCCCAGTACTTTAGCAGTGGACATAGAACGCACCCTAATGCAGGATGAGGAGGAAAATGAAATGCTGTGGTTTGAACCACAATAATATGCTGAGTGGAATCTAAAAATTTTAATAATAATAATAATAATAATAATAATAATAATAATAATAATAATAACAACAATAATAATGTACCATGATAAAGGAAAAAAAATGTAAGTTACCAGTACATTGCAATTTCACTTTTAAGAGGACAAACAACAACAATAATAAGATTTAGCGGAATTTTAACTTCAGTTTAACGGAATAAATGTTTCCGGGTTGGCAACGCTGTTATAATGTATGGTTGTACAAGCTGTCAATGTTCTATACAACAAACGTTGCTATTTGCTATGACCAAATTAATAGTTGAAAGATAACCTTTATTGATGTGTTAACCGAACAATAACATCGCTAACATTAAAATAAATAAATTACAAATGCAAATCATAACATTATAAGCATATCTGATTGTATTTTATTTTGCTGTGTCTTATGTACGAGGGCTGTCCCAGAAGTACCAGACCTAACAAAGAAAACACAACAATTTTGGGAAAACACATCTCTATTTCTCTACATAGTGTCCTTTCAGCTCGATACACTTTTCCCAGCGATGTTCAAAAGCTGCGATACCCTGTTTATAGTGAGAACCGTCGAGTTCTGCAAAATAGCCATCAACTGCAGACTCCACCTCTTCATTCTTGGCAAATCTTTTACCACCAAGCCCTTTCTTCAACTTTGGAAACAGAAAATAATCAGAGGGGGCTAAGTCTGGCGAATAGGGAAGCAATTCGAACTTCAACTCATTGATTTTGGCCATGGCGATAATGGATATGTGAACTGGTGTATTGTCTTGATGAAACAGAACTTTCTTTTTCCCTAAATGCGGCCGTTTTTGCTTGATTTCATCATTCAAACGCTGCAGTAAGTTTGCATAATACTCGCCATTGATTGCTTTTCCTTTTTGAAGATAATCAATGAAAATTATCCCACGCGCATCCCAAAAAACTGACGCCATGACCTTTCCTGCAGATGGAACTGTCTTCGCCTTCTTTGGAGACGATTCTCCCCTTACAATCCACTGTTTTGATCGTTCCTTCGTCTCAGATGTGAAGTGATGGACCCATGTTTCATCCATGGTTATGAATCGACGCAAAAACTCGGCTTTATTGCAGCAAAGCATCGCCAAACCTCGACTGAAACATTTTCACGACGCTTCTTTTGTTCCATTGTGAGCAAATGCGGCACCCATCTTGCGCAGCTTTCTCATGTCTAAATTTGCAGTTAGTATGCGATGTACAGCAATTTTTGAAATGCCTATCTGCTAGCTCGCGCACTTTCAGTCGACGGTCATCCAATACCATTTTGCGCATTTTCTTCACAATTTCTGGCGTGGTCACCTCATTTGGTCGACCACTGCGATGTACGTCTTGGCAGTTCCTACGGCCTCGCTTAAACTCTGCCACCCAATATTTTACTGTTGCAAACGAAGGAACAGACTCCCCCAGAGTAGAATCTAGCTCAGATTTAATATTAGTTGGACTAAGACCTTTCAAATGAAAGTATTGTATCACATAACGATGGCCAGTTTTATCCATGTTTACAAATTCACTGAGAGTTCAGTATTAATGGCTGCCAAACAATTACTAAACAACGTAGCATCGTCAAACTTGAAACTTAAGTTTTATAAGGGTGGTACTTTCTACGATAGGCATTTATTTGAAACAACCGCTATATATATATATATATATATATACATACATACATACATACAAACATACATACATACATACACGTCAGGTCGGGTACTTCTGAGACTGCTCTGGTACGTTTTCTGTCACCATATCGAAACATCATTAAAATCTCAATTCTCTCACTTTCACTTAAAAACATTTTATGTTAATTTCTACAAATAAACGGTATCAATAACATCAGGAAATTCACGAAGGACCCGGTTTTCTGTGTAGTCTGTACTCTCTTGACTTGAATTTTGCATGTAGAGCCCCAGATTGAACAACCATACGTCCAGACGAATCTTATTGGCGAGAAGTAGATCAGTTATTTTGAAGATAGGTCAAGTATATACACTACGTGATCAAAAGTATCCGGATATCTGGATGAAAATCACGTACAAGTTCGTGACGCCCTCCATCGGTAATGCTGGAAGACAATATGGTGTTGGCCCACCCTTAGCCTTGATGACAGCGTTCATACATTCAATCGGGTGCTGGAAGGTTTCTTGGGGAATGGCAGCCCATTTTTCACGGAGTGCGAAATTGAGGTATCGATGTAGGTTGGTGAGGCCTGGCACGAAGTCGGCGTTTCAAAACATCCCAAAGGTGTTCTATAGGATTCAAGTCAGGACTCCGTGCAGGCCAGTCCATTACAGGGATGTTATTGTCGTGTAACCACTCCGCCACAGCCCGTGCAGTATGAACAGGTTCTCGATCGTGTTGAAAGATGCAATCGCCATCCCCGAATTGCTCTTCAACAGTGGGAAGCAAGAAGGTGCTTAAAATATCAATGTAGGTCTGCGCTGTCATCGTGCCACGCAAAACAACAAGGGGTGCAAGCCCCCTCCAGGAAAAACACGACCACACCATAACACCACCACCTTCCAATTTCATTGTTGGCACTACACACGCTGGCAGATGACGTTCACCGGGCATTCACCATACCCACGCCCTGCCATCGGATCGCCACATTGTGTACCGTGATTCGTCACTCCACACAACTTTTGCCACTGTTCAATCGTGTAATGTTGACGCTCCTTACACCAAGCGAGGTGTCGTTTGGCATTTTCCTGCGTGATGTGTGGCTTATGAGCGCCGATCGATCATGGAATCCAAGGTTTCTTACCTCACGCCTAACTGCCATAGTACTTGGAGTGGATCCTGATGCAGTTTGGAATTCCTGTGTGATGGTCTGGATAGATATCTGCCTATTACTCTTTACGACCCTCTTCAAATGTCGGCGGTCTCTGTCAGTCAACAGACGAGGTCGGCCTATACGCTTTTGTGCTGTACATGTCCCTTCACGTTTCCACTTCACTATCACATCAGAAACAGTGGACCTAGGGATGTTTAGGAGTGTGGAAATCTTGCGTACAGACTTCTAACACAAGTGACACCCAATCACCTGACCACGTTCGAAGTCCGTTTCACACAGCGTCCCATTCTGCTGTTTCACGATATCTAATGACTACTGAGGTCGCGGATGAGTACCAGGCAGTAGGTGGCAGCACAATGCACCTAAGATGAAAAACGTATGTTTGTGGGGATGTTCGGATACTTTTGATCACGTAGTGCATAGGCCAGTTATATAGGTCAACTATACGATGTCAGAAATTTTAATTGATTAATTTTCTGTCTAAGTTTCTTGACGAGATCAGTAATATGTTCGTTCCAGGTTAAGTTTTCATCAAGAGTTAATCTAAGGTAAATCAGTGTTTTAGATTGTGTGTGTCTCATTACCAAATCGTATTGCACAAGTGACATATTTATTGTATAAGTAAATGAATTGATGGCATAGTTTCCATGTCTTTGATTCATTTTCACTCTCCAGTTGTTGCATCATTCATTAACTTTATCTGTGCACGCTTTTAGTTCCTTAGCTGCTGTGAAATCTAGACCTTTACTAAGTATAGCTACATCGCCTGCAAACTGCTACATTAGCAGGTTGTCATGCTTTGGAAAATTAGAGCTAAAGATCAATATAGGAATGGAGCGAATATTGCACCTTGGGGAATTCCTGCTTGTATTTAGTGAGGTGAAGATAGTGCATCATTGCATTTTACAGAGAACGCTCTTGTAGACAGATAAGATTTAGTTACTAGGAATATAGTATCACTAATAGAAGGTTTTATTTGCGCAACAACCCAGAGTGCCATACTTTATCGAATGCTTTATCTGTATCAGAATAGGGCGAAGCAGAGATCTCTCTTCACAATTGTCTAGTATCACATCTACAACTTGATGCAGCTGCCGAGGACAAGAATGGTTAAGTCTAAATCCAAACTGCGTGTCTGGGATAAGTAGGGAACCAATCAGATGAAACGTTCGAATATTTTGGAAAACGTTGTTAAAAGGCTTATAAGATAATATGAAAGTGGATCCGACTTGGATTTTCCTGACGTTTTGTATCATCACTATAGTGAGTTTTCAGCTTTTCGGGAAATACGTAACTGTAATCATTGCGTTGGATACTGGCATTTGTAGTATCAGGCTTTTTCTAGGAACTTCTTTAATCAGTGTGATCATAACGTGTCTAGTCGATCTCTTCGCTGGAGTTCTCTTTATTGCGTTTCGAACCTGAGCTGGAGTGAAATGGAAGATTTGAGGAGAGAGTTTATTTAACAAGGATTAACATATTTTCAATTTAAAATTTTTGCAACAATTCGGAAGTACAAGCATGTTCCTAACACAAAATCAAGTCTTGTTGGAACACTAGCAAACGTATCTACAACTTTATTATCAATAATAAAGTTGTAGGTATGTTTGTCTTTGTCTTCCTGCAGAATCAGTGGAAAGTTGCAAACATTTAAGACAGGAACCTACAGTTATATCTTTGAAGCTTCCCATGGTGTCAGATTGTCTTAAGAAAGTGTACCTTTGAAAAAATAAAGATTTCTTTTGTGAAGAAATACTTCCATCTGAGATTGATTTTAGATAAAATGTGAACGATTGCCTTTCCTATTAAATTATTTTCATTGCTGTTGCACCAGGAAAGTACAAATTTTGAGGGTCAAGGCGTAAGGGGACCCCTTAAATACGCCCTTGCAAATGTCTTAAATAAACTGTATGTTTGCATGTAAAGAGTAGCTTGGGATGGAGGCATTTTCTTGAAAACCTTCGTGTCCTTGGAAGATGCTCAACTTAAATACTAAGTTTGATATTAATTTGACATATTTCCGGTGAACTTTCTTAATTAAATTAGTTAGAATTCTTAGTTGAATTAGAAAACTAAAATAGTTCGTTAGCAGAAGAGAAAGTAAAAATAGATGGTACATGAAGGCGACTATGCAACTTAGGATATCTGACTGGCATACACTCACTCAAACGAACCAACGAACACGACATGACCAAGAAGTTAAAGCGACGACGTTAAACAATTCAAACAAAGAACAAAATGAAACAGTACATGACGCGAACGGTATAGACAGAAAATCGGAGAGAAGGAGAGAGAAGAATATCTACAGCTAATTCAATACAGAGATGCAGGATCTGCTAGTTTAACATAATAATATATTATGTAAATAAAAGAAAGGTGCCTTCAGATCCTGCCATGTCTTTGTGTAATATAGAGTTATTCTAAAATAAGTTTCAATTTCCCACAACTTTGGCAATTTTTAGATTCTGCAAAAAATAAAAATACCAATTTATTCGTAAAAATCAAACTGTTGCATTCGCATGAGTTTCTCTACTCACTCTTCTACAAATTATTCTTACAAAAGCTTACTCTTCTATCTACTTCTTGTTAACCGAGATAAACTTTCGTAGCACATTTACACATTTAGTTGTAGGTATAAGAAGGATGGAGTAGGTAATGCGAGTCAGATTTTAAAGAAGTAGATCGTCTTCTGATAGCTTGAAATTCCATGCCCTTTGCATGATAGCGATAAAAAAACGAATAGCGACTTGCCAATCCAAAATGTATATTTTAAATTCTAATCAATAACAAGGAAATTCTCGGAAATGGTTAATGCCACAAAAAATGTCATTTGACATAAACTGCGTGTTTTAACAGGATCTTCATTTTTGTAGTAAGATTTTATCTTTCTCTTACGGTTTACAAAGTATACAAACGCTATTTATAAGTGGAATTTCACATGCTATTGCTACAAAGTTCAAGACATACCTACCGGATGGAAGGGAAGTTATTACATTAATTTAAACCAGTTACATGTCTCATTATATGAGGCACATTTTGTAACTTCCATTGTTTTCGATGACCATTTCCTGAGGAGATATTTTAGATGTTTTGAGAACATAAAACAGAGCTACTAGCAACGTTGCAAGGGTTGCTGACCCATCAGAGCGCGGGTGTCACTTTCATTTTCAAAACAGTTGGAGGACACCATGTAAACACGTTTCTCTTATGCTTTCAGTGGCGAGTGTCTCATGAGCGTAAATAAACGTTTCGGGTGTGCCATCTCCTATAATTGCATTTGAATCTTCCAGTGACGCGTTTTGTATCCTTAACTCACGATCTATGGATATTTTTATCACCATGTTTAACAATAAACTTAAATAGGTTTTGCAATTGATACCCTGTAATGCAATCAACCAAATCATTATTCTAACATGTAAACGCAAAACAACTACATCGTTAGGCCCTTGCAAAATCTACTAAATTGTACATTTACATGGGCAGCAAAAGAATGAACAATAAACCAAATGATTCATCCGCTTCACAGTATTCAAAGTGTCCACCATTTGCACACCTGCAAGCTTCACACCTTCATAACTATTACGTCGTACTCTCGTACTCTAGTAAAGACACTCATTGATGCGTATCTCCTCCGCAGTCAGATAAATACGTTCTCTCAAAGATTCGACGTCAGTAATCGATGTTTTGTAGATCCTGCTTTCTCCTATTGGACGCTGAAGGCATTCCTTCCATTTTACACTTAGTGTGGATCAACTGCTTGCCAGTTGTATTTATTTTGCCAAAGCATCACTTCACCCTTTCATCGTGTTTATTTGGATTAAGGGACGCGTGGAAAACAAAACCGCTAGTAACCCTTCAGATAGAGGGGGATTGAGGAAGTCTATGTTTTGTTTACGTCTGGAGGCAGATCAGATTGCGTGACCTACCTCGACCTGTTTGCAATGATGTCAGGTTTTACAGCCACATTACGTATGCAAGATGATGTTCGGAATATCCTTTTAAGTAATTAATTATTTAAAATCCCTGTGTGATGCCACATAGTTACTACTTAAACTATGTCAAAAAATAGGTTACTGTATTCATCTTACAAGTAACAAGCTATTATCTTCATACATTCGCGTTGAATAGAACATCTAATTTGGAATAAAAGCGATTTATTTCTTCGAAAACCGCTGGTCAAAGAACAAAATGCTATTGCACTTTTTGTTTGTAAAATACTTCTATGAAGCATATGTTGTAAGTTTTCCTTCCACCCAGTACATTTTGTCACGAAAATGTATTCTAAGTCGTTAGAATCATTTTTGAAAAAATAAACATTTTCGAAACATTTTCCAGGTAAAGAGTAGCTTGGAGTGGGGGATTTTTTTAAATCTTTGTATCGATCCTTGGAAGATATTGAACTTAAATACAAAATTTAATATTTAATTGCCTTTTCGCTTTTTAGTAATACTGCTCACAGAGACAAACACACGGACATTTTCCCGATGAACTCTCGATATGGAATTTTTGGGTGGAATGTAAAACTTCTCTATTTAAGGAACGCGCTAAAATAAAAACCCAAAACGGAACCAAAACTGTTAATATGTGTAGAAGATAAACCAGTTTCAAATAGGGCACTGACTTTACACTGACTTTAGAATAACCTTCTGTTGCTTTGTCGGCAGAGGGAGGGAGAGAGAGGGAGAGGGAGAGAGCGAGTGTGTGTGTGTGTGAGAGAGAGAGAGAGAGAGAGAGAGAGAGAGAGATCTAATGATTAAAAAAACCAAAGTTTACTAGAAACCCAAGGGGAAACGAATAGAAGTTAACAGCATTGCCTATAGGCAATATGGACAGTCGATAAGACCATTGCAGTTAAAGGCGGGGTATAAATGGAACTAAAAAAACAAGAATATTAAACACAGGCTGTCCAGTAATTAGTATTATAAGGAAATAATAACGATATATCGCAGTCGCTACAATGAAAGCCCAGATATTCAGTTGACACCCAGTCTAGACAAAGATTCCAGCTTTTGTCGTCTTCTTCAAAGCATCACCGACATTTGTTCATTTTATGGATAAATTTGCTGAAATATATTTTGTGTAACATTACAAATATCCACGTTTTGCTCTAGTTCCCGAAGCCGCGGGTTCAAACCCGGCGGAGGGCGATGGATTTTGTCGGGCGTAAAAACCCTTAGCATGGCTTCCTTGGGATGGGAAGTAAAGCCGGTGGTCACGTGTCGTAGATTTACGGTACTTAAAAGAACCTCAAGCCTGATAAAGAGGTCTCTGATCAAAATTATCGGTCTTTCACGCTCAATATAGAATGGGACGCTATGCACCATAACAGTTAGAGCGTCCATAAAACAAAACTCAATTTAATTTTTTCCACGTTTTGTGCCTAAAAGCGTGTTTACGCAACTTCTAAACACGCCAGTGTATGTATTATTGTTATTATTACATCAACTCTGGAGTGCGCCAAGGCTGTGGTTTATCACCCATGTATAGTGCTTTTCCCTCACATTGCGGCAGCCACCTCACGTTCTTATAGTTATAGTTGCAATTACAATGATGATAAGCACATACATATATTGGAAATGTACTGTATCAACACATTTTTGGCATCTTCTCAGGAAATTTGCATTCACAGTCGAGAGTTTCAATATCAGAAACTGGGCGAATTTCCCGCCTCATGGGTTTTTGGTTGTTTATTTTGTTCTTCCAATGTATGCAGTTTATTTTCAAGTTCTCCCCATAGATACAGGTTAAATTAGTGGATCACGAGGGCCATAATCATTTACTGATTACCCTATCTTTAAACATTTCCTCAATTTAGTTTAAGGATTCATCAGCGGTATGCGCGGAAGCAGTCTTGTTGGAAACATCCATAACTGACATTCGACTTCGGTCAGCTGTTGAAAAAAATCTAATGTGATACATTCACATGACTTTCTCTACCCTCTATCACTTATTAGTTCGTATACAAACTATTTTCACTAAAGCTTATCTTTCTCTCTACTACATTTTAATCCAAATAAACTTTTGCAGAAATAGCTACATTACACATTTCGTTACAGATTCAAAAGGAACAGCGACAGTCAAATGTTTAACAACTGGACGCTATATGCTGGCCTTAAAATTCAATACTGTTTCCGTGACATCGCGAGAAACAACTGAATGTTAAAAGGACTTTAAGAATGGCCAAGTAATGAACAATTCGAAGCTTTAATAACGGATATCTCAGAAATAGCTTACGCCACAAAAAACTTATTTGAAGTAATTGTGTGTTTTAAAGAGATCTACATTTCTGTGTACGCTTTCGTCTATCACTTAACGTTCAGCATTTGTACAAGATTACACAAGTTTCTTCCAACTGAAGTGGACTTCACGGGTTATTCCCAGAAAATTCACGATATACATTTTATTTGTCATGTAAATATTTTTAATATATTGCATTTTAATCAAAATCGTGGAACCATTTTTTAGAAAATAAAAGATTTCGAAATATGTTACATTAAAGAGTAGTTTGGGGTGAGGGAATTTTCTTTAAAATCTTCGTGTCGCATCCTTGGAAGGTACTGAACCTAAATACCAACTTTGGTATTTATCGACTTTTCGCTTCTGAGTTATGCTGTTCACAGACTCACACATGGACCTTTCTATAAAAATTTTGGGGGATTTAGGTGGCCTCAATACATGTATTTACGGTATCGAATTTTTGGGTAGAATACAATACTTCCCCTATGTAGTAGAGAAACTAAAAATGGTTTAACTCATTCCCGTTTCTCTGCAATATTGTTGTTCCAAAAAATATCAGTCCTATTATTGTGTATGCATTCGCGGCACAGCAATTTCGCGTCATGTAGGTATCTCGTGCGTAAAATCGGGTTTCTCTGTACTACAATATCTGTTATTTTGTGACGAAACAGCAATATAAATGGAACCATGCATCGTCAGAGAAAAATATTAAGCATGGGTCAGTTACTCTACCATTTCGCAAAATGCAATTAGAGAAATTTACCCGACTCTGATCATTACATTAAAAAGTAAGGTGTATGCAACAAACCCCACTGTTACACTGTAAGAACTAAAAGAAACCAGGCGAGAAATTCACTTAATTTCAGATACTGAACTCTCGAGTGTGAATGAAAACTTTCTGAAAGGATGCCAAAAATATGTGCATAGAGGAGAACACTTTCAACATCTCTTATGATAAGCTATGTTGTTTATTTTCATTGTCATTGTAACTATGAGAACGTGAGGGGTTGCGGGGATATTAAAACTGTTTCGACGGGAGTTCGAGATGCGGCGGCCGGCGCGTGAGCAGCATGCAATGACCACAGTGTGAAGGAAAAGCACTGTATACATGAATGCAATTATAAAATAGAACTGAATTTGAAACCTTGTGCAGAAATACCCATAAATAAGAATCTGGAAGTATACACTATGCCCTTCACAGATGATCTGGTACTACTAACATCCACAAAATGACCTTCGACACTCCACTGTCTTCATATAATTTCAAGTCAATGCTCTATGGAAATTTCATGTGATAAAACAAAAATTATGGCGTTTGCTGGTAAACATCCAATTCGAAGTAAAATTTGTTTAGAAAATAAGCTATTGGAAAGAGTATATGAATTCAATTATTTGGGATATAATGTATCTTCCAACATAAGGATCTCTTCCAGAAATCAACAAACACAGATTCTACTCTGGGGGAGCCTGCTCCTTCGTTTACAACAGTAAAATATTGGGTGGCAGAGTTTAAGGGAGGCCGTACGAGCTGCCAAGACGAACATCGCAGTGGTCGACCAAACGAGGTGACCACGCCAAAAATTGTGAAGAAAATCCACAAAATGGTATTGGATGACCGTCGACTGAGTGCGCGAGCTAGCAGACATCGTAGGCATTTCAAAAAGTGCTGTACATAGCATACTGACTGAAAATTTAGACATGAGAAAGCTGTGCGCAAGATGGGTGCCGCGTTGTCACAATGGAACTAAAGCAGCGTCGTGAGGATGTTTCAGTCGAGTGTTTGGCGATATTTTGCTGCAGTAAAGCCGAGTTTTTGTGTCGATTCATAACCATGGATGAAACATGGGTCCATCACTTCACACCTGAGACGAAGGAACAGTCAAAACGGTGGATTGAAAGGGGAGAATCGGCTCCAAAGAAAGTGAGACAGTTCTATTTGCAGGCAAGTTCATTGCGTCAGATTTTTGGAATGGGTGTGGAATGATTTTCATTGATTATCTTCAAAAAGGAAAAGCAATTAATGGCGAGTATTATGCAAACTTTTGTAGCATTTGAATGATGAAATCAAGCAAAAATGGCCGCATTTAGTGGAAAAGAAACTTTTGTTTCATCAAGACAATGCACCAGTTCACACATCCATTATCACCATTGCCAAAATCATTGAGTTAAAGTTCGAATTGTTTCATCATGCACTCTATTCGCCAGATTTAGCCCCCGCTGAAATTATTTTCTATTTCCAAAGAAGTAATAGCTTGGTGCTAAAAGATTTGCCAACAGTGAAGAGCTGGAGTCTGCAGTTGATAGCTATTTGAACACCGCTGGGAAAAGTGTATCGAGCTGAAAGGATACTATGTAGAGAAATAAAGATGTTTTTCCCAAAATTTAGGTGTTTTCTTTGTTAGGTCAGGTAGTTTTGGGACAGCCTTCGCAAAAACATAATACAGAGGGTCTGTTCAATTCTCAGTTGGGGAAGGTTATCTGGTTTTTTTTTTTTTTTACAACCCTTTCCTCCAACAACTCCATTTTAAGTCTCCCCATTTACGCCTTGGGCTGGTCTGGTGGCTCTTGAGTGGCACAAAACCTACTGCAGTCATCAGTGCCACACACTGGCTATAAATTTATTCACATGTAATACAAAAACAACATATACAAAGCAATTACAGGATTAACCAACTAAGAGTACAAAAGTAGAAAAAAAAACAAAAAATACACAAATTATACACTAGAAAATTCAGAACTCAATATATACAAAAACACAAGCAGTTAAGACAGTGCTGACACAGTCTGAGAGTCAACAACATACCAGAAATTGCACGAGTTAAATTTTGGTAAGGAAACCACTGAATTTAACATAGTGAAAAAGTTTGGTGATACAGACAGAGTTGTCCTCTAAAACAGTAATTAAATTAAGAGAGAGTCCAAACTTGTTTTTTATTGATTCTTCCAAACGAAGTCTTAATGCAGTATTACTTCATAATGGTAACAAGTTAACTTCAATACCGCTTGCACATTCTACGAAAGAGTCTTATGAAACTGAAGCGTGTTCATTACCATGACCATGAGTGGCAACTATGTGGTGACTTGAAGGTCATTGGTCTGTTACTAGGACAACAGTGAGGATACACAAAATTCCTTCTCTTTTTTGAGAATGGGATAGCAGGGTGAGGGCTAACATTGGGAGACTGACAAGTGGCCTGAGAGGCAGCAACTGGAACCGGGATCAAAAAATGTTATTAATATGCCTCTTGTTCATTGTCAAAAAATTCTACTCTCTCCATTGCACATAAAGCTTGGCATGATGAAATAATTTGTGAAAGCACTTGACAAAAGTTGCCCTTGCTTCCAGTGCTTATGCACAGTTTCCATCATTATCACAGGCTGAAATCACAGAGGGATATGATTTTAGATAAGCACCACAGATAAACAAATTGACGTAAGAGTTGATTTTACCAGCTCTATACATGAACTTGAAAAACATGCGTGGAATGGATTCAGAGAGGCTGTTAGAAATTTCTGGGCAACGTGAAAGATCCTCAGTACAAAGAAATTGTCAGAAATACGCTGGAAAATTTCAGACTGCTCGGCTGTAATATGAGTTTGAAGCTTCATTTCCCCAAGACACATCTTGACTACTTCCTGTTGAATTTAGGAGCTGCCAGTGAAGAGCTAGTTGATAGGTTTCACCAGGACTTGAAAGATGTTGAACAATGTTATCAGGGACATTGGGAGTATATATGATGGCTGATTACTCTGGTGTCTTGCATGTGATGAACCTACCAGAACACTGATGAACACTCGAGAAAATCATGTACACTGAAGTTTCATGGGGGGGGGGGGGGGGGGGGTTACACAAGATAACATACGTTATCAAATTCTGGTACACTTTCATGTTATTCTTCTTCTTTATTTTCTTTAAAAGTTGTATATAACTAATATTTTTGCAATTATATTTATATTTTCATTATATTTTTATTATTATATTATTACACATTTCAATTATATTTTCATTGAATATTGTCATATTGACAAAACGGGATGTGCTACAGAAAAACGGAATGCATTTTTGAATTCTGCGCACCAAAATTAATAAACGTCACCTGTTTTTAATCATACCGCAGAAAAAAAGTTTTCATTTGTAACCTAGCACAATTTATGGGAAGGAATTAGTTGACTTTACAACTCACATCGTTCATTACTGAATGTTCATACCCATTTACTGCTGGTTACTAGAGGCCACCAATGGTGCAATCAAATTTTAAATTCATAAGCTATGCATTTCGTTGCAGCCCTGTGAAGGGGGACCATGATCGTGATGAAGGATAGACACAGATAAGCTCTGGCTTATCGTAGCACTGTATACCAATTAGCGCAGTACATTCAGTCTGTAATCTTAAGTTGCAATATAATCCAATACAACTTAATGCTTTGTCATGTTTTGGTGAAAATCTTCAATCTGCCCAGAAAGCCATGAAAATGCCTCCTTTGCTGTAAACTTCTTAATAGTTCTGTGCATTTTACTTTACATGTTAAACCTGACAACTATGTTATTGATATTCAACAAAAGAGGATTGAGTTTGATGACATGACTATCAAATCTCCACTTTTTTGGAAATATTTCATAGCCTATGTCCATCAGATCAAGGCTTTTCAATCACGAAAGAATTATCAAAATCTGCTTGGTTTTCAAAGGAAGTATTAGTGTCTAACACACCCTGGTAATAAAGAGAGACATTTGTAACAGCAACTGTTTTATTCATAATAAGATATTACAGTTGTCATCAAATACTAATCTGCAGAGCAACATGCATTCATTAAAACAATAATAAAAAGTACATACACTCAATTGCCATAGAAGAGACACCGTGTAATCAAATCTCATTTAGGCACGACATCCTCACTTATAGAAATAAAAACTGTATTTCAGAGTATATCACATGCATCTTGATTTTGTACTTGTTACAATCTTGGAATAAAATTAGATAAAATTTCATAGCTTATTACAGGGGCATTTAGCTACTAAAAATTGAAATAAAAAAATACAGATCTTAAGATACTTCCCTAAGTAGATAGCCTTCTTTTAAGTGTCTTTATCATCTCTGATTTATCACTAAAATAACCTGCAACAAATGTGAAAATGCATGTTAGGTTTTAGTTATTCTAAACAGCCTATAACACAATATTTTACATCTCAGGTACTGACTGCTCACATTGCAGCTTATGAAATGAAAGGTGGGCGTAATTGTTATTACTTTCTCTACCAATTACTATTCCAGGCAGAGGAAGTATTGTATATCACCCAAAATATCAATACAACATTTCACCTGAAATACATGTTTCTCAAGGTCCACTAAAACAAACAAAAAAGCATTTTTACTTTCTCTGCCACATACTAGAGGTAGAGGAAGTATTTTATTTCATCCAAAAATGCAATACTGAGATTTCACCAGAAATATATGTGTTGAGACCCCTGAATCTTAGAAAGCATTTTTAGAAAAAGATCTGCATTTCAGTGAACAGCTTAACTCCACTCTACTCACTCTTCTTACAAAAGCTTATTATTCTATCTACATCTTGCTCAACTCACATATACACTTTTTGTTGTAAGATGCAGTAGATGGATAGATACTTTTTCACTTCGTTAGTTACATAAATTAATTCTCATATAAGTTCTATAATACATAATTTTATCTCTACACATTACCCTTTACATATCCTTTTCACTAAGTTGCTGCATTACTAAGGGCCCACAAACATCCAACACCATGGTTGTTGAGTCATTGGGTCCTATTTAACTTATGATTCAACAATCTACATTTTCTTTCTATTCCCTATTTCTAATTTTTTTCAACCATTTATTTCTCACTACACCTAAATATTTTCCTATTTCAAATAAACTTTCCTTAGATTTAACTCTTAACAACCTTTTACCTATAATTTCATTTGGTAATCTAGACAATTGTTTCTTTGTAATTTTTTCCTCATATTCATTGTTCCTTCACATTCTAACATTAAATGCCAGTAATTGTTAAATTTGCTATTACATAATGGGCATTTGCCTTCATTTTCTCCTTCTCCTATGCCTTTTAACCTCACCACCCCTGACCTAGCCCATGCAAAGCCCTCTCTTGCTATTTTATTACAAACATCAACATAGTTTTCTCTTTCCCATGTCCTTTTAATCTCTGTATATACTTGTAATGATCTTGTTGAATTAAAACTACCAATTATTTCCTGTCTTTCCATATCTTCAATCCTCAATCTAACTCTTTTCCAACGTCCCTTCTCACGTGATTGTCTATATTTCCAAATATCCCCACACCCTATTTCATTGAGAATTGCTTCTAGGTGCTTATACCAAGTATCCTCTTTATTTAACTTGTGCTGAACCTCCAAACATTGTTTTAAAATATTATTATTCTCTGATTCCTTAATTCTCAACCAATATTTCACTATTCGTTCAATAATTTTCGCCTTACTACCAAATCTCCCTAGCTCCATTTGTGCAACCCCATTAGGTGAGGCTCTTGGTAGACCAGAATTATTTTACAAAAGCTTCCAAGCACTTTATTTACCTGTTCCCACCCCTCCTCAATACCCCAAATCTCTGCACCATACAGCATTTTTGCCTCAACTATTGCTCCATATAATCTTTCTATCCATTTTACGTGCATCCCGGGTATTTTATCTAAACATGCTCTAATAACTTTCATTGTCACTTTTCCTTTTGTTAAAGCCTATTTCTTTTGTTCTCCCCATCTACCGTTGCTGCTTAGTCTTAGTCCCAAATAATCAAAATTTCTGACAACCTCAATTTCCTTACGTTTCCAACTCCATTTTTCATCCTTTCTCAACTTATTACCCTTTTTAAATACCATTATTTTTGTTTTGCTTGTATTAACCCTAAGACTCCACTTGTTACAAAAACTCTCTATTGCTCCAATTACTTTGTTTAATCCCACAGTAGTTATTGATCCTGCAACCAAATCATCCGCGAATAGTAACCCTGGTATCTCCTCATTCCCAATTATTGGAGAGTGGCTATTTTCAAATTTAATTATCTCTAGAATATCATCAATGAACAAATTAAATAATATAGGGCTTAACTTGCAGCCTTGCCTTAAACCTATACAATTTTTAATCTCCTTCGTCCTTACATTTTTATTAAATCTTATACAAAAATCATTATTTTCATATATTGTTTGTATTGTTCTTATACACTTGTTACTCATTCTTTTCATACCCAATTTGGTCCATAAGGCTTCCCTATTTATTGTGTCGAAAGCTTTTTCTAAATCAACAAATAAGATACACAATCTTCCCCTTTTGTTTGATAAATATTTATTTACCATTGAAGATATTATAAAAATATTGTCTATTGCTCTCCTGTTTTTCCGAAATCCCACCTGTAGATCAGATACTTTTCCCCTCTTGTTCCGCCCAACTTTGCACTCTTTCAGCCAAAACCCCTGTACAAACTTTACCTAACACTGATAACAAACTAATCCCCCTATAATTTTCTGGGTTATCCACCTCCCCTTTATTCTTAAATATTGGCACCACTATTGCTGTTTTCCAACTCCTAGGAACCTTTCCCCCTTCAAAGATTGCATTTAATATCCTAACCAGCAATTCTAATCAATTTTCATTTAGACTCCAAGCTTTCCAAAACTCCCCTGGTATGCATCAATACCGCATGCTTTGTCCCTTTTCAATCTATTAATTCGCAGTAGGTAAAGCAAGTCAGATTTTAAAGAGCATATCACTATGTGATGACTTTGAAATTCAATGCTCTTTGTATGACCACAGGAAAAAAAATGAATGACTTCCAATTTCAGAAGTATTTGAAAATTCAAACCAATAATAAGAAATACCTTGGAAAAGGTTAACTACAAAAAAAAAATTATTTGGCATAAGCAGCCTTGCCTGAAATACTAGATGACTTTGCTAAAGCTTTTGTATACGTGATAAATACAACAGTTTTTAGTAAAAGGTCTCTAAATTATATTAGACAAAATAAATGTAATATAAGTACAGTATAAATATAAAGGGCATAGTCAGTCACTTGCTGAAATATTCTTACAGTCTCTTGAATTCTACACTACGAACCATACCAGTGCCTCCTAGGAAGCGTTGACCGTAACAATACGAGATGTGGATGTAGATGGCAGTGTTTATTCTGAGCACTTTTTGCTACACAACAAGCTTATTACTGAAAATCCTGAGGAAATTTCAATCGGAGCTGCTACCAGCAAAATCTCGGCAGCAGTATGAGAAAGAATATATTACATTTAAAGACTGGTGCAAGGTAAGCGGTGTTTCTCTTGTGAACAAAGATGTGATCACTGCCATGTGGATTTTGTTTATTATGCCACTAAAATACAATTTTTCAGTGTGTTAATAGCCTGACAAGCAGCTGTTTTAGACAGCATGTACTAAAAATGGTTTGCAGAATTGATGATTCCCAAGATAGTCTTTGCTACTGGTTTGAATTTTCAAGTTATTATAAACTTGTTAAGTGCTAAAGCCCCTTGTACGCGATCAAACTTTTTTTTCCATTCAAGACTTTACAAGAAAAACTGTCAAACATTTTTCAATATGTGACAAGATTGGACAAGACTTGACAATGTCATAAATGTGTATCTACAAGTCGTCTTTTTTCAAACTCAAACCCTTCAGAATACATTAATAAATAATTTATCATGCACAAAGCAATTTTCTATTTGTATCACGGTATAACAGTTTGCAATGAAATACTGCCCTTTACTAATATTATATAGTACTTTCATGTATTATATCCAATGAAATCACATTACGATTATGGAATACAATGGAAATAACACCAACTGATAGGTTAACCACACTATATAATGTTGCATTATTGTATACTTAGTTTGGAAATGTGCCTGGCAATTATTTCTTCATATGCCTTGATCTGTTTCATCTTGTGGTAATCCACGGAGTCCTAGACACGCGGACATGATAAGCTTATGTATAACCTAATCAGTTCACATACGGCATACCTTGGCCAGGTAGTCATTTTTGCTTACTTTTTGCTTTCCGCCATGTTGCAGATTTCGTGACGCACTGTAAATACTCACATTTCATTGGCCAAAGTCATCAAATCATTGTCAAATCTTTGATCGTTTAGAGCATATCCTTATTTGCTTTCGAGACTTTCAAAGACTTTAAAAGTATTGCAAGCAATTTCACAAGAAAAGTTGTGAAGCTGTTACAACTCTTGAAAAGTCTTGTAAAGTATTGAATTTGACAAAAATTTAATCGTGTGCAGGTAGCTTAAGTCACCATTCTTTTGTTTCTTGCAGTGTCGTGCAAACAGTAAGGAATTTCAAAGCCAGCATATAGCAACCCACTTTTTAAAGATTTGACTGTTGCTTCAGTTTCCTGTATCCCTCTCGTACCTACAAGGAAATGTATAATAAAACCATTTCTGCAAACGTTTATTTCAATTAACATGAAGTAGATAGAAAAATAACCTTTCGTAGGAGTAGTTTATACAAAAGATATAGCCACACACACACACACACTTTTTATTAAAAATGCTTTTTTTGGGGGGGGGATTTAGGGAACCTCAAAAAATGTGTATTTCTGGTGCACTCTAGGTACAATACTTCCTCTACTTATTATAGATAAGTTGCAGAGAAAGTAAAAATCCTACAGATTGACCAGTACACAGAGTTTGAACATGTAACCTCTTGAATATGAGCCAGATATTCTACTTCCTGAGATATATTGCTTTGTTTAATTACTCTTATAACATTAGCTGTTTCCAAAATATTCGATGTATATTTGGCACTAGAAAGATATTGGGTCATATAAATAAAAATGTGTATTTAGTATATACTTCACTTTTTGAAGCAAATATTCTGTTTGGTAAGAGTAAAATCTTTTGAGTAAGTAGCTACCTAGGTACTTTAGGAATTGGCTCAGCATTTGGCTCATCACTTTCATCCCGCACTGACATTTCTTCTGTTATCTGTTCTTAGAGCATTTCATCTATCATCAGAGTTTCATACACTGGAACTTCCTTGTCAATGTTTACGTGTATTTCAAAAGACATGTCATCTGCCCTTTGGTACATTCTTCACAGTCAGAAAACTCATCTTCTAGCATGATGTCATCACCAAGAACTCGACCAATGGCAGTTCCAAATCGCATCCTACATCCCGGGCAGCCTTATCTTTTCTTATCTTCAGTTACAGAGGGAACTCAACACTGAATCAAAGTGGATATTGTATGTACGCCCATGAGGGGACGTATCCGGGAGGAAGAACGAGGCAACAGGAGACGCTGGGTGACTGCATCCAGGAGTGATGGTACAGCAATGACAGGGTCCCTAAGTTTGCAGGTATAGACCCCCTGGCAGATGAACAGGCAGACTGGGGAGCTTACCCCACACAGAGGGGATTCAATGCCCCTCAAAGAGGATTCGAATACTCAGGCAGCCAGCCGAAAGCCAAGAGATGGAGAGAGTTACAAAGAGCATCCTCTTCCCCTGCCACACTGCACCGAACACCATCACCAACACTTCCGATCCTGTAAAGAGACCAACGGGATGAAGAATGAAATAAAATGGAGGGACAGGAAATTTGGAGGCTGAAAGAAACCACTCCCAACATTTGCCTGATAATGCGGGAAAAGCCCCAGAAAAAACCCATGGGTCGGAATGGACAGTTGCCAGGGATTGATCCCGGGACCTCCTGAATGCGGGCCACAAACGTTGCCACCTGAGCCATCTCGCTTGGTCCAGGCAACCTTAATAAATGCATGGCATCTAAGACAGTGATTTTTCTTCTCTCTGATCCAGTGCAACCAACGTTCTCTGTACCAGCCTCTTGCAATAGGTTTGCTTCATGCACATTGATTTAAAGGTTCGTGTAGTTTGCCAGGAGAAAAATTATCTTTATGCTTCTTAAATTTGAAACAACTGATTTAAATTGTATTTTTCACATTTCAATATTTTTGAACAGTATAGCGCATTATCTAGAGCAGCAGACTCACCTCACAAACATCTGTAAACTAATCATGTCGATTCTTGAATTTTTCAATCCAGCTATTAGACGCTTCAAAATTATCTAGCCCCATCTTCTATCCTATGTGTCGCCTGAACTCAAACCACAGTATCATCTAGTGAATGTTTGAAGTGTGCTTGTGTAAACCACTTTAGTAGAACATCTAATTCTGGCAACTGATGCCGGCAATTACATTTTCTTTTAGCACTTTTCCTTCTTCAAAAGCAGTTCAGTTTATGTTTGCTAACAATCGTGCGTAAGGTTGTCGGAGGAATGTTTAACTTCCATGCTAAACTCATGCCATTTTATATTTGGATTACAATCTACTTCTTCAGAGATTTTCAGTTTTTCGCTGCTTGTTATTTGCCGCACTTTCTTTTTCTCCATTGCAAATATAAATAGTATGAAGTTAAAATAATGATCTACATATGTTTGGTCAATACTAGCAACTACCATCAGCATTTAATGCATGAAGACATCAAACTTTGAGTATAACAAGCAGGAGCAGGAAAACTTGTCAAACATTTCTTATAGCATTTGAGACCAGGACTTTTCTAATTTGATGTCATATACAGGAAAACATGTTAATATGGAATTTACTAACGAGATTCTACTGTATAACCTTGGACTTTATCAGAAAACACTTTCATAGAATAAATAGTGTAAATATCTCAGGATTCTAGAAACAGTCAGATTTGAATATGTAACCAGTACCTCGAGAGTTATGACTTTACAGTCCATGAATAGTTTCTTTTTGCCTGGTTTATTGATATCATGTTCCCGCCTATAACCTTCATTATATTTATTGTTTTGCTAATGTAATTTACATTTGTCTTTGTGCAAGTTGCTTCAATTAAATATGCTTTCTTGAAGGACTTCATATTTGTCTAACATTACTGTTGAGACTTTTTAAGCAATGCAGGATACTTCTTAAACAGTTTTGATGGGAGAGAACCAAATGCAACAAACAAAATCTACTCCACTAACATAGTCGAGCAACACTACATGATCAAGAAAGCTATACGGTCGAAGAGTGTAGATAACAGACTATATAATTATATTAAAGCGATCAAGATGGTTGTGGAGAAGAGTACTTGCATGAGGTAGTAGGTTTTTATTCCTAAGAAAACAAGTTATGTTTTCATTGAGTTGCATAGTACACAATCACAGATAGTACTTGCTTTTTATTCATATGACCCAATACCAGTCATTCTGATTGGTCAGTACTCATTAAGACCTGCTAAATTTAGTATGCTTATGTTTAATGGTTTCACTGCATTTCAACATTTCATGTTCCCTAAAAGAAATTGACACTTATACTGTACACCAAGCAAGTTATAAACCTCTGTTTCCTTCAAATGGATGCAAGACAAGTCTATGGCCCCATTCACAATGAAAATTGAGTGTAAAGGCTGGGTCACAACAATCGAGAACAGTAACCAGAACGAGAATGACAAAGTTGAAATACTAATGGGAGCATTCACAATTGATGGGAAGCTTTACCAATGTGAAAGAAGACAACATTCTCGTTCCCAGCGCAGCATATTAGATCCATACTGTGTATATTAGACTCTTCAATGTAGAGATTATTCTAGGCGGCTGTGACATAAAACAGCTGCTTAAATTAAATTAAGTTTAATATATGGACGCTCTTTAACTGCTGTGGCCCTTAGCGTCCCATTCTATATTGCACGTGAAAGACCGGTAATTTTGCTCAGAGGCATCTTTATCAGGCTTGAGGTTCTTTTACATGCCGTAAATCTACGACACAGGACCACCGACTTTACTTCCCTTTCGAAGGAACCGAGCTAAGGATTTTTTCAGGCATAAAACAGCCACTGGTGCTCTCTCTAATTGTAAGCTGGAAACATAAAACTGGAAAGAAATTCTGCATAGTGGCATTCTAACCTTAGTTCCTGACGCCTGCAGAACCATTGAGCGTTGGTTCTTCTACTGAAAGAGTCATCTGTAGTTTGTTTATATGAAACTCAAAATTGGTTATTGCCTCAAAACAATAGCAAGAACTACAAAGAACAGCAAAAACCGGTGGAAATTAACAAAGAACAATAAACAACTTTAACATATACCATTATTAAAGGAATGAAAGCTTGTTACAACTAGAGGGATCAGAAATGTAATGGATCTCCATTTAGATAATGTTTACTCTATCGAATTTTGATGCTGGCTAACCTGCTTATGTTGGCTGAATTGGAAACAGGTGAAAAAATATCATTGCTCAGTTAAAAATAAATTAAATCCCAATGCGCAAAATCGACTTTTCATTTGTGATCAATATGATCATCAATATGCATTCCCATTCTCGTTACCGGGCTGTTGTGAACCAAAATCTTATAAGCTGCACTGCTTCCCATTCTTCCATTTTGGTTCACCTGTTGTGAACCAGCCTTATGCATAACGTTAACTTAAAAACTAGATGATATGTATTATAATGGAACCGTTCACAATGAATCATGTAAACATAAAAATAGATATTGAATTAAACAAACTTAGAAAGTTGCAAGGTCTAAGTCAAACATAAGAAACTAACCAATCAGAGTAAGATTCTTGTCATGTTGACTTGCTACCTGCTTTTCTGTATAAGAACACATGCCAGCAATCACTGGGATATCACTAAAAATTGCAGCAAAATAATTGGATTTTTTGGTGAAATTAACATCCTTTAACTGGGTACCTAACTTTCATACCTTTTTGCAACTGGCTGTTGCTTTTGCTTCCATTTGTTGATGTGAATGAAAAAGTTTTGTGTTAAGTTTATGCTTAATTTTCATTGTGAATGGCCCCTAAGAGCAATAAAGAAGCTATTACTATTACTGGTCACTTTGACTGCTCAAGCTTGCAAATCTATACACAGAACAATGCCACTTTTCTCACATTTCACTGTTGTAGTCACATTTATACTTCACTTTTTGGTGGAAGAGCATACGTACTTAAAGTAATTCCTGCATCCCGTTAACTCAGCATTTGTAATTAGTGTCATATACGCCAGCACTTTTCGACAGATGAGGCATTCTCAAATTACATCTGTAGTTTATGAAATATGGACTCTGAAGAAGAAAGTATTCTTGATGCCAAAGAACTGGAAGATTTTGACACAATATCAGAGGATGTATGTGTAGGTCAGAGGGTGATAATGATTCAGAAGTAAAGAGGGTTGATTCCAGTATTACCACAACATTCCATTCCTACCCATAAGATAATGGCAGTGGATAATCAAAAGCACCACAGATCTCAGTACTACGCCAGTCATGGAAGTGTGGGCACAAATTGCAGCGGGACATGCACCTGGAAGATTAGTACATCATTTATGACAATTGCCTATAAATATCTTTGTTATGTAAAGGGTCTTTCAACAAAAGTGTCGTATCTTAACATGTGATAGCTGCCATTGTTATTGAGTTACAGCAGTCATTTTTTTCATGTGGTTACAGTTGTTATTGACAAATAGCCATGAAATGTTACAGCATTCAGCAACGTGTAGAAATTTTGAAAACTTATTATCAAAATGGGTCATCTGTTCACCAAACCTTCCATGTATTGCGTGAAGTTTACGGTGTGCGTAATCGTCTCTGCGAGAGAGTGATTCGGCGTTTGATCGATAAATTTGAAAGTGGTTCTGTCAGCGATCAAAGAACGCCTGCATGTAATCGACGTAAGCGCTTCAACGAAAACATAGGCGCCGTTCGTGAGAGTGTACGTGAGAATGGAAACAAATCAATTGCTCGTCAAGCGCAAGAATTGGGGCTTTCGCCGACCACAACTTGGCGAATTCTGCATCTGGACTTCAAGTTTCACGCTTACAAAATAGTGTTAACTCAAGAACTAAAGTCCAATGACCATAGGTTGCGCCGTGTATTCGCAGACTGGGCTATGGAGCAATTGGAGGCTGACCCGGATTTTTGTCAAAAATCATCTTCAGCGACGAAGCCCACTTTTGGATGGATGGTTGCCGCTATTGGAGCAATCACAATCGAATGCAGATTCAAGAACGACCACTTCATCCCCAAAAGGTTACTGTGTGGTGTGGATTTTGGTATGGTGGAATCAGTGGTGCATATTTTTTCCAAGATGAAGATGCTCTATCAATGGAGAAAGATACCGGGCTCTTATAAGGGACTATTTTTGGCCTCAATTGGATGGTATGGCTCTCAGAAACATCTGGTTCTAGCTAGATGGTTCCACATGTCATACTTCTCTCGAAACAATCTTTTGAAGGAGAAGTTCAGAGGTTTCATCATTTCCCATGGTGGTATGTTAACCGGCCCCCGAGGTCATGTGATTTAACGCTGTTGGATTACTTCTTGTGGGGTTATGTTAAATCTCGAGTTTATGTCAACAAGCCAGAAACAGTAAATGATCTTATGAATAACATCACGCGTATTATTCGTGAAGTTGGAGCTAATTTACGTTCTTCTGTCTTGAAAATTAGGTCAACCGTATACACGCAACCCAACAAAGCCGCGGCGGTCACTTAACTGATGTTCTCTTCCACATGTAATAACATTAATTATGTTCCAAAATAAAAAAAGAAATAAACCTCTATCATTTATAGAAGTGTTTTATTTAAAGTTCAAAGATAGGACACTCTTGTTGAGAGACCCTATATATGCAAAAATATATCAAGAAACTTAAAAAATTTAATAATGCAACAAACAAAATCCTCATATGACTTTCTCTAGGAGTTACAAATTTTTCACATATTTCCATTAAATATTTTAGTACTTGTATAAAAATGATTATTCTATGTTAGATATACTCTTATCAAGCAATAGTTTCAAATAGAGCAGGAAGTTACCACAAGCAGAAAGAGCAATCAAACGTGTTTTTGTGTCAACAAGCTCTTGTAATGAAAAGAAACAGGAAAAAGACTTCATAGCATGTCCGTTAGTGAGGCAGTCACACTTGGAAAAATGTAAACATGCAATGTGAACTCTTTCCTGGAAGGAATTGGTAGGAAAGGTATAGTAGTTAAATGAATATTGAAATATTGTTAACACTGTTTACGAGTACAAGACAAAGCAGAATGAGAAAGAAGTGGTTATCTCAAATAAAGAAAATAATCCAAGAAATTGGAATAGGTGAGACAGATAATCAGCAGATAATACATGAGGAAGCTATACAGTATGTCTGAAACAAATTGTTTGGAATCGTAATTGATATTCTCTTAAATTGGAAAAGTCAAATTAAGAATGTCACAGCAAGAATATATACAACTCATTATGTAATACAGAGTGAGCCAAAAGACTCCAAACCAGCTGCACAGTGTTTTTCCTGTTCGCGTCCTTGGCGCTCGCCTGCCGCTATCATAGAAAGGCGCAGATGAAACCATACATTTTTAAAACTACTTTTAAAGGCTTTACTTACTAACTTTACGAAAGGAGATGCTGAAACTGGCCACCGTCTTTGTCCATACATTTTTGGCACCTCTTTAGAAAAACATCCATCATGACTGATGTCGTCTAATGTTTCTTCAGTAAGAACCGAACACCATCTTTTAGATTTCTTAGCCTGAACACTTCCTGTTGCCTGAAATTTACTGTAAAGTTCATGGATTGTGTTACGACCTGGAACTTTTACACCTGGAAATCTTTCTGCAAATCGCACTTTCACTTGGTGAGCTGACCGAGTTAACAGTTACAAATCATAAATAAATACACGCTGTGCAGTAGAAAACATATACTGAGGCATAATATACTTTGTGACTAAGCACAGGACAAAATAATACATATCTCGTAATAACTGAACTACATCACATCACCGTCAACTCAATACTGCACTTCACACTGCACACCGAAACCACAACAGCGTGACTTTGTTTATAGCAGCAGTGCGCTATCATGTTTTTATCATATTTCCACATGCCCAGTGGAAAAACACTGCACAGCCATTGTTCATAAAATACCCATCTGGGGTAACTTAAAACAAACTATACAAGGCAAACCCACACACCTGGAAGAATTAAAACAAAATAACCAACAGGAAATTTCTCAACATGAACTATGGCGAGTGATGGATAGTTTCCTAAAGAGGTATGGACGACTTTGGCCAATTTTAGCATCTCCTTTCATAAAATTGGTAAGTAAAGCCTTTAAAAGTAGCTTTAAAAACGTTGTATGGTTTCATCTGCGCCTTTCTATGATAAAGGCAGACGGCAACGAGCGCCGAGGACATGGCCAGGAAAAACATTGCGCAGCTGGTTCAGTCTTTTGGCTTACTCTGTAATATCTGTTCTAAAAAAAGCATCTGTAACCTAAAAACACTATAAATGATATACTTCTCTTGTGCACAATCTGCTCTTGCTTGTAGTATATTTATCTGGGTATCTGGCAATGAAATAAGTGCTCTGTTCATAATGCACAAGAAAATAATTCGGAGTAGGATGACATCATGTAAACGGTACTTCTGTCAAAATAACACTCTTACTTTAACAAGTCTGTATATACTAGAAACTGTATGCTTTAAAATAAACAAAATTCACTTATTCAATAGAAATAACAACTGTACGTGAACTGCCAGAATAACAAAAATGGTCAACTCAATACTGCACAAGGGCATACACATGTTCAATCTAATTACCTATAAATAAAGTGAGTAATTGTAACAGAATTAAGTTGCTCTGCCTCACATTCAAGAGGTTCCAACCTTGAATCTTGGTTACGGTGAGTTAGCTAAAGTGCTTTCACTTTAAGTTTAAAGGAGTTGCAAGTAAAACCACGTGACAAGAGAGCACCTCATTGGCTGGTGGGCAAATTACAACTTTTCCAGCTTAACATGTTGTCTCCTCCTCTATGTAAAACAGCTCAGTTCAGATTGTAACATTCTGTGGTTATTCTTATGCAGAAGAATTTAAAAGAAACCATTATTGTAAGTGTTTAATTTATGAAACAAAATGTGTTTGTTTAGGTTCACCTATAAGTAGGGACCTGCATTTTTCGCGTTTGCGATAATACCGCCTTTTTAAAAATATTCCCTAAAATGCTTGGGAAACAGTTACCTATACATAACGTTATTAACAATTCGAAAATTACAGAGATTTGTTTCGCAAAATAAAACGAAATGAGACAATAACGCGAATGTCAATTTAATATATGCAATAATGCGAATTCACGCATATTACCATTGCTAGGAACTTGGATATTAAACAATGGCACACCTAGAGCACAAACAGAAGATTACTTAAAACTAACAGAATTATGTCTGGACCAGACTTTCTTTTCTTTCCATAACAAAATGTTTAAACAAACCACAGGCCTAACTATGGGAAACCCCCTTTCACCATTTTTAGCAGAATATATATGAGCCATTTTGAATACCATATTACTAAATCCTTCCCACATCTATTCAAAACCTGGTATAGGTACGTAGATGATATTTTTGCTATTGTTCCAAAGAAAACCTTCAGAAGATGCTTTGAAATTATAGAATTTACAAAAAAGATCTATTAAATTCACAATAGAAAAACAAGAAAATAGCCAAATACCTTACCTAGACATCAGGATCATCAGAAATAATACACACAACAAACTAACGTTTGGCATTTACAGAAAACCAACTCACATAGAAAATTATATTAAAAAAATAGCTACAATCCTACAAGCCACAAACATGCAATTTTAAATATTACAAACAGGTTAGTACATATACCATTGGAGAAAGAGGAATACCAAAAAGAATACCAACACATTATCAACATAGCCACTATAATGGATACCAGAAAAAAACAATAGATAAGAAGATAAAAAAGTTTGAAAGACAGAAATATATCCAACAAACGACTACTTTACTCAGACAACAAAAACCACAAGCATATAGGAAGTTCACTTACCACCCTTGGACACATCATAAATTTCAAAGGATTTTCAAGAAATACATCACCGTGACTCCACAGAATAACCACAATATACAGAAACTACTATGCAACAGAACAAAAGACCCTATCCCCAACGATAAATCAGCTGGTATATATCAAATTGTTTGTAATGACTGTAACCTGGTATACATAGGAAGAACAAAAAGAAATCTTGAAATAAGACTTAAAGAGCATATGAGATGCATTTACCAAAAGCAGCCAGATAAATCAGCAGTAGCACATCATTTCTGGTCTTCAAACTATGAAATCACTCCAAACATAAAACTCTTAAAACCGATCAACAGTAGCAATGAATTGGACATCTGGGAAAAAATACATATCATCAAACACAGGAATCACCTAATGAATTTCGAACTGCCGCCACCCAGCAGCCTTTGGAGGTTCATCAGCCCAGCACCAGAGAACACCACTAGCCACACACATTCCCCAGACAATAACCGGCAAAATCAGTTGCAAACATGCTGATGATGGGAGCAAACCGTCTCCCGAAACATGTTAAAGTAAGAACATTTTAGTGATATAGTGTAACAACCTTCAACTCTCTTTATTTTAAATTATGACACATCACTGTTACTAGCTTCTAAATCTTCAAAATTAATTAAGAAGAACTGGACTCTGTCAGTAATCTGGTGTCAATTTCATGAAATCACTGACAATGATGAAGTATAACTTCAGCAGAGGCAACATTCATCAAAGAACATGAATGATTTATTGGAATACATCACTGAACTAGAAGGATCTTCATACCCAACAAGTCCTACACTTTATGGAAAACTCAGGAAAATATTGAATTATGGAAAATATTGAAAAATTTTGAAGTAGCAAAAGAATGGGAATTTTTTTACTGAAACAGAAGAGAAGCTAAATTGTGTCAGAAGCGCAGATGTTCAAGGAAACGTTAGATCGGGTGTGAAAAGCATTGCAACATTAGCATTTGCAAAATTGCAGTTACTGATGTTTGAAGACCCAGGTAATAAGTTGTATCCAGCACTTACAGTGTTTAGTGCAGTATTCATCATTCACACTAATATCGATTAAGTAATAGTGAAAAAAGTGAAGTCCATTCCATTCTTTAAAAATGTGAATGATTCAGTGATTACAAAAGAGTACAGTGAACTTCAAAGAGCAAACTAATCAAATTATGTTGCAAGATGGAAAAATAAATACTGTGAAATTTTGTGTAGTTTGACAGTCATTCTGAGTTTAGTGGCAGAGTTCTCCAGTCAGTGTTGTACCCATGTGCTAATGTTGACTGTGAAGGTTTTTTTTTTTCCCCCCTTTCTTTCTTGCTACTCAGGAATTTTGAGCGACTTGCATTGCAACATGAAAGAAGAAAATGCAAACATTATGGCAATGTTCTCCTATGACAGTTAAAAAACACAACATAATGTACTTTTCTTTTGTGGTATTACGTCCATTTCAGTGAGACTTAACAGTCGGTCATTGTAGTATCAGTGTCTAATGTTGACTGAAATTTTCTTCTCTTCCTACCCAGGAGCTTTTAGTGACTTGGGTTGCAACAGGAAAGCGATAAAGTTATCCTTTGCCAGTTAGAAAAAAAGAATATGTGTTTTTCTTTCATGTTAAGCCTTCTTCAGCGATAATTGAAGGATAAAAATGTGTGCTTTTTAAAATAAAACTCCACATTGTTCTTCAATAATCTATTTACATGAAAAAGTACCTTTAAAATACCAAAATATAACAATAAAAATAGGTAGAAATAATGCAAAATTCTCAAAAAATGAAACTAAAAATGCAGGTCCCTACTTATAAGTAAATGAACTGTTCTAGCAGAGGGTTTAAGAGGCTATGCACAGGTGCTGCATTACATTTCCGCATAAGCTGCCAATGTACTTACGCAAAGTGTTGAGAAAACATTACTTTCGAGGGTGTCATGGTTGAGAAACCTCTGCCACTGTGGAAAACATAAATGCGGAAAATGGAAAGACAATTTTGCTGTGTTAAATGTTTTTAACAAATTCTATGAAAAGTACCCACTTTTAATCGACAATGAATATGGTTGCTGTAGTTTAGCAATAATTGAAGTTCTTTGTTTAGTAATGCATAATTGTTGCCCAGAATGCTTGGGTCGCGTTTGTTTTCCTAGAGTTTTCTAACCTATAGTGCTCATCATTTTCATAACTCGTTGACTCATAAAAGGCTAAAGCAAAAATGGAATATTGATATTAGTCATTAAATGAGTGATTTCTAAAGCCTGCATTTGAGAACAATTTAATCCAATACCTTTAATCACAGATGCCAAACTGTTCTGGTACCAGTTTTATTTGCCTACACTTAGCATTATGTGTTGAAGTTTACGATGTAAGGCAAAATATAGGAACAAGCCCTAAAATGTTTAAAAGCTAATGATCCCCAAGCTGTGCAATGTACCGTATTCGCATTCTGTCTGAAGCATTTCTTCTCATGGGTACTTAGTTCCTGTTATCCTCCACGTGGTGCTGCCATGTGCTCAGTGGAGTGCTATATTAAGTTTTATTTAATTTTACTTTCAACTTACAGTGTAAAACGTAAAGATAAGGTTTCTTTTCCGGGGTTTTACCTTATCCTGAAAAGATAAATGTTGGGCGACTTTAAGCTATTGATCCCGGGCTCATTTGAATACCATTTCATTCATTTACTGTTCGATACGAGCTAACCAGTTAAGGTAATTAAAATACTAAAATAAAATAAATAAAAAAAAAAATTATGTTTAGGAAAGTTGTTAAAAAGTTTTAATTCATCAAAATTTGTTGGCATTCACGACTGGTGTTATCAATATTAAATAAAGTATTATCCGGGCATGTGGGCCGTAGTCTACTGGGCTGCTTCTTCTTTTCCCCAGATGTTTCATCTGCGACTACGGCAGACATCTTCAGTGGTAGTGGCGACGTCGAAGTGTTCTCACAAAAGTTTCAACAGCGACTGTGCTTGATGCACTCTAGACTACGGTATTTATACCAGTGGCTGGCGGGGAGGTCTGCAGTGATTGGTTTGGGTTGGCAGTGGGCTGGACTTGGGTAGATGGAGTGCTGCATTCTGCTGGTGTCTGATTGGTTCTGGTGAAATGCTTGACTGTAGTGCTGTTTGCCATATTGTTTAGTTTTACACCTTCCTCCTTACGGTTGATGTTTTTATGTTTCTGTATTTCAATGGCTTCATGATATAAACGTGAATGGTAATGAAGAGGTTGATGCCAGGATATCTGTGCTTTCATACTAAATGATATGTTCTCCTTCTTTGAGTATGACATGTTCCGCAATTGCCAGTTTTTCTGTTTGACTCAAATGACAATATCTTCTGTGTTTGTTAATGCAAGTTTTTATGCTTCGTTGCGTAGTTCCAATATATACTTTACCACATGAACACGGTATTCTGTATACTCCCGCTGTGTACAGTGGATCTCTAGAATCTTTGGCTAAATGGAGTGTATTGCAGATCTGTTTAGTGGGCTTGAAAACGGTGTCAAGTTGTGGCATCTGAGTAATTTGCCGATGCAGTCAGTGACCAATTTAATGTACAGGAGTAAAGCCTTGACCTTTCTACCGCTTGCAGCTGTTTGTATATTGATGGAACTTCTCTTGGGTGCAATGCTCTTCTGATTTCACGCTTTGAGTAGCCATTCTCTTGGAGTGCTTTGTCTAAGTGCTAAAGTTCTTGGTGTAGTTTTAATTTAACAAACCTTTCACAGTATGCAAGACTCGAGAACGGGAATGCATATTAATGCCTATATTGATAACAAAATGGAAAGCCAATTTTGCACATTGGGATTTAATTTGTTTCTAACTGACCAATGTTATTGTTACTTTCTCTACTACGTATAGTAAGTAGGGGAAGTATTGTATTCCACCCAAAAATTTGATACCGAGATTTCACCAGAAATACATGTTTTGAGACCCTCTGAATCTAAAAAAAAGCATTTTTGGAAACATGTCCGTGTGTGTGTCTGTGAACAGCATAACTCAGAAACGAACAGTCGGATAAACACCAAACTTGGTATTTAGGTTCGGTATCTTCCAGAGATGCGACACGAAGGTTTTCAAGAAAATTCCCCCACCCCAGACTACCCTTTACATGGAACATTTTTCGATAATTTTCATTTTCTCAAAAATGGCTCTAACGATTTTGATTAAAATATCATGTGTTTGTATACATTTTTTTTGTAGAGTGAACCATTTTCGAGATATTGCTTGTTATTCCCTTAAATTTTCCAATACTTATACTTTTTCTCAAATTCGTTATTCATTTTTTTTATGTCCTGGACATGCAAAGAGATTGGAATGCGCCACATAGCAACCAACGCTTAAAAGATTTGACTATCGCTTAAAACCTACCATATTTCCCTTGCATCTACAAGAAAATTAGCAATAAGATTGACATCTCGATAAACATGAAGCATACGGAGAATAAACGTTTGTACAAGAGTAGAGAAAGTCATGTGAGTGTAGCACATCAGATTTTTTATGTACTCTTTGTATATACCTAATTTTCATTTCTTATTAGATTAATGTTGAAACTTGACAAAGACATGAATTTGTAAAATTCTCACATTGAATAAAGACATCACTGAGGGCTAGTCCAGTCAGCCAGCCCCCTGATGTTTCAATACCTTCCTTGCAAGTAGCATATAGTGGTAAATCTCAATGAAATAGCAGGAAATTTTATTAAGTGACATCACCAGGTATATGAATTTCCAAGCTTTAAAGCCAGGATGATAGGACATTAGGTTGAACTGTTACCAGACTTTACACTGCAACATCATAGATAACAAACCACCCCCATCCCTCGTCCAGTCTGCAGACCAATCACAAGACTGCATATTAGCTGCAGTCAGTGACTGATGGTCGCTGTTGTGTTATGATGGTTTTAGTGTAGCTAACTTGAAGCCCACTGCTTGGGAATTCCTATGCCTGATCATGACTGTCAGTAAGCATTATTCTTGAAAACCTCTTGTAAAAAATTGCAAACAAATGCAGCCCAGAGTTCTCTGTTGGCAGCCATCTTTAGTAGTTGGTGTAACATTTTCATACAAAATTGATAAAGAAGAGCAGTGTACAGTGATACAGCACTTTTATTTAAAAAAAAGTGGACTGCAGCTTGGATACAAACTGAGCTGAAGGCAGTTCATTGGGACTCTGCACCAGCACTCAAGACCATTGATTATTGAATTAATCAAATTGGGCGTGCGATGCTGCACATTTTGGATGCCCAGTTGAGGTTTGTTCTAAAGAAGTTAAAGACTGCTACATTCAGATTTGCCAGATTGCTGAGATGGTAGGCATTTCATATGAAAGGTTTGTTGAACCTGAAGTTCTGCACATGAAAAATGCAGTGTTTGTCAACTCCAGGCCAAAAACACTCAAGAAAGGACATTTCATCATGTTTGGAAAAGCTGTAGCATAATTTCAAAGACTTCTGGTGTCGCTATGCAACTGTAGACAAAACCTGGATACACCACTACACCCTGGAGACATAGCACTCAAAGCATATATTGAAGGTTGTGAAGGCGAAAGTGCACCGAAGAATTTGAAAACAGTTTTGTCGGCTGGAAGAGTGATGGATACGATACTTTGGGACTCCCAGGGAATCATTATGATTGACTATTTGGAGAAGGGTAAAACAATGACTGGCTGCTATTATCTGTACACTGAACTAAAGCAGAAGCGACCATGATTATCTCGTAAAAAGGTGCTCCTTCACCAGCATAATGTGATCACATTGGCCATTGCAATGGCGAAAGTGCACAAGGTGGGTTTCAATTAGTTCCTCACCCACCCTATTCTCCAGATTGGGCACATCTGACATTTTTCTGTTTCCCAACCTCAAAACTTGGCTCAGAGGGAAGAAATTTTCATTAAATGAAAAGTTATTTATGCTATAAGTACTATAAATAGGGAACATGTTTTTTCTGAGGGAATAAAAAAAATGAAATCTTGTTTAACAAAGTGAATTGAGCTCAAGGCAGATTATGTTGAGAAATAAAATTTTGGGTTTGCAACATTTTAACAGACTTATCAATCCAACCTTGTACATACATATATAATAAAGTTAAATTAAAGATGATGATCAGAAAATCAAGAAATATGAAGTAGATAAGACTGCTTTGAAATATACAAAGTTTAAGAATAGGGGGAGAGAAAAATATAAAGATGTTTCCAATAAAAGGGGAGGAAAAGGATTTGCATGGGGCAGAGGAGGTATAATATGGTTAAGTGGCTAAAAGTGACAAAAGAAAATATAGTGGAATTATTAGAAAGGAATTTTTGGAACAATTTGGCAACTATGTAGGGAGAGCTAGAGAGTGGGGAGGAAAGTGATTAAGGCAAAGGAAGAATTTAATGATAAACTTAATGAAGAAACAGGGATAGGAAGATGATGTTTCATAGGAAAAACTAAATACACTGCTGGGCTAAAAAAGCACAACACTCCCAAAAAATTTAGTTACAGTTGAAATGTACTGTCATTTAGGCACATTGCTAGAATTTGTTTTCATATGCACTTTGCAAACAAGAATATGAAAATTTTTGCTCTCAAGAGATATTCCCTGGTGCATTAGAAGGTCCTTGCATGCTTTGGAAATTGTTGCGGTAAGCCTATCAAGCTTTACAAATCCATGCTTTCCCAACATTGTTGCAATTCCACACTGAACATTGTTGTGATTGAAACAAATCATATCACACACAGTGAATCTTCATTCATTATTCTCTACAACGTTGAGATTTTGTGCTCTGAAAGATGCTTTTGAGCTCTGTTGAATGCGTGAAAACTGTTGCCTGGTGGAAGGTGAGCATAACTATCGCTATGTAGTGAGAGTTTTCAAGTATTCGCGAAGTGTATGATGATTTTGCAATCATAACACCTACGACAGGCTTCCTGGATCAGGTCGTCTGAGATGCACATCGCAAAGTGATGACCATTTTTTAGCTTTGGCAATTTTAAGAGATTGTTTCATTTTCAAGGAAATTCCAAGTGTTAACACCTTTTTTGCCCAGCAGTGTATTAAGTCTACTTTTATTAAAATGTATAGTTAAGAGTGAAGCAGGATCCATTGTACACGACTAGGGAGTGAGCTGTATTGGATCCAAAAAAAATCTGATGTGCTACACTCACATGACTTTCTCTACTCTTGTTCAAACTATTTTTACAAACGCTTATTCTCCATCTACTTCATGTTAATCGAGATAAACATTTGCAGACTCTATCTTATTGCTAATTTTCTTCTAGATGTAAGGGGAATATATATTTACAAGGGCAGTATCGAAATACAGTAGCCTTTAAGCATACACATATCTCTTAATAGCTGGTTGCTAGTGCAGCACCATTCTCTTTGCCACAGATTAATACTCTCTGTATATCCAAGACAAAAAAATGAGTAACGAATTCCCATTTGAGAAAATAGTATTGAAAAATTTAAGGGAATAACAAGCAATATCTCGAAAATGGTTCACTCAACAACAAAAATGTATATGACATAAATTGTGTATTTTAACACGATTTACATTTTTTGTGTAGTAAAATTTTGTCTATCTCTTATGGATTACCAGTTATGCAAAAGTCGTTCACAATGAAGAATACTTTTGGAGACATTCCCAGAAAATTCAAGATATACATTTTATTTGTCATGAAAATATCTTAAACATGATATTTTAATAAAAATCGTTAGCCATTTTTGAGAAAATGAAAATTTTCAAAAAATGTTCCATGTAAAGAGTAATCTGGGGTGGGGGGATTTTCTTGAAAACCTTAGTGTCGCATCTCTGGAAGATACTGAACCTAAATACCAAGTTTGGTGTTATCCGACTTCGTTTCCGAGTTATGCTGTTCACAGATGGACACACACACACACGGACATGTTTCCAAAAATGCTTTTTTTGGATTCAGGGGGGTTCAAAACATATATTTCCGGTGAAATCTCGGTATCAAATTTTTGGGTGGAATACAATACTTCCCCTACTTACTGTACGTAGTAGAGAAAGTAATAACAAGCACTCCAACAATACTTAAACATATTGTAAAACTGTAATGTCAATATTAGATTTGATAGCTGGTTCACAATAACCGAGAACAGTTACATGAAAGACAAAATTAAAATGTGTGTATTATAATGTGAACATTCACAATTAAACAGGAAACTTTCCTGGCTCTTGGGAATGGGAAAAAGAGAAGACTTGGTTAAGTTTTAATTTTCTCGTTCTTGGGCATGGGCATGTTAGATCCATGTTGTGCATATTAGACTCTTCTGTAGAAATTAATCAAGGCAGCCATGGCCTGAAACAGCCACTAGAGCTCTCACTAGTTTTAAGCTGGTAAAATGAAACTGGGAAAAGTTCCAGCTAATGTGCATATTGACTCCCTCATATCCATTGAGTGTTGGTTCTTCTGGCTAGTGTCATCTGTAGTTTGTTTACATGAAACTTGAAATCAGCTATTGCATAAAACAGAATGGCAAAAACTACAAAGAATAGCAAACATCTGCAAGGACATCGTTACGAGTTGACTTTATCTTGGACACCACCTAGATCAGTGTGCTGTCATATAATCGGGTAAACAAGTTCCATTTAAATTATATTTTGGTAATAATAAATGTTGCAGGGCCACCTCAGAATAGTCGGTGCACAAAATTGTTGGCAGCATGAATCAAAATTAAATGTAGTAAAGCATGTAAAGAATTTTGATTGTCTTTAAAGAATTAGTTCACATTGCACATGAAGTAACATTTTGTATAAAAGGTGTGCAGTGAAAAGTCAAGTGAAGTGTCAAGGACTTTAAAAGACATAGTGGTATCAAGAAAGTGATAGAAAGAATTTACTTTCGGTATCAGAAGTTATAGCATACTACTTAATTCAATAGCAAAATATTATTTCCAGACTGAGGAGTGTTATGTTATTTTAGATCTCATTAAATATCTAGAATAAATTTCAATCCTGTATTTCTGTTCACAATATAAATTCCACAACCTCTGGTAGGGGTAGTTCTCAATATATCTAGATTATTGGGCAAGATAAAAGCATATTCAGATAAAAGCAACGGTGTGCATTCCAAAGCAAAGTGACTTATAATCTAGTGTGATTTGTGACAAAGTATAATTAATAATGGCAGCAGAGTAGATACAAAACTTATTACCCAAATATACTTCTTAAAATTCACAAGACCTTCACAATGGCAGCAGCACATAATAAATCCTTTTAAGCCGCAATGTCAGTGGGGGATTTGGCCACATTTGACTTGTGAACGGAAATTTTATATTTTCTGTATTTTTTTTCAATGTATGGTATTTATCAAATTAATTGCACCATTTGAGACTTCATTTTAAGGAAGGGGAGAACGGTCGTATTTGTTGAAGAAATTCAAAATGGCAGTAGTGGACCCCGCAGTTGGGAAGGATGAGGTGAGTTTGGCTGAGGATTTTGACACTGAACTTTGTTTGGGAGAGATTTGTTCAACGTTCATTTCAAGACCAAATTAATTCTTATATTTCAACCCAATATTTCACTCCTGCACAGAAGCGCCATATTAAGGCATGTTTGAAATACTGGATGATTAGAATCTCATGATTATTGTTAGATACGCGACTCAAAGTTAAATTTCAAAATTTATATGATTTACTTTCTAAATTAAATGCACAAGTGGATAAGATAGGAGTAACAGAAAAATTACGATCTACTTCATTAAAAGCAAATTCTGAGTCTAGAACAAAATCTGTTATAATGCCTATTAAACCACCATTTTAAATAGAATTTGCAAGATTTAAACTCACCAACTCATTGCAAACCAATTATATAATACAGAGAGAGCCAAGAAACTATGAACCGGCTGCGTGATGTTTTTCCTGTCCGCGTCCTCGGGACTCATTGCTGTCTGCCGCTATCATAAAAAGGCACGGATGAAACCGTACAACATTTTTAAAACTACTTTTAAAGGCTTTACTTACCAACTTTATGAAAGGGGATGTTGTCCATACATTTTGGCACCTTTTTAGGAAACTATCCATCACTCACTGTAGTTCTCGTTGAGAAATGCTGGCAATTTCCTGGCGGATATTTTGTTTTATTTCTTTCAGGGTGTGTAGGTTTGTCTTGTACACCTTGTTTTAAGTTACCCCAGAGTTAGAAATCGCAGGGGGTTAGATCAGGGGAGTTATAGGGCCAATTTTTTACGAGTCAATAGCTGAAGCCTGTGCATACATGAATACAATTTTGCCTTCTATTTTTAGAGAATTAACAGACAGGGAGCATGATTTTGCCTTTTTTCAACAAGACTCTGCAACAGCTAACACGGCCAATATTTCGAAGAGAACAATTGAAAGTGTGTTTGAAGAGAGAATTATTAGTAGAAATTTGTGGCCCCCTCGGTCCCCCGACCAAACCCCCTGCGATTTCTATCTCTGGGATAACTTAAAACATAAAGTGTACAAGACAAACCCATACACCCTGAAAGAATTAAAACATCTGCCAGGAACTTGCCAGCATTTCTCAACGTGAACTATGGCGAATGATGGATAGTTGCCTAAAAAGGTGCCAAAAATGTATGGACGACGGTGGCCGGTTTCAGCATCTCCTTTCATAAAGTTGGTAAGTAAGCCTTTAAAAGTAATTTTAAAAATGTATGGTTTCATCCGTGCCTTTCTATGATAGCGGCAGATGGCAGCGAGCGCCAAGGATGCAGACAGGAAAAACACTGCGCAGCCGGTTCGTAGTTTTTTGCCTCTCCCTGTATTTCAAATTTAGATTTAGATTCTCCAGAACAAAATTTTAATTTCTTATTATGATTAGGGATTTGAAATCATGTGCATTAACTTGAAGTATTACTGATGATCAGTTAATTTTTATGTTGAAAACTAAATTGGTTGAGCCTCGTTTCACAGGCTTATTAGTTATGTTGCATTCCAGAAATGACCTACAATTATTTAATAAATAATGGCAGCAGAGCAGATACAAAACTTATTTCCACATATACTTCTTAAAATACACAGTGTGCGTGCATGTGTGTGAACAGCATAACTCTAAAACAAAAAGTTCAGCATCTTCCAAGGATTAGACAAAGAATTTCAAGAAAATCCCCCCTACTCTTTACGTGGAACATTTTTCAATTTGTTTTTATTTTCTCAAAAATGACTGTAATGTTTTGATTAAAATACCGTATGTTTGAAATATTTGCTCGACAAATAAAATGTATATCTTGAATTTTCTAGGAATAGCCTGTGAAGTGACTTCATTCACACTGACTGACTTGGTAAAGCATAGACAAAATGTTACTGCTGTAAAGATGCAGATCTCATTAAAGCACACAATTTACGTCAAATTCTTTTATGGTGTTAAGCATTTCCTACGTATACTGAAATTGCCGTTGGACTGATCACACTTCAGCTTCAGTTTTCACTTGGAACAAGTTTTGAAGATGTTCGTCTCCAATGCCAGCTACATGTCTACTGGTGTCTGGAAGGGGATCCCTTACTTTAGTGGAGTTGTACTGCCATCTAGCTGTCTAGTGAAGAACTTCACTATGTCAACCAGCAGGAATTTCATAATTCATTACTCTGCGTGCATTTTTGGTGATGGGGATTTTTTCACCGTTTATAATCACTTCCAGTACCTTAACGTGTGATTTCCTTGATAGCATTTATTAGTGGTTTGAATTTTCAAGTACTTATACAGGGTGGAAGATGACTTATGAACATCCTTGAACAGGATGACTCTTTGTAATGAATAAAACAACAAATCTTAGTGCACTTTTGCTGTTTTTAAAGTAGTTTTGGAAAAAAAGCGAAAATTGCTTAATATTAACTCTATTTTAAATGAAGATTTTACGAAAGTTAAATATTTTTTCAAATATTTCTTAGAGGAGATTGAGAGATAAATATTTTCAGTGATAGTTTTAGGGTCCTGCAGCATTATCCACATGGGAAAAGATCTTCATAAAGAAATTGATGCAGTAATTTGTATCATAAATTACTTAAATGTAAAGAATGATTATAGTATGAATATGCATTTTTATGTGTCATTGATTTAAGATGTTTGTTGATTGTAATTATTGTCGAGAAGTAAGTTTATACTGCCTTACTGAAACTGACAATAATAGCGTGCAATAATGCAGCGAGGGGGTGAGCTGTTTATCATTATTAGAGACGAGGAAGTTACGAAATGTTGGCGCGTTTTTCTTAGAATTTGCTGGAACATTTTTCCTAAAGCATATGTATTCATAATTTTAATTGGATATAAAAATAGACGCTAATGTTGGCGCGTTTTATTAGCCAATAGCAACTCAGTTATAATCTTTAGGCATATCGGGGTGTAGGAGTATAAAAAGGGCTAGGTTAGAGATAGACCCCGTCAGTTTGTCGAAAATATTTGTATGCTACACATCACCTTCAGTCCGTCAGTTCGTCGAAAATATTTGTATACTACATGTCGCCTTCAGTCCAGCAGAAATATTACACGTCGGCTATCGATTCGCAAGTTACGCGTATCAGAGTTATGAAAAATCTCAAGTATTGTAAAGTTAATGATACAAAAAGTTGAAGTACGTGAATTAAGAATGATCAGTAAATAAGTTATTATAACAGTTTCAGTTTGGCGAGTGTCTAGATCAATGTGTAAATATGATAGTGAAAGTGTTCGACAATAAAAGTGTAAAAGAAATTCTTTCATCAGTGTTATCTTTGGATAAAAGACTCCTTTCCGTTTACACAACCTGTATAAAGAGATGTGCTCGACCAAAAAGATCATAGCTAGCCGGAGGACAGTAAACCAAAATTAAATAAAATAACAGTAGCATTCTTTCAAACAAACACTAATACTACCGCAAATTGCTAACACCAGATGGAGCTACAAACCTAACAAAGAATCACGTCACAAAATGGCTTCACCACGTGGAGTAAACACACATACACAAATAACATTATAAATTTACCATCGCAAATTGGCTTTCAAAACGTGGGGCTCAACAAATAAATATAACAGAAGTATACCACTTCAAAATACAAAGGAAAACTCGTCAATTTTGACACTGCATTTGACGAGAACCCAAACTTTAGGTTCATCAGGTCACAGAGAGAGAGAGAGACGCCTCAATCGTCACAAATGTGTTCTAGGTAAATACTAGCAATAAACAGCATATGGAGTATTAATTCGACTCAAAATTATATTAATTTAGTGCTTCATTGATCATCACAACAAGCATTTTCTGCATGTTTAAATATATTTTGAATTAAAACAATTCGCACTTTTATGATTATTATAGGCTTTCAAAATTTGTCTCAATTGAATCTACACTGTTAGCCACAGGACTACATGACATGACAACACTGTAAGGTTGATAGAAATGCACTCCAGCTGTTGTTTATTGCACTTATCACTTGTTTTCAAACTTATCAGTAAGAAAATGCCTCACTTTACTAATGCCAAGTATTTTAAAACGTTTAGCAGGAATAAAATGGGGTGGAAACATGGACCTCCTTAATAATACATATAAAACATACATAAAACCTAATCTATTCTATGGAGGAGAGCTACTAGCAACAGTAAACAAAAGACTTAAAAGTAAACTAGAAATTTCACAAAATAATTCACCAAGAATAATAACAGGAGCTGTAAAAACAACACCAATTACAGTACTACAAAGCTTCACAAAAAAACATGGCTATAGAATTGGAACATGAGTTGAAAGCAATTACTCTAGCACAAAAACTGCAAGTCAATAGAAACAGATACAAATGGTACCACACAGCAGATACTTTAAGTAATTTAAAAACTCAAATAAGCTTCAGAACATATATTAATATCTCAAAATACAAGAATATGATTACAACAGACGTAACAAGTCCAATAGAATATATTGATATACAATATCAGAATGACCTGATATATACAATACACAAACAATACAATATACCAGATGAAATGAGAGCCATAGCAATAGCTACGGAAAATGAAAGATACCCAGAAAAAGAATGCCTCCAAATATATACAGATGGACCCCTCCTCAATAAAAACAAAAATGCTGGTGCAGGAGTATACTGTAAACATTTTCCACAGTATCTAACATTAGATGAAACATTAAAACACCACGATATGGAAAATTAACAGCTATAAAAGCAGCATTACAGAACATTTTATATAGACCATACATAAAACAAAAAAATAGTCATCTTATCAGACTCAAAATCAGCCATAGATGGAATAGTAAATTACAATAATAAAACAACAAGAAATATTAAATAAATAAGAAGCCTAATTAAAGCAGTTCAAACTAGAAATCATGTTACTCTACAATGGTTCCCAGCTCATGTCAGACTTTTGGGCAATGAATATGCGGATCAATTAGCAAAGACAGGTGCAATACAACAAATAAAACCTGTAGGCCAAATAGAAATAAATAAACAATTACATAACATTAAACAACATTTCAAAAGACAGCAGAGACTTGATGAAGAAGATAAATTAAAAGATAAAGATTATAAGAATATTAAAGATAGAGTTGATATACAAAAAATGCCAAGGAAGACTGCAGTGGCCTTATTTAAGATGGCAACTGGCCACGATTGCCTCGCAGAACACCTCTACAAGATAAGATGCCTACTTTCATCCAAGTACACTCCCGTGAAGAAGATGTCATCCTGCAACTCGCCAAATGCAAAGGTCTTAAAAGTGATAACTTACAGACTTCATATTGGGAAGCCAAAGGGAAAATGATGTAGATCAATTAATCCCCAGTGCCATTGGTGAACAACAACAGCAACTAATGCAGAGTATCAGAAATGCTATTCATTTACGATGAAACACACTGTAATGCAGCAGCTGTAGCAAGAATTTATTGAGAAAGATTTCCAAATAGATGAGCACCACATCATAGGACATTTATTTTCATCTGTCAAAGAGTTCTAGATACTGGAAGTGTATCTCGGAGTTGGTCAGAGAAATCCTTCACTTGGTGGAAGAAGATCCTGGAAGAGCAGCTGTGATATAGTTCGCACTATCAGCGTATCCCTTTGAACTGTTTTGGGAACATTAAAAAAGAATTGCTATACCCTTATCATACTCAGCGCATTCAGTATCTCTCTAAAGCAATTATGCGCCAAGGGTAGCATTCTCTGAATGGTTTCTTTAACAAGGAGGGGATTTTTTCCTTAAAATTCTTGCAATGGATGAAGCAACATTTACCTGGATTGGAGTAACTAATTACCATAATGCACACACCTGTGAATGCAATTCACATAAATACGACAAGACAGCTTTCAGCACAGATTTTCTCTAAATGTTTGGGCAGGAATCATAGGAAACACATTAATCAGTCTATGGATTCTTCCTCGGGTTTTGACAGGAGGCATCTATCTCCAGTTTCTTCAAGAAATGTTACCAGTTCTACTTGACCCCTGGCAATAAAAATGATATGTGGTATTACATGACAGTGCATCTCTGCAAATAAGCAGAGCCATGTGTGGCCATCTACACAACACCTATGTAGAATGCTGGATAGCTCAAATGGACCAATAAGATGGCCACCAAGATCACCAGATCTAAATCCAATCAATTTTTATCTTTGGGGCGATATGAAAACTTGTATATACATTACGAAGTGCCTGATGTGAAAACATTGCATAAAAGAATATTTTGAGTAGCTGAAGAAATAACCCAAACGTCCTTTGTAGAGTGCAGCAGAATTGGAGAAAACATTGTGAAGCACATGTGTTGGCGAGCGTTGCACATTTTGAACAATTTCTCTAAACATTAAAAAGAAGTTCTCAATGATTTTCTGTTGTCTTGCTTTAATCCTTCACAGAGTTTTATAATTCATAGTAAAAGGAAGCATAATCCTGCAACTTGGATTTCTCAAGCTTTTATTTACCTTTATAAATAAGTCCTATTAATAATTTGCGTAATACTGTAAATGCTTCCACAGTACCATATTCCGTATGATAATTTAGGTTACGTTTCTAACATGTGTAGTTTTCTATTTATTTGTATACCGAAAGCGTTAAGGATGATCATAGGTCACCTTTGACCCTATACTTTCTCAAGTGATGTCATTATTTTTATTTTCTTGTGGTCATGCAAAGAGCATGGAGTTTCAAAGTCAACACATATTGATCTGCTTTTTAAAAATCTGACAATCAGTTCGGCCTACTGTATCCTCATACCTACAATGAACGTGCAAATGGGTAATGAAACTTTATCTCAATAAGTGGACAAAGTAAGCTTTTGTAAGAATAGTTTGTACTGTCCATTCCAAACCAGAGTTCACTCTGATGTAAACAAAAGCACATGCTTCTGCTTATCAAGAACCTAAGAACACACTCTTACACCAACATAAATAGTCCCTTAATACATGTATTGTATCATGAAATATTAGGGCAGGAAAGGCATAAAACTGCACATTTTATTGCGGTATCATAACAACTCATTGCTAAAGGTAATGGATATATACTAATTGTTAAGAGATTACAAAACATAATTTTCGTCTGCTATTGCACTAATGCTGAGAATAGTTTGCTTGTTAATTACCAACTGTGTGCACGACTGCAATTCTCTTGCATATACGAGAATTCCCAGAGGTGCTATCTGAGTACTAAATAAACACTTTGTGTAACACAGGAAATATAAGCGAACATTCATTCATAATATGCTAGCACACGTATGCTCAGCTCAGGTCAAATCTTGTGATTTAGTTAATTGGTATTTGAGTTTTCATGGCAGACGAAGGCGCATGTAGTGTGAATAAACTGTTCAAACACAACAGCGGGAAACCGTTAAAAAGTGACGAAAAACAAACAAACAATACTTAATACATTCAACTCACTATTCTGACACTTGCATTAGTGGATATTACGAAACTTATATCCAATTTTACAGGCATTTCAGTGAGAAGTGTAACCAAAGCTCACAGGGAATATAAACAGACGTAATAGAACATAATAGAAGCGGAGAATCAAATGTGGGAACTTTTTTTATGTACAACAGTGCTGTGGAATTGTGGATAAGCTTGTCTTTATTTTGGAGAGTAGTTCCAATTCCAATATGGCAGCCGAGTCTTCTTTGGGATTTGGGTATTGCACTTTTGCCTGAGGATTGTGATTAACCTAAGCAAAATGTTGATTTATACATGCTTATAAAATTTATTGTTACTTCAGGTTGCATTTTGAACTATGATTCTCACGCAGGGCACCTTTTTATAGATTGGAACAATGTTCAACTGTAAGTGATATGCAGGAAGCACGTGAGAGAGGAACAAGCAGCCATTAGGGGCAGGGATTGCAAACTACTTTCACGTGGATAATACAAAGAGTTTGTTTACAGTGAGAGGCACTCTGGTTTGTTAAAGGACAGTAGAAGAGTGCATATAGAAAGTCATGCACATGCAACACACCCTAACTCTGAAGTGACTTATGAAAGATTCTCTAGTTTTAAGTATGATGCACTTTATGTATCAATAATAAAAAGACATTCTTTACACTTAATTGCTAATTCAGGGTCCTCCATTAAGAATGACCTGAGAATTCCAGGGTGAAGTATTGCTTACCTGGTAACATATGGAGTTGATTGTTCACTGCCACAGACCAGCATAGTTACCATACAGGTTTGCTGGCAGTGGACCTCCTGCAGTGAAGAGCCGCGTCCCAGATGAGTCATAACAATGCGTGTAGATGGCTGGAGTATACTTGATGTGTTCAAACCCATCCATGTACTCCTCATCTGGAAACTGCACAACAGTTCATGAAAACTTTATACACCATAAATTTGCAATTCAATTTCACAAACATTTTAAATTGAGACGGGGCAGCGCAATAGTTTCGTTTCTAGCTCTCGTTCTGAGGGTCTGGGGTTCGATTCTGGCTCTGGGGTGGCAATTTTAAGTTGGACCTACCCACGACTTCACCTCTGACTTGCTCATGTGGAGTATCCTCAAGGACCAACATGGTTCAGAGTCCACAGTAAAAGCTGTACGTCCTCTCATTCCACCAACATCCTCATCATCACCCTACCATCAGAGGTAACAGACCCTCTGGGTGCCTCCACCTCAGAAATGAGTCGTCATCCCTCGGTAAATCATGACCCCTGAAGGTCATGCACCTTGGGGGAGTGTGAGAGACGACATTTTAAACTTCATTATCCAGAACTAGCTGTCTTATCTGGTGCTGCATGAATGGCTTTATAAAGCTTAAATAATCCTCTAATTTCACCAACATGGATAGCAGAGGTTGTGGCACACACTCGTGTACAGGAGGTCTGTAGTTCAAATCCCACCAGGACCACGTTTTCCTAAGTCCTCATAATAGCAAATGCCAGGGTACCCTAAACTTAGACCTGGAATGCTTCCTTCCCAAATTATTCATTTCATGCCATGTATCATCTGTGTCCACCGCCTGCCTATGGTGCCATATGTAGTAAAAAGGTGCTGAATTCTATTAAAAAAAATCTGATGTGTTACACTCACATGACTTTCTCTACTCTTGTACAAACTATTTTTACAAACGCTTATTCTCCATCTACTTCATGTTAATCGAGATATCGAAATGTCAATCTTATTGCTAATTTTCTTGTAGATGCAAGGGGAATATGGTAGCTTTTAAGCGATAGTCAAATATTTTAACGCTGGTTGCTATGTGGCGCATTCCATTCTCTTTGCATGTCCAGGACATAAAAAAATGAATAACCAATTTGAGAAAAAGTATAAGTATTGGAAAATTTAAGGGAATAACAAGCAATATCTCGCAAACGCTTCACTCAACAAAAGAAATGTATATGACATAAATTGTGTATTTTAACGCGATCTACATTTTTCGTGTAGTAAACTTTTGTCTATCTCTTATGGTTTACCAGTTATGAAAAAGTCGTTCATAATGAAGAACACTTTTGGAGACATTGCCAGAAAATTCGAGATATACATTTTATTTGTCATGACAATATCTTAAACATATGATAGTTTAATCAAAATCGTTAGAGCCGCTTTTGAGAAAATTAAAATTTTCGAAAAATGTTCCATGTAAAGGGTAGTCTGGGGTGGGGGGATTTTCTTGAGAACCTTCGTGTCGCATCTCTGGAAGATACTGAACCTAAATACCAAGTTTGGTGTTTATCCCACTGTTCGTTTCTGAGTTATGCTGTTCACAGACACACAGACACACGGACAGACACACACACGGACATGTTTCCAAAAATGCTCTTTTTGGATTCAGGGGGTCTCAAAACATATATTTCCGGTGAAATCTCGGTATCGAATTTTTGGGTGGAATACAATACTTCCCCTACTTACTATACGTAGTAGAGAAAGTAAAAATGAAAAAAAAAATCATTTATGCCCCTCCCACATATTTTATGAAATTATTGTACAATATAGAAGATTTAATGGCGAATACTCCTTCCCTTTACCACTTACTATAATTGTAATCTCGTACAGCCCCAAGATGACAAATTTCTGAATACCTTAATGTTCCAAATTTTGAAAACGTTTTGTAGCCTGTAAGTATCTTTTGGTAATGAAAGAATTATTGGAATGCTCAAGTAATGTTTAAAAAAAATGACAATACATGAAATTTTGAACTTCTGTACCTTCTCTTTGGTAGTGTTGTTATTTAATAACAAAGGCTGCACAGTTTTCACTTAATACAGACACTCCTAACATCAAATACACAAAGGAATAGGGATGAAACTGGTAAATATGAAGATGCCCCTTTTTTTCTTTCTTTATTTATGGATGCTCTAACTGCTGTGGTCCTTAGCGTCCCATTCTATATTGGGAGTGAAAGACCAGTAATTTTGCTCAGAGGCCTCTTTATCAGACTTGAGGTTATTTTACGTGCCGTAAATCTACAACACGGGACCACCTAAATGAAAATCTTAACTAATTTAATTTGTTAATATTCTCTCTACGTACACCTTCCGGTACAGCTTTTTTACCCTTCCAAATGAAGCCATCCTAAGGATTTTTATACCCGAAAAAATACATTGGTCTCTGCCGAGTTTGAACCCGTGAACTCGGGAACTAGAGGCTAGCATGGTAACCACTAAATGACGGAGGACAACATGAAGATCCCCCCCCCCCAGCATTACTGCATTATTATTGTTATAGTTACACTTATCTTATTGTTACAGCAATATATGACTGGTGGTTCACCAGAATCAAAGCAAAACATCTGATGTGATATATTCACATGACTTTCTCTAACCTCCATCACTTATTAGTTAGTAGATAAATTATTCTTACTAACGTTTGTTTTCCCATATACTTCTTTTTAATCGAGATAAACCTTTGCAGAAACAGCTATATTACACATCTCGTTATAGATACAAAGAGAACAGTGATAGTGAAACTTTAACAACTGGATGCTATATGGTAGCCTTAAAATTCCATACCGTTTATATGCAATTGCGAGAAACAACTGAATGTTGACAGGACTAAAAGAATGACCGAGAAAAGAAAAATTTGAATCCTTAATAACAGATACCTCAGAAACGGCTTATGCCACAAAATAAATTACTTTAAATAAATTATGTGCTTTAAAGAGATGTACATTTGTTGTGTAGTAAATTCTTGTCTATCACTTAACATTTACCAGTTATACAAGATTATTCAAAATTCCCTCCGAATGAGGAAGCCTTCACAGGTATTTCCACAAAATTCAAGATACACATTTTATTTGTCATGTAAATATCTTTAATATGGTATTTTACTCAAAATTGTTAGAGCCATTTTTTAGAAAATCAAAATTTTTAAAAAAGTTTTCCATGTAAAGGGATTTTCTTGAAAATCTTCATGTCACATTTTTGGAAGATATTGAACCTAAATACCAAGTTTGGTATTTATCCAACTTTTCATTTTTGTGTTATGCTGTTCACAGACACGCACACACACACACACAGATATGTTTCCAAAAATGCGTTATTTGGATTCAGGGAACGTCAAAACTGTATTTCCAGTGAAATCTCGGTATCAAATTTTTGGGTGGAATGCAATACCTTCACTATCTATTAGGTATGTGGTATGGAAAGTAAAAATGGGGTCCTAACAGAAAGCCATGAATTTAAATTGTGACTGTCCAGCTTTCCCTATCACTTCATTAATGTGATCTAGTTCAATTTTTCCCTATCACTTCACTTTTCTTCGCTTCGTAACAGTATAATGAAATATGTGCAAAGCAGCCTCTTCTTCCTTCCGCTTCAGTCACTGGAGAGCTGAACACAAGATCTTTCTAATCTCTTGCAGTAGCAGCATTCACTGAACATCAAAACCTCACTCGGAGAATGCACTGAATTACCAGCACTTTATGTCACATCAGGAGAAACTTGCTAAGCTGCTGAGTTTTAGAGAGTGTTCGAGAGGTGGGCAGAAAGAAGGTTCTGGAATAATCCTGTTATTTCCCAATAGCACTTCTTGTTTATACTGGGTAGGAGTACTATCCTATTGGGTTATCCCTTTACCTGGCCAGTTGGTCAGCAATTTCTATATGATAACTAGGTCCATAGCTGTGCCGCAATATTTAAGCTGTGTAAGTACTTTGAGAAGGAGCAAGACAACGGGAAACCACCTCTTCTTCCTTTGATAAGAGTGGTGAATAGAATTACTGATGCACTCAAGGTGAGCAAAACAACTGCGAAAAGTGTAACACTGGCATGCTTATGCCTTGTTTGCTCACAGTAGTGGCAAGAACTGGCAAAAATGTCTCTCTTGGTCACGCAAAACATCCGAGCCTGGAGTGTGGTTGCTAGCATTCTCAACAAAACATCAACGGCACCTTAGCAAGTATGTTCTTTTAGGACTCCAACATGTTCAGATGAAATTAAGTTGTCTGTAGCTGATCACTGTGACGAACAGCGCTTTTCAATGGCAAAAGAACTATCAAAATCAGACGAGTGTTTTTTGACATTACCTTAGAGATACACAAACAACTCATTTCTCCCTCAATATTAGGTTCGTTGGTTAGCTTACAATGCTCCCATACAGTTGGTAGCCTACGGAGAAACCTTATTCCACCAAGCAATCTACACACCCATTTATTAACTGGAAGCATCCAGAGGGAAGAGTTCGTTACTGCCAATGTAAATGGCAATGCAACAAGAAGACCTACAGCTTTTTACTGGGGACTCCTAAGCACAGTCCTTAGGGACACTTCACATGGTCTAGTCAGAGGTGAAGGCTTGGATAGGGCTGACCTAAAATTGCCATCCCAGAGTCAGAATCGAACCACGGACCTTCAACATGAGAGCTGCAAATGAAACTACTGAGCTACCATGGTGCCCATCAATAATGTTAGTATACATTAAGTTTAAAATAGAGAGTTGAGGGTTGATACACTACATCACTATGATATTCTTACTTGAACGCGTTTCGGGAGACGGCTTGTTCCCATCGTCAGCATTTTCTCTCAACTAAACTCTTTCAGTTGAGAGAAAATGCTGACGATGGGAACAAGCCGTCTCCCGAAACGCGTTCAAGTAAGAATATCATAGTGATGTAGTGTAACAACCCTCAACTCTCTATTTTAAATTATGACACATCACTGTTACAAGCTTCTAAATCTTCAAAAATTGAGCATACATTAAGTTCCTTACCACCCATCCTTTGGAAGCCTTGAGTACTACTGTCCTACTGGAGTTAATGCTGGACTCTAGGTATTTTCCTGCTCGTAGGTCGTAGAACAGTAGGATTCCTACCCCGGTACCAATAGTGAGTACATTACCCTGAAAACTTGCCGATCGAATACCTGCAACAAAACCATTTATAAAAGAAATGAAGACAAATAACAGGTTTTCTGTTTTAAAAATAACATGGCATATTATGGAAAGGTAACATCAGACCCAAAAATTCAATACCATATTTTCAGTCTGATTCTAAACCCTGTTTCTTTGAGCCATAGTCATGTATTCTTCCAAATTATATTACCTTCCCCTTTTCTCTGGTTGGCTAATGTACACCTTTGAATGGTGACAAATAAGGCATGTGCAGTGCAAGAATAGGCAATAAAAGCGATAAAACACATTGTCATGATAGATGCACATGCTTTAGTCGAAGCAGGTTTAAACTTAAGGGTCCTCCCATCTATTTATTGATAAGAATTTACATGCATTAACTCTGTTATGTAATATATTTAATTCATGCTGTTATCAAAATGTAAATTTGACAATTATCTTTGAATATATTAAAGTTAAATAAGGAACTATTTTGTAGCGCATAACAACCTATTTCACGACAGTAGCCAAGGAGAGGTGACTAGTGCACGTGACCGGCTATGTTATATGGAACAAACCTTAGCTTTCAAACTAAACACTTTTGGGTAATTATTATTAGTGTCATAATAATCAGAGTAATTGTAGTGGTGCTAATTTTCTCTGAATTTCTTAAACCATGTAATTGTTATTGAACTTTACAGAATTTTGCTGCTAAATTCTTTTAATACATTGTACAATTTTGAAGCTCATGCATTTATATTATGTGGAAGCAGAATAAACTATGGATTTAGCTAACACATTGCATATAGTATGCTGAAAATGCAAAATACATGAAACAACACATCAGTTTTTTTTAATGCTAATTGATTACAAGAATTCTAATGCTTTACTGCAAATTTATTGTTGGTATACCTGCATTGTCCTCTTAATTTTATTTCTCAGAAGACTTTCTATTCCTCGCTTATATAGTGGATTATTTAAAAATGTTTAGCTTAATGCTCAAGAATTCATAAGATGCCTAATTTCCATGTGCAGAATGCCTGAACCAGTTTTTTTTGCCGCATTTATGGAATATTTACCATTTTTGTTTTTTCTCATTTAATAACGGAGATTAATACTGTAAATGTGTACCCACTTTTTGTTTTGGTGTGTGGCAGATATCTGACATTTCCTACTAACGTTCACCCTCAATACATCACTGAGGGTGTAATGTACACACAGATTGACATTTTTATGAGGGTAATCCCAAAAGTAAGGTCTCCAAAGCGCTGGGATCGCAGGGAAACTGTTTGTGTGGATCTTGGCCATACTGCTTTTTTCCTTCTTCCCTTCACTCTCTTCAGAAACCACTGCACATCCCTTAGCGCCCTCAGTCTTGGCTTGGCAGCCAGTTATAATGGAGCTCCTGTTAGCCACTACCACCAGATGCGAAGTTTGCGCAGTTATTCGCTTTTTGAGTTCAAAAGGGGTTAAACCTGTCGAAATTCATCGACAGTTGATGGAAGTGTATGGAGAGTCTTGTATGGATGTCAAAAATGTCCGCAAGTGGTGTAGAGAATTTGCAAATGGTCGCACGGAAATTCATGACGAGGAAAGAAGCAGGAGACCGCCCATTTCTGACAAAACAATCGCAAAGGTTGAACAAATCGTGCTTCAAGATCGGCGGATCTCTCTCGATGAGCTCTGCATTGTTCCTGAGATTTCTCAAAGCACTATTCATCGGACTTTGATTGAAGAGTTGAAATTTCGGAAGGTGTGCGCAAGATGGGTCCCAAGAATGCTGACACAAGATCACAAACGGCAACGCACTGAAACTTCCCGCCAATTTCTTCAATGCTATGCAGATGAAAAGGACAACCTTTTGGATTCAATAGTCACGGGTGATGAAACCTGGGCTTTTCACTTCACACCTGATACCAAACAATAATCATGTGAGTGGCGGCATTCCGGTTCACCCGAGCCGCGAAAATTCAAGAGAACACAGTCTGCCGGTAAAGTCATGGCAACTGTGTTTTGGGATCGAAAGGGGATATTGTTGGTCGACTTTATGGGTCCTGGGACAACAATAAATGCTGACAGGTATTGTCAGACATTAAAAAAACTCAGACGGGCAATTCAGAACCGTAGAAGAGGAATGCTGAGCAAGGGCATAAGCCTTCTCCATGACAATGCTCGCCCCCACACCGCCCGTCAAACCATGAATCTTCTGCAACAGTTTGGATGGGAAACCATCACCCATCCACCCTATAGTCCGGACTTAGCAACCAGTGACTACCACTTGTTTCCCAAGTTGAAAGAACACCTGGCTGGAAAACGCTTCGGTGACGACGAAGTGAAAAATGAGGTCCATCACTTTTCAAGAGCATGGCGGCAAGCTGGTATGACATGGGCATACAAAAACTGCCACAGCGTCTACAAAAATGCATCGACCGAAATGGCAATTATGTGGAAAAATAGACAAATGTTAAAGCTTCAAAACTCTGTACCATTTGTTGTCAATAAAAGTTTCTTTGTATTTTATAAAAAATTGGAGACCTTACTTTTGGGATTACCCTCGTACATCACTTTATTTCCTCCTGTACAGACGTGATTGATGCTTCTCTTGGGCATCACAATTACATGGAACTAACACTTCGCTACACACAATTGCTGTTGTGTGAATAACAAAGTCAGCTTCCATTTCTCAGCCAGTCGTCTGAGGTACGGTCCAAAGTTCCTTTGCTGTCAGCAGATGCCATTAGCTATAGCACTTGGAAATCTACTGGTGCCTTCTAGATTTTCCTTACACTCTTGTCTATATGCCTTTCTTTTTCCCCACTATTTCTTACCGTTGTCCATAATGGTGCTGCTTTATAACTATGTTTATGCTCCCTTCTACATTGTGATTCACAGAGCGACTTGTTTATTTTCTGCACCACCTTTTGTGCTTTACATATGTTATGGTACCGTTTATGTAATTTTTTTGTGTTTTATAATCTAGGTACTGTATATACTGTTTGTTCTTTAATCTTCGCGGGTCCCACATGTCCTAACTGGGATTCCCGCTGATGGTTGTTGATGCTTATAACTGTAATAATTGATAAGATGTTATCGGGGGCCTTTGCCTATTAAGAATCTACTCCCATAATTTTCTTTTTTATCTCTGCTCCCTAGGGATTGACTTATTTTAAAGCACATCTACTTACTGGCTGGGATTTGGCACATTATTATGCTGCAATCACTATAGCTACGTCAACCGTGCAACCTTGTCGCTTCCACACAAGTACTATGTCTTCATTTATCCAATTACAACTTGGATTGTATTTCTCTTTGTTTCCAATACACTCCTTGCAGCTTAGTTCCGTATGATTAAAACTTATTTCTTTCATGCTTGTTTTGTTTTCTACATACTTACATGAGTTTTAAAGTTTTCTTATGTTACAGATTTTTCGCCTCTGTAGCCGTATGTAACTCTTGCATTCCAGTGAAATTGCATCACCCTGCCTGATTACGTCATCTTTTTAGCCACCCAAAATTCCACCTTCGACAGAGCCTAGTACAGCTGCAGCTCCGGCCAGCACCTGCTAGACTTCAAAAATCTAACGAGGAATGCTTTTTTTTTTTAATAGAATAAGGAAAAATGGGAGAAAAAAACTATTAAAAAAATGAAAGTGTACAGATGATATACCCTACAGGTTATGTTTTCACTACTTTTCTGGAATTTATATCCATTGGCTTTGCATGCCTTAAACACTTGTCACTTTTATAGGGTTAAGAATTCTGTGTTAAGTCTCTATCTGGTATTATCTTTCTCTTCTTGACTAGGTGCTTATATTTTTCTAGATTTAAGGTGTAACCTATCAGACCTCAATAATTTTTCTTGTGCTTTTGCACGTGGAAAGCCTCATGGGCCGTGCATAGTAGTTTGTTGCAAAGTGTTATGTTGATGTTTGTCCCAGAGTGTCAAACCTCATGGTCTCTGGTGATGTATTTATTGTTATAGTAAGTTTTGTGATGCTGCATGTGCGTATTCTTGTTGTAGTGTTCAAGAAAGTGACACTACACTTTTTTCAGTTCATTCAAGTTAAAACTTCACTATGTTGTTTGTAATCTGATGTTGAGATATACTGAGCAGATACTATGATGTTATTGAGTTTTGAGTATGTTTGTCATTGTTTAGTGTGCGAGTGTGTATGCTGACATCTGTGATAGAATTTCCATAGGTTCTGCAACCTGGGAAGGATGTGCGAGCGCTATTCTTACTAAATAATTTTGTTTTGTATGTAAAGTATTACACACAGATATGCTTTGTTCAGCTCCTGCTCCAGTATGTTTTATTGTTAATAAAGGTCAACATATGGATTTGTAATACTTCGGGATATCATCTCTTATTAATTTGTGTCCTGGCAATGTAATTCACAGTCTGTATGCTAACTCCCTTTTTATGTTTGGCATAATTTAATTGCACAGCAATACACTATAACTTTACGCTACCTGAATGAAAAAACACAGCTCATGCATCTCATTATGCAACTTATGACTCAGTAACCATTTCTGTACCATCCTTGTTTTAGGTTAACCAGAGAACATGATCAACCCCTGCCTTTTGTTGTTTTTTTTTCTCTTCAAAATTTGTGCTAATGTTTCAATATTTTTATTTTTTTTTTTGTTTGTCAGGCCTGGTTTCTCTCCAGCTCTAGGCTGCACCCCCACAGATTTTCTGATAGGTTTTAAACTGTGTGAACCCAGTCGTTTCATTGTTCTTATGTTATATATTGTATTATGCTTGAATTAAAGTAACTTCTCAATTCTGACAGCTAGCTCAGAGTGCTTTCATGCATGTGTGTGTGGGTCTGTTGTCATGACAACCAGGGTTGACCTTGAAGTAGCCAATTGCCGTTTAAGCCCCCTCCACACCCTTCACCCGAGCTCAGAGGAAGTGTTGTCACATGGCAAACGTTGTTTTGTTTGATTTATCAGATACTTGCGTGATTTGTGTGTCATAGTGTAGCGCGATATCTTGAAGTTTAAGCATACAACTATTTTAAATCAGTGAACTGTGCAATTACATACTAATGTTATTTTTCAAGTCCTAAACCTGTAGCTGCAGTGTAGTGAATGACCAGTATTGTGGTGATTATAATATTTTAAAATATATAACCTGTGCTGAAATTTCTGTGTGATTGACAATGTCTGATCTCAGGCAAAAGCGTAGGGGAAGTTCACGAACTCATTCCCCCCCCCCAAAAAAAAATATGCTAAGCTTGGATAAGGTACTGCAATTCATGGCCAAGCTCATGAGATAGATGTGCTTTAAGGGCATATTTCGAACTGGAAAGAGAAAATGGTGGACCAATGATTGATGTAAATAAAGTCATAGATAGGACAGCTGCTGCACTTAAATAAACGAACTGTTGTCAATATAGGGAAGGAACAAGAAAGAAAAGAGGAATAAGCTGAGAAATCACAGTCTGGATCTTCAAAAGTAATATTAGAAACCCCAGGAAAAAACCTGACATCCTCAAAAATTATTACAGATCTAGGTGCCTTCCAAGTATTCGTAGCCATATGTATAGTTATTATGAAAGAACACAATTACTTCACACTTTTAAATGCAAAGTTTGTCTTATCTAATTGAGAGTTAAAATAAACAGTAAAAATTAGAACTTAAGAGTAAATATGGTACTAACTTGAATAATATGCTATCTGAAAGTTTCGCAATAGTATTAGAAACATTTGTCAAGTAGCGCATTTTGAAATTTTAGAAATATAATGAAAGTGAAAGCAGAAAAATCAGCTTTAAAGCTTTGTTCTATATAGGTAATATAATATTACATATGGACATTTAAAGCATCACGCAAAGGAATTTAAAAGATAAAAATGGAAGACAAGCAATATAATAAAATAATACAGGGTGATAAGGTATTAAAACTATTAATATTTAATATACGCATATTCTCATATAGCACGAAAATGAACATGAACATAATGCAATAGTTGACAGGCGTGTTATACATTGTATCCTTAGAAGTGTATAGAGATGTTTAGTGTAGTATATTATTTCAAAATTACGTCATTTCATTAGGCACAACAAAGAACTTTTATCTTTGTTTAGCTCTCCTCTCCTGTTCCACTTGACATGAACGACTGGTGGGCGGATGGGCCGACAACACCACATGTTTTACGCGTGGTGTAGCTGAAATGCACATGGCAGGAGGGCAACTGTCAGAATTGAGAAATTACATTAATTCAAGTATAATTCTGTCTTTGTTGGGCCGACACCCCCCTGCTACTGGCCGTATCCCTATCTTGATCCTGCACTCCCTCCCATGTTTTGATTCCCATATTACTTTATTTCTGCTATGTTTTACTAAACAGTTGTTTTGTTTTTCCCAAGCTATCCATGGGTCATGCAATCTGCCGGCTTCCTCCCTATGTCACATGGTAATCGCTGACACTGGATCTGCCTGCTCCAGGTGCCTCACGTGAACTCTTCACGCCGGAATGCTGCTTTGGCACTGTTTTTGCCTTTATGTGCTGAGGGAACTGCTTTTCCTCCTGGACTTGTTGGGTGCATTGGTATGTGTGTGCTGGTGGCGACGGAAAGTGTGCCTTTCTGTGTTGAGGTTAGGCCCGTGCCTTGTGTTCCCGGACTTCTCAGGTCTACCTTCTATACATCTTTCTGCCTGCACAGATACTTCAGTGATTGCATTTTTTTTTCCCCTCTTTCTCAGCAGTTAAGTCTGAAGTGTACCTCAGAAACCTTCCTTCGACATTGATTTTATGATTGTATACAATGCCCCAACGATGGAGTATGTTATTACTTTTGTGAGAAAGTCATGGATGGACATTGAGTGCAGCAGAAGCAACAAACTCAGTCTCACCCTTGCTCCTACAAGTGTGCCAGTGTGTTTAGGTGTGCTCCTCAGGACTTTCATGTGCTGGTATAATGGTGACTACCATTCTTTTCACTTTATGTCATGGCGAGTACTACTGTGTTCACTTGTGTTCTTCCTTTGTGAAAGCTATTTTTGTCCCCCCCTCCTGTCTCTGTTCTTGCCCTATCCTCAGCTATCCAATCTGACTGGCCCATCAAATGCAATAACAGTATAATTTATTTAAAGGTGAGTCGGAATTGTAACACTAACATCACTTAAGTTTTGTTGATGTTAGTGTTACAATTCCGACTCACCTTTAAATAAATTCAATACACATCACTGTTTCTAGCTTCTTTTCATTACAATATCAACAGTATAATTACTTTTTCCCCTCCCAGGTTAGGCACCCTTACGTTTGTATTCTTCTCCCCCCTTAGTAGGTTTTATCACACTATGGACAATTGGTTTTTCCTGGCACAGTGGAGGTTGTGACGGTTATAGTTCTATTTTAAAAGAATGTAATAAATATGTTTATAAAGCAGGGGTTTGGTGGCATGTTTAGGGGGAAAAATCACCTCGTGTCCGACATGTGGATGAGTTATGTAATTTCTGGTGACATATGCTAATGTCAGTAACTGGCTAGGCAGCAATCAGCATTCTGTCTGGGATTTAAATTAAAAATATTTTGACAGTTGTCTTTCAGCCTATCGTTTGCCAGAACCCTGTGCTGGTCAGTTCCTTAAATTTATTTTGTGCTACCTTGCAATATTGACATAGTCCCCAGCATGAGGAAGATATAACACCAGACTACTTCTGTCCGCCAGGTAAACCCAGAAGCTCTCTCTCCCCCTCATGAAATGTAGTTTAGTTTATTAGAAAAATTAAAGTTTCTTTCAGGAACAGAATTACAGGTCTGATAGTGTCACCCTTCCAGCTACCACAACCTACAACCCTCTCGATGTCATCCAGTGCTACATTTCCATCCTTTAAATGGCATCTAGCAAAGACACTTCATACAAATATGAACAATAACTTACATAAATAAAGCCTGTATTCATTGTTTCTTGCATTATTCATTAAACAATTTCAGTCCCAAACAAATTATATCTTAGAACAATTTTATGGAAGAATAATTGGAGCAGTGATTGTAACTAAAAAATAGTTACCAATAATTTTGGAGCAGCCTGTACCAGGCAGAAAGAGGAATTCAAACAGTAACATTCATGCACATCTGGCTGTGGTGAGATGTAGGTGAAGTGTGTGACGTGGTGAGATAAGCAGCATGTGTTTATCACGAGGGTGAGAGGTGTGAGGAAGAAGGAAAAGGGATGCAACAGCCGAAGCACTGCCAACTTTTGCCAAAGCTTAGAGTGCTTATGAAACTATTCAGGAATATGCTCATGGCAAAGATGGAAGCGAGCAGCAGATGTGTTGAATGTGGAAAGTTCATTGTTTTGCACGACAAAAAGCAGCAGCTAACAAACAAATGTCGATTAAAAATGTTAAAATAAAAAAGTGTAACATGTAAAAATGACGCCAAATATGTTTGCTTATATATTGGTTTCATTTGTTTTTGTACTTGATTTGTGCATTTCCTGTATCAATGGTTTTCCCACATTCATTGCTCTTATCACCTGCTTCCCCATAAAGTGATCCAGGTGGGACTATATTTCCAAAACCTTCAGAATGAGGCCCATATTGTTACTTTACATCAGTTTGCACAACGTGAAATGGAATCTTGAACCAGGATACTTGTTCCTTACCACAGCCACTGTACCGAGGTGGTATTTTCTTTAACGCCTGAAGGGTTCTGGCATCCAGCAGTAATGTATACGAGCGACAACCAATAGCATACATTCCTGTGTCTTGTACAGCCAAACACACATTCTCTTGGCACGATGGCAGTTTTCGAGACAATTTCTGTAAACACAGATTACATTTTTAAGTATTATCATTTACAACAGAGAGTATATCATTTTATACTTTATATAGCTCTATGTATCATTTTTATATTTATTTCCTTGATATGAAGCAATTGTGTTTATACACTGTATTGACTAACAAATAAATAAATAAATGGTATGACAGTAACAGTAACATAAATTGCTATAGATATCGTCGCATGTATCAAATCTAAGAATGCCTTTCAAAATCATTCTTAATATGATTTAACTATTTCTCAGTTCTAAGAGTCATAACATGGAAATGTCTTCTGTGCATCTAGGTAAATGAAGGCACCTGGGAAATGACTGTCATTTATGTCTCTCTTTTATACAGGGAACCCCAATAGGTGTAACCTATAGTAATTAGAGGAGGTATTGCATTCCACCCAAAAATTTGATATGGAGATTTTATTGAAAAGTTTTGAGGTTCCCGAATCCCCGTCAAAAAAAGAAAAGAAAGAAAAAAAAGAAGAAGAGATTTGCTTGGTATTTAAATTCAGTAAGTTCCAAGGATGCAACACAAAATATTTTCAAGAAAATCCCCTAATCCCAAATTACTCTTCATGTGAAAAAATTTTGTTATTTTTTAATTTCTCAAAAACATTGAATGATTTTTATTAAAATACCAAATCTTGAATTTTCTGCAAATAGCTTGTGAAGTCCTCTTTATTCCGAATAACTTTTGCATAATTGGTAAACTGTAACAGACAAAGAAGAAAGAAAGAAAGAAAGAAAGAAAGAAAGAAAGAAAGAAAAGAAAGAAAGAAAAAGAAAAAACCCTCTTACTACACAAAAAATATAGATCTCATTAAAGCACAGTTTATATCAAATAATTATTTTTGAGACATTAACAATTTCCAAGATCATCTTTGTTATAGGTTTGAATTTTCAAATACTTAATACAAAATACGTAAATTGCCTTAACTTCTATGGTCATATTGGATACTTTGACTTGAGAAACCATTCTAGATGTTATTATTCATTGAACTGCAGCTTTTAACATTTTACTTATTTTTACCATGAAACACACTCACATTCATAGTTTCAGACTCTGCAGAGGGTAGGGAATCATTCTAATTAAACAAAAATTCCCCCATCTAAGCCAGGAATCAAACACAGACACTCACATTCATAGTTTCAGACTCTGCAGAGGGTAGGGAATCATTCTAATTAAACAAAAATTCCCCCATCTAAGCCAGGAATCAAACACAGGCCTCTAGGTTGACAAGACAGAACACTGACTACTCAAACACAGAGGTAGTCTTCTATTACAATTTTGTAAATAAGAAAACTGTCACAAAATCAATGTTCATAAACTTTGATTATACATATTATCTACAAAACAACAACAAAAAGTATCAATTATACACAGGGCATTCATTTTAAAACTTCCCAGTCTATATAAGTAAATCAATGATTTAATACCAAAAAATGAAATGATGTAGTATTCTCTATGCAGAAGATTGGCTAATATGAAATGCTTGTGAATGTCCATCTTACTACAATGCGAATGCTGAATGACATAGTCAGTCACATGATCCGCCGTTGCTAGGTCAAAGACAGGGTGATATCTTTGTGAATGTGGTGTCTTGTGCACTGTTCCTGATTCCAGAAGGCTGTTTGCAACTCGCAAAAAGTGTGATCTGTAGGAAGTATTCTCTGCGGAAACCTGTGTTGGGATAGATGACATGCCTCCGTTGCATTCTGCTGCGCTTCCCTGTGTACTAACAAATGTCCAGATACTCTCTATTCGAAAACATTGTTCCACATTAAGCACAAATGGTTGGAACTTCGTATTTGTAGCAAATCCACTTTCTAGTGAATTCGGAAGGAAATCATGATTTGCTAAAACATTCTCGAAATAGGAACAGAAATTAATAAAAAAAATCCACTTATTGGCAGCATGATTTGAACTTCCGACCTTTACCATGATTTTCCAGCATGTTAACCATTGCGCTACTAGAGCACGTTAACGAGCATCACCGTAGCCCTAATCAGCGAGTGAATGCGGTGTCAGCACTTGCATTTCGCACTGTCTGTAAAATGCATGGTTGCCCAGTTACCAATCCGCAAGTTGAGAAGACTCATGCGGTGTGTGTGTATATATATATATATATTAACTAAGAAAGGAAAATGGATATAGTAGTGGCATTAAGAAGAGATGTGAACACTTAAAAGACCCCTAGCCCAACCTCTCACCCATTTTAAGACACTTTCTTAAATAGTAAAACCATTGCATTACTCCATTTGTTAATACTGTGCATCAGAGGAAACTGCCAAACAATCACATTACTGTAATCTATAATAATAGCAATCTTAGAGGTGCAAATGCCCAGTTTCAGATATCATATCCAGCTCATACACACACTAACTTTAACCTAACCTCGGGTTATAACTTGGTGGTCTGACTACGGTTCGCTATGGCTTATGCTTGCCTCATACTTGTTCTATTAGTCATTTCCATCTCTCAGTATTGTTTGCTCAAATGTTTTGGCAGTCCTTCAAGATAAATTCCATGAATTATGATAGCCATAGAGCGTCCACTACTGGCTGAAACGTATACTAATCAGCAAAGGTAAGCATGGAACAGAGAGATTAAAAGTAAGTATAATAATCTAGGAGTAGCTGTGGGGGTCAAATCTAATTTGCAATTAAATCTGGTTTTGAACTTCCTCTTCAACAGCTAAATTGACTTTTTTTTATTTCAAATTCATTAAAATTACTCATTGATTTATTTAGACTGGGAAGTTATGTTGCATCTGTTATAATGTAAAAATTAAGGAACAGAATACATTTATAGACCTGATACATAACTGAGGTTACCTATAGCAGTTTATAGAACAGTTTTCTTGCAAAGCTTGATGAGAAATGCATTTCTACCTGTCTAAAATTCTCGGCACTCCAAATGTGTATGTAACCGTTGAGAGAGATTGCTGCAATCTCTTGTATGTTTTTGTTGAATGCCAGTGCTCGCACCTTCTGCGCCGTCTTGCACTCCTTCACAACTAGAGGTCTCATGTGACCATATGTGGGGACTTCCTGTTTAGTGCACACACTGTCCTGCTCTATCCTCCACAATGCCATGCGAGTGTCACGGGAACCTGATACCAAGAACTGGTCATCCAACCAGCACAAGTCAAACACCCAATCTCTATGCGCCCCCTGCAACACAAATCTCTGGTGTTTAACAGTCGTACAACTATCATTTATGCAGATTATTCATAATGAAAGATTATGTTTCTCTTCCCTACAAGTTACTAACTGAAAATATGTACATGGAAATGGTTTCATATGCTCTTTATTAAGTAACTTTATTTTCAGCATTAAAATGGATACATATATACAGTATCATTTAATAAAAACAATATAAAATTTATAGAATAATCCAATTAATTTGTAATCACTACACTGTGTACCCTGGGCCCAAAAAACTCAAAACACTGGACCCTACTTATAGCTTAAATCTAGTACTTATTTAACTTTCTTCTTTACCTTGCCTAAAATTTTCCTCAGTCATTTAGCTCTTACTTTGTATAAAAAGTTTCCTATTTCCATTATGTTTTTCCTTGATTATACATTCATCTTTTTGCCTACAATTTCTTTTGGTAAATTGGACCACTCCAATTTACCAATTTCTCCTTAAGAACCTTGGTTTCCTCACATTCCAAAATGATGTGCCAGTTATTATCTTTCTGGTTAGACAATGGGTATTTATCTACTCCCCTTTATTCTTAGATCTCTCAATTTCACAACCCCTGTTCTAGCCCATGCAAAGCCTTCTTTTGCTTCTTTGTCACACATTTCAACATAATTTTCCCTGTTCCAAACCACTTTCATTCCCCTACATACACCCAATGAGGTTTTATAATTAAAATATGCAAATATTTCTAGCCTTTCAATTCTTAGTCTAATTTCTTTCCAGAAATCCTTTTCTAATGATTCCCCAACTGTCCAAATATCTCAAAAACTAATTTTCACCATAATTCCCTTTGGATTATTGAGCCACGAAGCTTTGAGCCTTTCCTGTACCACCAGAATAAGCTCTTTATTATTCTCTATTCAGATTCATTGTTGAGGTCGAACAGCTGGTAGCTTGATGTCTGCAACAACAGCAATTTTTAAAAAGAGGAAATGGGCATCTGTATAAAGGGGGCACAAGGTAATGTGGTGAGTGGTGCAAACAGTATGGATTTTCAAAGTCAGCACATAGTGACCTCAGCCTCCTTATCCCTCTTGTACCTAAAATTAAATGTGTAAAGAAACTATTTCTACATACGTTCATCTTGATTAACATACGTAGATAGAAGAATAAGCTTTTGTAAGAATGGCCTGTAGAATAGATATCTCTATAATAAACCTGGAATCTTGCAAAAGGTTGCCAGATAAAGTACTCTACTACTCTGTACAGGAATTTGTAGATGAACACTGAATATCTATTTTGAAGATAAGTGAAAAATACTTCTATGACTTTGTGACCTTTTTTGTGTATTTGCTTGTAATACCACTTTCCTTATCATAAGGCGGGTCAGTGATGCTTATGTGAAATAGTTGTTTGCTTGTAATAGCAATTTCATCATCATAAGGCGAGCCAGTGACGTTTGCGTGAAGTTTTGTTTGCTTACAATACCTTCTCTATCATAAGGTATAAAATGAAACAATGATGTTTGCATGAAGTTTTTGTTTGCTTGCAATAGTGTAGTGTATGTGTGTGCATTGTCGCGTCGGACACATTATTGCTTTGTAGCATGACATTGTTGAACTAATTATTTTGGTGGGGCTTTGAATTTCGTCTTGCAGCATCTCTCTCTCTCCACCTCCTGGCCAAGGGGTGGAGAGAGGAAAGGGAGGGAAGTTACTTTCTTTGTCTAGTGGCATCAAGTCAGTAGTGTGGATTAGTCTTGTGTGTATCTTCAGGGCAAGTGGTTGTATGTAAGAGTGCGTGGATTGTGTGTGTGGAACATTTTCCCCCAATGTTTGCCCATAATCTATGAACAATGTAGTGACACCAAGATAACTATATAATAAACCACAGTAAATGTGAAATTAAGTGTATTTTGTTATGAATATCCCACGCCTCCTTTTAAAATGTATAGTAAGGTTCCTGGTCCTCTCGTTGCTGCTGCAGTTACGTCCCCCAATGTTTATGCTGGGGTAACTAAATTTAATATCTAGCTGCAAAACCTTTTGGCCTCACCCCGATATGTAACATAGCACTTACTTATCATAAGGTGGAACAGTGATGTTTGCATTAAGTTGTTGTTTGCTTGTAATAGCACCTTCCTTATCATTAGCTGGAATAGTGATATTTCCATGAAACCTTTTCTTTTTCTCTCTTTTTTTCTTCTTCATAAGTTTAAAGTCCTTAAACCTAGTAGGTTATATCAAATGCATGAAAGGGGTGAAATAATGCTTAAATGAGCCCAGAGCCCATAGAGCTTAGAGTCAACAGACATTCATCTTTTCAGGATAAGGGAAAACCCCAGAAAAAAACCTTATTGAGGTAACTCATTCTGACCAAGTTTCAAACTCTGGACCTCTTGAATCTGCTGACGCACACACACTATCCCCACACCATGGAGGCGGGCTGAATGGAACTTGTACGTTTATCCAGATAACTTTGTGTGTGTGTGTGTGTGTGTGTGTGTGTGTGTGTGTGTGCGTGGACACATGACCCATTCTGTGATCCTATAGATGTGGATGAATGTGGGAGACAAAGTTTTCTTTAATATCGTCTTAAATTGGCTAAGTTTTTAATGATTTATATAATAAGTTGCTTGCTACTGAATTAACTCTTAAATTTGCTACATGTCAATGATTGGTGATGGTATTGTATAGAGTTATGTATATCCCTGAGTTTTCCTCCTGCATGAGTGGGGGACTGCCATTGTTGTAAAGAAAAGATACAAATTTAATTTTGGCTAAAAGAATGTTGCTGGACTGCAGCAGCAAAAATATGGTTCTTTATGGACAGCGTTGCCATAATTCAGAAAGCAAAATTACAGATACTTTTTCTCAGCTTTCATAAAAGAGCTGTTTAAAAACCATGCATTTGCATGTGATCATGTTTCACAAGTTTATTAATAAACTAGCAGAAACCACAGTTCTGCTCATGTTATAGCATTAAATGCAGAGATTTTTCCCCATCTCTCACCTGACATATATCATGTGATGCTTTGAAAATAGTAATTGGTAATAAAACTTTTTCTGGGGTGTTAATAAAAATTAAAATACAGTATAACCTTAGTTATACATTTTCAAAGGGGGATGGCTGAAATAAAATAAATAAAAAAAAAAGAAAAGCAAAAAGAAAATTTTCTTATGGAGCTGAAACTGTTTTATTAGATTATTGCTTGAATTAATTGTGTATTATTTAATATAAGAAAGCAATAAATGAAATAAATACATAAATAATAAACAATACAAGGAGCACTGGAACAAAACACACTAGCTCCACTCGTGGAGGAAATACATTTTATATGGATTCCCCCTATTTTGCTAGCACTGAATTGATCTGTGCAATCCATTTCTTTTAAATAGCACTCCTTCCAATTGTAAAATGGCTTCAAAATGCAGCATTTGGTTCAGAAAGTACTTAGTTCACCGAGATGAACGGAACAAATGCACTGTTTTACAGAAGCAAAGAATTGCTTACGCGATACTGTGTACATACATCCTTTTACTGCTGTGTTTGCATTCTTTTGGAACTAGAAATGCAGATGTTTTTGCCAAATAATATCAGATATTGTTTCCTTGAGTCTTCTTAGCAATATTATGTCATGCTAAATGAATGAATAAACAAATGAAAATGAATCTCCATACTTGAAAGTCTGAAATAGGAAGCTGTGTCAAAGCAGCACTAATAGTAGATTTGCTAAAAGGTATTACAGCATGGAAAGGAAATAATTGTTGCGGGCAATAGTAATAGTACCAGAAAGAGAATGAAAATGCAGGAAATGATGAAAAGCAAAAAACTAAAACAGATAAATAGCTTGTGTCATGTTGTTAAAACATATTTGTTGTATTACTCTCATGCAAATACGAGGCGTATTCCAAAATAAGATACGTTCGGTCATAATAACATTGCTCATGAGACAAGGATTTTATTGATAGTAATATGTGCCTAAATATATACTTTACTTTTCTGTATAATCACCATTCACATCTACACACTTGCTGTAACGCTGCACCAGCTTCTTTAATTCCTCAGCATAGAAGTCTGCCGCCTGGGACTTGAATCAGTTGGTAACACTCGTTTTGAGTTAATCATTGGTTTGAAATCGTTGTCCACCCAGTCACCGTTTCAAATGCAAGAAGAGGAAATAGTCACCTGGTGCCAGGTCAGGGCTGTACGGAGGGTGGTCAAAGAGTTCCCAAAGAAACTCTCAAACTTCTCTTTGGTTTTGGCAGCAGTGTGCAGGAGGATGATGCCAGATGAGTTTCCCACGGTGGCATTTTTGGATTGCAGTCTAAGTTTGGTAAGTGTTGCACAGTACAAGTCAGCTGTAATTGTGACCCATGGTCCATGAAATCAATCAAAAAGATGCCCTTTTCGTCCCAAAACACGGTAGTCATCATTTTGCAATTCGGGTAAGGCAAATGTTCACTTTTTTGGTTTGGGTGAACCGGAATAGCGCCACTGCATTGACTGTTGTTTTGATTCTGCGTTGATGTACGCTATCCATGTCTCATTGCCCGTAACAATGTGGGATGACAAACTATCTCCATCTTGTCTATAGTGCTCCAAAAACTGTCGTGTACTACACATTCGTTGCTCTTTCTGCTGACCAATGAGCAGTTTTGACACCCACCTCGCACAAAGTTTCTGATATCCAAGCTGTTCAGCGACAATCCTGTTAAGTGAGATTCGAGCAACATTTGGGAATTCATCAGGCAGACCACTAATTGTCAAACACCGATCACTTCAAAGCTTTTGGTTCACTTGCTCAACGATGTTGTCAGCCCGAATACTGGGCCTACCACTCCACTGTTCATGCACATTTGTGCAGCCATAATGAAATTCCTAACGCCAGTGTTGAAACTGTTTGTTACTCATTATATCCGGTCCATACATGAGGCATAACTCACAATGGATGTCAATAGCTGATGATCCTTCTGCCAGCAAAAATCTAATCACAATACACACTTCACAAGTGGCAGGATCTACAACTGCCGCAGCCATTGCAATCTGCTCATCGACTGGCAAACGCCTACTGCATCACACCAACACTGCAGTAGGTTCCTCAGGAGTCGGTAGACAGCACTGCATGCCGAAAGGTCATTCAGGCCTACCATCCGTTAAATATTGTTCACTGGACCTTAGTTTTGCAATACACCTCGTAAATGCAGTGGAATGCCTACAAAAGATACTGAGGTGATATTCTGTGTTGTTTCATCTTTCATGCTAGATTTTTAAAAAAAAAAAAATAGCGAAATGCACCAAGTTCTTTTTTTTTTACATTATTCTTCATATAAGGCGATTAGATCCAAATTAAATGAACTTTTTGCCATCCCTCTAAACCATTTGTATCTTCAATGAAACAAGGAGTTACGTTTGAGTGTATACCACACGTCCAGGGTTTTTAACACTCGAAAGCAGAGTCAACGCAGCAAAGAAGGATTTTGACACATTCTTACAAACGAGGTACAGGAATGAATAGATGTGAGGCTGAACTTCAGTTTTATTTAAATGTTGTGCGTTAAGAGTCTGCACTCTGCAGCGAAAACCAGAATGAAGAATTTGACTATTCGGAGGAAGAAATGGGCATTGTTTAAATACAGTTACGTTTGTTGAAAGAAACATTGACATAAAAGTGTTTACAGGAAAAAGTGACAAATGAAATTTGAAGACTCACTTTTTTCCAATAAATGCACAAAGTATAAAACTGCTTCTGTTAGTGGAATTGAAAATTTTTATCAAAATATCAATAAGTATAATTTTTTTGCCATTTTTTTTCTTAATTTCCAAGATAATATTTTCAATATAATTGGTTCAAATGTACTATGTGCAAAACATTTTTCATTATAAATGTGGTATTAAACAAATGATTTTCATGATAACACCATAGATGACAACTGATAGATAGATATAGAGACTGTTCAAAGGGGTTATGAACATGGTTTTACAGGAAATACAAGACATTAGAATACTACAAACAGAAGCATGCCTCTTTCTTACAAGTGATAATTACTTTGAGATTTTCACTACTGGCACTTTTCAATTAATGGCAGTGATAATGTTGGCATTTCCAAAGTTACCATTCGTGAGTTTATCCATAAGTTTACTGAAGCAATTGCTTCAAGAAGTAAACAGTATTTTTGCTTGAACTTTGCTTATGTCTGCTTGATCCTTATTTAGGGAAGTGGCACTTCCACTATAGTTAGGTATAAATAGCTTTAAAAAAAAGCCAGGTAAGTTTAGGAGATATCAGTTTTTCCTCTCTCTTGAAAACTTTTTATTGTGTACTTAGTGCTTTTTGATTCACTGTTGCCCATACACTATTACGGGCTGGTTTCATTAATCGATGCTAAACTTTAACATGTGTTAAACTGAATTAACACTGAAGTTAATGTAAATTCTGTTTCATAAAAAAATCTTAGCTTTAACAATATATTAAACTTGATGTTGAGTTAACATTGCTGTACCCTGCATTTAAGCATTTAAAAAATGTTAGAAGAGGTTGGAAAATGGCTGCCACAAACCAAGATGTTGATGCGAGTTTGCTGTATTTGGCATTTTTTAATAGCATTTCTAATGGAAGAGCAGTCATGTGCCATAGTAAGTTTGTAAACCTGCTAAAGGAGGAATAAATTTTTAAAGCGATAGAGACTAAAAATAAAATAAAATTGAGTTTTATTTATGGACGCTCTTTAACTGCGTGGTCCTTAGCATCCTATTCTATATTGGGCATGAAATACCACTAATTTTGCTCAGAGGCCTCTTTATCAGGCTTGAGGTTCCTTTCTGTGCTGCAAATTCACAACACAGGACCACCAGCTTTACTTCCTTTCTGAAGGAAGCCATGCTAAGGATTTTTACGCCCGAAAAAATCCAGCACCTTCCGCCTGGTTTGAACCTGCAACCTTGGGAACTAGAGGCTAGCATGGTAACCACTACACCATAGATGACAACTGATAGAAAGATATAGAGACTGTTCAAAGGGGTTATGAACATGGTTTTACAGGAAATACAAGACATTAGAATACTACAAACAGAAGCATGCCTCTTTCTTACAAGTGATAATTACTTTGAGATTTTCACTACTGGCACTTTTCAATTAATGGCAGTGATAATGTTGGCATTTCCAAAGTTACCATTCGTGAGTTTATCCATAAGTTTACTGAAGCAATTGCTTCAAGAAGTAAACAGTATTTTTGCTTGAACTTTGCTTATGTCTGCTTGATCCTTAAATAGTGGTAACACACTTTTGTTCACTTTAGTCTTAAAGTAGTGTTCACCAACAGTTTTAAGTGTTCTAAAGCTCTTCACAACTGACATTTTTGGAGCTGAACTTTATGCCAGCAAAAAACTGCTGCAGCTGCTTACTGGACCTGGGAGAAATGCATTCATTCCCATTAAATTACTCACAGATTTTCTCCCAGACTGCATCCTTATTCCTTTACTGTAAGACCATTGGCTTTTTTGCACTCAATAATACCTGTATACTTAATAACCAGTTCTGTAATTAACACTTTTCAAATGGTGAAACATTTAGTTCCTCTGCATTTAGATTTTTCAATTGACATCGTGATTGTAACCTCAATCAGGAACATTGCATGGCAATTGCCCATGAATGTAACTAGTTGTCTGCTACTGATATAGAGAGTGCTGCGACACGTTGACAAAGTGCATCGGAGGGCATTCAGAAGCTGTGTAGTTGGTTCACTGCCTTGTTGAAAGCCAATGTTCACTGTTGTCTTTGACATTAAGAAGATGTTAGCTAATAATTTGCTGTAAAAACTTGATGAAACACAAGAATTTTAACATGATCTTAAACTTCGAACATAATGTTAACAAACAAGATGTTAGAGGTTTTTGTTTTTCTTTATTCCCCCCCCCCCATCCTCTGTGAACTAAAGCTGGCGATCTCATGTAGTAGATTTCTGGCACATAAAAGAATCTCAAGCCTGATAAAAACAGGTCTCCGAGCAAGATTCCAGTCTTTCACGCGCAATATAGAATGGGAAGCTAAGAACCATTGCAATTACTAAAGAGAATCCATAAACTAAACCCAATTTAATTTTAGAGTATTTTTAACATCAGTTAATGAAACTGGCCCTTAGAGCACTTACATGCATACCAGTCTATTATTCACATTTGAAACTAAAAAACAATTCAGAGCACTAATTCTTTACACTGGTTTAAAAACAAATCATCAATTTTTTTTTGCTATTGTTAATACTATACCTTTTTCACTATAAGCTGAAAGGAGAAGTAAACAAAACTTAAATGTATCACTCCACCGAGCACATGGCAGCATCACGTGGAGGATGACGTACCCATGAAAGGAAATTGCTTCAGACAGAATGTGAATACAGTATATTGTGCAGCTTGGGGAGCATTAGCTTTTAAACATTGTATGTCTTATTCCTGTATTTTGTCTTACATCCTAAACTTCTAACACATAATACTAAGAGTAGACAAATAAAAGTTGTACCTGAACAGTTCGGCATCTGTGATTAAACTGTTGTTAACTTCAGACTTTAGAAATCATTCATTAAATGACTAATATCAATATACCACTTTTGCTTTAACCTTTTATGAGTCAAGTCAAAAAATATTATTAGCCCTATAGGTTAAAACACAACAGTAAACAAACATGACACAAGCTATCGGGCAACAATTGTGCATCACTAACAAAGAAGTTAAATTATTGCTAAACAATGGTCAACTCTTAGAAAGTAGGATCGGATCGAAATTTGTTGCATGGAAACATCTACCATATTCAAATCGTTTTGAATATGCCTGTGCTTGTAATGTGCTGCCGCTCATCATTTTGTTAATCATTGATTAGCAGAAATTGTTAATCACTTGTGTAATAAAACACACAGCAAAGCCACTTTTATTGATTCCATAATTCGCAATTTATTCTTCTCAAAAACATTCACTAACCTCAAAACCCACTTAAAATATACAGAAAAACAAATTAACATATGCTTAACAGGTTCGGCAACCTAAGTCCAAGTTGACCAACATAAAAGCTTGAATTATTTTATTCTTGAACTTTGTGTATCCAAATCGATCTCAATATGTATTGAATTTAACATGGAAATGCGGATCGCATTCAGTATGGAATTGGACTCAAATCGATTTCAATTCCCCATAGAAACATAGTGATTTTCTCAACACGTTGCAAAATACACTGGCGGCTCATCCGGAAACGAACTGCAGCACCTACGCATAGCCTCTTAAACCCTCTGCTATAACAGTTCATTTAGTTATAGGTGAATCTGAACAAACACATTTAGTTTCATAAATTGAACTGTTACAATAATGGATTTTTTAAATTTCTCTGCACAAGAATAACCACAAAATGTTACAATCTGAACCGAACTGTTTTTTGTAGAGGAAGAGACGACATGCTAAGCGGGAAAGGTTGTAATTTGCCCACCAGCCAATGAGGTGCTCTGTTGTAATGTGGTTTTGTTTACTTCCCCTTTCAGCTTATAGTGAAAAAGGTATAGTGCAGTAATAACATGTTCCAAAAATATTGATGCCTCACCCAACATGCCTATTCTTTTGTCCTGTGATAGCAGGGAACAGAATCTACAATATATAGAAACCATGCATAATATATCTTAATATAGCATTAGCATAATGTATAAATAAGCAAATGAATATATTTTGTACATGGAACCAGAAAAATGTGACACATTAATGAGAAAACATACAACTGGGCTAAATATTTATGGAAAAAGTTCAGTGCCCAAAAACATGTGTATAACTGGGAAAAAATTATGAGTAATTAAGTGTGTGTATGTGTAATTATCTGCTTGAGTTTTAACAATTCCTGGCGGCCTATTTCACCAAGTACAAACACAAATAAAATTAATTTACAGGAAATATGATATCTGGGGAAATTTCACAAAATCTAAAATTTCTCATTTGTGCTAAAGTGGAACATGTTCCTAGATACATCACATAAATTCCTTATAAATGTTGCTTTATTACCCTTCTTAATCTAAATTGGTCATTTGAAATATATAATCAAACCCTAAAGTGTTTAAAACTGACACTGGGAGCAGCACTGCCATTTCCTTATTTATCATCATCATCATCATCATCATCATCATCATCATCGGTGCCTTTGCCTCTCAGTGAAACTATCCCACTTTTTACAAAAAGTTTTCAGTTCCTTGAAATATATTAAAGCCTCGATTTTTAATGAACCTCCATTTAATGGACTTAGGATTTAATGGACCAAATTTGAGTAATGCAGCAAATGTTGTTGGGAGAAAGAAAACTGTGAGACAAAAAATTAGACTTGTTTTTTTAAAGGAAAAGGTGATTGTAATTTTGGCAGATGGCAGTAGCTCTCATGGTTTACACACAGAACAACAGCACCTTCCCCATGACAACTCATTTGGAATTTTGGGTGCACTCAAACTGTTTGGCACTGTTTTCTCTAATGCATAACAGTTGAATGTTTCAAATACAAATAAGTTATTGCAGGTATTTATAATAATGTATGTAGTTAAACAAAAGTGTTCGTACTTGAGCATAATGTAGAAACTGGAGCTAATTAATAAGTTGTAAAGTAGTGTGTCTGGTGTTCATGTTCATGAACTCTATGGTCTGAAGAAATAAACCGTTTTGGATATTTGGAAAAATAAGGAAAGACTTCAACAGTTTTCACTTAATTACGGTGTCAACAGCTCAAAGAGTGATTCTACAATGCAAGATAGAAAGCATTGAAATTCGCCAAACACAAACAGAATAAGCTACATACAAGTGGTTTGTTCAACAGCATTTTGCTGGCATTGTTCGAAATGTGGAGTTATGGGCTGCTGCTAATAAATTTGCAAAGTTAATGGGCATAGAATTTTGTGTGAGTGATGGGTGGCTGTGGTGCTTTCAGAAAAGACATGGTATCAGCAATAGAGAAACATGTGGTGAATCATTAAGTGCAGATTTAGAGTAAGTTGAACTATTTTGTAAATGCATCAATGAACTGACTGGATCTGAGGGCCTCGTTTTGTCTCAGATTTATAATGCAGATGAGACTGGTCTTTATTATCATACTGTTCCTGAAAACACCCTTGCTCACAAATATGAATCCAGCATACCTGGACAAGAATTAAATAAGGAAAAAATTTCTGTGCTACTTTGTGCAAATGCTAATGCACGCATCACTCAATACCCATGGTTGTTAGAAAAGAAAAGAAACCTTGTGCTTTAAAGAACATCATGCATAGTTGCCAGTTGTTTATTCCTACTCCAGGACAGGACTGCTTGGTTTACATGTGTTATTTTTACTTTCTCTACTACGTATACTAAGTAGGGGAAGTATTGTATTCCATCCAAAAATTTGATACCAAGATTTCACCAGAAATACATGTTTTGAGACACCCTGAATCCAAAAAAAAAGCATTTTTGGAAACATGTCCGTGTGTCTGTGAACAGCATAACTCAGAAACGAACAGTCGGATAAACACCAAACTTGGTATTTACGTTCAGTATCTTCCAGAGATGCGACACGAAGGTTTTCAAGAAAATCCCCCCACCCCAGAGTACCCTTTACATGGAACATTTTTCGAAAATTTTAATATTCTCAAAAATGGCTCTAACGATTTTGATTAAAATATCATAAGTTTAAGATATTTTTATGACAAATAAAATGTATATCATGAATTTCCTGGGAATGTCTCCAAAAGTATTCTTTATTGTCAACGACTTTTGCATAACTCGTAAACCATAAGAGATAGACAAACTTTTACTACACAAAAAATGTAGATCGCGTTAAAATACACAATTTATGTCATATACATTTTTTTTGTTGAGTGAACCATTTGAGATATTACTTGTTATTCCCTTAAATTTTTCAATACTCATTTTCTCAAATTTGTTATTCATTTTTTTGTCTTGGATATGCAAAGAGTATTAATCTGTGGGAAAGGGAATGGTGCTGCACCTAGCAACCAGCTATTAAGAGATATGTATGTGCTTAAAGGCTACTGTATTTCGATACTGCCCTTGTAAATATATATTCCCCTTACATCTACAAGAAAATTAGCAATAAGATAGAGTCTGCAAATGTTTATCTCGATTAACATGAAGTAGATGGAGAGTAAGCGTTTGTAAAAATAGTTTGTACAAGAGTAGAGAAAGTCATGTGAGTGTAAAACATCAGATTTTTTTTCTGATTGGTTCTTAATCACTTTGTATTGGAAGTGAAACGTTATCAAGAAGAGGTTCTGAAAATCCTGCCCAAAAACATGAAAGCTGTTTTGATTTTTGATAATGCACCTCCTCATCCTAATGCTGAGGAGATATTAGTATTGGAAGGATAAAATATGTATTTTCTTCCCTCCAAATATAACTTTGTCAATACAACCAATGGACCAGGGAGTGACTGTTGCCTGAAAGATTGTACATCAAGTTCCTTGAATAGGTTATGGTTATCTTGGAGGGTGAACATGATGCTGTAAATGATATGAGAGAATCAGAAGACACTGCAAAATCTTTGTGCATGTAACAAAGTCTGCCATTTTTAATCTTAGAGCCACTTGGAATGAAATGAAAACCACAACATTAGCTAACGGTTGGAAACAGCTGTTAAATAGAATGGAAGGAGAAATCTATTTCAAGGGGTTTGAAACTGTCAATCTTCTAGAAACCCTTTTGAAGTCTGGAGAAAATATTACTCAAGATGATACTGAGCAGTGGCTAAACATGGATGAGGGTGATCCAGGCTACCAGATTCTCAGCCAGAAGGAGACAGCAGAAACTGTTATGAAGGATGAGGAGGAAGAATTGATTTGTGTCAAGTCCTAAATTATTAGAAGCGGCCAAATGGACATCATCACATACATGGAGAGATCTTCAAACCCCAAATGAACATTTCAGGCAGTTTCAATCTTTGGTTATTAAGAAACAACATTCAGCAGGAACATAAATGAAATTGATACTTCTTTCAGCCTTCAAATAAGCTCATGTAAATAGGTTTTGATACTAATATGACATACATATTAAATATTTTACATTTACACCATATAGCACAATGTCAAGAGTAATATTTTATTTTAAATGTTCATTATATGGACTCAGATTTTACAAACACCCTTTCACCCCATTAGTCCACTAAATCGAGAGTTTACTGTAGTTTATGTTAATCAGTCAAAACAGGTTATGTTTGTTATAAGCCAATCAAGCGAAGTTGTTATGAAACTTTTGATCATGCAGCCTTACATAACACATAAGTTGAAGTGGCTATATTATTTAGTTAGGTACGTAATGAATATTAATGACTGGATTTTGTTTTATTTTTTATGTTTAAATGAAAATGGCAGGTGGACAAAGTCACAGTGTGTTTCCTCGTAAAAAATAGGCAGCTTTAACCTCATCTTTGTTGGTTGCAAATCACTAAAAAATCAGTCATTAGTGAGAATTACTACTTGTCTTCACTTATTTTACAGCACTAATGTCACGATGCAGAACTATAAGGTGAAGCTAGGTGATCATTCTAACAGAAATTATTCTGATGAGGTCCTACAGCCTGCCACTGATGATATAAGACGTTTGTCTATTAGAGAGGCAGCCAGTAAATTCAAAATTCCAAGTAAAGATTTTGGTAATAAAATGAAAGGTACCCATTCTGGTAGGGTTGAGGGACCATGTCCGCTCTCCAAGGATGAGGAGAAAAATTTTTAAATAAAGCAATTATTGCACGTGAGCAAGGCCAGTATCTCATATTCAGTCAATACAGCTCAAGAAACAATGGGAGTTTTCTATTTTCCACAAGAATTGTCATCCTTTTTTTTAAAACAGTTTGAACATAAGTGGATTTATTAATCTTCTATCACACATCAGAAGTGAGTGATTGCCCAGAAATAGATTCTTAGCTTTTGGCAGTAATTTGTATCACAACAATGTAAATGCCAGAGTGATTGTAGTGTAAACAAGCATTATTGTATGACATTGATTTGAGATGTTTGTTAATTATAAGCATTGTTAGGAAATAAGTTTACACGGCCTCACTGAAACTGACAATAAGAGCGGGTAACAATGAGCGAGGGGGTGAGTTATTTATCAATTATTAGAGACAAACAAATGACGTCAGATTGGCGTGCTTTTCTGTAGAAATGGAGGGAATATTTTCCCTAGAGCATTTGTGTTCGTAATTTTGATTGGATATAAAAATAGATGCTAATGTTGGCGCGTTTTATTAACCAATAGCAGCTCGGTTATAATCTTTAGGGATATCAGGGTGTGGGAGTATAAAAAGCTAAAGCCAGAGGCAAGTATTGCCCAGTTCAACAAAATCATCCATGCGTTACACGTCGCTGAGTCCAACAGAATCATTCAGAAGTTAAACGTCGCTTAGTTCATTAGAATCATTCACGGGTTACACGTCGCGTAGTTCAACAGAAGCATAAAGTACACGTTACGCAATTCTACAGAATCTCTCGCGTCTTAAAGTTTGTTATAAATGTGAAACACGCGAATTAATAATGTGCAGTAAATAAGTGATTATAGTGATATTAGAAAACCTAACAGTTTCAGTCTGGCATGTATCAAAAGATAATGTGAAATGAATAAAGTGTGACGGTAATAAAAGTGTAAAAACAAATTCTTTTATCAGTGTTATCTTTTAGTAAAAACTCCTTTCGTTTACACACCCTGATTAAGAGATATGCTTGACTGAGTAATAATAATAGCTAGCCGGAGGACAATGAACCCAACATTCAAAGTAGTAAAAAAATAACAGGCGCTCAGAAATAAGGTAACACAAAGTGACTGCGACAAATTGGCTCCCGTACGTTGTGCAGATAAACATGAAGCATCTTCCAACCAACTACAAATATTCCACTACAAGCTTGAAAACAGAAAAATAGTAGTTGGGCAAAGTTATACCTATTATTATCTCTGAAGTGGAGCTAGATAACACTGGCGAAAGTCGCTCAGCCAAAAGTGCTAGAGCGAGGTTGCCTAGTTCAAGTGGTCTTGCTGTAGGCCACAGTTTCTACTTTTCAATTGCACTGTTAAAATTGTTAAGTACTCATCATTTATAGTATTATAGCTGAGCAGGGCTAAACATTTTAAATCAGACTATCCAAAAACTGTGTGTCTACGATGTTTGCTTCTTTAGTAATGTGTCAAAAAAGATATTTATGAGGGTTACTGAAAAATCTTGAGCATTGCTTATTTGTTCATTTGGCTCTACTGTGAGCAACGCTCAGGGACATTGAACACATCATACAATTATGAAATATGCAGCATAACTAATAAACATACCCAGCACCAAGAACTTTTTTTTTTACTAATAACATACCCAACATCAACACCCATTGTACACCACTATCAGCAGTATTGTGTTTATGTTTGGTGTGTTTGCAAGAGCTTAAAGCAGTTGACTTCCAAGATTAGTGAAGTGAAGATGTGTCAGCCTCAGTTCTTAATTTACTGCTTGTAATTTACCTTTTAGATAGGTATTTACATGCAAAAGTATTCTTTATATAAGCTTAAAGTTTCAAAGTGAGTGTTATAAGTGTAGTGGTTTTAATTAAGTGTTTAACAATGATGAAAGTATGCCCGCTGGACTCTGCACCAAGTGATCGGCGTTAATGTGTATGCTACACTGGCCTTATCTTGCTTCACACTGTGTGTCTTGTCTCTCTCTGTCACACTCACAAACCACCTGCCAACGGAATGCTCCTGATGGCACTCCATTGGCTTGCTTGAGGTTCCTTCTCGTTTCATACAGATTATAGGTAGGTTGACTTTGCCCATCCAGTTTTTAATTTTCGTAGGCTAGAGAAACTTGTGTAAAACGAATTAAAAGATATTAATGGCATCTACTTGCCACTGCATAGACATTTTTTATCCACTAAAATCCAATTTGAAATGTTCAAAATCTAAGTATAAACTTATTATTCACTAATTATATATATAACAAGGGTAACCATCTCTACAGGTTATACACTTTCTTTCAATCACTTATATCATATTGTGCAACATTCTGCAGAAATACTTCTAAAAACATAGCAGTATTTAAAATGCAAAAACAAACACTAAGGTTAATGTTTGAACCAGCTGCTGGGATTTATTCAAATAGGCACAAATTCTACCACCACCATGCATATACATCCTGGGATATCTTAATTTATATCCATTACAATATATACTGCCTTCATATAAACTGTTATATTCATTCTCATGAAACCAGAAATAGAAATTGTCTAAGATCAATAATGCTCACAACACATTTCTGCAGGCAGTTTCATATCACTGGGATTAAAATTATATAATATGTAGGCAAATAAATTTAAAGCAACTTAGAGCAAAAGGTATATGCAAAAAACATAATAACTAAGTCACTAACCAAACATTCTTATTATACCACAAGCGAGTTCTTAGACTGTGTAAATCTAAAAAAAGCTAAAATAAGAGCTGAACTATTGCACATAATTTTGTACATGTTTTATGATATTTTGTATATTGTATAAGTTCATTGATTTATCTATTCTACAGGGTGAGCCAAAATACTAAGAACCGGCTGCGCGGCATTTTTCCTGTCTATATCCTCAGCGCTTGTGGCCATCTGCTGCTATCATTAAAAGGCGCGGATGAAACCATACAACATTTTAAAACTACTTTTAAAGGCTTTACTTAACAACTTTATGAAAGTGTGTTTTAGGACAGAATTATTAGTAGAGATTTGTGGCCCCCTCGTTCCCCCGACCTAACCCCCTGCGATTTCTATCTCTGGAGTAACTTAAAACAAAGTGTACAAGACAAACCCACACACCCTGGAAGAATTAAAACAAAATATCCGACAGCATATCTCAATGTGAACTACGGTGAGTGATGGATAGTTTCCTAAAGAGATGCCAAAAATGTATGGACAACGACGGTGTCCAGTTTCAGCATCTCCTTCCATAAAGTTGGTAAGTAAAGTCTTTAAAAGTAGTTTTAAAAATGTTGTATGGTTTCATCCACGCCTTTCTATGATAGCAGCAGACGGCAACGAGCACTGAGGATGTGGATAGGAAAAACACTGTGCAGGCGGTTCGTAGTTTTTTGGTTCACTCTGTATATTTGGACAGATTTACGTAATCTATACATTTGACAATTACATATCATGAATATGTGATCAAATAGTTACAATAAATGAATATGAATCAGTATGTAACTTTCTGCAAAGAGAATCCTTTGAAAGAGCATATTTATTTAGTATAAATGAAAAGAAAAGGAAAATGAACCAATAGAAATTTCTGTATTATTGAGTAATGGCCATATGCAGCTAGAGACTTGCAACTTATGTTGTTACTGTTGATGTAGGGATGCAAAGAAGGGAGCACCATTTCACTAGAACTGGCTAAGGCCTTCCCCTCAATCTACTTCCAGATGTCTTAACTTGCTCTCAGTATTCTGGGTCAAGTATCAATTATGTAAATTCCTAGGTAATTGCTTCATTCTGCTCTGCCCTATTACACAACATTACTAACAACAGACATGGGTCATGTGCACTACAAAATGTTTGTTAAACTTATTAACAACAGAGCTTTGGCCCATAAACAAACATTTTGACTGAAACTCTGAAATTATATGCAAAACATTTAAAACTCTTAAACAAAAATACCGAAACCTAAAGTATCCAACAATAAATGAAACCCACCTCACCAACACAGACAGGATCTAATGTTGGCAGCCGATAAATTGCAATATCATTAGAGTTCCTTGCCCCTGTAGCAAGTAAGGTCCTTGAGGGATTTATTTGCACTGAGTGGATTCCAGTCTGTTCCTGTGGCGACACTACAGAAATACTGTCCCTTCTACCTTGCAACGACGGTATTCGGTCCAGTCGTCGTGTAGCAACGTCATATACCATTAGCTGTAACAAATACAGCATCCACTACAACCTCCTGTTTTGCAACATAATTAAGTAATAACAAACCCACAAATCCTTCACTTACTTTATTGCATTTTGTTCCAAAAACAACCTGCCTATCACTTAACCATTGCGAACAGAATACTTTATTCATGTTATTTAACGATACCGTGTATTCTCTAAACATTTCATGTGTTAGAATATGTCGTGAACCGTATTCCGAGTTCACCCATCGGGGTTCTTTACATGCCATTTCCCTACCGCGAACATAATCAACAAAACTATAAGATGTATGAAGAATCTCTTTTTCATTCTTTACAGAAGTGTCTTCCTCGTCCGAGTCATCATAGCAAACGAAATCTTCGGTTTTGTCAGGTTTCCTTGCTTTTTCCAGTCTCAAAGCCCTGAGTCGAACATGGATCTCGTCAATTCGCCCTAGCGTAGCACATGGGGGACGTTGTCCTACAACTGCAATCCGTCGTGTGTGGGCCATTTGATCTGGGATTTATTACCTTCTATTGCAAAGAATCTAAAGGCGATATAACGAAACTAAACGCAATTAAACAATATCTATTTACATATACTAGAGTGCCCTCTACAGAGAATTTTACGTTTTCTCTGCAAAACGTCATCAAAGACATTGATTTTCTTAAACATTTTGCCGAAACATTGCTTCATGCACAAATATAAAGTTATAAGAAAATGCTGCCCAGTTAAATTTAGATTTAAAACAAAGGAACCTAAACCAAACACAGGATACAACACGTTTTTGCTGCTGAAACACGAGGGATCTGTTCACAGAACAACAAACTAGCTGTCGCTAGCTGTCACCAAACTTTTCATGCAGAGATCGAAAGCTTGCGCAGCTGTGCTGCCACAGCCATCTAAATCTTGATCACTTTAGAATTAGATCACAGATTATTAGATGTTTCGAAAAATTTGCGTGGCTTGAGAATTTTAATATAAAATGTTCTCGTAAATGTTTAGACTACAGTCTCAGGAACACCCCAAATAAATAAATAAAAGTATGCCTTAAGAACAATGTATAAATAACGTAAAAATTTAAATCGACTTTACGGAATGCACCTAATTTGAAATAAATTGGGCCATTAGGTGGACAAACTGATAGAGTTTTTAAAATTTAAGCTGGGAGTTGATAAAACACTACCATCAAGATTACTGTACAAGGTGAACGTATGCCATAAATAGGTGTCCAAAGCACTAATTGAGCAACAGTAATAATGCACCTATGACATTGATATAAGACGTTTGAAAGTAAAATTACGTATCCTCTGAGGTGAACCTGATATGGGGATGAACAAGGTTATCATGCATAAGATATCGGCTGTCGTGTGCTAGCAAGCGGCCGCTATTATGCATGATAAGCGATGAACAACATCAATTACCCCGTTTGAATTTCCATAATCCATTAAAGAAAATGTGAAATGAATCGTTTAAATGTCGATAATACCCGAAAGCGCTCCAGCGGCTTCCGTTGAAAGCTGTTTTCTGATGTTATGTGAAACATGTTATGTTTGTCTTTTACAAAGTAATGAATCTATGCCACATTTAATAATTAGCCTTCAAAAATCTGCTGAAGAGCAATGTCTGGAGGCATTTGTGCGGTACCCGAGTGTAGGAACTGCAAGCGGCAAATAAACTCAAAATCTTTCTTCAGGTTCCCAAAAAATAAAGAAATGTGAGTATGACAATAAGGTTAGACAGACTATTTGTACAATTTCCGACATCATACATGGTTAATAAACTTTGTTTACCAATATAACCTCTTGCCATTCCAGATGTAGGCAATGGGTTGTTTTCAGCAAGCGGACTGATCTTGAGCATATTTTCAATAAGGATGGACCAGAAAGATTGTACAGAAGTTATAATGTTTGCTCAGATCACTTTCTAAAAACTGACTTCAGGAATAAAAATCTTTTTAGCCAGGGGTAGGTATTGTGTATTATTTCATTATTCATTCAGGATTTCAATTAAACACTACCATTAAAATAGTTGGTAATAGTAATTGTTATATTCCAAGTATTTTTTGCTTTAATTTACGATCAATTTGGGCAGATGGTATTTAGGGTACTGGTGCACATGTCAAGATTGAAAAAGAGAACACACACCTCAAACCTATTCCAGTTAACCTAGAGTTAAAGTCTTTCTTATATACTCACTCCCCATATACTATGAAGTAATGTTTTAATATGTCGTACAACATATAAATATTCAATACATAGGCCAGATGGCATATTATGGTGCCTTACCTTATTTGTTATTGTTCTACTGTAATGCATGTTGAGATGTTTACTCTTGGAATGGTGTTAGTATACAAATTTTCATTTCTTAGATAATGCTTGGTGCGGAAAGAGAGAGAAGGAGAAATGGTATGTTATTAGTTTAAAAAAAAAGTTCTTGGTGTTGGGTAGGTTTATTAGTTATGCTGCATATTTCATAATTGTATGACGTGTTCATTGTCCTTGATCGTTGCTCACAGTGGGGTCAAATGAACAAACAAATAAACACAATTTTCTCAAGAAACTTTTTAAGGAATATACAAAGGACTAAGCTGGCTTTGCACTAGTGGATTTTTAAACTTTGAAAGAAAATTTAATTAATTTAATTTAGCTCCTCGTTCTTTCTGAAATACCTAATTGTACAATGATTTTAGATTTTTATGGTATATTCTCTCCTTTATCCCTTGGATCTGTAATTCTGTAAAATCTCCATGACTTTCTTAATAGTGTATTATTCTTCTTTTTCTTTTTTTTTTCTTTTTTTTTTTTTTAATTGACACCTTTGGAATATTTTATTCCATTTAGCATCTGATTGCCCTCCTAAAAATTTAACTGGTAGTTTAATTCAATACTCTTCCTAAATTTTCATTTTATATTCTTTAATGTTTCTCAAAATATGTTTAAAGGCTCTTTTAGAATTATAGCTAATAGTCTTTGTAATTTTAATGTATATTTCAACAGTGAAAGAATAATTAGAATTGCTGAGTAAGTTTGTGTTACATGATGAAATTTTAAATGTTTGTGCCTTCTCTTTGGTCCTGTATTTAATAACATAAAGGTAGGTTCACAGTTTTCACAAATACAGAAGCCCATAACATCAGTATACAATGAAATGGTGCAAAGCTGAGAATATAAAGATTTGCCACTACCAGGCTTAACATTTTGGAAATGGCACATAGTTTGAACCTATGAAAAAAATAATTTTTCATTGTTAATTATAAATAGGTATCAGTTGAATAATTTCTGATGTTATGCTGGGCACAAATTTCTCGCTTTATATAATTATTTAGAACACACTGATAATGAAATCTACTCATATTACAAAATACAGAGGAAATACCATGAAACTTTCTTACATGAGGGTAATTAAAAAGCTTGGAGATAAATATCCCATGCATGTTGTTCCATTTAGTAGATCCAACTGTCATTTGTTTTGCTTTGTATTCTGTTTTCTTGTTTGCTAAATCATGATCTTCTATGCGTTTTCTGTGGTGTGTACAACCACTATTTTCTGCGCCATTACATTCTCAACAAAAAAGTTTGTGTTCTAGTATCCAGGTCATGTAAATCCTTTCAGTCATTTAGGGGTTAAAATAAGAAGCTGTCTTTCAAATCTGTTTGAAAAAATAGTGATTTTCAGTTATGAAAGAATTGCCAAAGACAGTTGAGTGATAATTTAGATTGTTCTCTCTCTCTCTCCCCCTCTCTCTCTCTCTCTCCCTCCCTCCCATCTCTCTCTCTCTAAATTAGTATATATTTGTAAAATCTGTACATACAGAGTGCAGAAAATAAATTGTAGAGTAGAAAGGCAGTACCAAACTAAGCGTTTCGAGGTTAGGTACATGGAGTTTCACGTAGTAATAATAATACCTCCTCCTCCTCCACCTGTAAAAAGAAATTAAATGTGGGTCAATAGAACAATCATTCACATTATTCAACATACAATTCAGATATTACTCTACTCATATTACATGCGATTGCAATCCCTGAACTACAGTTATCTTATAGGGTTTTCATTTAAAAATTTTAGTGGCATTCCAAGCCAAGGTTTGTGAAATTCCTGATTCCTGTGCAAGCTTCCTCAGAGATTTCTTTGGACTTTGTTCTAACTTTTTTCTAATGTCATTGAATTTTCCTCTAACAGCACAGTAAACAACTTTTGGTTTCTTATCAAGAATAGATCTTGTTTCCCTAAATCTGTTCACAAGATTACAAACCATTTCTGTGTGAGGTGCACAAACAGCAGGGAATCTATCTCTAATTGTCATCTCACTTTTCTACAAGAGTTTGTTGTCAGTAGGAATCATACATGAAGATTCTATGCAGACTTTTTGGCATTATAATGGCACTAACACTATAACACGTGTCTCACAATGTATTAACTTATGTAGCACACCAGGACTTCGTATCAACTCATTAGCTGGCACACAGAGAGTAGGGAAAGTGGAGGAGGAACAGTACCACTTAGAAACAGTGCAGTAATGGGGCAATAATTCTCTGTAATACAGCCATGCCTTGAAACAAAGGCTCCATATAATACAGAATGTGCTAAAGACCACTTTCCTGAAAAATTAAAAGAAAGTGCTAGTTGTAATGATTTTTATTAAGCTTTAATATTACAGGTTTTTGTAAAGTAAACAAAGTGGATGAACTAACACATGGTTGCTATGGTGATCAGGAATCACTACTCACTATCCTTCTAATCGTCAGAGACTCTTAACATGATTATATGTGTATAATTTACCCACACTCTTCAGGAAAGCAACTTTTAGCACACCTTGTTTTTAGCAGATATATTGCCATGTGAATATATTGCACCAGATTTTTCCCTCTTGTTTCAGAATCTGGCCTGGCTCTGTGCCCTCAGTGATGCTGCCTGGACAGGAGACTCCAAAGGAAGAAACAGAGGAAGAACTGAAGCCAGTGGAATTCGTTAAGATTGAAGAAGCAGTTGAACATTTACCAGTATCTGAAGATTTATCAGAAGATGGAGGAGACACCATCTCTAAAACTACAGAAGGCTGTAAACACTGTCTAGATGTGAAACTGAAGGTCAAAAGGTTACAGAGAACTCTGTACAGGTACAAAAAAGTGAATACTGCGTTGAGGACTCAGATAAAAGAATTAAAAGAGAAACTAGTGAATTGTGAAAGTGCAAACAAAAATTATGACAAAAGCGTCAAAGGAGATTTTATGGTTCGTCAAGCAACACTAAATAACAGCAAACTTCAGGGGCAGAGATATTCACACTTGATAAGAACTTTGCTTTAGATCTCCATTCTTTCTTTCCAAAATCTTACAAGCTCTTGCAGTCACATTTTGTGTATCTAGTCCCTGATCTCTGAGAATTTGATTGAAAACTTTTGATGTAATAGCTGCAATTGAGAAAAATCTGATGTGTTATCTTCATCTTTCTATCTACTTCATGTTTCATAGAAATTCCATCATTGATTTAATATCTCCCAAATTTAAATTTACACTTAAAATCATCAGCAAACAATGAGGTATAAGACTTAGTAATCTGTATCGCCAAGTCATTAACCGTGATGTTATAAATATAGGGCCCAATACTGAACCCTGGGGACATCCATCTTAACATCTTTGAATTCTAGTGTATTCATACTGATTTTAATATATTGTTTACGTTCTATTAAGCAGAATTTTAAAAAAATGTTAAGGGGAATGCATCAATACCATAGTAGGAAAATTTATGTAATACTTTATTATATTCGGGTAAGTTGCCTTTCTTGGGCCTACATTAGCGACGGAAATGATGTTTTAATGTCCAACAGATGGAACTGTATGTCATTCTCTGGCTGTAACGCAATGCTGGCAACATATGAATAAGTAATGCTGCCAAAGGCAGAGATATGTCCCCAACTCTCTCGGTTTCCTTTTATATATAAGCTTAGGTTTATGAATTCACGCAAGGTTAGCCTTAGGTTAGGTTGCACTATTTATTTATTTGTGCTAGCAATCTTCCTTAGAATATGGCTATACATCAGCCCAAGCTGATATCTTGCCATATTCTACCCATATTACACTCTTTAATTATAACATAAAAAATGATAATAATAAAAAATAATACTAATGATACCAAAATAATTATCTTATAATACTAATATTATAATAATATAATTACATAGGTAACTTAACATCACATGATGAAATTAATTTACATCTCTTTTTATAGTGCATAACCATTTCTTTTTTTACTTTGGACAGGTACTCTCCTGCCTTTTTACTGTCTTTGTTAAAAATCTTGCTTAAAGCTACTTTCCTGTCCAGTTTTAACCATTCCCCATTTATAGCTTCCTTTCTCCAATGCTGTGTACCTTTACAGTCAAAAACGATATGTTCTAAATCTTCTCTTTCCCCACATATTGGGCACTGGTTCTGTGGGAACCCATTTCTCATTCCTATTAGTCTCCATACACCTGCTCGTACCCAGGCTATACTTTCTCTTTGTTCTTTATTTGAATTATCCACATACTGTTCTCTAGCCCATACATTTTTTATTAATGTATATCATTCCAAGGAACTTTTCTTCCCAATGTTGCTAAATAAATTTTGTATCTCTATATCTTCATACCTCTGCCTAGCTTCTTTCCAAAAACCCTTAACATTATTTTCCCTCCTTCTCCAAATTTCTCCCAGACCACTATTTTCCAAATTAGTTAGGTTGTACTATAACAAGTGTGTCTGTCTCTTGTGAAGATAGTCACTGACGAATGCAAGTATAGGGTTAACGCTAGTGTAAAATAGACTGTGCAGTGGAAAGAGTACATAATTCTATGTATAAAACCTAAGGTTTCTGATTCACGGGAGTTTAGGTTAGGGTTAGGTTTAGGTTTTTTTTTTTTTTGTAACAACTTAGCTTAATTAGCAGTCACTAGCTACTTCAAAGCACGCGAATGAGCGTGCGTTGCTTAATGATGGTTATGATTAGCTATTTATAAAACCTAAGGTTTGTGATTTTTGGGAGGTTAGGTTTAGTTTTTTTTATACAAAAGCTTAGGTTAATTAGCAGTCAGTATCTACATCAAAGCACGCAAGCAACGAATGGTTATGATTACCTCCAAAACCCCAACTTTCCACGTTATCCCGATTTAGAGGAAGAATGGCACAAGTTCATGCCGCTGTATTCTAGACTTGTTCCCTCTTCTGCACAGCTTGCTCTGAATGTGTTGCGGTTTTTTCTGCGGCTATACTACATGAAGAAGAAGTAAGAACACATCACATATTTAGCGGATTCCCCAAGTTCTTACTTGGAAGTTGGCACTTCCGAATGAGCGTCATTATTACCGGGAAGATAGCCACGTTTTTTCGTGTTCGTATCGCAATTCACCTATATAAGTAAAACACCAAAAAAGGGCGGGCAGGTGGGCACCAGATATTCACCAGTTCACATCTACTTCTACATTCACTCCTAACGTAATTTATTCCATTATTTCTCACTTCCTTCAGCATTTTCTAGGTGGGCCCAAAAAAGGCAACTTCGCCTTATATTCAACACAGTCAAAAGCCTTAATTAGATCACGTGCAGTAATGTGAGCAAACTTCTATCTTCAAAAACTTGTATAATTTTACCAATCACTCAAAATGGCATCGATAGCAACTTTACCTTGTCGAAATGCAACTAAAATTCAGATAATATACCATTATCATCTAAAATTGTACTATTGCTTCTATTATTTTACCTATCACTAGCACAATAGAAATATCAGCCTAATTAGATGGTGGTGTGTTATTACCCTTTTTATAAATTGGTATCACTCCTGTAATGTTAAGTGCATCAGGGAAGATACCTTCATTTAAACCTCTATTAATATAGCATGTCAATTATAAAATGACTTAATAAATATTTTTATAATAAAATTAGATATATCATAAACATCCGTACTCCTAGATGCTTTCATCCTATGTGCCACGTTTAATACAAGCTCCCAAGTTATACTGATCTATTGAAATGATACATCAACTTTAGTGATTTTCACTAGAAAAAGTGTTTTTTGGGGGGGGGGGAGCTGAGCCATAGATTCGGTAAAACAGCTGTTAAATATATCAGATGAAATCATGAACTCACCTTTGTCATTATTATTCTTAGAAACCATATTGACTAGTTTCCACACAGCCTGACTTTTATTATTGGCCTTCTCAATAAAATTCATATTAGTCATACATTTGGCCATTTTTATAGCCTCCCTATAATTATTTCCAAGAGCCTTATATAGACTTCCTACTATAGTATTACCGGATGATGTATACAGGTTGTTCAAAAATTCAATGCCCACACTGATATGATAAACAAGACAACAACAAATATATTTTGTTAAATAACCATGTATGCAGTAGGTTGTGTGTGATTGAGAATAAAACAGTGTTAAATTTTTTTTCATTACTTTAGTGTTCTAATCAACATACATTATAATAAATGTTAAAAATGAGCACCATTAACCTTAGCGCAGAGCTGGTATTGATGTAGCAGGGAGTTCCAGGTTCACTGGAAAATGCCTGGTGTGCTCTGTATTGATGTGGGTAGAATACACTTTGGTTTTCATGTAGCTCCAGAGAATGAAGTCTAATGGGGTGAAGTCCAGGGATCTTGCAGGCCAACATACAGGTCCTCCCCGGTTGTTCCACGATTGCTGAAAGTTCTGGTTTTTACTGCTCAGGCTGGTTCTGCAAAGTGCGCTGTGGCCCCATTATGTTGAAACCACATCCTCCTCCTGATATGTCATTCTCTGTAGTGTAGTGGTTACCATGCTAGCTTCTAGTTCCCGAGGTTGCGGGTTCAAACCTGACAGAGGGTGATGAATTTTTTCAGTTGTAAAAATCCTTAGCATGGCTTCCTTCAGAAGGGAAGTAAAGCCGGTGGTCCCATGTCAGAATTATGGCACATAAAAGAACCTCTGAGCAAAATTACCAGTCTTTAATGCCCAATCTAGAATGGGATGCTAAGGACCATAGCAGTTAAAGACCATCCATAAATAAAACTCAATTTATTTTATTTTCCTTCTGATATATAGGATTACCTCTTCCAATAATTGGCAGGTGAACTTCTTGAACATTCTGTACTTTGGCCACCTGAGTCGAGGAGGCAACATGTAAGGCCCAAGTAAGTAGTCGCCCATGATACTGGTCCACATGTTTACTGAAAAACGTCTCTGATGACCTCTCACAACTGTAGTACATGGGTTTTCATCCAACTGTAATGCGAGTTGTGACAAATTTTGTACATGCCTTCCTGAGTAAATTGAGCCTCAACTGTAAACATAACAATGAAACTGAGGGTCTTCATTAGCTTGTTACAGAAAGCAGTGTACAAACTCAAGATGAAATGGATAGATTTTCTAAGGACATTGGAATAACGGAAAAAAGACAGTTTTGCAAATCAGTCAATAATTAACCCATTTGAATCATATAACGAGCTGTAATCGTATTGCATGACAAGCACTGCAAGCATATGCTGGTCCATGAAACTACATGTGTTTGCATTTTCAACTAACAAGTGGCATTCAAAGGATCTCCAGATCTTTTTAGAAGACTAATGAACAGAAAATTAATGCTGTTTGTACAGTGATTAGATTAGATTAGATTAGATTGTATTCTGTGAGTTCACTAGCAGCCATAAAGACTTGTGAACATAGAACATGTCAAGGAAATGTACAAAAATTATATATAAACATAAATATTACATAGAATATGGAACATTTGAAATAAAATACAAATACTATATGCATGTTAAGGAAATGTACAATAAAGTTACATATATACATAAATATTACATAGTATACAGAACATTTAAAATAGAATAAGGACATATTATATACAAAATGAAACAAATCAAGTGTAATTTATTACAGAGTTGTATACCTCCTTACTGTTATAAGGTTAACATACGTATAGGCAAGAACAGTTATTTTAACATTAACTAGGATTTTACCTTTGTTAGTCTGATCATTTTGTTCTATTTGATGTGTAATGCATAGCATTTACTGTCAGTTCTTAATATACATACATTTAAATAGCTTCATTAATTCTAGAGCAGATATCAAATATGACTGGCAATTGTCATTAATATTTACTAATACTACTTACAGAGCTATATAAGTATTATCAGTAGGATAATTTGTCATTAAGATAATCTTGTACAGAATAATATGCTTTTGAGCATAGGTACTCTTTAACAGCAGTTTTAAAGACATTGAAGTTGTCAACTTTTCTCTTAAGATCATTAGGGAGAGTATTAAATATTCTTATGGTCTCATAATATACACCTTTCTGGAAGCAAGAAAGCTTTGTACTGGGACGATGGATGTTACCCTTTTGTCTAGTGTTTATCTCATGAATTTCCATGTTTGTAATAAATGTGGTTCGATTGCATACATAGAATTTTAAGATTGAAAATATATACATGCAAGGTAGGGTTAATAACTTTAGTCTTCTAAAAAGATGTTTGCAAGAGTGTCTGCTATGAGTGCTGGAAATGATTCTTATAACCTTCTTTTGCATGAGGAATATTCGTTGACTTTCTACCGAATTTCCCCAAAATAATATTCCATATTCAATGATAGAGTTAAAATATGCATAGTATACTAATTTAAGTGTATCTATAGAACTGACATTTACCAATGCTCGGATAGCATAACATGCAGAACTGAGTTTGGGTATGATATACCTAATGTGAACTTTCCAATCTAAACAAGAGAGAACAAATACGAAAGATATGTCACTTGATATATCTCATAATAAAGTGAAACATGGTGAGTATGAATCGTCTGCAGCAAATGTGATGTGTGTGAAATGGAAGGATAACAAAGATGTTTATTTCATATCAATGAAACATAAAGTTGTCAACATTACAGCAACAGGCAAGCTGAAAAGAAGGAAAGGTCAGATACCCAGAGATGAGGTAAAGAAACCAAAGTGTGCTCTTGTGCACCAGAAGGGAATGCGAGCTGTCAATTTGTAAGATCAGGTGACCGTTTTGTTTTCTATAAAGCAATGCACAGCTAAGGAAAAAAAATTTCTATTTGCTAGATATATGCATATTCACTTGTTTCATTGAGTTACACAAGGTGACCACTAAGAAAACGACCAACTGCAGGGACTTCAGGACCAATGTCACTCATCAGCTGCAATCTGTTTTGAGATCTATCACATTCAACAATCATATTAGGCTATTAAAATTGGTCAGTGCTTCCAGTATCAATTATGCAGAATTTCAGGAAAAAAGTTATATTAGTTATTTTATATGAATTTTTAAACATTAAAGCACACTTGTAGAGCTGCACAGGAATTTAAATTGGATATCTGAGGTAGCCATGAGAGTATTAAAATATGATGCCATGGGTTAACAAACCTATGGGCATTTTAAATCATACAGTGACTTCTCATCCACTTTGTATTATAAAAGTTTAACCCAGTATATTTTATAGTTATTCTGTAGTTCGCCAACCATATGTAGGGAATTTCTAGATCGTCTTCAAGCCAGGTACTATATCATTGCAGGACATATTGCCTATAACAAAATCATCATGGACATTTTACCCACAGGAATATATTCATCCACAATACTTTTAGCCCAGAGGAGTAATTTGCCTGCATTTTGCACATAAGTTTATGCTTCTTCATATGGGTTTCTTCACATTTCACCCAGTGAAACAATTTGCCTGCATTTTGCATATAAGTTTATGTTGTTCTTCAATTCATTTACATGTTACTGATCAACTAAACATTATTAACTGTCCACATAAGATGAAGTTACTAAATACAGTGAAGCCTAATACATTAAAAGAGAGATGAGATGTCTTAACACACAATTACTGCTTCATCTTCAGTGATTATAACATCTGACTGAATCAGCATCAGGAATTTAGTTAAGTTAAATAAAGTAGATAGTTCTTAATTATTATGCATATAATTAATTGAAATTAATTATACTTTTTTTTTTAAGAGACCTTAGTCTGGTCTTGGCAAGTTTTTAATTCAGAGTCAACTGAAAAATTCAATGTCACAGCCAGGATTTGAACACGTCTTTAAGAAACCCATAAGCATTCAGTGTCAAAGTACTTGTGATGGCAGGTCACCATTGAGATTGTCATCTCTAGTGAGATGCTTAGTGATCTATGAGTTTATTGGAGATTTCAATGTCCCACTGGCATGTTGTCACAGTAGCTCAATCGTTAGAGCAACCACATGCAGAGCGGGAGAACCATGTTCAAATCCCGGCTGTGACATTTTTCAGTTGACTCTACATTTAAAAAAAAGTAGATAGTGTTTCTCCGGAAGAAAAAAGATTTAGCATATACAAGAGATTGTTTGGATTGCTACAAGGTATACATTGGGAAGATTAAGAGAAACCTGTAACTCATCTCAAAGAATGTTTCCATCACATTTTCAATAAGCAGACAGATAAATCAACCATATCAGCACATTTCTGGAACAGAAACTATGAGATCAGCGAAGATAATAAAGTGCTAAAACCAGTAAATAAGGCCATTGACTTAAGCATATGGGGGATCTGTATAAAGAAGTTGGACAATCTCATGAACTTGACATCCTTGAGGACAATATGATTTTTAAGTTCAAGTCTCCACCAGCAGCACTCAGGAGTTCCTATACTGAAAAATTATGCAACACTGGCAGTCAACAACAAGCTGATGATGCACACAACGGTCTGTGAAACATGTCCTCAAAATTTTGAATAAGTGAAGCAGTAAGGGTGTGTTAAGTCATCTCATTCATCTTCTATCAATATATTATTAATTATAATGATTCTGTCTTTCAGTAGACCAAATATATTGTATTGAAATTGTGAGTGAATTGATGACACTTTAGTTTCACCTGCTGTAACTAAAGTGTTTCAGAATATGGCATAAAATTGGTTATAAACACAACTTTGGAAACTACATCATTCACTAAGGGACACTATACCAAACACTAAGGAATCAGGGATTTACCAGACTGATTGATTGACTACCATGAAATATACATAGGAAAACGAAGAGAAATCTATAAACCAGACTAAAGGAACACTAAGACATTTAAAAGACAAATCTGCAGTAGCTCAGCATTTTTGGTCAACAGAACACAACATTAAACAAGAAATAAAGCTTTTAAAAAAACACCAAAACACCAGCAGAACTCACAGTAGTGGAAAAAATCCTCATACATCATGTACTGAGAGAAATTAATTTTGAAATTCCACCAGTTGACAACAGTGAAATTCTCCACTAGACAACTAGATGGCAGTATCCTAAAGTAAAGGTTTCCCTTTCAGACACCAATGGACATACAGTTGATAAGGAGACGAATTGTCTTCAAAACAAGTTCTAAATGAAAACTTAGTAAGTGATACTAGCATGTCATAATCTACAAACAACCCTAAATTGTGCATTTTTAGCGGACTCCCCATATACTGATGGGGGCTATTGATTTCAAATTATATTTATGAATATTTGTTAACATTCTTTAACACCTTCTCTTGTTCTGTCATCATTTAAATAATACCAACATAGTCAATGCATCTCAAGGCATTACATCATTGTATACTTGGCATTTTATAGACCCACATGTATGAACGGCATTTTACCGTTACCTTGTGTCAAAGGATCATTTGTAAATTATGATATTCTCCCAGGTTTTATTTACTTTTAATGGTATCTTTTAATTTATGAAGATATCTAGGAGTGCCCAGGTAAACCTTAAATTTTTGGGTGCATGCTAATGGATGAGAGATGTTTTTGAAAGTCTCAAGTTGTAGCAATAAATTTCAAATAAAAAATGTAGTTATGTACGTAAATCATGTTGCAGACAATTGAAAATATGCCTAAACCCAATTAAACCTTAATAATGTAGATTAAAATTTTAATACCCGGTGAGAAATCGACTCCTGGTCCATGTGCAATAAGTGAGATCATAAACAAGATTACAGTGTTTCAGCCACTGCCCCAAAAATTAAATTTTTAAGCATTAAATTAAAAATAATTCTGATGTGTTACATTCGCAAGACTTTCTCTACTCACTATCATTTATTTTTACTTTCTCTACTACGTATAGTAAGTAGGGGAAGTATTGCATTCCACCCAAAAATTCGATACCGAGATTTCACCGGAAATACATGTTTTGAGACCTCCTGAATCCAAAAAAAGCATTTTTGGAAACATGTCCGTGTGTGTGCGTGTGTGTGTGTCTGTGAACAGCATAACTCAAAAACTAACAGTCGGATAAACACCAAACTTGGTATTTACATTCAGTATCTTCCAGAGATGCGACAAGAAGGTTTTCAAGAAAATCCCCCCACCCCAGACTACCCTTTACATGGAACATTTTTCGAAAATTTTAATTTTCTCAAAAATGGCTCTAACGATTTTGATGAAAATATCATATGTTTAAGATAATGTCATGAGAAATGAAATGTATATCTCGAAATTTCTGGGAATGTCTCCAAAAGTATTCTTCATTATGAACGACTTTTGCATAACTGGTAAACCATAAGAGATAGACAAAATTTTACTACACAAAAAATGTAGATCGCGTTAAAATACACAACTTATATCATATACATTTTTTTTGTTGAGTGAACCGTTTTCGAGATATTGCCTGTTATTTCCTTAAATTTTCCAATACTTATACTTTTTCTCAAATTCGTTATTCATTTTTTTATGTCCTGGACATGCAAAGAGAATGGAATGCGCCACATAGCAACCAGCGATAAAATATTTGACTATCGCTTAAAAGCTACCATATTCCCCTTGCATCTACAAGAAAATTACAAATAAGATTGACATCTTGATATCTCAATTAATATGAAGCATATGGAGAATAGGCGTTTGTAAAAATAGATTGTACAAGAGTAGAGAAAGTCATGTGAGTGTAACACATCAGATTTTTTTATATAGTTCTATAAACCCTTCTTATGAAAACTTATTGTTCTATATACTTCATGTTAACTGAGATAAACCTTTGTAGAAATAGTTTCATTACACATTTCGTTGTAGATACAAGGGGTATAGAAGAAACCAAATCAATGGATATTTAAAAGCTAGTCATTATATATATTGGCCTTAAAATTCCACAGTGTTTCTAAGAGATCGCAAGAAACAACTGAATAGCAACAGAACTTAAAAAAATTACAAAGGTTTGACAGATTCAAACTGATAATAATGGATATCTCAGAAATGGTTAATGCCACAAAAAATTGTTCGAAACAAATTGTGTGTTTTAGAGAGATCTACAATTTTTGTGTAGATCATTTTTGTCTATGAGCGCTTACCACTTATACAGAATTCCTTCTGAATGAAGAGGTCTTCATAGGCTATGCCCAGAAAATTACATTTTATTAATTGTCATAAATTTTTAATCAAAATAGAGCCATTTTTTGGAAAATAAAAGGTTTCGAAAAAGTTTCCATGTAAAGGATAATTAGGGGTGGGAGGGCGGTTTTCTTGAAAGTCTTCATGTCAAATCTTTGGAAGATACTGGACTTATACATCAAATTTGGTATTTATCGAACATTTCATTTTTGAGCTATGCTGTTCACAGACACACACAAGCATGGACGTTTTTCTAATTTTTTTATTATTTAGAGGGCCTCAAAACATGTATTTTTGGTTGGAATGCAATATCTTCTTTACCTATTAGGTACATGATAGAGAAAACAATAAAAAACAGAATATTTATTTACACCCTCTGGTTTGCATTCAATTACATGTTTTTCACATATTTTATTGCAGTATTTCCTTTAGCTTGATAAAATTCCAAAACTTAAGCCCTGGTTCAAAAATATTCAGCTGCAATCTCGATTTGAAGGATCTTTATTTAAATCTTAATTTTGAACAGATTTCAACCAAATTTGAAATATTTTATTCAAACAGAAACACACACACCCCTTACCCTTAACTCGTTCTTGCGTGCATTGGCAAGTTATTTTGTGTATGGTCAGCAAAGTAAATGTACCCAAAAATGTTTTGTAGAATAAAAAGTTCATTAATTGCCATTTGTGTAAACTTTCTTGAGAATATTGAGGCATATAACAGGGTAATTTAATCATCACAATTAATATTAATCAAATGAGTATTATAATTATTTAACAAAGAAGTGTTTAATGATGTTTCTCTATATGATCTGAACTTTTTTTATATATATCACTGTGTATAACAATATTGTATGAACAGATAAGTGTATAATTATTGTAAGACTGTAAATAATGATATGATAAAAAGGTAATGTAATTTGAACAACAGTAGGTTAAATTACAGTTTAGTGTGTGTTGAAATTGAATGATTAATAATCAAAAACATATTCCATAATCCATCTTTTTCAATCTGTGTTCTCAACAGAAAACATGGTTTTCTAATAAATTGAGATCGGGTTCAACAAACTTCACTTTGAATAAGTTACCATTGAGTTGAGTATTTATAACTTCACTTATTAGTCAGCTGTTTAAAATTGAGAAAGTTTTTTGGAAACATTGGTCTCTTCATCAGCTATATGTTAACTAAATTTGACATTCATTCTTGGTCCTATTATAAAAAACAAAAAAGCTGATGTGCTGCATTCATATGACTTTCTCTACTCACTCCTCTACAAACTATTCTTACTACTTTTTGTTAATCGAGATAAACTTTCATTACACATTATGTTGTAGTTATAAGAAGGCTACAGTAGGCTAAGGCAATAGTAAAATTTTTAAAAATTGTGTGACTATGTGATGGCTTTGAAATTCCATGCCCTTTGCATGACAGTCACTTACAATTACTTTTAAATTGGAAAACATAGTGAAAAGTTAAATATAATATATAGAAGTAGTTACAAATATACTTACAACTTGAATAAATAGAAACAATTGCTCGAAGAGATGTTTTATGTGTCAAAAATAGGGTTGTATTTACCATTGCCTAATAGAATGTAAAAGATTAAAGATGGAGAGATTATATATGTAACAAAAAGTGGGATAACTTAAACGAAATAGTAGCAGCTAAAAATGCTGGCAAGCCCAAGGGCAGAAACCATTAGAATGGTGGGGAAAGTTTTAGGAAATGTAGGAGATAAGACCAAAAGATCAGTATGTGGTGTGTTGTGACTGCGAAATGCATTATGGGTTCAATATTCTTCGATAACACAGACCTCTACTTAACCTTTTTGGATGATATTTATTCCCAATTATTAGAAGAGGAGCGTAATTCCTGTTTCTTTCAACAAGATGGGGCAACATGTCACACATCAGAGAGGTCATTTACCCATAGTCGTGATATATATAGTTGCTGAAGAGGAAGGCTGTGAGCAAAGGCTTATGTCCACCGTGGTCACCAGAATTTGTCAACATGTGACTTTAATTTATAGGGCTACTTGAAGGGAAAAGTGTATGAGCAGAAGCCCCATTCCATTGATGAACTGAAGGATAACATTAGGATTGTATCTGCACTATCACCCATGAGGAATTGACACGTGTTTTTATGAATCTTAAGATGTGCACAGAAATGTCTTAGATGCAGGCACTTCCAACATTTATTATGATGGTAAATACGCATATATTTATTCGTTTTATTCCATTTGAAGTTCGTTTCAAAGCAGTGTGATAACACCGGCCGGTTTTATCTGCCCAACCCGGTATAATGTCTACGTCACGAGGATGATCCGGGGGGTAGACTTAGGTATTACCATGGAGGAGCTTAGCACACATTTCCAACTGGCCAATTTACAGATTCAATAGACGTCACCAGGATACTGGAGAAACGACCTACGTACCGACACGCATGATGAAAATTACGTTTCGGGCACAGTGGTTGCCCGCCTTTATGTCTATTATTAACGCTTCACGGTGAAAACATGTACGTCTAGGGTTCTTGTACGAGTTGTGGCCGTTTTCACCATAGGGCGAATTTTTGCAGAAATGCTAAAAGGTAGCTTAAGTGTGGCCAGGACCATCTCGATGCTCAAGTTGACTATTTTTCAGAGCAATTACGGTGCGTCAATTGTAAGTAGAGACATGTGACTACCGAGACGGACAAATGACCGGCATATAAATTGGAATCTGAAATACCGTTATGATCGCGGAACTTCCTATTTCACGATATAAAGTCGCCAGTTGCTATCGGGTAATACGTCATATGGGGAGATGGTGAAATCTCAAGAAGTTCCGGAGGTTCCAGACAAAGGAGCAGGATTTTCCGGAATTGCCCGGTATGGAAGGTCGTCACATGAGTCGGACGCCCAATTCGGCTTGTTTACAGGGTGTGAGGACGAACCCTTCCACGAAGCGTAAGTGCTATGCCCAGACTGCATACCCTCCTCTAGAATGGCTGCAGATGGGCCTGCATTGGCGTTGGCCCTCAGGAGATTCGCTCTCCTGGTGCGCAGTCCCGCGTGGGTGTCGCGCAAGCTGTATCACCAATGTTAGATGGACGCTTTCTGCCCAGGGAAGCGGACCCCACGAATCTTCATCTGTCCCGGTATTTGCTTCGTCCCCTCGATGACCCCAGCAAACCCTGGAATGGGATCTGCGGGATATACATCGCACCTTTAATAAGCTTTTTGCAGAAGCTCCTGAGCATTTGCTTAATACCTTAAAACCCAATTGCATTTATAGGGGATTTAGTTACTGCACGTGCCTGACCTACGGTTGATATATTGGAGTGCTCGCAGTATTCGCAACAAACTCGCGGAGTTTCACAGCTTTGTGGCTAGGGTCGTCACATATCACCATTCTCGTAGAAACATGGTTACGTCTGCACCACCCTTTCCGTATTCCAGACTACCAGTTTTTCAGGAATGATCATCCAGTAATCTATTTTTGCAGAGCTTCGAGTATGTAAGTGCAGAGCTAGAATATCCGATTCAGAGGACTACCTGATTTGGATTATTTTAAAACATATTTCCACAAAATTAAGTTGGCTGTGTACTATGAGCAGCTTGTAGTCAATAGGTTTGTTTTATACATAAGTTCATTTGTATTGTGTTTACTTGATTTAAGGATAAAAGTATTTGTGATATATTACTTCTCAGATAGTTTATTTAAGTATACTACTACTGCTTCCATAAGAATTCATTTGGATAGGATACAGATATCGTTAGAGGCCTATTTTTTTTTAAAGTTATATTTAAGAAACTATTGTTAGCTAACGTTGAGCATGTGCCACACCATTTTCGCCAACTTTAATTAATCTGAGCATGAGCACACCAAATACACTCGAACATCCCGGTCCTGTTTAAATTAGTGTCGTCCTGTGTGGTCTAGGATTGTCATGTTAGCCTCAAGTTCAAGGTCGTGGGTTCAAATCCGGCAGAGGGCCATGGATTTTTTCGGGCGTAAAAATCCTTAGCATTGTTTCCTTCGGAAGGGGAGTAAAGCCGGTGGTCCCGTGTCGTAAATTTACGACACTTAAAAGAACCTCAAGCCATATAAAGAGGCCTCTGAGCGAGATTTCCGGTATTTCGCGCCCAATATAGAATGGGACGCTAAGAACCACAGCTAGGGTTGCCAGATTGAACTCGAGACAGGCTCGGAGACCAACCAACGAGCAACGGACATTTGAGTAAATGGGGACAGAAATTGTTAAACAGATTCTTTTGTATTATTACGATCACAATTTTTACTAACATAATAAAATTAACTTACTACTACTACCACTACTTATGCTACCATTACCACTAATCGAACCTATACAAACTAAATAAAAATAGTAATAAAGAATTAGTTATAAAAGTGTACCTTATTATTCACATTTTTTCGAGGATCGTGATGCATTCATAAGTGTCTTGTTTTTAAGAACCGTGCTGTAAAAATCTTCACATGTTATTTTCAAATTCATCTGAACACAAATCTCGGCTTTCACAAGTTCCATTGGCATTTTGTTTCTAGCATCCGACCATAATGCATTCATTACACTAAACACTCGTTCAACGTGCGCGTTACTGACAGGAATTGCGAGGACATCCTGCATTATTTTAAACAGATTTGATGCATCTGCTTTTTCGAAAAACTCAGTCCACATTTTACAACAATTATTATCCTTCCCATCAAGATTTGATACTACCGATTTCAAGACAGTAAACTCATGATACAGTTCGTTTCCATCGAAACTAATTTTCAACTTCTTTCCCACTTCGGCAAGTCATTAAATGAAAATAGTTTTGGTTGACATAAATCTAGCACGGACACAATTTTATACACATTGTCATTCCCAGTAAAGTTGTACCATTTATTAAGATAGTTTAATAATCTGTCGTAAACAAGCGTGCACTATTTTACTACAATATTCTTTTCTTCTTCTGTAAGATATTCTAAAGACATGTTGACTTCAAACCCATAAAACTTATCCTCCTTACGGCCCTCTATTTGTTTCTTCACTTCCAACATAATCTCGTGAACATCTGTGGAAAGTGTGTTCTCTTTTCCAAAAGTCTAATTGCTTTAGAAAATATGGGTAGAGTTGCATTTAAAAAATACAGAAAACACTGTGGTAGTGTTAGTGAATACTCATTTATTTCATCTTGTTGTGAACTAATAAATGTCCAAATTAGGAGGTGCGTTTTTTCTTCGCCCCGTGCTACATAATACGCCTTTAAAACTCGCCACATCTTAACAGGAAGCTCCACAGCTGACTGCAAAGACAATCATCGCACATTATTTCACTATAGCCATGCTGAGCAATCTCGCAAATGATTGTAATTCCTCGGAATTTTTTGATGAAGAAAAGTCTGAATAAATTTTAAGAGCTAGGCTACATCATATTTTAGAAGCTTGAAACCAAATTTAGCACAATTATGTAATATATTGCAACAACAATTGGCTTTGATTAAGTTTGCGTTTTCTTATTTTAATCTAGTAAAGACAGAATTATATTTACCTAAATTAACTGAAGCATTGTCGGCTGAATAAGAAACTACATTGTTTACTGTTAAACCATTTTCCAATAAAATTGATTTTAGTTTATTTGAAATGGCTTCTGCAGATTCGTTTACAACTTCATAGAAATCAAGAACTTCGTTACATTTTCCTTTATCTTTGGAAAAGTACGTTACAACTATCGGGTAAGGTTTTTTATTGCCCTTATTTGAAGCGTCTGAACCTAATGAAAACGTAATACTGCTTTAATTCGCTTAGTAGCTTCTCTTTAGCATAAGGCAGAGCACATTTTTACTTTCTCTACTACGTATAGTAAGTAGGGGAAGTATTGTATTCCACCCAAAATTTCGATACCGAGATTTCACCGGAAATACATGTTTTGAGACCCCCCGAATCCAAAAAAAAGCATTTTTGGAAACATGTCCGTGTGTGTGTCTGTGAACAGCATAACTCAGAAACGAACAGTCGGATAAACACCAAACTTGGTATTTGGGTTCAGTATCTTCCAAGGGTGCGACACGAAGGTTTTCAAGAAAATCCCCCCACCCCAGAGTACCCTTTACATGGAAGATTTTTCAAAAATTTTAATTTTCTCAAAAATGGCTCTAACGATTTTGATTAAAATATCATATGTTTAAGATATTTTTATGACAAATAAAATGTATATCTTGAATTTCCTGGGAATGTCCCCAAAAGTATTCTTTATTTACTAAGACCTCGCTTTTAGTTCGGCCACATCTTACTTTCGTTGCTACGAAGAGTCTCTGAAAACACGTGGATATAATTTATTGCCACAATCTTGAGAATTGTAAGAATGGTGGTGTTTCACACCAGGATAAGTCAAAGTTAATTCCGTTGCAGTGATTTTCTCATCTTCTGCAGAAAATTGTTTTGGTAAGAATTTAAAAAGAGATTGATTTTGCTTTTGTGTGATAATATTCGCTTTGTCTTTCTGATTGTAAATATTTATTCACGACCTTCCGCCGTCATATTCAACAGTAAATGAGATCCTGCATATTCTGCACTCGTCACTATCAACTTTTTGTAACCACTCTTATAATTTTCGTCCTGCAACCATTCTTCACGGAACGAACTTACATATCGCCTCTTCATTTCACTGTTATTACTCACTATCACAGAACAACAAACTATTCCGAATTATGAAAGGTAGTGGTAGTCTATCCGACCGTTCCAATAATTGGCGGTAAATTGCCAACAGACTTGTGACAATGAACGAGCGAACACAAAAAAATTGACGTTGCAGCGGCTTGCCAGTGTTTCTTTAATAATGTGAGCCGAACACTACAGACGCAACAATGAAAAGTTGCCAGAATAAGAATAGAGACATAGCGTTTTGTTACAATTAGAAATTAGCATTCGAACCAAATTATTCAAAATGATTAATGAGTAAGGTGACATTCAAGCCCGTAGATTAAAGTCATTGGGCCGTATACCCGGAGAATTCTTTCCAAACCCGGGCACGAGATCTGGCAACTCTAAACCACAGCAGTTAAAGAGCGTAATAAATAAAGCTCAATTTTAATTTTTTTCTAAATTGGTAATGTTGTTATAAAATGATCCAACTAAAGTCTTCGAAATTATATTACAGCATCTAAGAAAATGTAAAAGTCCAATGTCACTTTCTTTCTTCCTTCCTCAGTGCTTAGTTTAAATATTACATTGAAGTAGGAAACAGACGCTAATTAAACTTTTGGTTCCAAGTCATCTTTATAAACAGTACCACAGAAAACAAGCAACAACAACAACTCCTAACCTCTGGTGTGCCTCTGGTACAGCCACACAGAGTACAACTAGTTTGGTATTCTGTGATGTAGAGTGTGTATGGTCACATGTGGAGTAATATGAATGAAAATATTCCATGCAAAATAAATAAATAGAATATGAGTACATTTAAGAAAACTAATTTCAAATCGTATACGAAATCCGGATCGAAAGTAACACCAGACGTACTGTACTGGAAAAAGTTAAGCGTAAGTATTTCTTAAAAGTTTTATTGATATCAACTGGATTTTAACCTCCAGGTTTATGATTAAAACAAAGTACAAATAGAGTATAAATAGTAAAACAACTCGAACTGAATTTGTTAAGCATTACGTTTATTTGTGTTAATAGCAGTAAAGTACGCTGGTCTGTCTTTCATTTAGAAATGCTTTCATCACTAATCAGTGCCACAAAAATCTTTGATACTGTGTTGTTTGCCTGTGTTTAGGTGCCAGCTCATATCAAGGAATTTGGAGCAATTGACTACATTGATTTCTCACCTCAGGAACCTCATTATTTTGCTGTGACATGTTCGGCCAAAGTAAGTTTGAAGTGTTTGTAATTTCATGACAAGCAGAAGGGTCTACGTTTAATAAGGAACTGAGTTATTAATACAATTAATGTTGCTGGTTCATCATTAAGCGGGTGTGAAACAGTTGTTTTCATTTGTAGGTACAGATCTACAACCCTATCACAAGAGTAGTCCACAAGAACTTGAACAGATTCAAAGAAACTGCATACGGAGGTTCTTTCCGCTCAGATGGACAGCTCCTCTGTGCAGGAGGAGAGGAGGCTCAAGTAAAACTGTTTGATGTCCATTCAAAAGCACTACTACGTGTGCTGAAAGGCCATACAGGGTATGTGTTGCTTAACATCCTTTTTCTCTCCATTAATTTTGATGCTAGAGTTTTTTAAAGAGGAGATGAATACTCAAGTCTAATACTCTCATTCATTTGAAAACATATACAGCATTAGATTTTGTGTCTGTATTGGAGGACTAATGTTAACAGCTTTCTGTTTCATACAGGTCGAATTTCACATGTTTACGTTCTTCTAAAGTGTCTGGAAACTGGAACTTTTCACTTCTGTACTACTTGACTAGACAGAACTTCCACTGTCATCTATACTTATATTATAAAGAGAGGAATTTTGGGTAAATCTGTGTAACAGATTGTAACTATTATAGTGACAGTGCAAAATGCTAAATGAGCTAGCTGGATGCCAAGTTCCTACCAGCATCATTTGCAATTTTGCAGATATCGCATGCAATGATACAGGCGTGAAATATAAAAATAATATGTTGAAATGTGAAGTTAAATAAGAATACTTTAAAGTGAATGCATAAAAGTAAACAAGCATAGAACACAAATATGCACAGATTATGAGCAAAAATGCAAAACTGAAAAGCAGTAATAGGTACTGTAAAACAAAGCAAACTAAAAATGTAACAGTAGCCGTACACAATAAATTTGTCTGAAAACATAAATATGCTGAAAAACAAAGCAAACATAAAACATGCATCACTATAAACAGTAAATATCTGGCCTACCTCCGTGATGTAGGGGTGGTGTATCTGCTTCACATTCAAGAGGTCCCGAGTTTGAATCTCAGGGATTTTTCCCTTATCCTGAGAAGATGAATGTCAGTTAATTCTAAGCTGTAAGGACCTCAGGCCCATTTGAGCATAATTTGAACCACTTCATTCACCTTCCGATATGACCTACTTGGTTAAAGGATGTTAAACTTCAAGTAAAAAAAAATATTATGTGAACAAACATGAAGGTAATGAGTTAAAGTACCTGAAACCAAATAAGCTCATAACAAATAGCCTCAAAATAAGTGCTTTAGTTGGAAAAAAATATTTGGTGGGATTTTTATAGAGTCTTCATAAAGAAGGGTACTGATATCAATGTGTATTGTTGACTATTACACCATTACAGTATAGTAAATTATAAGGAAATACAGTAAAACCTTGTTAATTCAGACCAATTGAAGCTCAATGTTGTCCGGATTATCAAAAAGTCTGGATTAAGTGAAATAAACATCATAGAGAAAAATTATGAATGAAATTAGAGCACTGTATAATTTTATTAGAACGTAAAATATAATAGGCCCACTTGATTTTAATTACACATTCTTTATTTGTTTGGTTTGAAGAAACTATCAATTTTCTTTTGTAGTCTATCACACATCTCTTTCACAATGAGAGAACGAAGACTCCTCATATGATGGTGGTATGCGGAAATCTGTTTGTCAGTTTTCTCAACAAAGTCTATTATACAATTCAGATGCTGTTTAACCTCACTTAATTTCACTTTCGACTTTCCGAAATCCTAATCCTCAGCCTCAGATTCGCTACTAGTGTCCCTTGCATTGCTTACACTTTCCACAATTTCTTTGTCAGTCATGATGGGATAGCCTGGATTATTTTCATTTCCGTCAAGCCAGTCTTTGATCTCGTCTACTGTGACAGCTTTCTCGCCACCCGCAACCAGTGTTTGGTGAAAGTCATTTAATTCAATTGTATTGGTGTGTAATTCAACACTGTCATCATACAAAAGTTACTTCCATGCATTAGTCAATGTACTGTCCATTTCAAACCAGAATGCCTTTCACTGAAAACAAACTCTTTGTATTATCTGCACGAAAGTAGTTCGCAATCCCCACCCCTAATGGCAGCTTGTTCCCCTCTCACGTGCATGTTGAACACTATTTAAATCTATAAAAACGCGCCCTGTGTGAGAATGATTTATCATAGTTCAAAATGCAACCTGAGGTAACAATCGATTTTATAAATATGCGGCAATGAATATTTTACTTACGTTAATCACAATCCTCGGGCAAAAGTGCAACATCCAAATCCGAATCCTCCGAAGATGACTCAGCTGTCATATCGGAATCAGAATTATTCTCCAAAATAATGACAAGCTTATCCACAATTCCACAGAGCTGTCGCACTTAAACAAATTCCCACATTTTATTCTCTTCTATGTTCTATTATGTCTGTTTATATTCCCTGCTCACTTTGGTTACACTTCTCGCTGAATTGCCTGTAAAATCCGATATTACTTTTGTAATATGCACTAATGCAAGTGTCGGGTATTTTTGTAATAGTGAGTTGAATATATGAAGTATTGTTTGTTTTTAGCCACTTTTTAATAACCATTTGCCGCTTTTGTGTTTGAACAGTTTATTTGCACTACATGCACCTTCCTCTACCATGAGAGCTCATATACCAACTGACCAAATCACAAGATTTGACCTGAGCTGAGCATGTGTGTGTTAGTGTATTATGAATGACTGTTTGCTTATCATATATCCTGTGTTACGCAAAGTGTTTATTCAGTACTCAGATAGCAGCTCTGGGAATTCATTGCTGCATTTCTTGTATATGTAAGAGAATGGCAGTTTTATACGGTTGGTATTAACAAGCAAGATACTCTCGATGTTAGCACAAAAGCAGACGAAAATCATATTTTGTAATCTCTTAACAGCTAGTATATATACATTACCTTTTCTTGATTTTCTTGGTGCCTTCTTATTGCAGGTACAGCATGGTTGTGAAACCAATTATAGGTGATGTCTGCCATAAACCAAGCATTTTTTGAATTGTAGTAATGCACAGACAATGTGGACATTACATTCTTAATAGCCCATGATTGTTTACTTTTACCTATGACAACTGGCTTTAAAATATGGCTTCCATCTGCATTAGCACGTAATAACGCAGAAATGCATTCTTTGCAAATTTTTCGTCGAGGCGTATTTTTTAGGGATTTGGAGTCTTGTGTGTTCTCGGGCAGGGCGCTCCAAAACAGACCTGTCTTGTCGGCATTATACACTTGAGACAATCTAACTTTTCTTCTTGAATGATAGATTTTAGTTTTTTTCTAAATGGGTTCAACAGCTGACGTATCAACACTTAAGCTCTCTCCACACATTTTTTTGTTCACTATGTTATGACGCTTTCGGAATCTGTATAACCAGCCCGAACTAGCCAAAAATCCATTGATACTAAGTTGTTTCGCAAGATGTTTGGCAGCAGCTTGAATTTCAACACCTCTCATTGCAATTCCGCTTGCATGAAATTGTTCGTACCACTTGTATGTCGCATCTTCTAAATTTTGTTTAGCCGGCTGCTGCATTCGTTTGACCTGACAATTTTCCTCATTTACATCACATTTAATAAAAAATGATAAGAGTTCACCCTTTTTCTTTTTTATGTCCGAAACTGTTTGTTTTGCGATTCCATATTCTGCACATACACATACAACTATGGCACCATTTTGAAGCCTTTCGATAATTTTCAGTTTTCCGTGTATTGTAAGCGATTTATGCTTACGTTTCCCCGATAATATTGTAGGTTTACTAAACAACATTATGCACTCAATTTGTTTCTTTAGCTTAATGACTGAGAAAGGCAAGTGTTAAACTGACCCTTCTGACAAGAGTTGCAAGCCTTATCGTAAGGTACAGCAAGGGTGTGGGAAGGAGGGCAGCCTAATGTACCATTGTCACTAATGTATTCCCAAGAAATGCCTATTGTACAGTCTGCAAAAATAAAATGGACAATTTCCTTAAGTTTGTCTTAGTGCAGTACTACTATAATTTAAGTTAGCAACTCGCAGATTATTATTATTATTATTATTATTTTTTTTTTTTTAATTTTTTTTTTAAAGGATGCTTGTCCGGATTAAGCAAACTGGTTTAAAGGGGTCCGGATTAACATGGTTTTACTGTAGACTTAGAAATATCAACCCCTCACGTTCCCCACCCCCCAACTAAAGCACTGCCCAAAATGCAGTGTGTAAATAAGGTAAGTACAATTGTGAAGGAAAATGCTAGCCCTGAAAAGGGCCGTTTTTTTTCCTTGCAGCTCAAATGCCATAATTATATGGCAGTGTCACCAAAATCTTGTAAGTCAGACATTATCCAAATATATTTTGCTTGCTTTATTTACCCACTGCTTTACTGTGCATGTATACTGCTATTTATTATGTGCTTATTTGGTTTCAGGTACTTTCACTTGCCACCTTCCGTTTGTTCAGATACTAATTACTGTTTACAGTCATGCATTTTAATTTGCTTTGTTATTCAGCATTCTTGCATTTCACATTTGTCTTTATTCAGTTTTTCAACCTCACCTCGCTTATCTGTTGTGACTCAGTCTTCACTGTCATTTCACTTTGTTTTGAGCATAGCAGTGAATGGATCACTCGCGAAACAACTTCTGCTTCCTTCCACTTCACCCGGTGAATCAGTCCTGGACCTCATGTCGTCCTTCGTGGTGTAGTGGTTAATTAATGTTCTTTCACGTCCAATATAGAATGGGATGCTAAGGACCACAGCAGTTAAAGAGTGTCCATAAATAAAACTCAAATTTTTTTGTTTAATTTACTGGACCTCACTAATCACACTCAGTTTACATCAGAACTTGGAGAGCAGCACTTTGTCGCATCAACAGCATGAACTCTAATTAACATACTCACTGACTGCCTTGCGAGCAGGCTTGCTTGTATACCACTTCTGGCGAGTTCTATAATGTTCCTGGGAGGCGGGGGAAGAAAGCATCCAGAACCATCTGATTGTGTCTCGAAGGCGCTCCTGTCACTTCTTTCGGGGAGAGTGCCCCTCTAACCAATTGCTGGTGAACACTAAGGACATGTTGTTGCCTGCGGTTGGGTGGAGCTGGATCCATCACAATATTTATGTTTTTAGACATACTTATTGTGTACAGCTAGGTACTATTGTGTTTTGTTTTACTGTACCTATTATTGCTTTTCAGTTTTGTGTTTTTGCATATTACCCACACATATTTATCTGTGTTATATGCTTGTTTGGCTTTGCAAATGTTAGGTGCATATTTATTGTATATTTTATATAAGTTTTGCTTCAAACATTATTTATTTATGTTATGTTTATTTTGTGTTTTGTTTTATGGTATTATTCCTTCTCAGTTTTGCATTTTCGCACATAATCCTTGCATATTTATGTGTTTTATGCTTGCTTTCTTTTTTAGGTTTTGCTATGTAATACACACATTTCACTTTTAGCTCTCTGTATAGAAAATGCCCATTATTTATTTTATATATGTATTCATTGCAGGTGACATCCGTCGTGTATAGAGTTTGTTTTGTATTACATTATTGTTGCTATTCAGTTTTCTATTTTCACAAATAATCTGTGGATATTTATGTGTGTTCTAAGACTGTTTGCCTTTAGGCATTCACTTTTAAGTATTGTTATATAAAACACACATTTCACCATATTTATGCATGCTCTGTGTGTGTTAAGCTTTAGGCATTTACTTTTAAGGCTCTCCTATATAAAAGTACTTTTCTTTTTTATTTCACCCTGTATAAAATGCACATAAATTATTTTACATGTGCATTTATTGTGTGACGTTTAGCGATATTACAAATCATGTTGGTAGGGACTTAGCATCCAGCAAATACACAGTTATGATGGTGGGAGTTCATTTACGCCTTTGTGCTGTCGCCATGATAGAACTGTCACACAGATTTACTCAAATTTGTGAGAGAGAGAGAGAGAGAGAGAGAGAGAGAGAGAGAGAGAGAGAGAGAGAGAGAGAGAAATTGGATAAATACCAAACTTGGTATTTAGATTAAGTATCTTTCAAAGATGCGACACAAAGTTTTTCAAGAAAATCCCCCAGCTCAACTAGCTTTTAAATGGAACATTTTTCAAAAATTTTTATTTTTTAAAAAATGGCTAATGATTTTGATTAAAATACAATATATTAAAGATATTTACATAACAAATAAAATGTATATCTTAAAGTTTCTGGGAATAGCCTATGAAATCCTCTTCATCTGGAAGGGATTTTGTATAAACTTTTATAGCTGGTAAACGTTAACTGATAGATGAAAATGTGGTATACAAAAAATGTAGAGCTCTTTAAAACACACAGTTTATTTCAAATAAGTTTTTTGTGGCATAAAATTTCTGAGATATCTGTTATTAATGGTTTGAATTGTTCGTTACTTGATCATACTTTTAAAGTCTTGCCAACATTCAGATTTTTATTAATGTTTTATCTACTTCACCTGTTTGCTATCAAGTGTTATGTTAAAATTCAGTTGTTTCTTACAATTGCTTGGAAAACAGTATGGAATTTTAAGGCCAGCATAGTGTCCAGTTGTTAAACATTTGACTATCGCTGTTCTCTTTGTATCTATAACAAAATGTGTAATATAGCTATTTCTGCAAAGGTTTATTTGGATTAAAATGAAATAGAAAAAGAAACTTTAGAATAGTTTGTATACCCGCTAATAAAAATAGAGGATGGAGAAAGTTGTGAATGTATCACACCAGACGTTCTTCTTTTCCACCACCATTCCATTTAAGCAGGGTTTTACTGCATTAACTAACACATAAGTTTGAGACATAACCTAATAAAACAATTTCAGTTCTACAAGAGAATTCAGTTTTACTTTTTCACATTTATACATTATTTCAGCTATCTCCCTTTGAGAACATATAGCTGAGGTTTTACTGTATTTGAGTACTGAATTTCCTTACATAGATGTGTTTGTATTTCTGCAGGGCAGTACATCGCTGTTTCTTCACAGCAGATAAGTACCATATTGCCAGTTTCTCAGATGACAAGTCTGTGGGACTCTGGGATATCCCCACTGAGAACAGGATCGTCACATTTGCGGAACACAAGGTGTGTATTAAATTTGGGACGAGATGGTTGTTGTGACACTAACACCACAGCGACTCATCTCAATTAACATTTACTTGCTTCTGTCAACAACTTCTGACATTAGCCACCTGTTATAACAAAGAGAAGCTATGTATGATGCACCGGATTTGTTGCACAGGACTACGTGAGAGCTGGAACTGTGTCACCAGCATCACCAGACACAATACTCTCCGGGGGCTATGACAACTGTGTGAAAATGTACGATGCGAGAGCCAACTGCTGCGTGTTCAGTGTTGACCATGGGGCACCAGTCGAGAGTGTACTGTTCCTGCCAACTGGTGGAGTCTTTTTGTCTGCAGGTGATACCCTCGGCAGTAAACCCTGTTTTTTCTAAGCTTACTCCTCATGTAAACATACCAAACTGTCTTACTCTGGTTCTGGTTTATTTTGAACTGTTAAAGCTGTTTGCGCCATAAGTGTGGGTTTCCTACCATAAGATCATCAGACGACATAGCCGTGATTTTATTGTAACAACATTGTACATATAAATGAAGTGTCGGAAGCATGCCGTTGTAAGGTATTACTAAATAATATCTGACTTATGGTTATGAAGTGCTTGCTAGTGGCTCAGTTCCTTTCCTACCGAAGTCTGATTTTGTGATGTCAGGTTCATTATCGGAAGAAAAACTTTCCAGTTGTTTTAATTTATTGTCAGAATTTCCCTACACTGCTAACACTTACAGCTGTAAATTCAGATACAAGCTCCTTAATTTGTCATGTTAATAGTGTTATATTTATTTTGGAAAGGATATTACAAATCTTTTTACAATGTTTTTCTTGCCACTAGTTAAGGAATTTTAAAACCAGCACATAGCAACCCACATTTCAGCTTCCTGTGTTGCTCATTTAGCTACAACAAAATGTGTAAATTAAATTGAGTTTTATTTAAGGCTCTTTAACAGCTATGGTTCTTAGCTTCCCATTCTATATTACGCATAAAAGACTGGAAATTTTGATCAAAGGCCCCCCATTATTAGTCTTGAAATGCCTGTAAATCTATGACATGGGGCCACTGACTTTACTTCCCTTCTGAAGGAAGCGATGCTAAGGATCTTTTTACACCCAAACAAATCCACCCCCTCCGCTGGGTTTGAACCCTGACATCGGGAACTAGAGGCTAGCATGGTACCCCTACACAGAGGATGATGACAAAATGTGTAATGACACCATTGGCATACATAAAAAAATTTTTTGGGGGTGTGTAGTCAAATCTCGTGAACTACTACTACGTTCCCAAAACTGTTTAAGATACACACATACATAGATTAATTAACGTATAACAATATATTCATTGCAGCCAAATAGCCATGTAGGTTTACAATATTACACGACATTCATGAGTTATTCACTGTCACATATTTGCATATTCACTTTTTGACTGTGTCCAGTTTGTGTAGAGTTATATGTGGTAGCAATTAATTAATATATATTAATAATATATATAACTAATTTAAAATTTTGACAGAGTGAATCATACAGTAACCAATGGTGTTATCCCCAGTTGACTTATTACCTACTTGATTATTTTAAATACTATTCATTAAAATTATTGGATGATTAAAGCAAGATTTCCGTCAGCCACAGTACAAGTAATTTGGTATGCCCAGGCTTTCCATCCACCTATACATTGGTAATGCTGCCTTTTGCAAGAAAGTTGTTAGATCGGCAGGTTGGCATTACTCCTGTTACTGTCAAACTAATGCGTTTACATTTCCCTTAGCCTGAAGAACTTTTTATGTAGTCTGATATATAATATTTGTGTTATCTGCATTTCTATTATGCATGTTGGTTGTTTATTGTGGTTGTACTGTATCTTTATTTGTTGTTTCCTGGTCTTGGGTTTCTATGGCTACACACATCAAGGTGTATATATATACAGTAAAACCTGTCTTCAGCGAAATTGAACGGGACTCTCAAACATTTCTGTTAAAGATAGGTTTCCGTTTAACGAAGGTAGGTCTAGGCTATTAACAAAATTAAACCATAAACATACACCTTTTAAACAAAATGATTTATTCAGTAATCACGGTGGAATAGCCTGTCTCATCGCCGTTTGCTATGTTTTCAGGTTCGTAACTTAGATTATTGAAAGTAGTTTAGCAATCCAATCAGCGATGGTTTCAATATTAATGTCATTCGATTCACTGCAAAGTTCATTAAAACAATCTGATGTCTTTTGCAAAAACTCTCCAACCATCCATTAGATGCTTTGAACTCAAGTCTTACCCAGTTTTTCAGCTACCTTTTTAGCATATTCCTGTAACATAGGCCCCGATATGCTGTGATTTTTTGCCCTAAAACCAACGAACCACTCCCACACTATTTCATTAATGCCCAGTTTTCAGGTTTCTTAAGTTCTCTCTTTATTTTTCCATTAGCACAATTTTCCCAGTGGTTCAGAATTTCTGTTTTCTTCTTTAGAATCTCGTAAACTTGAGTTTTGCCTATGTTGAACACCTTCATGATCTTTATCATGTTCAATAGCATAAATCACTTTCACTCTCGTGTTAAAATCTAGCAAAACTCTTGTTTTCAAAGCCATGGTGGCTACTGCTGAACTAAATCATCACCTACGTAAGTTTAGAGATGTATTCTATGCTGTCTGGCAAGTCATTAGAGCAGGAAATGGAAAGGGAAGAGACAACAATAAAAGACAATCAGCCGTGGTTATTAACTATGTATGAAGGATGAGCGTGACAGGTTTCTCAATATTTGGACCTTCATTAGCGCACCCCCTTCCTAGGCTGGTCAAGTAGCAGCAAAATGGTCATGTTTCAACTTAAACATCATGTACACAGAGCAGACGTTTACAGGATGCCTGAAAATATTCTAAACTCTGCATTCTGGAACTGGAAAGTTTCCGTTAAAAGGCATACTTTGATTTCTGTTGTCCATGTAAGACAGTTTCTGTTTAATAAAGGGAATTTAGCATGTTTTTCACCCCAAAATTCATGGGACCATGAAATATTTTCATTTAAGACAGATTTCCATTTAACAAGGGGTCCATTGAAGGCAGGTTTTACTATATATATATAATTTTTATTTAGCAGGATTCACATTATTGCTTTACCCCTATTTGCAATTCTGATTTTTATATAAATCGTTTCATTTTATATATTTATTTATTTCAGGGGTATCCAGACCCCCTGGACCCACTCCCCTTATCTATGCCACTATTTCTGCAACTTTATCCTGATTATTCCTCCGCTGTCCTCTGTGATCTAGGGGTACCATGCTAGCCTCTAGTTCTCGAGGTCACAGATTCAAACCTGGCAGAGGGTGATGGATTTTTCGGGCATAAAAATCCTTAGCATGGCTTCCTTCAGAAGGAAAGTAAAGCTGGTGGTCCCGTGTCATAGATTTATGACACGTAAAAGAACCTCAAGCCTGATAAAGAGGCCTCTGAGCAAAATTTCTGGTCTTTCACGCCCAGTATAGAATCGGATGCTAAGAGCTTTAGTAGTTAAAGAGCAACCATAAATAAAACTCTTTTTTTATCTTGATTAACGTGAAGTAGCTTTTGTAAAAGAGATATGATAATGGGTAGATCAAATCATCTGAATGTACACATATTTTTTTAAGTGTGATTCAATTTTCCACCTTTAGTATGCACATAGTTTATATGAATAATAACAATTTGTACAAATTGCAGGAGGTACAGACATCAAGGTGTGGGATGCCTTCGCTGGAGGGCGTCTGTTGGCAAGACTCTCAAATCATCACAAAACTGTCACATCTCTATGCCTGGCATCAGAAAACAGACGACTCATGTCGGGTTCGCTGGACAAGCATGTGAAAATATACGATATAGCAACATATCAGTTGGTTCATACGCTTGACTACACCAGCCCCATACTCAGTCTGGGAATCAGCGTAAGTAATAGCAAGCATATGATACTGCTTTGGGGACACCTGCATTTTATCAGTGATGTTACAGAACTGCATGTCTAACATGTTATTAATTTTACTAGAGCAGATAATCACCTTATTTATATTCACTATTCATAGATAATAATGATCAGGGCCTGTATTCTCATGGCATGACATATTTTAATTGTTACACCATAGACATTGCTAATGTATACATAAATCCTCATCATGAGTCCTCCCAAATTAGAAAATGCATATTTATTAGGTCATTGTATGCCATTTTCTATTTTAGGACCTTTTTTTACTTTCTCTACCATGTGCCTACTAGGTAGAGAAGGTATTGCACTCTACCCAAACATTTGATACCAAGATTTCATTGACATGCATAGTTGAGGCCCCCTGAATACAAAATAAGCATTTTTAGAAAAAGATCCGTCTGTGTGTTTCTGAACAGCGTAACTCAAAAACGAAAAGTCAGATAAATACCAAACGTGGTATTTAAGTTCAGCACCTTCCAAAGAAGTGACATGATTTTCAAGAAAATTCCCTTAACCCAAACTACCCTTTACATGGAAGATTTTTCGAAAGTCATTAAATATCTTTAATAGGTGGTATTTTAATCAAAATCATTAGAGCCATTTTTTAGAAAATTAATATATTTGAAAACTATTCCATGTAAAGGATAGTTTGGGGTGGGGGATGTTCTTGAAAATCTTCTGTTGCATCCCTGGAAGATAACTAAAGTTAAATACTACATTTGGTACTCTTATCAGACTTTTTGTTTTTGAGTTATACTGTTCACAGACGCACACGCACGCACACAACCTTTTTCTAAAAACGCTTTATTTGGATTCAGAGGGCCTCAAAACATATATTTCTAGTGAAATCTCGGTATCAAATTTTTGGGTGGAATGTAATACCTTCTCTACCCATTGTATGTGGTAGGGAAAGTAAAAAGGATTAGCGATTTGTAGTTGAAAATATACAGTATTTGAAAATACAAACCAATCACAAAGAATATCTTGGAAATGGTTAACACCACATAGAACTTTATTTGAAATAAATTGTGTACTTTAATGAGATCTACAGTTTTTGTGTAGTAAGATTTTGTCTAGCTCTTATGGTTTACCAGTTTTATAAAAGTCATTCAGAATGAAGAGGACTTCAGAGACTACTCCTGAAAATTCGAGATATATATTTGTCATGAAAATAGCCTAAATATATGGTGTTTTAATCAAAATTGTTAAAGCTATTTTTGGAAAAATTTTCCATGTAAAGGGTAGTTAGGAGTGAGAGGATTTTCTTGAAAATCTTAATGTCGCATCCTTGGGAGATGCTGAACTTAAATACCAAGTGCAGTATTCAACTAACTTTTCGTTTTTGAGTTATACTGTACACAGACAAACATATCTTTTTCTGAAAATGCTTTTTTTGGACTGAGGGGCTTCAAAACATGTTATTTCCGGGGAAATCTCTATTAAATTTTTTGTGGAATACATTACTTCCTTTACTCACTGTAAGTAGAGAAAGTAATAAGCTATTGTAAGATAGTTTGTAGAAGCTACATAAAAATAAACATTAGTGGATAGAGAAAGTATTATGAATGTAATGCATGTGACTCTGCATTAAGTATTATAAAGATCTGAATATGTTACAGGCAGGAGATCAGACGGTAGTGGTAGGGACAGTGGATGGCATGGTCACCATATCTCGACGTGAGGAGGAGGCAAAACCCAGCAAACAGGAACGCAAGAAAGTGCCATATCGTTATCAGCCAGACTTTCAACCCGCTTCAGTGGATACAGTGGTTCAAGAGATGCAGTCTCCACTTGTGGGAAAGTATGACTTCTACCTGCGCAAATTTCAGTACACCAAGGCTCTGGACGTGGTATTAAAACCATATGTTGTGAACAAGATGCCAGCAGTCACTGCAAGTGTTCTGCAGGAACTCATACGGTGAGGATAACTGTTTATAGTAGTATAATTATTGATTAGTTACACCTTTCTATTCCCAGATGCTATAATACAATGGTAGTGCCATGCTACCTTTAGGAGCAGTATAGTATACTCTATTCACATTCTTTTCGGCCAGCAGGTGGGTGAGGGAGGGAAGGACAGGTCTGTGCAGCAAGCAGCACGCACAGTACACATATGAACAGCACAAGCAACGTTGAACGATCTATCTCTATTGCTTCCCTTGCACCCCCAACCGCATTAATACAGTTGTGAAAAGTTATAAAAGAAATATACATTAAACACAAAATGAATTAGACTTCCCCCTCATCACTGTATCCTGAATCCCATAAAATATGTATGATCACAACTGGAAAGAAGCATTGCATCCAATAATGCCTTCGGAAGAAAAAAATGTTACTGATTTGAGCCTTGGTTCAAAATACGATAAAGGACATTGAAAACAAGAATCATTGGCCAAACTACATTCGCAATGTTGAAGAAATAGGAAACAATCGTTCATTTGAAGGTATAATGGGAAACGGCCGATCCATGGTAATCAATCTACAAGAAACCGATGATACATTTTCGGAGGATGACGATTAATGTTATTTTAATTCCATGGTACGGAATTAAACTAGTACAATAAAATACTGTGTATACCTTAATATTTTATTTATAAAAATTATTGCACATTGCTGATAACTTCTCTGGCATAAACTCAGGTTTCTTATTTACGATGATGTCAAAGCAATTTTGAGCCAAAATAGATATTAAATCCAAGTTCATGATCATATTGCATAATAAGGACGATATTGCAACTCCGACATTTCAGTTGCTCATGCCTGGCACTTGACCAGCACGTGCCTTATCTGCCGTAGTGGAAAGGTCAGGGTTGTCAAACCTCCTCCCCCTCCAAGTCCTAGTCAAAAAGAATATGAATAGACGTACTTTGTAATCTCATTTAGTTAATAGTAAGCAATAATGGTGACTTTAGTCTGTACACCAACTTAAGGTCTCCCAGAATGAAGGGGAGAATCAAATGTTTTAAATTTATTATTATTATTACTATTATTATTATTATTATTTATTATTATTATTATTATTATTATTATTATTATTATTATTATTATTAATTTATTTTAGTGTTTAATGCCCATTCTTCATACAGCACCACAGAGCAGCGGACACTGATGATACATGAACTGAAATTATAACTGGTAAAGAAAATTTGGGTTATATACCTTCTACAAACTATTCTTACGAAAGCTTATTTTTTATATGTACTTCATATTATTTGAGATAAATGTTTACAGAAATAGTTTCATTATGCATTTCATTGTAGGTACATGATGGATAGAGGAAACTAAAATGATACTCAGATGTTTAAAAGTGAGTGGCCTGAAATTCTATACTCTCCATGACATTGTGAGAAACAACCGAATAGCGACAGTACATTAAAAAAAGGGAGAGACAAAGTATTAAAAATGCTAAACCAATACAAATGGATATCTCGGAAACAACTCATGCCCAAAAAAACAAACAAAACAATAAATAAAATAAATTCTCTTTTAAAGAGATCTACACTTTTTGTGTAGGACGTTTTTACGTGTCTTATGGTTTAACTTCTTACACAAGTTTCCTTCCAAATGAAGAGGACTTAACTGGCTATCCCAGAAAATGTTGTTGTTGTTCACCAATGGCACTGGGGATTAATTGATCTGCATCATTTTCCCTCTGGTTTCCCAATATAAAGTCTGTAAATTATCACTTTTAAGGCCTTTGCATTTGGCGAGATGCTGTTTGTTCATCTTCTACACAGAGAGTGCACTTGGATGTAAGTAGGCATCCTATCTTGTAGAGATGTTCTGCGAGGCAATCGTGGCCTGTTGCCATCCTAAATAAAGCCACTGCAGTTTTCCTTGGCATTTTTTGTATATCAACTTTATCTTTAATATTCTTATAATCTTTATCTTTTAATTTATCTTCTTCATTAAGTCTCTGCTGTCTTTTGAAATGTTGTTTAATGTTATTTAATTGTTTATTTATTTCTATTTGTCGTACAGGTTTTATTTGTTGTATTGCACCTTTCTTTGCTAATTGATCTGCATGTTCATTGCCCAAAAGTCCGACATGGGCTGGGTTCCATTGTAGAATGATATGGTTTCTAGTTTCAACTGCTTTAATTAGGCTTCTTATTTCTTGTTGTTTTATTATTGTAATTTACTACCTTGTCTATGGCTGATTTTGAGTGTGATAAGATGACTATTTTTTGTTTTATGTATGGTCTATATAGGATGTTCTGTCATGCTGCTTTTATAGCTGTTAATTCTCCATCATGGCTATCCCAGAAAATTTGGGTATACATTTTGTCATGTAAATATCTTTGGATTCTGGTGAAATCTTGACATCAAATTTTTGGATGGAGTACAATATTTCCTCTTACCTACTATAGGCAGGTGGCAGAGAAAGTAAAAGACATTTCCTTGTATTTGGAGAAATATGGTAGTTTGTGCTCCCTAACATTAGCTTTTAGTCATCTGTATTGTGATGGTTTTGGAGGCAAAGAGTATTTAACTTGCACTACTTATGTATTGTGTGTGATCTTTTTGTTTGTGCTAACAGACGTAGAGGACTGAAGGCAGCAATAGCAGGACGGGAAGGCAAGTCCTTGATTCTTTTACTCAGGTTCCTAATAAAATACATTGGGGACTACCGTTTTACTCGTCTTGTGGTGGATGTCACCAATATGTTTCTGGGTAAGTCCTTTGTGCATTGTAATGTCTGTGATTATAAAATCTAAGATGATGAAATTTGTATTTTTAATTGGTAAGCTGTTGGTGTGGTATTGCATTTTGAAATACAAAAACACATTGGAACATATCTATATATAGATTTTTAGTCTGAGTTTTACACTTCATAACATTAACTATAAACAAAAACTGTCACCAAAAATGAGAGACATATCCTGCAGCCATAGAATGTGAATAATGTAAACACTTTACATAATGGGAGTTGACTTTACAGGTCATGTCCATTACTAAATATTTGCATCCATTTACCGCTGGTTACTAAATATCACTAGTGGTTCAATTAAATTTTAAATCTGCATGCTATGCATTTTGTTGCGGCCCAGTGAAGGGAAACCATGATTGTAATGATGGATAGACACACAGATAAAATCTGGGGTATCATAGCACTCTATACCAATTAGCGTAGTACATTCCGTTATAATCCAGGAAAGTATCCTGTTAATTGTGAATGCTCACATTATAACACATGCATTTTTAGTTTGTTCTCTTTCTGGTTTCTGTTCTTGATTATTATGTACCGGCCTTCACAGCCACACTTCTCGATAATTTTACAGGGTGATTCTTTTGCTTTAAGATTATCACAGATTCCTTTATTATCTCAGTGTTGTGTTTGATTCATTTGTATTCCAACAAGAGATAAATGTTAAAAAGTAAAATTTGATTTAGTTTATGTAATTCTATTTTGTTATATCTATGAGGGCTGTCCCAGAAGTACCCGACCTAACAAAGAAAACACAAAAATTTTGCGAAAAAACATCTTTATTTCTCTACATAGTCTCCTTTCAGCTCGATACACTTTTCCCAGTGATATTCAATAGCTACGATACCCCGTTTATAGTGAGAACCGCCGAGTTTTGCAAAATAGCCGTCAACTGCAAACTCCACCTCTTCATTGTGGGCAAATCTTTTACCACCAAGCCATTTCTTCAACTTTGGAAACCAAAAATAATCAGAGGGGGCTAAGTCTGGCGAATAAGGTGCATGAGGAAGCAATTCGAACTTTAACTCATTGATTTTGGCCATGACGATAATGGTTGTGTAAACTGGTGCATTGTCTTGATGAAACAGAACATTCTTTTTTGGTAAATGCGGCCGTTATTGCTTGATTTCATGATTCAAATGCTGCAATAAGTTTGCATAATACTCACCATTGATTGCTTTTCCTTTTTGAACATAATCAATTAAAATTATCCCACGTGCATCTCAAAAAACGGACGCCATGACCTTGCCTGCAGGTGGAACTGTCTTCGCCTTCTTTGGAGCCGATTCTCCCCTTTCAATCCACTGTTTTGACTGTTCCTTCGTCTCAGGTGTGAAGTGATGGACCTGTGTTTCATCCATGGTTATGAATCGACGCAAAAACTTGGCTTTATTGTAGCAAAACATCGCCAAACACTCGACTGAAACATGCTGCTTTTGTTCCATTGTGAGTAAATTGAGGCAGTATTTTTAACACTAAAATGATTTCAGTCTAATTATATAATATCTAAATTCAATAACAGCCCGCCTTGAAGCAAAATGTTTATTTTAACAATATATAAAAAATGTATGTAACAGTCATTGTATATTATTGTATCCATGTGTAATAATGTTATGTGAATATATTACGTAATTTAATAATGTAGGAGCTGTGAGACTAATAAGTTAAAAGTTGCTAATAATGAGGTAACCTTGAGTCAATAATGAATAAGAAAGTTTAACAGTACTACTTGTGATTCTTGGAGTAACAATAATGTAATTTTAGTGACAGTTTAAAAATAGCCAATCAACAACCAGAAAAAGCTTTAGTTAAATGAAGGTATTCTATTGGAGTAGGAATAGCCAATCAGAGACTTGAAATACAGAAATTTACAAGTTTAGACGGTTGAAATCAAGTCAGTTGCCTGCAAACAGTGTTCCTAACTGGACGCGAGACACATCCTTGAGAGATTTAATACATATTCGTGTAAGCCGAAAAATAAGTTTACGTGTTAAAAAAAAAGTGTAATTAATTAATAAAAAGAATCTCAGAGCTCTCTATATCAGTGAAGTGTTATTTAAATCGTATCAAGTATTAATAAAAGGAGTGAACTAAAATTATAGTCTGTGTAAGCCTACATTCTTGTTGCGCCAAAACCCTGCTAAGAGAAACGTGTCTCTAACAAATACTGACGCAGCCGAGCAAACATAAATATAATATTTAAAGAAACAGTCAAATTACAAAGTTAATATTTTTTTAAACTTGGGGCAAAGGCCACCTGAAAGTACATTTGGGGCGAAGGCTACCGGAAACTCTTTACCATACGTGCTGTTGCAACTACTACAAGTTTGGCTCCCCAACAGTTGAAATATGATACAACTCCGTTCATACATGGGGCTAATTAAATACTCCTTTCTCAAAATGTGCCACCCATCTTGTGCACAGCTTTCTCATATCTAAATTTTCAGTTAATATGCGATGTAGAGCACTTTTTGAAATGCCTACGATATCTGCTAGCTCGCGCACTTTCAGACGACGGTCATCCAATACCATTTTGTTGATTTTCTTCACAATTTCTGGCGTGGTCACCTTATTTGGTCGACCACTGCGATGTTCGTTTTGGCAACTCGTATGACCTCCTTAAACTCTGCCACCCAATAGTTTACTGTTCTAAACGAAGGAGCAGATTCCTCCAGAGTGAATCTTGCTCATCTTTACTATTAGTTGGACTAAGACCTTGCAAATGAAAGCATTGTATCACATAACGATGGCCAGTTTTATTCATGTTTACAAATTCGCTGAGAGTGTTCACTATTGATGGCTGCCAAACAATTACTAAACAATGTAGCATCATCAAACTTAAGCTTTATAAAGATGGTACTTTCTACATAGTCATTTGTTTGAAACAACTGCTATATATATGTCAGGTCGGGTACTTCTGGGACTGCCCTCGTAATTACAAGAGAAAAGTGCAGTAAACTGCCAAAACTCATATTTCACTTTTCTCTCTTGGCATTACTAACAGTAGTCAACATTCATCTACTGAGGCCTCAAGATCACTGAATACATATGGTATTCATTAATATGCAATTATTAACATTTTGTGACCATATTTTAGCAAACCTTTTTAAAATTCTTATTTCATTTGTGAAGTAGTCCTAATAAATACCACTTGAGGATCTGAGCTTTATAGATAAATTCACTTACTGTGTTCATGAATTTGGTAGGTAACTCTGGTTCTTGACCTATACTGCTAACTATTTATAGTCGGCAAGTAAGTTATAAGAAACACCAGCGCACATAAAATTTTTAATAAAACGTTACTGCCAAGTACAGCTTTTCTTCTTCAAAACACTTCTTTTTCTCACCATTACATTTGCAATGTTTGAACTCAGGGGTGTCTGTGGATTCTGTTGTTATGTAGCAAGTACACATGATGTACGAAAAACTCATTCATTTTTAACCATCTTTGAATAATATTAGCTCTTAATGTAATGCAGCTATATGTGTGATTGGGCTACAAGTGATAAAATATATGTTAATTGATTAACTTATGTCTAGAGGAATTTAGTAACAGTGACGTCCAAATTATACTTATATATTTATGAGGTTGGTTTTTTTAACACAACGTTCCTTACACTTTAATTTTTGAGGGACTAGTTTCTGGAGCCATTACTTCAGTTTTCAACCTTGCAAGTCTTGACTGCCGTTACTAGTAGTTGATTGCAGCCTTCCTTCTGGGGTGGAATGATGCACTTCTTTGCAAAGGTGTCAGCTGGCAGGATTTCAAAATGTATTAGCTGATCTTTATGCTTCCGTATTAAAATGTTTTCTCATGTTGTGAGTTTATTTTGGCCTGTTATGCTGTTTAATAGTTTCAACAAATATGGTGGATGTTCCATTACTGGAATGTTTTTTTTTTAAACAAATAACTCTTCACAGATAGCATGTTGTGGGTTGGGGCATTGTCCTATGGAGGATCCATTAGGCATTCTTCCACAAGTCTGGTCTGTTTTTTCATACACATTCACAGAGGGTCCTCAAAACATTTTATGATAAATTTGAAGATTGAGAAGCTAGTAACAGTGATGTGTCATAATTTAAAATAAAGAGAGTTGGAGGTTGTTACACTATATCAGTAAAAGGTTCCTACTTTGAACGCGCTTCGGGAGAACAGTTTGCGTTCAAACGGAACATCACCCGACTCCACAGAATAACTAAAATATACAGAAACTACTATGCAACAGAACAAAGATCCTATTCCCAACGATAAATCAGCTGGTATACGAGGGTGGTCTGAAAAGTTTCTGACCTCAACATGAAGATGGCAGCACTCGTAAATAAAAGCTAGTGAATTTCGATGTTGACAGTTACTCACCAAAGTTTCAGCCATTTTGGACACTCAGTTGTTATGTAACAGTCATTTGAGTGAGATGATGTGAGTGTTTTTATGAAAATGGACAAAATTGAGTATCGAGCTGTCATTAAATATTTGTTTTTGAAAGGCAATACGCCTACGCAAATCAAAGATGAGTTGGATTCTGTGTATGGGGACGCTGCACCATCATTTACCACAGTGAAATTTTGGGCAGCTGAATTTAAACGTGGCCGTAAGAGCTTGGGAGACGAACTTTCGGGACGTCCAAAAACTGCAACTACCAACGAAATAATTGCCAAAGTTCACCAAATGGTGCTAGACAACCGCCGAATTAAAGTGAGAGATAGCAGAAGCTATGAACATGTCAAAAGAGTGTGTTTGTCACATATTAAATCAACATTTAGACATGAGAAAGCTGTCCGCGCGTTGGGTGCCGCGTTTGCTCACGTTTGATTAAAAACGTGTTCAAATGAACATTTCCAACGCTCTGTTGTGATGCAGTAATTTGTATCATAAATTATTTAAATGTAAAGAATGATTATAGTATGAATATGCATTTTTATGTGACATTGATTTGAGATGTTTATTGATTGTAATTATTGTTGAGAAGTGGGTTTATACGGCCTTACTGAAACTGACAATAATAGCGTGCAATAATGCAGCGAGGGGGTGAGCTGTTTATCATTATTAGAGACGAGGAAGTTACGTAATGTTGGCGCGTTTTTCTTTAGAATTTTCTGGAATATTCTCCCTAGAGCATATGTATTCATAATTTTCATTGGATATAAAAATAGACGCTAATGTTGGCGCGTTTTATTAGCCAATAGCAACTCAGTTATAATCTTTAGGCATATCGGGGTGTAGGAGTATAAAAAGGGCTAGGTTAGAGATAGACCCCGTCAGTTCACCGAAAATATTTGTAAAGTACTCGTCGGCTATCGATTCACAAGTTACACGTAGCAGAGTTATGAAAAATCTTAAGTGTTGTAAAGTTAATTATACAAAAAGTTGAAGTACGCGAATTAGGAATGATCAGTAATGAAGTTATTATAACAGTTTCAGTTTGGCGAGTGTCAAGATCAATGTGTAAATATGATAGTGACTGTGTTCGACAATAAAAATGTAAAACAAATTCCTTCATCAGTGTTATCTTTGGATAAAAGATTCCTTTCCGTTTACACAACCTGTATAAAGAGAGGTGCTCGACCAAAAAGATCATAGCTAGCCGGAGGACAGTGAACAAAAATTAAATAAAATAACAGTAGCATTCTTTCAAACAAACACTAATACTGCCGCAAATTGCTAACACCAGATGGAGCTAACAAACATTATAAAGAATCACGTCACAAAATGGCTTCACCACGTGGAGTAAACACAAATACAAACAATAACATTAATAATACCATCGCAAATTGGCTCCCAAACGTGGGGCTCAACAAATTAAATATAATAATACCACTTCAAATTGGCACCCAGAACGTGGGGCACGATGACCAGGAAAGGAGCAGAATGACCAGGAAGGGACGAAGGAACCAGGACGTGGAACGAATGGAGCAGTGAACTGAACTACAAGACGCAGATTCCAGAAACAACTACAGGGACGACAGACGACGCGGATGAGTGGACATCATAATTCCGAGATTAAAAGGCAACAGGGGAATTCAACTACAGGACACCAAGATGACGTAGATTCATCATAATACGACGCAGAAGCGACATACAAATCTAGGAGAGAGGGGCAGAAAGCTGGACATCAAAGCAACATCAGCAGATAGCATCAGAAAGGTTAGAAAAGTGTTATGTTAATTCTAAAAAAAAGTGTAAAAAATTTAAATGTACCTTAGGAGCGGTAGGATAAAGAAAACAATGGCTACTAATAATATTGAAGAAACAGTGATGGAAGGGGATAGTGTAACAGTTAGCTGTAATTCAATACAGGTTACAGAAAATATCTCAAACAATGTAGGATTTGAGGGTGAAAATGTTAGTGCAGAAAGTCAGAATAGAATAGCAGGAAATGTTAATCTTGATGCTAGTATGATGATGGAAATGCTGAGAAATATGAGTAGGGAATTGAGGGAAGATATTAGTAAGAAAATAGATCAAAACAGGGAAGATATGCAAAAGAATAATGAGAAATTAGAAAAACTAACTCAGAATATGGAAAAGAATAATAGGGAATTGAGGGAAGATATTGGTAAGAGTATTACAGATCAATTAAGGGAAGAAATTGGTAAGAGAAATGAGAAATTAGAGCATAAATTAGATCGAAATAGGGAAGAAATTGAAAAGAAATTTATGGAGCTAGATAGTAGTATGATGAGAATGAGAAATGAAAATCAGGAAATGATAGCAAATGAAATAGGTGAAGTTTCAAAGAAAATTTTAGACATGAGCAGAGAAATATCTAACCAAAAAAATGAGGTTAATAACAAAATAGAGCATGTTGATGTAAAATGTACAGAATTAGGTAGTAGAATGAGTAACATTTCAAGTGAGATAAGAGAGATGATGGAGGTTACAAATGCAGATTTCATTCAGGTGCAAGTTAATTTCAGAGGGGAGATATCTGAAATACAGAAGGAGTCAGAAATACAAAGAAATAAATTATCTGAAGAAGTTAAAGTTTTGCCTGTAAATAATCAAAAGCTAACTTCTGAAATTAACAAGTACCATGCTGTTCAGAATGAAAACTCCAATCCAGTACAGCTTATGACAGATTTGTCAGAGTACTCTCAAATTAAAGAGATAGTAGAAAAATTGAAAATGACAGTTATTAAAAGATGTGTTGTTCAGGAAACTTTAGATTGTTTTCAAATGTTATCATGGGACGAAATTTCATATGAATATAAGAGGCGATTCATGAACAAATTTTTGAAGGTTAGGATACGGCTACGAGTAATGTTTAGCCACCGACAGTTTGATCCAGGAGGGTAAATAGCAATGAGATGTAAAGTAGATGCTGGATAGTTAAAGACGAAATGCAGAGCAATGTATTGGAACGTAAGAGTGTTAATTGTGTATGTACGTCATGTGAAAGAAGAAATAAAATTTTGGACATAAATAAATGTTTAAAAGGGAAAAATAACATTTTTTTAGTAACTGTAACAGTATTTGAAATTAAGAATGTAAAAATTGAAACTTAATATGATGTTATATTAAAGTAAAAGTACGTAAATATAATTCCAAGAGTATTGTGAATATAATGTACAAAACAACAAAAATGGGGTAAAAAAATAATTAAAAAACAAATACTTATGTAGCAAACAGAAAATGTGAAACAGTATTTAGATTTAAGAGATGTAAATATATTTAGGTAAAGGGTGAATATTTTTGGTAAATATGTTTAATAATTACAAAAAAAACTCTTGAATTGATAAATTTTTGTCAACAATATAAGAAAGCAAACCATTTTTTGTAACAGTAATTAAATAATTCAGGGTACAGTATTTGCTATAAAAAAAAATTTGTAATGTCAGAGTAATGTCTAAACACATTAAACCAGAGCCAGTAAATAGTGGCGAGATAAAGGAAAAACATATGTCGTGTGTTAAATGCGTGTGAAGTGTTAAGTGAAAGTGATAAATAGCGTGTGTTCCAAGATTTAGGAGACTAAAAACCCAATTATAAAATTTCCAAACAAGTTGTAAATATTTATAATTATGTTTCTAGTGGGGCATATGATGCAGTAATTTGTATCATAAATTATTTAAATGTAAAGAATGATTATAGTATGAATATGCATTTTTATGTGACATTGATTTGAGATGTTTATTGATTGTAATTATTGTTGAGAAGTGGGTTTATACGGCCTTACTGAAACTGACAATAATAGCGTGCAATAATTCTTTAGAATTTTCTGGAATATTCTCCCTAGAGCATATGTATTCATAATTTTCATTGGATATAAAAATAGACGCTAATGTTGGCGCGTTTTATTAGCCAATAGCAACTCAGTTATAATCTTTAGGCATATCGGGGTGTAGGTGTATAAAAAGGGCTAGGTTAGAGATAGACCCCGTCAGTTCACCGAAAATATTTGTAAAGTACACGTCGGCTATCGATTCACAAGTTACACGTAGCAGAGTTATGAAAAATCTAAAGTGTTGTAAAGTTAATTATACAAAAAGTTGAAGTACGCGAATTAGGAATGATCAGTAATGAAGTTATTATAACAGTTTCAGTTTGGCGAGTGTCAAGATCAATGTGTAAATGTGATAGTGACTGTGTTCGACAATAAAAGTGTAAAACAAATTCCTTCATCAGTGTTATCTTTGGATAAAAGATTCCTTTCGGTTTACACAACCTGTATAAAGAGAAGTGCTCGACCAAAAAGATCATAGCTAGCCGGAGGACAGTGAACAAAAATTAAATAAAATAACAGTAGCATTCTTTCAAACAAACACTAATACTGCCGCAAATTGCTAACACCAGATGGAGCTAACAAACATTATAAAGAATCACGTCACAAAATGGCTTCACCACGTGGAGTAAACACAAATACACAAACATTATAAGTAATACCGTCGCAGTTGGCACAGTTTAGGCCCAATAAATCCGAGTTTTGGCGCCGATTAATTACTGTAGATAAAACTTGGATACACCATTATACGACCGAAACAAATATACAGTCCAAACAGTGGACTGCAAAGGGGGAACCGGCTCCAAAAAAAACAAAAACTGTTTTTTCGGCTGGGAAAGTGATGGCGACTGTTTTTTGGGATAGTCATGGAGTTATTTTAATTGATTATCTTCAAAAAGGAAAAACCATTACAGGAGCATACTACACATCATTACTTGACAAGCTGAAGGCAGAACTTGCGGAAAAGCGGCCACATTTGCAGAAAAAGAAAATCCTGTTTCACCAAGACAATGCACCATCTCACACCTGAGCGGTTGCAATGGCGAAAATCCACGAATTATGGTTTGAACTGCTTGACCATCTGCTTTACTCACCAGATCTAGCCCCAAGTGACTTCTTTTTGTTCCCTCATCTGAAAATTGCGCTCGGAGGACAGAGATTTTCATCAAATGAAGAGACAATCGCCTTCGTGAACAATTATTTTGCAGAGAAAAATGCTGAGTACTATTTGGACGGGTTACAGAGATGGGAGCCTCGCTGGGAGAAGTGTGTAGAGTTACAAGGAGAAAATAAAAAAAAAATTCTGAAAAAATGTCTTGTATCTTTATTAGGTCGGAAACTTTTCAGACCACCCTCGTATATCAAATAGTTTGCAATGACTGTAACCTGGTATACATAGGAAGAACCAAAAGAAATAAGACTTAAAGAGCATATGAGACGCATTTATCAAAGACAGACGGGTAAATCAGCAGTAGCGCATCATTTCTGGTCTTCAAACCATGAAATCACTCCAAATATAAAACTCTTAAAACCAATCAGCAACAGCAATGAATTGGACATCTGGGAAAAAATACATATTGTCAAACACAGGAATCACCTAATGAATTTCGAACTACCGCCACCCAGCAGCCTTTGGAGGTTCATCAATCCAACACCAGAGAACACCACTAACCACACACATTCCCCAGACAGTAACCGGCAAAATCAGTTGGAAACAAGCTGATGATGGGAGCAAACCATTCTCCCGAAACGCGTTCAAAGTAAAAACCTTTTAGTGATGTAGTGTAACAACCTCCAACTCTCTTTATTTTAAATTTTATGATAAACTTGATTGACAGTCTGACTTGCAGGCACCCAATGAATGCATATAACCTCCCAGATATTGAATAAAAAGAAAACTTCATTGCTATGAATTTTTATTTGCCCATGCAGGCTTTCTTCTTCTTGGAGGATTGTTGCGTAGTCTCTGGATCATATTGGAAAATCAAGTTTCATCACACATAATTATGTTTTTAAAGAAATTGTAATTATTTTCAGTGTTTTCAAGAATTTTAACACACACCCTTTCATGCCCAGATTGTCGTACGAAATCTAACATTTTTTCTAACACTTTTTTATTGATGTTGGTAAGTTAAGCAAGTACTCCAATGTTCAATTGATCAATTGTTAAGCTTCTATGGAGATTTTCCAAGTTTTGTGAGGGATTTTATGTTAGCATGTTCTACTTTAGCATTCAGCATTATTCCAATGGAGCTCAGACACACAATCCACTTCTAACACTGTTCATGGCCAGACTAACTGCTGCACATGAGCAAAACTTTATGTGGCAGTAGAGGGAGTTCACAGGTAAATGCCATACCCCCATCTTTGCCCTCAAAGTGGTGGGAAATGAGTAAACAATTAGGTTCAGTTTCTTTATTGCCACACCTCTTATAGAATGCCTTTTATGGTCTGCTTAGGCTCTTTATGAAATTCAGGTTTCAGCAAAAGCCTACATAATATTGGCCATTGCTGTTGCAGATGTGTACGAGGGGATGGAGTTCAGTCCCGAGGCAGCAAGTCATATTGCTCGGCTACGAGACAGACTCAAACAGGAGGAGGAGCTTATACAGCAGATGTTGAGTCTTCAAGGTGCACTACAAATGCTTCTTGCTGGATCTACTGTAGCACAAAATTCAGATCAGGCCCTAGCTATAAATACAACCAATGTCACATAAACTTCGTAAAATAAATATATTTTGTAAATAAATACTTCTTGTTGTAGTTCCCTGCTTTAAGTAAGTACATACACAAGAATCTCATTTATCCAGCCCTCATTAACCCAGATTCATTTTTTTCTTACTTGTACTTTTGCTTTGGTTTTCTGCTTCTCAAATGCAACACAAATTTGAAACAAAAGAAACTTACATGCTATTTCAGAAAATAAAACTGAGTACATTACTGAGCTTAAGTGCCAAAAAGTGCTTTTGTCTTAATCTTGTCAGTGCCAAAATAAATCTTTGTATAGATTAATAGTTTATATTTATTTAATAGTTTGAATCCAGGTAAACGAGGTTCTTGTGTTCTAACTTGAAGTATGATATTTGTAATTTTGAGATCAGTTTACTGGAATACTTAAAGCAGATATGGCTTAATGCATATACAGGTAGCTCAAGTGGTAAGAGCATTGGCACAGAGAGCAGGAGCCCATGCTTCGAGTCCATCCATGGCATTGACTTTTTCAAGTCTGATTCAACTTTATCCTTGTTTCATTAATCTGCTGTAGTTATTTTTACTGTCTCTCCACATACCCATAATAGGCAGAGGAAGTATTATATTCCAATAAAAAGTTTGATATTGAAATTACAATGGAAATGTGTATTTTGAGGTCCAGTAAAAGCAAAAACATTTTACAAAAAGGTGTCTTTGTGAACAGCATAGCTAAAAACCTAAGAGATAAATACCAAACTTCATATTTAAGTTCAGCGTTCTCCAAACATGATTTTAAAAGAAAATTCCCTCACCCCGAGCTACCATCAAAATGTCATATGTTTAAAATATCTACATGACAAAAAAAATGTACATCTTGAAATTTCTGGGAATAGCCTGTGAAGTCCTCCTCATTCTGGATGAATTTTGTACATCTGGTAAACAAGAGATAGACAAAATTTTACTACATAATAAAAATTTAGAGCCCATCAAAATTTTTATGGCATTCAGCATTTCTGTGATTAATTTTTTAGAAGCTTTGTAACAATGAAGCAAGATTCAGTACTTAAGCATTAGGAGTCGAATTTGGGACACATTTGCTTCACTCACTCTGTAATTTATACAGGACTTGTTTCAGAAGCTTTCGCTTCCATCATCAGCTGTAGGAAGATACAATAATTCAGAAGAAACAAGGAAATCAACAATACCACTACTCCCTTGTACACGATCAAACTTTATTTTCAATTCAAGAGTTTACAAGAAAACTTGTCAAACATGTTTCAATATATGACAAGACTTGGTAATGTCATAAATGTGTATTTACAAGTTGTCTTTTTTCAAACTGAACCCTTCAGAACACATTAATAAATAATTTATCACACACAAAGCAGTTTACTATTTGCATCACAGTATAACAGTTTGCAATGAAATACTGTTCTATACCAATATTATGTAGCACTGTCACGTATTATATCCAATGGAAATAATACCAACTGATAGGTTAACTCGCAGATAAACCAGATTCTCAACTCAATGGTGAGGACAAGGTGTCGAATAGGGCGCCTTTTCCCTGATCTTTCAGAGTAGCACTAATTGGAACTAACGATTGAGTCGGTAATGCAGTGAATTTCTATTGCGACTGAGCACATGTTATGGTACCACCGCTCCCCGCCCACCTGTGCGCCATGCAATACATATTATACATTTATATAATTTAAGTTGGGTGTTTTGTCATAAATATGGTAGCTGACATTTCGATATGTAGAAATCATTCAGCAATAATGTGGTGATACACAAGTCTTATGTAACTATTTGTGCTTCCAAGGCTAGCGCTTAACCGAGTTACCCAGATTGACAAAAATTTCCCAAAGATACACAGTACATATGGAGAACTTTCTGTTTATGAAATGCTTTAAGTTATTTTGCAATGAAAAGAGCATTAGGTCCTAATTTATTTATTTGGTATAACAGCAGGAAATAGTGTTTGAGCACAACACTAATACACATCCAAAATCAAACTATGGATCCCAAACTATTATCATTACATCACATTCAAAATTGAAATAGGTATCAGACATAACCTTTGAGCATGAGTTCTCATGTTCGTTTTACGATATTACAGTCCCTAATTTGAACACATTTCAACATTAAATAGCACAAACACACATTTTAACACCTTAACATACTAAGTATAGTTTATATTTAAGGTTAGCTTGCTTTCGCTATATATTTTTCAAATCTTCATTAAAACCAACTAAACTTTTGATTCATAACCTGTCTTCTACCTTACTAGGTTTTCAGGTCATGTTCCAGTTTTAAACATTGGATGCGCGTTATTTGGTACTCAATATTAAATAAGGTATCACTATAAACTCCTACATTTAGACAATTGCTCGTTGATACGAAAAATCAGCTTTATTTTTATATTTTCGGCATTGCTATTTTATCAGCTGACTTCCATCTTCTGACTTCCTTCTCATCAAGGTGAACAACATGTACTCCATTATGCTAGAGAACAGGCTACCTGTAAAAGGTATTATTTCATAACTCATTGCCGTAATGTATGAATGTGCAGAATTTAATTATAATTCAGTCATTGGTTTATTGTTTTACTTAGTATTTCCTACTATACTGTTGAAATTACGATGCTACTAAATTAATGGATATTGGTATCACTGATACTATACATCTGTTGAAATCTGGGAAAGAGAGACATCTGTTGACAGGAACTTGAGGTAAAATTGATGTGCAGCGCTCAAAATGTTTGGTTCGGGGTCGGCCGATGTGGGAACATCGATGCTGCACCGGAAGTTACTATCACACTTGACATACGCTGGGTTAACTATACTATATAACACTGCATTAATGTATACTTAGTTTGGAAAACTGCCTGGCAATTACTTTGTCATATGCCTTCATCTTATTGTAATCCACAGAGTCCTAGACATGCGGACATGACCAGCTTATGTTTAACCTAATCAGTTCTTGTACAACATACCTTGGCCGGGTAGCCATTTTTGTTTAGCTTTCCCTTTCTGCCATGTTGCAGATTTCGTGATGCACTGTAAATACTTGCATTTCATTGGCTAAAGCCATCAAATCATTGTCAAATCTTTGATCGTTTAGAGCATGTCCTTATTTGCTTTCAAGACTTTCAAAGAGTTTAAAAGTATTGGAAGCAATTTGACAGGAAAAGTTGTAAAGTTGTGACAATTCTTGAAAGGTCTTTTAAAGTATTGAATTTGACAAAAATTTGATCGTGTACAAGGGGCTTAAAGAACTTACCAGTAAATGGTCTTAGGTATCACTGTACTGTTTCTTGTGTTGTTATATACAGAGTACTGAATTTCAAAGCCAACATATAAGCAACCCTATTTTTAATGATTTGACTATCACTTCAACTTCCTATATAGTCCACGAGCTTTATATTGGCACTTTTTCTACTGTCTTTGTCTAACACAGGCTATGGAAAATCCTTGAATTTCTTTCCTTTAAATGCTAGTCCCTTTTAAAGCCCTATTGTGTTCCCTAATTACCTGCGATGGTATGAGGGTAAATAGGCATCAGTGGTGTTGCAAGTGTAGCATAGGTTGCTAATGTGCAAAATGTTTTTAGAATTTGAGAATTTTAAACATAGTGTTGGGGATTGTGCGGATGTGTGTTTTAGTTCTAGAGGCGTGGAAAGAAAAGCAAAATCTATGAGATCAGATGGTAGGGAAATTGTGATCAACATCCATAATTTTTTGCAGACAAATGTGAGGCCCTAAAATGCGGAAAGCCAACTATGTCCATGACGAACCTAATTCAAAGAACTGCTGTGACTACACGTATTTCATCTCATCTCGTACTGTGGAAAGAATACTCAAGGAACAAAATAAAGTGCAAGAAAGTGGTAGTTTGAGACTCTTTCTGTGCCACTGCAGTAAGACAACTCTTCACTCTATCAGACTGATTTTCTGCCCAACTTAGAAGACATAACGTTTTAAAAGAAAAAAATTTGTTCAATGGAAGTTTATGGAGTTTGCAAAAAGTATTGCATAAAATGAAATTTAGATTTGTAAAGAACTCACGTGGAAGGAAATTTCTGATGGAATAGCCAGACATTGTCACAAAAAGATTCACATTTCTAAGAAAAATTAAAGAGATAAGAGCTTCTGATCCCCTATCTTCCTAATTCTAGTAAGAGTATATATTGGGACACACATCCAGTCATTTTATTTCAGTTTCTGAAGAAGACCATGGAGTTTGGAATGGCCAAAAGCTCGACTTTTATAAATTTGACACGGCTGATTACCCATGAGGCCATAAATAATTACACGCAGGACATTTGATTGGTTACTTCCCTAAAACTCTGCTCAGTTTTAAATCAAAATCAAGCAGAGACTATCACACAGAAATAGATAGTGAAACATTTAAAAATTGAACACACTTAATGAAAATGGAGTCAAACTAAACACTCTTACTAGCTTCACTCATTTATTTTACAGAACATGTATCGTGAGCATGAGTTCACATCATCAGCTGCCTGTTGGATGAACTCTCAAGTCGTATTGTTGAAAGTCTGGGGTGTCCTCTGGTGGCTTATGGATAAACTAAATACAGGGTTGTCCACTTCTGACAAATCAAAGTTCATGATGCGGTTTTTAAACTTCTTTATGTAAATCTTCTCCAAGAGTGACGGACCACTGCCACAGTCTATCCAACATCCGTTGGCATTGCTAGACCAACTTGCATGTGGTTTTAACCACCTTAAGAGCTTTTAAAGCTAGCAGGCTATCCTAGTAAGTATTCACTTACACCTGTTCACCTGGTATATTTGTGATATGCAATGCACAGGCTAGGATTGCATATATCAGCCTGGAAAACAATGGTATGCCTTCCCAGAGAATGGCAAGCATGTTGCGAGAGCCCCAGCTCCTGTTCTGTCTCCCAACCATGAGCCATCAGTGAAGCACGTTTGGCCCCTAAATTTGAGGGGAGACCCTTTCTCTGGATCCTACTCATTCCTGGGAGGCATTACCACTGAGAAAAGTTGACTTAAATTATACCTAGGTCTCACATTAGATCCTCTCCCATCAGGGCATTGGGACATGTTTCCTGAAACCTGGTTAAAATAAGGGAATGTCCCTTAAAGGGTAGTGTGAAGCACCACCCCCTAATGTCCAGAGACAGTGTACACTCATCCTATAGCAACCTCCTTCACAAATAAATGCAAGGGCAAAAAGTCTAAAATCTCTACAGACTATGAAGTAATCCGCACGCGCCTTATCAGACAGCACAGAGGATGCAGGCCATCAGACCAATGTCACATTATAACTGACTAAAACAGCCATCTGTTCATCCTTGATCAGAGGCCCCACTTCAACCCAATGATTCTCCTATAATTGTGGCATTTCTTTACTTTATATTCCATATGCTTCTTCTAGCTCAGTCCAGCATCCAAGATAATTCCTAGATACTTAACTGATCATACACCCTGAGTTTCTTTCCAAACAGAAAGGACCCTACCAAGCCAGGCAGCCTCATTATTTTTAGTATGAGTATTAGCCCATAACGTCTCCGAGGGGCATGGCCTCTCCCCTTGGAGAGGTGGCTTAGTTTAGCAATCCCAGAAAGGATCTTTCTTATTCTTAAAACTAGTATATTACTTATGGTCCTATATATTCTTTTAACATTATACACTGATCCTTTAGTCCACTGTTCGTTCATTTTTCTTTTCTCCTGTTGTCTCTTGCTAGTTTGGCTGACACATTCTTATATTGATGTTCTGAGTTGCGTCTTGACTAGTTGCCATCTACCTCTGTCTTTTACTACTGCAGTCCATCTGCTGCCAAATGTCTTCTTGAACTCATCTGACCATCATGTCCTCTGACAGCCTACTCTTCTCTGTCCCGTCCTCGGCTCCCATGTCATTAACCTGTGGGTCTATCAGTTGGGGTCTTCCACACAATGTGTTCTGCGCATCTTCATTTTTAATAACTGCTGGTCTTTTCTGTATTAATTGTGTTCTTCCTCTTATTATATCATTTCTAATTCTCTCTCCTCATGTGATGCCTAGAATTTTTCTTAGTATTTGTTTGTATTGACTTTTTGTCTTTTTTTACTGCGCTCCAAATTTGCAAGTCGTATGTCAGTGCAGGTAATATGCATGTGTTCATGATATGTCTCTTGATGTTGAGATTGAAGTACTTTTCTAGTAATATGAACTTCAGTGCCCAGAATTTGACCATGCCATCAATATCCTCCTCATACTTTCCTTATTAATACTTTTTTTGAACGCAATTGTTTGTGCTAAGTAAATTATTTCTGCACATATTCCAGTGGTTCAGTGCATTATTGCAATGTCTGTATCTGTCATTTGTCATTAGTTTTGTCTTTTTGGCATTCATATGGAGTCCTACTTTGGTACTGAGCTCATTTACTTCTGTCATAAAGGCCTGTATTTGCCATTTGTGGTATTTGCCATGAGAACTATTTGTCTGCAAAGTGTAGGTTAATTATTTTTGTACCATCTATGTTTATTCCATATTCCCCTTTGATATTTCTGAAAATCTCTTCGAGTAAGCAAATAAGTTTGGGAGAAATTGTATCGCCATGCCTTACCTCTCTTTATAGCTTTAACTCTCCTCCTTGTCTATCCATGTGGATTCTGGCAGTGGTTGTAAGCATATCTTGGTGAGGATTCTGGTGTATTTTTCCTCTGTTCCATGTTTCCTCAGGGTTGCTAGTAATTGTACATGCTCAACCGTATTGAATGCTTTTTGGAAGTCGATGAAGGCTTGGTATATTTTGCGGTTGTACTGTTCTGTTTTTTCTATAAGTAATGCTATGGCTTGCAAGTGATCTGTTGTTGAGTATCCTGGTCTGCTGGCTGGTTTTCTCCAATGTACCTGCTCATCCTTTTGGTAATTACTTTTGAGAATATTTTATTTTATATTTGACATCAATGTGATTGGCCGGTAGTTGTTTGTACGTGCTTTGCTGCCTTTTTTGTACAGTAGTATAATGTTACTCATCCATTGTTCAGGTATTAGCTCCATCGTTATTACTTCACTGAACAGGTTAGTTACGGTATTCACAATGATATCTCCTTCTGCTTTCAGATATTCGTTGCTTATATTATCTTCCCGAGGCTTTCCCCGTTTTCGCTTCCTTGATTGCTGCTCTCACTTCATCTCTTGGTATTGGCAGTATTTTTTCTACTTCTTCCATGCGTTTGGATATGAATAATGGTAGTTCTTTGATGTCATTAGGGAGAGTGCTGCGGATTAGGTTCTAATAAACTTTTGTTGCTGTTTCAACTACTTCTATGAAATTTTCTTTCCTTTACTATCCTACAACTGCTTTATCAATGTTTTCCCCTGGCTTAATTCTTTTCTTAGTTTTTTTTTGACTTCCTCTCATTCATCTCCCTCTCTAGTAGTCTCAGCTTGTATTCTTCCTAATTGCTAATTTCGTGGTTTTGTTTATTGCATTGTATTCCGTCTTATATGACTCATTTTCGTCGCTTTTTCTACATGCTTCAGCCCCTCTTTTGATTAGTAGCAGAGTGTTTTTGCTAAGTTTGGAGGCTTTGATTCTTGTTTTATCCTTCTCTTCTGCCTTGATTGCTGCTTCTTTAATGTTTTTTTCAATCACTGAGTGTCTATTGAGTTATTAGGGGTTATTCTCTTGAGGCTTTGAGGATTTCATTTTAAAATTGATAAATGCTGAATATCTCAATTTTTGAAGGTTTGTTGGAATCTCTTCCTTATCGTGCCTCTTTTGATGTTTACCATGGCTGTAAACATCCTGTGGTCTGAATCAAAATTTAATCCTTTTACTGTCCCTACAACTCTTATCAATGCGTTTTGTCACTCATTATGAAGTCTATTTCATTCTTCACTTCTCCATTGGGCTCTCTTCATTTCCACCTATCGCTCAGGTTCTTCCTAAAGAAACTGTTTGCTATTTTTAGGTTTTGTCCTGCTGCAAATTGTATGAGGCGTGTCCCTCTGGCATTTCTATCTCCAATTCCATATGGTCTTGTTTGTTTTTCCCTTTCATCCTGGTTGTGGCCTATTTTGCTATTGAAATCCCCTATAATAAAGTTAATTGGAGACCTGTGTGTGTTCGTTGTGTCATCTAGTTGGTCATAAAATATCTTTCCTTCCTCGGAGTTGTTCGTTATCGGTGTGTAAGCTTGGATAATTGTTGTTTGTGTTCTGTTGAGGTTCAACCTTGCCATTGTGATTTTCTTGATGTTTCTCTACACCATTCCTCCATAGTATGTAAGGATACATGTGTGAGCTCCAAAATAGTACTCGGGATGATGGTAGCTTGAGTCACACTTTTTTTACGCTCACCTTCGCTAATTAAAAGTTGTATAAAACAGAAAAATTTTCCAGGACATACGTCCTCATCGTCAGCGACTGGGTGACTAAAGGATCTCTTTCTCCCTTATCCTCTTCTTCCTCTTCCTGCAGATTCTGAACCTGTTGCCATCTGGTATTGGGGGCACAAAGTTTTAACACATTGTTCAGAGGCGGTATTTCAAAATTAATGATTTTGTTGCCATTTTTGATGATGTGTGTATAGTACTGGGGCCACTTGTTGAAAGTGTCATCAGTATAGCCTTGAACATGAATTCTCCCTCTATTGAGTGTGTCTAGTAGGTCGTCCACACACCACAAGTCGTCCTCCGTGGTGTAGTGATTACTATGCTAACCTTTAGTTCCCGAGGTCACGGGATCAAACCCAGCGGAGGGCGATGGATTTTTTCAGGTGTAAAATTCCTTAGCATGGCTTCCTTCAAAAGGGGAGTAAAGCCAGTAGTTCTGTGTCATGGATTTACAGCACATAAAAGAACCTCAAGCCTGTTAAAGAACCTCTGAACAAAATTACCAGTCTTTCACGCCCAATATAGTATGGTACGCTAAGGACCACAGCAGTTAAAGAGCATCCATAAAGAAATAAAAAAGGAAAAAAACTCCACTTTACAGACACCCACGGTGCACTGAAGCTTTTGTAAAAATAGTTTGGAGAGTAATAAGAATACATGATAGTGGGTGGGGAAAGTGATATGACTGTAGCACATTAGATTTTTTAGCATACATATGCATTCTTGTGATGCTTTGAATACCACTATGCTAGTTGTGAATAATTACATTATTTTATGATTTAATCACCTACAAAAAGTATCCACAGCATGAACTCAAAGGTACGACTATGCTTGATCATATTTTAATATACGTTTTTTATGAATACAAATACATTTCATATTTACAATAAATAACATTTCAAATACTATACATATATTGAAGATTTATACAGTTGCAGAACTGCTAAAGGTGGCTTCAACCACAGATTTCAGTTCCATTCTCAAGAATACCAATAGCAAGTATGCTGTTAATGCAACATTTCCATAATGCTGCAGTTAATGAAAGCTGTGTTAATGCAGTCCGTCCAACTGACTCTGAATTGTCTCGAGTTGTTTGTAGAAGTTGAATAGTTCTTGATGAGTAAACTCTAGGGATACGTTCTCACGTCGGCAGCCATCTGTTTGCAATCCAAGTTGGAATACTGCCTTGGGGACTGCTTCTCTGCTGCGAACATCTGATGCTGTTTGTAAGTTCAGGGACCACCGAATGTCTTCCAGCTAAAATGTACAAGATATTGAACAGACCAGAAACTTTCCAATGTATTTTTTACAAATTAAAAATGAAATTTGCAAATCATTACACTGCGGCATGGCAAAAGGGACATCACAAGGAGACCTCCGGAAACAGGTACTTAAGGCTGGTTCAATAAATAAGAACAACAAAGTTAAAATATGTGTATTATAATGTGAATGTTCACAATTAACTGGCAACTTTCCCAGGTTTGGGAACATGAAAGGAGACTTGGCCAAATTTTAAATTTCCCTTTCTCAGGCACAGCATATTAGATCCATATTGTGCATATTAAGACTCTTCACTGTATAAATTACTCAAGGTGACTGACATGAAACAGCTACTAGAGCACTCTCGCAAGCTGGGAAAATGAAGCCGGAAGAAATTTGAGCAAATGTGCGCCCTGATTCCCCCAGATTCAGTGAGAGTTAATTCCGTGAAAGTATCACTTATAATTTGTTTATATGCAACTCACAACTTGCTATTCCCTAAAACGAAAATAGCCAAAGCTACAAAGAACAGCAAAAACTGATAAGATGTGCTGTTAATCAAGGAATGAGCTTGGTACAACTAAATCAGAAATAGTAATAGATCTGTATTTAGAAAATGTTTACTGAATTTTGACATTGGCTAACCTGCATTATGTTGGCCAAATTGGAAGCAGGCAAAAAAGTACCATTGGGCAGTTACAAACAAATGACATCCCAATATGCGAAATCAAACTTTCCCCTTTGCTATCAATATGTAATTGCGTTCTCATTACAGGGGTATTGTGAACCAAATACTTTATGTTGTTTTGCTTCCTGTTCTTATCTTTACTCTGGTTTCTGTTCCCGGTTATTGTGAACCAGCCTTTAAAGTCAGACAAATTTTACTTTTTGTATCACCCATCTATGGGAGGTAGAGGAAGTATTGTATTATACCCCACAATTTTATACTGGAATTTCACTGAAACAAATATATGCTTTGAGGTTCCCCGAATCCCAAAAAGAGAGAAAAGCCCTTTTACAAAATATTTATGCATGTGTATTTGAAAAAAAGAGAACAGCATAACTAAAAAATGAAAGTCAGATAAATACCAAGGTTGAGACACAATGATTCTCAAGAAAATGCCCTCTTCCAAAACTACCCTTTTGCATGAAAACTCTTTCGTTATTTTTAATTAAAATACAATATGTTTAAACTCTTTGCATGACAAAATGTATATTCCTAATTTTCTGAAATGACTTGTTAAGTCCAGTTTGAATGAATTTTGTATAACTGATACCCCATAAAAGGTCATAAACTTACTGCACAAAATGTAGATCTCATTAAAACACACAATACATATCAAATAATTTTTTATAGCATTAACCACTTCTGAGATATTTGAACTGCTATTGCTTTGAACTTTCCAATACTTTATAAATTTTCTGTGCCAAGGCACCATTGTTTTCTTTCTTGTGATGATGTGCAAAGAGTATGAAAATTCAAAGTCAGCATATAGCAACCTACTTTTTTACTTTGTGAGTGTGTGCATTTTTTGTGATCACCATAACTAAAAAATTAAATGTCATAGATGTATACCAAACCCTCTATTTAAATTCAGCATCTTCAAAGGACATGCAACATGAAGATTTTCAGAAAATCTCTCTGCATGTGTTTAAAATATAATTTGCATTACAAAGAAAATGTATATTTTGAATTTTCTGAGAATAGCAATGTATAGTCCTCTTTAATTGGAATGAATTTTGTATAACTGATAAATCATAAGAGATAACAAATGCTTACTACACAAAGATGTAATCTTCTTAAAACACATTTGTAAAATAAATTTTTTGTGGCATTTACCATTTCTGTCATCATGCAAAAGGTGGAATTTCAAAGCAATCATTAGCGACACACTATTTAAAGATTTCATTTATCTTTCTGTTGCATTGTATCCCTGTTGCACCAACAATAAAATATCAAGCCATTTTTGCAAATGTTTATTCCAACTGTGAAATAGGTAGAAACATTGTCAATTAGCAGCACAGCAATACACGCAATACAGCAATTTATGGCTCACAAGTCTTTTAAATGTTTAATATGAAATCTAACTCCGAAATTTTCCTCTTAGTGTATCCTCCACAGCGATGAAAATGATGTGTTATATGTCCAACAGATGTCGCTCTATGTTATACGCTTGCTCTAACGTAATGCTGCTAAAGCCGGTAAGATACTCAGCCTCAAGGTGTAGCCAAGAGATTGAGGGCCCTCAGCCTCAAAGCGTAGCCGAAGGATGTTTTTTAGAAGGAGAGAAGTGTAGGAAGTTGCGAAGCAACGACAGGGCGTAGCCGAGGGATCTGCGCGTCTAAAACTTGACTGATTCACGTTCGCAGAAACAACAGTACATCGCATATTTAGCGGATTTCACTTTTTATTTAGGTTGGCAGTTCCCACTTTGCATGTGATTTAGTGAAAAAATGGCTACATTTATTGTGTTCATAATGCGATTTGCCTATAAAAGCAAAACACCTAAACGAGGCGGGTAGGTGTTCACCAGATATCGAAGAGATCATATCCATTTCTAAACTCACTCCTAAGGTAATTTACTCGCTTTCCTTTTGCTGTTATAAGCATTTTCAATGGGGATACACTAAGAGGAGATTTGCCTCTAACTCAAATAAAACCACATTACCTGGTTTGGGAACACAGATTTCTGTCTAAGATGTTCCACAATGCCTTTGGCACAGTTTGTCCAAATACCAACAAAGGCTTCCCCTTTATCCTCATTGAACTGCAGGACCTCAGTAAGCTGACGCTGCAGCACTGCTGGTTTTGTCACATGATAGGCTGCCTGTCAACATGTCAATAATAATGATAATAATAACAACAATAATAATAATAACTTCATTGCAGTCAATAGACTCCTACAAGAGCATCTAACACTGTCAATTATAGCTATACAATACAATTTACTTAATAATATTTACATATGTACATATATCCATTATAATTCAGTACTAGCATTTCTCTATCAGGAATGATTAACACAGTTGACTTAATAATATTTAATAAGTATAAATATCCATTATAATTCATTAATATTATACAAGCATTTCTCTATCAGGAATAATTTTAAGACAGTTTTAAATTTTGAATCTCTGGTATTCTTAATTGCAGATGGTAATTTATTATATAGTATAGCTCCCATTTTATATGGGTCCTTATTTGTTTGACTTTTATTTGTGCTCACCCTATGGTAATCGTTTGCTCTTCTCGTATCGTATGAATGACAGTCATTATTGAGTATGTTAAATTGCTTTCTATTTTTAACAAGTATAATGGTTTTAAACACATACAGTGAAACTACAGTTAGGATGTTTTGTGTTATAAATGTTTCATGGCAGGATTGCCGAAACCGAAGGTTGAACACAGTTCTTACGCACTTTTTTTGTATTTTTAATAATCTGTCCATATTGGTTTTACTTGTTCCCCCCCCCCCCAAATTTCAATACCATATGTTAGATGTGGGTAAATGATGCCATATTATGCTGCTTTAAGAATATTGGTGTCTCCGTATTTTGCTAATTGTCTCAATAGGTACAGCCCTGTGTTCAGTTTTTTACAGACAATTTCTACGCGTATGTTGTAAGATAAAGTTTCTTCTATGTGTATGCCAAGAAATTTATAGCTTCTTACCTGTTCTAAAGCAGTATTGTTAATGTTTATATTTATATTATTGTTTTGAAACGTCATGAATTTTGTTTTTTCTGTATTTAACTTTAGTCCATTGTGTAGGAGATAATGTGATATTTCATCTATGGCATTTGTCATTTTACCTTCTAAACATTCTTTACTTTCACTCCAGCATATTACAGATGTATCATCTGCGTAGGAGATCACTTTGCTGTTTTCCGGTTCTGGTAAATTATTTATATAGATCAAAAAAAGTGTGGGTCCCAGTACTGATCCTTGTGGTACTCCCGATTTTAATAAATTATACTCTAATTTAATGGTGTGTATAGTGTCACCTTTTTTCCAATTTATTTCTGTGCATTGCACCCGGTTTTTAAGATATGTTGCTAGTGGTTTATTAATGTGTCCTCTGAAACCGTAGTATTCTAATTTTGCCATTAATGTAGCTTTAGTGAAGAGTTTGTTGTGCTCTGAGTGTAATCTTGTATAACACTGATTATCTAAATGCTGCTTACATCTTCTGCAATTAAATAAACGGACAAGTACCTGTTCTGTTATAAATGTGGTAGCATCCAGAAGAAGTTTAAGGTCCTCTCTTCCCAGACCCAGAGAAATTTCCAGTTTGCTCTCTTCCTCGTCACTGAATGCTCTTTCATTTTCTGCACCAGATTGCATGGCCTGCATGATCCTATTAACTAACAGTCGGAACTTGGAGGCCTCAAGTCCATTGATGATCTCCACTGCTCTTTTTATGCTACGATAAATAATTGTAATGACAACAATGCAATAAACATAATAGAAACATAACCTCCAATTGAATTACATAAACGCATGCATTATTGCAATAGTATGTCTTAACAAGAGCAAAGAAGGTAAACATATTCATTTTACCTGGGTGTAACCGTAATCCACGACATCTTTAACTGTGAAGTTTCATTTAAAAAGTGTTAAACAATACGCATAAGCATGCATCAATTATGTCTTCTATCTAACACCATAGAATAATGAAGCAAATAATATTCCGAAATATTAGGAAACAAGGAAAGTCGGCCATGGGTTACAATTCGGAGGCATCAGGCCTTAAAATCTCCTTACCATTAGGTAAGATTTCTGTAAAGGCGTCTCAATTTGTAATGCTTTATATTTTTTATATAAATAAAATAGACCTATCATGAACAATTAGCAGACAGCCCTAGAATTATTTGTTGAATTAACAAAAGCTTTTGACATTGTCAATCTCCGGTTACTAATCAATAAGCTAGATGTATGGGCTGAGAGGTGTTGACAAAAAGGAAGCATAATTATTTATGTTGAAATAGACAATATTAGATCATAAGAACAAGTCATGGCTCCTGCCCCCGTTTTTTTTTTCAATTATCAATGATCTCCCCAATGCACTTTCTCTTTGTCATACTTAGCTATTTGCAGACGAGGCTAACTTACTTTTTATCAAATAATAGCATAATAGCTAAACGATGATGCTATTACCACAATACGTAAATTAGAAAACTGGCTAATATTAATAAATTGTATTTAAATCCCAATAAAACTCATTTTATTAAATTTAGTAATTGTTCTTCTCCAGACTCGGTCAATGTATTAATTTACAAAAACCCATAAACAAAGCTAACACTACAAACTTCTTAGGAGTAATTATTAATGCTAAGTTTAGTTGGAATGGACATGCTGTCTAAGTATCATCAAATCAAAGATATTCAAATTAGTTTTGCATTTAGATGCCTGAGTAATGTTTTTACCTTAAGGGACTGAATTGTTTAACTTTTAAAATTTTAAAGCTATACGCTTGAAAATTGGCACTCTTAATATGAGTAAATAAAGAAATGACTGTGTAAAAGCTGAACGCTCTAGCTCAAATAGTTTATTATACAATACAATTAACATTTTTAATTATGAAAAAAAATGAAATTTTATAAAACTGCAATGCATTCAAATTTGTCAGAAAAGTATGATAGTGACATTTTATAACACGTTAGTACGGTGAAAATAAATGTAAGGATTTTATTGAAATTGATCTTATTAGTTGTAGAGAAATACCATACAATGTCCAGTAGAGTTGCCAGATCTCCGAAGTGCCCGGGGTTGAGAATGAATTCTCCGGTTATACGAGTCAACGACTTTAATCTAATGGCTTGAATGTGACCTTATTCTTTAACCATTTTGAATGATTTTGTTCGAATGTTAGTTTCTTATTGTAACAAAACGCTACGTTTCTATTCTAACAACTTTCCATTGTTGCGTCTTATTCGGTTCGCATATTATTAAAGAAACAGTGGCAAGTCGATGCAACGTGTCAACTGGCAACGTCTATTTTTTGTGTTCGTTCATTGTCAGTTATTACTTAGTTTACTGGCAATTGTTGGAACGCTAGATCGTGCGTGAATAGACTAGCTTTCATAATTCAGAATAGTGAGTAATAACAGTGAAATGATGAGGCGATATCTAAGTTCATTCACTGAAGAATGGTTGCAGGACGAAAATTATAAGGAGTGGTTACAAAAAGTTGACAGTGATGAGTGTAAGTGTAAGTGTAAGTGCAGAATTTGTGGTATCTCATTTACTGTTAAATATGACGGCGTGAAGGCCGTGAATAAACATTTACAATTAGAAAGACACAAAGCGCATATTATCACAAAAAGAAAAAGCAATCTCTTCTTAAATTCTTGCCAAAACAATTTTCTGCAGAAGACGATAAAATCATTGCAACGGAATTAACTTTGACTTTTCATGGTGTAAAACGCCACCATTCTTACAATTCTCAAGATTGTGGTAATAAGTTATATCCACATGTTTTCAGAGCCTCCTCTGTAGGAACGAAAGTAAGATGTGGCCGAACTAAAAGCGAGGCCTTAGTAAAAAAATGTGCTTCTGCCTTATGCTAAAGAGAAGCTGCTAGGCGAATTAAAGCAAAATGTTCCGTTTTCATTAGGTTCAGACGCATCAAGTAAGGACAATAAAAACATTACCCGATAGTTGAAACGCACTTCTCTAAAGATAAGCGAAAATGTAACGAAGTTCTTGATTTCTATGAAAATGTAAACGAATCTGCAGAACCATTTCAAATAAACTAAAATCTCTTTCATTGAAAAATGGTTTAACACTAAACAATGTAGTTCCTTATTCAGCCGACAATGCTTCAGTTAATTTCCGTAAACATAATTCTTTTTTTACCAGGATAAAAGATGAAAACGCAAACTTAATCAAAGCCAATTGCTGTTGCTATATATTACATAATTGAGCTAAATTTGGATTCAAGCTTCTAAAATATGATAGGAAGTTTAGTTCTTAAAATGTATTCAGACTTTTCTTCATAATCAAAAAATTCCGAGGAACTAACAACATTTTGCGAGTTTGCTCAGCATGACTATAGCGAAATATTGTGACACATTGTTATGCGATGGTTCTCTTTGCAGTCAATTACTGTGGAGCGACTTGATAAGATGTGGCGAGTTTCAAAGATGTATTACGTAGCACGGGGCGAAGAAAAAACACACCCCCTAGTTTGGAAATTTATTAGTTCACAGCAAGACGAAATAAATGAGTATTCACTAAGACAACCAGAGTGTTTTCTGTATTTTTAAAATGCAACTTTACCTGTATTTTCTAAAGCAATTAGACTTTTGGAAAAAGAGGACATATTTTCCACAGATGTTCACTGTTGGAACTGAGTTAGAGTTTTTTTTTTTTATTTATGGATGCTCTTTAACTGTTGTGGTTCTTAGCATCCCATTCTATATTGGGCGTGAAAGACCGATAATTTTGCTCAGAGGCCTCTTTATCAGACTTGAGGTTCTTTTACGTGCCGTAAATCTTTTCTTTCAATATGAACTTTCAAAAATAACTACGCGGACCACCGGCTTTACTTCCAGATTAGGTTTTTACGCCCGAAGAAATCCATCGCCCTCCGCCAGGTTTGAACCCGCAACCTCGGGAACTAGATGCTAGCATGGTAACCACTACACCACGGAGGACGACATTGTTGGAACTGAAGAAACAATAAAGGATCATAAGGAAGATAAGTTTTATGGATTTGAAGTTAATACGTCTTTAGAACACCTTACAAAAGAAGAAAAGAATATTGTAGTAAATGAGTGCACACCTGTTTACGACAGATTAATTAAACTATCTAATAAATGGTGCAATAGTGGGAATGACAATGTGTTTAAAACTGTGTTCGTGCTAGATTTGTCAACCAAAACTATTTTCATTTAATGAGTTGGCCGAAGTGGGAAAGAAATTGAAAATTAGTTTCGATAGAAACGAACTGAATCGTGAGTTTTATGCTTTGAAATAGGTAATATAAAATCTTGATAGTAAGAATAATAATTATTGTAAAGTGTGGAGTGAGTTTTTCGAAAAAAACAGATGCACCAAATCTGTTCAAAATAATGCAGCATGTCCTCGCAATTGCTGTCAGTAACGTGCACGTTGAACGAGTGTTTAGTGTAATGAATGCATTATGGTCGGATGCTAGAAACAGAATGTCAACGTGAAGATTACTACAGTGTGGTTCTTATAAAACAAGACTCTTCTGAATACAGCGAGATTTTCAACAAAAATGTGAATAATAAGGTACGCGTTTATAGCTAATTTGTAATACTATTATTTTTATTTGGCTTGTTATAGGTTCGGTTAGTGGTAATGGCAACATTAGTAGTAGTAGTAGTAGTAGTAGTAGTAGTAGTAGTAGTAGTAGTGGTGGTAGTAACAGTTAATTTTATTATGTTAGTAAAAATTGTGACCGTAATAATATACAAAAATCGTTCAACAATTTCTGTCCCCAATTACCAAATGTTGGTTGGTCTCCGGGCCTGCATCGAGTTCATTTTGGCAACCCTAGTGTCCAGTGGTGTTAAAAGGGACCTCACGGGTAATTTAAACATGTCGCTCGGTTTTTAAAAATGGAGGATCATGAAAAATATTTGGCCAAAGTAATTCACAGGTGTCTATAAAATATTTGTGTGATATAATTAAAAAATCGAAAATGTCATTTCGCCTAGAAACTCAGTCCCAGTATCCCTTAACTGCTTTTAAAAACAATCTATAATGGCTGTGTACCATTAATAACTAGTTAGGTATGCAATTCCATTCTGAGACTCCTCCAGCAATTTACAAAATGTATTCAGATATTCAGATTGCAAAAAAAAAAAAAAAAAAAAAAAAAAAAAAAACTTATAAGAATTATGCTTGAAGTTTCTCATTGTATTCCCAATAAGCAATTATTTGAAGAAGTAATCCTGTCCTGCTTCTTCCGTGTTTATACATTTTGGAAACTATCAGCTTTATACGCGTCAACATTACGGAGTTTAAAAACAGCACTGGTTAGTGATTGCCATACCCATTTTACAAAGAGAACAAATTACATTCATCTATAATCACAAAGGATTGCAAACAATTTAAAATTCATTGACCACCAAGGAATAAAATTGCAGAATAAGGTATGTGAGGGCCTAGCTGATTATAGCAGTCAAATTCAGGAGAGACTCAAGAAACATTATTAAAACATAAATTTTACTGAATAAATGATATGTTATATTAAAGTATAGCGTCTAAGTACTTAGTAACTTCAGCCAACTTTGCTAATTACCAATTACTACAAACCTATTGTGTACCTGATACTGCCATTTGTCTAGCCTTGTTATATTAATGTACATAGTATAATTATTTTTAAATATAATATTGTTTGACGAAACCAAAAATTGATTCAATTTATATCGTAAATAAAAAGAAGGGAACTAGGTTTTCAACTATGTAATAAACACAATATTCTAGGATATATTTGTATTTTGATACAAAATGGGATGAATATGTTAAACATTTATAAAACGTTACGTATAATTTAATGAAAATTTAGAATACTCGTTAAGCTTCCCAATTGGAGGCTACCATAAACTAAGCATACCAAAGAACAAATATTTAGTACTATCAGAGATGCTTATTTCCCATATGTCCATTCCATCTTGAGTTATGATATTCTTTTGGGGGTAAATTCTATTCCCTATAAGAAACTATGCGTTATACATCAAAGGACCATATCACAATAATATTTGGTTTACCCTGGAGACCCACATAAAAGGCTTCTTTTATACAGCTTCGGATATTGCCCCTTCAATGTGTTTACTTTTTGATTTGTGTACTATTACTATTTACAGAAAGAAGATTATGAATAGTAACAATATTTTTTTTCAAATAATATGTCGTTACAGTACAACACCAGACAAAAATCACATACATTTAGAGAGGCGCAACACTAAAATCTCATAAGCTACCGCTTATGTAACAGGTGCTTATCCCCCTGGTCACTGGGTATGGATTTATGCATAATTAGTTACTCCAGAAGTAGAAACAATCCCTAATAGATTAAGACCTTAAAATATCCAATTCTTAAGCCTCTTGCAATAGTAATTAAAATAAATGTTATTTATAGTGCAGCACGTCCCCTTTTAGAACTAGATACTACCTTTCTATTTTTATGTTTGGCCGGAATTCTATGTAATGTCCAAAATGTTTACATACTTTTCTCAATAAATTTCATTTAATTTTTGGGAGCAGTTACCATTGTCCCGCTGTGGGATCATTCAATCTCCTTTGCCTTTTCTGCTGCAGCTGCGTAATACAACAATATGTGGACTGCCTCTGTGGTTTGGTAGTTAACATGCTAACCTGCAAATCCAGATATCTCGGGTTCGATTCCCGGCTGAAGGGTGGGAATTTTTCTTTAGCCAGGATTATTCCTCATCATCCCTAGAGGAAGTGCGAATGGGTGTGTGTGAATTTAATGTAATAATCAAAAGTAATACAAGTCCAAAGATTTAATACCACTATAGGCGAGTGAACATCATTGCTGATTGATAAGAAATTGTTCCAAGGGTAAAAAAAAACTGCCGAGATGAACTCAGATGTTAAACGCGGCATATAAATGGAATACAAAAAAAGCATTATATGAAGCTGTCAACAATGTGCAACTGATTTTTTGAGCTTCAAGTATTGCTCTCTCTCTCTCTCTCTCTCTCTCTCTGTGGTCATATTCTTGGTAAACAAGAAGACGAATCACTCTTTTCGCCTATGATTTATGGTTGCTAAACTACCGACTTAAAAAATAACCCATGCGATTTTGTTGAACAAAGGGAGATAAAGTCCCTATGCTTTCTTTGAATCATTTAAGAGTTTTCTTGACTAATGACGGTTCATTGTTTTATATCACATGGACTACTTTTTATATAAATAATTTATCTATGAATACGATTCTCTTCTCTGCTCAATTGCAATTATTTTTCGTATTCTGCAAAATATTCAATTTGTGTAAACTGTCATCATGTAGTCTTCTTTTTGGATGCATTTTGTTAAGTTTTATACTAATTGCTGATTTCCAAATTGTTTGTCTAAGGCCTATAGCAACACGGTTGGTCATCACCAATAAAGCTGTTTGTTGGACATTTCGACCATTTAATCCAAACGCTTTTCCAAATAATTCAGCGATAGTTCAAAGATACAGAACAGCAATATATTCATCAATATATGCAGGGTAATTGTGTTGACCACTTGGAGCTGCCGGTATTTTCTCACTGATCATACTATTAAAAACCTAATTCCTTTGACTGGTTATTCATTAGGGCCTCAATTTAATTTTATTAGGGCCGCTATCTAACTGCACTTTCAATCAATAAGGGCAAACCTTCCTGATTGCAGCAACTAAGCAGTCATCGTAATACAAGTTTTTTTCTTGATTGGTGGTGGTGAGATTCATATCAAACAAGGGTGTACAATCCTCTGCAGCTCATAATGAGAGCAAAATGTTATCGCTTGTATCATCATTGCGCTGAAATTCATTGTGTTTTGATTGCACTGCTCAGTTATTTCCTGGGTAACTAAAGCCGTTATTACCTCATTGATTCCCGTTTTACCATAGACATCCATTTTTGCAACCGAAATAGAATATATTGGCTTCAGCTGTTACTTTTTGTTACTTTTACCAGAATACGTTGTCAGGAGAATGTCTTGCTGGAACTGATCGATGTTTCATAATTATACGTTTATATTCTTTAATTGTTATTGCTGAAACGCTTAAGTCTGTAGGTACTATATAAATATATTGTGATTCATAAAATAAATGTCTTGTTTTGTTAACGACGCTGCCAATTGCCAGGGTCATATCGGCGCCGCCAGCGTGCCGGAATTTCGTATTCCAGGAGTTCTGTTATATGCCAGTAAATCTATTAAACTGGGGCTGTCGTTTTAAGCACACTTAAAAAACTTAGGTGATGCAGTGGTTATATATTAAATATCATGTTGATATTGTGATTCAACGGTTATGGTCCAAGGTTATCGGGAGGTCGGTGTCGGGCAGTTGGAGATAAACAAAGATAAGTTGCGCGTAAACACCGGAAACGCTATCGATAGATAAGCAGATCTTCTGTAAGTTTCCCTTCCCCATCTGCCTCCAGAACGTTCTAGTGGTGTGGTTGGCTCAGTTGGTTTGACGCTGGCCTTTTGATTTAACGGTTACGGGTTCAAACCCGACCCAGATCAATGCTTTTTAAGTGTGCTTAAAAACGACAGTCCCATGTTAATAGATTTACTAGCATGTAAAAGAACTCCTGCGGAACGAAATTCCGGCACACCGACGACGCTGGTATGGTCCTGACAATTGATAGCGTCGCTAACAAACAAAATATTTGTTTATTTATTTAAAACGATCTAGAATGTTCTGTGGAAGATTCGATTGGCTATATAAGCGAGCGTTCTTGCGAATGAGACAAGTAGTTAGCGAGTGCGTTTCTGGTGCGACGAAAAGTAGTGAGATTGTGGACGACTGCTGTGACGTGCACTGAATGTTGCTTCTGCGAGATATTGGGGAGTCTCGTGAATGACCCGTCCAGAAAAAGAGGCAGCATCGTGCATATTTTCTTACGCCACTACGTCTTGAAGAAAGTGAAGTGACAGTGAAAACTTGAACTAGATCATATTACCGAAGAGAGAGATCAAAACAGTGTGAAGTAGTAGTTAAAACTGGACAAAGTCTCAATATAGTATGGGATCGTTTTAATGTATTACGTGATATTCATATAGAGAACGGGTGGCAATAAATAAACCTAATATTGTGTTCCGCCAACCAAATAAGTCGTTAACTTAAACAGGCTAAACTTTCATTTTCATGAGTTTTACACATATTTTAATGAGATTGTGGAACAATGCATTATTGTGACAGTTGTTCCATTTCAAATAACGATTGTAGAATTTAACTTTCGAAAATAGCATTGGTGTTTGGAAATGAAATTGTTTTATGGAAAATTTTGTCCTGTGTGGTACTTGGCTTCTAATCAAAACACCGGTTTTATCTCTATAGCAACTTTTGCTTGTCTTCCTTCCTTTTTCTGTTAGAACATTTCATAATACGTTCTGATGTATCAAAATGTTTCTACCGCTTCAAAACCTTGTTGCTGTTTGTGCAGAAGAAAACAACAATATCAATTAAAAATATCTACGGCACAAAACACAAATTCTGAATCAATCATCTTCCTGTGTTACAGTAAAATTTCTTTCGATCTATTTGGATTGTATTTAATACTACTTTGTAGCTAAACTTTCAGTCGTTTAAATATTGTATACATATGTTTGTGTTTGAATACTGACTTTGAAATGGCTCAGCTCATTCACCAAGTTTCGGTTTCATGTATACTATAAGATTTATTAAACTGTGTACAAGAAAATTATATACTATACAAAGTTTTTGTCATTTGCATAAAATGTTAGCGAGTTTATCCTTGCTTCGCAGTTCAGTAGATGATGCTGTTCACATTGTTCTCCACTTAGGATGCAGGAATTTTAAAATGACGCCTGTTGAAATCCTCTTTGGTTGCAGATTCTAAAGTGAAGGCCGTGCTGTATATACGTTCCAGCTCTTCTATGCACGTGTCGGAGCTGGAAATTTGGTTATTTCCAATCTTCTGAATTCATGGCTGGCATATAATGAAAGCTTTGACCTACTGTCAATGCTTTTTCTTCCCTTTCTCTAATGTGGACTTCGTATGTCGATGTATGCAATAGATTCTTCTTTATTGCTACCTCCCTGATGAAGAAGTCTGTGCCGGCCAAGAAATAGAGGAATCTACTCATTGTCGTTCGGATAGTCGAAGGTATAGTACGATTTGTTCGTCGTGACAGGCTTATGGCACATAAAAGAATCTCAAGCCTGATAAAGGAGATCTCTGAGCAAAATTACCAGTCTTTTACGCCCAATATAGAATGGGATGCTGAGGACCACAGCAGTTAAAGGGCGTCCATAAAATAAATAAAACTCAAAGAAGTCCATTTACTTCTGGAAGGGGCATTGGCTCAGTTGTAACATAACAGCAGGCACATATAGAACAGGGATAAGCTGACTCACCAGGCGTTCCAAGTGTGTGTTTGTTCTACGCAAAGGAAACACTGCCATTCGTCCCCCCCCCCCCGTCTAGACTGCGTTTCTGCCTTGTCACGACGAAAAAATCGATCTGTAGGTTGCTTGTCTGTCTGCGGGGTAAGGTGAGTCCAAATTTTGATTACTGCATATCATGCTATCGGGGCAATCTTGATGTGGAATAGTCTCAAGGCTGTGTCAAGGGATAATTTTTCGATGTTCCTAATGTTAAAAATGGCTTTTATGGCTGATGTACATTTTCCTTTTAGTGTACATAAAACGACGGCAAAGATGCTGATTTTTTTTTTCACTGCCCATTGCTTCTGTTCCTCATCACCGTGCATATTATGACATCTGTATTAGTTTCTTTTTGGGGTCAATAGTAAATCAGAAATGTTTCTTTGGCTGTTTTTCCAAATTCTCCTATTTGATCCTTTTCCAGTGAGGAAAATAAACACTTCCCGATATGTGCCGCTCCATTTATGAAGTTTCAATGATTTTCCCGAGGCGAGCGGACGCGGCTCGCGGCTCCAGATTGGTGGTTTCGCCTGGTTTGGGACGTTGGATGTCATCCTGGAATAATTTTATGTGAGTCATACGATATATGTCTCCGGGAGTCGTATGCCGTGTGTGAATAGCTCATTGTGTGGTTGTTCAATGAACTGCGGATAAATAATGTGTTTTTTCATTCAAATCGAGGCGTGGTGCTATACACAATAGCATTAAAATGCTCCCACATCGAGAAAATCGCCTCCTTCGCTACCGCTGCTGACAGAAGCAGCATTTTAGCCCTCTTGGTGAGTTATTTTAATATTCTGCTAACTGTACATATAATCTTTCGTTGCATCAGAGGCAATTTTCGCATATGTTTGATGTCTCAGTAGTATAAGTTAGTTGTGGTCTTTGTGAGAAATTATGAATGAACTTTGGTTATTTGTAAAATTGCTGTAATTCCATCAGCTGCGAAAATGGGAGTTTGTAGATTAAAACTTATATGGAAAAGACATTCGATATTCTGGTTTCCTTTGCATACAGAAATTAATAACTTTGATTCATTGGTGGGTTCAAATGTAGAGGTTAGGTTTCATTGAAAGAGCATTGCAATTCCAAACTTGGAAAGGGTTGTAAGATTTGTTGCTTCCACTTTCGATTTCAAAGAAATAACCACAGAAGAAATAAAGGTGGCATTAGCATTAATATGAATTGACGGAGTTTGGCAGGCTGGCACCAGGATGGATCTGTTCTGGTCTGGGTGTGTACTCATTCATAAAGGCTTCAAATTCTTCAGCTAGGAATGCAACCGGCTGTCCATGCAACCAATTGTACTTGATAAGCAAAGTAGGTATAAGAACAGTGAGATAATTTAGAATATTAATTAAAAATATATTTGCTCTATGTTCTTGTTTGAAGAATCTGAAAGGAAAATTAAGAGAATTCTTTTTGAAGCAGGACTTACAAAACTATATTAACTCTTTTTGTGTCCTCAGATTATGCAAAATTCATTGTGAATGGAGAGGATTTCACAGCTTATGATGATTGTAACCTAACTGCACTCATTAATGCAAAAAAAAAAAAAAAAATAGAAGGGGAAAACTGACCTGTCTCATTTCTAGTTTGGCACGCAATTTTATAACTCTTAATTGTATAATATCCCTCCATCCATAAGCAACCTTTAAACAGGATGTGATTTTTTTCCCCCACAAGAATTCAAGTAATTCGCTCAAAGTTGCTTTTATTTCTGAGTTGAATATTGAAATCTCTAATAACTGAAAAGTTATCCTTAAATAAAATGTCAGTAATAGAATACTGTTTATAGTCTGAATATAAATGCAAGAATAAAACTAAATGAAGATGGAAAGGACAAGAAAATAACAAAATAATGATGTAAAATAGAAAAAAGGCCTAAAAAGTAGATAGTATGATAAAATTATCCATTAAATAAGCATTTTCATAATCTGGGACCCATGATAAGGATTTATGTTCATGTTTGCAATGTCTATGATCCAAAAATTCAAAGATCATGTCATTCAGAATCCACCCGCTGATGATAATATGGTTAGCTAATTTGGTTACAACACCTGAACTATACTTAACTTTGTGGCAGATCATCATTATTCAAGATGCACTCGTGCATTGCCAAGAAATTGAACAGGTAAATTGTTCAGAATTGATGTGTTGTATTGTGTCTCTCCTGGCATTACAAAATTTTTTTTGCCTTAGATAATGAACAAGCTTTTAAATTTAGTACTATTTTTATTGTTTTCTCTATCAGATTGAGGAACTTTTCTGTTTCACCAAATTATAAGTTTTGATGTACGCTGAAACCCCCAAAAAAGCCTTTTTGGTCTGGTGGGTGGGTGTGTGTGATGTGGTGTGTGTGTGTGTTTGAGGGGGAGAGAGAGAGAACTAAAAACATAGTCGGTAAATACTAAACTGGGTATTTTAAGTCCAGCAACTTTCAGGTATGCAACATAAAGGTTTTAAAAAGAAAATTTTCTCATCTCGAACTATGTTTTACATGGAAAGTTTTTTGTAAGTTTTTAATATCTCAAAGGTGGCTCTCACAATTTTAAGATATCTGTATGTTAAAGTTGATATCTTGAATTTTCTGTGAATAGTGCTTTTCATTCTGATTGAATTTTCTATAATTTTCTATAATAGCTGATATACCATAAGATAGAGACAGAAGCTTACTGCATGAAAAGTGTAGATGTTATTAAAAGCGGATAGTTTTATGTCATATATTTTTGTGGAATTAGTCATTTACAAGAGGTTCTTTGCTGTTGATTTGAATTTTCCAATACTTTATAATATGTTTTTAAAATGCAAGTATCATTCTTTCGTTTCTTGTGATGGAATAGCCAGGATATAGCGACCTGCTTTTTAAAGATTTGACTAATTTGTCTCTGTTGCTCTTGTATTTACAGCAAAGTGTGTAATAAAAGCATTTTGCTAATGTTTATCTTGATGAACATGAAGCAGATAGAAAAATAAGCTTTCCTAGTAATAGTTTGCTTAAGAGGTATAAAAATATATGATAGTGGGCAAAGAAAAGACCATGAATCTGTTTATCTGTGAGCAACATAACTTAAAAATAAAATGTGGAATTCTATCCGTTGAGTGACATTTTAGCTAGTCGGTGGGCGAACTCTTTCAAACAGGTAGGGGTTTAGCTACAGATAGGAGGTATATTTGCTTGGTCTGAGGCAGGTGAGGGTTGAAGACACGTGGTAGTGAAAGACTGTTGGCTGTTTTCCATTGTACACATCACGCATGACAGGAGTTCAGCATCCTGTGTACCCCTCCCACCAGCTAAAGCCTTACCTGAGATATAAACCACCCCACCCCATTAGCTAAAATGTCACTGAACAGGCAGCAGATACCAATTTTCATGTATGCCTTACCTTTTAAGAATGTTTAAGAACATAATTAAGACAAAGGTTTGAACGTATTCACCCACATCAAAATGCCATTTAAATGAGGAACTATTTACTTTTTATTTTCTCAAAATAGCTCACAACAATTTTGATTAAAATGTAAATTTTAGATATTGGCATACACATTGTATATGTTAAGTTTTCTCAAGCCGGTGAAGTCCTCTTTGTTCATATTCAATTTTATGTAACTAGTAAAGAGTAACAGGTACTACAGAACTGTTGTCTTGCATTCACATGACCTTCTCTAATCACTCTTCTACGAACTATTGTTACTAAAGCTTACTCTTCTATCTACTTCTTGTTATTAAAGATAAACGTTCTTTACATATTTACACGTTTTGTTGTAGGTATAAGAAGGATACAGTAGGCTAAAGTGAAAGTCAAGTTTTTAAAAAGCATATTGCTTTGTGATGGATTTGAAATTCCATGTTCCTTGCATGACCACAAGAAAAAACAAATAGCAATTTACCAATTGAAAAAGTATTTGAAAATTCAAACCAATGATACAGAATATCTTGCAAATAGTTTGTCCCCAAAAATTTTATTTGATGTAAATTCTGTGCTTTAACAGATATACACTTATTTGTTTAATAAGATTTTGTCCATCTCTTACGGTTTACCAGCAAAAGTCATTCAATATGAATAGGACTTCAGGGGATATTCCCAGAAAATTCAAAATAAACATTTCATTTGTCATGAAAATATCTTGAATATATGGCATTTTAATCAAAATAGTCATTTTTGAGAAAATAATTATCGAAAAATTTTACAAGAAAAGGGAAGTTTGGGAGGGGGAGGGGAGTTTCTTGAAAATCTTTGTGTTGCTTCCTTGAACAATGCTGAACTTAAATACCAAGTTTGGTTTTTAACCGTCTTTTTGTTTTGAGTTATGCTGTTCACAGTTATATGCACAGACACATACACACTGACCTTTTTCTAAAACTCTGGTGTGGTACATTCACATGACTTTCTCTACACTGTCACTTATTAGTGGATATACAAAATACTCTTTCTAAAGGTTATTTTCCTATCTACTGCATGTTAATTCAAGCAATCTTTGCAGAAATAGCTACATTAGACATTTAATTATAGATACAAAGGGAACAGTAATAGTCAAATGTTTAAGAACTGTACGCTACATGCTGGCCTGAAAATTCCATACTGTTTTCCTGCAATTGTGAGAAACAACTGAATGTTGAAAGGACTTGAAACAATGGCTAATGCCACAAAAAATGTTATTTAAAATTTAAAGAGATCTACATTTGTTAGTACGTTTTCATTGCTTAACGTTCACTAGTTATGCAAGATTATACAAAATTCCTACCGAATGAAGATAACTTCAGAGGCTATTCCCGGAAAATTTAAGATACGCTTTTTATTTGTCATGTATATACATATATGGTATTTTAATCAAAATCATTAGGCCATTTTTTAGAAAAAAAAGATTTTGGAAAATCTTCCATGTAAAGGTTAGTTTGGGGTGGGAGAATTTTCTTGAAAATCTTTGTGTCACATCTTTAGAAGGTGCTGAATCTAAATACCAAACTTGGTGTTTATCCTACTTTTCATTTTTAAGTTGTGCTGTTCAAAGACACACACACCTTTTTCTAAAAAATCTTTTTTTAATTCAGTGAGACCTCAAAACATGTATTTCTGGTGAAATCTCAGTATCATATTTTTGAGTGAAATGCAATACCTTCTCTACCTACTATGTACATGGTAGAGCAAGTAGAAATGCTTTTTGTATTCAGGGTGCCTCAAAACATGTATTTATGTTGAACTCTCGGTAATGAATTTTTGGTTGGAATGCAATACCTTCTCTACTAGGTTCGTGGTAGAGAAAGTAAAAAATGCTTTTTTTTATTTAGAGAGTGTCAAAACGTTGTATCTCCATTGAAATCTCTGTACCGTATTGTTGTTTGGAATACAATACTTTTGCTATTATTATAGCTAAGTAGTAGAGAAAGTAAAAATCTGCTATGTTCCGTTCACATGACTTTCTCTACTTATTCTTCTGCAAACTATTCCTACAAAAGAATATTTTTCTATTTACTTATTAATCAAGATAAGCCCATCACACATTTATTGTATGTGTAAGGATGATACAGTAGGCTAAAGTGATATTTTTAAGAAGTGCATCACAATGTGATAGCTTTGAAATTCCATGTTATTTGCCTGATCGTGAGAAAAAGTGAATAGCAACTGACTGCTTGAGAAAAGTATTTAAGTATTTAAAAATTCAGAGCAATAGTAAAGAATATCTCAGAAATGCTTAGTGTTACAAAAAATTTGACATAAATTATATGTTATAACGAGATCTACTTTTTTTTGTTGGTAAGATCTTTTACAGTTTACAAATTATAAAAAAGTCTTTCAGTTTGAGAACTTCACAAGGTATTCCTAGGAAATTCAGAAAATTAAAAATTAATTTGGGTTTTATTTATGGATGCTCTGTAACTGTTGTGGTCCTTGATATCCTATTCTATATTGGGCGTGAAAGACTGCTAATTTTGCTCACAGGCCTCTTTATCAGGTTTGAGGTTCATTTACGTGCCATAAATCTACAACACGGGACCACCGGCTTTACTTCCCTTCTGAAGGAAGCCATGCTAAGGATTTTTATGCCCCAAAAAATCCATTGCCCTCCGCCGGGTAGAGGAAATTCAGGATATATGCTTTATTTGTCATGTAAGTGTCTTAAACATATATGGTATTTTAATCAAAATTGTTAAGAGCCATTTTTGAGAAAATAAAAAATAATGAAAACTTTTCCAGTAAAGGATAGTTTGGGGGGGAGGAGGAGTCTTGAAAATCTTATATCACACCTTTGGAAGATAGATAAATCCTGAGTCGGTACAACCTGGACTTGCCAACCCTACTGCTGGTCTCGTGCCCACTTATGCATGGCAGAGGTGGGTTATCATTCAACTGATACAAAGAGGTGATGTGGCCAGAAAGTTGGCTCACTAGGCCAGGACCTTTGCCTATTGTAGCTCCTCACTTTCCTCATGATGCTGAGTGGGCACTGGTTTTGTACCCGGGACTTAAAATCTTTACCTCCATGGGTGGGATCAAACCGGGTGCACTCCATGGTCAGGAACTAGAGCTCCATGGTGCAGGATTCCTTGGAAGATACTGAACTTAAGTACCAAGTTTGATATTTAATCAACTTTTCGTTTTTTTACTCATGTTGTTCATAGACACATGCATGCGCAAGATCTTTTTACTTTCTCTACTACGTATAGTAAGTAGGGGAAGTATTGCATTCCACCCAAAAATTCGATACCAAGATTTCACCGGAAATACATGTTTTGAGACCTCCTGAATCCAAAAAAAGCATTTTTGGAAACATGTCCGTGTGTGTGTGTGTGTGTGTGTGTGTGTGTCTGTGAACAGCATAACTAAAAAACGAACAGTCGGATAAACACCAAACTTGGTATTTAGGTTCAGTATCTTCCAGAGATGCGACACGAAGGTTTTCAAGAAAATACCCCCACCCCAGACTACCCTTTACATGGAACATTTTTCGAAAATTTTAATTTTCTCAAAAACGGCTCTAACGATTTTGATGAAAATATCATATGTTTAAGATAATGTCATGAGAAATGAAATGTATATCTCGAATTTTCTGGGAATGTCTCCAAAAGTATTATTCATTGTGAACGACTTTTGCATAACTGGTAAACTATAAGAGATAGACAAAATTTTACTACACAAAAAATGTAGATCGCGTTAAAATACACAACTTATGTCATATACATTTCTTTTGTTGAGTGAACCGTTTTCGAGATATTGCTTGTTATTTCCTTAAATTTTCCAATACTTATACTTTTTCTCAAATTCGTTATTCATTTTTTTTATGTCCTGGACATGCAAAGAGAATGGAATGCGCCACATAGCAACCAGCGTTAAAATATTTGACTATCGCTTAAAACCTACCATATTCCCCTTGCATCTACAAGAAAATTACCAATAAGGTTGACATCTCGATATCTCGATTAACATGAAGCATATGGAAAATAGGCGTTTGTAAAAATAGATTGTACAGAGTAGAGAAAGTCATGTGAGTGTAACACATCAGATTTTTTCTAAAGTCTTTTTGTTTATTTATTTATTTATTCAAGGAACCTCAAAAAGTGGGGCAACTTCCCATTTGTCTATTGATTTCAAACATATTACATTCATGAATATTCGCTTAGATTTATTAATATTCTTTAGCACCTTCACTGGTTACCTTGTTTAAATAATACCAACGTAACCAATATAATGCTTTATTACATATGTCAGTGTGCAGTTTGCAAGCCTGCCTACATGAGTGGGTTTTTACCATTGCATTTTGTAATATGGTGTTTTGTAAATATATGAGATTCCCCAAGGTTTTATTTACTTTCAATTGTAGCTTTTATATTTGTGAAGATGTTTCAAGGGGTTCCCAGGCAAACCTGGCATTTGTGGGTGAATGGACCTGAGATGTTTCAAAAAGTCTCAATACACGGTAATAAATTTAAAATAAAAAGTGTGGTTATATCTTTTACTCGAGTTGAAGATACTAAAGATAAATTTAACCATTTAAGGTTTAATGTAGTAGATTATATACAATGGATAATCAAGTGATAGTGTTAACCATTACATCATGCAGGAACTATTTCAGATGGGAGTCTTATCGGCTTATTAAACAAAATTTTGACCACCAAATGCATATAAAATAATTTTGTGAATACCATACATGATAAACGTTGAAAAATTGTTGCAATTTTAAAAAAATTATAAAATGGATTAACTAAAATTTTTTGGGGAAATGTGTTCAGAATATTGAAATTTAGAATTTTCTTGCCATTAATTTGGCTGTTAGGATTTTATAAATGAAGATTAATGCTTTCTGGAGTCACTGTATATCCTTTAATATTATAGATTTTATAATACCTTTTCATGTAAATGTGATTCCTTTATTCACTATTTACGTTTACCAGGTAATGTTTCCATATTTGTTTAGTTACATACAGTATTGGGAAACAGTATTCAAGTGCTTAGTCATGATAATCTCTTGCAATGTAGAGAAAAATAAGAATAAAATTTTTTCAGGCGTGACGTATTTGAGAAAATGTAAACATACAACATGAAATATTTTGAAAATGAAGGCTCTAAGGGGGAAAGTTCATTTAAGTTGTGTGTTTTAATAAGGTTTACAAACCCCAGTAGTTTTGTCTTTATCTTTTAGGTTGCAAAATAGCACAAAGTTCATTCAGAATGAAGGCTATTCACAGAAAATTCAAGATATACATTTTAGTCTTCATGACAGTATTTCAAACATGTGCTGTTTTAATAAAACTCTGATGTATTCATGTGACCTTCTCTACTCACTCTTCTATAAACTTTGTTTACAAAAGCTTTTTCTTATATCTACATATTAATTGAGGTAAACTTTCATTACACGTTTTGTTGAAGGTATAAAGATACAGTAGGTTAAAGCTAGTCAAATGTTTAAGCAGCAGATCACTATGTGATGGCTTTGAAATTCCATGCTGTTTACATGGCCACAAAAATAAACCAATAGCGACTTACCACATGAAGAAAGTATAACTATTTGAAAATTCAAACCAATAGTAAAGAATATCTTGGAAATGATTAACAGAAAAAAATTTATTTGATGTAAATTGTATGCTATAAGGAGTCTGCATTTTTTATGCAGTAAGATTTTGTATATCTCTTGCCATTTACCAGTTGTATACAAAAGTCTTTCAAAATGGAGAGAACTCCTCAGGCTATTCAATGAAGTTTCAGGGTATACATATACATTTTAGTAATTATGTAAATATCTTAAACATATAGTATTTTAATCAAAATCGTTAAGAATCATTTTTCAGAAAATCAAAAGTAAGGGGTAGTTAAGGGTGGGGAATTTTCTTGAAAATCTTTTTGTGTTGCATCCTTGGAAGATGTTAATTTAAATACCAAGTTTGATATTTAACTGACTTTTCATTTTTGAGGTATGCTGTTCACCCACATATGCATGCAGAGCTTTTTCAAATTGTTTATTCAGGTAGTCTCAAGACGTTTATTTCTAGTGAAATCTCGGTATCATTTTGGATGGAATGCTATACTTTCTCTACGTACTGTATGTAAATAGTAGAGAAAGTAAGTATTGTTAAGAGCGCTTTTTGAGAAAATAAAATAAAAGGGTAGCTTGAGGTGGTTTCTTGAAAGCCTACTGACTGACCCACCCTTGAAAAATGCTAGAACTTAAAAATCAAGGTTGTATTTGTCCAACTTTTCGTTTTGAAGTGCGTACGCTACTAGCATCTATTAGTGTCACTGTCCCTCTGGTCGCAGGCATGAAACATTTTTTCAACCTCTGCAAGCGCGTCATAAATAAATTCGAAAAAAAAGTAAACACAGTTAAAAATTGTCTCAAATTGATACAAAATTAAGGGAGTTAAGACGAAGAGCCTTCGATTCGAGGCCAAAGGCTTTGAAACTGCTAGCTTATATATATTGACTGTAAGCTAGGGGAGGAAATAGGTATGTTGCTTTTTCTTTTTTAATTATTTGTTTACTGTTTATACCATTAGAATCACAACAAGGTCATAATATAATCTATGACAGCGACCGAAACTGATAATATGTTTATAGATTCATGTTCCAAACAGTTGCAATGCGTGTAATCGTTCGTGCTCTCGCTTGTCACGCAAAAGACAGTTCCCCGTCTGATGTTGAAATTTAATTTACCTTATTAAACCTCAAATGGTTTAAGCGTATTTTTAATTATCTGCGACTCGACTGAAATATATAATTCCGCTTTTTATTTAAAATCGACGCAGTAATTTGTATCACAAATTATGTAAATGTAAAGAGTGATTATAGTGTGAATATGCATTATTGTGTGACATTGATTTGAGATGTTTGTTGATTGTAAGCATTGTTGAGAAGTGGGTTTATACGGCCTTACTGAAACTGACAATAATAGCGTGCAATAATGTAGCGAGGGGGTGAGCTGTTTATCATTATTAGAGACGAGCAAATGACGTAATATTGGCGCGTTTTTCTTAGGAATTTGCGGGAACATTTTCCCTAGAGCATATGTTTTCGTAATTTTCATTGGATATAAAAATAGACGCTAATGTTGGCGCGTTTTATTAACCAATAACAGCTCAGTTATAATCTTTAGGCATATCGGGGTGTAGGAGTATAGAAAGGGCTAAGTCAGAGGTAGATCCCTCCAGTCCATCGGAAACATTTGTGCATTACACGTCGCTGAGTTCAACGAAAGCAATCATGGTGAATACAGAGCATAGTTTATCGATTCGCAGGTTACGCGTAGCAAAGTTATGAAAAATCTCAAGTGTCGTAAAGTTAATTACACAAAAAGTTGAAGTACGCGAATTAATAATGTGCAGTAAATAAGTTATTATAACAGTTTCAGTTTGGCGAGTGTCACGATTAATAGGTGAAAGTGAATAATGTGTTAAAGACAATAAAAAGTGTAAAACAAATTCTTTCATCAGTGTTACCTTTGGATAAAAACTCCTTTCCGTTTACACACCTGTATAAGATAAGTGCTTGACCGAGAGATCATAGCTAGCCGGAGGACAGTGAACCCAAAATTAAATACAATAACAGGCGCCCAGTAAAAGATAACACGAAGTGACCGCGATAAGTTGTCTTTTATACGTGCGGCAAATAAACAGTAGCATTCTTTCAAACAAACACTAATACCGTCACAAATTGGCTCCCAAACGTGGGGCTCAATAAATAAATAAATAAACATAAAACCGTCACAAAATTGATTGCCATTTCAGGTCCATCTGAATGGGCATAGAAATGCTCTATCGGTTGAGAGCGTTATATAAATGAGAGAGGACAAGTGAAGGTGTGAAATAATAGTTACTTGTTTTGCTATTAGTGGGATATGAACATCATTATCATTCGAATGTGTTTTGCAAGAACGAGGCGTAAGCCGAGTTGTGTAATTACATGAGAACGGTAATTATGCTCATCCCACTGTAGATGCATACTATATTTTATGCACTACCGCTTAATAATATGGCTATTTACCTTACTGCGTTCATGGTACGATTATTGAATTATAAATAACAGCATCATTCAATAAACATCGTGATTCAATGTAAACTAAACCCTAGTTGAACGTAGTAAAATTGGGTCAAGAAATAAAAGAACTAATGTAACGCTATTGATTTGCTTACAATAGAATGATATAGAAATAGATTGTGTAATCAAGAAGAAATGGCTAATTCTTCTGAATAATGAGTTTTTCTAAAGAAAGGATCTTTTCAGATTTTGAAGTAACAGTTTCGACAGTTATTTCATCGCTTTTGCCAAGTAAATCGAGTGTCAAGTATGAAGTATATGAGCGATAGGTATGTGAAATGGTGTGAAAAGAAAGTAATGTCGTACAGGAGAAAGGTTTTCGCCTATTTTGAGCTTTTATCACCATTTTAAATACCTTCGTCTCTGTGGAATAATTAGTCAGTGTATTTAAGTGTATTAATTTATTATCATTACCTGGTGATATGATGCATAAGTGGCCATTATTAAATGATCGCGGGTAAAGTATGTTTTCAAATGCTAAGCGAATATTCATGGTTGTGATTTGTTTGAAACGGATAGAAATTTAAGAGTAGTTTATATGGAAAGTCTGCTAAAAAACTTGTGATTTTTAGAATTGTTTCCCAAAATGTCTATTAAATACCAGATAGTAAGACGCAAAAGTTGTAAACGCACATGGAATGTAACGCTTTATGTGTACATTTACGATATAATACGGCGTTATGGAAGTAGGCGTGTTCCGTTTCCGCCCCGGCTTGAATTGTTTGTTGCGGTAGGATTACCTAAAACCGCGCCCGACCAATACGGGATAATGCTATAATAGATAAGCAGTAGATGTTAGCTGGCCCGTAAATCTCGATAATGACCTCTGTCCTTCTGCCCCAGTATGGTTGACGATTGCATATTTCCATCCTAACAAACATGTAATGGAATCCTCTTGCTTCTTGGATCCAGAGGTTGCTAGTTCAGTGCTAATCTGTGGCATGGTAGCTCGTTAAACTTTGTGGACATGTGTTGTACGAGAAGTTATTTTGTGTCAGTCAGTCCAGAAAACACTAGAAACTGTTTGCGTACGAGGACAGTGTGCAAACACGAGTGGTCAGCAATCGCCTGAAGAAAGCGAAGTGAGTCGAGGTGTGTCGATAGCTTCACTGTTTCAGGGGAGTAAGGTGAGGTCTTCGTTATTGTTGGTGTAACCAGAATCCGTCCACCCCCTGGGTTGACAAGCAGGAGTATATTGTAAGCTGCCCTGTTAAAAGTTTCCTATCACAAATATATTCGGCTGTTTATTACTTTCAGTACCACGTATCTTGTTGGTAGAGGAATTATTACATTCCGCCCAAAAATTCGACACTGTAATTTTACTGGAAATACATGTTTTGAGGCTCCATTTGAATTAAAAAAAAACCAATTTTTGAAAAAGGTCCGTGTGTTTGTGTTTGTTTGAACAGTATTATAACTCAGCAACGAAAAGTCGGATAAATATGAAGCTTGCGACACAAAGATTATGAACAAAATCCCTCCACCCCAAACTACACTTTACATAGAACATGTAACATTTTTATTGAATACCGTACATTTAAGATATTTACGTGACAAAATGTATAGTTGGTAATTTGATAACTATAAGAAAAAATCTGATGTGTTACACTCGCATGACTTTCTCTACTCTTGTACAAACTATTTTTACAAACGCTTATACTCCATTTGCTTCATGTTAATCGAGATGTTAATCTTATTTAATCTCTTATTTTTTTTTGGAGATGCAAGGGGAATTGGTAGGGTTTAAGCTATAGTCAAGTATTTTAAGAGCTGGTTGCTATGTGGAGTATTCCATTCTCTTTGCCTTACCAGGACAAAACAAAAATGAAAAATCTGATGTGTTACACTCACATGCCTTTTTCTACTCTTGTACAAACTATTTTTACAAACTCTTATTCTCCATCTATTTCACATTAATTGAGATAAACATTTGCAGAAACGATCTTTTAATATGCAAAGAGAATTACATTTTACACATAGCGACCAGTTCTAAAAATATTTGGCTATCGCTTAAGGCGTACTATGTTCCCCTTGTTTTGTATTTGCAAGGGCAATATAGAAATACATCAGCCTTTAAGCATAGATATATATCTTAATAGCTGGTTGTTAGTTGCAGCACCATTCTCTTTGCCACAGATTAATACTCTTTGCATATCCAAGACAAAAAAAATGGATAACGAATTCCCATTTGAGAAAATAAGTATTGAAAAATTAAGGGAATAACAAGCAATATCTCGTTGGTTCACTCAACAACAAAAATGTATATGACATAAATTGTGTATTTTAACGCGATCTACATTTTTTGTGTTTTAAAATGTAGTCATCTATGGTTTACCAGTTATGCAAAAGTCGTTCACAATGAAGAATACTTTTGGAGACATTCCCAGAAAATTCAATATATGCATTTTATTTGTCATGAAAATATCTTAAACCTATGCTATTTTAATCAAAATCGTTAAAGCCATTTTTGAGAAAATTAAAATTTTCGAACCATGTTCCATGTAAAGGGTAATCTGGGGTGGGGGGATTTTCTTGAAAACCTTCGTGTCGCATCTCTGGAAGATACTGAACCTAAATACCAAGTTTGGTGTTTATCCGAATGTTCGATTCTGAGTTATGCTGTTCACAGACACACACACGGACATGTTTCCAAAAATGCTTTTTTTTGGATTCAGGGGGGTCTCAAAACATACATTTCCGGTGAAATCTCGGTATTGAATTTTTGGGTGAAATACAATACTTCCCCTACTTACTATACGTAGTAGAGAAAGTAAAAATGAATAACGAATTTGAGAAAAAGTATAAGTATTAGAAAATTTAAGGGAATGACAAGCAATATCTCGAAAATGGTTCACTCAACCAAACAAAAACAAAAAAAAAATGTATATGACATAAATTGTGTATTTTAACGCGGTCTACGTTTTTGGTGTAGTAAAATTTAGTCATCTCTTATGGTTTACCAGTTATGCATAAGTCGTTCACAATGAAGAATACTTTTGGAGACATTCCCAGAAAATTCGAGATTTACATTTCATTTATCATAAAAATATCTTAAACATATGATATTTTAATCAAAATCGTTTTTGAGAAAATTAAAATTTTCGAAAAATGTTCCATGTAAAGGGTAATCTGGGGTGGGGGATTTTCTTGAAAACCTTCGTGTCGCATCTCTGGAGGATACTGAACCTAAATACCAAGTTTGGTGTTTATCTGACTTCGTTTTTGAGTTATGCTGTTCACAGACACACACACACACACACACACACACACACGTTTCCAAAAATTCTTTTTTTATTCAGGGGGTCTCAACATGTATTTCCGGTGAAATCTCGGTATCGAATTTTTGGGTGGAATGCAATACTTCCCCTACTTCTGTACGTAGTAGAGAAAGTAAAAAACACATTTTTAATGAAAGATTTGAGTGTGTGTCTGTGAATAGCATAACTCAAAAACGAAAAGTCGGAGAAATACAGATTTGGTATTTAGGTTCAGCAGCTGCGGAGATCAACACGAAAATTTTCAAGGAATTCCCCCCACCCCATCTACTCTTTATATGGAATATTTCTCGAAACTTTTGATTTTCGCAAAAATGGCCTAACGATTTTATTTAAAATACCACATACTAAAGATATTTACATGACAAATAAAATCTATATATTGAATTTTCTGGGAGTAACCTGTGAAGTCCTCTTCATTCGGAAGGAATTTTGCATAATCTTGCAAAAGTCATAAACGTTAAGCGATAGATGAAAACGTACTAGGTCCACAAACAAATTTAGATCTGTTTAAAATACACAATTTATTTAAAACAACTTCTTTAGTGGCATCAGCCATTTCCGAGATATCCGTTATTAATGGTTCGAATTGTTCAATGCTTACTTAGCCATTCTTTTAAAGTCCTGTCAACATTCAGTTGTTTCTCGCGATGTCATGGAAACAGTATGGAATTTTAAGGCAGTATATAGCGTCCAGTTCTTTAACAGTTGAACAATCGTCATTCCTTTGGATCTATAACGAATTGTGTAATATAACTATTTCGGAAACGTTTATCTCGATGAAAATGAAGTAGACAGAAAAATAAGTTTTCGTAAGAACTTGTATATCCACTAATATGCGATGGAGGGTAGAGAAAATCATGTGAATGTAACACAAGCTTTTTAAGGAGCTGTCACTATTCAGTTGTTTCTCACGATGTCATGTATGAAATTTGAAGGCCTGCACACAGCCAACGGCTTTTAAATATTTGATTATCGCTATTCCTTTAATAGCTATAAGGAAATGTGTATTCGAAGTGTTTGTACAAACTTTTATCTTAATTCAGTTGAAGTAGAAGCAGAATAAGCTTTTGCAACAACAGTTTGTGGGCGCTATATGAGAATAAATGATAGTGGGTATAGAAAGTCTTGAGTAACTTTTTATTCTGCATATTATCACCATGCTTTATAATATGTCAGGTTTGAAATTTGCTTTTGAATACAACTGTTTCTATTTTTATCACCCTTTTACTTTCTCTCCCGCTTACTGAAAGCGCATATTTCACCCAAAGCTTGATATCGAGACTTCAACGAAAATACATACTTTGAGGGCAACTGAACCCTAAAACACACTTTTCGAAAAAAGTGCGCCTGAGTGTTTTTAAACTAAAAAAACGGAAAGTTAAATAAATACCAAACTTTAAGTCCAGCATCTTTGAAAATGCAGGACGAAAATTATCACGAAACCCGTCCACCGCTCCCGCCTCAGAGTAACATTTACAAATTTACGTGATCAATTTTTCGTTATTTTCTCAAAAACGTCGATAACAATTCCGATTGAAATCTAGTTTGAGATATTGACACAATAATAAAATGTATATCATGGATTATGCCGCAAAGCACTCTTCATTCTTACTGACTTTTAGAGAATTTTCAGATATTGGCAAACCACAAGAGACACTACAATAATATTGTAGAACTCGTTAAAATATACAAATTGTGTTGAGTAGCTATTTGCTTTATAACTACAGGCGTTTAAAGGTATAATACCAGTTATTTTTTAATTTTCAACACTTGAAATGTTATGTATGGTTTTCATACGCCCAAGCTAAGAGTGTGCAATATGTACCTGCCTTTTACGTGTATACATTACTGCAGAGCACCTACAGAGCGGTCGTTTTATGGCCTGGCCCGAATCGCGTGTATGCGTTCTCCACGCGCTGTTTACTCTACCTGTGGAGGGGGGGGGTGTTCCCATTATAAAACTCCCGGGTTAGATATCCATAATAATACAGAGAGTCAAAAAACTACGAACAGGCTGCGCGGTGTTTTTCCTGTCCGCGTCCTCGGCGCTCGTTGCCGTCTGCGCTATCATAGAAAGGCGCGGATGAAACCATACAACATTTTTATAACTACTTTTAAAGACTTTACTTACCAACTTTATGAAAGGAGATGCGAAACTGGCCACCGTCGTCCATATATTTTTGGCACGTGTTTAGGAAACTATCCATCACTCGCCGTAGTTCACGTTTAGAAATGCTGGCAATTTCCTGGCGGATACTTTGTTTTAATTCTTCCAGGGTGTGTGAATTTGTCTTGCACACTTTGTTTTAAGTTACCCCAGAGATAGAAATCTCAGGGGGCCACAAATCTCTACTAATAATTCTGTCCTCAAACATACTTTCAAATGTTCTCATCGAAACATTGACCTATGAGTTGTTGCAGAGTCTTGTTGAAAAAAGGCAAAATCACGCTCCTGTCTGTTAATTCTCTAAAAAGGGGTGGGGGGAGCAAAATTGTATTCACGTATGTACGGGCGTCAACTGTTGACTCGAAAAAAAAAATTGACCCTATAACTCTTTCTCCGCAATTTGGTAGCTCTTCGCGCAGAGCTATAAGATATGCCTGCCTGCTGTGAAAGACGCCTAAGTGATTTTTGGGGGGAATTCTCCAAACGATGACCGATGTCTAATGTTTCTTCGGTAAGAACCGAACGCCGTCTTTTAGATTTCCTCGTCTGAACACTTCCTGTGGCCTGAAATTTACTGTAAAGTTCATGGATTGTTGTACGGCCTGGAATTTTTACACCTGGAAATCTTTCTGCAAATCGTAGTTTCACTTGGCGAGCTGACTGAGGTAACACATACGAATCATAAATAAATGCACCCTGTGCAGTAGAAATCATATACTGAGCCATAATATACTTTGTGCCTAAGTACAGGAAAAGCTAATAAATAACTCGTAATAATTGAACTACATCACATCACCGACAACTGAATACTGCTTTTCGCACTGCAGAGCAAAATCACGTCAACAGCGTGATCTTGTTTATAGCAGCAGTGCGTTATGTTTCCACACGCCCGGTGGAAAAACACCACGCAGCCGGTTCTGGAAAAACACCGCGCAGCCGGTTCCTCGTTTCTTGGCTCTCCCGTTAGAAACATGCAGTATGATGAGTACGAATCTTGTTTTAAGTTGAGACATTTACGTCTACATTGAGACATTCTGCGTCGTCACGAGGTTGTAATTCATGAACAATGGTCATTCTGTACGGTTTCAATTTTAAAAATTTAGCAGCTGTATGAGCAGAGATTTCTGAAACAGCCACTTGCTGTGCAACACGTCTGAGAGACTTCTTTGGAGAACGTTCGAATGATGCACCAATTTCGTCAAAATTTTTTCTCCGTTAGAACATGTCATTTTTACTTTCTTCTACCACTACACAGTAGGTAGAGAAGGTATTGCATTCCACCCAAAAATTTGATACCGAGATTTCACCAAGATTTATCTTGTTGGTAGAGGAATTATTGCATTCCAACCAAAAATTCAATACTGTGATTTTACCGGAAATGTTTTAAGGTCACCTGAATCCTCCCCCCCCCCCCGCCCAAAAATTTTAGAAAAAGGTCCATGTGTTTGTGAACAGCATAACTCAAAAACGAAATATCGGATAAACACCAAACTTGGTATTTAGGTTCAGTACCTTTTGAAGATGTGACACACAGATTTTCAAGAAAATCTCCCACCCCAAACTACCCTTTACATGGAACATTTTTCGAAAATGTTGATTTTCTAAAAAATGACTCAGACGATTTTGACTAAAATACCATATATTAATGGTATTTACATGACATGTATATCTTCATTTTTCTGGGAATAGCCTTTGAAGCCCTCTTCATTTGGAAAGAATTTTGTATAACTAGTAAACGTTAAGCGATAGAAGAAAACATAATACACAGGGAATGTAGATCTCTCTAAAACATACAATTTATTTCAAATAAATTTTTTGTGGCATCAGCCATTATCCGTTATTAGTAGTGCAAATTGTCCATTACGTGATCATTCTTTAAAGTTGCTTTAAGATTCAGTGGTTTTTCGCGATGTCATGGAATCAGTATGGAATTTTAAGGCCAGCATATAGCATCCAGTTCTTAAACATTTGACTGTTGCTGTTCGCTTTGTATTCATAACAAAATTTGTAGCTATTTGTGCAAAAGTTTATTTGGATTAAAGTGAAATAGATGGAAAACTTTAGTAAGAATAGTTTGTATACCCAATAAATAAGCGATAGAGGGTAGAGGAAGTCATGTGAATGCAACACATCATATTTTTGCTTCTTAGGTTTGCGATTCCGTTGCCCTAAATTTATTAACCACACATCTGACGGTGTGTCTATTTGGAACTGGAATACCAGGCAATGTCTCCTGATATTGTTTACACACCTGCTTACAGGATTATTTGTCCAAGCGAATTTTTCAGTAGGCATTTCGGTGGACTAATAACACGAACAGGCAACAATAATAAGAATACTTAAAAGTAATTCACGCACAGCACAAATGTTTGAATAAGCTTTCACTTTTGAGATGCACAATGAATAACTCTAATATTTACAGCATGAACAGAAGGGATTAACTGACAATTGACACTCATAGCCTATAAAGGTAGCCTTGAATGGGACATTCACCACAAGGAGCTGGCGAGACATACAGAGGTCACTGTAGTACAAGCGAATCACGCATACACACAGTCATTGCCAGGCCACAAAACAACCCCTCACCGACAAACTTCAGGGAGTGATTCCTGACTGGAATTGGAGCACAAACATTCATATCACCTTGTGACCCTTAAATGCATAGTATGTACGGTAATTTGCACTGAACATCAAACAAAGAGCCCTGGCACACAGTACATGGCCTGAATTCCAGATGTTCAAAGTGGCCTCCATAGGATGCAATGCAGGCGTTCACACGTCGCATCATGGATTGCCTCACTCGTTCAAATGTTCCAGGCTGGGTCCGGAATTCGTCACAGGCTATGTGGACATGGTGTTGAAGGGTCTGAACATAGGAACAGGCTCACTGTACACATGCTTTTTAGACGTCCCCACAAGTAAAAATCCTGGGGTTTAAGTCCAGTGATTGAGCAGGCCATGCAATAGGGCCTCTGTGTCCTGTCCAACGTCTGGGGAAGATGACGTTGAGTTGTATGCGAATATTATATGGAAGTGGGCTCCACCGTGCTGCAGCCACATTGCCTGTTGTATTGTCAAAGGCACATTCTCCAGCATTGGAGGCAGAGTCTTAGCAGGAAGTCCACACATGTTTCTCCGTTGAGGCGTTGTGGAAGAACAATTAATCCAAGTAGGCGGTGGCCAATAATCCCCCCCCCAAGACATTGATGCTGAACCGCTGATGATGAGACGCTTTATCGATTCTGTGAGGACTTTCTGTAGCCCACAGATGATGATTATGCAGGTTAATGATGATATCTACCAAAGTTCACTTCATTGGTGAAGATGACTGAAGACAAAAATCCCATAATGGTGATGGCCTGTTGCACAAACCAGTGACAGAATCTTTCCTGTGGAGGAAAATCTGCCGGTGATAATCCCTGCACACGTTGGAGGTGATAGGGATAATACCGGTTGTCATATAGGATACAGATAACCATCCTTTGGTTTACACCATGTTGGCAGGCCGCTTGCCTGGAGCTTGTACCAGAGTTGTTCTCAATATCATGGAGAACACGTTCCTCCACATCTGGTGTGTGCACAGTCCGTGGCCACCCTAAACGTTCATCTGTCTCAAAGGACCCATACCTGCACAAATGCTGAAAAATGACTCCAAATGTTGCATGATGTGGCTGGTACTGTCTCTCAGGGTACATGGTTTGGTACATGTGCGCTGGCTCTCAACCATTTCCACCTGCTTGGCCATACACAAACACCATCTCGGCTTGTTCGTGGAAAGAATACAGCACCATTGTGTTTCTACATTGCTTAAATCACACAAAACATGCAAGTTGTGAGAGAATGTCATCAGTGCTATCTACCATCAAACTATGCATTTCCGGACATGGTGACACAAACTTTTGTGCTCCATTTCCAGTAAGGAATCACCCTCTGAAGTTTGTCGGTGGACTTAAAACTCATTTTGTATCTAGAAGCTTGAAGCAAACTTGACGCATTTAAAATTCGGTTGAAATTGGTACAAAATTAAGAGTTGCTAAGATAAAGCACCTTTGAATTAAGGCCGCAACTGAATATTTCTGAACCAAGGGTTTATATTATATATATATATATATATATATATAAATAATTGACTGCACATCGGTGGGAGAAATAATATTTATTTTTATTTAAGTTTTTAAGTAATTAGATTCAAAATACAACCATTATGTAACTTGGGGAGGTGGCCGAAGCACTTTAACAAGTTTGACTCTCATTCAAGGCAATTGCTTCATGGTGCTCATGTTTTATATGCGAGAGAATGGTTTTCAATTCACCACCAGACATTAAACTTTTAATATAGCTTATTAAGCCTTAAATACATTTAACATATTTTTAATTAGCTGCATCTCAACCAAAGGCCATAGCTACACTTTTTATTATAAAATTGCCATGAATTGATACTTTTTAAAATAACTCAGATCCATTCCCAAAGATATCTGAGTAAATTAAAAGAATACAAAACCTACCATTTAAAGTAAATAAAACTTTGGGGACCCTCAAAGATTTACAAAATGCACTTATCACAAATATAACAATAAAACCCCACTCATGTAGGTAGGCTTGCAAACTGCACACTGATGTAGTGAAACAGCATTACATGAGTTACGTTGGTAGTAATGAAATGAGAGAACAAGTGAAGGTGTTATTTAAATATTAATAAATGATAAGCAAATGTTCGTAGAAGTGATTTGTTTGAAATTGATAGAAATTTAAAGAGTAGTTTTGATAGGAAGTCTGCTAAAAATGTACAATTTTTACGGCTGTTTCCCAAAATGTCTACTACATACCAGAATGCAAGATACAAAATGTAATGCAATTATTAATATGTAACTAAGTGAGCATGTATTGTTGCAGGTTGCTGTAGGAGCGTGAGGTGAGCGCGACGATGAGGCGAGATGTCCAGGTATCCCCGTTACCCACCAGCTACAGTAGGACTACAAAGGTGATGGTCTCACAGGTTTTCTTAGGTTGACAGTTCACTTCATGGGTCAGATATGCAGTATTGACCAATCGATTTCACAGCCCATGTCGGTTTGAAATACAATTAATTTTTGTTTAATGGAAATTTGTGAGCCCCTCTTTGAGGTGCTAATTTGAAATAAAATTAATATTTTAGATGGTGATGTGCCGGGATGGTGTAGTTCTTGTTTATGTATGGTTCTGCCATGGCTGCTGTCATTTGGTAGATTATGAGAATTCTTATGCATCTCAGGCAATTAATCTATTTAGAGTTTAGGTTGTACAATTAGTTTTTAATGAAATTAAGATTGTTGTTAATGACGCTGGTTTTTAGTCTCGTTGACCCAGTCTTTTTTCTGAATAAACACTATAAAAACACAGCTTTATAGTGATAAGCTTGTTATAGCAAGAGCAAATTTAAGTCATCTTGAACTTAGAAGCTGCATTGACACTCCACTTAATAATCTCCACTATTATTTATAAATCGTAGAACCTGTATTATTCTTAAACGTGACTAATTATACTTTTACTTCTATGTATCAATTACATATAACAGAAAAGCAATGAGGCTTTATAAGTTTTCTTTTAAATGCTTTACTTGAATAATAAAATGAGTTATAATTACTCTTAAAATGAATGATAAGTTAATGCTTTGATGTTATTTTATGACATCTATTTACATAGCGACAAATAATTTTTTATTACTGTAATTACAATTGAGGAGCATTTTTGCAAAAGTTGATAGATGCAAAAATTTCTGAAAATGAATTATATATTGCATTTATATATATTTTTAGCATCTGAATCAATTTATGAAATCAGATTTAGCAAAAGTCGATTCATGCCGTAATTAGAGACAACCAAACATTACAGGTTTTTCAAAACTCGATAGATGCAGTCTTTTAGTTAAAGCAAAACTCGATACATGCTGGACTCCTTATTTGAAAAATATACAAAGCCAGGTAAAATGTTTTTCACCATAGTATTAGGTTTTAAGTAAGAGCATTCTCCAGTGTCATAATATTCTAACTACTGCGATTCTGTGAGGATGTGCTGCGGTACTGAGGTGGCAAGGAGCGAAATATGAATCCTTGGACATACGTTGGTTGCTTAAATGGTCATATTTAAGTCATTTAATAGTCAGCCAACATAAGCGTGAGCTTGAGCTAATGTTTTTCACTTAACTTGTACTGCGCTGGTGTAACACTCGTATCTGAAACCATGCTGCTGCAAAGCTAGCAGATTCCTCTCATGACTTTTCTCCTGATTGCAGATCTGTATTATAGTTTCTGACATTCACTTGTTTGGAATAATGGATACAGGGGGTGGATTTATTATGGGTCAAGAAACAGTGGCTGGTAGAAAATCAAGAACGAAAGAGAAAAATCCTCATAAAGTCAGAACAAGAACAGCATCATTTTTGCAGCAAAGCAGATGTTTTAATCATATTCTTAATTTTTTCCGACTGAATTGAGTTTTATTTATGGACACACTTGAACTGCTATGGTCCTTAGTGTCCCATTCTATATTGGGTGTGAAAGACCGGGAATTTTGCTCAGAGGCCTCTTTATCAGGCTTGAAGTTCTTTTACGTGCCGTAAATCTACGATACAGGACCACTGGCTTTACTTCCCTTCCGAAGGAAGTCATGCTAAGGATTTTACACCCCAAAAAAATCCATTGCCCTCTGCCGGGTTTGAACCCACAACTTGGGAACTAGAGGCTAGCATGGTAACCACTACACCACGGAGGACTACTTCAATTTTTCTGATATGCGGCAATAGTTTTATGGCTCCAGATTGTGTTTTCAGAAGAATGGAAGACATCTTGACACCCAGTAGTTACTATAAGATATTGAAGAATCATGGCACAGTGAAGATCCTTAGCAAGGACTAGAAAATATTGAACTTAATGGCCAATGCTCAAAAGGTGTTATGATTGACATTGCCTTTCAAGATAGCTCTGCAGCAAGTGATTACTACCAAAAAAAATCAACCATGCATCATAACAGATTTATTGTAGTGCAGAACACACATACAGCATGTCCAGTGGCAGTGTGTGCTCTAAAATCAATAGTTAAAACATGTGACGCTATGTTAAATTCCTGTATTCTTTCAGAAGTTAACACAGTGTCTAAAAAAAAAAAGAATGACATTGAGAAACACATGCAGTATTTCAAAATAACAGATGAAGCAAAGGACTTCTACACAACTGTTCTAGCAGAGGTATTCCATTACACTTTTGTGCTAAAATTGTTTGTTCAGTTTTATTAGTGTTCTAATGAGACTTGTATGAATAAAGACGGCATCTATTGAGTTTTGAAAGAAACCTCAGTTTTTTTGGGAGTAAAATAGACCAATATATAAAAAGTGCACATATTTTTGTTTAACCCACTTTCATTGCCTCTGAACAAAGAATGCTTCAAACCAAAAATCTTTGTTATAAAGTACATGCTTTTGTATTTGAAATAAAAATGTAATTTGTGTAAAATTATGATTTCTGCATCTATCGACTCTTGCAAAAATGCTTCTCAATTATGTTGTTTGCAAACAATCTTGTGTAAGAGTCTGGCTCGTAAGAGAACTTGAATGAGATTGTTTTAGATGTGTTTTTGCTAGTAAAGTTGTATAATAATACAACAAATTTTATAGCATTATAATGTAAGTAAACAAATTAAAAAATCTTGCCTAGATTCAAAACATTGGTGCATCATAGCTGTTCGTATGTTATGTTTTATAATAACATTGAGTTAATGCCTATTAAAGTTGTAATCATTGCATACACTGAAGTTACATTTGTTATGTACCACAAGATTTACAGGTTAGTTTTCTTATTAAATACAAAAATAAATAATTGGTGTTTGACGTTATTGTGTGGCATCTTCGTAAATTATGAATTACTATAAAGTATTGGCTATAAGAGGCAGGTTCTTTAAAAGACACATAATAAGATTTAGAATTTGAGGATCAAAATTAATAATTTGTTTTATGAATAACCAGAAACAATAATTCTTGCCTCAGGTTTGAACCCATCACAGTAGAGTAATACAGAAATCTTGTACAAATGAAATTGTCACAAATGATTCATAATTGTCTCAAATTTGTAAGTTACAGAAATGAAAACTTTCTTAAACAACATAGAAGGCTGTGCTACGCTATGATATTGTATGCAATACACTCAAATAACATTGTATAAAATATCTATGTTATTTTCATTTTATTAATATTGCTTATTAAACGTTTCATTCAGTAAATAGTCTTAACAAATACCAAGAGTTCAATATTAGATAATTGATAGTACTTGGGCAGCCATCAACGATGTCGAACTTACTTATGACAGTATCTATTGTTGCTGTAGTCAGTTGTATAACATGGTGTATGGAAAGATACAATCAGACTGAAAAAATGCAATGCCATAACCGGGATTTGTACCACAGATCTTCCATTTCCGTCCAGTTGCTCTAACCAGCTGAGCTACCATGGCAGCAAGTCAGCATGACATTAAATTAAATTTCCCAGTTGACTCACATTTTTTCTGGTACACCACAAGGAGATCTCAAATTCATTTGAGAAAGAACAATTACAAATGAAGGTGTATGTTTTTGACAGGAATCCATGGGTATCAGATGGACAGCCACCTCTGGACTGTCGAGAGTCGCAGTCCACCAACAGCTCCTCCAGCAGTCGCCCTGCATCTCTCTGGCTGCCACACCCCCACCCAGAACGTCACCCAGCAGAAGGTAAGTATCTCTCTGTGTGAAAAACCTTGAAACAGCCTGGTTTGGCAGCAATAACAAGACCAAGGAACATTTCTAGTGCTTATAAACTATGGTACTCAAGAAGAAATTTCCCTTTACAAATGAAGATGAATAACATACCTTTCATTTTGGCTTAAAAAGAAATCTGATGCGATATATTCACACAAGTTTCTCTACTGATTACAAATTCACAATTAACTTCTTTTTTTTTAAAAAAAAAAAATTATTTTATTATTATATGGGCGCTGTTTTAACTATTATGATTCTTAGCATCCCATTCTATATTAGGCGTGAAAGACCAGAAAGTTTGCTCAGAGGCCTCTTTATCAGGCTTGAGGTTCTTTTATGTGCTGTAAATCTATGACACGGGACCACCGGCTTTACTTCCCTTACAAAGGAAGCCATACTAAGGGTTTTTATGTCCAAAACATCATCACCTTCCACTGAGTTTGAACCTTGGGAAATAAAAGGTAGAGCATGATATCTCTAGACCATGGAGGATGGCACATATAGCTTATATATATATTACAGTGTTCATATAAAGGTGTTCAGGTTATGTTATATTTTTTCTTAAGGGTGATTTCAAATTAAGCAGCAAGTGCTTAGTTGCAATAACTACAACCTGCAGAAACAGTCTACTAATGTTTATTTGTGAAAACAAGCTGTTGCAAAAGAAAGAAAAGGAAAAGAATAGAATTGCAAACTTTCAAGCTTATCCATCAAATGGCGCATCCACATTTGCAAAATGTGTAAATTTGCAACATGGCATATTAAAAAATCTGATATGTTACGTTCGTATGACTTTCTCCACCTTCTGGCACTTATTAGTGGATATGCAAATTATTGTTATGAAAGTTTATTTTCCTATCTTCTTCATTTTCATCCAGATAAAACTTTCTGGAAATAGCTTCATTACACATTTCGTTATGGATACAAAGGGAATAGCAATAGTCAAATGTTTAAGAACTGGACGCTATATGCTGGCCTTAAAATTCCATACTGTTTCCATGCAATCGCGAGAAACAACTGAATGTTGACAGGACTTTAAGAGAGTACCAAGAAATGAACAATTTGAACCTTTAATAATGGATATCTCAGAAATAGCTTATGCCACAAAAAAACTTGTTAGAAATAAATTGTGTGTTTTAAAGAGATCTACATATCTGTTTACCAGTTACACAAGTTTATAAAAAATTCCTTTTGAATGAAGTGGACTTCAGAGGCTATTTTCAGAAAATTCAAAATATGCATTTTATTTGTAATGTAAATATCTTGAATATATGGAGTTTTAATCAAAATTGTTAGCCATGTTTTAGAAAAACAAAATTTTCGAAAAATTTTCCATTAAAGGTTAGTTGAGGGTGGAGATATTGTCTTGAAAATCTTTGGAAGGTACTGAACCTAAATATCAACTTTGGTATTTATCCAACTTTTTGTTTTTGAGTTATGCTGTTCAACACACACATGCACACTTTTCTAAAATTGCTTCTTTTTTGGATTCAGGAAGCCTCAAAACATGTATTTCTGATGAAATCTCTGTACCAAATTTTTGGGTGGAATGCAATACCTTCTGTCCTATGTACTTGGTAGAGAAAGTAAAACTGGCTCACTCAAGAAAAACATTTGTTTGGTAGAAATTGTGTAGTTTAATTAGCTCTACGTATTCCTGCAATAAGTTCAAGATATACATTTTAATGGTCATGCAAATATCTTGCATATGTTATATTAATCAAAATTGTTATAGCCATTTTTGGAAATAAAAAATTATGAAAATGTTTCCGTGTAATGGATAGCTTGGTTTGGAGTGATTTTCTTTAAAATTTTTGTAACCTATCCTTGGGAGATCTGAACTTACATAACCAAGTTTGGTACATATTTATGTGACTGTTTGTTTTTTGTTAAGCTGTTTACACACATGTGCAAACCTTTTTATTTTAATTCATGGGACCTCAAAACGTGTATTTTTGGTTAAATTGATATTGCATTTTTTTGGGAGAATGCAATACTTCCTCTGCCTATGATAAATAGATGCTAGAGAAAGTAAAAATATTTGGAAGCACTGCAGATCAAGTTCATGAAACACTGTCTACTTTGAAATGGATTCTTTCAAGCATTGATACTTTTAGACCCAATGTATTTTCAACCAGAAGTGGTTTTTTTAAACCTCGCAGCTTAACCTCACTGTTATATATTGCTATTTTGTTTTACTTTCTCTACCATGCACATAATAGTAGAAAAGGTATTCCATTCCACCCAAAAATTTGATACCAAAATTTTATCAGAAATACCAAGTTTTAGGCACCCTGATAAAGAAAAGGAATTTTCAGAAGAATATCCGCTTGTGGGTGCGAGTCTGTAAAGAACGTAACTCAAAAACAAAAACTCGGATAAATACCAAATTTTATATTTAAGTTCCGTATTTTCCAAAGATGCCATTCAAAGATTTTCTTGAAAATTTCCCCACCCTAACTACCCTTTGCATGGAACATTTTTCAAAATCTATGACCTCAAAAATGCTTCTAACGATTTTGATTAAAATACTATATATTAAAGATATTTAAATGACAAACAAAATGTTTAAATTGAATTTTCTGGGAGTAGCTTCTGAAGTCCTCTTCAGTCGGAAGGAATTTTGTATAATTGTGTATAATTGGTGTTAAATAGGAGGCAAGAACGTGTCAAATAAAAAAGTATATATCTTTAAAACATACAATTTATTTCAAATAACTTTTTTTGTGGCATTAGCATTTCTGAGATATCCATTATTGATGGTTCGAATTGTTCAATTGTGGTTTAAAGTCCTGTTGATTTTCAGCTGTTTCTCACCATTGCATGGAAGTAGTTTGGAATATTAAGGCCAGCAATAACAATCCTCAACATTTGACTTATCACTATCCCTTTTGTATCTATAATGAAATGTGCAACGTAGCTATTTCTGCAAAGGTTTATCTCCATTAAAATGAAGTAGATAGAAAACAAAAATCTGATGTGTTTACATTTACATGACTTTCTCTACCCTCATCCTCTTGTGGTATAGTGATTACCATGCTAGCATCTAGTTCCCGAGGTTGCAGGTTCAAACCTGGCAGAGGGCGATGGATTTTTTTTCAGGCGTAAAGATCCTTAGCATGGCTTTCTTCGGAAGGAAAGTAAAACCGTAGTCTCATGTTGTAGATTTAAGACACATAAAAGAACTTCAAGCCAGGAAAAGAGGATTCTGAGCAAAATTACCAGTAATTGCTTATTAGTGGCTACACAAATTATTCTGAAAGCTTATTTCCCTATCTACTTCATTTTAATACCTTTCCAGAAATAGCTGCATTATTCATTTCATTATAGATACAAAGGGAGTGGTGATAGTCAAATGATTTAGAACCGGACACTGTAGGCTGGCCTTAAAATTTCATGTTCTTTGCATGCATCATGAGAAACAACTGAATATGGAAAGGACTTGAAAAGAATGACAAAGTATTGAACAATTTGAACCATTAATAACGGATATCTCAGAAATGGCTGATGCCACAAAAAAGTTATTTGTGATAAAATGTGTGTTTTAAAGAGATCTGCATTTTTGGTGTAGTATGTTTTTTTTTTTCTATCACTTAACATTTACCAGTTATACAAGATTATAGAAAATTCCTTCTGAATGAAGTATACTTCACAGGTTATTTCCAGAAAATTCAATGATATACATTTTATTTGTAATGTAAACGTCTTAATATATGATATTTTAATCAAAATCCTTAGTCATTTTTTAGAAAATAAAAAATGTTGAAAAATATTCCATGTAAAGGTTAGTTTGGGGTGGGGCGATTTTCTGGAAAATCTTTATGTTGCATCTTTGGAAAATACTAAACGTAAATATCAAGTTTGGTATTTATCCAACTTTTCGTTTTTTTGCATTATGCAGGTCAGACACACATGCAGACTTTTTTTCTAAAAGTTTTTTTTTTTATTGATTTATTCAGGGAGAGTCAAAACATGTACTTTTGGTAAAATCTCAGTATCAAATATTTGGGTGAAACACAATACCTTCTCTACCTACTATGTATTTGGTTAAAAAAGTAATAAACTTTTGTAAGAATAGTTTATATACCCATTCATAAACAGAAGGTAAAGAAAGTAATGTGAATGTAACACATAGAATTTCTCAAGTTCGAAGTCAAAGGGCCAAAGATCACTAGCCAGGGTTTCAGTGGATTCACTGAATCTTCAGTACAGTCTGCATGCTGCAGTCTGGCACTGCAAGAAACTTACATAGCAATGGGCACATAACAGTTCTGACTGGCAACTGATACAAAACCAATACATGTGCATTAACTGTGTATGTAACTGATCAACAAGTGTGTCTTGCAATGATCCTATTGCATACTTTGAAATCATTTCTAAGCAATAATTTGCGATTAATGAGATGGATAAAAGAATTGCTGTGTTGATAATGGGTAGAGAAAAATGTGAGACTTTTACACATCAGAATTTTTAAATGAAATAAAATCTCCCAAAAACATAAAGGTAGGTTTCAACACTAGAAGCGCTGCTGGGGTTATTTGGACCATCTAAACTTTGACTACTTACTTCTCCCTTTTCAGAGAAAGTTAGGGACAGGATACTTAACTACTCTCCTCAGAAAGTGATGTTAATGTGCTTACTTCAAATTTGCAGGGGAAAAAAGTCACGTCCAATGTTTAAAGCTTTTTCACTTCCACATAGAATTGTCACACGGGTCATTTTGACCCATTTAATTAGCAGTCCTAGATTTCCACTGAGAATGCTGTTGTAACATATTACATTGATGATCTGTTTGGTGAAGCATATTGTTGCATTGCACATGTTTCTGCAGCTGTTTCGTTATTGCATTTTGCCTCATTGTTTGAAATACATTGCACATAACAGAAATGTAACTCAGATGACTTGTGTAAGATGGCTTCAAGGAAAAGGATACAGACATCGAATTACTGATGAGACTAGGTACTTCTGCAAGAAATAATGAAATTAAGCAAGTGTAATGGTAATAAAACCAATGTTAAATGTTATCAATGTGCAGAATGTTTTGTCGAAAATGCACTGGCGAAGTACTGAAATGTTACTTTTGCATGGAATGTTTAAATTCCTCAGAATAGTAAGAAATATTAGCTGTAATATGAGAAAGGTATTAGTTTTTACTAGTGATGGAATCATACCACTATTTCTCGATGATTTTTTAGCACAGCATACTCATTACTTTATGAAAAACTGTAAAGGCAATAGATTGTTTACCGAAATATGTTTGTATTGGTATTTTCATGTATAAATGCATGTAACCAATGTATTGTATGCTAATTCTGAAATTGTTCCTGTTTGATATTCTCCAATAGGCAACAATTACTTTTCTTACCTTGATAATGCCACAGGTTATATATCCCCTATTGTCAGTAGTAATAATAATAATAATAATAATAATAATAATAATAATAATAATAATAATAATAATAATAATAATAATAATAATAATAAATAATTAATTAATAAATAAATAATTTCCTTTTTTATGTAACTATATTTTGTGCTGAAAACTTTCTTTTGAAGGATTTTCTATCCATAGAAAAACAAATATTCTTCTTTATTCTGCAATCTTGAAAATATAAACTAATTATAAGTTTTACATGGAACTCAACTAAAAATAATGTGTGTGTTATACCATTCTACCGCTATTCACAACTACCATGTAACACATGCATAGGGTAGTTAAATTATATTCAAATCCACTCGTGGCCTCTCTCTACTGCGCGAGACAGCTGGCAGTCGCCGGGGAAATTACGCTGGCAGAGGCGGACTAAAATCCTTACCTTATAATAGATGCTAGAAATGTTGACCTTCTGGCAGCATATCTCGTGTAAATATTCTCACTTGCTCTCTGAAGCTCAGCAGCAGGAATTCTTGTGATGAAACGCCTCATTATGATCAAAAAATTGGAGTGTGGTGTGTGATAAGTGCTAGAAGAATAATAGGGCCCATATTCTTTGATGAAACAATAAATGCAGAGCGATATCAGAGGTTAATTCTAAGGCCATTTTGCAGTTGCTTGACAGATGAAGAGAAATCATATGGTTGGTTCCAGCAAGATTCTGCAACAGCACATACAGCTGCCGAATCATTACATGCAATAAAACAGGTGTTAAATGACAGAATAATTAGTGTTGAGTTGTGACCCCCTCGTTCTCCTGACCTAACGAGTTGTGATTTTTATTTATGGGGTTCTTTAAAAGACAAAGTGTATCCTTCCAATGCTTGCACACTACAGCAACTTAGAGAAAACCTTGTGCAAGGAATCACAAGAATTCCTGCTGCTGAGCTTCAGAGAGTGAGCGAGAATATTTACACGAGATATGCTTTCAGGTCAACATTTCCAGCATCTATTATAAGGTAAGGATTTTAGTCTGCCTTTGCCGGTGTAATTTCCCTGGTGACTGCCGGCTGTCTCGCGCAGTAGAGAGAGGCCGCGAGTGAGTTTGAATATAATTTAAGTACCCTATATTTTTTCATCCAGTAATAAGTAATTAGCCACACAACACTCAGAAACTAAGCAAATTTGTGGATTAAGCCTCTCTACTACCCACCCTCATACATTAACATATACATGTTTAACACAAAGGCATATTAGACACAATTAAACATTTGAAGAAAAAAATAAAAAGTATTTTATGAAATGCAAAAGAAGTCAAAGATTTTTTGTTTAAGAATATGAGCATTGCCAAGTTTGACTTGCATAAACAGAAACCAACAAATGGAAGGAAAGAACAAGTATTTCTATGCACTGTGTTATCTCATGTCTTAAGGTGTGATTTGTTTCTGCTGGATTCACAAATTTTGGTCACCGAGTAGGTAAATGTAATGACTGGGAATGGGTCACCAAGCCAGGTTATTGCAGAAACGTGATTTTAGTGCATCAGCTTATTTCACAACTCGGTTATTGCTGCATGTCATATGAGTACCTCTGCTCCTTCCCCCATTGTTTTCATGTTTTCATTTAGACACAAGGGTCAATGGAATGTTACATTGATTCACTGACAGGAAATGCAGTCAAGGTCTATCAAGAACTATTGTACAGCAACTCTTTGGGGATACGTGCAAGGCAATAATGTGAAGTCTAACGCCTTTCATTCCTTGTGTAGTATAAAGTTAAATGTAACAACTTTCAATAATGCAAAACATAAACATTTAAAAGTATTGAAAAACTATCAAAGATTTATCTCAAAGTGTTAGACATACTTCAGTACCACAAATTTTTATGTTAAAATGATACATTACGGTAACAAATCAATGGGATATTGTATAGTTGAAATACATATATCACCAACTTATGTATTCAAACATGTATTACCATGCTCTTTATTTATTTGCATTATTAATATTGTTTTCATTTACTAAATAAAAAATAACACAGCAGCAGCTATAATGCTAGTTATTATGTTTTGTCATAACTAAATTTCATGAAATTGGCTACAATAGTCTTCTTGGGTCAAAATGACCCCAATGGCACTTATACACAAGTATACAGTGTATACAGTTTATATGGCGCTTCAGGTGTTCAAGAACATAATATAAAATAACATTAAAGGTTGAAATATTTCAATTGCTGGTTAAGACAGCATATCATTTATACCAACTGTACAACAGACAACTTGTGTTAAACTTGCAGTACCAGCATCAGCAGCGGTGACCACAGCGATTGTAGGGGGAGGAGCAGCCAACACAAACCTTCTAGTGCCAACTATAGTGAAACAGTCATCTCGACCAGTCACGCCAGCATCTTCTCCTGGTACAGGAGCGAGTGGTGGTGCAGTGGATGGTTGTGGAGGCCATTGTGTAGCATTCGAAAACTTCTGCTACTATTGCCTTCAGGTATTTACACCATTAAGAACTTATAATACAAAATTTAAGTTTTGCTTATAGAATTGCAGGCAAGTCAATGGAAAGATTCATACAGTGAAACCTGTTGAAGATGGAAGTGAAGGATCCTAAATTTTTTTCCATTTTGGCGAGATTTCTGTATTAGATATTTGAATTTTTTTGCTATGCATAGTTTTATGATAATTGCAAACACCATGCCAATAGTTTTAGTATCATGCATTTTACTAAAAAGCACCTTAGTACATATATAGTTTTATATTCACTCCATAATCCAGTACATATTATTTACGTTACATACATTATTTAAGTCTCTCTGTCCTTTCACCAGCACATTCATCACAATGTTGATTAAGAAATTTTACATTATATATTTGAGTCTGTTTGTCCTTGCACTGACGCATGCATCACAACATTAAATTAGGAAACTTAATATCATACACATCCTGAGAAAGCACCACATTTTTACATGACATCCTTTATCACAAAATGCACAGGTTTTCTCACAATATGCTGTTCCAGGCAAATGACAACACTGAAGGAAAAACACACATTTGTAACTGTAACCTCTTTCTTTCATCCTTGACGCAGTCTCCACTCAGGTATGTACATTTACAAAGAAATCTCATTTACCTTAATGACTTAAATTTGCAGTTTCCTTGGAAGCACAGCATATCCCAAAGCAATTGTGTTTTAATACTGCATATTTCTGTTTTAAGCAGTCACAAACTGTTTGTTTCTGCATTGAACAGTTTGTTTTATTCAGGAAAAACTACACAAAGTCTATTATATCCACCGGGACCAAAACTTTTTTTTATTTTAATAGATTCTGACTTTTAAGTGGCTAATTTGAACAGGTTTCATGCACTAAAGTTGCAAAAATGTGTGCATATGCTACTGCAGAGAACCTATTACTTGACTGCTTTGTCCAACTGTATGCATGAAACCACTGCAACAGAGTTGAGATTTTATGTACGTGAGTTTGAAGAAAATTTCTTTACACATTTCAGATTTGGTTGAAATCAGTACAAGACTCTGAATAGTTAAGATAAGAGCCTTCGAATCGAAGTTGCAGCTGACTATTAATTTTGAAAGTTTGCTAGCTGAACAAAATACTGTATTGAACTATACTCCTAATACATTGCAGTTTCAGCTATAGGAAATAAATATGCTGTCTTTTACTTTTATTTAGTTTTCAATACCATTAGAAGCATGATACAACCATAGTGGAATCCATGGCAGTGACGAAACTAAGTTAATGTGTTTATAGACTCATATTCCAAACAATTGCCGAGTGGTGTAATGGTGTGTGCCCTCGCTTGTAATGTGGGATATCAGGGTTTAGTATCGACACCAAATATTAAAATTTTAATCTACATTACTAAGATCCAACAAAAAATTGGAAGTGGTACAAAGTGAAGTGCAAGGGATTTAGTAATACATTATTAAGTCTTAAAAGGTTGAAACATATTTTTAATTATCTGCACTCAACTTAATGCTTTTTATTTAAACTTATTCCATGAATTGAGAAGTGTTTTAAAACGCCAGTCTGTCTTGACATGCATTAAGGTATTTTCCCAAATTAAAACAATACAAAAGATACCATTAAAAGTAAATAAACCCTTGGGGAGTGTTGAAGATTTCCAACATACCCCCATATAGCGTAATGGTAAAAAAATTACTCAGTGAGGTATGTTTGCAAACTACTTGTCGTAGGTAATAAAATGAATATTGATTATGTTAGTATTGTTTACACACTAAGTATGGATGTAATTTGTTTGAATTTGATAGAAATTTAAGAGTATTTTAAAAGTGTCTTGCTAAAAATGTACGGTTTTTCAAATTGTTTTTTAAATATCTACTAAATAATAGTATGCAAGACAGAAAGTGTTACCACTGCGTGTGAAATGCTAACACTATATGAGGAGCATTGGAACAAAATGCATTAATTCCACCTGTGGACGAAAGGCTTTTTGATATGGATTTCCCCTATTTCGATAGCATTGAATCGATCTGTGCAATCTGTTTCTTTCAAATAGCACTCCTTCCTATTTAAAATGGCTTCAAAATACAGCATTTGGTTTAGAAAATGCGTAGTTCGAGATGAATGGAACAAAATGCACTGTTTTACAGAAGCAGAGAATTGCTTACGTGACACTATGTGCATACACCCTTTGACTTCTTTATTTGCACTTGTTGCTGCCAAACAATATCAGACATCGCTTGCTGGGTCTTCGCAATATTACATCATGCTAACTGAATAAAGAATGAAAACGAACCTCCTTACCTAAAGTTCTGAGATAGGGAACTGTGTCAAGGAAGCACCAATATGTAGTAGATTTGCTAATGTATTACAGCATGGAAAAGGAAATAATTGTTGCAGGCAATGGTAATTGTACCAGAAAGAGAATGAAAATGAGGGAAACAATAAGCAAAGATATATATTAACGATAGATGAAATTATACTACACAAGAAATGTAGATCTTTTAAAATGCACAATTTATATTACATAAGTTTTTTGTGGTCTCAGCCATTTCCAAAATATTCATTATTAATGGTTTGAATTGTTCAATACTTCCTTTCCTTGCCATTCCTTTAAAATCCTGTCAACAGTCAGTTGTTTCTTGCAATTCCATTGTAACAGTATAGAATTTTAAGGCAAGCATATACGTCCAGTTCGTAAACATTTGACTATTGCTGTTCCCTTTGTATCTATAATGAAATGTGTAATAAAGCTAGTTCAGCAAAAGTTTATTTGGATTAAAGTATACCCACTAATAGACAATAGAGGGCAGAGAAAGTCATGTGAATGTATCATGTCAGATTTTCAAAATTTAAAGTGCCTTAGGTTTTTGTGTCTTCTTTGCCTGCCTAATTTTATTGTTTGTAAATGCCTAAACATTCAGGTTTTACTAATGAGAAAGCTGAAAACTTGGTCTTGAAAAGTGGAATGGGCGAGAGTAGCTGAAATACATTGTTGTATTTCTTGTGCTGCAGGTGATATTCATTGCTGGCATCCTGACAGGTATATCACTCACAATTGCTGGTAGTGTACTACGTAGTCAACAGCGGGGTGGAGATCTCCTAGTGCTGGTGTATATTGGATGCATGATTGCAATGGTGTGCACGCTGCTGTTATCAGTGCAGTGCTGTGTGCGTCGTAATGTGAAGCGCAGGAAACGGGCCCTGCGAGCACAGAGACACAGACGCAGTAATGCTGGACCTCAGCATGAGGCAATGATTCCCATGCAAGATCTGCAGCCTGCGCCACAACCACCTCAGCAATACCAGCCATTGCTGGTACATCTCGTGCAACAGCAGCAGCAACAACAACAACAGCACCAGCAGCAGTGTACCATGGAGGGACACCACCGACATGCACCAATATATCGCCATCACCACTCCACATACAGGTAGTATATCAAACCATATAGGATGAAAACAAATTTTAACTGAACCCATGCTATAAACATAATAAACTCTCTGATCATTTTGGCCATTGGTTTTTAATTTACCTGAGATGGCAGTGATGGGGAGAATTGCCTTCTGTATGGCACGTGTGTTAATCTGTACATTCAAGATTGTAATAATAGATAGACAGTAATAAGAATATAAGAAACAATGCCCTTTTTTCCCTCTTTTTTGCAATTTTTTCATAACTTCCTGTTTTTATGTAAATTTCATACGAAAAATTTCATGTAAATAATTTGGTTTTGTAAAATTCAATCCATCACTGAGATGTGCTATAATTGGAAAGCTAAGCTAGCAGATAAGATTCCTTGACACAGCATTTTGAAAATTTGCTTGTAGTAGAATGGCAATGCTGGTGTACAATAACCCGAAGATGGAAGCAAGAACGGGAAGCAAATCAACATAAAAGATTTTGGTTCAAATTACCCCAGGAATGAGAAGAGAAAGCGTTTGAGACCATATTGATTGCAAAGCAGAAAGTTGATTTTGTGCATTGGAATATCATTTGTTTGTAACTGACCAATTGATATTTTTTCACCTGCTGTCAATTCAGCCAATGTAATGCAGGTTAGCCAACGTCATAATTCGATAGTGTAAATAAATTGTAAATGCAGATTCATTACTATTTCAGATTCTTCTAGTTGTACATAAACTGTTTATTAATGGTGTACATTAAAGTTATTTGTTTTTCTTTATTCTGTATTAATTTCTACTGGCTTTTTCTGTTCTTTGTAATTTATACTATTGTTATTTTTTAACGCAATGGCCAGTTTTGAGTTGCATATATACAAACTACAAGTGATGCTTTCACTAAAAGAATCAACATTCAGTGAATGTGAAGGAGTCAATGTTTACTGCAACTTCTTTTGGTTTTGTTTTCCCCAGTTAATGACGAGAGTTCTCTAGCAGCTGTTTCATGTCACGGCTGTCTTAAATAATTTCTGCAGTAAAGAGTCTAAAGCTGGGTGCGCACTACTCAATATTTGACATGTTCATGTTGAATTTAACCTGTTAGTATTAAAATGTTGAGTCAGTTAGGAAAGCAGTTAAACTCAATTGACTTAACATGTTGAGTGAATGTGTTGCATTGTGAATATTGAGTCTGAAATGTTTTCTTGGCCTGCTGGTAAACTTATCCTGAATTATACTTTGTTGGCCTCCGATGTAATATGGGAACGTCCATGTGTTCAGCTGTTTCTTCTTCACTCGCTTACTAGTTGCCATTTTGGTGAATTTCCATCTGTGCTGTGGCTTGTGTGGTTAAGTTAATTTAAGTTTTTGCGACTATGGAAACGCAGACATATTGCAAGCCATTTTCACAGGTTTAAATTTCTATAAAAATTATAAATAAATTCCTTGTAGTTTTTTATATATATTTGCATAAAACAAAGATGGGATGCTGTATAGTTAATTTTTAATAAAATAACTTAGAAGGCGGTGCGTAGCAGATTCCAGCGCAGCAGCAGTCTGTCATTGGATGCCTTGTCTTTGTTCACAGCCCTTTAGTTGCACTAGTTGGTTCACATGTATTTGTTAAATTTGGCATTCACTTGAGAAACATTCTAACTTTCAATCTTATCCTATGGGAAGCAACTTAACTACAACTTAAATGTGCACTTTTTTCCCTTCAGGCCCAAATGAATACCATCTGGTTATTATTGCATTATTGGTTGGTGAATAAATGAATTTAGCTCTAAGGTACCAGGGATCGCTTTCGCATTGCTGTACCGTGCCTCAAAGTGATCACTATGTTCAAAAGCATTCCTGAATTATTCATAGCATTGGTACTTTGTTTCGCACAATCACTGTTAGCAGGCGATGGTACTTCAAGAATTTTTTTTCGACATGCATCATATAGTTTTAGGTCTGGTGACAAAGTTAAGTTCTCTGTTTTTGAGTTTATAAGCATATTGCGGGTAGCTAAGCTTAATGAGTTCTGCCTTGTGTTATGTTTGGAAACATTAAATGGATTTAAGCAATACTCGTAGCTCCATTTCTTCAGTTTGCGAGGGGTTTAATGTTTACGTAATATGTTTTTACGTAAATTATTAGAACTTGAAGATCTTATATTGTGCTGCTTTTGTTTGTATGGGAGCCAATTTGTAGTAGTATTTATGTTGTATTATTTATTTAACATTATTGTAGCCCCACGTTGTGGTAGCCAATTTGTAACGGTATTACTTATAATGTTTCTATTGTTATTTATTGAGCCCCACGTTGGTCGCCAATTTGTGATAATATTTCTTATAATGTTGATGCTTGTGATGTTTGTGTATGTGTGTTTATTTCATGTGAAGCCATCTTGTGACGTCATTCATTTGTTCGGTTTGTAGCTCCATCTGGTGTTAGCAATTTGCAGCAGTGTTAGTGTTCGAAAGAATGCGACTGTTATTTGATTTAATTTTTGTTTACTGTCCTCCGGCTAGCTATTATTTCTCGGTCGAACATATCTCTTGATCAGGGTTGTGTAAACGGAAAGGAATCTTTTATCCAAAAAGAACACTGATGAAGAAATTTGTTTTATAATTTTATTGTCGAACACGTTAACTATCACATTTATACATTGATCTTAACACTCGCCAAACTGAAACTGTTATAATAACTTCTTACTGATCACTCTTAATTTACGTACTTCAACTTTTTGTATAATTAACCTTACAACACTTTAGATTATTCATAATTCTGCTGCGCGTAACTTGTGAATCGATACCCGACGTTTGCCGTACAAATACTTTCGACGAACTGACTGACTGAAGACGACGTGTAGTGTACACAGATTTTTGATGAACTGAACGACTGAAGGTGACGTGTAATGTATTGAGATTTTCGATGAACTGCCCGCGATCTACCTCTGACTTGGCTTTTTATACACCCACTCCCCGATATGCCTAAAGATTATAACTGAGTTACTATTGGCTAATAAAACGCGCCAACATTAGCGTCTATTTTAATATCCAATGAAAATTATGAATACATATGCTTTAGGGAAACATTCCAGAAGTTTCTACCGAAAAACGCGCCAACATTACGTAACTTCCTCGTTTCCAATAATGATAAACAGCTCACCCCCCTCTTTGCATTATTGCGCGCTATTATTGACAGTTTCAGTAAGGCATTAAAAACTTACTTCTCAACAATAATTACAATAAACAAATATCTCAAATCAATGTCACATAATAATGCATATTCATATTACAATCATTATTTACATTTAAGTAATTTGTGATACAAATTACTGCATCAAGTTCACTCTTTATGCGCTTTCAGAAATCACAGAGCTAAAAAAGAACTTCTAATGCAAAAAGCTGAACACAAAGTAACATTTAAAATAAGAGAGACTTCATAAAATATCAGATTCCAGTTGCTAACTTACACCAAACACTGGAAGTGATAGCCTATCACGTTTGTATCGCGTAACGCATCTGCTGTGGCATGCTGCTGCAGTGTAAAGCTCTCAGTCAGCACTCTGTTCTAAAACCTTACACGCAAAGTGTACTTCTAAGAAAGATCCCATCCTGATATTAACAGCTTTAAAACAAAATATATCTCAGATTCCTTCTGTATTTTTTCCAGATCTTAATATTATGGGGTTAAATATGATATTGCTGTTTAAAATATTCAAACTTAAAAAAGTTTTTGTTTTAATCTGAATAAATAGTATTTTGAATAAGGAAAGTACAATGTTTTTACCTACAAAACGATGTATTATTCTTATCTCCAACCATTTTCTATTCCGAGAATAAATTGCTTTTATGTAATGTTGTGCGCATATAAGAAAAATGTTAAGTACACTATAAATCCTAAAATAATTTGGTTTTCCCCAAAATATAAAATACGTGTCCATTTATTTTATGTGTGGAACATGTAAACTAAAATTCAGAGAAAGTGATCTTTTATGTGTGTTCGGTTTGATGTGTCCCCCTCATATGTCCATTTCCCAAGTGTTCTTCATTGAGGTATAAAATATTAGAAACTGTTTTTCAGTTATCACACTGAAGAGTTTTTGAGTTTCTATATCCTCTAATCTCCTTCTTTCCAAAAACCATTATGATTCTCTTTTTCTCCAAATATCTACAAACCCATTATTTTCCAAGTTATTTCAAAAGCTTGTCAGTGCATCCAAAATTCCTTATGCACTTCTTTTGATTTTCTAAGTTTTGTCTTAATACATGCTTTATCTAGTTAGTGAGAAAAATGTAGGGCAAACATTCAAGTTTTATGCATATCAGCCCATGACCCACACAACTAAAACTGATCTTATCTCCTTACTGTTCTCAAAATGTTCATTCCACATATTCATCGTAATTACGATTATGAACTGTGGGTGTTGAATTGCTGTATGGATGATGACAATTTGTAATTTTTTCAGGTCGGGTGCAGACCAGCTAGATATATCTCAAAGTGGCACCCCCTGGTGGCGACGTCACCACACGGTGGAAACTAGACACTGAAATGTGTTCCTCTCTAAGCACAAACTTTTGATATTGCCTTTTTTTTAATAACAAATGTTTCATAGTTTTATAATATTTTTAACTGTGGAGAGTGCGAGCAAAGTGTCTCCGGATATTGAAGTGGAATTTTCACAATCTTGAAGTGTACAGGGATATTAATTCAGAGATTTTTGTGCTCATATGATAACAGTACTGGCGTAGGGGAGAAGGCCTCACAAAATCTGGCAAATGTGCGATCTCTCTGCAGAACAGTGGCATTGGTAATATATCAGAGTTCAACAAGGTGCATAAAAAGATAAATGCACAACACTGCAAATGCTGGAATAACATTGTATTTATTTGTATTTTTGATTGCAGGAATGCTATCTCTTAAGTTATACAATTACCAACCTCTACCTCAGCAAATTGATGTTAAAGAATATATTGCCAAAAATCCTTGAGTTTAAAGATTATGCATTTTGCATCACCGGAATAGTATGTTGATAATTTAATTTTTGAAGTTGGAGACAGTGAAATAGTAGAATCGAATAATAAACTAACATTGTTCAGTGACACTACTTCACTGGTAAAACAACAGTACGTGTTTCAAGAATCTATTGTCCTCATCAGCTTTAGACAGACTGCTGCGAACACTGACTTGGGTATTTTGGAAGACACCATTGGTGTGACAAATTTGCCGAGTTTGCTTAACATAGGTATCTCCAAATGCATGGTTTTTTTCGTGTTTTTGTTTTTATTCTAAAATTCTTTTTCCAGTTGGAAAGTTTTGCTTCATTTTGTAGGGATTTAACAGCTTTGCCGGCTTTTTGGTCTCGTGATTGTATGTCCAAAAATGCGTATTACTCGGTATTTTCAGAATAGCGCTGAATTGGTGGCGCTGTTATATTGTTTGTATTCATGTAGTCTTTACTCACTATATACAACAGGGATAGTTGATGGTTGTCTGCAAGTAAACAATGCTAGAGATATATGTTCCAAATAGTAGTTAAGGCTAATTTTTCCAATTGCTTAAACTTTTATGTTTTTAAAGTGTTCTTTAGCTCTAATATACAATTTCCTTTTGGTTTTTGCAATATAAACTCTGTCAAAATTTAGATAGTCTAGTTAATAAATTCCAGAAATTTTACCAAGCGTAATTTTGTCTTTTGGAGAAGCTTTCAGTAATTTTGTTATTTTCTACTTGATGTGTAGAGCCAAAGTAATGTTGCAGTCCTTAAGAAACCTATTGTGTCCATGGGTGATAAGTGAACTATTCTGAAGCTCTTGTAGTTTGGAGGTTTGTCTTATAGCTTTTTGTCATCTCTATATTGGAGCCATTGTGTAGCATTATGTGCTTGATTTAGTTCTTTTTTGTACTTTGTTTTGCTTAATGGTGCCCTTAGAATTCTATGTATTAGGCCAGGACCATGAAACTCGGTTAAGTCTAAGAGCGCAGATGTTCTGGCCATACACACTCACTCACCTGCTCGTGTATCACCTGCCTTCCACTATGTAAACAATCAGTGATGGATGCACACCACTACTTTTGTACACAAGAGTTGATACTAAGTGTAAAGAAAACAGTTGTTGTTCACCAATGGCACTGGGGATTAATTGATCTGCATCATTTTCCCTCTGGCTTCCCAATATAACGTCTCACTTTTAAGACCTTTGCATTTGGCGAGATGTTGTTTGTTCAGGATGACATCTTCATAGAGAGTGCACTTGGGTGTAGGTAGGCATCGTATCTTGTAGAGGTGTTCTGCAAGGCAATCATGGCCAGTTGCCATCCTAAATAAGGCCACTGCAGTTTTCCTTGGCATTTTTTGTATATCAACTCTATCTTTAATATTCTTATAATCTTTATCTTTTAATTTATCTTCTTCATCAAGTCTCTGCATGTAAAGAAAACTGCATATTATAGTCTTGAGAAGACAATTAAGCAATATTTTTATTGAAACTTAAATCTTGAGTATGCATTATAATACTGTAATGATTTTATTAAAAAGTTCTAGTGGAATGTGGCAATGTTTTTGTTTTTTAATGTGTTTGCAGTGGTGATTAAGGCAATCGCAGAGCAATAACTTAAATACAGAATCTCATTTTGATCGAAAGATTGCTCCTGAAACTTGACATCTCTTATTATTTACAATTTAATCCAGATCAGGCTCAGTCTTAAAACCAGATAAACGTAACATTGAAATCAAATGTTCACCACTAATGCTGCTATGAAACCAAGGAATTTATTAATTTGGGATTCAGCTCTTTAGCAGCCATTACTAAACAGTCTTTTACAAATTCACAGTGTGAAAAAGTAGATAGCTAAGCGATGCGATAAGAGATTCTGTAATTAGCATGAACAAAAAGATGGTTAGTGAATATCAATGTTATAGGTTGCGCCAGGATTTTGGCATGTGAAAATTTTAATGGAAAGCTACGATGCGAATCGTTTACCGTATAGATGTGTGCCACATACGGGGTTGGCATGTGAAAATTTTAATGGAAAGCTACGATGTGAATTGTTTACCGTATAGATGTGTGGCACATACGGGGTTGGCATGTGAAAATTTTAATGGAAAGCTACGATGCGAATCGTTTACCGTATAGATGTGTGGCACATACGGGGCTGCAGCTCGAAGAATGGTGCAAGTTGAAGTGAAATATTTTTAAGTAGTTGGAAGATGCTTCATGTTTATCTGCACCACGTATGGAAGCCAATTTGTCGCGGTCACTTCGTGTTATCTTTTGCTGGGCGCCTGTTATTGTATTACTACTTTGAATGTTGGGTTCATTGTCCTCCGGCTAGCTATTATTATTCAGTCGAGCACATCTCTTGAACAAGGTGTGTAAACGGAAAGGATTTGTTACTCAAAGATAACACTGATAAAAGAATTTGTTTTTACACTTTTATTACCGTCACAATTAATTAAGTTCACATATTGACTCGTTATACATGCCAGACTGAAACTGTTATGTTTTCTAATGTTATTATAATCACTTATTTGCCGCACTTTATTAATTCGCGTATTTCACATTTATAACTAACTTTACAACGCGAGAGATTTTGTAGAATTGCGTAACGTGTATTTTATGTATGCTTCCGTTGAACTACGCGACGTATTACATGCGAATGCTTCTGTTGGACTGACGAAATCTGCCTCTGACTTTAGCTTTTTATACTCCCACACCCCGATATGCCTAAAGATTATAACCGAGCTGCTATTGGTTAATAAAACGCGCCAACATTAGCGTCTATTTTTTATATCCAATCAAAAATTACGAAAACATATGCTCTAGGGAAGAAATTCCCTCCATTTCTAAGAAAGGCGCGCCAATCCGACGTCATTTGCTTGCCTCTTCTAATTAATAAACAACTCACCCCCTCGCTACATTGTTGCTCGCTCCTATTGTCAGTTTCAGTGAGGCCGTGTAAACTTATTTCCTAACAATGCTTATAATTAACAAACATCTCAAATCAATGTCATACAATAATGCTTATTTACACTACAATCACTCTGGCATTTACATTATTGTGATACAAATTACTGCCACAAAGTTGAGACGGGAGTTTTATACGGTGGAAGGAACTGGACATAAGGAACCAGGTGCTACTTGCAAGGGAGGTATTGAAACATCAGAGGGCTGGCTGACTGGGCTAGCCCTAAAGGTCATATGCCAATATCCCTGGCGAGACCTATAACACTTGCAACATTTTTCACTACTTTACTTTAGAGATGCTCCAAGGCTTCTTCTCTAGCCATCCTCAATAGTTTTTCTTTACTATATTCTTCATGTGCATTGTGGTAAAATGTTGTTTTCTAATGTGATGTGCATCTAATTATTGTTTCACTTGCCAGAATAGGTGTATTTCCATCTTCTGAAACACAGAAAACTTTTTTCCTACTCCGATTTATACACTAGTGCAGTACATGAATTCATTTTGAGAAGGTACATCACTGACAGGTATATACAGGTAAGCGAGTGGTGTGATCGCATCTGTCATACCTGTAACGCCGAGCAATGAGAGCGAGGCACTGAGCATGGCGCACCAGTTTCACTATAGAACACTGTCTGCTTATGGTGTACTTGGTTGAAGCTGTTTTTCTTAATGTAATTATCTATCTCCATAGGTTTTCTGTATATGTCAAAATTGAAATATTAAATTCAAAAATGGGAAGCATGCTTTAGATTCTTTTTCTATGGTGAATTTTATTGTGTTTTCATGTAACTTTAGGGTGATGGGTCCTTGAAACATCTACTGTTGTTTTAACAAGTAAGTGAAGTAGTATTACTAAACGATATAGGCTTATTATTTGAGTATATTGATAGTTGCAAAGCAAATTACAGTTAGCAAACGCTGTGGATATATGTTATATAGGAGTAAATAAATACAGCCATAACAGCATCTTCAAGGCTTGAAAGTCTCCTTACAGACATACAATTTTTAACAGAAGGGAACATGAATAATCGCATGGTGCCAGGTTCAGTGACTAAAAGCTGCTGCATAGTAAGTGTCAATCCAACCTCAATTCTATGCTTTAAATTTATCGATTTCTTAAGTTATTGCATTTTAAATCAGGAATGGGAACCAGAACGTGAAGAGAAAGCAAAAACACTTGAGCATCGAGGGCTCACAAAAATAGGATGGAAACATGTTGATATGTACATTCAGATATATAATTATATCTATGTATGTACGTGTCTTTATTCACCAAGAGAACATTTTTTCGATCTAATGGCTTTGTCAGATCAAAAGTTTGACAAATAACGTAACAAGAAGATCTGTGACTGCCAATGAGTCTACCTGGAAACATCATAGTCTCTTTTGATATTTATTAGTATTATTTTAGGAATGAAATAAGACTTTAAATAATATTCCCCTAATATTCACTCATAAAATGTTAATAGTTGCATATTTGTGAATACTTTACCTATTCAGTCGTCTTGAGGCTCAGTAAATGAATGTCGATCACTGTCGATAATGCCAAGCAAGTTAAAGGTTCAACAGCTGTAATTGTGCATACTGCATTTTCTCATATTAGATAAAACAGAAATACATTTACATAATCAGAAATCAAGTTTTATTTTTAAAACATCTACACTGAGAAAACTAAAGAATGACTGTGTGGCTGTGATTGCTTGAAATTCAACATTTCATTACATTATATTGCTTGAAATTGAAATGAGGTCATATGAATCAAATAGTTACTAATATAACAAAATATAATAGTAAAAATGCTAAATAGTATTACAACTAACTTTTATACAGTTTATCAGAAAAAATATTTTAGGCACAGCAATACATAGTGTGATCTTTCAGTAGTGGAATTCCGCAGTAATGGAATAAGCGAGATATGGGAATGTGGCAGTAACGCTGACTCCATTTATTTGTTACACTATAATGGTGGGTTGGTTGGAATGAATTTGGAGAAAGCAGTAGAAAGAGAAAACAAAAAAATCAATAATTAACTTATTAATTAGTTTTGATGATTAAGAAGCTAGTAACAGTGATGTGTCCTAATTTAAAATAGAGAGTTGAAGGTTGTTACACTACATCACTACATTCTTGTGATGTGGTGTAACAACCTTCAACTCTCTTTATTTTAAATGAATTAACTTGCCATTCACAAAAGTTAAATATGTCCCTCATTCTGCTGAAGGCGCAGATTCACACATTAGTAATATTTTTAAAGTACTTTTAATTAAATGAGCTATTAAAAACAAGCACTACAAAGAGTGAAGTTTTCTTCATGTTTTATTAGGAATGAGCCACACTATCTTTACACAAACCTTCACTTACTAAGTTTTTAAAACTGAAACGTTTTCGAGGGCATTCGTCCTCATCAGCAGTACTGACAACTCACCTGCAGTTAGTTGTCTGCTGCTGATATCAAATGCCCTTGAACATGTTCCAGTTTTAAAAATTTAGTAAGTGAAGGTTTGTGTAAAGATCGTGGACTTACTCCAAATTCAACTTTGATTAAAGTTTCTTTTGTTATAGGGTTAGTATAATTGAGGAGTGCTTTTTCAAAACTTGATAAATGCAATTTTTTTGAAATTGAGTTATATATCATAACGATATAATGTTGACCTTCTACATCATCCTTGAATTGGATTTAGCAAAAGTCAATAAATATCATGTATACAAGCAGACCCGTCACGGGGTTTTAGCAAAAGCCGATATATGCACTCTGAGAGTTAAAGCAAAAGTCGGCAAATGTAATAAATTTTTCTTTGCTTTCATTTCAACTGAGCAGTTGGCAATAATAGAGTTGTGCTATTGCAGGTGGTGGTGTTCATTATTTTTAAATAAATTGTTCTTTATTGGCTGCTTACAATCCCCCAACCAAACTTGATTGTCGTCAGTGTATTTCCGGGTTACTTTTGGAGAAGTTATCAACTGTACAGTTATGTTTGAGTGAAGAACAGTATTTCAAGTTAAATAAGAATGGGATGGCGATTCTAGTGACTGAATGTAGCGTACAGGTAAAAGAATCTTCAGGTGGCAGAAGATCTAGAGACAAGAAGGGAAGGGGGTCACCCTTTTTGGAAAGCAAAGCAACAGACGTATAAACAACTCTACTATTAAATGCAATCATAAACTTGCAGTTTCACCTTCAAATGCAAAGCTGCTTAACTATGCTAGGAAGATATCACCAGTTTTATCATCATGTGACATCTTTAAACAAGACTGACCAAGATCAATTTATCTTAAAGTTTGACTATTACTTCACCTAAGTGTAGAGTGGTGAATAACGAGAATGCAAAAAACGAAGAAAACAGTGGAAGAAAAGCGGCAAGGTAGTGCCTGTCTGTGCCGCTACTTTTCAAGGAATTTCTGGTATGACAAAAGATAGATTATCCTATCTAGCAAGCAGGTTTCACGAAGAAAGGAAGTCGCCAAAGGAAAAAAGAGGTGGAGACAGGACAGGCAAAGATCATAAGGACTTAATTATTGCCATTAAGAATGACAAAGAAATACAAATGTAGCGAGAGTCATCATGGTAGGGGCAAGTCTGAGGGATTGTTTACCTTTAAAACTCTCAGTCAATAAGATGTGAAAAAGATTCTGCGAATAAAGGAGAAATTTTGGGCTCAAACAATGCTCTATTAAAGTACAAGAACGTATTTTACAAATATTTCATCTTATTTCTGACACTGATACATTCTGCATGTAAGGTTGGCGTCATGAAAATAAAATCAGAGAAGTGTTTGCAGAAGAAAAATGAATTAAGAGCTAGTCACAGATTGCACAAACTTTGTGTAAAGCAGTTTTATAGAATAATGAAAGAAGAAAATCCAGGTGTATTAAGATTTCCTTCGATATGCAGCAAAATCAGCCACTTCCAAAACTGTCAGTGAGCTAAATTTTCTATGCTAGGCAAGTATGGTTATACAATCTATGCATCATGATCCATGCTAATGAACAAAACAAGGAAAATATTGCTTTCTATACGTGGCTGGAAACAGTCTTCAAGAGGATGCAACCAGGTTGCATCGGCTTTGCTGGACTTTCTTTTTGACTTAGAGAAGAAACCGCCAAGTTATGGTCCCACCACTATACATCTATTCTCTGACTCCTGCAACAGTCAAAATAAAAATAGTTGCACGATGGTAACACTTATAGGATTCTTGGAAAAGAGTTCAGATTCAAGAATATTCTTCATTTCTTTCCAATCTGGGGACATGGCTATATGGCTCCAGACCAAGTTTTTGCTAGAATTGAGAAATCCTACAGAAAAAGGTGAGCACCTTGTCTCCTAAAGAATATTATGACCTCTTAAAAGAGCACAATACCCTGAAAGTACTCAACAAAGACTAGGGAATTAAAAACCTAAAGGATAGTGCAAAAGAAGTACTAAATCCCAAGTTACCATTCAAAATGAATAGTCAGCATGTCAATGTTAATGTATCAGTGAAAGGCACATACTTCGGAAATTCTGTTGAAGTTCAAGTTGTTAGAAAAAAACCATGCCTTTCAGCACTACTGTCATTCATTGTTCTACCAAAGCAAAAACATGGTTAGCAAAGAAAAGGACATTTCTGCACTATTAAAGTATTTTGAAGTACCAGATGATGCAATTGCATTCTACAAAGATGTCCTAGTGGAAAACTGCAAATCTGACCTTGTCTCAGGATCCGGCTAAGAATGCTCAATATTCTATAAATGATACATGACTTTACTAGCTTAGATTATTGTTCTATCTGCACTATTAAGGATAAATCGTAGCATGTTAACATATTATTAATTTTGTGTTATGCTTTTATTATTGTTATATTTATTCTCAATAAAATTAAAAACCAAATGTTAAATGTTTAGTGCATAATATATGATAGTGCGGCCAATAATAAACTGTAAAACTTATGTATGCATAGGAATTATTGTAATAATAAATAAATAAGTAGTTGCATACAAATAAAGAACAAAAACGAAATTAGAACAATTTTTTCTCTTACATAAACATGCATTTATTAACTTTTGAAAAAAACCTGAATAAATCATCTTATAATCTTACATAGTGCAACATTTGTTTCAATTTATCTTACTGGGAGGTTTTATTTAAAACAATAAGATTTAATGCTGGAGAAAATATTAAATTCTTCTTATGTTTCTCTCTAGGTAAAAATAAAAATAAAAATGCATTTCCTGTAAATTTGGTATTCTGCATTTATCAAGTTTTGAAAAAAAAAAAAAAAATGCTCCCCAATTTGTTGTTGCAAATTTCAGTTTGATTGATTTTGGATTATCTGTACACATTGTTGAGTTTGCAGTATTCCAAAAGAAATAATTGGGATCTACCACTTCATTCTGAAATTGAAATTACTGTGTAAATTTTTGTTTCATTTTTCCTGTATATTGACCACCTTCTCTAAATCGCATACTGTTCATTCAAAAAGTTTTCAACTTAAATGAAAATACACTTGCACACTGGCAGAGACAGTCTAACCAGTGGCGGCTCGGAGTATACATTTGGGTGTTCACAAAATGGTAGATTCAGGTAGCCCTGAAAATGAGAAATAGCATGCACTGCATGATGATTATGATTATGAACAAATTAATACAACTGCAGCCGTTCCCAATAACTATAATGCAGAACTTGTTCGACAAAAGAAAGGGTTGTTTTGTGGCTTTTTATTGTTTTGTGCATAATTACCTCGGTTTAGAGTAACAACAAAGTAATGTGTAAGCTTTCATGGTACTGTTCTCGGTAGTCTCCATTTGCATTCTTTTGTCAGTGAAATATTAATATTACTAATTTATTAGCACTCGCCAAGTCTCCTCTTCTGAAGCAGGAAAACCGCGTAATTTCTTCTTATAAAATGTCCTGTCCCTCCACATAGTCCACACAAAAATTAATATAAATATATGTTACATTGCTTTGTAGGTACACATTAAATAGGGAAAACTATACTGAATCATGGCTGGCAGTATCCATTTATAAAGGAAATTCATGTATCTGTTTTTTCAATCTCGCAAATGTCTTTATCACTTTATGATTGAAGTCTTTAGTATAACATAACTCGCCCAGAAATCCATTATATGTATAGAAAATAAGTTTTTCTATCTGTATGGCTATGACACATACTTGCATCATATCTAAATTTCACTGTATAGTGAGTGAATTGGTATAACCTTGCAGTATGCTACCATTTAGCAGGGTTTATGCCTAACTGAAAAGTGAACGGGAGTTCCCAACTTCCCGCCCTTGCGCTCTCGCATGAATGAAACTTGTACAGTGGTGTGCTACCACCTAGTGGCATTGACGTAAACTTGTTTCTGAGAGATGGATGGAAGAGCCAGTATACACCTTCAAGTGTGCATGACCTGTATGTATTTCACCCATAAGGTAATTACATCATACCAGCTGCATATGCGCAAAAGGTTCTAAAAACGTGCAGAAGTCAAGTTGTGCTCATGGCTGTTGCCATATCTCATATAGTTTAAAGGAGAAGTGCAGTAGATTTAAATGCTATAGATTTTAAATTACCCCATCTATGTTATCGTAATAGCATTCAAAGAAACAATAACCAATAAATCTGCAAGGTGTTAAAAATTAGAGTGTTCACGTGCTGTTGTGTTCTTACACAGCAACCACCACCTAGTTTGACACTGAATATCATTCACAACTGTTGTTACAATAGGGATGATGCTTTGGGCATGGAAGGTTACCACTGTGTCCTTGACAGGCACTAAACTGCTTGCTACCAACTGTTTTGGGAGTGTACTGACTTTGGTACTGTGGAGGGACTATAAGATCACATTGTAATAACATAGTATGGTCAAAATATGCATAAAAATGCTGCTAAGAATAGAAGCACTGTTCAATTAAAATCTTCTTGGCGTATTTCTTAAACTTGACTTGTATTTCTTTGCTGATAAATTATACATATTTATACTCCTGTGCAGTAATGAATTTACCTTTTTCGCTGTTCTGGCAGATTTTGGCTATGTATGATTATTATTTGTGTTTAAGTAGTGGATATTTGTAATGTATATAAACAGGGTAAAGTTAGAATATTAAGTTCCTTGAAATATAACTTACAGGGCATAATTCTATTTAGATTTAACACGCACCGAATTATTTTCTTTTGTATTATAAAGAACAAATTTGTTTCTCCAGCATCTGTCTATGCAGTGATATAATAAGGTGCAGATTGTACATATGTTTGTAAATTACATATAATTTTTAAGACAGATTACGTAGTACAACCTGTTAGTTTTGTTGCAATATTCAGATTATGTGGCTTTCAGCTTAGTAATTTATCTATTTTGTAAAACCGATCAATAACATTTGGTTATCTGAATGTAAGTTTGCCAACTTTAAAATTCAGCGCAGTAAACATTTTTAGAATAATTATATTGTTAACATGTCAGTCCTAAATTAAATGCCACTGTTGACAACAGAAATGGAACTGAGAATGGAAGCAGGTGAAACTGCTGGGGTCATCTCGGTTTTGTTTTTCACAGCCTGCTACTTAAGAACTGTAGCTTCCTTCACTGTTGACAACAGAAATGGAACTGAGAATGGAAGCAGGTGAAACTGCTGGGGTCATCTCGGTTTTGTTTTTCACAGCCTGCTACTTAAGAACTGTAGCTTCCTTCACTATCTTCAGATCAGATGCGCACAATAAGTATATATTATACTATGATCAGGAAACGTGAACATTCTCAGGCTCCGGAAAGCTTCATATTGATTGTGAATGCTCGCATTTGAAATTGAGTGTGTACCTAATCCTGGGAAATTGTGCGTTCAGACTTGAGCAGTTTTCGTCTCTATGAATTCCAGAAACCAGATGGAAAACAGAGATGAAGAATTCCTGTTCTTAGTTGCTGTTTCTGTAATTTCTCCAAAACATTTATAGACAAATTGTGATGTACATTATGTGTGTAGCTCTTGGTTCCCAGAAAGGAGTTGTTGCCACATGGCACTCTTTGGAAAAAAGATCTAAGGTGATACATTCACACAACTTTCTCTACCAATGTCAAACAATATATGTTATATACAGAGCTTTCATGTAAAAATTATCCCTCATGTACAGTGTTTAATTCTCGGTTGGTGGGCATGTCATGGCCATTCCTAATGTTGTGTATGGAAGATGCTGGAAATGTCCTGCTTCAGCTAAATAGGCATTGTTTTGGGAAAACACATTCAGATTGACTTTTTAAGTTTGTAATGTTTCTGATTTCATTTGTGATATTTTTCTTTAGTTCCCTGTTCTTCAGGCAATCCCACACTGTTTAATCTGTTGAATGAGAAGACCATACGTCACTAATCATCCTATCTTCAAATGCTGCAGAATCCTGTTGAAACCACCCATATAATTTCACTTCTATAAGCTGCTGAAAAAAATGGCTTCAAAATGTGTCTTCTGTACCTTTCTGCATCTAATTTCTCATAAAAAAAATCAGACTGATAATACACATGGACTTGGTGGAAAAAATCTATTGTGTTGTACTCTCATTACTTTTTCTACTCTTGTACAAGCTAAACCAGCATATAGCAACTAGCTTTTAAACATTATCGATTTGGTTTCCTGTATCTACTACGATATGATTAATGAAACTATTTCTGTAACGGTTTATCTCAATTGACATGAAATATGTAGAAAAAAAAAGCTCTGATGTGTTGCACTCGCATGACTTTTTCTACTCTTGTACAAACTATTTTCACAAATGCTTATTATCCATCTACTTTGTGATATTTATTGCTAATTTTCTTGTAGGTACAAGGGAAATATGGTAGGCTTTAAGCGATAGTCAAATGTTTTAAGAGCTGATTGCTATGTGGAGCATTCCATTCTCTTTGCATGTCCAGGACATAAAAAAATGAATAACGAATTCCTATTTGAGAAAAAGTATAAGTATTGATAATTCAAACAAATAACAAGGAATATCTCGGAAATGGTTCACTTGACCCCCCCCCCCAAAAAAACCATGAATTGTGTGTTTTAACGAGATCCACTTTTTTTGTGCAGAAATTTTGTGTATCTCTTAGGTTTACCAGTTATGCAAGTGTCATTCAGAATGAAGAGGAGTTTTGGAGACATTCCCAGAAAATTCAAGTTATACATTTTATTTGCTATGAAAATATCTTAAACATGTGATTTTAATCAAAACCGTAGAGCCATTTTTGAGAAAATTAAAATTTTCTAAAAATGCTCCATGTAAAGGGTAGTCTGGTGTGGAGGATTTTTTTTAAAAACCTTTGTGTTGCAACTTTGAAAGATACTGAACCTAAATACCAAGGCTGGTATTTATCAGACTTTCTTTTTTCTTGGGGGGGGGGGAGATTCAGGGGGCCTCCAAAATGTATTTCCAGTGAAATCTCAATATCAAATTTTTGGGTGGAATGCAATACTTCTCCTAAATACTATATGTAGTAGAGAAAATAATAGGGAGCACTGCTTGCAGCTGCTGATAAAATATTTCACATATAGGATAGTTTTTACACAAAAGCTCTGTACTATAGTATTCATATAAAAATTTATTCTTATAACCACATTACGTTACTCAGGATACACTTTTGCTTAGTAATGATTTTAATTTATGTACTAACAAGTTCTTGCAATGTCTATAACATATGACATTTGAATAAAAATTGTTAAAGCCATTTTTGAGAAAATAAAAAATAATGAAAGTTTTTTCATGGAAAGGGTAGTTTGTGAGTGGGGAGATTTTCTTGAAAATCTTTGTGTTGCATCTTTGAAGATGCTTAACTTTAATTACAGTCTTCTACCTACTATAAGTGCGTGCTAGAGAAAGTAAAATAGTGGCCATAATTTTCTTGCCAAACTTTTGAGTTGCATCGCTTTCATTGATAAACGTTCTTCTAGAAAGATCCAGACTGTTAACTAAAATTTTGTCTCTGTATCAAACAGGTAAATATGTGTTTCATCACCAGTGTTGTAAGATTCAACATTAGTGCACTTTTGCACTTCAGTCTAACTTTGAGGCCCAAGAGGAAGTTTTCTGGACCCCAAAAAATTAATGAAATATTTTTGATGCTATTAATCCAATATGAAATGGTGCCTCTATGGCTTGCAGCTGTGCCACCAATTGTTTTACGTGGGCTTTTCCCATCCTTTACCACAGGTATGTTTGATTGTAGTCACCAGGATTCAAACTCGTGATATTTGGCTAATGAATTACAGGAAGAGTAGCTTAAGAAGCAAATAATTTGAGTAAGAGGGTGTTAATGAACTGCCAATAGCCACTGCAGAGAGATGTAACGCAATCATTGTGTGTAATGTTAAATGTTTATTTTTTATAAATGTTTATGTACAGTGAGACATTGTATGCTTGTTCTGTTTACTCAACATCAAGTTCGTTGTTTATGGATGTTATGGCTTGCAGCTTGCATTTTAATGGCCAAAGTCACAGTAATTAATGTATATATTGAATAAACAAACATATACTCTTGTGGTATATTTTTGCAGTTCCTTCCATCATATTCCCACTGTCCAGTTATAAATACAAATTAAATTAGAGCTTCATTTCAATTTAATAAAGTAGTCTGAGGGCTAGATTGGGTTCTACTTTAAAGTTGCGAAGATAGTGATAGAACAGTGTGTATATATATATTCAGTCATTGCCACCAGCTAGTTGTCTGTGCATGTCAATACTTTGAAGTGAGTTGATCACCAGCGCCTCTAACAGAGGTATAGCAAAAGATGAGTGTAAGGGGTGGATAGCTACAGTTTCAAAGCCACCTTAGTGAAATGGTACTTGTATCATACCTTTCCAGTATTTACATTTGGAACTTTTTGCTTGTGCCTCATAAATTCACAATCTCAGCATGTATGCCGATAGGAACTTAACTAATTGGATGTTGTTTTTTTAAATATATATATATCATAGTGTGTCCTGGCTTGAATGGCATGACTGAAGTAACCTTTATAAATATTTTAGTTGTTTCTCATTTTTGCTAATAAAAACAAGCTTTTTTATCATGTTTTATCTTAGGACTTGATGAAATTCTGGGTAAGAATGGAAAAAACCATTCACACAGTGGCTAATATTGTAATGATAGACCCCCCCCTCGTATCCTTCCAGTTTGGAAGTAGCACTCAACCATACAAATTCTGTGATCAGTAGTCACTTCCATCTTGTGTGCAAAGAACACACAAAATGTCCCGCAATACATGAATCTGTTTACAAAGTCAGAAATACATGCACTAAGAGTTTCATCCTGCAACTTCCCTTTCAAACAAGAGGCTCACTGAATTAATGACATTAATTTAAACCGACCTGCAGTAAAGACCTATTAAATCTAAAGACCTGTCACATACTGTGTGCAGAAAATTGTAGAGTAGAAAGGCAGTACCAAAATAAGCATTTTAGAGATAGGAGCAAGGGGCCACAGAAGTTTATTTACAGTGCTACTTGCTTCCACATAGCATCTGTCATGCTAGTGTAGCTGATTATGAAACCTGTAACCATAATGCACTCTTGTACAGTACCAGAGACTGTCATTAAAAGTGTCTGATGTGAAGCTTGCTGGATGGTATGGTAATAACATCTTGTTCAATAGAGTACACACATGTAATGATTAGTTTCTCATTGTGTACCTCTACTTGTTAGTTGAGACAGTACGTACACACTTGTCATTGCAGTCACATTTCAATTATGTTCATTAGCACTTCTATTATTATACTGCATGTGTGACTCCTTGTTCCTATACTCAAAATGATTATCATTGTTTTTCTGCAACCTGTACATATGTTGACCATAAAATTTTATATATATATATATATACATCATGGACCATTTAAGTTGAGACTACAATATCTCCAAAACTAAGCATTGTAGAAAGAAATATCTTGAATAAAAGTTGCTTGATATTATGGGGGAAAGTAAATGCCATTAGTCATGTTTTATTTGGAGGATGTTGTGATGGTCATTTTGGGGTCAATTTAAACTGATTCTAATTTAGGTTCCCATTTAAAAAAATTAAATTGACCCTAAAATGATCATGAATTGTGTGTTTTAACAAGATATACATTTTTGTGTAATAAGATTTTGTCTATATTTGGTTTATCAGTTATACAAAAGTCATTCCGATTAAGGACGACTTCACAGGCTATTCCCAGAAAATTCAATATATATATTTCAATTGTCGTGAAAATAGCTTAAAAATATGGGATTTTAATCAAAATCGAGCCACTTTTGAGAAAATTTTTCCTGTAAAAGAAAGTTTTGCGTTGGGAGATTTTCTTCAAAATCTTTGTGCTGTATTCTTGGAAGGCCATGAACTTAAATACCAAGCTTCATATTTAACTGACTTTTCATTTTTGAGTTATGCTGTTCACATATACACATGGACCTTTTCCTAAAAATGCTTGTTTTTTTTTTTTTCACGGGGCCTCAAAACATATATTTTGATGAAATCTCTATGTCAGCTTTAATATTTCCTCTACTTACAGTAAGTATGTAGCAGAGAAAGTAAAAATGATTTCTTGGTTGCAATGCAACACTTGCTGTATGAGTAGTTGCTCAAGAAAAAATATAGGAATCATCTTTGTTGCTAAATCCTGAGTTCCTGACACCATTTTTGTAACTTCAGAATAGAAGAGTGCAGCTTTTGCTTTAAAATCAATAGCCACGTAAACATAAATATTTAAGAAACTAATGAACCTTACTGTAGAAGGTAAACATAGAATGAACAAAATGTGTTGGGAGAAACTTGAAATACGACAATGAAAGAGAGATGGGCTCTATGTGGAAGGTGGGGCTTAATGGTTTTGCATAGTTTTATTTAGCAGTTATATATTGAAAGCACTGACTTGATTTATGGTCATACCATAGTCTATTGATACTGTCATTAATAGTGTTTGAGAGAAAAAGAATATGAAATGTATGTTAAAAATAATAGTATGGGACAAGGAGATATTTGTAGTGCTATAAATTGAACAGTAAGAAAGAGTCTATATTTATCCTTCAATTGAACAGTAAGAAAAAGAGACTGTTTATCCTTCTTCCAGTTTCCAAAAGCTCCAGTAAGATGAGTTCATGAGACATTCTATCGACATTGAAATATTAAAATATTGATGCAATTGAGGTTGAAGCAATTTATGAATGAAAAAACTATACAGTAAGTTTAATTTTGTCACCTTAAAATTATAATTATTGGTGTTATTTTCTTTTATCTAAATGTTTATGGTGGAATTTATTATACTTTTTTCTAAAAGAACTTATAATGAAAATATATTTTGTTGCATGTTAAGATGATCCTAGTAGCACTAGTATTGCAACTGTCAAACATTGCATTATATTTCAGTAGCAGTATTAGAAATGGTGGTGTATAGATAATTTACATAGCATCCAAGTGTACGTCATAAATTCAGCAAGATATTCAAGAAATACAGCATAACCTTAGCTCCAAAAACAGATACAGCATACAGAAAATCCACTACATATCAACATGACATCAGGCATTTATAGAATAAACTGCTCCAATTGCAACCACATGTGCATTGGATAATCAAAAAGAAACCTAAACACCAGACTGAAAGAACACAGAGCCATAAGATACAAATTTAAAAATCTCCTGTAGCCTACCATTTCTGGACTGCCAATCATGAGATTGCACCTAGCATCACTTTACTAAAAGCTGGCAGTTTCCCATCTGAATTAAACACATGGGAAAACATACAATTTTGATTTACTGCCTCCAAACAACCTTTGGAAGTTTGTCATTCCACCAACAGATATCGTTACAGTTGAGATTGCCAATAGCACCAGGAACCAGTTGGACGCCTGCAGATGATAGGGACAAGTCATCCTTGAAACATGTTCAGGTACTTCTTACTTAGTTATGTTTCAACATTCAACTCATCTTTATAAACTTATTCATATTCTACATGTACAGTTAGCTCCATAATTGTTAGATTAAAGCAAAATGGTTCAAACCATGTCGTAAGGATTAGTGAAATTAAATCCAATATTTCATAGACATTACAGACTTCCACCTCAAGGATATGTTACCTCACTGGTGCATGTCAAACCTGATAGGGTAGGATTAACTACGAAGGGGACTCGGCACCGATCCAGAGTGGATATTGTACCTATGCCCCATTACGGGACGTCCCCAAATCCAGGAGTGAGCACAGCAATGACAAGGTCCCTAAGTTTCCAGATACAGGTACCCTGGCAAACTGGGGATCCCACACAGAGGGGGGGGCCCCAATGTCCCTCAAGGGGTTTCAGACACCCCGGCAGCCAACCGAGATATGGAGAGAGTCACAAAGGCACCCTTTTTCCCTACCACACTGAATTGAAACACCATCACCGACACTTCTGACCCTGAAAGAGATCACTCCAGCATTTGCCTGACCCACAAAAAAACCTGTGGGTCAGAGTGGGCGGTCGCCGAGGATCGATCCCGGGACCACAGACATTGCTGTCTGAGCCATCAAAGCCACTTGGTAAAATGATGCTGCTAAAGAGGGGATGACAGATAAAACCTGTTCAGATCCTCAGAAGGAATATTCCCTGTACATGTGGCAAGATATACATGAGGGCACTGAACCCTATATTGTACGGAGTAAATGAAGGTATATGGTTGGAGAAAACAAAAAATTCAAAAGCCAGCCTTGGTAGAGCCTTCAAACATCATATAGATTATGACAGGACCTGTGTTCTAGCCACAGAAACAATGCCTCGTCTGAGAAGCTATAGAAATGTTTAAAAATCCAGATACCAACAGAGATGATGGCTTACATTTGGGCCACCTTATTACCACCCCTGATGTGTTACATTCACATGGCTTTCTCTATCCACTATAATTTATTTTGATATAACTTCTGCAAAATACTTTACAAAAGCTTATTTTTCTATCTACTTCATTATAATTCAGATAAACATTTTAAGGTACAATGGCAATAGATTTTGAAAACCAGGCCAGTATATGCTTGCCTCAAAATGCGCTCTTTCCATGACCGCAAAAACAACTAAACAACGACAGCACTTTGTAATATTTTTAAAGTATTGAAATACAAACCTATAACAGATAGCTTGGAAATGGCTGATGCCAGGAAAAATAGTTATTTGAAATAAACTCTGTGTTTTAAACAGGTATTTCTTATGGTTTACATACAAAATTCCTTCTGAATGAAGAGGGCTCCACAGGTTGTTTCTGAAGAATTCAAGATTTATGCCATCTCCACAGCTTTGGGAGGCATTTTACTGGCCTTTACAGGTGAGGATATCTTGTTTAGCTTTTCGCGCATGCAGTGGCATTCTGTTTTGCACAGTTCTAGATTATTCGCATATGAATGTGTAACTTTGAACAATAGCTTTACTCTATCACTTATTATAACCATGTTAAAATATATAACTAAATAAAACCATTTGCACAATATCTCCACAAAAAAAAAATTAATGGTAACATAATGTAAAACTGATATACATTATACTTTTTACTCTCAAAGAGGACACATTTACTAGACATTATTGGAATTCTGTCCAATCTAAATATGCAATTAAATAAAAGTTTTGCACTATTTCTCCATGAAAAAAATATTTTTAATGAAATTATAATGTAAACCTGAAGTAAATTATACTTTTTACTGTAAAGGTGGACACATTTAGTAGACATTATTTTAACAAACCTGGTTGTTGGCATAACTCTGACTCTTAAACACACATATTCCCAAATTTGATGAGTGTTCCCAGAGGGCGATGAGTGATTAAGTACCTAGGCACCTAAAACAGGTATTGGATAAGAATGGACCACTAACAGGTTTATTCTTACCAGCATGCGGAAACACACACACACACACACAGCAGACTTTCTGGCCAAAAAGGGTGCAGTGTTATATTCAAAATCTATAAAACCTTGTGGATTAGACATAAAACTAAAAAGTGTCAAAATTAATATAGAACAAAAATACCAATATAATATTCAAAAGGAAATTACTAACAAACATTACTCCAACATAAAAGAAATAGTACAAAAAATAAAAAAATGTCGCAAGGAAAGAAGCCGTTGCTCACTTCAGATTAGCCACTAGACATGACTGTCTGGTGGAACATCTACATAGATTTGGTTTTATGAATGATAAAGCATGTAAGATTTGCAATGCTGACAAGATTTTAAATGGAAAACACCTCTAGAATGCCCAGAATTGAGGAAGGCTGTACCAGATGGGAAGATACATAATTTACATTGGCTAGCAAGGGAAAAATTGATGCATCAAAATCCTGCACATTACATCAACAGCTGAAACAGTGGATTTAATTTCACTAGTGCTTAATACATGGCTTAGCCTAAAATACTTTTAAGAACAATGGTATTTTTAGGTGCAAGAAAATAGGCTGTTACACATACTTGTGCTCTAAGTATTCTTTGTGACCCACGCCTTATACTAAAGATCCTTGTTTGGATGAGTGGCCAGCCTAATGAGGAATTTCTTCAAAATACCGAAAGCATGCCACTTTCTGGCAGAGTCGCCTTAAATTCAAATGCATAGGTTTCTCATGCAAATTGTAACTACAGTAACCACATACCTTTGTCACTGATGTCCTCCATGGTCTACTGGTACTACGCTAACCTCTAGTTCCAGAGGTCGCAGGTTCAAACTCAGCAGAGAGCAATGTATTTATTTTTTGGGTGTAAAAATCCTTAGCATGGCTTCTTTCAGAAGGGAAGTAAAGCCGGTGGTCACGTGTCCTAGATTTACAGCAATTAAACGAACCTCAAGCCTGATAAAGAGGTCTAAGCAAAACTTCTGTCTTTCACGCCCAATATAGAATGGGATGCTAAGAACCACAACAGTTAAACAGTGTCCATAAATAAAACTCAATTTATTTTTTCATCATAGACGTTGGAAATGATGATCTTGTGTCACCACACGTCTCACAGCTTTTAAAAAAAATCTGATGTGTTGCACTCGCATGACTTTCTCTACTCTAGTACAAACTATTATTCTCCATGTGCTTCATGTTAATCGAGATGTTAATCTTATTGCTAATTTTCCTGTAGGTGCAAGGGCAATATAGTAGGTTTTAAGTGATAGTCAAATATTTTAAGCGCTGGTTGCTATGTGGCACATTCCATTCTCTTTGCATGTCCAGGACTAAAAAAATGAATAATGAATTTGAGAAAAAGTAAAATCTGATGTGTTACACTCACATGACTTTCTCTACTCTTGTACAAAATATTTTTACAAACGCTTATTCTCCATCTAGTTCATGTTAATCGAGATAAACATTTGCAGACTCTATCTTATTGCTAATTTTCTTGTAGATGTAGGGGAAAATATATTTACAAGGGCAATATAGAAAAACAGTAGCCTTTAAGCACATACATATCTCTTAATAGCTGGTTGCTAGGTGCAGCACCATTCCCTTTGCCACAGATTATAACTCTTTGCATATCCAAGACAAAAAAAATGAATAACAAATTCCCATTTGAGAAAAGTATTGAAAAATTTAAGGGAATAACAAGCAATATCTCGAAAATGGTTCACTCAACAAAAAAAATGTATATGACATAAATTGTGTATTTTAACGCGATCTACATTTTTTGTGTAGTAACATTTTGTCTATCTCTTATGGTTTACCAGTTATGCAAAAGTCGTTCACAATAAAGAATACTTTTGGAGACATTCCCAGAAAATTCAAGATATACATTTTATTTACCATAAAAATATCTTAAACACATGATATTTTAATCAAAATCGTTAGAGCCATTTTTGAGAAAATTAAAATTTTCGAAACATCTTCCATGTAAAGGGTACTCTGGGGTGGGGGGATTTTCTTGAAAACCTTCGTGTCGCATCCCTGGAAGATACTGAACCCAAATACCAAGTTTGGTGTTTATCCGACTGTTCGTTTCTGAGTTATGCTGTACACAGACAGACAGACACACACGGACATGTTTCCAAAAATGCTTTTTTTGGATTCAGGGGGTCTCAAAACATGTATTTTCGGTGAAATCTCGGTATCGAAATTTTGGGTGGAATACAATACTTCCCCTACTTACTATACGTAGTAGAGAAAGTAAAAATTGGTATAACTCATTAATTCTTCATTGCCATGTAAATAAAACCATGTGGGTCAATAGAGTGATCACTAATACTATCCAACACACAATTGCAGAAATTATCTCTACTCACATTATCACATGGTTGCAATTCCTGAACTAGAGTTATCTTATAGGGTTTTAATTTTAAAAAATTAGTGGCATTCCAAGTCGAGGTCTGCAAAATGCTTGTACAAGCTTTCACAGAGATTTCTTTCAACTTTGTTCTAATTTTTCTCTGATATTGAGTTTTTCCTCTGTAAGAACACAGCGATTTACCTTTGGTTTCTTATCAAGAATGGATCCTATTTCCTTAAACCTATTCACAATATTATGAACAGTTTCTTAATGAGATGCATGAACAGCAGGAAATCTGTCTATCACCATCTCACAAGTGTTTATCACATAGGAATCATACATGAAGATTCTGAGTGCTAAAATGTATAGATTTATTGGCATTATAACAGCATTAGCACACCCTTACGCCAAACATGTGGTTGCACAATGTATCAAACTCTGTACAAAGACCTTACGTCAACTCGCTGTGTTCTAGCTAAAGTGGTGGGGAACAGAACCAGTTAGAAACAAAGCAGTGCAGGACAAGTAGTTCCCCGTAATATGGCCATGCATTCAAACAAAAGCTCTATATGTCCTATAAATTACAAGGCCTATACCAAAACTGAGGTCGGTGAACAATATTTAATGGATGGTAGGCCTGAATGACGTTTCACGCCTGCAGCACTGTCTGGCGACTCCTGAGGAACCTACCGCAGTGTTGGTGTGATGCAGTAGATGTTTGCCAGTCGGTGAGAGCAGATCGCAATGGCCGCGACAATCGTAGATCCCGCCAGTTGTTAAGTGCACAATGTGATTAGATTTTTGCTGCTAAAAGGATAATCAGCTATGGACATCCATTGTGAGTTATGCCTCGTGCATGGACTGGACATAATGAGTGACAAACAGGTTCGACACTAGTGTTGAAAATTTCGAAATGACCGCACAAATGTGCATGATGAACAGCAGAGTGGTAGTCCCAGTATTCGGACCGATGACATCGTTGAGCAAACGAACCAAAAACTTCGAAGTGATTGGCATTTGATGCTTAGTGGTCTGGCTGATGAATTCCCAAATGTTGCGTAGTGCACGAGAGTTTTCGGAGCGCTATACACAAGATGGAGATGGTTTGTTTTCCCACATTGTTATGGGCGATGAGATATGGATAGTGTACACCAATGCAGAATCTAAACAACAGTCAATGCAGTGGCACTGTTCTGGTTCACCCAAACTAAAAAAGTGTAAGCAATCACCGTACATGAATCACAAAACGATGGCTACTATGTTTTGGGACGAAAAGGATGTCCTTTTGATTGATTTCATGGACTATGGGTCAACAATTACAGCTGATGTGTACTGTGCAACTCTTGCCACACTGAGACATGCAATGCAAAATCGACACAGTGGGAAACTGTCGTCTGGCATCATCCTTCTGCACGCCCGCACACCGCTGCCAAAACCAAAGAGAAGATTCAAGAGTTCTGTTGGGAACTCTCTGACCACCCTCTGTACAGTCTTGACCTGGCACCAAGCGACTATTTCCTCTTCTTGCATTTGAAACGGTGGCTAGGTGGACAATGATTTCAAATCGACGATGAACTTAAGATGAGCGTTACCAACTGGTTGAAGTCCCAGGCGGCAGACTCCTATGCCGAGGGGTTAAAGAAGCTGGTGCAGCGTTACACAAGTGTATAGATATGAAAGGCGATTATGTGGAAAAGTAAAGTATATATGTAGGCACATATTACTGTCAATAAAAACCTTGTCTCACGAGCGATGTTATTATGATGAAATAGTCCTTAGTTTTGGAATGCGCCTCCTAAGTCAATTGCTCTGTGTAATCCTCACCTAATTCTGCATTCTAAAATTGTGTTATGATCAAAGAAAGGTCACTGGTATATAGAAAACAAGTATTAATTTAACATATACTTTAATGACAGATATGTGATACATTTCATAACAGAGCTTATAATCATATAAAAAAAGATATATGCAGTGAATAAAATTTACAAAGCAGCAATCAACCCAATGGACTTGAATACAACATCAAGCTTTGAAATTTGGCACGTTTAATAGTTTCATCATTTAAACACTGCCAGTGGTACCATATCGCCTAATCTGACTGGACTGGACCAAAAATATGAATTATCTTGTGCCCAAAAGAAATAATTCCTAGGTAACAGGAGTCATATGGCTAGAGGGTTGATTGGCGAGAGAAATGCTAACATAATGGCACGTGTACTTGCTCTTCCCTAGCATGGAGAAGAAGTACGCTGAATGTGCAACCCTTGCAAAAGAAAACAAGACCCCCACATCAAGACCATGGTGCCATTCTGACTGGACGGTGCTTCAGTCTTCGTCTTAACACATTAACAGCAAAAGAGCACCTCATTACGAACAACGCTTACACAATCTAAAGTAAATGCATTGTGATTTAGTATGAGAAATGAAAAGGTCATACTACTGCAGTAAAATTTCACTAATCTGTTCTGCACCATGATGCACGTATCTGCCTAATCTCAATCAGTTCTAGCATTTCCAAATTAGTGAAGTTTTAATGACTTATATTCAAACAGTATCAACCTCTTCATTTCAAATTAAAAGCAAAATTACACAAAATCATCACACGTTTAAAATCTAAACTGAAACTCATAAAATTATCTTACAAAGATTTATCACTAAAAAGAATGCTATAGTCAAATATGGTGAAACCACTTTGCATTGAATTTCTGAGCTTTGAAAGAAAACAATGCACAAGTCATGTGACCTTCTCTACCAATTTCATAGTGATGTGAGGCACAGCTTTTAACAAAATTTATTTTTGGCACTGAAACTGTTTAGTGTATGCGACTGATATGAATAAAATGTGAGTCTTTGCCCTAGAGCCCCCTCCCAAATGAAGGTGATTGCACCATGGCAAAAGCTCTGCAATGACTTGATTATGTGCTTTCTAGCCAATAAGCTCTAGTTTATTTCATAGTGTGTGAACTTGCTTATTGTTTAACACTGAAAATTAGTTGATAGTTTTGAGTTATAAATCGAGTTCATTGTTCAGGATTGCTTCAGAATTCTGACTCTGAAGGAGAATCCAATGATGAAGCATAAGATATGTAGGTATGCCAAAACACCACATGTTTGCCCTTCACCCTGCTTGCAACTGTCATTTATTGCCTTTGTTCATGTTGTAGACTGCAGTATCCTAAAGCTACGGAACACTTCTTTCACAATCCATATGCGTAGCATACTGAATGGAAGCGAACAGGCCTCGGGTATAAACAGACAATCTGCATTGAATTTTTCAGTCTGATTCTACCTTTCCAAAACTAATGTTATTTGTATTAGCATTAATTCTAGAGCTAAATATTGCAATGAAGTTTCACCATTCCTTGACAACATCAATTGTTTACAATGATTCTGTTACAAGCATATTCAGTGTATAAGTAGAATATATTTCTAGCTTTACATTTAACAATAAGCAACACTGCTTTCAGATGAATGAATTGGGAGATGTAAACAATCAAAATTCCTCAGAGCACTTTCTTTGACAAGGGTGTAAAATCTGTTCATTCGTCAGCAACAGCTATGTTAAGGATCATTATCTAAATTAAGGCCACTGGGAAGAACTACTGTATTGATCCAAATATAAGATGATGCTTTTTACCTTAAAATGAGCTTTTATAAACCATCATCGTTTTACATGCACAGCCTAATATTTAAAGAGACTCATTTTTGTGAAGGACTGTACTGACTTGAGCAGTCAGTGTCAACGTGTGCATCATAGTTGAGGCGAAGGTCATGAATAAACCGGAATCTCTCTAGCTTTGATGCTTGGCTTGGTGTCGTTCAGTTTTGGCCAGTGTTCCAGTCATGGCAGATTAAAAAGAAGAGTGTCATTGTGCTAGTTGAATAAATGAGAGAATTAATGACATGAACTTCAAATTATGGATTTTGTACAAGCCATAATGTTGCAGCGGGAAATACACTGCATGTTAATTAAAATGTTTAAGAAAAATGCAAAGGAAATTATCATATTTATATCCAATATTGCTTGTGTAATATTTAATTCTAAATAACTGAAGAACTGTAAATAAAAAACTATGTAAATAACTTTAAATTTATGAAAGCACACAAACAAACATTTAATTTGAAATATTTAATTTATTATATGAAATCAAGCATGTTAATTTGTTACATTAACAATAAGTATTATGCATTGTAATTAAAGTGTAAAATGCATTAGAAAAGAAAGATATTGGAACAGCAACATCTCTGTTGGTATGAAAAGTAAACAGAAGTTTTAAGATGGCTGAAAACTAAAAGGACACCACGGTACAGTAGGAAGTATTGGATATTCATATAAATAATATTTACATAAAGCAGAGCAGGTTGAGAAACTATAATTGATTTAATATACTTTCAGTAAAAGTAAATAGACTGTGTGTTATAAATGTGGGAAAACTGTACATATTGTTGGATTTATTCTTAAAAGAGTTAACAATTGTTAAAATAATTTTATGGAATTGTTACATAAAAACCTCTCAAACAAATAACCTATTAATAAAATATAAATGAGAAATAGCAAAGTAGTTCCTTTATTATTATTCTTATTTTGACACCCCCTGCTGTTATCTTGCATGTTAGCACTAGATCTACACCAATTTACCATGTCAGGGATCAATTCTGTAAAATTGTGGTAGTGAACGAGAAAAAGAGCAACGTGATAAAAACATAGTACCACCATCTGTCCGCTTCAGCACTGAAGATCATCACAGCAACCACTATGACATTAGTGACAAACTCGGCAACAGGAACATGACAAGATAAACATACTATAACATGTATGCTGTGATGAAGTTCAGTGTTGGTGGAAAGATGAAGAAAAGTTCACAACTGTTGGCACTTCAAGAAAAGTGTTCAGAGGACCAAAACAGGGAAACTTCATTAAATTGATATACTTGGCACTCAATTTTTGCGGGAGAAATGAAACCAGGGTTTTAATTGCATTAATTAGTTATGTAATTTCTCTTGTGAAAACCTATAAAAAATTCTGGGTTGTCTTATATTTGGACCAATAAAGGTGTGTACTTTCAATTCCTTTATAACTACTTGTAACAAACCAAACTTTGTATACTTGCAGCTTGATGCATGTTCTAATCTTTGATTTTGCAGGTAGAAGGAAACAGCATGAATGTGTGTAGCTACATTAAGATTTTTATAACCTATCTTTAAATGGCAAATATTATTAAGAAAACTATGATAAAACTATCGAAATACACTGAATGATTGATTGTTATTCACCAATGGCACTGGGGATTAATTGATCCGCACCATTTTCCCTCTGGCTTCCCAATATAAAGTCACACTGAATGATTGTGTGAAACATTATATGGCATTTGAAGTCTTATTGGCAAGTTATTATCCATTTATTTGGTGTTCACTTAATATTTACTCACTGTATTTACAATTGCCCTTTTAATTTGTATTTGCTTAATTAAGCATATGTTGTGCATTTTATTATATGCTATTTGTTTCCTTGTTTCTGCAAACAAAGTTCTTAGTAACCTCTACATACATAGAATGTGTTTATGTATAATTTTGATAATCAGCAATAAGATGGTTTGTTTTCACATCAATTTGTAAGGAATTTTCAGTATCATTTAACTTGCATATGAGATATGCAGAAAACATTCTCTCTTAGTATTATTTTATCATCATGAGTTGATAAGCAGCAATATCCCTAAGATGTTATATTACAGTGTTATGAACTCCCATTAGAATGAAACTGTAATACCATTACTGTATTTAAAGGTGAGTCGGAATTGTTACACTAACATCACTTAAGTTTACTCACTTAACATGTTTCGGGAAACGGTTGTTCCCATCCTCAGAAGCTAATCGACAATACACATCACTGTTTCTAGCTTCTTTCCATTAAAATATCAACCATTACTGTAGTTTTAAAGAATTGTTTGAAGGATATTAGTTCATACAACATTTGAATGATTATTATTATTATTATTACTACAATAATCTCTTGATGAATTGCATCATCACCCGAGATTTCATCATAGGCAGACAGAAAATTCTTAAGCAGTTGGCTTCAAGTTATGTACACTCAAACCATATGTGAATACAAAGAACGTAACCAATAACAGCCAAGGGTAAGGACAACAGGTACACATGTTCTGGTGAATGCTGTCTGCAAGTGCTAACAGACTGTACAAGGGATGGAGGTGGTTTGTAACTTGCAATGCCACTGCTCTAAGTCCAGTAATAGTTCAACTTCATTTCCTTTCGGAGGCTTTAATGCTTAGAAATTCCTGTGCCTGATCATATTATTATTGTTCCACTGGAGAGTTGCAGAAGGCATAGGAGAATTGTAATTTAAAGTAATTTGAATGTAAAAATCTTCTTTAACTGATTAAATGAATTTATTTAATCTAATTTTGGCTATAAACCATTTTACTGTTTCATAGGGTATCACAACAAGGAGCTCAATAAATCTAGGCTTCACTAAGATAATTATTTACCATAATGTGTTGATACTTAACAAGTTTTACATCAGTTCCAACTCTGCAGTGGCCTAGCCCATTTTTTTTGGGCATGGTGGATACTATAGAAGTGTGCATTTGTTGTGTCAATTTTGCTCAAGCAGTCACTGTGGCCTGTCAGCTTGAATTTATACAGAAATTCCCTGGTGTTACCATTCCTAAAGGCGGATCTCAACTGCCTCAACAAAACATGTTGATTCAACATGTCTTGGTTCAAGTGTTGAGTGTGATATGTATTCGGCTAACTTCGTGCAGTCCCGACTAAGTTCAGACATAATATAGACAACTGCCCCATGCATATTATTCATTGTTTACTAGCGAGAAATTGGAGTGGGTGAAAAAAACGACAATACAATTAATGAGATTCATGCAAGACCCATCATCTGGGATATACACTTAAAAGACAATAGAAATAGATTCAAGAAAACAGTATGTTTACGTGAGCTAGCCCGTATTTTTTAATGTACATACGAGAACATGGGGGAGGGAGGCTAAACCTAATCTCATTCAGCTGATATGGCTTCTCTGATATTCATCTCCTGTTTTGCAATTGTTGGTGAAATTATAGTCGGCAACAACTTGAAGTCTTCCAACGTTCTTCGAAAATTTCTTGAAGGCAAATCTACCCTCAACTTTCAGTTCAGACAAGATGTTATTTACATTGTTTCTATTGCTTAGAAACAATGCTTTCTTTTATTCCTGCTCCACCAAGCACACACTGTGACCACAAAGGCTAAATCTTCATAATCACAATTCATTGATATTAACAAACAGAACATGTTTACACTGTAACCTCACATGTTGATGGGAATTACAACTACACATATGACTTAACATGTTTCACCTTAAATGTTTTTAAGGTTATGTTTAGCATTGAGTGTTGTGAGTTGATTGAGGTGATGGAGACCTTAACAAATACACAACTTATAGCTTGTTAGATAAAAAGAAACAGCCCACAGTTTTAACCAGTAGACACAAGGTACTATAAATGTGTAAATTTTCAAGTTTCTAGCATTTTCTGATACACGGTCAAGGACTTTCCTCTTTATACATATGCCACTCAATGTACAGGTTCTATACACTTATTTCTTTGTGTCGACATCACTGAGGAAACATCTCCGTACTCATTCATCTAAGCATAATCAATATAATACTAGCACAAGAGAGTTAAAAATCCATTGTTTGTACACAACCTACCTCTGAGCAATGCTAAGACATCTGCTTTAGGTTTTTAAAAATGTTTATCCATTAAATAAATGTTGGCTGTTCTGTAACACTGGACATAAAATTGGGAATTATGTTGGTATCCTGTGTCAGAATACTTTACAAAATTAATTACTTCTTTGGCATCTATACGATGTTAATGAACACCACCAAAACATTGAGTGCACAGTACATTGGAATGGATGGCTTTCAGAAGTAAAACCTATAGGGACATAGCATTCATGTGATGGTAGTAATGGTAAAAGAAAACCAAAGCATGAACATTTCTTTAATAAATAGCACCATACAAATGTAAAGCCTATCTGGGAAGCAATTTTCAGATATAAAGGGAAGCTGTAATGCCCTTTAGCTCCATCAGGCAAACAATACCTGCTGCATTATACCTTCCATAATGGTCTTTACTTTCCCAACCACCTACCTACAGCAAATAGAGGAAGTAACCTGAAACCTCCCCCCCCCCCCAAAGAAAAGATCCTGTCTGTTTGAACAGTCTCTCAAAACTACTATTTACATGGAAAACATTTTAGTTTTTATTTTCTCAAAAACGGCTCTAACCATTATCGTTAAAATCTCATAAGTTTGACATATCAACACTAGAAATAAAAATGTATACTTTTGAGTTTTCTATAAGTAACCTAAGTCTCTGTTTATAAGACACTATTTGTGTCCAATTTTTTTGTAGCATTTACCATTTTCAAAATTCTCTGTGCAGCAAGTTTATATTTTCCCAGTGTGAAAGCATCATGTAACACGCATTTTTGAAAGTCTGCAATTTGGTTTCTTTTTTTACATTACAAAAGCTTGCTACCATGAATAAACATCTGAATGCTGTTTCTAAAGCACTTCTTGCTTAATTTGAAATCATTTCTAAGCAAAAATATATCATGAACAACGTAACACTGATATATAATTGATACATGTGAATTTGTCATCATATAGAAACTCAACACATCAGATTTCACTTGCTTTATGTGCAATATCTGGCTTAATTTTCTGTTAAGCACAGCTTCCACTTTTATACAAATTAGTTGGCCCATGTAATGCCTTCATTTGTGATGGAGACTAAAATTAACCTGGTTGTTAATAATCAATGAACACTTTCAGAATTTAATATTAAAATAATGCCAAAAATATCAAGACTAAAGATATAAATGCATGGGTATACTAATACGAGTTCAATTTTAGAAAACAAACCTATAATTCTATTCTTTCTCTAGTGTTGTTAAAACATCTTGCAATATATTTCTATGAAATCCCAAACATTAAGTATGGAAGCTTTGAACTTGGCTTGCTTACCTTATGTTTGCCAAAGGCCCTTCTACATTTTCAGTGGTATTCATTAACGCAGTATTTTAAAACAGCATGTATTTCTGTGATGTTTGTGAACAAATGACATGCCCAGCATTGCAGGACTACCAACATTTCTACAGTAGGAATGCATGGCATTAATAGCCACCAGTCGCACCAACAGGAATTTAAATCTAAATATTTAAAAATGAGTATAAAATTTACTACTTTCTTTGGGTGTAAAACAAGGGTACTATCTGTACAAAATAAATAAGAACAAGCAGCAGCCCGATACCATAGAGTAACAACAACAGAGAGCACGTGGGTTCACTTCTTCCACCTGGACGGCAAGACAGTTCCCTTCACCAACATTAAAACGTTGCTAAATAAATTAACTTTACATGTGATGATATTATTGCTACAAAAACATCTTACTCTGATATTACTTTACAATAAATTAACCATGATGCAAGCAGAGGCGTCTAGTCTCCTCCTGAAACACAGAAAATAAATGTCAGTAATTGAAGCTAAGTAATCCTGAAGCAACTACACAAATTATAAATTACTAGTACACATTTTGTGATACTTGTCTATCTTTTTAATTTCTCTACCACATACATAGTAGGCAGAGAAGGTATTGCATTTCATCCAAAAATCGGATATTAGATTCCACCAGTTATACATATTTTGAGGGCCCCTGAATCCAAAAAGAGCATTTTTAGAAAAAACGTTCCACAGTGTGTGTGTGTGTGTGTGTCCGTCCGTAAACAGCATAACTGAAAAACAAAAAGTCAGTTAAATACCAAACTTGATATTTAACTTCAGTATCTTTCAAAGATGCAACACGAAGATTTTCAAGAAAATCCCTTCCATCCCAAACTACTCTTCAAATAAAATATTTTTTCTCAAAAATAGCTAATGATTTATATTAAAATATCATATATTAAAGATATTTATGTGATAAAACGTACATCTTTAATTTTCTGGAAATAGCCTGTGAAACCCTCTTCATTCAGGAGGAATTTTATATAATCTTATATGGAAAGTAAAGTTAAGCGACAGACGAAAACATACTGCAGAAAAAAATTTAGGTCTCTTTAAAAAAAAACATGTCATTTATTTCAAATACCCCCTTTCCGAGATATCCATTATTAATGGTTCAAATTGTTCAATATTTTGTCATTCTTTTAAGTTCATTTCAATATTCAGTAGTTTCTCATGATTGCATGGTTAAATAATGGAATTTTAAGGCCAGCGTAGAGTGTCCAGTTGTTAAACTTTTGATTACTGCTATTTCCTTTGTATCTATCAGAAAATGTGTAATGTAGCTATTTCTGCGAAGGTTTATCTCGTTTAAAATGAAGTAGATAGAAAAATAAGCTTCCACAAGAATAGTTTGTATACCCACTAGTAAACAATAGAGGGTAGAGAAAGTCATGTGAATGTAACACAGATTTTTAACAATAGAAACTCAATCAATTGGAAGTATTTCAAAATTCATTATGCAATCTCTATTCTTTAAAATCAATATCCTCTCTCAAATCATTAAATCTACGGAACCATTTAAATGCTTTACTAATTTAACTTCAAGATTATTTCATCATTACAAGATCAAAATTGATATGTTACAGTCGATTTATCAACTTGTTTGTATTTAATATTTTTAAAATGCTCGGTTACTCTGGTTTCCAAATTATGCTTAGTCTTTCCAATGTAAATTTGGTCACAATCTAAAAAGTTTAAACAATAAATGCCAGATTTGTATTTTTTGAAATTTTATCCTTTTTTTTTAAAAAAAAAAACCTAACAATTTTTTGTACTGTATTTATGAAGAACTAATATTATGCCATGTCCTTGAAGACCTGGTAGTGCTGCTTCTTTCTAACACACACTCTGAAATTCTTCTTGGTACCACAGTAAACATGTATTGAAGTAAAGAACACCACTACCTAGGCTATACACAGATTTCTAGCCCATATTTTATAATTCATAACATGAACTGTCACAAAAAATGGGAAACTTATATCCCACAGCCATAGAATGATGCATTAAGATAAACAATTTACATGAAGTTGACTTTACAGTTAACACTGTCCATTACTGAATGTTTGTGCCCATTTCTGCTAATTACTAGGGAGCACTGATGGTGTAATAACATTGTAAATCCACATGCTATGCAGCCCAGTGAAGGGGGACTATGATCGTGATGAAGGATAGATACACAGATAAGCTCTGGTCTATCATAGCAATTAGCATGATACATTCAGTTTGTAATCTTAAGCTACAATATAAGGCAATAGCATTTAATGCTTTGTAGGTCCATGATGAAAATCTGGAACACTTTGGATCTGCCCACAAAGAAGTAAAAAACTGCATCATGGCTGTAAAGTCATAAAAAGGCCTCTGCTCCCATACATTTTATGCTAAACCATAAAAATTGGCAAGTACGTATTCATAATGATTGGCATTGTTGTTATTGTGTAGAGGAGAAATAGTTGCTGGTTTGGTGTGTTTTGCACAAGCATTCAACAGAAACCTGATAGTATGATCAAAATAATATCTACAACAACACATTTATTTTCTGAAAAAGCTATACATTCTTTTCATTGCTTAAACATGGGTCTGTTGTTGATGGTGATTAACAACAAATTGACATGTAGTATAAACAAATTGAGAGTTTTAACTTCTGTGGACATTGGAGGTGATATTTGTATCAGATGTTTCATCTGGGCTAAAAGCATTGTCTGTCAATTCCAGCAAAATTTGCTTTGCTAACCTCCTTGAAAATCACGTTAACTGGCACAATGTATTGGTGTTGTTGCATTGTCTCAATTTCTCACAATTTGTACAAAACTACAAGCATGCTATTTTTTCTTCTTTTCTTTTTTATTTTGCAACATACTAAATTCCTAAATCAGGTTGTGGAAAAAGGCTGGGGGAGGGTGCATCTTGCATTTGAAATTGTCTCGAATTCTGAGACATACAGCAATTCCCTTGATTCCTTAAGACTGAAGAACACAACACACAACTATAATGCTGAACCATTATTGAGAAATTAATTTTTATTAACTTTAGAAATACAATCTTAAATTTTATCAAATTACAGTTGAACCTTGATCCATTGTTTTCCAAGCAAGCACATAACAAAACAAACAAACAAATAAATGTGGGAAAACGACGTATACAGGAAATGTACAAATCATCTACAAAAAGCCAATATGAGGAGCTACAGATTCCCGCTATTTTGGCACATATAATCAATGTTTCTTTCAAATAGCACTCCTTCCTATCATAAAACGGCTTCAAAATATAGCGTTGGTTCAGAAAGTGCTTAGTTCACCGAGACAAATGGAACAAAATACACCATTTTACAAAAGCAAAGAATTGCTTAAACAACTCTGTGTGCATACATACTTTGCTATATTTGCATTCTATGGAACTAGAAACGCACAGGTTGCTGGCAAACAATATCAGATACACTTCCTTGGGTCCTCTTAACAATATTATGTCATGCTAAATAAATAAATGAACAAAACAAAATGAATCTACTTGCTTGGAGGTCTGAGATAGGGAGCTGTGTCAAGGAAGCACTAATAGTAGATTTGTTAAAGTATTACAGCATGGGAAAGGAAATAATTGTTGCAGGCAATTGTAGAGGTACCAAAAAGGAAATGAAAATGCAGGAATGAAGGAAAGAACAGAAGTAAAATTGAGTAAATTGCGTGTGCCAAGTCATTAAAAGGTATTTATTGTACTACTCTTATGCAAATAAATGCAGTGGAATGCCTGTAAAAGATATTGAGAAGACTTTGAGTTGTTTTGTCTTTCATGCTAGCTTTAAAATAACAGCAAGAAGTACAAGGGCGGACCGAAAAGTAACACACAATAATTTTTTTCTGCCTTGATATTGCAGCTGGAATGTTGTTAATTTCACACAGATATAGTTTGAATTTTACACTACAGAGGGTATTTTGTGTTTCATGTGCAGCTCTAGTGAGAAAAGCACGAACTACGCAACAAAGATGGCGCGCATGTTACTGTTGTCCACCGGTGAAGAGCAGAGAAATGTGGTTCGATATTTGTAGGCCAAAGGGCATAAACCGAGTGATATTCACAGGGACATGCGTGGTGTGTATGGGAATGATTGTATGGACCGTAGCAATGTCTCCAGGTGGTGTGCATTCTTTCTAGAGGTCCATGTGAACCTTACTGATTCGCCACGCTCTGGGAGGCTGGTAACAGCTGCAACCCCGCAAAATGACAAGAGGCATTGAGGCTACAATTTTGAACAACTGGTGTGTGCAACTGTGAACCTTATCGCAACAGTTCAACATTTACTATGGTGCAGTATAAGATATTGTTGATGACACGTTGAAATTTCGTAAAGTTAGTGCTTGCTGGGTGCCTAAGAACCTGACAGACAACCACAAGAGTCAAAGAATGATGACGAGCTTGGATCACCTAACGCAGTACACCGCAGAAGGGCACGACTGTCTGAAAGGAATCGTCACTGGTGATGAGTCGTGGGCATACCACTACACGCCCGAAACCAAGCAGGCAAGTATGGAGTGGAAACATGCTGGTTCCCCAGTGAAGAAAAAATTCAAAGTGACCCAATCTGCTAGGAAAGTGCTTGTGACTGTGTTCTGGGATATGCATGGTGTTGTATTGGTGGACTTTGCTGAACATGGGACCACTGTGAATGCTGCAGCCTACATGAAAACTTTGGTGAAGTTGCGTCATGCCCTTCGTGACAAACGCTACAACATGAATGCTAACGATGTCAAAATTCTTCATGAGAATGCTCGCCCCCATGTTGCTGCTGTTCGTCAGAAAATTACCAAATTTGGTTGGGAGGTGCTCCAGCATCCACCATACAGTCTGGATCTTGCACCGTCGGACATTTATCTGTTTGGTCCCATGAAGAAATTCCTGGCTGGCCAACGCTTTGCGACAGATGCGAAAGTGAAATCAGCAGTCTGCAGATGACTATGCTCCAAGGAAACAGACTTCTATGAACAGGGCATATTGAAACTATCACGATGGGAGAAATGTGTTGAATTTGGTGACTATGTCAAAAAGTAGGAAAAGGGTAAGTTCATTTGTGACTTTTTCTTGTTGTTTTAACTATTAAACTTTTTTGTAAAAAAAATTAGTGAGAGTTACTTTTTGATCCGCCCTCGTATTAAGTTCCTTTTTCTTTCATTATCCTTCAGATACAGCTATAAAGACTCAAACCTAATGAACTTTTTGCCACCTTGCCAACATAAAGAAGGTTGAAATGTGGAGGCATACTAATTTTCTACCTTCAATAAGCAAGAAATTTGCAAGAAACCAAATAAAATGGAGCAAGATAGACTATTGCCATCTGTCATGATAATTTCAACACAAAAGAGACGACGGAGATCTAATGAAAGCGGAAAAAAGCTGAATAAATATTTAGTTAAATGTTGCAAGTTTTATGCAATTTTGATAATTATTTCTATAGGCTCCAATAATTCTTTGTATACTTGCAAATATTATCACCAGTAATTCATTCAGATTTAACTGCATCTTAATTGTTTTATATTACTTTCAGGTAAGGAAGAAAAATGAGGAAGTGTCTGCGCAAATTTCTTCTCTGAATTGTTCAGTGTATCAAGGAGACTGATACTTAAAAAAAAAGGTAGAGACATCAATGAATGAAAGAAGAGGAGATCAATAATCTGACAAATCTGCTGCTAAGAAAAGGTCAGTTATGAATTTCTGTGTCTTTGCAAGCAAGAGAAAGTCATGACTCTAGGCAAAAGAAGAGAATGTCTCTTTCATTTGATCTTTCTATCAAAAAATTATTAAAATTAACAATTCCAAAGTTTCAGAAATGCCGAAAGTTAAAAAATGGTTTTCCAAAAAGTGTTCAGCACAGAATTCAATTTTGGATTTGCAGAATTTGCTACAGATACTTGTAGCTACTGTATATCATCTCATCTTGTGAAAGCTGCTACCAATGAGATGCTCCCCCCCCCCCCAAAAAAAAGAGAACAAAGAACTTTCTGTTCATAAAGAAAGAGCATGTGCCTAAAACAGTTTCACTTTGCTTCGATCTTAGCAAATACAGCCTCTTCCAAAATTGTCAACTGCAGAAACATATTATTCACGGCAGATTTCATACTATGGATTTTGCATAATAGATATATCCAACAAGTCTCTGTGTTCTACATCTGGATCGAAAACCAGGCAGGTAGAAGTTCCACAGAAGTGGCTCTGCCCTTACATATTTCTTAGAGAAATATCAGTTTGATGCCTCCACATACGAGGTCTGTTCAAAAAATGCTGGAACATTCGTAATTTCACGCCAATGGAGTGTTGGAGCAAAATGCGGTTGGCATCCCTGCACATGCCTATGTTTAATGTGTAACTGCCGGAAGTTTCATTATTCTATGTCTGTCGTCATTGTTCAGTGCTGTATTGAGTAGAACGTTGTGTCGCACAGTTTGCAAATTTCAAGATGGCAGAGTTAGAGGAGCAACGCGTCTGCATTAAATGTTGCGCGACACTCAAGAAAACCTTTACAGAGACACGGCAAATGATGCAGGAAGCCTACAGTGATGAGTGCTTAAGCCGTACTCGGTGTTACGAATGGTTCACGCAGTTTAAAAATGGCCATATGGAAGTTAAAGATGACCCTCGTTCAGGACGCCCTTCAACGTCTACTAATGACACTCATGTCAGCAACGTCAACGAAATTGTGTGTGCCAATCGAAGACTGACTATCGGGATGTCTTGCAACACCTGCAAGAAAATGTGAGAAGAAACGGCCTGAAATGTGGCGAGACAATTCATGGCTCTTGCATCACGATAACGCACCTACACATTCATCCCTGTTGGTGCATGACTATTGCACAAAAATGATATCACTGTGCTGCCTCATCCTTTGTACTCCTCAGACCTGGTCCCTGCAGACTTTTTTTTTTATTTCCAAAGTTGAAAATCCTGTTGAAAGGACTAAGATTTGCAGTGATAGACGAGATAAAAGAAAATTTGCAAATGGCACTTCGCACGATCCAGAAAGAAAGGTACCAAGACTGCTTCTGGAAGTGGAAATGGCATTGGGAGCGGTGTATCAATTGTGGAGGAGAGTATTTCAAAGGAGACCATGCACAATAAGTAAAAGCTAAGCATAGAAAAATGTTGCAGACAAAGTTCCAGAATTTTTTGAACAGATCTCGTATTCCATTAGATTATTTTCTGATTGATGTGGGGGACAGAATAAAATCTCTCATACTGTACACATCCTAACCTTATGGTTGTTTCAAAGGTCACCTTCTCAGATGAAGAAGGTTACAATGATGTTTCCCATGAGAGAACATCCGATCTCCATGTGGATAGAATGTTTGAATTACTTGAAAATTTTTTTCAGAAACATTCATAAATTATAAACCCCGAAGCTATAAGAATTCTAGGAGTTGACTAGCATCTAAAAGACATCAAACAGATCAGTTATTATTTCCAGAAGTGATATAAAAAGCATGTTTTTGAAGATAAACTTGAACGCTGGAAAACCTATTTTCACTATAAAGATGGAACCTACATATAATCTTGATGAGCCCTCTAAACCATTCATATCTCCACCAAAACAGGGAGTTACATTTGAATGTCCAGGGTTTAACACACCAAAGCAGTTACAAAAGGAGATTTGGGGCGAATGGAGACTATGAGGCAGCAGTATTATATTAGTTTTGTGGACAAGGAGTCTGCATTCTGTAGCAAAAACCAGAATGAAGAACAATGTGCTCTGGAGAAAGAAATGGGCATTGTTTAAACGCAGTTGTGTTTGTTGTAACAAACATTGACATCAAAGTGTTTACAGAAAAAGTGACAAATAAAATCTGAAGACTCACTTTCCACCCCTCCCCAAAAAAATACACTAAGCAAAGTATAAAACTGTTTCAGTAAGTGGAATTGAAATTTTTTATTATAACATCACTAAATATGTTCTTCCAATTTTTACTTTCTCTACTACGTATAGCAAATAGGGGAGTATTGTATTCCACCCAAAAATTCGATACCGAGGTTTCACTGGAAATACACATTTTGAGATCCCCTGAATCCAAAAAAAGCATTTTTGGAAACATGTCCGTGTGTGTGTTTCTGTGAACAGCATAACTCAGAAACGAACAGTCGGATAAACACCAAACTTGGTATTTAGGGTCAGTACCTTCCAGAGATATGACACGAAGGTTTTCAAGAAAATCCCCCCACCCCAAATTACCCTTTACATGGAACATTTTTCGAAAATTTTAATTTTCTCAAAAATGACTAACGATTTTGATTAAAATATCATATGTTTAAGATATTTTCATGACAAATGAAATGTATCTCTCAAATTTTCTGGGAATATCTCCAAAAGTATTGTTCATTGTGAACGACTTTTGCATAACTGGTAAACCATAACTACACAAAAAATGTAGATCGCATTAAAATACAGAATTTATGTCATATTCATTTGTTTTGTTGGGTGAACCATTTTCGAGATATTGCTTGTTATTCCCTTAAATTTTGCAATACTTATACTTTTTCTCAAATTCGTTATTTTTTTTTTTGTCCTGGTAATGCAAAAAGAATGGAATACTCCACATAACAACCAGCTCTTAAAATATTTTACTATCGCTTAAAGCCTACCATATTCCCCTTGCATCTACAAGAAAATTAGCAATAAGATTAGCATCTCGATATCTCGATTAACATGAAGCATATGGAGAATAAGCGTTTGTAAAAATAGTTTGTACAAGAGTAGAGAAAGTCATGTGAGTTAACACATCAGATTTTTTTGTTAATGTTCATTATAGTATTTTCAGCATAATTAGTTCAAAATGTACTAAGAGCAAAACATTTTTCATTATAAATGTGGTACTACACGAAAAGTGACTTTGGTGATAGCAGTATTTAAGAAAGTGGATTTGCACTACAGTTAGGTATGAAGAGCTTTAAAACGGACTGGTAAATTTAGGGATATCAGTTTTTCCTCTTCCCTGAAAACTTTTTTTATATGCACGTAGTACTTTTTGGCTCAATGCTCCTCATATATAAACAAACACTATATTTTGCATCAATTTTACATGTTTGTCACTTCCTTTTAAAAAAGCTCTTAACGGACATTTGGTTCTTAGCTTTTCTTTTTTCATGTGAAACAACAAAATTTCCACATTCTGTTGCTTGCTTCTGTCACTGTTCTGAGCTTAGATAAACACCCCTACAGTTTCATACGCAGTCAAAGTTTCCGCAAAAGTTGTCACTACTTTGACTATTGCATCATTTCCGCATCTTATCACTCCCCATGCAAACACATGCTGCTTCTCTCACTTTGTCGCACACTTCATCTGCCCCCTCTCATAACTGAATGGGGTGAACATTGTTACTTGAATTCCTCACTCTGACTGGTATAGGCTGTTCCAAAAGTATCAGTAACTACTTGCAAATTATGATCACTGTTCCAAATACTCCAGCTTAAAAACAATTCGAAGAAGAATTTGTTTGGGCCTGAAATTTTTGAAATTAATAATGCACGGAAAATGTTAGTTCAAGGAACAATGAATGTAAATTTATTTACATAAGTTATATGTAAACCAGTCAGAACTACATAAATTGAACAATGAATGCAGGAAAACAATAGATTGAGATTTGACTGCTCTTCTTATGGTGAACCACTAGATCTTCCTGTCTCAAAATTTAAATTTATTGTTAAAGAACAATATAAATGTAAACAATGTGATTAAACCTTTAAAAAAAGCCTTTTAGTCCGCTCATAAAAAATATGTTAGCAGAAGTTTTTCTTCACTAATTAAATTAAATTTCAAAGAAAACATTTTTTCTCTGCTTTTTTTAATTTACATACATAAGAAAACACAAAACAAGTTTTAATTCATTATTAATAATCACAAAAATATCTTTAATATAGTTCAAGTTGCTCAAAAATACCTCTTAGAGATAAATTGCTTTAAAATTACACATTAAACAAATTTTTACCCTATAAATAGCAGCATAACACTTTAAATATCTGAATAATTCAAACAACAATACAGTATAAAATTAGGAGTAAAGTTAACAAATGCATTAAAAAACTAAAACGTCATTTTTTGCCATTTTAAACAAAATTTATTACTGCATTGTCTTAACAATTCATTTCATTTTACTTGATGACACAGAACACTTGTGAAATAAAATGTCATTATTAACACTTATATAAAATACACAGGGTTGTTTGCAATCTATGGTAACAAACCTAAGAAACCCCTTACCTTATGAAAAACTACACCTCCACCAGTGTTGATGTTTTGAGCTCGGGCTACTGCTCTGCAGTACAGCTTCCACTGGAGCAAACTGCTACAATGTACAGGGATGTCCAGTTTATTCCATTCCTCCTGGCAGGCTTTCTAGAGACGTACACAGTTTGTGGTCGTCTGTTTCCAAGTGCCCTTTCAATAACCCAAATGCACAAAAATCCATCGGCAATGCTTCAGGTGACTTTAACAGGGATGTCGCTGAAAGGTATGGATGTTCTCCAGAAATTTGCGGGTTGAAGCAGACGTATGGCTTGATGCCTTATCTTGATGTAGTCACGACCTTATTTGCATCTACACCATAGAGAGCAGGGATTTCTGTGCGAAAAAGTGGTATCAGGACGTCAGTCTGATATGCAGATTTTCACATTTTTATGTACACGGTGGATGGTTAATTTGCCATTGTAGCTGTACCCTGCTCTTACCATGAAATCCTTGGGGAAACTTTCCTTAGCTTCCGTACAACAAATTTTGAATTTTTTTTCTCATTGGTCGGTAATATATAGGGTCCTTTCAACAATAGTGTCCTATCTTTGAACTTAAATAAAACACGTTCTATAAATGATAGGGGTTTATTTCTTTTTTTATTTTGGAACATAATTAATGTCACTACGTGTGGAAGAGAACATCAGTTAAGTGACCACAGCGGCTTCGTTGGGTTGCGCGTATATGGTTGACCCAATTTTCAATGACAGAAGAATGTAAATTAGGTCCAACTTCACGAATAACATGCATGATGTTATCATAAGATCATTTACTGTTTCTGGCTTGTTGATGTAAACTCAAGATTTAACATATCCCCACAAGAAGTAATCCTACGGCGTTTAATTACATGACCTTGGGGGCCAGTTAACATCACCACCACCACGGGAAATGATGAAACCTCTGAACTTCTTCAAAAGATCGATTGTTTCGAGAGCAGTATGACATGTGGCACCATCTTGCTGGAACCAGATGTTTCCGAGATCCATACTACCCAAATGAGGCTAAAAATAGTCCCTTATAAGAGCTCGGTATCTTTCTCCATTGACAGAGATTCTCCATCTTCATCTTGGAAAAAATATGGACCAATGATTCCACCATACGTAAATCCACACCACACAGTAACCTTTTGGGGATGAAGTGGTCGTTCTTGAATCTGCATTGGATTGTGATTGCTCCAATAGCGGCAATTTTGTTTCTTAACACAACCATCCATCCAAAAGTGGGCTTCGTCGCTGAAGATGATTTTTCGACAAAAATCCGGGTCAGCTTCCAATTGCTCCATAGCCCAGTCAGCAAATACATGGTGCAACCTATGGTCGTTGGGCTTTAGTTCTTGAGTTAACACCATTTTGTAAGCATGAAACTTCAAGTCCAGATGCAGAATTCGCCAAGTTGTGGTTGGCGAAAGCCCCAATTCTTGTGCTCGACGAGCAATTGATTTCTTTCCGTTCTCACGTACACTCTCACAAATGGCACCTATGTTTTCGTTGGAGCGCTTACGTACAGGCATTCTTTGATCGCTGACAAAACCACTTCTTTCAAATTTATCGATCAAATGCCGAATCGTTCTCTCGCAGGGACGATTATGCACGCTGTAAACTTCATGCAATACACGGAAGGTTCGGCGAACAGATGATCCATTTTGATAATATATTTTCATAATTTCTACGTGTTGCTGAATGATGTAACGTTCCATGGCTATTTGTCAGTAACAACTGTAACCACATGAAAAAAATGACTGCTGTAACTCAATAACAACGGCAGCTATCACATGTTAAAAATAGAATACTATTGTTGAAAGACCCTTTATAACCCGGGGTTTGTTGTAGTCACTTAGATAAACAAACACCTCATCTAAAGTGACAATAAACATCCACTTTTCACCAGCTAGGTATTGTTCCTACAGCTTTCTGTGGTTAGTGGCACATTCTGCAATGTGTTTAGGCAACAGCTTTTATGTATTCGCTTTTCTAGATTCAAATCCTTGTTGATTATGGCGTTCAAAGTAGTAACAGTGATCCCTAATTTCAATGCAATGGGCCTCTGAGTTGGATTTGGTTCAGAGAACAGGGCCTTAACCTTCCAAATTACCTCTGGGGTGCAACTGGTAGCCGGTAGTGGATTTCTGTTTCCTCCCCTCTGAGATAAATTCAAATCTGGTCTTAGCTTTTTTGGCAAGCACACATGAGATCCCTTTTTTGATATGGTAGAATCATGCCTCTTGCAGTACTTAATTTTGGAATATAAGTATTTTGCATTGGAAAGTGCAGTAATGTACCCTTCCCAGAATGGTTCTATTTTTAGCGCCATTTGATTGAACAGGAACGAGCACATACTACTGAGAAAACACAGCGATACACTCATACTGCTAACTTTCAGTCGGTTATGCATGTTTCAGTGCAGAGCTACTGTGTTAGTCTGAACTATTACCGTAGATCGCAAACAATCCTCCATATTTGTATTTGTAAAGTATGGCACCTTAAAAAAATCCTAGCATTTAAATTCATGGAGAGAAAATTCTCAGATTTAATATGGAGAAGGAACAAATTAGAATACAACTAATGTGCTCTGATGTTTTTTTTTTTAACAATTATTCATTTCACTAGCTTTGCATAAAATTGTTCATGTTTTCGTGGCATTCAAATCAAAATCCATTTTTACAGCTATTTCTGTGTTACGCCAAAATATTGCTCTAATATATTCAAGTAAAAATAATTTTGTAAGTACCAGAGATGAAAAAAGTTGAAAAATTGTTGCATTTTCAAAGTAGTGTTCTTTCCGTATATTAAAAACGAGAATTTTCTCTCAATTTGGCTGCTAGAACTTTTTAAAGTGGAACCAGAGTAAGCATATATTGTAATTATTTGCTGCTGTTTACCTTTTAAGCTTCTTCAACATGACTGCGTGGTCGGAGAACAATGCGGGGATCAGCCTCAAGCATTCGTTCACTCTCCTCCACACTGCGACAAGGAAACAATATCTGCTTTAATATTATCTGCCAATCACCAACAGAGATCTATATACAAACTCTCACAATTTAATGGGAAGTGGTCTACAAAAAATGGAGGAATCTGTTCCAAAATAGTTGACTTAAATCTTTACAGAGACAACAGGAAATATGTACAATTTCAAAGGGCTTTATTTACATTGCTAAATACTCGGGAACTCAAAGCTAAATTCTCAATATATAAGTTTTATAAAGAGCCTGGATGCATATATTTACTGGGAGTATTTTCTTGCACTAGGAGATGGTGCGCTGAATAATAATAATTATAGGAGAAAACTAAACATACGAACTTTTAAGCTCACTAATGAAGTTGCTTATAGAACGTGTATAAACTTGTTCTACTCTAGTTTCACTGGATAGCAAATCACAGCCTAAACCAAGCATTCTGGCAGCAGACTGGCCAACCATAACATGATTTAACGATTGGAAGATTCTATATGAAAAACAAGTACAAGGCTACCCTGGGAATTATTTGGCATGTTTAAGGGCTGGTTCCAATAGCCTGAGAAAGGAAGTCAGAATGGAAATGTGAAAAAGGGAAGCAAAACAGCATATGACATTTTGGTTCACAATACGAGAACAGGAATGTGCATCAATAGCAAATTGTAAAGCCAATTTTGCATATTGAGACGTTGTTTGTATCTAACCAATGATATTTTTTCACCTGCTTCCAATTCAACCAACATAATGCAGGTTCAATAGAATATACGTTTACAAAATGTAGAATGCATTTCTATTTCCTACCAAGCTTCATTCCTTCATTAATAGCATACATTACGGTTATTTATTGCCTTTCATTGAATCATTAATTTCTGCCAGTTTTTGCTCAAGTCACTTTTGAGTTGCATATAAACAAACTACAAATGACACTTTTGCTAGAAGAACCAACACTCAATGGATCTGAGGGATTCAGGATCTGTGGTAAGGATGCACATTTGCTAGATTTTCTTCTGGGTTTCATTTCCCAACTTGTGACAAGCAAGAATTATAGTGGCTAAGTGTATAATATGCACAATATGGATCTAACATGCTGTCCCCAGGAATAAGAACAAGGAAGTTAAAATTTTACCAAGTCTTCTTTACCATTCCCGGGACCCAGAAACCTTCCCATTAATTGTGAACACTCACATTATAATACACAAATTTTAACTTTGTCATCCTCGATTATTGTGAACCAGCCTTAAACCTTCAAGATCATCTGAAATATTTGCAACATTGCAAATTGCCTTGGGTTTTGGAGATCATGTTGAAGATTTACTGGAGGCTTGAATCGGATGAAAATTTTATTGTACATATGGCTTCTTGCCGTGGTAGCTGAAGTAGTAAGAGAATCAGCACAAAGAGCTGAATATCTGTGATTCAAGTTCTGGCCATGGTATTGAACTAGTTTGACTTCCAAAAGTTTGCCTATGCTCAGCTAATGTAAAAGAGCAACAATATTAGAAGATATTCCAAGCTTTCATTTGACATGGAGCTCAGGTCAGTAACTTGCATATTATTGAGTTTATGGAGGCCAAACTTTTAAAAACATCTTTGTATAAATGCCTAAAGATACACTAATAATAAATAGCGGATAATATGTGAAAGAGATACAAGCATTAAATAGAAGCTTACAAATGTATAAGAATCAAGACTCTGTACAAAACATTGTTATACTTCTGCTGTATGCATCAACAAAAAACCCAGCGTTAGTATGTTGGGTCACAGGCAAGGAATATAATACAGTTGACGTTGCAGTGCATGCCATATCCGTATCGTACTTACTGAAACAAGTGGGGGAGGACCTGTACATCTGTCATGCAAGCAGGCCAGGAATGGGAAGGGGGCATAAGCAAGCTGTATTCCTGATTTGTTACCCACCTTTCCGATAACTTGATTAGTTTGAAACAATGAAGAAGAAGAAGAAGCAAGAAAACAGAGGGATTTGTTACCATTCCTTATTGTCACTGGCCATCAACTTGCGCATCTCTTCCTCCTCCGAGACGGCAGGCGGCTGGTATGATATTTCTGAGACTGGGCCATACTGGGCAGTTACCAGGAGGTCAGTTGACGGATTCAGCGTCAGTATCTGGAACAGCGTAATGCATAGTGATATAAATAAATGCTTGCTGCTACTATAACACTCAAAACAATGGCTGATATGCATAAAATAAAGGGTAATCTTGTTGCCAGCCTATCCCTCTGATACGTCACGCCGCTAAATCATACCAATGTTAGAGAATGAAATTGCGAGAAAGATATAGAATGTAAGTCAAGAGTTCCATAGGGGAACGGAAGTGACATATGAAGACAGCTTGTATTTGCAGAAAGGACTGGAAGTGGAACTGGAACGGATTGTAGGGTAGTTGAAGTCACATGATTAAGCAACCAATTCTCTTCATACGTCACTTCTGTTCCCCCATGGAACTCTTGACTTACATTCCATCTTGCCAACCCATGTATCTTTCTCACGAATTTCGTTCTCTAAATTGGTATGATTTTGACAATGTGATGTATCAGAGGGAGAGGCTGGCAGCAGGATTACCTCCTCGTGGACCTTTTTCTAAAAATGCAAGTTCTGCAAACATTACAGCAATATCACCATAATACACGGGAAGACAAAAGATGACCGCAAGGCAATAAATCTGTACTCGCCTGAGGCTTTTTTTTTTTTTAAATGTAATATATTTGCCATTAAGATAACATAGGTTCTCCAATGTTACATTAGGGTCAATTCTGCTGCTTCATCGAGTGCTCAGATGTGTCATGCAGATTTGTTGCACACACACTCCACTTGCCTTTCTTGGTTATTAAGGTTTTTCTGCAACATATTGTATGGTATATGTGAGTAGGCCCAAGACCGCTATACTAATAACACTCCTGCATCTGAATTAATTTGAAGCCAAACTCCTTCGAGGCAACATCTACTAAATTAATCCCTCATTACTTTTAAGATTACTCTACATATTGAATTCCATCGATTCTGTAAGTATTTTGTATGTTATAGCCTTATTCATATATATTTTTGTTTAAACTTTTTTAATAATTTCCATAACAAAGCATTTACCCCAAAATGACACCTCAAAACATCCAGTACTGCCACATAATTAAGGAATTATTTAGTACACATTAAACCTGGTTTAAAACAAATCGGTCACCGCGGCTTAAGTAAATAATCACCGAGTGTAACATCGGGTAAGCCATCCATAATGCTGCGATCTCTGTATCCTAACCTTAATAATATTTTAAACTGTTGCCAACATACCTGACCATTGCCGACCTGATTGTCCAACTGTCTGGCAAGCCGCTGTTCTTTACTTGGGAAACATGGACAGCCTTTCCTTCTGCGTACCATCCTAATATACAATCCCAGGAACAAAATGCCCAAAAGCACTAGAATGGTGCCCCCAATGATAATGACCAGGTCACTCCGGCTTTCCTGGTCTGCTTCTGGAGTCTCCCCGAGCTCGTCCTCATGCTGCTTAGTATCGGAATAATCCACAGCACCCTCGATCACCATAATGAGCCCCGCAGCCAGAGCAAACAGTCCAACCACCAACAGCAACCATTGTATGCACCTCGTACGATTGATACCATTTCCTACAGTCTGAGACAAGTAGCTAATAGGTCTCCAATCGCTTTGTTGTTCGTATGTTACTGTGGTAGGTTGATACACGGGTCCACTCGGAGGCATTTTAACGGGATCGACTAGAACTGCAAGCACTAACGATGTTTTTTACACCAAAAGGTGTCCAGTTTCCAAGGACGTTTACGTGGTGACCATTTTAGTTTCCGCGTTACCAAGGTCTTGCCCAAATGCAGTCAAGGGTGCAACAGGAAGCATCTGCTGTCACCTCCTACAGGAAATGCGGGTTTCTTGCTAATGGCACAACTTCTAACTTACTGACAGCACTTAATTCTTTGTTTGCTTCCCATACGGCAACAACTCACCACACTACCGTTTTTATCGTGTCCATCATCTCCACATTACCTTCTTCCATGGCACTACGGGTAAATACGTCATTAATGAATAATTGCTCTGGAATTTACGGATGAGTCATATCGATCCATATAACGACTAAAAACTCGCTGTTCTTAGTTTCTTAGATACCAAGCTTAGAAAATAATTTCAACTAGGCATAAATGAAGAAAATAATTACCCTGCCGTGCTTACGCTATCTATAAAATGTAAACAACAAAATGTTCGAGAAATTTATCCACAAATATGGCGCCACACAAGGACCACTCGGAACTTGCTTTCTCTATGTGCAAGGTCCACTGCGCAAGTTTACTGCGTCGACCCGGGATAAGCGCCCATTTCAGCACTTTTTGGTTTGGAATGTTCGCTTTCAGCTCATGCGTGATTTAGTAAACCATAGCAACGGCGCTGGAAACAGCAAATAATTCTCGGTTGTGCGCCGTTTCTCAGTCTGGAATAAAGTGCCCTCTTGGCTTCTCTTACATCTCTGTGTATACACAACAGTGCAATTAATTTTTGCTAAGAGAAAGCGCGTCGCGTTTTCCATAGCTTAATTCGGACCTTATCAATTTGTTGTGCACAGTTAAATAAACATTTAAGTGAAAAACGCTATGGCAGGAGACATAAGGTTCTTAGATTTATGGTTTCGATTATTTATTTCAAGCCACCAGTCCTTCGGGGTTGTGTAAGTACGAATTAAAGTCACAGCTGACTCTTAAGCACTCTGAATATAAAAACAGTTCTTGTTTTTTTATAAATGAATTTGTCAACGTAGGCTCTGACTTTAGTGGGGCATAGGGATTCAAGCCCCGTGTTAAATATCAGATTTATATGATGTTTTGTTGCATCGCGTCACACTAATTATTTGGATTATTATATTTATATTTATGAAGGAAACATAAATAGGTGTATGCCAATTGACTTTAAAAACAGTTATGGACATGGGCTTGACAGATCCCACACCACATGTATGAAAGTCTGTGCTTATGTATGTTAATGAAATGCATTTGAGAGTTAAAGTAACCCAGGGTAGAAATAAGGTTAAGTGGTCTAATGAAGCCTGCTTAAACTTTGCTTTCCACTCAAAGAATGCAAAATATTCCTAATACAGAATAACTTACTCTGGAGATTAGTTTCGGTTTTCAAACTTACACTTTTACGCATTCTTTTATTTCATGAAACTGTAAGCAGGCTTTATTTCTGGAGTGTTTCGGATACACATGTGCTTTTTTATATAGCTAAAAACTTGTTAAACAGTTGTTGGTTAAGTATTATATTAGTAATACATCGAATTTTATGTTGTTATGAACTCTGAGGCAACATCACATTTTGTTTATCTCATATACTCGATTCATCTCCGAATTGTAATATTTTTTATCCTGCAGCCAACAAGATCAGATGATTCTGAGAAAAAGCTGCAATTTAACACAATGTTGTAGTTACAGAAATTGTTTAATAGCGTATACATAAATCCTTGCCTTAGTTCTTCTCAGTATCTAGTCAGTAACGTGACTAAGACATTCCGTTTGTCTTTGCATGTTTCATGCTACTCGTGTGTGTAAGTTTACAGCCATTTTATGATAAATGCAACAATGTCATTACATTTTTTATAATCATTATGGCAAGGAACAATGCATTCCATAAAATCAGTCAGGAGCGTCAATTCAATCTCTGCTTTGGGAACTGCCTGAAGCAGTTTACGAAATTTTCATATGAATTCCTAATGGCACATTTAGCCTAAAAAAGATCTTTTATTTAGATGCGAAATATTTGTATTAAAAGTATACAGTTGTGCATAATAATTTTTCTTTTGGTAGAGCAATAATAATCAGTAGCACAATTATTTCTCGTAACTTAGCGCGCAATTGACCCCTTCCCCCCTAAATGACGCCCCTGTAATCAGTGTTGTAAATACATATTTATGCGTTGTAAAGTTGAATCAGAACTAAAAAATCATTGGCATGGCCAAGACTGAAACAGAGAACCGGAAAATCGTGAGATCGAGTCTTGGCCGTGACAATGAGTTTTTCAGATCTAATTCTACTTTCGAACATTAGTCTGTGCCAATGTGAAAGACAAATAATAAGTGTATTTATATTGTAATATCAAGCTTGAATCTCAAATCACCCAGTAGGAGGTGTCGGAAAATAAAAGGAGGGGACAGCGGTAAAGGGGGCTATTTCCCAATTTACTTATTATTTTCATGTCATACCCCTTCCAAAATGGAAAAGCTATACAATTTCATGCATCAATCATAAAACCGTTTATAGGACTTTTCTACTACTTACCTATAGTTAAGCGGAGGAAGTATTTTCTTTTTCTGGTTCATTTCTATAGCCCCCTTTAACTGCTATGGTTATATCGGCGACTTTGACGGAAACAATTGATGGTGTTCTTACCCTTCGAACTTTTAGGTTAGGTTACTGTAAATTTTCATCTTTTTTTAAAACTTATTTTCACACGCACATTCGCTCTCACATCCACATTTCCAGAATCTATGGAGGGTAAGAAATAATCCTAATTAAAGAACATTTCCACCTCCGGCTGGAAATCGAACCTGGGATTCCGGGTGAGAAGTCAGCTCGCCAAACAGTCGATCACGGAAACAATTTGAGGAAGTATTGTATTCCACACAAAAGTTGGTTTCTGAGGTTTCACCGGAAATACACGTTTTGAGGCTCCTGGTCCCTGAATAAATAAAAACAAACGTTTTAGAAAAAGGTCTGTGTATATGCGTGTGTGTGTCGCTTGTCTGTATCTGAGAACAGCATAACTCCAAATAAAAACCAGAACACCAAACTTGATATTTAGTTCAGCGTCTTCAAGAATACGAAACGAAGATTTTCAAGAGAAACCCCCCCCCATCCCAAATCAGCCTTTACATGCAAAAATATTCGTTACTTTTTATATTCTGAAGAATGGCTCTTAACGATTTTGATTAAATTACCACATGTTTAGGATATCTGCATGACAAAATGCATATCTTGAATTTTCTGAGAATATCCTGTGAAGTCCTCATTCTGAATGACTTTTGTATAACTGGTAAACCGTAGGAGATAGACACAAATCTTACTGGAGGGAGTAGTTCTCGTTAAAGGACACAATTTATGTCAAATAAAAACTGTTGTGGCGTTAACCATTTCCGAGATATTCTTTATTATCGGTTTGAATTTTCAAATACCTTTTTCAAGTGGTAAGTCATGCAAAGAATGTGGAAATTCAAAGCCATCGTATAGCTACACTTTTAAAAGATTTGACTATTGCTTTAATTTACTGTATTCTTCTTATATTTAAATGAAATGTATAAATGTGTAATAAAAGTTTATCTAGTTAACAAGAAGTAAACAGAAGAATATCTTTTGTAAGAATAGTTTGTAGAAGAGTGAGTAGAAAAAGTCGTGACGCTTTAAGCGTTTACTTTCTCTAATAATAATAATAATAATAATAATAATAATAATAATAATAATAATAATAATAATAATAATAATAGAGTTTTATTTATGCACGCTGTCTTTAACTACTGTGGTCCTAAGCGTCCCATTCTATATTGGGCGTGAAAGACCGGAAAGTTTGCTCAGAGGTCTCTTTATCACTCTTGAGGTTCTTTTACGTGCCGTAAATCTACGACACGGGACCACCGGCTTTACTTCTCTTCCGAAGGAAGCTACGCTGACTTTTACGCCGAAAAAAACCATCGCCCTCCGCCGGGTTTGAACCCGCAACCTCGGGAACTAGAGGCTAGTTTGGTAATTTCTCCACCTCTTTCGTACACAAGTGAATAAAGCAAAAGCATTTAGAAAAAGGTCCGGTATGTGTGCGCCTGTGAACAGTATCTCTAAAAACGAAACGTCGGTAATATACCAAACTGGGTATTTAAATTCAACATTTCCCAGGATGCGACAAGAAGATTTTCAAGAAAATTCACCTACCTCAAACTACCCTTTACAGGGAAATTTTTCGAAAATGTTGATTTTTCTCAAAAATGGCTTCAATGATTTTGATTAAAGCACCATATATTTAAGATAAACGTGACATGACAAATAAAATGTGTAGGTATCATGAATTTTCTGGGAATAACCTGTGAAGTCTTCTTCATTCGGAATGACCTTTTGTATAATTGGTAAACCGTAAGAGATAGAGAAATCTTACGTTTAAAAATGTAGATGTATGTAATTAAAGCACACAATTCTTGTGAAGTTAACCTTATCCGAGATGTTTATTCTTATTGGATGAAATTTTCAAATATATGTACTTTTCTCAAATGTAGGTACTTTTCTCCCCCTTCCTCGTGGTCAAGCAAAGAGCATGGAATTTCAAAGCCATCATTAGTGACACGCTCTTTAAAAATCTGACTATCGCTTTGTCTGCTATATCCTGCATCGAAATGTGTAAATGTAAATTGAATGTTTATCTGGATTAACAACAAGTAGCTAGAATAATAAGCTCTTGTAAGAATAGTTTGTAGAAGAGTGAACACAGAAAGTAATGCTTAAGTAACGGATGTTAGCATATATAGGTTGGTCTTGAAATCAAAGATCACTTAAAAATTTTATTCATGTGCGTATGTAAACCGTAAAAGTACTACTTCTATTATTATTGTTGTTGTTGTTGTTGTTGTTAGCAACACGCTTTTCCCATAATCATTAGGTATATAACATGAGCTAAATTCTACTTGGTCTAAAGTTGCACAAAAGAAAGGGACGGTAAGGCACTAAGTAAACAGAGAGAGAGAGAGAGAGAAATATTTCCCCTACTGATTTTTTTTTTAAAAAGAAACTGCTGCAACATATAATTTTAGAAGCCATTATTTTTATGAACTTCTGTTACAATTCGATTGGATGAATAATTAAGAAGTGAGGAATGCGACTTTAAATACAGAATGGTAAGTATACAAAAAAACTAATATTCCACACTCGCAAGACTTTCTCTAATCATTAAAATTTAACATAATCCCTTATATATTGTTAAGGTATTGATATAAAAAGTGATTCTTCTACTCACATTAAGTTACGTTGAAATTTTACTCGTAATAATCTCAAACTAATGGACTTGATTACATGCTCAACTGCTCGCATATCGGTTTTGTTACTAATGAACCCATTCGGGAAAATAAGAATCACGTAAGATTCTTTATGCTTGACCATGCCAAAATGTAGTATTTATATGATTGATAGCAGTACTTTAATGGGCCTCATTAATGTACACCTGTTCATTAAAGTATTGGTATTCGACCAATCAGAAGTGGCCACGTAACATTGTGAAAGCGCAGGTATCGATTATTCTGCGTAGTACGTCTCACAACGCTAGTAACTTTGTTTGACACAGGTGCTACAAGGTAATTGTATTGTAACCATAGATAAAGGAATAACGACTGTAACACATCACTCAAACCAGAAACGAATACTTATGAAACCTTTAATTTAGATACATGGTCGAGCATAAACAGTCGTATGAAACTTAACTATAATGGTGATTAAAACGCTCGTATGATAATTATTACCATTATAGTCTCGTTGCATAATATACGATTATAGTTGCCACATGACAGTTCAACCTGGGAAAACTTACACATGTAACAAGGAATGTTTCCAAAACTGCTAATGCTACAGAAAGGATTATCCATGTTAATGTTATAAAGAGAGAAAATATGTATGTGTGAGTATGTATTTAGGGCAATTTCAAAAACCACTCAACGGATTTTGATCATTCACCATTGAAAATCCCAAGTCTTTCTGACGAACATGTTCTATAAAACACCTAATTTCTTTTCATAAATTAATAAAAGATTACAAAGGTTTTACAAAGCCCTTGTACTTGAATACGAACACTTGGAGTTATAAAAGAACATGCTTGCAAAGAAGGATTTCACTTTTAGTTGAGAACGCCCATTTGTAGAAGAGTGAACACAGAAAGTAATGCTTAAGTAACGATATGCTTAAGCATATTGTTGCTACCCCATAGAAAACGCATGTAAAATAAGACAAGTGCCGCGAATATTTCTTTGCAAGTAATATATATGTGTAAATGTGCAATTAAGGTTTATCTTTATTAACAAGAAGTATTCAAAATCGAATTCACATTACTTTCTCTACCCTCCATCGTTTATTACTGGATGTACGAATTATTCTACGAAGATTATTTTCCTAGCTACCTCATTTCAATCCAGATAAACCTTTCCGAAATAGCTGCATTATACATTTCATTATAGATCAAATGAAAAAGGAATAGTAAAATGTTGCGCTGACCTAAAATTCCATACTCTTTCCATGACATCGCGAGAAACAATTGAAAGTCGACAGGACTTTAAAAGAATAGCTAAGTATTGAACAATTCGAACCATTAATAACGTATATCTCCGAAATGGTTGAGGCCACATAAAAGTTATTTGAAACAAATTGTGTGTTTTAAAGAGATCTCATTTCTTGTGTAGTACGTTTTCGTCTATCGCTTAACGTTTACCAGTTATACAAGATTATACAAAATTCCTTCCGAATGAAGTGGACTTCACAGGCCATTCCCAGAAAATTCAAGATATACATAATATATTTAATATGTGGTATTTTAATCCAAATTGTTTGAACCATTCTTTTAAATAAAAAATTTCGAAGCTTGTTTCGCTTAAACTGTAGTTTGGGGTGGAGGGTTTGTCGAAATTTTCGTGTCGTAACTTTGGAAGGTACTGAGCAAAAATACCAAGTTTGGTATTTATGCGACTTTTCGTTTTTGAGTTGTGCTGTTCACAGACGCAAACACCGAACTTTTTATAAAAAATACTTTTTTGGATCCTGGGGTTCTCAAAATATGTATTTCCGGTGAAATCTCGGTATTCAGTTTTAGGTGGAATGCAATAAATTCTCTGCCTACTAGGTAGAGAAAGTAAACATGGAAGAACGAGCTTTTGTAAGAATTGTTTGTAGAAGTGTGAGTAGGGAAAGTCACGTGAATGCAACACATGAGAAATTAAATTGGGTTTTATTTATGGACGCTCTTCAACTGTTGTGGTCCTTAGCGTCCCATTCTATATTGGGCGTGAAAGACCAGTAATTTTACTCAGAGGCCTTTTTATCAGGCTTGAGGTTCTTTTACGTGCCGTAAATCTACGACACGGGACCACCGGCTTTACTTCCCCTCCGAAGGAAGCCATGCTAAGGATTTTTACGCCCGAAAAAATCCATCGCCCTCCACCGGGTTTCAACCCGCGAGCATCACATGAGACTTATATAAAAGCTTTTTTTTTTCTTCTTCTTCTTTCTTTATTTTTATTTCTTTCCTTATTTTAACGTTGATTGAGTCTCAAAATGTGTCTTCGGTGACATCTCAATGTCAAATTTTTGGATGTTATACTTCTTCTGTTTGTGTAATAGATAAACGGAAGGGACTGTGAAAGGTATACACATGGTTCATAGAAATCAACAGAAAATTTATCACTTGCATTTTGTTTCCCATCTACAAAACGAACAGCAAGTAATAAATAAATAATAGTAATACTACATGGGTGTAATGTATAATTTAGGATAGAGGCAAATATTTAAAAAAAACAATGATATAGAGAGTCCTAAGCCAGTATTTAAATCTTCACTTCTTATAGTTAAGTCATGAAACATTGCGTACTTGGTCACGAGCTAAAAGAAAAGGAAAGGTAGAGACAGAAATTTCGTGATACCGGCTGGGTGTGTTTAGCCACGGTCTGAAAGTTTGCAGGCAGTTTGTGGTTCGCCCGGATTTTTAGACAACACGCATTACATATCTGTCCGCGCTTTGCCAACTTCTTGGGCGTTTGTGTATGGGCGCGTAACCGAGACATTTGTATTATTATTATTGTTATTCAATTATTATTCTATTATTATTTTTATTAATCGATATTAACTGCTAAATGAGTTAACCTGAAGATAAAAATCATTCCAACAGCATAGCTTAAGGGGACAAGGTAGTCTGAACACATGGAAATTACAGCATGTGTGTTAAATCGCCGCTGGTCTTAAAGTTCTCAATGGTTTTTGAAATTTTTATGAATTATTCTATGAGTCATGATAATTATTTCAAGTGGTTGTTTGCAATGATAGCTTATGTAGTTGAGTCCATAAAAATTATTTCATTCAGCAGAAAAATAATAAAATTTAGTCTTAAAACATGTGAATTCATGTACCTTTTTCTCTGATACTACTTGCAATACAAAATTACACTTTTGCATGCTTGTTCTTAGTATAATCAGCTATCTTATGAATCTCAATTGTTTAGTTATTTATATCAATTCACTAGAAATTTTAAAAAAACATTATTTGCAAAGTCAAAAAAGTAAAATTGTGGAAAATTTGCAATGTTGTTGCTCTCTTAATATCACTAATATACATTCTAAAATTATGATTGTGGTTCAGAAAGTTTATCTATGTGTTGTATACATGTACTGAAAATTTCAGCTCTCTACCTTTTATACTTTTTGAGAAAAAGGTACATAAGTATCCAAAAATGTTGTTTTGAGAAAACTGAATTTAAAGTTTGAACATTAAAATTGTGACACACTTCAGTATATTCCAGGGTCATAGTCATCTGCACCTTCATTCCTGGATTGCCTTCTCTTGGTCCTGGCCTCTTTTGTTAATTGCTGAACTGCTCGCTGGGCATGATATAGTCGTTCGTTGTTGAAATATACAAAAATGTTCTAAAAAGGGGCCTTGCATGACAGCTTTAATGGAATGTAGACTAACACGTAAATGGTATTTAAATGTCTTAATAAACCTCTTAACCCCCCAAAAGTATATATTTTCTTAAACTGGAAATAATAGATTTTATTGGTGCATAAAACAAAAAATGTGAGTTTTGACCATTTCGGAGTACCTTGTCCCCTTAAGATATTTTCATGACAAATTAAATGTATATCTTGAATTTTCTAGGAATAGCCTATGGAGTTCTATGAAGCTTAATCTATGAAGTTTTGTATAATTCGCAAACTGTAAAAGTTAAACAAATACAATTTGTTATGGCGTTAAACTTTTCCGAGATATTCTTTGGTATTGGTTTGAATTTTTTCTCGTGGCCATGCAAACAGAACGGAATCTCAAAGCCATCACATAGCGATCCGTTCTTATAAGATTTGACTATCGCTTAAGCCTACTGTATGAGCCCCTTGCAGCTCCAAGGTAACGTGTAATAAAACAATTTCTGCAAATTTTTATCTGGATTAACATGAAGTAGATGGGAGAATAAGGTTTTGTAGTAATAGTTTGTTGAAGAATGGGTAGAGAAATCATGTGAACGTAACACATACAATTTAAAAATATCTCTTTAATGTTATTTTCAATCCCTTTTATATAAAACTGCACCACTTGGACAACAGGGACCCATATTTGTGCACTTAACACTACAGGATCTGGGAAAATGGTAGGCCAGCTTAAACATGCTACCCCTTACTCATATTTTCAACCCCTTACGTACACAGATTCTGGAGAAAACCCTGGATACCTAAAGGATTTAGATCTCAGCGAAAATAATTTGTACCACCGGTCGAGCTGTTGTAATGCCGGTTTTCAATTTGTGATCGCGCAGTTGCTGTTTTCTCAAGCACGACCCAAAATAATCTCAGTTATATGCAAATAACAATAATAGCGTGGAAGTAACGCAATGCAGCGCGTGTCGTTGCCCTCCCGAGATATCGAGCGTGTTAGCACCTCGACTTGAGCTGACCGTGTCCTATTTCTTACACACGTGACCACCAGGCAGGGGGATTTCCAGTTTAATACGTGTTACTCACTGTATCGAACACTGATGAAATGTGCGTTGCTATATGCTGGTTTTGAAAGTCCATACTCTTTGTATGACCACGAGAAACAAAAGAATGGCGACTTAGCTTCCTACAAATTGTGGGCATAGGTAGGTAGTTGAACTGAGGGGACACCTTGTGCACCGCGACCTACATAGGTTTATTGTGCTTACCACTCCCAGGAGGAAGGGATGAAGTGAACAAACCACACAGGAGGCTATAGGCCACAGACACGCATGGAAGTTCCTAATATTTCCAAGCTCGCAGATCCGTCCCACTGTTGGAGACGCCGAGAGAGGGCGATGAACGACACACCGGTCGAGCAGCCCTCTGGTGTCACGAGGAATATTCTTTCCAGTGAGCATGCATCGGCGCCATCTGTCCGGCACCGCCATACACCACGAAACCTAGAAGCACACCTGAAAGATGAGAAGGAATTGGAATGAAAGGGAAATGACGGAAAGGAAATCGTGGCAGGGAAGAAACCACCCCAGAAACCACAAAAAACCAATGGGTAGTGGGCGTTCGCCGGGGATCGAACCCGAGACCTCCCGAATACGGGCCTCAGACGTTGTCGCCTGAGCCATCCCCATGGGTACAAATTGTAGAAGTGTTGGAAAATTCAAACCAAAAACACGATATCTCGGAAATGGTTACTGGTACAAAAATATTTATTTGAAATAAATTGCGTGTAGTCCAAGTTTTTGTCTGCCTCTGATGGTTTACCAGTAATTCAAAATTTTACAACATTCATTCGGATTTAACAGGACTTCACATCCTATTCGCAAACAATCATACCTACATTTTTATTAATCGTGCAAATATCTTAAATATTTTGTGTGTCAATAAAAACGTTAGAGGCATTTTTCAGAAATTCTAAAGTAACGAAAGATTCTGTATGTAAAGAATGTGGGGGGGGGTTTCTTGAAAATCTTCGTGTCGCATCTTTAGAAGATGCTGAACTTAAATAGCAAGTTTTATATTTATCCGATTTGTCATTTTTGAGTTACAATGTTCTCTCCCCCTTCCCCCCTCACTCACATACACACACAAAGGGAGCTTTTTTGTATAAAATGTTATTTTTGATTTAGTGGACCTTATGTATTATCGGCGAAGTTTGAATATAGAAGTGTTAGGGGGACTCCGTACTTCCTCTAACTTAGGTAGTAGAGAAAGTAAAAAGTGTTTGTACTAACCATTTTACACTAATCGCGACAGTATAGGAGGAGGACACCTCGCGCACTGCGACCTACGGGAGATCCACTTCGGTTAACACCCCGCAGGGGGGAGGGATGAAGTTAAGGAACCACAGAACACCACAGGTCATAGAGAGAGACCTGGCAACTACTTGAGCTGCCCAGAAAGGGCGATGAACAACCCGTCCAACCAGGCAGCCCTCTGGTGTCCAATGGGAACACTCAAGCACCTACGCCATCTGTCTGGCACCTCCCCACGCCACGAAACCTAGAGGCATGCCTGAAACAAGAAGGAAACGGAATGGAAGGGAAATGAGGGAAAGGAGATGGTTGTAGATGAGAAACCACCGTAGCATTCGCCTACCGACCAGAGTAAATCACAAAAAAAACCCAAGATCATAGTGCGAGGTCGACGGGAATTCAACTCCCAAATGCAAGTCTCACATTTTACCTTAGAGCTAACTCGATCGGTAATCACGATCGTACTTATACACAATATAAGGCGCAGTTATTTAATTTACCGCCAGTCTGGTTCACCATCACCACTGGCTACTGAATCCCTTAACTCACCCAAGATGTCAGCATATTCTTCTGCTGCAACCTAAACAACTCCTGAATACGGTCTTTCTTGCTGCCATGGTTCAGAATTACTGCACAGATACACGCATAGCACCTGTACGTAGACTAGCTGACTTCGACGTTGCAACCGAGCCTCAGGTGGCAACATCTGTGGGAGGTCCCGGATTTGATTCCCGGTGGCCACCCACTCTGTTCGTGGTTTTCCTCTAAAAATTAAAATTGAATTTTATTTATGGACGCTCTTTAACTGATGTGGTCCTTAGCGTCCCATTCTATATTTGGCGTGAAAGACCGGTAATTTTGCTCAGAGGCCTCTTTATCAGATTTGAGGTTCTTTTACGTGGCGTAAATCTACGACACGGGACCACCGGCTCTACTTCCCTTCCGAAGGAAGCCATGCTACGGATTTTTACGTCCGAAAAAATCCATCGTCCTCCGCCGGGTTTGAACCCGCGACCTCGAGCACTAGAGGCTAGCATGGTGTGGTTTTCCTCTGGTCGCCCAGGCCAATGCTGGGATGGTGTATTCCACCACGATTTCTCCTTTCCCTCATTTCTTATCATTTCATCTTTCTCTCTTTCATCTTTTAGACAGTGTCTCCAGTGCGTCTAGTGATGGACAGACGGCATGGTTGCTCCGCTTTGGAAAGATTTCTCGCCGGGCCTGCCTGTAAGAGCCTCTTCGTCGCCCTCTCGCGAGACTCTTCGCCTCTACTGGCGAGCGCGGGTGTTTCGTACTGGAAATGCGTCTCCCGTCTGCCTACGGACCTGAGACCTCCTGCAGCTCCTTCACTTCATCCCTGCCTCCCGGGGAGCGTAGCCACAATAGATCTAGTTGGTTGCAGTGGCGAGTCCCCCTACATCCTACAGACGTTGCACGGGTAGTTTTTAAACTCGAGTGAATAAGTAATTAACTTCATTTAACTCGTCCTTTATGCGATTGTTGTACAATGATATAGAAGATTCTTTGTGGTGAATCCCCCACATTTATCCCCTATAATTGTGCAATTTCTTACAGCTCCCTAATAACAGATGGAAAATCCCCTGATATTCCCGCAAAAGGATGTGAAACTTCGGCGGAACGTCTGCCTTGCTTAAATTCGCCCCGACAGTTTTCCAACTTCAGGAAAACTTCACAGTCTACTACTCCTTGGCAATGGAACAGCCATCGGTCGGAATGGTCCAGTAACTCCTACTTTCTCCATCACGTACATAGGTAGATAAGGTATTGCGTTCCACCCAAATATTCGATACCGAGATTTCACAGGAAACATGTCTCGAGACCTAAATAAAACAAAAACACGATTTTTAGAAAAAGGGCCATGTGTATATGTTTGCCAATATGTCTGTCTATGCATGTGTGTCAGTGTATCTGTGTTTGTGTTTGTGAACAGCATAACTCAAAAACGAAAAGTCGGATGGATACCAAACTTGGTATTTTCGGAAGATGCGACACGAAAATTTTCAATAAAATCCTCCATCCCAAAATACACTTTATATGGAAGATTTTTCGAAATTTTTTATTTTCTCAAAAATGGCTCTAACGATTTTGAGTAAAATACCATATATTTACATGAAAAATAAAATGTATAGCTTGAATTTTCTGGGAATATCCTGAGAAGTCCTCTTCTTTCGTAAGGAATTTTGTATATTCTTGTATAACTGGCAAACGTTAAGAGATAGACGAAAATGTACTACACAAAAAATTAGATCTCTTAAAAACACACAATTTATTTCAAAGAAGCTTTTTGTGGCATAAACCATTTCCGAGAATGTCCATTATTAAGGGTTCGAATTTTTCAATACCTTGTCTTTCTCTTAAAGTCCTATCGATTTTCAGTTGTTTTCCCCAATTGCATGCAAAAGACGTTGCTAGCATATAACGTCCAGTTCTTAAACATTTGACTATCGCTGTTCTCTTGTATCTGTAACAAAATGTATAATGTACCTTTTTTTTCAAATGTTTATCTCAATTAAAATTTAGATAGAAAAATAAGCTTTAGTAAAAATAGTTTGTATATCCACTAATAAACGATAGAGGGTAGAGAAAGCCATGTAAATGTAACAATCAGATTCTTTAGATAATTACAGTAGGTGAAATTTTAAACCGTTGTACTTTCTCTTTAGTCCTATAGTTATTTAATAACATAAAAACTACATACTTTTCAATAATGAAGAAACCTTTAACAGGATCTATTGTCGCTTTTTAAGCTTTGTCTTAAGTTTGCGTAAGTGTTACATAATGGTCGTCTGTGTGTATTGCTGAAAATAAACTGTAAGCGGCTTTTGTTTTTACACGCATTCTCTGAGGAGTCTAGCAACTAACCGGCTTTTGCTTTTACACGCATTCTCTGAAGAGTCTAACTACTAACCGGCTTTTGTTTCTACACGCATTCTCTGAGGAGCCTAGCAACTAACTGGCTTTTGTTTTTACACGCATTCTCTGAGGAGCCTAGCAACTAACCAGCTTTTGTTTTTACATGCATTCTCTGAGGAGCCTAGCAACTAACTGGCTTTTGTTTTTACACGCATTCTCTGAGGAGCCTAGCAACTAACCGGCTTTTGTTTTTACACGCATTCTCTGAGGAGCCTAGAAACTAACTGGCTTTTGTTTTTACACGCATTCTCTGAGGAGCCTAGCAACTAACTGGCTTTTGTTTTTACACGCATTCTCAGAGGAGCCTAGCAACTAACCGGCTTTTGTTTTTACACGCATTCTCTGAGGAGTCTAACTACTATTTTCTACGCCATGGCATTCATAACGAAGATTCTATAAATACTTTTTAGTCTTTTAGTAATTTATGAATTGAAATTAGAGGGTATTCTATAACATATGTCCTTCAGAAAGAATAGGCTTTTCAATGGTGAAAAAATTATCAAAATCGGTTCAGTGGTTTTTGAGATTACCCTACATACACGCATATATAAGTACATATATGCATGCATACATACATACATTCTATATATTTTCTCTCTTTATAATATTAGTATAGATTGTAGTGCATGCACTTCTGTCATATTAGATACACCTTGTTTCGGGGGAGGAGAAAAACTTTTATTTTAAAGAACGATATTTTTCACTCCTTGAGATTAATAGAGTTCTCTTTAGCGCCTACAACTTCTAATATTTTTTTTATTTGGCACATTATCTCACTCTTCTTCTATTTATTTTTCCTTTTTCACCAACTTTCTTACACTTCAATTATCTTTGATTCAATTTAACAGTTCCATTGACTTTATTTTACCATTTCATCTTCATATAAATCTAGGGTTTATTCTTCTGATGAACACATTTTATCTTTTCTATGTTAAAGATGTCTACGTTTTGCTTCATTTGTCTCAAATGGACTTATTACTTCATATGAAACATTTTCACTTTGTAAAACTTTACTTTAACCTTCGATAAGTATATCACCTTTATGTATTGACGCTTTATTTTTATTTTTGTAAATAGCGTTTTTTGGAATTAAATCAATGTTTTTGGATCATAAAATTTCTAGCTTTTTTCTTGATGCATACAATTCTCAAGTTTTATGAAAGATAATTTCTTTTTCCCAGTTTTAACACACCATTCCTGGTTTTTAATTTTCCATTCTTTGATCTGCTCTTCATCCTTTTGAGATATTTCATTTAACTAATTTCGATAGTCAAATAAATCTATTCCATCTTTTTCCCTTTCAAAATTCTCAATCACTCCAACTTACAGCATTTTTCAACCGGAACTGGAAAGAACTATATACATTTCTGCTGATGCCTGTTCCCATGGTAAAATTCCGGTTAACCAAATTAAACGCACTGAACGAGTCGGGAAGATCAAGACGTCGGGGAATGGAAGCACTCAGATCGGGTATCCAGGTAGTTGTGCCTGTAAAATCTCATGTTACAGTTAAGAAAACAGTACAACAGTGTTGCCACGTAACGGCAGAGATGTGCAGGTCTAGTAGTCATTTGTCATTAAGCCTACTTCAAATTTTATACCGCAACAAAGAAATAGTTAACTGTACAACACCTGCTTTAATAAACAGATCATATGATTATAAAGATCACTCTCGACTGCCTCTGTGTCTGGTGGTTAACATAACATCTCAATCTGTAGGCCCTATAGTGAGCTAGACCAGCTTAAAAGAAGCTAGTCTACTCTAGGATGTATATTACGTCATAAATACCTAAGTACATTGTGTACTTGTATGTAAATAAATTGTAGTTCTTATGTAGAGTTCGTTAGAGCTAAAAATTTTAAAACAATATTATTTATACTTAATGTATTTATAAAATTCAGTAAAATTTTATACTCAGTTATTTTTTTGAATGAAAGAAATCCTCCTCTGTATAGAAGGTGTGAGTGATGAGATATCTTTTCAATGCTAACTTGAATTTATTTTTATTAGTTTTCACTTCCTTAATATGTGATGGAAGTGAATTAAATAATACTATTCCATTGCAGTAAGCCCCTTTTTTGAATATTTGTAGGTTATTGCTTGGCCTGTGTAAGTCCTGCCCATTTCTGGTTTGTTTGCTGTGTATGTCTGAATTTTTTATGAACACTTCTGGGTGGTCAACCACGGTTAAAAGTACAGCTAAAATATACTCACAGGCTAATGGTGGAATTCCAAATGTTTTGAATAGTGGTTTACAATGAGTTGATTGCTTGACACCTGAAACTACTCTTATTACCTTTTTTTTGCAAAAGAAATATTTTTTTTGCCTCTACTGAATTTCCCCAAAATGTTATTCCATAAGTCATAATTGAATAAGATAATCATAATTTAATGTTTTAGGATGCTTTTATTTGTAAAATGAATTAATGATCTAATTGCAAAACATGCAGAGCTTAGTTTCGATAGGATGTAGTCAATATGGTCTTTCCAATTCATATTATGATCTATAATAAGACCAAGAAATTTTATAGTACAAGTTTCAGTAATTTCATTGCCTTCATGTTCAATTCTTATGTCTGCAATACTTTTATTTTTTGTGAGAAAATTGATATACTTAGTTTTTTCAAAGTTTGTATGAATTTTGTTACTATCGAACCAATTATTTAGCACACTGAAAATACTGTTGGATAACTCTGAGAGGCGACTGATGTTGTGTTCTTTAATTATAATACTTGTATCATCAGCAAAGAGAACTGGGTGAGCATGTTCATTTATTACTCTGGGGAGGTCGTTGACATATATTAGAAACAATAATGGACCCAAGATCGAACCTTGTGGAACACCATGCTTTATTTCTGAATATATTTTGGAATTATCTGCAGAATTTATTATAGCCTTTTGATGTCTGTTTGATAGGTAAGATGCAATCCATTGATATGTTTTATTCTTAATGCCATAATGTGATAACATGCTTGCTTCCAAATCCAGAGGTTCCCGGTTGGATTCCCAGTTGGAAGACGCGAATTTTTCTTTAGGCAGGATTATTCCCCATCCTTCCTAGAGTTTGGAAGTATCAGTGAGAAAGTAAATGTGTGTGTGTGTGTGTGTGTGTGTGTATGAATGTAATGTTTATTACATTCATACACATCTTTGTCGATGAGCAATTGTTCAAAGGGAAAGCACCCGATGTTACCTTAGATATTAATGGCCGCATATAAATGGAACAAATAAATAAAAAAAAAATGTTACTCTTATGTATCAATAATTAGTGTCACTAGTTAACTCTTATATATTTAGTATCTGGTATAAACACTGTTAGGAAATACTTTAAGCTTCGTCAGAATATTTAAAGAAGAAGAAGCTGAGGGATGATTACGAATATTCTAATTACTACGTAATTACTTTTAACACCATTCGGCGCTGCTGTTCATAATCTGCCTCTGCTTCGTTTGTTTTCATTTTATAATAACTCACAAGAAGTCGCAAAAACGAACATCACACAACCGCTGCGTTCGTGATTAGATTAGGATCACGAAAGAGTGACGCAAGTCAGTGACACACGAGTCAGTAATTATGGGGAAACTGTTCAACATGCAAACGAAGATACGACAAGCATGGAGGTTGTGTGTCGAAAACATAATGCTTTTTTATGTAGAAAAAACGGCAGCATAGCAGAAAATTGTTCATTTTATCCCTGCTATACGTACGTTTTACCACAACTAATCCTATATTTCTATGTAATACAAGTACATAACACCTAGAGGGAACGTTTTTTTCTTGGAATAAGGAGTGAGTGCACTAAAAGTAAAAGTGCAAGGCCTGTGCCGTTTTCTTAAGTGTACATTCACTATAATGTTGAATTTTATTTGTATGTAATAATATACTTTTACAAAGCGACAGTCCAAGTCAGTAACAAAAGTTTAAACTATCCAACGCTGTAGACATGGTGCAAACTGGATAAGTAGATTCTGAGTTACATTCGAACAAACATTAGAATTGCATTACACACAGTGCTTTTCCTTCACACTGTGGCCACCACATGGCAGCTTGGGCACCGGTCGCCGCAGTTCGGACTCCCGTCGAAACAGTTATATACCCGCTACCGCCTCTCGTTCTCATAGTTACAATTGCAGTGATAATGAGCACATACCTTACCATAAGAGATGTTGGAAATGTTGTCCTTTTCTATCTGGATATTCCTGGCATTTCCCCAGTAAAATTGTTATTCACACTGGAGACTTCAGTATCTCAAATTGAGTGAGCTTCTTGCTGATGTTTTCTTTTAGTTCTTACAACGTATGTGGGTTTGTTGCATATACCTTATTTTTCATGTGATCAAAGTCGGATACATTTGTGCAATTGATTTTGCAAAATGATAATGTAATTAACCCACACTCAATCTTCTTTTCTGACGAAGCATTGTTCCATTTATATACGAGGCGTATTCCAAAACTAAGTTCCGGCGAACAATATTTAACGGATGGTAGCCTGAATGACGCTTCACGCCTGCAGTGCTGTCTACCGACTCTTGAGGAACCTACCAAAGTGTTCGTGTGACGCAGTATGTGTTTGCCAGTCGGTGAGAGCAGATCACAATGGCCGCGACACTCGTAGACCCCGCCAGCTGTGAAGTGCGCGGTGTGATTAAATTTTTGCTGGCAAAAAGGATTGTCAGCCGCGGACATCCATCGTGATGCCTCGTGTATGTACCGGACATAATGAATGACAAACAGGTTCGACACTGGTGTCGAGAATTTCGAAATGGCCGCACAAATGTGCACGATGAACAGCGGAGTGGTAGGCCCGGTATTCGCACCAACGACATCGTTGAGCAAGTGAACATAAATCTTCGAAGTGATCGGCGTTTGACGATTACTGGTCTGGCTGTTGAATTCCCAAATGTTGCTCGAAAACTTCACTTTACAGGATTGTCACTGAACAGCTTGGATATCGGAAACTTTGTGCGAGGTGAGTGCCAAAACTGCTCACCGGTCAGCCCAAAGAGCAACGAATGCGTAGTGCACGGCGGTTTTTGGAGCGCTATAGACAAGATGGAGATGGTTTGTTTTCCCACATTGTTAAAGCCGACGAGGCATGGATAGCGTACATCAACGCGGAATCGAAACAACAGTCAATGCACTGGCGCCGTTCCGGTTCACCCAAACCAAAAAAGTGTAAGCAATCGCCGTACACGAATCGCAAAATGATGGCTACCGGTTTTGGGACAAAAAGGGTGTCATTTTGATTGATTTCATGGACCGTGGGTCAACAATTACAGCTGACGTGTACTGTGTACTGTGCAACGCTTACCAAACTGAGACTTGCGATCCAAAATCGACGCCGCGGGGAAACTGTCGTCTGGCATCATCCTCCTGCACGACAACGCAAGCCCGCACTAGCTGCCAAATTCAAAGAGAAGATTCAATAGTTTCGTTGGGGGCTCTTTGACACCTCCGTACAGTCCCGACCTGGCTCCAAGCGACTATTTCCTCTTCTTGCATTTGAAACGGTGATTAGGTGGACAACGATTTCAAACCGACGATGAACTCAAGACTAGCGTTACCAACTGGTTCAAGTCCCAGATGGCAGACTTCTATGCCGAGGGGTTAAAGAAGCTGGTGCAGCGTTACACAAGTGTATAGATGCGAACGGCGATTATGTGGAAAAGTAAAGTATATATGTAGGCACATATTACTGTCAATAAAAACCTTCTCTCATGAGCGATGTTGTTATTATGACCAAACGGGCCTTAGTTTTGGAATACGCCTCGTAGCTATTTTCGTCACAAAATAATAGATATTGGATTACAGAGAAACCCGATTTTGCACACGAGATTTCCTTGCATGAAGCGAAAATCGATGTACATTAAATACATACAAAATATGAGTAATGAGATCGGTATACTTTTAACAAAAAATAAATACAAACATGATTTACACCGGTTTTTGAACAGTTGACCGACATAATGGCAGTCTGGATTTTTCCAACACGATTTCTACCGCGCATAAACTGGTGAGTATTAAACTTAGTTCTGGAAATTGTTGGCTCCAACAATTACCTTGATTTAATTGAATGTGATGTTTATCTATGGATGAGCTTGAAAAATAAGGTGTATATAACAAACCCCCATACACTGTAGGAACCAAAAGACATAGGCGAGAAATTCACTCAATTTCAGATATTGCGAGTGTGAATGAAAATTTCCTGAGAAGTTGTCAGGAATGTGCGGATAGAGGAGAACCTTTCCAACATCTTTTATGATAAAGTATGTGCTTATTATCATTGCAATTGTAACTATGAGAACGTGAGACGGTTGCGGGAATATTATAACTGTTTCAGCGCGAGTCCGAGCAGCGGCGGCTGGTACGCTTTTAGCCGTGCGGCGGCCACAGTGTGGAGGAAAAGCACTGTATATACAGAGTGGAAGGTGACCTATAATTATTCTTTTAAACTATGAAAGAGCACGTCGTTTTGAGTGTTTTCCCTTAATACATTTTTTCCACAACACTTTCCGTTCTTGAGATAATTACTGTTTTATTTTGCACAATATTGCAACACAGCATATTCAACTGGTTAACTTTTAATTCTTCAGCTCCTGCTGCTAAGGTAACGAATAAATAAACACCTTCGGTATACAAATAAACGGAAAACTACACACGATTGTAATGTAACCTAAATTTACGGAATATATAACTGAGGAAGCACTTACAATATTACGAATTATTAATAGGAACACTTATTATAAAGATAAATAAAAGCTTTAGAAACCCAAGTTACAAGATTATGCTTCCTTTGTGAATTATAAAACTCTGAATAATTAAAGCAAGACAAGAACAGGAAATCAATGAAAACTTCTTTTTAATGTTTAGAACAACTGCTCACAATGTGCATCCCTCGCCAACACACGTGCTTTAAAATGTCTTCTCCAATTCTGCTGCACTCTAAGAAGTGTGTCCGGGTTCGTTTTTATTTCTTTCGCTGCACGAAATATTCTTTTTTGCAATATTTCCACAGCAGGCACTTCTGTAATATATACGCGAGTTTTCATATCGCCCCAAAGAAAAAACTTAATTGAATTTAAATCTGGCGATCATGGTGGCCATCTTATTGGTCCATTTCGAGCATCCAGTGTTCTACGTAGATGTTGTGTAGATGGCCACACATCTACTTATTTGCGGACCTGCGCCGTCATATAATAGCCACATATAATTTCTTACTGCCAGGGGAACATCCTCAAGCAGAACTTGTAATGTTTCTTGAAGAAACTGGAGATAGATGGCTCCTGTCAAAACGCGAGGAAGAATATACGGACCGGTTAATGTGTTTCCTATAATTCCTGTCCAAACATTTACAGAAAGTCTGTGCTGAAAGCTCTCTTGTGTTATTACATGTGGATTGTCGTTAGCCCAAGTGTATAAATTGAAACTGAGTTTTATTTATGGACGCTCTTTAACTGCTATGGTCCTTAGTATCCCATTCTATATGGGGCGTGAAAGATCGTAAATTTTGCTCAGAGGCTACTTTATCAGGCTTGAGGCTCTTTTACGTGCCGTAAATCTACGACACGGGACCACCACCTTTACTTCCCTTCCGAAGGAAGCCATGCTAAGGATTTTTACACCCAAAAAAAATCCATCGCCCTCCGCCGGGTTTGAACCTGCGAACTCGAACTAGAGACTAGCATGGTAACTATTACACCACGGAGAACGACTAGCCCAAGTGTGTGCATTATGGTTATTAGTTACTCCATTTCTGGTAAACATTGCTTCACCCATTGCAAGAATTTTAAGGGAAAAGTCTCCTCCTTGTTGAAGAAGTCATTCGGAAAATGCTAGCCTTGGCGCATAATCTGCTTCACGCTGAAATGCGATAAGTGTTCTCAAAGCAGCCCATTGGGATACGCCGATAATACGAGCCCTTCCATGGCTGCTGCTTCCAGGATCTTCTTCCAGTAAGTGAAAGGATTTCTTCTTGTTGTGCAACATTTGTTTGACAAAGTCCTTCAACATGAGCAGATACGCTTCCTGTATTTAGAACACTTTGACAGATGAAAACAAATATCCTATGATGTGGTACTCGTCTATTTGGAAATCTTTCTTGATAAATTGCTGCAGCTGATGCATCACCATAAATGAATAGCACTTCAAGATACTCGGCATTTGTAAAGTGAGCCATTTTGTAACTGATAATCCGCTGTTTCGAAAACAAGCCATAAGAGCGATAAACAACAGCTGAAGTGCGTTTCTTTATTAAACAAATAGCTGAATTGCGTTTCTTTCAATGTTACAATAATCATATTGTGTAGTCTGGTGTCTATGTGGATTCAACTGAGAAAAATTTCGAAAGCTTATAATAATCGTAAGAGTGCGAATTGTTTTTATTTAAAATCTATTTAAATATGCAGGAAATATTTATCTTTCAATCCCCTCTAAGAATTATTTGAAAAAGTATTTAAATTTCGCAAAAATCCTCCATTTAAAATGCCGTTAATATTAAGCAATTTTCGCTTTTTTCTCAAAAACTAACTTAAAAACAGAAAAACTGCACAAAGATTTTTTGTTCCATTTATTATAAAGAATCATCCTGTTCAAGGAAGATCATAGGTCACCTTCCATTCTGTCTGTAGAACAGTTCACTCGATCATTCCGACAACTATGCCGCTTAAGGGACACCGAGACTGAAAAACAGGCCGAAAATCATAAAAATTAGGATTTTTAGATCTATGCTTATAAATGTTCCCCAAACCTTAACTCATTAAATTGTGGTGAGATTTTTTTACTTTCAGCCATTTTTAAAGGCCTAGCGCAGGGTTTAAATGGGCGTGGTAAATCTGTCAGATTTCAATTCGTAACTAAGACTCGGTCTATTTGTGGTTTTTAAATTTTAATGGGACATTTGCCTTTAAAATATACATGTTGGCTGCTTGGCCATATGAACACACGATAGTTTCAGCATTGTCTGATCTCATTAAACGCGTAAAAATATTCAGACGTTAAGAATAAGAATAAAAAAGAAATTTTATTTTCTTACTTTGGGACGCCAACCTCTGGCTATGTAACGTAATCATATCATGTCACAATGCCTTAAACCGCTCGGCCATCTGAACACATGATAGTTGCAGCAATGTTCCGTCTCAATAACTGCATAATATAGTGAGTGAATGATTTTAAAATAAACAAAACAAGGTAAAATGCATATTCGTGCATCCAATTGAAACCCGTCAACATCCAACGATGCCGTCACACCGCTTGCTTTAGTTGGGCCCTCCCCATCCTTTTCCACAGTTTCAATTGAATGCAGAACATGCATTTTACCGGGTTTCGATCCTACGATCCTTGGTTTTGATAGCACCATTCATTTTCGGAAACCCTGTACTGCAGATGTGTGTAATGAAATAGTGTCATGACCTCTGAATAATATTTATTCTAATTCTATAGATGTATGCATTGAAGCGTTTTGATGTCAAAAACTTCTAATTATCCTCATGTAAGAAAGTTGTCTTAGTTCCTTTGTTTTAATGAAGTTCGTTAGCAGGGCATGCTAAATAATTTATAAAGAGAGAAAACTGCTAACATTAGAAATCAGTGAACCGATATTTTGTAATTAACAACTGAGAAGTTTATTTTTATCGATGGTCGCAGTTTATGTCTCTTCCAAAGAGGTTAACTTGGTGGCTAGGGAGTGTGAAATCTTCATATTCACCAGCTTCAGCTCTATTTCGATGTGTATGTTAAGGGTTTATGCATTATGTAAAAACTGTGTAGCTTTTATTTTATTAAATAACTATGGGTTTAAAAAGGTTTAAAATCTGAACTATGTGGTTATCTAAAAAATTACTCGACCATTCCAAACTGATGATTGTTCCACTGCCAAAGGGTATTTATAGTCTGTGCAGCATTTCAAGAACTTGGAAGACTATCGGGGGGAGGTTAAGGAAGTCAGACGTTCTGCCGAAGTTTCTTCTTCTTCTTTCGCTGTTTACCCGCCTCGTATGTAGGATGTACACCCCCAGGGCTTGCAAGCGGGTGCCTGGGGTCAGAGTCCTGTCGAGGATCAGATAGAATATCCAGGATGGGTGATCAGCCCGATGCCTGGTATGAGAGCAAGGAGGTAGATGATATGAAATGATGGTGAAATGGATGTAAGGAAAGGTGATGATGGAGCAGTTGGTGGAATCAATGGCTGGGGAAACCGGAGAAAACCCGCCCAGACACCGCTTTGTCCGCCACAAATTCCACATGCGGGTCCCTGGGATCGAACCCGGAACCTGCCTTGGTGAGGGGCAAGCGGTCTAACTACTCGGCCACGGCGCCACCCCGCCAATGGGAAGTTTTCACCGTTTTTGGGAATAGCCGGGGCTGTACAAAATTACAATTATAAGGGGTAAAGGGGAGGATTCGCAACAAAAATCGTTCTAATGAATTCATAAAGAACAAGGGGAGGTAAATGAAATTAATTAATTAATTTGTCATTTGAGTTTAAAAAGCTACCCTACAAAGCCGTGTAAGCCAGCTAGTAAGAAGATTTACCATAAACATATTACAGAATCTAAAACATTTCATAAAGGATACATGGAGAGGTAACTGAAAGGAATTATATCGTCATTCCAGATTTTAAAAGTCACCCATGCAATGAGATAATATATATTTTTTTTTTCTAGGAGATTTTGTAGGCGATTGAAACCGAGTTACGAGAACGGGTGCAGTAATAAAGAATAGATACGCGATTGCCCTACAATCTGGTTCAGCCGTCGCCTTTATTAATGCCGACCCACTATCATTAATGTATCACAAAACAGAAACATCTGACACGCGATGCTCGACTGACGATATCATAGGAGTTCGATATGTAGGAGAACTGAGGTGAAAATGCAATATTCTTGAAGCTTATCGGGGCCCGTATTATGATGACATGTCATATTTCAATTGTTGCATCATACTCAGGACCAGTTTTTTTTTGTGTTTATTTAAAAAATCGTAAAAAATACTAAAATGTCGAGTTTATATTTAAAATATGGTAGAAATTTCGTAGTAATTTTAACGTCATAGGCAATGGCTCCCATTGTCGCAGCGCTATGGCGGATGTTTTTGAAATTCGGCTGGAGACAAGATTCCAGTTGCTGTTATCGATTGTTGATCACGTGTGTCGCATTTCCGTCAGTTTATTTCTGTTGTTTCAATAGGGTCAATTATTTTTTCGCTGCAGCAATTACTTCAAAAACTTAAAAAAGAAAGGGTTTCTTGTGGGTGAAAAGGTGGCTATTGTCATGAGCACAGTATCGTTACAGTTATGAATTCCTGTCCCAAACTAGCGACGAGGCAGGCTAGTTTTCCCTTTTTAGAGTTACGATAACGCATCTGTGAAATTTGACCAAAAATGTGAAAAATTAAAATAATAAATGTATTCATAACAAAATAATATGAATTTTAAACTTATATCCGTTTTTTCACTTGGAGCATTTAAACTACCATTTAACTGAAGCTATAAATGGACAGGCGCACGCTTATTAATAGGCATGCGTAACCTTAAACCTTGAGTTCTCGCAAACTTTTTTTTTTTAGCATTTTTCCATTTTCAAAATGCTTCACACGATGCAACATTTTACAAATTAGTTTAAAGAAAGTATACCGCCACTCAAAATTACATTAAAGGAAATTACCATGGCTTTTTTTTTTAAAATAATGCCCCAATTTTCACAAATAAATTAACTTTTGAAAAACCAAGAATTTTTGAGACTACAAAGTATTAATTTTCTACAATAATTAGGGATCAATATAAAAAATCTACTATGATAGATGTTTTTGTAAACTCATTTACTGTAAAACATTAATTTCTATGTGAATATTTTTAAAAATGGATTCGCATGGAGCATTTTTATTAAAGCAATGAAGTTACACAATAAAAATTAATATTCAAATAACCCTGCAAGCTATAACTATGAAACATGGCAAAAACATTACTGTTATTGTGTGTAATAACTGACATAAATTTCAACACACATGCAGGTATATATATATATATATGTCTGGCCTGCATGTGTGTGTATTGTCACGCCAGACACACTATTGCGTCGTTGGCGACAGTATTGTTGGGGTAATTCTTTCGGCTGGGGTTCTGAAGTTCGTTTGGCGTGACGACTCACTACTGTCTAGCTGGTGATAAACCACAGGTAATGCGATTAATGTGAAATTCGGTGTATTTTGTGATAGATACCCCACGCCTGCTCTGGAATGTGTAGTTAAAGTTTCTGGTCCTCTCTCTACCTCAGATGCTGTGCCTCCTAATGTATAAGCTGGGGTAACTAAAGTTTAATATATCTAGCTGCAAACCTTTTGGCCTCACCCCGTTATATAACAGTATTAATATATTGTGGATTTTCTACATAAGTGCGCATAGTCAGGTTGCTATTGTCCTTTATTCTTATACCATGTTATAGCCCTGCGAAGTCCTCTTATTCGCAGTGAATTTTGTATAATTTGAGAACTCAGAGTTAATACTATAGTTCTGTAAAACCTGTTCCAAAAATAATTTGTTTAAGTTTCTTTTTTCTCGGATTCTTCAAACAAGAACATGGAAAAAAGTTATTTTTAATTAGTTTTTAAATTCTTTCGTCATTATTCTTACACCTACCTCTTCCTGCTTGTATAGCATTTATACCCATGCATAAGTTAATTTATAGCTTTCTGCACGATAATTTTAATAAATCAAATAAATGTTACTTTTTAGGTAATTTTTTGTAATTATTAAGTCATTTTTAAACATTTTAGAGTTATGTTATAGGTAACTTTTCAAACGTTTTTTAGGTCATCCAAATCCGAGTCCTGCTTATAATTGTACTTGCCTCGTTCTTACAGGAAGTAAAGCGCATTGCTATCAGATAGCAGCGCATTCTTTAAAAATATCTTTAAGCTTTCACGGCTGGGGTCTATAGCTTTATCTTCTAACCTTTTCGGGCTGTTTTGCAGTAGGACAGTGTAGTTTCGTTCCTTTCTGTGGGGGACATCTTCAGGCGTGTTGACATCATGTAGCTTCTCTCTCAGTTGAGAGATAAACAGCTGGAAATTTTCCCAATCAGTTGATGTAACGCGCATGGTTTTAGCATTTCTTTTGAGAAAATAAAAACATACAAGGCATTCTAAATCTAATGCGAGTGGCACGGGTGTACGCAGAGGGAGGGCTCAAGCCCTCTGCTCCGGACACCTAAAGCCATAATATCGAAGCACTGCAGTCTCATTTTACTTTCTCTACTACTCACCTATAGAAAGTAGAGGAAGTATTGTATTCCACCCAAAAATTCCATAACGAGATTTCACCGGAAATACACGTTTTGAGGCTCTATGCATCTCCCCCAAAAAGTATTTTTAGAAAAAAGGTCCTCAAAAACGAAAAGTTCGTTAAATACTAAACTTTGTATTTAAGTTCAGCATCTTCCAAGGATGCGACATGAAGATTTTCAACAGAATCCTCCCACTCCAAACTACCCTTTGCATAGAAACGATTTTGATGAAAATTCCATATGTTTAAGATATTTTCGTGATAAATGAAGGGCATATCTTGAATTTTCTGGGAATACCCTGTAAAGTCTTCATTATGAATGACTTTTATATAACTACGAGGGCAGACCCAGAAGTACCCGACCTGACGTGTAGATAGCAGTTGTTGTTTCAAACGAATGAGTTCTGCAAAATAGTCATCAACTACAAACTCCATTCTTCATTGTTGGCAAACCTTTTACCACCAAGCTATTTCTTCAACTTTGGAAACAGAAAATAATCAGAGGGAGCCAAGTCTGGCGAATAGGGTGTATGAGGAAGCAATTCGAGCTTTAACTCATTGATTTTGGCCATGACAATAATGGATCTGTGAATTGGTGCATTGTCTTGATGAAACAAAAGCTTCTTTTTCACTAAATGCTGCCGTTTTTGCTTAATTTCATCATTCAAATACCGCAATAAGTTTGCATAATACTCGCCATTGATTGCTTTTCCCTTTTGAAGATAATCAATGAAAATTATCCCACGCGCATCCCAAAAAAACTGACGCCATAACCGTGCCTACAGATGGAACTGTCTTCGCCTTCTTTGGAGGCGATTCTCTCCTATCAATCCACTATTTTGACTGTTTATTCGTCTCAGGTGTGAAGTGATGGATCCATGTTTCATCCATGGTTATGAATCGACGCAAAAGCTCTGCTTTGTTGCAGCGAAACATCCTCACGACGCTGTTCTTGATCCATTGTGAGTAAACGCGGCACCCATCTTGCGCGCAGCTTTCTCATGTTAGTGTGTGATGTACAGCACTTTTTGAAATGCCTATGATGTCTGCTAGCTCGCACACTTTCAGTCGACAGTCATCCAATACCATTTTGTGGAGTTTCTTCACAATTTCTGGCGTGGTCACCTCATTTGGTCGACCACTGCGATGTTCGTCTTGGCAGCTCGTACGGCCACGCTTAAACTCTGCCACCCAATATTTTACTGTTGTAAACGAAGGAGCAGACTCCCCCAGAGTAGAATCTAGCTCAGCTTGAATATTAGTTGGACTAATACATTTCAAATGAAAGTATTGTATCCCATAACGATGGCCAGTTTTATCCTAGTTTACAAATTCGCTGAGAGAGTTCACTATTAATGACTGCCAAACAATTACTAAACAACGTAGCATCGTCAAACTTCAAACTTAAGCTTTATAAGGGTGGTACTTTCTACCATGGTCATTTGTTTGAAACAACAACCGCTATATATACGTCAGATCGGTACTTCTGGGACTGCCATCGTAGCATACATGAAAAGAATAAGCATATTAAAACAAAATTACTCTTTGACATTTTCAAAATAGATGTCTTAATAAAATGATGAATAATTAAAATATCAGTAGAATTGGATTATGAGATACACGTTGGAAAACGATTTCAAATTAGAATGAAAGTACTCCCAGCCAGCATTTCAAAATTGGACCTACGGAATGAGCAGCTCTTAGTTGTCCATTGTTACTAAACATGTACACTGCAAGGCCAGTAGGCTGCTTTTAGCAAGTCTTACATTCGTGCTACACGTCAGGTTTTTACAGTGCATGAAACACTTAAAGATTTCCATTTTTAATTATTATGTTTCTAATGCATAACAGTATGTCTGAAAATCTGTTACGGAATGAAACAGAGACGGAATCCGCGATCCCACGCGGAAGTAAGATGAATAGAAGTAAAAAAACAAAGGAAAAGAAAAAAGAAGATAACTAGAAACAGAGAGAAAACCGATGAAACATCGACCGAAAACCCACGCAACTTCAGAATATGAAAAGAGAAATTTGCACAAAATAATATACGAGGGCGGATCGAAAAGTAACGCACAACATTTTTTTTACAAAAAGGTTTAATAGGTAAAACAACAACAAAAATCACAAATGAACTTACACCTTTTACCTACTTTTCGACATAATCACCAAGTTTCTCAACACATTTCTCCCATCGTGATACCAGTTTCAATATGCCCTGTTTGTAGAAGTCCGTTTCCTTGGAGTATAGTCATCTGCGGACTGCTGATTTCACTTCCGCGAGCGTTGGCCGGCCAGGAATTTCTTCATGGGACCAAACAGATGAAAGTCCGACGGTGCAAGGTCCGGACTGTATGATGGATGCTGGAGCACCTCCCCCACCAAATTTGGTGATTTTCTGACGAACAGCAGCAGCAACATGGAGGCGAGCATTGTCATGAAGAATTTTGACATCTTCAGCATTCATGTTGTGGCGTTTGTCACGAAGGGCACGACGCAACTTCACCAAAGTTTTCATGTAAGCTGCAGCATTCACAGCGGTCCCGTGTTCAGCAAAGTCCACCAATACAACACCATGCATATCCCAGAACACCGTCACAAGCACTGTTCTAGCAGATTGAGTCACTTTGAATTTTTTCTTCACTGGAGAACCAGCATGTTTCCACTCCATACGTGCTTGTTTGGTTTCGGGCATGTAGTGGTATGCCCACGACTCATCACCAGTGACGATTCCTTTCAGAAAGCCATGCCCTTCTGCGGTGTACCGCGTTAGATGATCCAAGCTCGTCATTATTCGCTGGCCCTTGTGGTTGTTTGTCAGGTTCTTAGGCACCCAGCGAGCACTAACTTTACGAAATTTCAACGTGTCATGAACAATATCGTACATTGCACCATAGGAAATGTAGAACTGTTGCGATAAGGTTTGCAGCTGCACACGCCGGTCGTTCAAAATTGCCGCCTCAATGCCTCTGACTTTCTGCGGGGTTGCAGCTGTTACCGGCCTCCCGAGCGTGGCGAATCACTAAGGTTCATACGGCTCTCTAGGAAGAATGCACACCACCTGGAGAAATTGCTACGGTACATACAATCATCCCCATACACGCCACGCATGTCCATGTGAATATCCCTCGGTTTATGCCCTTTGGCCCACAAATATCGAACCACACCTCTCTGCTCTTCACACGTGGACGACAGTAGCACGCGCGCCATCTTTGTTGCGTAGTTCACGATTCTCTCGCTAGAGCTGCACATGAAACAAAACATACCCTCTGCAGTGAAAACTTCAAACTATATCTGTGTGAAATTGCAATATTCCAGCTGCAATACCAAAGCAGAAAAAGATATTGTGCGTTACTTTTCGATCCGCCCTCATACATCTTCAGTGTCCTGTGCGGCTTGTATGACATTCACAGTAACTTGATCAAATGAATAATATCCGGTGTGTTGCATTCACATGACTTTCTCTATTCACTCTTCTACAGTCATTCTTACAAAAGCTTGTTCTCCTGTCTACTTCTTGTTAATCGAGATAAACTTTCATCACAATAGACACATTTGTTTCTAGGTATAAGTAGTTCACAGTGAGCTAAACCGATAGTTAGATTTCTAAAGAGCGTGCTGCTATATGATGTTTTTGAAATTCCATGCTCTTTGCATGCTTGAAAGAAGGGTAACTATTTGAAAATGCAAACCAACAACAAAGAATATCTCGGAAATGGTTAACGCCACAGAAAATGTTAGTTTATACAAATTGTGTACTTCAACGAGATGTTCATGTTTTGTTCAGTAAGATTTGTGTCTATCTCCTATGGTTTACCAATTATATAAAAGTCATTCAGAACGAAGAGGACTTCACACGTTATTCCCAGAAAATTCAAGATATACCAGGTGGCCCGTACAAGCCGTCCTTATTTGAAGTTAGTTTATTCCAGAGAGCGCGGACCAAAAGGTTTGCCTAAGCAGAACTGCAAAGGCGACTCCATACCGACAGAGAGGATGCCGCTGAAAGACCAATGCTTGAAAACGAACACTGCTATTACTGGTCCCAGAGCTCATTGGGCAGAGAAACTATATGAGGTGTTCCGGGTCGATTACCGGCTGGGCTCCAGAAAGTTGTCTTTAAACAAAAACATTTCACGGTATGCCCAGAGTCTGGTGTTTGAGTGTGAGAGTGCCTATGTGTGTGTGTGTGTGTGTGTGTGTGTGTGTGTGTGTGTGTGTGGGGGGGGTGTTATCGGTTATTTAATAAGCAATTCGCTCATTAACAAGAATTCACGCAAACCTGAGCACACGTGTTAAGTCATTTAGTTCCATGAAAGTCTACAATCAGTACAACTATATGGCACCAATTGGTGCCGCAAAGTTAACAAGGTTAAACAAAATTAATTTTAGTATATACGTGTACCCTTAAAGCATAAATTTCTATTAGTGGAGTATTCATAATAAGTATGTGCAAAATCATGCTCGCCCTGGTGGACGCATTGATGTAAGGGCATCCCAGGCCACGTTCTACCTGGAATTATCCATCATTTCTGTCCCACAAAAAAAAAAAAACGCATGCGGAAGACAGATGCCGCGTCTGAAAATGTTTGTTCAGAAGACAGCCTTCGAGCCTCAGCTGCATTTTGGTGCGTCTCCGCACAGATCGTAACCATATCCGTATGTTCGTTATTTTTGAACGTTACCATTTTGTCTGAATGACCTGGCTCGAACTGCAAGCAGGCGACCACGCGACGCTTATCAATACGAAACTATCACGTAAACACCTGCAGACAGCAGCACTACCTCAGTGACCTGCACTGGGCCTTTGAACAGCAGTAATGCGACAACTTCTTTTGTACCTGTGTATGTGGGAAACATACAACTTCAAAGGACGGCTGTTTGGGTCACCTGGTACATTTTATTTGTCACGCAGATCTCTTAAACATAAGGCATCTAATCAAAATTGTTGGAGCCATTTTTAAGAAAACAAAAAATAACGACAATTTTTCCATGCGAAGGGTAGTTTGGGGTGTGAGGATTTCCTTGAAAATCTTCGTGCCGCACTTTAGAAGACACTGAACTAAATAATTTTTGTATTTAACCCGCTTTTGAGTTATATTGTTCACAGAGACAAATAGACACATACACACGCAGACACTACACCTTTTTATAAAACTTATTATTATTTTTTATTTTTGTGCTATTTTATTTATTTGGAATATGGTGTGTAGCAGTCACACGTCTTCTCCTACTAAGTGTCATTTAATTGCATGGCTGTTCTAACATAAGTAGGGCAGTATTCTACCCAAAAACTTACATGAAGATCTTCTGGGATTGTACGTCGTGAGATCTGCGTGCTGCTGTCTGTGAACAGTCCACGTCGAATAAATACCAAACTACGCTTTACGTGGGACAATTTTCATGTTATATTTATTTATTTCTATAAAATGGCTCAAAGATTTATTTTGACATATTGATACCAGGCATAAAATACGTTTTGAACATTCTGTCAATACCCTGTAAAATTATTTCTTCTGAATGAATTCTGTGTAATTTTGTATAACTGGTAAACCATAAGAGGTCGACCAAAGCATACCACATCCAAAATGCATAGTTCATTAACTACACAAATTGTGTCAAAATGCCTTTTCTTTTCTTTCTTTCCTTTCTTTCTTCTTTCTTTATATCTGCTTTACTTTCTCTACTGATTACCTATAGTACCGAACGAGATGCTCCGTGGTAACGTGTGAGGCTCGCATTCAAGAGGTCCCAGGTTCGATTATCGGTGATACCGTCCACTCTGACCATGTCTTTTCGTGGATTCCCCGGGTCGGTACGCGAATGCTGGGGTGTTTCCTCTTACACCACTACTTTCCTGTACCTATCATTTCCTTCATTATCACCCGTTTCAGGGTTGAAGGACCAGGACGACGGTGTTCGGCTTGTTGCGTCTGGGCGGTGAAAATGCGCTCTGTGAAGGTTTCTCTCTGACATCGGTCGGACTGCTCACGGACCTGCCTCCGGGTGCTCCCGGAAGAGGCTCCCGTCCAGGGGAACCCCCGGGGGTTAGGAGCTTGTGAGTGGACTTGAGCGGCGTAGGATGCGTTCGATCTGAAAACGTTAGGGACCCCGCCCATGCTTGCGCACTAGTCTCCTGGATCTGGTCGCCCTTCATTGCGTTCGAAGCAAATAGGACTGGTGCGGCCTACTTACGCGCTATGCCCCTCTCCGTAATATGTACCTTTACTTAGCTATACTAAGTAGAGGAAGTTGATACCGAGATTTCATCGGAAGTACATCGTTTGAGACTCCATGAATCTACTTAAAAATTAGACAAATGTCTTTATGGGGGGAGGATCTGTGAATAGCATAACTGTTTGAAAAACGAAAATACAAACTTGGTATTTAATTCAGCCTACTTACAAGGGTGCGAGAAGAAGATTTTCAAGAAAACTCCCCCACTCCCAAACTACCATATACATGGAAACATTTTCATTATTTTGACTTTCTCAAAACTGGGTCTAACGATTTTGATTAAAATACAACGTTAAGATATTTGCATGATAAATAATGTGTATAACTATCTTAAATTCTCTGTTAATAGTCTATGAAGGACTCTTCGTCCGAAAGGAACTTCTATAATTTTATATCAATGATAAACAACATGTGGATATCTTTAAAACACATCATATATTTCAAATAGTCTTTTTGTGGCATTAGCCGTTTCCGAAAAAATTAATGTTGTTATTGGTTCGAATATTTCCATACTCCGTCATTTTTACTTTATCTGCCACGTACCTAGTAGGTAGAGAAGGTATTGTATTCCGCCCAAAAATTCGATACCGAGATTTCAACGGAAATACACACTTTAAGGCTCCCTTAATAAAAAAAAATCTGATGTGTTACACTCACATGACTTTCTCTACTCTTGTACAATCTATTTTTACAAACGCCTATTCTCCATATGCTTCATGTTAATCAAGATATCGAGATGTCAATCTTATTGGTAATTTTCTTGTAGATGCAAGGGAAATATGGTAGGTTTTAAGCGATAGTCAAATATTTTAACGCTGGTTGCTATGTGGCGCATTTCATTCTCTTTGCATGTCCAGGACATAAAAAAAATGAATAACGAATTTGAGAAAAAGTATAAGTATTGAAATATTTAAGGAAATAACAAGCAATATCTCGAAAACGGTTCACTCAACAAAAGAAATGTATATGACATAAGTTGTGTATTTTAACGCGATCTACATTTTTTGTGTAGTAAAATTCTGTCTATCTCTTACGGTTTACCAGTTATGCAAAAGTCGTTCACAGTGAAGAATACTTTTGGAGACATTCCCAGAAAATTCGAGATATACATTTCATTTCTCATGACATTATCTTAAACATATGATATTTTCATCAAAATCGTTAGAGCCATTTTTGAGAAAATTAAAATTTTCGAAAAATGTTCCATGTAAAGGGTAGTCTGGGGTGGGGGGATTTTCTTGAAAACCTTCGTGTCGCATCCCTGGAAGATACTGAACCTAAATACCAAGTTTGATGTTTATCCGACTGTTCGTTTTTGAGTTATGCTGTTCACAGACACACACACACACACACACACACACAGACACACAGACACACACACACACACACACACACAGACACACACACGGACATGTTTCCAAAAATGCTTTTTTTGGATTCAGGAGGTCTCAAAACATGTATTTCCGCTGAAATCTCGGTATCGAATTTTTGGGTGGAATACAATACTTCCCCTACTTACTATACGTAGTAGAGAAAGTAAAAATAGAAAAAGGTCCGTGTGTATGTCTGTCTGTGTGTCTGTAAACGGCATAACTCAATAACGAAGTGTCGGATAAATATCAAACTTGGTATTTAGATTCAGTACCTTCCAAAGATGCGACACGAAGTTTTTCAAGGAAATCCCTTCACCCTAAACTATCCTTTACATGGGACATTTTTCGAAAGTTTTTATTTTCTCAAAAATGGCTAACGATTTTGATTAAAATAACATATATTAAAGATGTTTACATGATAAATAAAATGTATATCTTGAAATTTCCGGGAATAGCCTGTGAAGCCCTCTTCATTCGGAAGAAAGTTTGTATAATCTTGTAAACATTAAACGATAGACAAAAACGTACTACACAAAAATGTAGGTATCTTTAAAACACACAGTTTATTTTAAATAAGTTTTCTATGGCGTACGCCATTTCTGAGATATCCGTTATTATAGGTTCGAATAGTTCATTACTTGGTCGTTCTTTTAAAGTCCTATCAACATTCAGTTGTTTCTCGCGATGTCATGGAAACAGTATGGAATTTTAAGGCAGCATATAGCGTCCAGTTGTTAAACATTTGACTATCGCTGTTCTCTTTGTATCTATAACGAAATGTGTAATGTAGCTATTTCTGCAAATATTTATTTGGATTAAAATGTACTAGACAGAAAAATAAGGTTTAGTAAGATTAGTTTGTGTATTCACTAACAAACGGCAGAGGATAGAGGAAGACGTGAATGTATCACATAAGAATTTTTAAAGTGCTGTCGTTATTCAGTTGATTCTCGCGATGTTATGGAAAGAGTATGGAATTTCAAAGCAATCATATAGAGATCCGCTTTTTAAAAATATGGCTATCGCTTTGAGTACTGTATCTTTCTTACATCTACAGGGAAGTATGTAGACAGGCAGACAGACAGATAGACAGATAGATAGATAGATAGATAGATAGATAGATAGATAGATAGATAGATAGATAGATAGATAGATAGATAGATAGATAGATAGATAGATAGATGGATAGATATCTTTATTGGTTTCAAATTATTGAAGTTATTACACAAGTATTTAGTGCATGGATCATTGACCGTACAGCATATTTAAGATACAAGATATGGTGACAAAATAAACAACAGAAAAAGAAAACAAAACAAAAAGAACAAGAAAAAGGAAAAGAGAGATAAATTATAATTGTCTAACTGAACAAATTTACCTAGCTTCGCGCACTTTAGCCAAGAAATTGCCCATGCTTTGCCAGTTCCTCTGGTCAGCCAGTAGCTCCCAACATGCCAATCTCTTTCTTGAGAGATTTAAGAATTTTTCTTTGAGTTTTATTGTTCGCTGGTTCTTCCACTGTACATATCCCGCCAAAATATGTACCCAGTCCTCATCCAAATCACAGAATGGGCAGATTCTCCTGCCAGAATCGTCAGTCATTTTCTGTGCCCTCCAGCCCCCGTCTAAACCATGCCATTCCTGGTCTTTCTTTTCTTCTTAAGTTAGGTATATAGGTATGCCTCTTTACCCCAATTCAATTTTATTTCATTTGCTAAACTTAGAGAAGGTTTAATTTTACAATCCGATTCTATTTCCTGTTGGTTGTCTCTTAGCCTTTTTACTTTCTCTACTACGTATAGTAAGTAGGGGAAGTATTGTATTCCACCCAAAAATTCGATACCGAGATTTCACCGGAAATACATATTTTGAGACCCCCTGAATCCAAAAAAAGTATTTTTGGAAACATGTCTGTGTGTCTGTGTGTGTCTGTCTGTGAACAGCATAACTCAGAAACGAACAGTCGGATAAACACCAAACTTGGTATTTAGGTTCAGCATCTTCCAGAGATGCGACACGAAGGTTTTCAAGAAAATCCCACCCCACCCCAGATTACCCTTTACATAGAAGATTTTTCGAAAATTTTAATTTTCTCAAAAATGGCTCCAACGATTTTGATTAAAATATCATACGTTTAAAATATTTTCATGACAAATAAAATGTATATCTTGAATTTTCTGGGAATGTTTCCAAAAGTATTCTTCATTGTGAACGACTTTTGCATAACTGGTAAACCATAAGAGATAGACAGAATTTTATTACACACAAAATGTAGATCGCGTTAAAATACACAATTTATGTCATATACATTTTTTTTGTTGAGTGAACCATTTTCGAGATATTGCTTGTTATTCCCTTAAATTTTTCAGTACTTATTTTCTCAAATGGGAATTCGTTATTCATTTTGTTTTGTCTTGGATATGCAAAGAGTATTAATCTGTGGCAAAGAGAATGGTGCTGCACCATGCAACCAGCTATTAAGAGATATGTATATGCTTAAAGGCTACTGTATTTCTATATTGCCTTTGTAAATATATATTCCCCTTACATCTACAAGAAAATTAGCAATAAGATAGAGTCTGCAAATGTTTATCTCGATTAACATGAAGTAGATGGAGAATAAGCGTTTGTAAAAATAGTTTGTACAAGAGTAGAGAAAGTCATGTGAGTGTAACACATCAGATTTTTTTGATACCTTTCCATATGTTTTTGTCATTTGTTTCAGCTCTTTGCCATACTGACCCCATTCCTATTCTCGTCAAACCCCTTTCCAAATCAGCTGCCCAATACTTAGGAGATAGGTTTTCTCGCTGGTATTTATAACATTTGGATCGTAGTGTGGAGTTATCCCCCTGCATCAGCCTCAGCCAGTACTTCAATACTCTTATTTTACAATGTATTGTGTCTTCATAACATCCCACCTCCCTCAATACCACCGAATTTGATGTGCCTTGTGAAACTCCAAGAACTCTCTTCCAAAATGCTACCTGCGTTTTATTTACATGCTCTGCTCTTTCCCATCCCCAGATTTCACTTCCTTATAACCAATATACATCTTTTCTAATGTATCTACCGGTACATCCCTGCGAGAGGGGGAAACATGTAAATGTGTTATGAAAGGTTATCTCGATTGACAATAACTAGGCAGAAGAATAAGATTTTGTAAGAGTAGTTGTAACACAGGTTTTTTCTCTTTATAATGTTAGTGTAACTAGAGATTTGTTATTGCGAATTGCAGATGCTTGTACTGGTTAGCATGCTCCTGTAGTAACTAATAATGGGAGGAAGGTTTGTGTCCTGCGAACACTTGATAACATCAGCTATGGAGCACAGGGTTATGACGTAAGACAGCCTCTCGAACACGAACACAATGAAAAGGTAACAAGAGGTATCAAGAGCTTATTGTTCACAGGAAACAAAAGAAAACTTCTACAGCAGTTGCATCTTTAACTCTCTCAAGAAAACTACTGACTAGTCTTTCTAAACAACTCTGGGATCATCTCGTGCTAAAACCTGCAATTTCGAAACTGTATTTCAATGTTCGATGTACACCAATGAAGTAAGGAGACTCTGGTCTATTATATTCACATGACGTATTACATTCTTTGCCACGTACATGGCAGGTAGAGAAGGTATTGCATTCCATCCAAAAATTCGATATCGAGATGTTACCAGAAATACATGTTTTGAGGTCCCTGAATCCAAAAAAAGTTTTTAGTGAAACTGTGTGTCTGTGTCTGTGTCTGTGTGTGTGTGTGTGTGTGTGTGTGTGTGTGTGTGTGTGTGTGTGTGTGTGTGTGTCTATGAGCGGCATTACTCAAAAACGAAATGTCGAATACACACCAAACCTGCTATTTAAATTCAGAAGACACGAAGATTTCCAAGAAAATTCCCCCACCCCAAACTAGCCTTTAAATGGAAAAATTTTCGAAATTTTTTATTTTCTCAAAAATGACTAACGATTTTTATTAAAGTAGCACACATTTAATATATTTACATGACAAATAAAATGTATACCTATCTTGAATTTTCTGGGAATAGCTTGTAAATTCCCTTTATTTGATTGAATTTTGTATAATTTTTTATAACTAGAAAGCCATAACAGATAGACAAAATTTACTCCAGAAGAATTGTAGAGCTCATTAAAATACATATTTTGTGTCTAACTTTTATTTTTCGTAGCGTTAGCCGTTTTCGAGATGTTCCATGTTTTAATTTTACAATTTTCCGAATTGTGCCATCTAATGGGCATGCATGATTGTGCGATCTTCATTTGTTTCTTTCTTTTCGTCGCAAGCGCTTGTTACTACGAATGAAACATTTGAATGAGGTTTCCGCGTGTTGTAACTATGCACTTCTTGTTTACATTGAGAAATCAATTTACTGCTGTGATTTTGTGAACAAATAGCTGTATCTATGGTAACTTTATAAAAGATGCATTTTGTGAATCTTCTTTCAGCGGCTTTTGCTTCGAAGGAGTGCTGATTGAACCAATTTCGTAAGACTGTTTCACTTTATTAATTCTATCTTATTATCTGTTATAGTACCATTTTCAAGACTTCCTTATTTTAGTTCTTGTTCTTTGTTTTCATTGCTTGCATTTTAAAGCTTTTTATTCTGCCTAGTATGAGACGAACCAGCTTTAATTTTAATAATAAGAAGTGTTTTCATGAAAGTAGCCAAAATGATTGCTGGTTCCCTGAGTCAAAGTAATTGTATATTTGGTGAGGTTAAAAATACACAATTCATTAACTGCTTTAGTAAGAAGCTTTGTACCTACACGCACTAATAAAATATAGAGGGAGGAGAAAGTCATGTGAGTGTATCACATACGATTTTTTTCTCGTTTTCACATAATCGAGATAAGCGTTTACAGAAATAATGTCGTCCTCCGTGGACTAGTGGTACCATGCTAACCTGTAGTTCCCAAGGTCGCGGGTTCAAACCCGGCGGAAGGCGATGGATTTTTTCGGACGTAAAAATCCTTAGCATGGCTTTCTTCGGAAGGGAAGTAAAGCCGGTGGTCCCGTGTCGTAGATTTACGGCACATAAAAGCCTCAAGCCTGATAAAGAGGTCTCTGAGCAAAATTACCGGTCTTTCACGCCCAATGGGACGCTAAGGACCATAGCAGTTAAAGAGCGTCCATAAATAAAAAAAAAAAACAGAAATAGTTCCATTATGGTTTTCGTTGTAGGCATTAAATTAAAATTAAATTGATTTTAATTGATTTCTTGCACAATGTTTTCTCTAAGTTCCTGTAGTGTGCGAGGATTGGAGCGATACACTTTGTGTTTTAAAGAACCCCATAAATAAACATCACAACTCGTTAGGTCAGGAGAACGAGGGGGCCACAAATCTACACTAATTATTCTGTCATCAAACACCTGTTTTATTGCATGTAATGATTCGGCAGCTGTATGTGCTGTTGCAGAATCTTGCTGGAACCAACCATGCGATTTCTCTTCTTCTGTCAAGCGATTGTAAAATGGTCCGAGAATTAACCTCTAATATCGCTCTGCATTTATTGTTTCATCAAAGAATATGGGCCCTATTATTCTTCTAGCACTTATCGCACACCACACTCCAATTTTCTGATCAAATGAGGCGTTTCATCACAAGAATTCCTGCTGCTGAGCTTCCGAGAGTGAGCGAGAATATTTACACGAGATATGCTGCCTGTTTGAGAGCAGAAGGTCAACATTTTCAGCATCTATTATAAGGTAAGGATTTTAGTCCGCCTCTGCCGGTGTAATTTCCCCGGCGACTGCCGGCTGTCTCGCGCAGTAGAGAGAGGCCGCGAGTGGGTTCGAATATAGTTTAACTACTCTATATATATATATATATATATATATATATATATATATATTCAAATGAGCCTGGGGTCCATAGAGCTTAAAGGTACCCGACATTCATCTTTTCAGGATAAGGGAAAACTCCGGATAACACAGCTTAACCAGATTCGAACTCGCGACCTCTTGAATGCGAGGTAGACACGCTTCTCCCACACCATGGCGGTGAACTTGTCTGTATATAGGTATGTTTCCGATGAAGGCAGAGCTCTCATGAATGTGATGCGTGACCAGAAACTCTCAATTGTTTCGCCGTTGAAAAGGCTATTTCCCGCTGATGATTACAGGCTACATATATGTGGCTGTACAACTTTCATAATGGAACGGCGAGATATAAATGTTTAATGCCCTTTACTTATTCTCAACCTTTTTCAGTATTCATGCAACTGATCTATGAGTTTCTAAACTTGTAAACCATTCATCCGGACCTCTTAAAGTGTGTTCGTACAATATTAAAAAGTTTTGTGTGTAACATTTACTTGACTTTCTCCACTCACTGTCGTTTATTTTTATGCAGCGTCAACAAACTATTCTTACAAATTTTATTACTTTCTCTACCACGCACAGAGAAGGTAGAGAAGTATTGCATTCCATCCAAAAATTCGATACCGAGATTTCACGAAATACATGTTTTGAGGCCCCCGAATCTGAGCAAAGCATTTTTAGAAAAAGGTCCGTGTGGGTGTGTGTCTGTGTGCCTGTGAACAGCATAAATCAAAAACGAAAAGTCTGATAAAGACCAAACTTGGTATTTAGATTCAATACCTTCCAAAGATGCAACATGAAGATTTTCAAGAAAATCTCCCACCCTAAACTACCCTTTACATGGAACATTTGAAATTTATATTTTCTAAAAAACGGCTTTAACGATTTTGATTAAAATACCACATGTTAAATATATTTACATGACTAATAAATGTGTATCTTGACTTTTGTGGGAATAGTCTGTGTAGTCCTCTTCATTCGGAAGGAATTTTGTATAATCTTGTATAACTGCTAAACGTTAAGTGACAAAGGTCCTACACAGAAATTGTAGGTCGCTTTAAAACAGACAATTTATTTCAAATAACTTTTTTGTGGCGTCAGCCATTTCTGAGATATCCGTTATTATTGGTTCCAATTGCTCAATACTTTGTCATTCTTTTGAAGTCCTGTCAACATTCAGTTGTTTCTCAGGAAGGATTATGGAATTTTAAGGCCAGCATAAAGTGTCCAGTTCTTAAATATTTGCCTATCGCTGTTGCCTTTGCATTTATGTCGAAATGTGTGATGTAGCTACTTCTGCAGAGGTTTATCTTGGTTAAAATGAAGTAGACAAAAAAAAGCTTGCGTAAGAATAGTTTTTATACCCATTAATATGTGACAGAGGGTAGAGAAAGCCATGTGAATATAACACATCAGGTTTTTTTTTCTATGTACTTCATGTTAATCGAGATAAACCTTAGCATAAATGAGTTTCATCACACGTTTCGCTGTAGGTACATACAAAGCGAATAGAGGAAACGGAATCAATAGCCAAATGCTTAAAAACGGGTGTCTATATACTGGCCTTGAAATTCTTAACTTTTCCCAGAGAAATAAGTGAAATAGCTACAGCAGTTAAAAATGAAAAAAAAAATGAAACTTTTAAAACATGATAATGGATTTCTGGAAAATGGTTGATGTCAGCTATTGTAAATATCTACATTAAAGAGCTGCAATGTTTTCGGTTTAGTAAGTATCAATTGTCTGTCTCTTATGGTTCACCAGTTAAACAAAAGTATACATACATAAACGTTAAGATGTTTTCCCAGATTTCAAATTTGTAATACAAATTCTTTTATAGTATCTTACCTTCTTTACCGTTCAGTTGTGGTAGGTAGAGGAAGGACCTATTGCAATCCATTCAAAAATTATACATAGAAATTTCGCCGAAAATACACGTTTTGAGATCCCTCACCTCCAAGAAAATTATTTTTAAGAAAAAAAATCGGACGTGTTACATTTACATGACTCTCTGTCCAGTATCGTTTATTTTTATATCTCTTCTATAAACTATTCTTGCCAAAGTTTATTTTGCTATCTACTTCATGTTAACTGATAAACTTTTACAGAAATACACATTCTGATGTAGGTACAAGACGGATACAGGAGGCTGAGCCGATAGTGATATTTTTAAAAAGTGGTCGCTCTATGCTGGTTTTGAAATACCACTCTGTTCTTTTGATATCACGAAAAACAAAACAGTTCTGCACAAGAACTTAAAAAGTATATTCAAACGAATAATAACGAATATATCGGAAACGATACATGCCATAAATATTTATTTTAGACAGCATGATATAAAAGTAGAATTTCTAACACAGTGCACAGGAGCTAAAAGTTTGATCAACTTTGGTTTCAAGTCCAATCACATCGCAATTACCCTTTGCATTTACACATGTTTAATAACCCGACTTGGTTTATTAGGGTTTACTTTTCATTATGTATTCTTACATGATTAATTTCTCATTGCGCTCACAATACAAATCGTCATAATTCAATTTATCGAAATTAGTTATGGAGTTAACTTATACGTTATATTGACAGTCTTCTACTTTCTTTGGTCTAGAACGTTATTATTTTATCTGGTATATACATCAAGATTAAATGATGGAAATTATGAACTCTGAAGAAATGGAAGAGCGAGGTGAAATTACAGAAGCAGCAGAAACAATAACACTAGAACTACTTACCCCCCAAAAATCCAGGAAGCAATATGATATAGCATTTAATCCCTTCATTGGCTGTGCAAGACAAAACATGTTGAAAATATCTTCACTAAAAATAACTTTTAGCCAGTCAACAAAACACCAAAACATCTGACATCTTGCTTTTTTAATGTCAGTTCTCTTGTTTCAAAAATCGCGTTCTAAACGTGATTTCTGTTAGTTTCTGGAATCAATATAATATTATTGATATTTTACAAATTTCAGGGTTGTCTAAAAATAGTATACGCCACACGTGTTAAAAAGTTGTTTTGTTTTGCTCGTAGGATTGCGAACCTCGACCTACGGGCTTCGTTTCGAAAATATTCCTGCTGAAAAATAAAACCCTACTTTTACCCCTTGTATCATAATCTATTAATTTTACATAAATTATGTGTTTTAACGAGGTAGCTGAATATTTTGTCTATGTTTTATGGTTTATCATTTAACAAATGTATACGATATTCATTCACAGTGAAAGGGACTTTGCCGGCTTTTCGCTGAAAATTGAAGATATAAATGTTATTATTAAATTGTAACTTTGGTTTTCGTAAATCAAAACGTTGGAACCATCTTTGATAAATTAAAAATTAACACATTTTGTATGTAAAGGGTAGTTTGTGCTGACAGAGTTTTCTTGAAAATATCCGTGTCGAATCTTTGGAAGATGTTAATCCTAAATATCGAATTTGGTATTTATGTAAGATTTTGTTTTTAAATTATGCTGTTCACAGACACATAAAATAAGACTTTTTCTAAAAGTATAGTTTTTCATTCAGGTGATCTCAAAACTCCATCTGACTCCTGAGGCAGTATTTTTAACACTTAAATGATTTCAGTCAAATGATATAATATAAAATAATAACAGCCCGCCTTAAATCAATATGTGTATAATATAACATATGAAAATGCATGTAACAGTCATTGTATTAATGTTTATATTATTATGTACATGTTCAATAATGTTATGGGGATGTATTACGTAATTTAATAATGTAGGAGCTGTGAGAATAATAGGTTAAAAGTTGCTAACAATGAGGTAACAATGAGGTAACTTTGAGGCAATAATGAATTAGAAAGTTTAATAATGCTACTAGTCATTGTTGGAGCAACAATAATGTAGTTTTTGAGACAGTTTATAAATAGCCAATCAATAACCAGAAAATAGCTTAAGTTAAATAAAAGTATTCTATTGGAGTAGCCAATCAGAAACTGAAGTAGAGCAAATTGTACAAATTCAGAAGTGAGTTGCTAGCAGACAGTGTTCCTAACCGGACGCGAGACGCGTCCTCGAGAAGCTTAATACGTATTCAGTGAGAGACAAAATAGTTTACGTGTTTAAAAAGTGCAAGTAATTAATAAATAATCTCACAGCCCTCTATATCAGTGAAGTGTTATTTAATAGTGTGAAGGATTAATAAAAGGAGAGAAGTAAAAACTATAATCTGTGTAAGCCTACATTCTTCAGCCGCACCACGCCTTGTTAAGAAATTCATGTGTCTACAAATTAATACTGACGCAGCCAAGGCAAACCTAAATGTATAATGTTTAAAGAAACAGTCAAATTACAAAGTTAATATTTTTAAACTTGGGGCGAAGGCTACCAGAAACCTTTTACCATACGCGCGGTTGCAACTACTTCGAGTTCGGCTCCTCAACAGTTGAAATAAAATACAACTCCTCCTAATATAACCTTCCTCACTCCCAAGGACGCGAGTTCAAACCCGGTCCAGACCGATAATTTTTAGGTGTGCTTAAAAGCGACAGTCCCATGACAGTAGATTTACTAGCTTTGTAAAAGAACTCCTGCGGGACGAAATTCCGGCACACCGGTGGCGCTGATATGATACTAGCAATTCACAGCGTCGTTAATAAAATAAATAGTGATAAGTTTTCTTGTATAAAGGCATTAACCAACTTCGAAATTGTTTCTGTTTGACATTCTCCAATTGGCAGAAACTTTTTATCTTGATAATACCACAGGTTATATATCCCCTACTGTTAGTCAAGGCTAATGATGATGATGATGATGATGATAATAATAATAATAATAATAATAATAATAATAATAATAATTTATTTGCTTCCCTATTTATGTAACTATATTTCATGTTGAAAACTTTCTTTTAAGCGATTTTCTATCCATATTGTGGAAATTAGTTGTATACCTGTAAACTACGCTCGTGATCTGAGTATGACTTGCGTAAGCACTAACCAACAAATGGAATGAAAGAACAAATATTTCCATACGCTGTATTATTATCACGTCTTAAATTCTGATTTGTTCTGCCGATTCATAGATTTTGGTTACCAGTAAATGTGAGAGTGAGTCACCCAGCCAGGCTATTGCAGAAATGTCAGCTTCATTCACAACTCATTTAACGCTGCATGTTACATAAGTATCTCTACTTCTTCCCCTATTGTTTTGCGTGTTTTCATTTTGACACATTTTTCATTTTTCTATGGAACGTAGAGGTGATTCGCCCATAGGAAACGCAGTCAAAGTTTATCAAGAACTACAGTCCAGCATCTCTTTGGGGACACGTGCGGGGCAATAACGTGAAGTCTCGAATACTTTTATTCCTTATCTAGCATAAAGTTAAGCGCAACAATTTCAATAATGCAACACTTAAACATTTAAGGGTATCGAAAAAGTATCGAAGTTTTATCTCATAGTACAGAGAGGGTCAAAAAACTACGAACCGCTGCGCGTGTTTTTCCTGCCCGCGTCCTCGGCGCTCGTTGCCGTCTGCCGCTATCATAGAAAGTCGCGGATGAAACATACAATATTTTTAAAACTACTTTTAAAGACTTTACTTAACAACTTTATGAAAGGAGATGCTGAAAGTGGCCACCGTTGTTGTCCATACATTTTTGACACCTCTTTAGGAAACTATCCAGCACTCGCCGTAGTTCACGTTGGAAAAATGCTGGTAATTTCCTGGCGGATATTTTGTTTTAATTTTTCCAGGGTGTGTGGGTTTGTCTTGTACACTTTGTTTTAAGTTACCCCAGAGATAGAAATCGCAGGGGGTTAGGTCGGGGAACCCAATCTCTTCTAATAATTCTGTCCTCAAACACACTTTCATAAAGTTAAGTAAAGCCTTTAAAAGTAGTTTTAAAAATGTTGTATGGTTTCATCCGAGCCTTTCTATGATAACGGCAGACGGCAACGAGCGCCGAGAACGCGGACAAGAAAACATCGTGCAGCCGGTTCGTAGTCTTTTGGCTCTCCCTGTATTAGACATACTTCGATATCACCGAAAATCGAGGTATCGACGGTATCGAGGTCCTATCCCTAAAAATAAATATTTTTACCTCAAAACATGTATTTACAGTGAAATCTTGATAAAGAATTTTCGCGTGGAAGACAATACTTCCTCTACCTACTATAAGTAAGCGACAGAGATAGCAAAAACGAAAAGTGGCACTCTAGTTCCGCATCTTCCAAGAATGCGACACGAAGATTTTGAAGAACATTTCCCCATCCCAAACTGCTCTTTACATGGAACATTTTCGTTATTTTTTATTTCCTCAAAAATGGTACTAACGATTTTGATTAAAGACCACATGTTTAAGATATGTGCATACCTTGAATTTTCTGAGAATAGTCTGTGAGGTCCTCTTCCTTCTGAATAAATGTCTTTTGCATAACTGGTGAAACATAAGAGATACACAAAACCTTACTGCACAAGAAATATAGATCCCGTTAAAATATACAGTTTGTGTCAGGTATGCATTTTCCATTTCCGAGATATTCTTTATTATTGATTTGAATTTTCAAATATTTATAGTTTTCAAGTTGTAAGTCGTTATTCGTTTTTGTTTCTTGGGTCATGGAAAGGGAATAGAATTTCAAAACCATCACATACCGACACGCTTTTTAAAAACATGACTTGCTTTAGCCTACTGTATTCTTCTTACGAAATGTGTAATGAAAGTTTATCTCGATGAACGAGAAGTAGATAGAAGAATAAGTTTGTAGAAGAGTGAGTAGAGAAAGTGGTATGAATGCCTCACATCAGATTCCTTATCTGCGAGCTTGTGTACAATGGCACATCTCATGAGTTTAGTTGCGTCATGGTGGAATGAATCAATAGTAAGGAAGGCATCTTACAGCCCGCCTGCCGAAATGTTCGGGCACTTGAAGACGTTACGTAACCCTATACTTACCTCTCATATCGATATTCTGCCGGAACTCCGGGTTTAGAATACACTTTCCGGGTCGTCAAATGTTGAGAGCTGTCTGACCTAGATAACTTATTGAATTTTTAGAAATGCCAACACGATCGTCCCCTTTCTCAAATCAAAACCTACGCAGTCAAACAGTTGACGTTCAATATCTGCATTTTTACTTTCTCTACCACCTATCTATACTAGGTAGAGGATGTTTTGTATGCCATAAAAAAATTCGATGTTGAGATTTCAAAGGAAATACACGCTTTGAAATCCCCTAAATAAAAATGTTAGAAAATGCCGGCATGTGTGTGTGTGTGTGTGTGTGTGTGTGTGTGTGTGTGTGTGTGTGTCTCAGCAGCATAACTCGAAAACGAAAATCGGATGTATACTAAATTTAGAATTCAGTGTCCTTCAAGAGAATCCCCCTCCCCTAAGTACTATATGCATGCAGTTGTTTATGCTTTATTTTTTATGATCTCAAAATTGCCTCTAGCGATTTTAATTAAATTGCGATATGTTTAAGACATTTGCATACTTGCCAACTTTTACGGTTTGTTCTTAAAATGTAACGGGAACTGAGGCCTTTTAACGATTCAACGCGAAGGCAACGTTTTTACGGCTTTGTGGGCAGATTAAAAGTGTTAGAGGTTTTCACCACGGACATGACAATTATTCCATGACATTCTATTGCATTATACAGGGTGATTTATGAAGAACCGACACATTCATTTCTTTAATTGTTTCAAAACGAGTTATGCTAGCGACAACTTATTATACCTGAAATGCAGAGGAATTTTGGGAGATTATTTACCTCTATAGCAAATGTTGAAAATGCTCTCCATCCTGCATAAGGCACAATTCAACACGTCGTTCCATGTTACTGGCCACTCGCTGGAGGACTCTGTTGTCAACAGCTTGAATCTCCTGTGTAATGTTGTGCTTCAGATCGTCCAATGTCTGGGGACATGTGGCTAAACCCTGTCTTTTAAGTAACCCCAAGTCCGGCGATGTCAAATCCGGAGATCTCGGTGGCCACAGGTTCTTAGAAATTATACGGCCGTCAAAGAAACTTGCAATTAGTCCCATGGATTCATTTGGTGTATGGCATGTAGCGCCGTCCTGCTGAAAATATCCTTGACTCAGCTCTACATCGTCTAGTTGCTCAGTAAACTCCATGAAAATCCGTCGGTACTGTGCAGTGTTCACACTGTTAAAAAAAGTTGGTCCCAGTATTCTCTGTGGAGATATTGCGCACCAAACTCCGATTTTAACCGGGTGCATAGGTTCTTCATGAATAGCATGTGGATTTTCGCTGGCCCAATAGCGTGAGTTATTTGAGTTTACATAGCCGGATAAATGGAACCATGCTTCATCTGTGAACCATGTGATGGACAATATGACAGGATTTTGCACAATAAACGCCTGAAACCAACGACAATAATTCTGGTTCCTGTAACTGATGGACAACCGTAATCCTATACGGCTTTAGGCCTGCACTTTTCACAGCTCTCTGACACATTGAGTAGCTGTACCCTGTCTTCTGCGACAAACGTCTTAATGATTTTTTCGGGTGACTGATCTAGTCGTGCTCTTACGTCAACAACAAACGTGAGAAGCCCAGATGAACGAAACATCGGAGATGTTTTCATCACCAGAGATGCAGTTGTTTCCAACTTGTTTACCAGTCCCAGTATTGTGTTTCTTTGGGGAGGATTCCGAACAAAAAATTCTCTCTGGTATGCCCTTTGAGTAGCTGTAATTGAATTCGTAATCCAGTATTGCTCTACAAGGAAGAGTCGCTCATTTAACGTATACTCCATTTTCACGCTGACTAGAACAAAATCTCAAAAACAGTTGCCGACAATAAAACATGAACACCTGCACATCTAGTGACAGGTAATCCAAACTCCAGAGCCTTCTACTTAATTTGGTGCTAAAATTGTGACATTGAGTGAATTTCGAAAAGCATAATTAAAGAAAGGAATGTGTCAGCTCTTCATAAATCGCCCTGTATTATAACTTAAGGTTACAGACTGAATGTACCGCGCTAATTGGTATACAGTGTTATGATAGGCCAGAGTTTATCTGTGTGTCTATCCTTGATCACGATTATCCACCTTTTCGCGGCTGCTTAGCGTGCAGATTTATAACGTTATTGCACCACTGGTGACCTCAAGTAACCATCAGTAAATGGGCGCGAACATTCAGTAATGTTAATAATAATAAGAATAAAAAAGTCAACCTTCTCACGTAAATTGTTTATCTTATCGCGTTCTGTGGTTGCGGGGTATGTTTTCCATTTTTGTGATAGCTTTTGTTCATAGTTCATTTTATGAAGCGTAAAATATGGACTAAAAATCTGCGTATAGCTTAGTAAGTGGTGATTTTTGCTCTAATACTTCTATATTGTGATAGCAGGAAGAATTTCAGCATGCGTGACAGAAAGAAATAATGCTACCAGGTCTTCAAAGATTCTTATAAAATGGAATTGCCATTTATTTTACATAGAATTTCTGTACATTTACTGCACTGAACATTCTTTTCTTTTTCCTTTGCTTGTAGTTTAACGTCCTTTGACTGGATTAGGTCACATCGAAGAGTGAATGAGTGAAATGGCGCTGAGATGACGCTCAAATGGACCCGAGGTCCATAGAGCTTAGAGCTACCCGTCATCCGTCTTATCATGATAGGGGACAACCTCAGAAAACAAACCTTATCCAGTAAGTCATCCTAACTAGATTCGAACTCGGGATCTCCTGAATGTGAGACAGAACGCTACCTCCACACCCCAGAGATGGAATCACTGAACATTTTATCCCTTCTAAATTCAATGCCATTGCAAAATTATGACGCTTTGTTGGACTAGGGAAAGTTTTAAGGGTCAATTTCAGAAGGCTGCCAAGTATGTATCTGCATGATTAATAAAATCTTGAAGTTACGGTGAACATGCTGTAAAGTCATAAATTGTGTGTGTTTTAATGAGATTTAACTTTTCTATTTGGTGAGTTTTTGTCTGCCTCTTATGATTTACGAGGGTTGTCCCAGAAGTACCCGACCTAACAAAGAAAACAAAAAACATTTGGGAAAAAACATCTACATAGTCTCCTTTCAGCTCGATACACTTTTCCCAGCGATGTTCAATAGCTTCGATACCTTGTTTATAATGAGAACCGTCGAGTTCTGCAAAATAGCCATCAACTGCAAACTCCACCTCTTCATTCTTGGCAAATCTTTTACCACCAAGCCATTTCTTCAACTTTGGAAACAGAAAATAATCAGGGGGACTAAGTCTGGCGAATAGGGTGCATGAGGAAGCAATTCGAACTTTAATTCATCGATTTTGGCCAAGGCGATAATGGATGTGTGAATCGGTGCATTGTCTTGATGAAACAGAATTTTTTTTCGCTAAATGCGGCCGTTTTTGCTTGATTTCATCATTCAAATGCTGCAATGAGTTTGCATAATACTCATCATTGATTACTTTTCGTTTTTGGAGATTATAATGAAAATTATCCCACGCGTATCCCCCCCAAAAAAAACTGACGCAATGAACTTGCCTGCAGATGGAACCCTTTGCCTTCATTGGAGCTGATTCTCCCGTTTCAATCCACTGTTTTGACTGTTCCTTCGTCTCAGGTGTGAAGTGATGGACCCATGTTTCATCGATGGTTATGAATCGATGCAAAAACTCGGCTTCATTGCAGCGAAACATCGCCAAACACTCGACTGAAACATCCTCACGACGCTGTTTTTGTTCCATTGTGAATAAACGCGGCACCCATCCTGCGCACAGCTTTCTCGTGTCCAAATTTTTAGTCAGTATGCGATGTAGAGCGCTTTTTGAAATGCTTACGATGTCTGCTAGTTCGCGCACTTTCAGTCGACGGTCATCCAATACCATTTTGTGGATTTTCTTCACAATTTCTGGCGTGGTCACCTCATTTGGTCGACCACTGCGATGTTCGTCTTGGCAGCTCGTATGGCCTCACTTAAACTCTGCCACCCAATATTTTACTGTTGTAAATGTAGTAGTAGACTCCCTCAGAGTAGAATCTAGCTCACTTTTAATATTAGTTGGACTAAGGCCTTTAAAATGAAAGTACCGTATCACATAAAGATGACCAGTTTTATCCATGTTTACAAATTCGCTGAGAACGTTCACTATTGATGGCTGCCAAACAATTACCAAACAACTTAGCATCGCCAAACTTGAAATTTTAGCTTTATAAGGGTGGTACTTTCTACCATAGTCATTTGTTTGAAACAGCAAGCGTTATATATACGTCAGGTCGGGTACTTCTGGGACTGCCTTCGTACTAGTTATGCATTTAATATAAAATAATTCGGAATAAACCGGATTTCACAAGCTATTTGCGAAAATTCAAGACATATCTAACTTTACTATTCATGTAAATATCTTAAACATATGGTATTTTAATCAACATTGTTAGAGTCGTTTTTATGAAAATCAGAAATATAGAAAAAAATTCCCGTGTAAAGGGTAGTTTCATGCGGGAAATTTTCTTGAAAAATCTTTTTGTCGTACCGTTGCATGATGCTGAAATATCGATATTGAATTGTTGGGTGCAATGCAGTATTCCATCTACCTAGGTACTTTAGGTAAGTAGTAGATAAAATAAAACTGTATAATGTTATTTGCTAAAACATCTGCAATATAAGTAACCATTGTTATTTCACTGTTTCCGCCTTAAAACAAGCTAACGCTATGCGTACTTGCGATGCTCTTAATTGCAAGGTCGCGGGAATATTTTGATTTCCAAGGTGCCGTATCTGTTAAATGGTTGCGTGTCTGCATTACGTTAATTGAGGTTCTTTTTTGCTAGTGAAGTGATATACGTAGATATTTGTTTGTGTGTCAGAGGGCGTGGTCAAGTGCAGTATCGACCAGTCAGCCACTCTCTGCCGGCAGTACAACTTGTCTCATGATTATTGCATTTTCACCCCTTTGTTTCCCTTTCTCGCCTCCTCCTTACAAACCTTTTTGTTTGTTACTTTCTCTGAAAACTTCAGCAATACTGTTTGTTGGCCAGATCGCCAGCCTCTTTGAATCTGATGTGGCTACTCTAGCGTTCACCTTAAATTTACCTGAAAATTCGATATCGAGATTTCATCGGAAATGCACGTTTTGAGGCTCCCTGAATAAAAGAAAAGGATTTTTAGAAGTGTATCTGTGTGTCTGTCTATCTGTGAACAACATTTAAAAAACGAAAAATCGGTTTAACACCAAACTTGGTAACTTCAACATCTTACGAGGAAGTGACACGATTTTCAAGAAAACCCTCCACCCCAAAGTACTCTTCACTTGGAATATTATTTTTATTTTTTTATTTTCTCAAAAATAGCCTTAATAATTTTGATTAAACTGCCATATTACGTTTAAGATATTTTCATGGCAAATAAAGTGTAGTGAAGTCCTCTTCATTGTGGATAACTTTTGTATAACTAGAGCTAGACAAAATTTTACTACACACAATTTAGATTTCGTTAAAGCTCACAATTTATTTCTTTGTGGCATGAATCATTTCTGAGATATCCGTTAGTAATAGTTCGAATTGTTCATTACTCTTGAAGTCCTTTCAACATTCAGTTGTTTCTCGCGATGTCATGGAAACAGTATGGAATTTTAAGGCCAGCATATAGCCTCCAGTTGTTAAACATCTGAATATCGCTGTTCTCTTTGTATTTATAACGAAATGCGTAATATAGCTACTTCTGCAAAGGTTTGTCTCGATTAAAATGAAATAGAAAAGTAAGCTTTCGTAAGAATAGGTTTTATACGTATTAATAAACGATAGAGAATAGAGAAAGTAATGTGAATATAGACACATCAGATTTGTTTTCCCTTCTGTCCATATAAATGCTCAGACCTGACGTTAAATGGACATGAACAGATGTTTGCAAACAGGGGATGGAATTTTAAAACTTCATTTTCTCGTAATCGTGTTTTACCACTTACGCTCGTTGAAGATGGATGGACAAATCTAAAGAGCATTTTCTTGACATCAAGTAAAGTTTTGCCTTCGTCTGTGGTCCGTATTCGAGAGGTCCCGGGTTCGATCTCCTGTGACCACCCACTCTGACCCATTGGTGTTTTCGGGGGTTTCCCGGGTCGTCAGGCGAATGCTGGAGAGGTTTCTTTTATCAACCGAATTTCCTATCCCTCCATTTCGTTCCATTAATCATTTACTTCGTCCTTCACCCCGTTTGGTCTGTTTCAGGTTTGGAAATGTGGGCGATGGTGTGTCGGTGCAGCGTGGCAGGGAAACAGAGTGCTCTCTGTGCACTTTCTCCGTCACTCGGCATTCGGCTGGTTGCCGGGATATGAGGACGCCCCTTGAAGGGGCGTTGGGCCTTATATGGGGCGGGCTCCCCGGTCTACCTATCTGACTGACGGGGTATCTATATCTGGAAACTGTAGGGATCTTGTCATTGCTGTGCGGTCACTACTGGTTCCGGCCGCCCGGTATCTCTCCCTCCCGGGGGGCGGCCCCTTGTGCGGCTTCGATGCAATATCCTCATTCCTGGATCGTGCAAATCCCCGCCGCTTCACAACCCAATCCAAAGCTTCGCCTTTAATATTCATTGGGTTTTAGAAAATGAAAGGTTTTACTAACTTTATAATTCTTTCAAAGAAAAGGTTTAATGTTAATCAAAAGTAAATCTTTGGTCGTGAGGAACTGTATATATGCAGAAATAATACGCAATATTTAAAGGTTGTAATTTTCATCACGTGGGGCATTCTACATGTGACTCGAAGTTCAGATTTTGGAAAGTTAGGTACATAAGACCACAAATATTAATTTTATATTACGTATAATTTTATTACAAATTTGGGTTAAATGTTTCAACTAATGTGGTTGAAATATTAAGAAATTAGCAAATTCTCGTCCTGTGCGTTCTCACACCCATCTGCAGTTTCGTTAGTCAGCAGCTCTCTGTATCCTATCACCTTTCATTCACGGAAGTAACACTTGTGCTGGTATACTGCATTAGAAGGCTTCATTCCGCTGACAATTCTGCACCACTCTCAGAAGCAGCCTCTATGTGCAGTTCTGTGATCTTGCTTGAGGGAGAAAAATTTTGAATCGTTCCAAAAAATAATCATAGATCCAGTCCAGAATAGCAATTCCCCAACTTTGCATTAACGTGAGTATTTTTACTTTCTCTACTACGTATAGTAAGTAGGGGAAGTATTGCATTCCACCCAAAAATTCGATACCGAGATTTCGCCGGAAATACATGTTTTGAGACCTCCTGAATACAAAAAAAGCATTTTTGGAAACATGTCCGTGTGTGTGTCTGTGTGTGTGTGTCTGTGTGTGTGTCTGTGTGTGTGTGTGTGTGTGTGTGTGTGTGTGTGTGTGTGTGTCTGTGAACAGCATAACTCAAAAACGAACAGTCGGATAAGCACCAAACTTGGTATTTAAGTTCAGTATCTTCCAGAGATGTGACACGAAGGTTTTCAAGAAAATCCCCCCACCCCAGACTACCCTTTACATGGAAGATTTTTCGAAAATTTTAATTTTCTCAAAAATGGCTCTAACGATTTTGATGAAAATATCATATGTTTAAGATAATGTCATGAGAAATGAAATGTATATCTTGAATTTTCTGGGAATGTCTCCAAAAGTATTCTTCATTGTGAACGACTTTTGCATAACTGGTAAACCATAAGAGATAGACAAAATTTTACTGCACAAAAAATGTAGATCGCGTTAAAATACACAACTTATGTCATATACATTTCTTTTGTTGAGTGAACCGTTTTCGAGATATTGCTTGTTATTTCCTTAAATTTTCCAATACTTATACTTTTTCTCAAATTCGTTATTCATTTTTTTTATGTCCTGGACTTGCAAAGAGAATGGAATGCGCCACATAGCAACCAGCGTTAAAATATTTGACTATTGCTTAAAAGCTACCATATTTTCCTTGCATCTACAAGAAAATTACCAATAAGATTGACATCTCGATATCTCGATTAACATGAAGCATATGGAGAATAGGCGTTTGTAAAATTAGGTTGTACAAGAGTAGAGAAAGTTATGTGAGTGTAACACATCAGATTTTTTTTATAAACGGTTCTAAAAGTAATGCTCTAATCCTAGAGAGTAGGTGACATTACAATTCAGTAAAGAAGTTACGTGTACGTATGCATATGATGCGAGACCTTGGGACTGTCCATGCTTCCAAGTTCCAATACAGAGTAACGCCCACTGAAAATCTTCCGGCCAATCAGATTTAATTATGACACTGAGCTCTTGCGAAAAACACATGTCCGGGATGCAGTTTTGGACATATAATCCTTAGCATCATGGAAACTGATACAAGGCGATTACTACTACGATGATGATGATGATGCTGATGATGATGATGATGATGATGAAGTGGATCTGTCATTATAATAACTATTTAGGCATATTGTAGTTAACAGTATGTTACGAACTTGCACGTAATGTTGGGAATGCGTAGAATTTTATCTGTCCACCAGCTCCATCTTCTACATCGTGATATCCGATGCTGGAGACTCAGCCCTCTACGGCAGCAGTAGGTATATATTCTCGCTAGATTACAGCAAAGAAGTCACTAAACGGTCGCTAAAATTGAAAGCTGTGCAGTTTGCTGCATTATACGAGGGTGGATTGATAAGTTCATGACTTTGACGAGATATAGTTCTAATCACAGGTTTATTGTTTGCACCCAAGTCTTACATATATTCTGGGTATAATCGCAGAAATTCGTCGTCATTTGTTTCTTAGAACATTGTTAAGAGCGTCTAAAATAAGTATATGTGTGTTGCTTCGTAGAAAATGGAAAAAAGTGAATTTCGTGTTCTGATAAAGCACTACCTTTTGCGTGGTAAGACGGTGAAGGAAACGCAGGAAAGGCTGAACAAGTATTATGGGGACCCTACTCCATCACGTGGCATGGTTCACAAGTGGTTCACAGAATTTCGATGTGGCCGTTCCAGCACAAGAGATGGCGAGCGCACAGGATGGCCGATTGAGGTCACAGCAGAAGAAATGGTGAACAAAGTTCACGATATTGTGTTGGAAGACCGCCGAGTGAAAATCCGTGAGATAGCCAAGACCACAAACATCTCGAATGAACGGGTGTATAACATTCTGCACGAATTTTCGGATATGAGAAAGCTGCCAGCAAGATGGGTGCCGCGACTGCTCACAGTTGAGAACAAGCGGAATCGTGTGGCCATTTCACAGGGATGTTTGAACACGCTCCAGCGCAACCCAAATGGGTTTTTCGGCGTTATATTACGGTTGATGAAATTTGGATTCTTACTATCAACCTGAAACCAAACAAAAATCAAAGCAGTGGATTTTCTTCGGCGAACCTGCTCCAAAGAAAGCGAAAACAATTCCGTCGCAGGAAAAATCATGGCAGCTGTCTTTTAGGATTCATAAGGGGCGATAGACATCCACTACCTGGAAAAGGGTAAAACGATCACTGGTTCATATTATGCCGCAATGCTGGATCAGTTTCACAAGGAATGGTTAAAGAAACGACCCCATTTGGTGAAGTTTCTCTTTCACCAGGATAATGCACCCGCACACCAATCACCCATTGCCATCGCAAAATTTGTGTAAATGGGCTACGAACTTCTACCTCACCCACCATATTCTCCAGATTTGGTTCCGAGGCGACTTCTTCCTCTTCGCAAACCTAAAAAATTGGCTCGCTGGGAAGAAATTGACGTCCAGTGAACACATCATGGCAGAAACAACCTCATGTTTTGCAGACTTTGCAAAATCATATTTTTGGAAAAGTTAAAAAATTGGAGAAACGTTGGACAACGTGTATTGAATTGAAAGGAGACTATGTTGAGAAACAAAATTTATTTTTTGAAAACATGGTTCCTTTCTTTAAAAAGTCACTGACTTATCAATCCGCCTTCGTATTTAGCTTATAAACAAGATGCAGATATCTGAAACAAGTGATGTGGCCGGCTCTTCGGAGATGGGCTCACTTTCATTGGAGGAGGAAGAGGAAAATGAAGAATCGCTGTTGTCATCTCCCAGCGATGACATTTTCCACTACTTCTCTCAGTAATCATTTCCTACCTTCTCTTACAAAATCCTTGTCAGTTACAAGCGTTACATCACGAGATAAGTCATCTCTTACTTTCCTTTCCCTACCCATTCGTCTTATCTTGACCCATGCTGATTCTAGGAATTCAGATCACACATGTATGGGGGACAAGGTGACCCAAAGAAAGAAAAGTGTGTTCACTTTAAACGTATTCTCTTTAGGTTTGTTTATTTAAATCAACATGTACAGTTCTGATTCACATATAGAAGTGCCGCACTGAACCTCTTTGTTTTGTAACCATGATATCATAACAGATTTCAGGAAAGGAGTTCATGATAAGGAGCATTATCTATGATTACAAGGGAAGAAGGGGTCAAATTAGGAGCTAGTTTTTCTTGAATTCATGTTTCAAAGTTGAAATGGTTCATTTATCCCATTACTACCTTCATTAACCCTTCCCTGTATTAGTGTTGATACGAATGTCTTTTGTCACCACTTACATTCATTACTTGTAAGAGGTTATAAATGAAATGAGATATATCTGCTTTAACTATAATTATAGCTCAAATAACATTAATTAGGAACATTACGCAACAGCAGCATGACAACGATAGCAGAGATGTTTACAAGCTCTCGGATAAAATATTCGTCTCTCCCATTCATTCCCCAGATATCTTATGGGGACAAAGTAGTCTGAACACATGAAAATAACATCTTAAGTGTGTAAAATTACAACTGCTCTTAAAGTTCTCAATGGATTTTCCTGAAATTTTTATGATTGTTCTATAAATCAGGACAATTATTTCAAGTGGTTGACTGCATTGATAGCTTATGCAGTTGAGTCCGTAAAAATTATTTTATTCAGCAGAAAAATAATAAAATGTACTCTTATAACATGTGAATTCATGTACATTTTTCTCTGATACTACTTGCAATACAGAATCGCATTTTTGCATGCTTGTTCTTAGTATAATCAGCTATCTTCTGAACCTCAACTATTTAATGTTAATCAGTTCACTAGAAATTGAAAAAAAAAATTATTTGCAAAGTCAAAAAAGTAAAAATGTGGACAATTTGCAATGTTGTTGCTTTCTTAATATCACTAATATACATTATAAAATTATGATTGTGGTTCAGGGAGTTTAACTATGTGTTGTATACATGTATTGAAAATTTCAGCTCTCTACCTCTCATACTTTCTGAGAAAAAGGTGCAGGTCGGCTGATAAGTCCCGGGCCTCACACAGAGATGGCACCACTAGGCCAGTTAGACGGTAGCATCGTATAGTTTTACTATAGACTAGCTTGTATCCATAGTTACAGGTCAATAGGTTGTTTAGTTTTTGAATGACAGCATTTTAAACAAGACAACTTTAGAGTTTTCACGAAAATGGAGGATTTGGAAAAACGAGCAGTGATTAAATGCTTCCATTTGAAAGGCTTAACGCTTAAAGAAATCAAGGAGGAAATGGACAGTACATTGAAAGACTCTGCCCCTTCATATTCAATGATTAAAAGGTGGGTTGCAGAGTTTAAAATGGGACGTACAAGTACTAGTGATGAGCCTCGCTCTGGACGCCTGTGGAAGTCACAACTCCAGAGATGATTGAAAAAATTCATGGTTTAGTACTGGAAGACCGCAGATTAAAGTTGTTTGAGATAACAGAGGCTGTAAACGTATCAAAAGAACGTGCAGGCAATATTTTAAGTAATGTTTTGGGCTTTCACAAGGCCTGTGCGAGGTGGGTGCCGCGTTTGTTGACACCTGATCAAAAGTTGCATAGAAAAACTGTTTCTATTAAGAATGTGGAGCTCTATCGTAAAAATCCCAATGAAGTTTTGAGACGACTTATTACCATGGATGAAACTTGGATACATCACTACACTCCAGAAAGTAAATCACAGTCAAAACAGTGGATTGCGCCAGGTGAACCAACTCCAAAAAAGGCAAAGTCAATTTTGTCAGCTAACAAGGTTGTGGCGAGTGTTTTCTGGGATGCACAGGGAATTATTTTTATTGATTATTTGGAAAAGGGTAGCCATTGATGCGGTAAACAGCTATTTTGAGGACCTTGATAAATCGCACTACAGAGATGGTTTAATTAAATTAGAACACCGGTATGACAAATGTATTAACCTTTCTGGAGATTATGTTGAGCAATAAAATTTTTTTTTAAATGTTGTTTTCATTGAGAGGCCCGGGATTATCAGCTGATCCTCGTAAGTATCCAAAATGTTGTTTTGAGAAACTGAATTCAAAGTTTGAACATTAAAATTTTGACACACTTAAGTACATTCCAGGGTCATAAACATCTACACCTTCATTCCCGGATTGCTTCAGCTTTTCTGATTGCCTTCTCTTGGTCCTGGCCTCTTTTGTTAATTGCTGAACTGTTCGCTGGGCATGGTTCGATGATAAAAGATACAAAAATGTTCTAAAAAGACAGATTTAAAGGAATGTAGACTAGCATTTAAATGGTATTTAAATGTCTTAAAAATCTCTTAACGCGCAAAAAGTATATATTTTCTAAAACTGGAAATAACAGAGGTTTTATTAGTGCCTAAAACAAAACAAATTTGATTTTTGACCATTTCAGAGTACCTTGTCCCCTTAAGCTAGTAAACAGACAGTATATACTCATAGACGTACTTGAGGGTTATCTTGAAACTATTATTTGGAATCTAGCATTTTTACTTTCTCTACTCCTTACCTATAGTAAGTAGAGGAAGCATTGCATTCCACCCAAATATTTGATACCGAGATTTCATCAGAAATACACCTGTTAAGGTCCCCTGAATAAGAAACGCATTTTGAAAAAGGTCTGTGTGTGGGATAGGTGGGTACGCGCGCGCTTTTGAACAACATAACTCAAAAACGAAGAGTCGGTTAAATACCAAACTTAGTATTTAAGTTCCACGTCTTCCAAGAATGAAACACGAAGATCTTCACGAAAATCCTCAAGCCCAAACTGTCTTTACATGGAAACAATTTCGTTATGTTTTATTTTCTCAAAAATTGTTGTAATATTTGCATTAAACTACCATATTTTAAAATATTTTCTTGACAAATAAAATGTTTATCTTGAAAATTTTGGGAATAACCTGTGAGTTCTTCATTTTGAATTATTTTGTATGTCTAGTAAACTGTAAGAGATGGACAAAATGTTAGCAAACAAAAAAAAATAATCTCGTCAAAGCACACAATTTATGTTAAATAAACATTTTTATAACGTTAACCGTTTCCTCGATGTTCTTTGTTATTTGTTTGAATTGCCAAATACTTATACATTTTTCAAGTGGTAAGTTGCTATTCGTTTTTCCTCGTGGTCAAAGCTTCAAAGCTTCACATAGCGATCCACTGTACACAAATCTGACTATCGCTTTAGCCTGTTGTAACCGACCGGGATGCCTCAGGCGGCAACTTCTGTAGCCCATATTCGGGAGGTCGTGGGTTCCATTCCTGACCAATGGGTTCTCTCAAGCGTTTCTCCAGGCGAATGCTGGAAAGGTTCATCACATCCCCTGAATTTCCTACCCCTCCATTTCACCTCCATTCTCATTTCACTTCACCTTTCATCTGCTTGGTTTCTTTCAGGATTGAAATAGTTGGCGTTGCATGGCAGAGGAAAAGGATGCTCTATGTAACCCTTCGTCCCCTGGAATGGGGGCGGTCTCTGTCCGGACCCCCCAGTGGGAGTGCAAGCCTGCAGGGGGGAAGGGAGCCGGTTGCACCAGCTGCCGTTTCAATTTGTAAGGGCTAGGGAAGCTGCCCTCTGCCCTGTCGTGCCTCCTGGTCCGGCCGCCCTGTCTCCTCTCACCCCGTCAGGGGCACAGGCACAAAAGATCTTGTAGGTCGAGGTGCCAAGTTCCTATCCGCATCTAGTCCTACTCCTAGCCTATGTAAAATGAGTGTGAAAGTTTATCTCGAGTGACAAGAAGTAGACGTAGACAGAGAAACGGAGCAGGATGGCTCAAGCAGTAACGCATTCGGGAAATCCCGGGTTCGACCGTCTACTCTGACCCATGGGTTTTTCGGAGGTTTTCCCGGGTCGTACGCTGGACTGGTTTCTTTCATCTCCCGAATTTCCTGTCCCTCCAATTCGTTCCACTAATCATGTCCTTCATCATTCACCCCGTTTGGTGTATTTCAGGGTTGGGAGTGTCGGCGTTGGTGTTTCGGTGCAGCGTGGCAGGGGAAAAGGACGCTCTCTGCGCACCTTCTCCGTCCCTCGGAATTCGGTTGCCGGGGTGTAAGCATCTTGTGTGGGGCAGGGTCCCCTGTCTGCCTGTCCGACTGCCGGGGCGTCTCGATCTGGAAACTGTAGGGGCCCTGTCATTGCTGTGCCGTCATTCCTAGTTCCGACCGTCCGTGTCTACCTTCAACTCATCCCTCCCTCCTGGGGGTGTCCCCTCGTGGGCTGTCGGTACAATATCCTCATTCCTGGATCGCTCCCGAATCCCTCCCGCTTCACAATCCAATCCAGGTAGAGAAGAATAAGCTTTTGTAAGAATAGTTAGTTGAGGAATGAGTATCGAAAGGCATGTGAATTCAACACAACGGATTTTTTCTATGAGTATTTAAAAGAAATCGTTTTCCTCGAAGTTTTGTCAAAAACTTAGTATGAGTACCTTTAACCTGAATTTTGATGATTCCACGATGTATTTCATTACATTATGTTTTCAAGAGTAATATTAACTTTAACTGTGCTTCTCTGAAGAGCATTTTTGTCGAGAAAAAGATGTCTTAGAATTATCTTTCATTTGAAAAAGCTGCTTACCCAACGTTGCACGGTTCTAACTTTATAATCTCCAATGAAGAATTAATTTATTCCATTTACCTCCCCATTTCTTTATGAAATTATATTATTCATGATCTAGAAGATTTTGTGGTGAATTTACCCCTTTACCCCTTATAATTGTAAATTCGTATTTCCCCGTATATTCCTAATAACGGATGAAAATCCTTAATATTCACACAAAAGGATGTGAAAACATGCGAAACGTCTGACTTCCTTAACTTCCCTTGATAGTCTTCTAAGTTCTAATTTCTTCCTAGCCTATAAATACTCTTTGGTGGTGCAACAATCATCGGTCGGAATAGTCCAGTAATTTTTTTAGATAATTCCATTAGTGAAATATTAAAACTTTGTACCTTTTCTTTGACCCCATAGTTGTTTAATAATATGAAAGCTACGTAGTTATTTTGGCTCTGGTATCGCATGCGTGTCGTAGCGTTATAAGCAGATTCGATTCTCTTTGCTTTGCAGCGTCTTCTGTTTTCTTATATATATATATATATATATATATATATATATATTGTTTGGAATGAAATATCGGCGGCATTTGTCTTATTTTACATGTATTTTCGTGGGGTATGAATATTTCCTACTCCACCACGGCATTTCCAATGAAAAGTCCAAGCCTTCTTCGCAAGTATGTTCTTTTATAATTCCAATGCGTTAGTATTCTAGTGCATAGGATTTGTAAATCAGTTTTACTTTATCTAGCACGTACTGACACATTTGTTTCTTTAATTGTTTCAAAACGGGTTATGCTAATGATAACTTATTATACCTGAAATGCAGAGAAATTTTGGGAGATTATTTGCCTCTATAGCAAATGTTGAAAATGTCCTCCATCCTGCATAAGGAACAACTCAACACGTCGTTCCATGTTACTGGCCACTCCTGGAGGACTCTCCTGTGTAATGTTGTGCTTCAGATCGTCCAATGTCGGGGGACGTGTGGCATAAAGCCTGTCTTTTTAGTAACCCCATAGAAAGAAGTCCGGCGATGTCAAATCCGGAGATCTCGGTGGGCACAGGCTCTCGGAAATTATCCGGTCGTCAAAGAAACTTGCAATTAGTCCCATGGATTCATTTGATGTATAGCATGTAGCACCCTCCTGCTGAAAATATCCTTGACTCAGCTCTACATCGTCTAGTTGCTCAGCAAACTCCATGAAAATCCGTCGGTACTCTGCAGTTTCACATTGTTTTAAAAAAAATTGGTCCCACTATTCTTTTTGCGGAAATTGCGCACAAAACTCCGATTTTAACGGATGAATAGGTGCTTCATGAATAACATGTGGATTTTCGCTGGCCCAATAGCGTTAGTTATGTTAGTTCACATAGTCGGATAAATGGAACCATGCTTCATCTGTGAACCATGTGATGAACAATATGGCAGGATTCGTCTATCCTTATCTAGTTCCTGTAACTGATGGACAAACGTAATCCTATACGCCTTTAGGCCTGCACTTTTCACAGCTCTAGAACACGTTGACTAGAACAAAATCTCAAAAGCAGCTGCCGAGAATAAAACTAAAAATTACGAATAAAACATGAACATCTGCGCATCAGTGTCAGGCAATCGAAACTCCAGAGCATTCCGCTGCTTAATTTGATGCTAAAATTTGGGGAGTAAATTTAGAACAGAATAATTAAAGAAATAAATGGGCCAGTTCTTAATAAATCATCCTGTAGTAAGTTGAGGAAGTATGTACTCCGCCCAAAAATTCGATTCACCGGAAATGCATGTTTTGAGGCCCCCTGAACCCAAAAGAACATTTTTTTGAAAAAGGTTTGTGTATGTGTGTGTGTCTAAACAGCATAACTCAAAAGCGAATAGTTGGTCAAATATCAACTTTGTATTTAAGTTCAGGACCTTCCAAGGATGCGACACGAATGTTTTGAAGAAAATCGCTATATTCCAAACTACCGTTTACATGGAAAAGTTTTCGTTATTTTTGAGTATCTAAAAATGGTTCTAACAATTTTAATTAAGATACCACATTTTTAAGCTATTTTCATAACAAATAAACTGCATATCTTTGACATTTCTGGGAATAGCCTCTGAAGTCCTGTTTATTCTGAATGATTTTTGTATTATTAGTAAACTGTAAGAGATAGAAAAAAATCGACTACACAAAAATATAGATATTGATAGGTATAGATTAGCTTAAACACACAATTTATGTCGTTTTTGTGGCATTGGCCGTTTCGAAGATACATGTGACATTGATTTGGTTTTCCGACAATTGGTGTGCTAAGTCATCATTGTTTTACTTCTAATGATGTTATACAAAGAGTATAGATTTTAAAAGCCGGCACATAGCGACCCACTTTTTAAACATTTGACTACGGCTTCAATCTCCTATACTCCTCTTGTACCTATAACGAAATGTGTAATGAAACCATTTCTGTAAACATTTACGAGGGCAGTCCCAGAAGTACCCGACCTGACATATGTAAAGCGGTTGTTGTTTCAAACAAATCACTGTGGTAGAAAGTACCACCCTTATAAAGCTTAAGTCTGAAGTTTGACGATGCTACATTGTTTAGTAATTGTTTGGCAGCCATTAATAGCGAACTCTCTCAGCGAATTTGTAAACATGGATAAACTGGCCATCGTTATGTGATACAATACTTTCATTTGAAAGGTCTTAGTCCAACTAATATTAAAGCTGAGCTAGATTCTACTCTGGGAGAGTCTGCTCCTTCATTTACAACAGTAAAATATTGGGTGGCAGAGTTTAAGTAAGGCTGTACGAGCTGCCAAGACGAACATCGCAGTGGTCAACCAAATGAGGTGACCACGCCAGAAATTGTGAAGAAAATCCACAAAATGGTATTGGATGACCGTCGACTGAAAGTGTACGAGCTAGCAGACATCGTAGGCATTTCGAAAATGCTGTACGTCGCACACTAACTGAAAATTTGGACATGAGAAAGCTGTGCACAAGATGGGTGCCGCGTTTACTCACAATGGAACAAAAGCAGCGTCGTGAGGATGTTTCAGTCGAATGTTTGGCGATGTTTCGCTGCAATAAAGCCGAGTTTTTGCGTCGATTTATAACCATGGATGAAACATGGGTCCATCACTTCACGCCTGAGACGAAGGGACAGTCAGAATAGTGGGTTGAAAGGTGAGAATCGACTCCAAAGAAGGTGAAACAGTTCCTTTGCAGACAAGTAACGAATAATGAGATATGAATTAATAAAACGAAACAGGTTTACGAAATTGGTTCAATCAGCGCTGCTTCCAAGCAAAAGTCGCTGAAAGAAGATTTACAGAATGTATTATTTATAAAGTTACCATAGATATCTATATTTATTCAGCAAATCATAGCAATAACTTGATTTCTCAATGTAAACATTCAAATATTTCATCCGTAGTAACAAGCGCTTAGCTTACGATGAAAAGAAAGAAACAAAGGAAGATCGCACAACTTCATGCATGCCCGATAGATGACACAATTCGGAAATGTGTAAAACTTAAACATGGAATATTTCTAAAACGGCTAATGATACAACAAAAATTTTAAACACAAATGTGCGTTTTAATGAGCTGTGCAATTCTTCTACATTAAATTGCTGTCTATCTGTTATGGTTTTCTAGTTATAAAATTTATACAAAATCCAAACAAATAAAGCGGGTTTCACAAGTTATTCCCAGAAAATACAATATATATGCATTTTATTTGTCACGTAAGTATATTAATTTTGTCACTTAAATATATTAATTATATGCTATCTTAATAAAAATCGTTAGAACCATTTTTGAGATCAGAAATTTCGAAAAAAAAATTCCATTAAAGGGTGGTTTGGGGTGGGGAAATTTTGTTGAAAATCCTCGTGTCGCATCTTTGGAAGATACTGAAACTAAATACCAAGTTTGGTATTTATTCAACTCTTCGTTTTTTAGTTATGCTGTTAACAGACACACAGACACGCTCACGGATATTTTTCCAAAAATGCTTTATTTGGATTTAGGATGCCTCAAAACACGTATTTTCGGTGAAATCTCGGTATGGAATATTTGGGCGGAATGCGATACCTTCTCTACCTAATATGTACATGGTAGAGAAAGTAAAAAAGCTTTTGTAAGAATAGTTTGTAGAAGAGCCGACAGAGAAAGTCACGTGAATGTAACGAACCAAACTTTCCTGTTCCTGATACCCATCAGCATATAAAAAACCTCTCTTTCTCTCACATAGACACACAATTTTTCTCTCTATAGATTTCGCAGGCGACACGGGCCCACCCGCAATGAGGAGGTCATGATAATCATAAACTGTACTGAAGCAATCGTCGTATAACATTTTTAATGATGCAAGGAGATAAAAGCTTCCCTCTTTATGAATTTTAATTTAGTGCGCTGTTAAGCGGCTTCTGTACATCTGTTTTGAAAAAGAAGACTTGACACAGGGATGTCCAACATGTTGCCTATGGAACACTTGGAACTGTGTTGGCGTAGTGAAACTGCAGCATGCACCAAGTAATGTCAGAAAATACCACGCGACATTCTGTCTGACATTTCAAGTGCCAGAGGACAGTATCAGTGGCGGCCCACATGCAACACATAAAGCCCCTTGTAAACGATTAAACTTTCTTTTTTCAATATATGTGACGAGATTGGACAAGACTTGACAAGATTGGACAAGACAATGTCATAAATGTGTATTTACAAGTTGTCTTTTTTCAAACTGAAACCCTTCAGGACACATTAATAATTAATTTATCACGCACAAAGCAGTTTACTATTTGCGTCACGGTATAACAGTTTGCAATGAAATACTGTTCTATACCAATATTATGTAGCACTTTCACGTATTATATCCAATGAAATGACACTACGATTATGAAATACAATGGAAGTAACACCAACTGATAGTTAACCACATTATACAGGGTTATTCTAAATTAGTTACCTGATAATAAAGCTAAATTATACATAGTTATGTTACGCAGTTTATTTCCATTTCCATTACATACATTGACATTAACATTAAGTTTTATATGCAATGTTTACAAATGTTCAATGTGACTACCTTTTGTCACTCGGCAGAGGTTGTGGAATGGTCAGTTGCAAACTTGCTGTAGTTGTAGACTTCTTTGGACTTCGTACATAAGTTTTCAGGACTTCCACAACGTGGCCTGCTACAGGAGGGCGTCCCTGTCCTTTCTCTCGGTGTCCCACACAACCTGTTTCTACGAATCGATCATACCATGTTGTGATAGTTTTCTCCTGCGGGGGAATTTTTTGATACTTTGTACGAAAACGTCTTTGTGTGGTAATTTGCGATTTAGTTTCATGAAACCACAGACAACACTGCGCGCGCTCCGCACCGCTGTAAGACTCCATGGCGACTGCTAACTAGGCTCCAGGTGTTGCGAGTGCTTCACATTTTCCCGCCAGACGAGCGAGCAAGGGCATGTAGCGAAGTCTGGCGACCATGTTTAAAACTTGATGATATGACATAAGGTTTGATGAACATCGGAATAAATTTCCGTCAACAGTTTCGAAACAATTCATTCATATTTTCAGGTAACTAATTTAGAATAACCCTGTATAACATTGCATTAATGTATTTTTAGTTCGGAAAACTGCCTGGCAATTATTTCTTCATCTGCTTCATCTTGTGGTAATCCACGGAGCTCTCGACGTACAGACATGACCACCTTATGTATAACCTAATCAGTTCGCATACGACATACCTTGGCCGGTAGCCATTTTGTTTACTCTTCGCTTTCCTCCATGTTGCAGATTTCGTGACTCACTGTAAATACTCGCATTTCATTGGCTGAAGTCATCAAATCATTGTCAAATCTTTGATCGTTTAGAGCAAGGGTGGCAAAGACGCCTTCCTTCCGAGAGTCACCAAATGTGCAACACGCACTGCATCACTCAGCAGCATGTGAAAAACAAAGGGACAGTGGCAGAGAGAGAGAGAGACTTCCCTTTTCCCCACCTCTGGTTTAGAGCATGTCCTTATTTGTTTTCAAGACTTTCAAAGAGTTTAAAAGTATTGGAAGCAATTTGACAAGAAAAGTTGCAAAGTTGTGACAACTCTTGAAAGACCATGTAAAGTATTCAATTTGGCAAACATTTGATCGTGTACAAGGGGCTTAATAATCCCTTATATATTATAGTATTCATATAAAATTATTTTTCTATCCACTTTACATTAATTACGACATATTTTTGCTTAGGAATTATTTCAAATAAAGTGATTAGTAACAACCTACGGAAACAATACTCAAATATTTATTCGTGGCAAAAAGCTGTTGCGATGAGAAAGAAAGAAACAAACGAAAATGTAAGCTTTAAAGAATGTCTGTATATGCCGATTGGAAAAATCTGATGTTTTACATTCACACGGTTTTCTCTACCTACTATCTTTTCGTTTTATATAGCTTCTACAAACTAATGTTACGAAAGACTATTGAAATCCCATACTCTTTCTGTGACATTGCGAGAAATAGTTGAATTGCGACAGCACTTAAACAACTACCAAAGTATTAAACAATTTAAACTAATAATAACGGATATCTCGAAAATGGCTGATGCAACAAAGTGAGTTATTTGAAATAAATTGTGCGTTTTAAAGAGTTATACATATTCTGTGTAATTATCTCTTACGGTTCAACAATTTACAAAATTCCTTCCGAATGAAGAGGACTTCACAGATATTCCCAGAAAATTCAACGTGTACATTTTATTTGACACTAAATATCTTAAATATGTGATTTTTAATCAAAATAGTTACAGATATTTTGAGAAAATCAAAAATCTTTGTGTCGCATCTATGGAATATAATTTAAATACCAAGTTGTTTGGTATTTAACTGACTTCAAGAGTCTTTTTATAAAAATACTTTCCCGTGAAATCTCGAAATCGCCTTTTGGGTGGAATATTCCCTCTACCTACCGTAGGTGTGTGGTAGAGAAAGTAACGGTGGTTGATTAACTATTTATTATTAAGCTGTGTATTTGAAAATGGATTACTGTTTGTTTTTGGAACTCAGGTGTAAAACACTTTAACCTATTTGTAAACAGTTAACTGTTGTCCCAGTCTCCTGCATGTAATAAAGGATGCATTACCAAATATTTATAAAAATAACCAAACCCTAGTGACCTTAATATTAGTGCTTAACGCGCGTTCGTATTGCATATGGCACCACAAGCGGTGGACATTGATGATACCTGAAATGAAATGGTGATTGGTAAAGGATAATTGGGAAGGAAACGTTCCAAGCCTAAGTTATACCTCCCCGGCATTTGCTAGTTATGAGGACTGAGGAAAACCTGGTGAAAAAGAAGAAAGAAAGAAAGAAAGAAAGAAAGAAAGAAAAAAAGAAAAAAAACACACCTCAGAGCTCCCGTTTACCAAAACGCGTGTAAAGAACCTCGGCCAAGCGTGTCGATTCTAGTGACTATTCTCTATGGTATGTTGGTCAGCGTGCTGACTTCTAATTTCAAAGGCGCCGCATTTGATCTGATTTCATTCGTTCTTTACCTTCCTAGTAGTTGTGCCGATTTCTAATTTCAAAGGAGCCGCGTTTGATTTGATTTCGTTCACTCTTTACCCTCCTAGTAGTTGTGCTGACTTCTTGTTTCAAAGGAGATGGGTTTGGTTTGATTTTATTCGTTCTTTACCTTCCTAGCGGTTGTGCTGATTTCTAATTTCTAATTTCAAAGGAGCCGCGTTTGATCTGATTTCATTCGCTTTTTACCCTCCTAGTAGTTGTGCTGACTTCTTATTTCAAAGGTGCTGGGTTTGGTTTGATTTCATTTATTCTTTACCCTCCTAGTAGCTGTGCTGACTTCTTATTTCAAAGGTGCTGGGTTTGGTTCGATTTCATTTATTCTTTACCCTCCTAGTAGTTGTGCTGGGTTTGGTTTGATTTCATTTATTCTTTACCCTCCTAGTAGTTGTGCTGACTTCTTATTTCAAAGGTGCTGGGTTTGGTTTGATTTCATTCGTTCTTTACCATCCTAGTAGATGTGTTGACTTCTTATTTCAAAGGAGCTTGATTTGGTTTAATTTCATTTATTCTTTACCCTCCTAGTAGTTGTGTTGACTTCTTATTTCAAAGGTGCTGGGTTTGGTTTGATTTCATTTATTCTTTACCCTCCTAGTAGTTGTGCTGGGTTTGGTTTGATTTCATTTATTCTTTACCCTCCTAGTAGTTGTGCTGACTTCTTATTTCAAAGGTGCTGGGTTTGGTTTGATTTCATTCGTTCTTTACCATCCTAGTAGATGTGTTGACTTCTTATTTCAAAGGAGCTTGATTTGGTTTGATTTCATTTATTCTTTACCCTCCTAGTAGTTGTGTTGACTTCTTATTTCAAAGGTGCTGGGTTTGATTTGATTTCATTTATTCTTTACCCTCCTAGTAGTTGTGCTGACTTCTTATTTCAAAGGAGTTTGATTTGATTTGATTTCATTTATTCTTTACCCTCCTAGTAGTTGTGCTGACTTCTTGTTTCAAAGGAGATGGGTTTGGTTTGATTTCATTTATTCTTTACCCTCCTAGTAGTTGTGCTGACTTCTTGTTTCAAAGGAGCTTGATTTGGTTTGATTTCATTTATTCTTTACCCTCCTAGTAGTTGTGTTGACTTCTTATTTCAAAGGTGCTGGATTTGGTTTGATTTCATTTATTCTTTACCCTCCTAGTAGTTGTGCTGACTTCTTATTTCAAAGGAGTTTGATTTGGTTTGATTTCATTTATTCTTTACCCTCCTAGTAGTTGTGCTGACTTCTTGTTTCAAACGAGATGGGTTTGGTTTGATTTCATTTATTCTTTACCCTCCTAGTAGTTGTGCTGACTTCTTGTTTCAAAGGAGCTTGATTTGGTTTGATTTCATTTATTCTATACCCTCCTAGTAGTTGTGCTGACTTCTTGTTTCAAAATAGCTTGATTTGGTTTGATTTCATTTATTCTTTACCCTCCTAGTAGTTGTGCTGACTTCTTGTTTCAAAGGAGCTTGATTTGGTTTGATTTCATTTATTCTTTACCCTCCTAGTAGTTGTGCTGACTTCTTGTTTCAAAGGAGCTTGATTTGGTTTGATTTCATTTATTCTTTACCCTCCTAGTAGTTGTGCTGACTTTTTGTTTCAAAATAGCTTGATTTGGTTTGATTTCATTTATTCTTTACCCTCCTAGTAGTTGTGCTGACTTCTTGTTTCAAAGGAGCTTGATTTGGTTTGATTTCATTTATTCTTTACCCTCCTAGTAGTTGTGCTGACTTCTTGTTTCAAAGGAGCTTGATTTGGTTTGATTTCATTTATTCTTTACCCTCCTAGTAGTTGTGCTGACTTCTTTGTTTCAAAATAGCTTGATTTGGTTTCATTTCATTTATTCTTTACCCTCCTAGTAGTTGTGCTGACTTCTTGTTTCAAAGGAGCTTGATTTGGTTTGATTTCATTTATTCTTTACCCTCCTAGTAGTTGTGCTGACTTCTTGTTTCAAAATAGCTTGATTTGGTTTGATTTCATTTATTCTTTACCCTCTTAGTAGTTGTGCTGACTTCTTGTTTCAAAGGAGCTTGATTTGGTTTGATTTCATTTATTCTTTACCCTCCTAGTAGTTGTGCTGACTTCTTGTTTCAAAGGAGCTTGATTTGGTTTGATTTCATTTATTCTTTACCCTCCTAGTAGTTGTGCTGACTTCTTGTTTCAAAGGAGCTTGATTTGGTTTGATTTCATTTATTCTTTACCCTCCTAGTAGTTGTGCTGACTTCTTGTTTCAAAATAGCTTGATTTGGTTTCATTTCATTTATTCTTTACCCTCCTAGTAGTTGTGCTGACTTCTTGTTTCAAAGGAGCTTGATTTGGTTTGATTTCATTTATTCTTTACCCTCCTAGTAGTTGTGCTGACTTCTTGTTTCAAAATAGCTTGATTTGGTTTGATTTCATTTATTCTTTACCCTCTTAGTAGTTGTGCTGACTTCTTGTTTCAAAGGAGCTTGATTTGGTTTGATTTCATTTATTCTTTACCCTCCTGGTAGTTGTGCTGACTTCTTGTTTCAAAGGAGCTTGATTTGGTTTGATTTCATTTATTCTTTACCCTCCTAGTAGTTGTGCTGACTTCTTATTTCAAAGGTGCTGGGTTTGGTTTGATTTCATTTATTCTTTACCATCCTAGTAGTTGTGCTGACTTCTTATTTCAAAGGAGCTTGATTTGGTTTGATTTCATTTATTCTTTACCCACCTAGTAGTTGTGCTGACTTCTTATTTCAAAAGTGCTGGGTTTGGTTTGATTTCATTCGTTCTTTACCATCCTAGTAGTTGTGCTGACTTCTTATTTCAAAGGAGCTTGATTTGGTTTGATTTCATTTATTCTTTACCCTCCTAGTAGTTGTGTTGACTTCTTAATTCAAAGGTGCTGGGTTTGGTTTGATTTCATTTATTCTTTACCCTCCTAGTAGTTATGCTGACTTCTTGTTTCAAAGGAGCTTGATTTGGTTTGATATCATTTATTCTTTACCCTCCTAGTAGTTGTGCTGACTTCTTATTTCAAAGGTGCTGGGTTTGGTTTGATTTCATTTATTCTTTACCATCCTAGTAGTTGTGCTGACTTCTTATTTCAAAGGAGCTTGATTTGGTTTGATTTCATTTATTCTTTACCCACCTAGTAGTTGTGCTGACTTCTTATTTCAAAAGTGCTGGGTTTGGTTTGATTTCATTCGTTCTTTACCATCCTAGTAGTTGTGCTGACTTCTTATTTCAAAGGAGCTTGATTTGGTTTGATTTCATTTATTCTTTACCCTCCTAGTAGTTGTGTTGACTTCTTAATTCAAAGGTGCTGGGTTTGGTTTGATTTCATTTATTCTTTACCCTCCTAGTAGTTATGCTGACTTCTTATTTCAAAGGAGCTTGATTTGGTTTGATTTCATTTATTCTTTACCCTCCTAGTAGTTGTGTTAACTTCTTGTTTCAAAGGAGATGGGTTTGGTTTGATTTCATTTATTCTTTACCCTCCTAGTAGTTGTGCTGACTTCTTGTTTAAAAGGAGCTTGATTTGGTTTGATTTCATTTATTCTTTACCCTCCTAGTATTTGTGCTGACTTCTTGTTTCAAAGGAGCTTGATTTGGTTTGATTTCATTTATTCTTTACCCACCTAGTAGTTGTGCTGACTTCTTATATCAAAGGAGCTTGATTTGGTTTGATTTCATTTATTCTTTACCATCCTATTAGTTGTGCTGACTTCTTATTTCAAAGGAGCTTTATTTGGTTTGATTTCATTTATTCTTTACCATCCTAGTAGTTGTGCTGACTTCTTATTTCAAAGGAGCTTGATTTGGTTTGATTTCATTTATTCTTTACCCTCCTAGTAGTTGCGCTGACTTCTTGTTTCAAAATAGCTTGATTTGGTTTGATTTCATTTATTCTTTACCCTCCTAGTAGTTGTGCTGACTTCTTGTTTCAAAGGAGCTTGATTTGGTTTGATTTCATTTATTCTTTACCCACCTAGTAGTTATGCTGACTTCTTATTTCAAAGGAGCTTGATTTGGTTTGATTTCATTTATTCTTTACCATCCTAGTAGTTGTGTTGACTTCTTATTTCAAAGGAGCTTGATTTGGTTTGATTTCATTTATTCTTTACCCTCCTAGTAGTTGTGCTGACTTCTTATTTCAAAGGTGCTGGGTTTGGTTTGATTTCATTCGTTCTTTACCATCCTAGTAGTTGTGCTGACTTCTTATTTCAAAGGAGCTTCATTTGGTTTGATTTCATTCGTTCTTTACCATCCTAGTAGTTGTGCTGACTTCTTATTTCAAAGGAGCTTGATTTGGTTTGATTTCGTTTATTCTTTACCCTCCTAGTAGTTGTGTTGACTTCTTATTTCAAAGGTGCTGGGTTTGGTTTGATTTCATTTATTCTTTACCCTCCTAGTGTTTGTGCTGACTTCTTATTTCAAAGGTGCTGGGTTTGGTTTGATTTCATTCGTTCTATACCCTCCTAGTAGTTGTGGTGACTTCTTGTTTCAAAGGAGCTTGATTTGGTTTGATTTCATTTATTCTTTACCCTCCTAGTAGTTGTGCTGACTTCTTGTATCAAAGGAGCTTGATTTGGTTTGATTTCATTTATTCTTTACCCTCCTAGTAGTTGTGCTGACTTCTTATTTCAGAGGAGCTTGATTTGGTTTGATTTCATTTATTCTTTACCCTCCTAGTAGTTGTGCTGACTTCTTATTTCAAAGGAGCTTGATTTGGTTTGATTTCATTTATTCTTTACCCTCCTAGTAGTTGTGCTGACTTCTTGTTTCAAAGGAGCTTGATTTGGTTTGATTTCATTTATTCTTTACCCTCCTAGTAGTTGTGCTGACTTCTTGTTTCAAAGGAGCTTGATTTGGTTTGATTTCATTTATTCTTTACCCTCCTAGTAGTTGTGCTGACTTCTTGTTTCAAAATAGCTTGATTTGGTTTGATTTCATTTATTCTTTACCCTCCTAGTAGTTGTGCTGACGTCTTGTTTCAAAATAGCTTGATTTGGTTTGATTTCATTTATTCTTTACCCTCCTAGTAGTTGTGCTGACTTCTTATTTCAAAGGAGCTTGATTTGGTTTGATTTCATTTATTCTTTACCCTCCTAGTAGTTGTGTCGACTTCTTATTTCAAAGGTGCTGGGTTTGGTTTGATTTCATTTATTCTTTACCCTCCTAGTGTTTGTGCTGACTTCTTATTTCAAAAGTGCTGGGTTTGGTTTGATTTCATTTATTCTTTACCCTCCTAGTGGTTGTGCTGATTTCTTGTTTCAAAGGTGCTGGGTTTGGTTTGATTTCATTCGTTCTTTACCCACCTAGTTGTTGTGCTGACTTCTTATTTCATAGGTGCTGGGTTTGGTTTGATTTCATTCGTTCTTTGCCCACCTAGTAGTTGTACTGACTTCTTATTTCAAAGGTGCTGGGTTTGGTTTGATTTCATTTATTCTTTACCCTCCTAGTGGTTGTGCTGACTTCTAATTTCAAAGGTGCTGGGTTTGGTTTGATTTCATTTATTCTTTACCCTCCTAGTGTTTGTGCTGACTTCTTATTTCAAAGGTACTGGGTTTGGTTTGATTTCATTCGTTCTTTACCATCCTAGTAGTTGTGCTGACTTCTTATTTCAAAGGAGCTTGATTTGGTTTGATTTCATTTATTCTTTACCCTCCTAGTAGTTGTGTTGACTTCTTATTTCAAAGGTGCTGGGTTTGGTTTGATTTCATTTATTCTTTACCCTCCTAGTGGTTGTGCTGACTTCTTATTTCAAAGGAACCAAGTTTGATTTGTTTTGATTTATTCTTTACTTTCGTAGTAGTTTCGAAAATGTGAATGGAGAAGTTAAATCGGATGTATTAGAAAGACTCTTACGACTTTCGCTACGTATTAGCATATCACGTATCCCTTATAGTATTGGCATCAAAAGTGATTCTGCTATTTACTTTACGTTATTCACTAAAAATGTTGGCCCAGCAATGGTTTCAAATTAAGTATATGGGATTTATTATATGTATGCAGGAAAAATAAAATGTTTATATTATCTTTGCAAATATTACAAAGAGAAAATAATCTGTCTATAGGGTAATCTTGAAAACCATTCAACCGATTTTGAGAATTCATTCACCATTGAAAAGCATGGCTCTTCCTGACGGAGATTGTCCATAAAATGTTTTAAAAATTAAAAAGTGGGTGGTTTAAGGAGAGTATTCATACTCAGTCACCCGATTTCAATGCTTTTTTGTTGAGTATCTGAAAATATTTTTAAATTCAGTTATTAGAGGGGAAGCTGCATATTGTGTTCATATAACTAAATATCCCACTGATTTCACTGAACTATGTTGTCAACGAGTATTTATATGATTTTGACAAAGTCTCATACATTTGGGCTTTAGAATCTGACAAAGTGGTAACCTACCCCACAACTTTGAAATGCTTACGCTCCTTTATTTTCAACCCTAACATATAAATCAACTCTTTGGCCGATTTAGACAAAACTTTAAGATATTTGCATGACAAATAAAAGTATATCTTAATTTTCTGCAATTAACCTGTGAATAAATGTTGTATACTTTTGTATACTAGCTGGTAAACCGTAAGAGACAAATATTACTGCAAAGTACCAAGTCGCCGTTGTTTTGTTTCTCGTGGTCATGCAGAGAGCATATAACATAATTATAGAGACACGCATTTACAGATTTAATTTCCACTTCAACCTCCTGAATACTGTTTTATTACCTTCAGATAAATACGTAATCAAACTATTTCTACAGACGTTTATCATAAGTAGATAGAATAATTTGTAGAAGAGTGGTCAAAGCAAGCAATGATCAGGGCCGGATTTTGTACCTAAAATGTTTGAAAATGAAATAAATAAAATGACTCTAAAATTTAAAAAATAATAATAATAACCAAAAATGACCTAAAACTATGAATTATTTAGTTTATTAAAATTAGTGTACACAAAGTTGTAAATTAATTTATACATGGGTATAACTGCTATGCAAGTAGAAAACGCAGGTATAACAGTAATGATGAATAATTTAGAAAATTAATTTAAAATATATTTGTTTCAAGTCATGGCCGTACCCAGAAAAAAAATTCGGGGAGGGTTTTCCACAAGTAGATCTAAACTTAACAGTACCCCACACAGTTACATTGTACCAACTCCGTAGTATATAGACGTTGCATGGCATGTAGCGCCGTCCTGCTGAAATATCCTTGACTCAGCTCTACATCGTCTAGTTGCGCAGCAAACTGCATGAAAATCTGCAGCGTTCACATTGTTTAAAAAAAAATGGTCCCGCTATTTTCTGTGCGATGTTGCGCACCAAACTCCGATTTTAACCGGGTGCATAGGTGCTTCATGAATAACATGTGAATTTTCTCTGGCCCAATAGCGTGAGTTATTTAAGTTCACATAGCCGGATAAATGGAAGCATTCTTCATCTGTGAACCATGTGATGGACAATATGGCAGGATTTTGCACAATGAACGCCTCAAACCAACGATAATAATTCAGTCGTGTATCCTTATCTGGTTCCTGTAACTGATGGACAACCGTAATCCTATACGGCTTTAGGCCTGCACTTTTCACAGCTCTCTGACACATTGAGTAGCTGTACCCTGTCTCCTGCGACAGAAGTCTTAATGATTCTTTGGGTGACTGATCCAGTCGTGCTCTTACATCAACAACAACCTGGGAAGCCTAGATGAACGAGTTTTGCCTTTTTCACTCACCAGAGATCCAATTGTTTTCAATTTGTTTACCAGTTCCATATTGTTTCTTTGGGAAGGGCTCCGAATATCAAATTCTCTCTGGTATGCCCTTTGAGTAGCTGTAATTGAATTCGTAATTCAAGAGTCGTTCATTTAATGTGTACTCCATTTACACGTTGACTAGAACAAAATCTCAAAAACAGTTACCGACAATAAAACTAACAATCACGAATAAAACATTTAGTGACAGGTAATCGAAACTCCAGCACACTCTGCTTAATTTGATGCTAAAATTGGGACATTGAGTGAATTTCGAACAGAATAATTAAAGAAAACGATGTGTCTGTTCTTCATAAATCACCCTGTATAAACTTACTCTTATTTCTCAGTGGAACTTGAAATTTCTGATCTTTGAAAATTTATCGGTATGTAAAAAGTTTGTTATTTTGAGGAATTTTTTATTCAGTAACATTAAGTACATAGTTTTTAGCCATATCCTAAATAGATATAGCAAATTAGAATAACTGGTGGCGACCTTATTTAAATAGAAAATTGCCTCCAATGGTGGCGAATCTGGGAACGTCCCCATGAAGCTAACGGAATTTCCTCGTTGTATGGCTAGAGCTATTCGTTGTCGTAATATGAACTGTTTATATACCAATGTAAATGTAAGAAAATTACTAAATAAGAACGCAAAGGGAAACAAAATGACAAAATAATGATGTAAAATCGAGAGAAAAAAATGTTTTAAGATGCAAAATGACTTAAAATGACCAAATAAACATGCACTATCATAATGTAGGAGCTAGAACCCATAGCTATGATGGAACAATTAAAAGATGACATATCATCAGAATCCGGACCCTGGTCATGATAATAGAAAATAATGTCTCTTGAGTTAGTGATGTAATGGACAGTATTCATACGTTTTGCACCAGGTGGTATTTTCTCCAAGCACCTTCTTAGAGCATGTTAAAGATAAGAGACGTGTGTGCAAGAAGAAGTATTTAGCAAGGCAAATCTCAGGCAGTCACTTGTTACCTACGTATCGTGTAATTTGTCAAAACACTTGCATGGCAACAGGTCCTCAGGATAATGACTACATAATGGGGTCAGCGAGAATACTTTGTAAAGAAATTTTTTGTTTTTTCTGCCTCTATCACGCAATGTTGACTCGCAGCTGCCATCTGCCGGAGGGAGAGTCAAGCACCAACCTTCTCATGACGGCTAAGAGATGGCGTAGGCTTCGACTAGTGTCTGGTTGGAGTATTACAAATCAATAATAGTTACGTATACGGCCGCCAGGGGACTACGGCCCTGACACCATTATTGACGAACTGAATCTGACACCAAAAACGTTGTGTTCAATTGTTGGCAACTTTCACTGGCCTACCCCCACAAGAGAAGGGTTGGCCTCCCCAAACATGCCTTTGATACAGCAAATCAATCCGCTAAAACAGAAAACGTTTATCCACGTTCAAAAACGTAATCGCAAAGTAAGGCGTTTTATTGTTCACGTCACAAAAGTGTATAACTGGGATAGTGGTGTTCAAAATATGACACCAAGGGGTTAAGTTTCAGGATTAATAACAAATACCTATCGCCTCGTCTCCGGGTTCGGAGATAGCGTGTCTGCATTCTCAACATAAGGGACCGAGTTCTGGTTTTGGATGTCTGTCATTGTGCTCTTTTAAGACAAATTTCGAGTACCTACCTTTTGCTCGGTGGTCCCCGGATCATTTTACTTATTTCATGCACGGTATTTGCAGGCCTAAGCTGTTATGACAACTGTATGCTGGGATTTTGGTCGAAATTTCAATATCTTGTACTTTCTTTTTTGATTTCTTTACTACTTAACCTACAGGAAGTATTGCGTTCCACCCAAAAATTCGATACCGAGATTTCACCGTAAATACACGTTTTGAGGCCCCGAAATCCAAAACTAACTTTTTTAAAGGTCTCTGTGTGTGAGTGCATGTGAACAGTATCACTCAAAAACGAAAAGCTCGTTTAATACCAAACTTGGAATTTAAGCCTATGGTCATACAAGGATGCCACATGAAGATTTTCAAGAAACCCGCCCCCCCAAACTAGCCTTTACTTGGAAAACTCTTTTTTTCCCTAAAAATGGCTCTAATGTTTTGATTAAAATACCATATGTTTAAGACATTTACATGATAAATAAAATGCATATTTTGAATTTTTTGAAAACATTCTGTGAAGCTCTCATCATCCTGAATGAATTTTGTATGATTGTAAACCGTAAGTGAGACAAAATCTGACTATACAAGAAATTTAGATCTTGTTAAAGCGCGCAATTTGTCACATCAAAATTTTTTCCGACTTTAACCATTTCCGAGGTATTCTTTGTCAATTAGTTTGGCGTTTTGAATATATATTTTTCTCGTGGGCATGCAAAAAGCATGGAATTTCAAAGCCATCACATAAACGATCCGGTTTTAAAAATCTAATGACCGTTTTAGCCCATTGCACTCTTCTTATGCTCACTGTGAAAATTATACATGTGTTAATTAATCTTCCGTGTTAATTCTCTGACTTTCTCTACACTCTATCGTTTATTAGTGAGTGTACAAATTATTCTTACAAAAGTTTATTTTTCTGTTTACTTCATTTTAATCGAGATAAACCTTTGCAGAAATAGCTACATTACACAGTTCGTTATAGATAGAAAGGGAACAGTGACAGTCAAATGTTTAAGAATGGACGCTATATGTGGCCTTAAATTCCATACTCTTTCAATGCAATCGCGAGAAACAACTGAAAATTGACAACGCTTCAAAAGAATAACAAAGCATTGAACAATTCGAACAATTAATAAGTATATATCGGAAATGGCTTTAGCCCCAGAAAAGTTAATGTTGAATAAATTATGTATTTTAAAGAGATCTACAGTTTTTATGTAGTACGTTTTCATCTATCGCTTCACGCTTACCATTCATGTAAAATTCCTTTCGAATGAAGAGGACTTCACAGGCTATTCCAAGAAAATTCAAAATATAAAATTGTCATGTAAATATCTTTAATATATGGCATTTTAATCAAAATCGTCAGAGCTATTTTTGAGAAAACCAAACATTACGAAACATTTTCCATGCAAAGGGTATTTTGGGGGGGGGGTGGGATTTTCTTGAAAAATATTTAAGTTGAGTTTCTTGGAAGACATTGAATTTAAATACTAAGTTTTGTATTTATCAGACTTTTCATTTTTGAGTTATGCTGTTCACCGACACACACACACACACACACACACACACACACACACACACACACGCGCGCGCGCAAGCTGACCTTTTTCTAAAATTTGGGGAGGGGTTAGCGATCTTAAAATATGTATTTCTGATGAAATCTCGGTATCAACTTTTTGGGTGAAATACAATACTTCCCTAATTACTGTAGTACGTAGTAGGGAAAGCAAAAATAGTATGGGGAAAATTTTCTTGAAAAACTTGGTATCGCATCTTTGGAAGACGCGGGGCTTAATAACAAAAGTTTGGTACTTTCGTTTCTGACTTATGCTGTTGACAACAGACACACACACACACACACACACACACACACACACACACACACACGCGCGCGCGCGCGCGCGCGCGGAAGTTTTTCTAAAACATGAATTCTGTTACATTCACTATGTAGACTTTCTCTACCCATTGCTGTATAAATCTATTGTTACAAAGTCTTATTTTTCGGTCTAATTCGTGTTAAACAACATACACGTTTGCAGAAATGGATTCATTACACATTTCGCTGTAGATACAAGCGGGGTAAGCGATAGTCGGATCGTTAAAAAGCAGATCACTTTAATGCTGGCTTTGATGTTCTATACTCTTTGCTTGACATCGCGAGAAAAAACTGAATGGTGACTGAACTTTATTTTTGAAAATTCAAACTAAAGGCAAGGAATATCTCGGAATGATTAATGTGACCAACATGTGTTTAACACGAATAGTGGTTTTAACGAGATCTACATTTTCTGTACAGTAAGTTTTTATCTATTTGTTATGATTTACTAAATTATTAAAAAAGACTTCACAGGATTTTCACAGAACATTTTGGATATACATTTTATTTGTCGATTTACTATATCAAATTTGTGATAGTGTAATCAAAACCGCTAAGAGGTATTTTTGAGAAAATCAAAAATAAATAAGTGATATGTGTGTGCATTGTCGCGTCGGACACATTATTGCTTTGTTGAACTAATTGTTTTGATTGGGGTTTGAATTCCGTCCGACGCGGCATCTCTCTGTCTCTCCCCACCTCCTGGCCAAGGGGTGGAGAGAGGAAAGGGGGTGAGGGCAAGTAGAGGGACTAGCTTCTTTGTTCGAGTGGCGTCAGTCGAGTAGTAGTGTGGGAGGCATGTGTGTCTCATGTGAGTGTAGAACATCTTCAAATGTTTGTCCTGTAATCTGTTGTGAACGATGTAGTGGCACCAAGGTAAATCTATAACATACCACAGTAAATGTGAAATTAAGTGTATTTTGTTATGAATATCCCACGTCTGCTCTAAATTTGTGCAGCTAAGATCCTGGTCCTCTCGTTGCCACTGCAGCTACGCTCCCCAATGTTTATGCCGGGGTAACTAAATTTAATATTTTAGCTGCAAAACATTTTGGCCTCATCCGGGTGTATAACAATATTTTCCATGTAAAGGGTAGTATGGTTTCTGGGATGTTCTTGAAAGCCTTTTTAGAAGTATGATTTATCGGTTTACTTATGGTAAATAATGGTTACACAATATTTTACAAAATTGCTTCAATATGAAGTGTACTTTACAGGAGAATCCCAGAAAATTCAATATACAAATTTTATTTGTCATGTAAATATCTTAAATATGTGGCATTTCATTCAAAATCGTTGGATTCATTTTTGAGAAAATAAAAAATAACGAAATTATTTTCATTGAAAGGGTAATTTAAGGCGGAGGGATTTTCTTGAAAATCTGTTTGTCGCATCTTTGGAGGTTATTAAACCTAAATACTAAGTTAGGTATTTATCCAAGTTTTCGTTTTTGAGTTATACTGTTCACAACACACTTTTTTCCAGGTTGCTTCAAAATGTACGTTTCCGGCGCAATCTCTGTATCGAATTTTTGAGTGGAATGCAATACTTGTCTACCTAGTGTGCACGTGGTACACAACGTAAAAAGAGCAGCCAAAGAAATAATTTTTAGGTTATTGCATAACATGCCAAAAGATTCCATTTCACTGGTTCAAGTACGAATTAAGTTTGGAAGCGGCTGCATCTGCTGAATCGTGCCGTTTTAAGTATTAACGTTGAGGTGTGGGAAAACCGCCCTGGGGAAATTACTTTGTTCAACAACCTGATATATCTAGAGCAAGCAAAATCAAGATATAGATCCTAACAGGAAGAAACAAGAACATCTGCACAGCTGAAAGAACCTACCTCTCTGTTCCAAGAAAAATTAATTCCCTGCTCCTGCAGACAGCAGCATGAAACGAAAACGCTCTACTTAGTCATGGCATTAAATGTTGCTAAGTTTAATACAAGTTTGTCTTTAGTTAGCAGGATTGATCTAGCCTAGCCTCAGCCAATGCTTCCTGCTTAAAAAATCGTATGTGTTACATTCATACGACTTTCTCTACCATCTGTTATTTCTTGATAGGTATAAAAACTATTCTTACAAAAGCCTATTCTTCTATCTACTTCATTTTAATCCAAATAAACCATTATAGAAATAGCTGCATTACACATTTCGTTATAGATACAAAGGGAATAGCGATAGTCAACTGTTTTAACAACTGGACGCTATATGCTGGCCTTAAAATTCCATACTGTTTCCATGCAATCGCGAGATACATTTTTTTTTGCTGCAAAGGTCTACCCAGGCAAGAGCCGAAGCCGAAGCCCCCTCCTAACAACCCAGGGTCAGCGCCATCCGAGTGGCTCTCCAATCGTGGGGGGTTTCCCATGAGGGCAATACCTTGTTTCCTAAAAAGGCTCCCCCGCTTTCGCGGGAAATGGAAGCGGATACGCCACTTACGCGCGTCACTCTTAATAAGGATGACTACCGAAAACCATCTAGCATGCCGTCTACCAACTCTCACTCATGGTTGGTGCCGGAGAACACCGGGGCGTCTCACAACCCCGCCTGGGCGGGAAACCAGCCAGACGTACGCAATCACCCATGGGTTTCGGGAACCACTGCCCCGCCGAGTCCAACCCAATCCGAACAACTTCCTATCGGGAGGGGCTCAAATATTCAGCCCAGCGCCATTTTTCAGAAAATAAAAAATCCTGAAACATCTTCCAGGGTTGGAGGAATTTTCTTGACAATCTTCGTGTCGCGTCTTCGAAACATACTGAACTTAAATATCAAGTTTGGTACTTATCACACTTATGTTTTTGTGTTATGCTGTTCACAGACACACACATACACACTCAGAGGTTTCTCTACAAATACTTTTCTTGGTATTCATTATATCTCAAAACATATTTCCGGTGAAATCTCGGTATCAAATTTTTGGGTGGAATGCAAAATCCTCAGCGCTGTTATCATTTGCGTTTATAACAGAAAGCAATACATTTGCAGTTGAGCAAAGTACTCAAAAAGAGGTGTAGTGGTAAACACTTCATTAATTTTGTAGAATTTAAGTAGAGACTAGATGCAGATGAGAGAGTCCTATAGCTTGTGATATAATGCAAACACTGTTATTAATTTAGGCATAACGGTATACATACAGTGGCGTAACTAACATGGGTCGGGCTTCATCCTTCAGCTGGTTAGTTGGAAAGAAGGAGAGGCCGACATAAATTTCAGAAGCACAATCGGGATGCAAGGAGATATTTCTGGATGTTTCCTTTCTCGCCCCTCCCGCGGACTTTCCAGAAAGCTGTACAGTTGCATATATGCTCGCGAGTGCGCCAGGGAGTTTCTTGAGGTAACCTCAGCGAGTTGTCTGTGCGGCGACTAGAGCGAAAGAAGAGGAGTCCTGTGTTCGACACTTCAGCGAGTGAAGCAGAAAGAAGAAGAGTTCGCGCGTGATTCATTACACCGCTACGCGCAAAGAAAGGTGAAGTGACTGTGAAAACTGAACTGAATCAAAATCCGTTTCTAATTTGCATTTGTTCATTTTTATTGTCATTGCTTTTATATAAAATAGTATGTGTTACATTCACATAAATTCCCGTATCCACTCTTCCACAAACTATTCTTACAAAGGCTTATTTTTCTATCTACTTTATGATAATCGAAATAGAGGTTCGCAGCATTTCGTCGTAGTTGGAAGAGGGATACAGGAGACTGAAGCGACAGTCAAATCTTTAAAAAGGGGGTCGCTGTATACTGGCTTTAAAACTTCGTACTCATTGTATGACCGGGAGAAACAAAATAATAGTGACCCGAAACTTTCGAAAATGGTTAATGACCAAGAAATATTTATTTCGCATAAATTGTGTGTTTTAACGAGATCTGCATCTTTTTTTGAGTAAGATTTTATCTATCACTTACGGTTTACCAAATTAAACAAAAGTCTTTCAGAATGAAGAGGACTTCACAGGCTTTTCTCAGAAAATTCAAATATACATTTTACTTATCATGTAAATATATTAAACATATGTTGTTTTAACCAAAATCGTTAGAGGCATTTTTGAGAAACCGAAAATAACGACACATATACATCGCGTGCTGTCGTTCCGGAATTGTTGAATACGTGAAAATAGACAGGCACATTGAGAAAGCGACACTAATAAGTGCTCCCCAGTAATGAAGAATTAAATTAAGTTTTATTTATGGACGCTCTTTAACTGCTGTGGTCCTTAAGAGTCCCATTCTATATTGGGTGTGAAAGACCGGAAATTTTGCTTAGAGGCCTCTATCAGGCTTGAGGTTCTTTTACGTGCCGTAAATCTACGTCAGAGGACCACCGGCTTTACTTCCCTTCGGAAAGAAGCCACGCTAAGCATTTTTATGCCCGAAAAAATCCATCGCCCTCCGCCGGTTTCGAACCCGCGACCTCGAGGCTAGCATGATACCCCTAGACCATGGTGGACGACCCTAATAACGAAGACATCTATTAGTGAGGGTATACCTACAGATTTTTGTGAAAAAAGCAGTGCAGAATTAAACGCAAGGGTTAGGTATCACGGGTTAGCGGTAAACAAGGCCTTGATCAAAAATCAAGCCTGGTCTGCTGCACGTGAGGTTAAAAACACGCAAACCGCTCGATAACACTGTCGCAGCTTGGCATTAAAAATATGGCCTGCTGTGTGTGAAACTGACCCACCTTGATCAACTGTGTCGGTCCTCATTTATCAAAAACTGCAGCGTTACTCTGCACCCCGAATGAAATTATTTACAGCTAGTTGTCTTACCCGACTTTGCACTGTTCGCTTTTTAAATTCGAATGACGTATTAGTTAATTGCGTTTATCTCACCCCGCGTTCTTTATGCAAATATTGTACATTGGTATGTAGGATCTTTAATCCTCACGCTTATCCCTTATAATAGTAATTTGGTACAGCCCCAGATATTTCTAATAACGGATGAAAAATCCCTGCCCTGACATTCACACAAAAGGATGTGAAACATCTGCAGAACGTCTGACTCCCTTAACGCCCCCCCTCGACAGTCTACCAAGTTCTGGAAACGCTGCATAATCTATAACAATCATCGGTCGGAATGGTCCAGTAACTTTTAGATAAACACAGTAGTTGAAATTTTAAACCTTCTCTTTGGTCCCGTTGTTATTTAATAAAATAATAACATAAAAGCTACATAGTTTTCACATACTGCAGAAATCAACGAAATAGAGGTGAAGCTGGTGAATATGAAGATTCTGCTCTCCCAGGACACCAACTTAACCTCTTCCACCAAGAAAAATAACCTTCTTAGTTCTTAATTATAAAATATCGGTACACTGATTTCTAATGTTAGCAATTTTCTCTCTTTATACGATTATTTAGCATGTCCTGCTAACTAACTTGATTACAACATACGAGGTCTGTCCCAGAAGTACCCGACCTAGCAAAGAAAACATCTTTATTTCTCTACATAGTCTCCTTTCAGCTCCATACACTTTTCCCAGCGATGTTTAATAGCTTCGATACCCTGTTTATAGTGAGAACCATCGAGTTCTGCAAAATAACCATCAACTGCAAATTCCACCTCTTCCTTGTTGACAAACTTTTTAGCACCAAGCTATTTTTTTCAACTTTGGAAACATCAAATAATCAGAGGGGGCTAAGTCTGGCGAATAGGGTGCATGAAGAAGCAATTCGAGCTTTAACTCATTGATTTCGGCCATGGCGATAATGGATGTGTGAATTGGTGCATTCTTGATGAAACAGAACTTTCTTTTTAGCTAAATGCAGCCGTTTTTGCTTTATTTCATTATTCAAACGCTGCAATAAGTGTGTCAATACTCGCCATTGATTGCTTTTACTTTTTGAAGATAATGAAAATGATCCCACGCGCATCCCAAAAAACTGACGCCATCACCTTGTCAGCAGATGGAACTGTCTTCGCCTTCTTTGGAGCCGATTCTCGCCTTTCAATCCACTTTTTTGACTGTTCCTTTGTCTCAGGTGTGAAGTGATGGAGCCATGTGTCATCCATACTTATGAATCGACGCAAAAACTCGGCTTTATTGCAGCGAAACATCCTCACGATGCTGCTTTTGTTCCATTGTGAGTAAACGCGGCACCCATCTTGCGCACAGCTTTCTCATGCCTAAATTTTCAGTTAGTGTGCGATGTAGAGCACTTTTTGAAATGCCTACAATGTCTGCTAGCTCGCGCACTTTCAGTCGACGGTCATCCAATACCATTTTGTGGATTTTCCTCACAATTTCTGGCGTGGTCACCTCATTTGGTCGACCACTCTTCGTCTTGGCAGCTCGTACAGCCTCGCTTAAACCCTGCCACCCAATATTTTACTTTTGTAAATGAAGGAGCAGACTCCCCCAGAGTAGAATCTAGCTCAGCTTTAATATTAGTTGGACTAAGACCTTTCAAATGAAAGTATTGTATCACATAACGATGGCCAGTTTTATCCATGTTTACAAATTCGCTGAGAGAGTTCACTATTAATGGCTGTCAAACAATTACTAAACAACGTAGCATTGTCAAACTTCAAACTTACGCTTTGTAAGGTTGGTACTTTCTACCATAGTCATTTCTTTGAAACAACAAGCGTTGTATATACGTCAGGTCGTTAACTTCTGGGACTTCCCTCGTAAGCACAAAGGAAATAAATTAAAACCCTTTTACATGAGCGTTTTTTTTTTTTTAATAATGTGGGATTTATGTCACTTGAGTATCATTGCGTTACAGATAGATTATTTTTATTTTTGTTTTAGTAGTGTTTAACGCCCTTACTAACTACATACGGCACCCAAATGGTTGCCACTGATGATACATGCAATGGAATGATAATTGGGAAGGAAACGTTCCAGGCCTAAGTTTAGGGTACCTCCCGGCATTTGCCAGCTATGAGAACTGACGAAAACCTGCCAAAAGTCTTAATCAGGGAGGTCGGTCCTGTCAGAATTTCAATCGTGGACCTTCCGTTCACGAGTCCGCGATATTAACGACTTCGGCCAACCGTGTCGGTGTCACAAGCAGATTCGATTCTGTTTTGTTTTGCAGCATCTTCTGTTTGTTAGTTGCTAAATCGTGACCATATATATATATATATATATATATATATATATATATATATATATATATATAAAATATTGTTTAAAATGGAATTTGCGTAGTAGCTTTTGTCCTATTTTTACATACATTTTCTGTGGAAAACTACAACTATTTTCTAATCCATGGCATTCCCAACGAAAGGTCAAAGCCCTCTTCACAAGTATGCTCTTTTAAGACTGCAATATTCGTATTCTAATACACAGGCGTGCTAATCCTTTTTATTCATTTAGGAGTTGACATTAAAAGATGTCTTATTAGCCTATGTCCGTCGGGAATAACAGCTCATTTCAATGGTGAAGTATCAAAATGGGTTGAGTGGTATCCGAGGATACCCTACGTCATAATTAGACTGAGGAATCACGAAGTGTTAAACATAATCTTCATGCAAGATGGCACTCCGCTGCACATCTACACCCCTGCAAAACAATTACACAAATCTTTGATGGTCGTAACATCATTTCCTACAACGTGGCCTCCGCGATCTTCAGATCTCAATCCGGCCGACTTTTCGTTGTGGGATTACTTTAAAGAACGAGTTCTCCTGACACATACAACAGCCGCACTGCAGCTGAAAGATGCTATCTCTCAAGAAATTGCCAATACTCCAAGATAGTATCTGCAGAATGCTGTGCGTGGTGTCGCAGAAAGAATGGCGTACGGTAAACAAGAGAACGCCGGACATCTTCCGAATGTTTTATAGCCCCCCTTGTTTTCCCATTTACATTACATTATATCTACTTATAATTGATGACTTCAGTTCAGGTTATGAACATTTTGATACAGTATGCGGAGCCAACACTCCAGTGATTATCACAAATCGATATTTGTGTATAACGAGTTCATACGGGAAATTAAAAAAAAACTGATGTGTTGCAATCACACGACTTTCTCTAACCACTGTCATTTACTTCCATATATATTCTGCAAATTATTCATACCGCAGTCCCGTTTTTATCTCTTTATTTCCTGTTAATTGTGATAAATGCTGCCAGAAATGGCTTCAAAGCAGTGAACTGTTTTGCGTACGCCTACTTTGATAGATATTATTTTATACTCATTGCATTGGCTCAGAAGAAACAAAACAATGCCACTTGAAACCCTAAAATGTTCATAGAGACAACACTGAATATTTCGGAAATGAGTAATACTACGAAAAAAATATTGTACATAATGGCATACTTTAACGGTTCTTAATTTTTCTTCTAAAATAAGTTTTTGTCTATCGCTTAAGTTTCCGAGTTATATAAAATTCAATAAGAACTAAGATGACTACAGAGACTATTCAGTAAATGCCAGTCAGGTACACACTTTATTTTTCTTTATTGTTATCAAATATATTGTATTTTAAACAAAGTGGTTAGAGCCATTTTTTAAAGAATAAAAACTAGCGAAAGTCCTTCTGTGTATTTTGGAGTGGGGTGTCTGTTTAAAGGATATGATACTCAAGTAAGCAATTCGGTATTTATCCAACATTGGTCCTTTCAATTAAGCACACACGCGCGCGAGCGCCCAGCAATTTTGGGGGATCAGGGGACTTCAAATTGTGTATCTCCCATGTAGTGTATGTATAATTTTTTGGTGCTTCTCTCTACATACTTTAAGTAAGTGGTATAAAAAAGAAATATATCTTGAATACCGAAGCGAGGATAGAAAAATCACCTTTTATCTTAATGCAGAGAGAGCCAAAAGACTACGAACCGGCTGCGCGGGTGTTTCTTGTCCGCGTCCTCGGCGCTCGTTGCCGTCTGCCACTATCACGAAAGGTACGGATGAAACCATATAACATTTTTGAAACTACTTTTAAAGGCTTTATTCAGCAACTTTATGAAAGGAGATGCTGAAACTGGCCACCGTTGTCCATACATTTTTTGGCACCTTTTTAGGCAACTATCCTTCACTCGCCGTAGTTCACGTTGAGAAATGCTGGCAAATTCCTGGAGGATATTTTGTTTTAATTCTTCCAGGGTGTGTGGGTTTGCCTTGTACACTTCATGTTTTAAGTTACACCAGAGATAGAAATCGCAGGGGGTTAGGTCGGGAGACCGAGCGGGACACAAATCTCTACTAATAATTCTGTCCTCAAACACATTTTCAACTGTTCTCATCGAAATATTGACCGTATGAGCTATTGCAGAGTCTTGTTGAAAAAAGGCAAAATCACGGCCCCTGTCTGTTAATTCTCTAAAAAAAGGGGGGGGGACAAAATTGTATTCACGTATGCACGGGCGTCAACTGTTGACTCGAAAAAAATTGGCTCTATAACTCTTTCTCCGCTCATGAGTCATGGCGCATCATACTCCAGTTTTTTCGTCATGAAGGGATACTTCCTGGACATTAGGTTTGTCAGAGCTCCAATAACGATCATTTTGTATACGCACACATCAATGAAGGTGGAACAAAGCCTCGTACGAAAAAAATATTAAATATGGATCTTTTTCGCCATTGTGTACACTATTGAGACTCCACTCACAAAATGTGCGCCTAATTACAGGATCACCTGGTTGAAGAGCATCTGCCACAGTTATTTTATATAGTGTTAACTTCAGCAATTTGGTAGCTCCTCGCGCAGAGCCATAAGAAATGGCTACCTGTTGTAAAAGACGCCTAAGTGATTTTTAGGAGGAATTCTCCAAACGTAGACCGATGTCGTCTAATGTTTCTTTGTTAAGAACAGTGCCCGTCTTGTAGATTTGTTCACTTCCTGTGGCCTGAAATTTATTGTAAAGTTCACCGCCTGGAGCTTTTACACCTAGAAATCTTTCTGTAAATCGCACTTTCACTTGGCGAGCTGAGTTATCACATACGAATCATAAATAAATACACGCTGTGTAGTAGAAAACACATACTGAGCCATAATATACTTTGTGACTAAGTACAGGACAAAATAATAAATAACTAGTAATAACTGAACTACATCACATCCCCGTCAACTCAGTACTGCACTTCACACTGCACAGCAAAACCATGTCAACAGCGTGACCTTGTTTATAGCAGCAGTGCGTTATCATGTTTCCACACGCCCAGTCGAAAAACACCGCGCAGCCGGTTCGTAGTTTCTTGGCTCTCCGGTTACAATAATATACAACTGTTATAAATGTGCATTTGTTATGGTGGAGAATAGTTGTGTGAATGTGATACATCAGATTTTTACTTTGTTTTTAGACAGTGTTGCTGCGTTTTGTGGGTAACTTTTGCTAGCGCTAGGACTTGGTTTGGAAATACAAACTTTCCACACATTCATCAGCCAAAAATCGTTTATTAGTTTTTCACCGTTCACCTCTGATAATAATTAGAGGAAGTAATGTACTCCATTAAAAAATGTTATATAGATTTTTAACTGGAAATACACGAGTAAAGGTCCCCGAATCCACCCTTAAAATATTTTAGAAAAATATCCGTGCACGGACGCTTTTGCTAATTTTGATTTTCTCAAAAATTGCTCAGGCAGTTTTTATTAAAACACCACGTGTTTAAGATATCCACAAGCAATAAAATGTACATATTGAATTTTCTGTGCTCTCTTCATACCAAACGAGTTTGTATAACTGGTAAACTATAAGAGGTACTTACTGCAGTAAAAACCAGTTGTTTAAATTATCAATTTTTACTATCACTAGTACTTACTTATAGTAGGTAGAGGAAGAATGTCGTCCTCCGTGGTGTAGTGGTTACCATGTTCCCGAGGTCGCGAGTTCAAACCCGGCGGAGGGCGATGCAGTTTTTCGGGCGTAAAAACACTTAGCATGGCTTCCTTCGGAAGGGAAGTAAAGCCGGTGATCCCGTGTCGTTTATTTACGGCATTCAAAAGAACCTCAAGCCTGATAGAGGCCTCTGAGCAAAATTACCGGTCTTTCACGCCCAATATAGAATGGGACGCTAAGGACCACAGCAGTTAAAGAGCGTCCATAAACTAAACTCAATTTAATTTAGAGGAAGAGTGCAATCCATTAAAAATTTGATATCAGGATTTCAGCGGAAATGCATGTTTTGAATTCTCCTGAATGAAAAAATGGTCCACGCTTGCGCGTGTGATCAGCTCAAAAACATTAACTCGGATAAATACCAAATCCAATATATACAGTTCGTTAAAATACACAATTTGTATCAAATAACATTTTTGACTTTCTCTACCACGCACATGGTAACTAGAGAAGGTATTCATTCCACCCAAAAATTCAATATCGAGGTTTTAACGGAAATACGTTTTTTGAGGCCCCTTGAATAAAAACAAAGTTTAGAGAAACGTCCGGGTGCGTGCGAGTGTGTGAATAGCATAACTAAAAAGCGAAAAGTTAGATAAATGTAAAACTTGGTATTTAATACCTTCTAAAGATGCGACACGAAGATTTTCAAGAAAATCCCTCACTCCAAACTACCCATCACATGGGAAATATTTCGAAACGGTTAATTTTCTAAACAAAATCGCATGTGGTACATTCACATGACCTTCTGTACCCACTATCTTTATTAGTGGGTATACAAACTATTCTTACCAAAGCTTATTTTTTTATCTACTACATTTTAATCCAAATAAACCTTTGCAGAAATAGCTACATCACACATTTCGTTATAGATACAAAGAGAACAGCGATAGTCAAATGTTTAACAACTGGACGCTATATGCTGGTCTTAAAATTCCATTGTTGAATTCTTCATTTCTTGGTCGTTTACTTAAAATCCTGTCAACATTCAGTTGTTTCTCGCGATGTCATGGAAACAGTATGGAATTTTAAGGCCAGCTCATAGCGTCCAGTTCTTAAACATTTGACTATCGCTGTTCCCTTTGTATCTATAACGAAATGTGTAATTTAGCTGTTACTGCAAAGGTGTATTTGGATTAAAAATAGTAGATAGAAAAATAAGCTTTAGAAGGAATAGATTGTATACCCACTAATAAACGATAGAGGGTAGAGAACGTCATATGAATCTAACAAATCAGATTTTTTTTCATAACTTTAGCCATATTTACTTTCTCTGCCACCTACCTATAGCAGGTAACAGGAAGTATTATATTCCATCCAAAATTTCGATGTCGGGGTCTCATCAGAAATACACGTTTTGAGACATTCTGAATCCAAAAAGAACATTTTTAGAAAAGGTCCGTGTGTATGTGTGTGTGAACAGTATAACTCTAAAACGAAATGTTCAATAAATGCCGAAGTTGGTGTTTAAGTTTAGCGTCTCTCAAAGATACGACACGATGGTCTTCAAGATAAACCCCCTTAAACTACACGTTACTGCAGCATTTTTCATTATTTCTGATTTTCCCGAAGAGGTTGTAACGATTTTGATTGAAATATCATTATACTTAAGATACGTAAATGTATGTATTCAGTTTTGTTGTTACAGCCTCTGAAATCCTTTTCATTCCGAAGCAGTTTTCTACAATTTGCTACAACTTGTGAGCCATAAGAGTTACACAAAAAATGTAGCTCTCTTTAAAATGCATAATTTATTTCAAAAATTGTTTCTTGTTGCATCAGCCATTTCCAAAGGACTGATCTGAATTTTTACTTTCTCTACTACGTAAAGTAAGTAGGGGAAGTATATATTCCACCCAAAAATTCAATACTGAGACTTCACTGGAAATACATGTTTTCAGACCCCCTGAATTCAAAAAAATCTGATGTGTTACACTCACATGACTTTCTCTACCCTTGTACAAACTATTTTTACAAACGCTTATTCTCCATCTACTTCATGTTAATCGAGATAAACATTTGCAGAGTCTATCTTATTGCTAATTTTCCTGTAGATGTAAGGGGAATATATATTTACAAGGGCAATTTGGTAATACAGTAGCCTTTAAGCATATACATATCTCTTAATAGCTGATTGCTAGGTGCAGCACCATTCCCTTTGCCACAGATTAATACTCTTTGCATATCCAAGACAAAAAAATGAATAAGGAATTCCCATTTTAAAAAATAAGTATTGAAAAATTTAAGGGAATAACAAGCAATATCTCGAAAATGGTTCACTCAACAACAAAAATGTATATGACATAAATTGTGTATTTTAACGCGATCTACATTTTTGTGTAGTAAAATTTTGTCTATCTCTTATGGTTTACCAGTTTACCAAAAGTCGTTCACAATGAAGAATACTTTTGGAGACATTCCCAGAAAATTCAAGATATACATTTTATTTGTCATGAAAATATCTTAAACATATGGTTTTAATCAAAATCGTTAGAGCCATTTTTGAGAAAATTAAAATTTTCGAAAAATGTTCCATGTAAAGGGTAATCTGGGGTGGGGGGATTTTCTTGAAAACCTTCGTGTCGCATCTCTGGAAGATACTGAACCTAAATACTAAGTTTGGTGTTTATCCGACTGTTCGTTTCGAGTTATGCTGTTCACAGACACACAGAAACACACACACACACACACACACACACACACACACACACACACACACACACACACACAGACACACACACGGACATGTTTCCAAAAATGCTTTTTTTGGATTCAGGGGGTCTCAAAACATGTATTTCCGGTGAAATCTCGGTATCGAATTTTTGGGTGGAATACAATACTTCCCCTACTTAATATATGTAGTAGAGAAAGTAAAAAGCATTTTTGGAAACATGTCCGTGTGTGTCTGTGAACAGCATAACTCAGAAACGAACAGTCGGATAAACACCAAACTTGTTATTTAGGTTCAGTATGTTCCAGAGATGCGACACGAAGGTTTTCAAGAAAATCCCCCACCCAGATTACGCTTTACATGGAACATTTTTCGAAAATTTTAATTTTCTCAAAAATGGCTCTAACGATTTTGATTACAATATTTCATGACAAACGAAATGTATATCTTGAATTTTCTGGGAATGTCTGCAAAAGTATTCTTCATTGTGAACGACTTTTGCATAAACCATAAGAGATAGACAAAATTTTACTACACAAAAAATGTAGATCGCGTTAAAATACACAATTTATGTCATACACGTTTTTTTTTTTTTTTTTTTTTTTTTGTTGAGTGAACCATTTTCGAGATGTTGCTTGTTATTCCCTTAAATTTTTCAATACTTATTTTCTCAAATGGGAATTCGTTATTCATTGTTTTTGTCTTGGATATGCAAAGAGTATTAATCTGTGGTAAAGAGAATGGTGCTGCACATAGCAACCAGCTATTAAGAGATATGTCTGTGCTTATATTGCCCTTGCAAATACAAAACAAGGGGAACATAGTACGCCTTAAGCGATAGTCAAATATTTTTAGAACTGGTCGCTATGTGTGAAATGTAATTCTCTTTGCATGTCAAAAGATCGTTTCTGCAAATGTTTATCTCGATTAATATGAAATAGATGGAGAAATAGAGTTTGTAAAAATACTTTGCACAAGAGTAGGGAAAGTCATGTGAGTGTAACACATCAGATTTTTTATTCGCGTTCCTCAAAACGTGCATTTCCGGTGAAATACTTGCTCTATTTGCTATAGGTAGGTGATGTAATACGTGCTGCAACGCTCGCAAGAGCTCGTTGCTCTGACCTGCTCGATCTGAGGGTGTGACGATGGACCAATACTGCACTAATGTGGTTCACACCCTCTCAAGGTTAAGTGGCCAGAGCCAGTGCTGCAGTCAGTCGCGTGCTGCAAATTGCCCTGCGCCTGAATATATTGCAAGAGGTCAGCACCTAGTTTTAGACCCTGTCAATACGGTGTTCGCTTTGGGGATGTTTCACACAATCTGGGTTTGCCTAAAAACTGCATTGCCCCATGTTCCTAATACAACCCCACATGTTGGTGGATGAGAAGTTGTTCAATCAGTGTCCAGCATTTTCACTTTCTCTGCACTTACCTGGGTCAACTAGAAGTTTCCTATAAATCCGATATCGTGTCTGCGAGAAGCATAACTCAAAATCTAAAATTCGTATAAATACCTAGTTCAGCAACTTTCAAGGATGCGACACGGAGATTTTCAACAAAATCCCTCCACCTCAAACTATCCTTTACTGGAAAATGTTTAATTACTTTTTATTTTCTCAAAAGTGGCCCCAACGATTTTGATTGCGACATATGTATGTTTAAGACACTTTCATGACAAATGAAGTGTATGCCTTGAATTTTCTGGTAATAGCCTGTGAAGTCCTTTTCGTTCTGAAGGAATTTCATATAACTGGTAAACCGTAAGAGATAGACTAAATCTTACTGCACAAAACGTGTAGATATTGTTAAAACACACAATTTGTCAAATAACTTTTTTGGGGTGGAGTTAACCATTTCCGAGATATATTTTATTGTTGGTTTCATTTTTCAAATACTTATACTTTTTTCAAATGGGAAGTTCGTATTCCTTTTTTTTTTTTTTTTTTTTTTTTTTTAAAGAGTATGGAATTTCAAAGTCATCACATAGCGATCCGATTGAGTGAGTAGGGAAGGTCATATGAATGCACATTCAGATTTGTTTTTTGTATATATTCTAGAAATGACTCATACGAAAGATTGTTTTCTCCCTACTTCCTGTTACATATAATAAACGTTTCAGTGCACATTTTGTAGTGAAACGAATAACAGCGAATATTTAGAAATGGCCAAGGCTACGATAATGCTTATTTCTCACAAATTATATATTTTAAGCTTTTGTCCATCTCTTGTGCATTCCAATTTATATGTCTACACTTATGTAAATTGCAATAACATTTAAGAGAAGTTCATTCGGCTATCTACAGACAACTCAATATTTATATATTTGACGTTAGTATGCATATAAAATACAAACATTTTAATAAATATCATTAGAGCGTTTTTGAAAAAATGAAATGTAAGGGTCATTAGTGGTGCGGATAGTTCATGAAAATGTCGTGTTGCACCTTTTAAAGATGCGGGAAATAACTACCAGTATTTACCAGTCGTGCTCCACAAACAGGATCACCCGTGGTCTCTATTAAAAATCTAGTGATTCACCCCTTTCTCTACCCATTACAACTTCACATAATTCTTTATCTATTTTAATATTACAAAGAGAGAAAGTTTGTATGTGTGATAAACACAAAAACCATTCAAGTACAATTCCTTCTGGCGGACATGGTCTATAAAATGTGTTCTAATTTCATTTCATAAATCACTAAAACATTAACAAAGATTTACAAACTTATTGTAATGAATACGACGAGCACATTGTGATTATAAAAGAACATGCTTTAAGTTGAGAACTCCTTGTCTAGAAAATAGTTGCTGTTACTCCACAGAACATGCATGTAAAATAAGATAAATGCCGAATTATTTCATTCCAAGCAACATACATATATGTACCTAAATGATCTCCATTTAGCAACTAAGAATTAGCAAAAAAGAAGAAAAGAAAATAGAATCCCTTTATAACGCTACGATACGCAAGCATAACAATGCCAAAACATTTTAATAACCCTTAATTAAGAAAGTTTTGTCTTACTTCATTTGTATATTATAATCAAGATCGTTAACAGAGCATGTTAAGTAATAGTCTAAAGAGAGAAAATTCTGTACCGTGAGTATAATATAAAATTCAATAACAGCCGCCTTAAAATCAATATGTGTATAATATAATATATAAAATATATGTAAGTCATTGTATTTATGTTTATATTATTCTGTACATGTATTATAAAGTTATGTGAATGCATTACGTAATTTAATAATGTTGGAGCTGTGAGAATAGAGGCCGAAAGTTGCTAACAATGAGGTAACCTTGAGGCAATAATGAATTAGAAAGTTTAATAATGCTACTAGTAATTCTTGGAACAATAATGTAATATTTTAAAAGAGTTTATAAATGGCCAATCAAAAAACCAGAAAAGCTGAAAGTCAAATAAAAGTATTCTATTGGAGAAGGATTAGCCAATCAGAGACTTGAAATAGAGAAATTTACAAATTTAAGCGGTAAACAGCGGTAGACAGCGTTCTCAACCGGATGCTAGACGTGTTTTCGAGAAGTTTAATACGTATTCAGTGTGAGACGAAAATTCATTATGGCGAGAATATTATAAAGTTTATGGGTTAAAAAGTGCAAGTAATTAATAACTAATCTCACAGCTCTCTATATCAGTGAAGTGTTACTTAATCGTGTGAAGGATTAATAAAAGGAGTGAAGTAAAAATTATAATTTGTATAAGCCTACATTCTTTAGCCGTATCACCCCCTGCAAAGAGATACATATTTCTACAAATTAATACTGACGCAACCGAGGCAAACATAAATATATATAATATTTAAAGAAACATAAAAATACAAAGTTGATTCCTAAACGTTGGAGCGAAGGCCACCGGAAACTTTGTACCGTACGTGGTTGCAACTACTTCAAGTTCGGCTCCCCAACAACGGAACTACAATACAACTCCTCCTCCTTCAACAGTGGTGCTACTACAATACAACCTACTCCAAATTGACGCCCAAAGCGTGGTGCTAATAACGTAAAGATAAAGACACCCTATTTCAACAGCCAACATTAGAAACCACTCAACCGAGTGAGTGAGGGAATGAGTGAATAAACTTTATTTTGTACATTTTTTGTACACAACCCTTTTTACAATATTCCACCTATAAACTAACTTAACCTATGTACAAATTTTCTTGCCAGCTATACTGCTCATTTTGCCTGGCACCCTGGCCTTATGGCTCAGCTGAATAGCCCTTGCTACCCTTAATCTCCTGTGATCCATCCTCTCGCTCCTCCGTTTGCTCTGCTACCTTTCTTATCTCTTTTTTAATCCATTTCTCCTTTACTTTCTTTAAGAACTCCCCCATATTCTTATTTTTCTTTTCTTCTTTTCTTTCATTCTACTATTTTTCCATCCATTTTCCCCCATTTTTCCTCCCATACTTTTCGTCTCCATTCTGCTAATTCTTTGCATTCTGTCATATAATGCCTTGTGCTTTCACTACCTCCGCACAGTTTTTAACTGCCACATCACTGTTCTAAACTGGTTCAGCTTCGTTAATACTCCGCTTAGTTCACACTGTTACTCACTGATGTGAACTAGTTCAATTTCCCCTGTCACTTCACTTTCTTTGGGACGCAGCGGAGCGGCGTAGCCTCTACTTCGGATAGTTCACTTCACTCGCTGGGGAGTCGAAAACAAGAGGTCTCATCTGCAATCTCTCCTGCAGTAGCAGCACTCATTGCACGAGGAGAACAGCACCAGAATCGCACTCGCTATCTCGCCCACTCACACAGTGACTCCTCTCGCGCGAACGTCGTTTATGTAGTCAATGGAATCTTCCACTATTTGAACACAGGTTCTGGAGGGGGGAAGAAACTTCCAGAAAATTCTGGTTATTTTCCGGTGTTTACACAGGGCGAGAGTGCGAATTATCTTTGTTTACCTCCGACTGTCTGGCGCCAACCTCCCAATAACCTCGGACCGTAGCCACTGCATCACAATATGCAGTGTCTTTAAGCTTGATGCTGGCTAGCCATTTTGATGCTTCAACCACCTGTTAATGAGCAACTAAGAGGATAACATTACAGTTAACATAATTATCATCTTTTATTCAAAAAGCAGAATGCAATATACATATGTTAAGTGTAGCTATAACAAAATCTCTTATTTTCAAACTTTTCCTCGATTCTATTATAAACCACCCTTCTATAGCAATATACTATAACTTAACATGTTGTTGTATGACTTTTTAGTAGCACGTGACACAAACGCACACACACACTTTTCTAAAAATGCTCTTAATTCAGCGGGCCTCAAAACATGCGTTTCCGGTGAAATATGTATATGGAATTTTTGAGTTTGAATACGATAGTACAACTTCCTGTATGCAGTAGAGAAGCTATAATATCAAGTTTGGTACTGTAGTTCAGCATCTTCCGAAGATGCGATGCCCTCGGTCCCAAATTACGCTTTATATGGAAAATATTTGTTAGGTATATTTTTATTTTCTCTACCACGTACATGGTAGCTAGAGAAGTATTGCATTCCACTCAAGAATTCGATACCGAGATTTTAACGGAAATACATGTTTTGGGACCCCTGAATACAAATAAAGCATTTTTGGAAATATGACCGTGTGTATATCTATCTGTGTCTGTGAACAGCATAACTCAAAAACAAAAAGTCAGATAAGCACCAAACTTGGTATTTAAGTTCACTATCTTCTAAAAGATGCGACAGGAAGATTTTGAAGAAAATCCTTCCACCCCAACAAACCTTTACAGGGAACAATTTTCGAAAATTATGATTTTTTAAAAATGACTAATGATTTTGATTAAAGTACCATATATTAAACATAACTATACGACAAATAAAGTGTATATCTTCAATTATCTGAGAATATCCTTTGAAGTCTTCTTCATTCGAAAGGAATTTTGTATAATCTTGTATAACTGGTAAACGTTAAGTGATAGACGAAAACGTACTATACAAAAATGTGGATCCCTTTAAAACACACAATTTATTTACAGTGAGTTTTTTTTGGCATAAGCCGTTTCTGAGATATCCGTTATTAATGGTCCGAATTGTTCCTTTCTTAGTCATTCTTTAAAGTCCTTTTAACATTCAATTGTTTCTCGCGATTGCATGGAAACGGTATGGAATTTTAAGGCCAGCATATAGCGTCCAGTTGTTAAACATTTGACTGTCGCTGTTCTCTTTGAATCTATAACGAAATGTGTAATGTAGCTATTTTTGCAAAGGTTTATTTGGATTAAAACGTAGTAGATATAAAAATAAACTTTTGCAAGAATATTTTGTACATTCACTAATAAACGATAGAGGGTAGAGCAAGTCATATGAATGTATCACAGCATATTTTTACTTTCTCTAGTGCTTATCTGTAGTAAATAGAGTGAATATTTTCCAAAACTTCGATGTCGATATTATCACGGATATACATATTTTAAGGTCTTTAAATAAGAAAGGATGTTTAGTAAAACGTCCGTCTGCTAGTGTAAACACTATAATCCAAAAACGAAAAGTTGGATGAATACAAAAGTTGGTACTCAATTTCTGTATCGTCCATGGATGTCATACCAGGTTTTCCAAGAAAATTCCCCAACACCAAACTACCCCTTACATGAAAAAAATGTACGTTGTTTTTAATTCTTTTAAATACCTCTCTAACAGTTTGATTAAAATGTCATTTTCCTCGTATATACTGACTGAGAAATAAAATGTGTATCTTGAATTTCCTGTGAACAGCATGTGAAGTTCACTTTATTTGACTGAAATTTGTTTAATTATGAATTACAAGATTAACTTCAAAATTTGACAAATATTTAATCCAGGAAAATGTAGAGACTATTAAAATACACAATTTGTATCAAATAAACTTTTCCTTAATGTTGGCCGTTTTCAAAATGGTTCATGCTAAGCGTCAAGTAATGGATATGCTTGAAAGTTTACGACTCTTGCTTTCTCGCCATTGCTTTTCTTTCCATCGCAAGAGCTTGTTACCACGAGTAAACATTTGAATATTGTTTCCGCATGCTGTAACTAAGCACGTGTTGCTTAACCATTCCTAAGCGAAAATACATCGTGAATAACGTAATGTGGATAGAAGAATCGCTTTTTAGATGAATAGTGTAGTATAGAGGATCTTTAATAAATTAGGAATAATGCAAATAAAACTAACAGAAACTATTTTTTTAGATCTCTCTCCACTTGATCACTTTTTATGAGGATATGTAGAGCCTTTATTACGAGGCCTGGTAGTATGAAACAGTTAACAATGAACATCAGAGATATACCACCAGCAGTGTTTGGTTGCTATGGGAACAGATCTCTCTCCACTTGATCACTGTTTATGGCGATATGTAGAGTCTTTGTTACAAGGCCTGGTAATATGGAACAATGAGCATCAGAGATATACCACCAGCAGTGTTTGGTTGCTATGGGAACAGATCTCTCTCCACTTGATCACTGTTTATGGCGATATGTAGAGTCTTTGTTACAAGGCCTGCTAATATGGAACAAAGCATCAGAGATATACCACCAGCAGTGTTTGGTTGCTATGGGAACAGATCTCTCTCCACTTGATCACTTTTTATGGGGATATGTAGAGTCTTTGTTACGAGGTCTGCTAATATGGAACAGTTAACAACGAACATCAGAGATATACCACCAGCAGTGTTTGGTTGCTATGGGAACAGATCTCTCTCCACTTGATCACTTTTTATGGGGATATGTAGAGTCTTTGTTACGAGGTCTGCTAATATGGAACAGTTAACAACGAACATCAGAGATATACCACCAGCAGTGTTTGGTTGCTATGGGAACAGATCTCTCTCCACTTGATCACTTTTTATGGGGATATGTAGAGTCTTTGTTACGAGGCCTGCTAATATGGAACAGTTAACAACGAACATCAGAGATATACCACCAGCAGTGTTTGGTTGCTATGGGAACAGATCTCTCTCCACTTGATCACTGTTTATGGCGATATGTAGAGTCTTTGTTACAAGGCCTGCTAATATGGAACAAAGCATCAGAGATATACCACCAGCAGTGTTTGGTTGCTATGGGAACAGATCTCTCTCCACTTGATCACTTTTTATGGGGATATGTAGAGTCTTTGTTACGAGGTCTGCTAATATGGAACAGTTAACAACGAACATCAGAGATATACCACCAGCAGTGTTTGGTTGCTATGGGAACAGATCTCTCTCCACTTGATCACTTTTTATGGGGATATGTAGAGTCTTTGTTACGAGGCCTGCTAATAAGAAACAAAGCATCAGACATATACCACCAGCAGAATTGAAAATGTTCAACAAGAGTTCACGCTTCGACTTTGCCACTGTCACATTTTGAAGACCTTATTAAATAATTACAATTTCATTTGTTACAGTAGTTTTGTAAATTTTGGAGAAAATTGAGAAGTCCGCTAGAATAACGTTGTATGGAACAAAAAGTAAATTTTAGGGATATGAGAAAAACTGCACCAACATTAAATTTTAATTACGATATTTTAATAAAGAATCCTCATATTACAATTTATAAAATAAACAGTTTATAAGTGCCAAATTTGAAACATTTCTTTCAAGAGTAAATATAGAAGAAAGAGTTTATAATTAATTTTACATGGAAGAATGTTGTATGGCACAGGCAAATGTTAGACTTCTCATTAAATACCATCCAACTTTTGTCATGAAATAACATTATATGGCATTGGTATTACACTTTGAAGCAAAATAATGTTTTTACATTGCACACCTCATTACATGAAAGATTTTCATACTAAGGGCGATATCCAGGTGGTAGAAATGCGCACATACTAAAAAGATCCTTCTTTTTCAGCAGAGGTGGGAAAAATGTTATTGTACAATGGTTCTTCAACAGGAGGGATTCTGTTTCGTATTCCTACAGCATAATGATCCCAAGGCCGAAGTGTGTCATGACTTTTTACTTTCTCTACTACGTATAGTAAGTAGGGGAAGTATTGTATTCCACCCAAAAATTCGATACCGAGATTTCACCGGAAATACATGTTTTGAGACCCCCTCAATCCAAAAAAAAACATTTTTGGAAACATGTCCGTGTGTGTGTCTGTGTGTGTGTGTGTCTGTGTGTGTGTGTGTGTCTGTCTGTGAACAGCATAACTCACAAACGAACAGTCGGATAAACACCAAACTTGGTATTTAGGTCCAGTATCTTCCAGATATGCGACACGAAGGTTTTCAAGAAAATCCCCCCACCCCAGATTACCCTTTACATGGAACATTTTTCGAAAATTTTAATTTTCTCAAAATGGCTCTAACTATTTTGATTAAAATATCATATGTTTAAGATATTTTCATGACAAATAAAATGTATATCTTGAATTTGCTGGGAATGTCTCCAAAAGTATTCTTCATTGTGAACGACTTTTGCATAACTGGTAAACCATAAGAGATAGACAAAATTTTACTACACAAAGAATGTAGATCGCATTAAAATACACAATTTATGTCATATATATTTTTTGTTGTTGAGTGAACCCTTTTCGAGATATTGCTTGTTATTCCCTTAAATTTTTCAGTACTTATTTTCTCAAATAGGAATTCGTTATTCATTTTTTTGTCTTGGATATGCAAAGAGTATTAATCTGTGGCAAAGGGAATGGTGCTGCACCTAGCAACCAGCTATTAAGAGATATGTATGTGCTTAAAGGCTACTGTATTTCTATATTGCCCTTGTAAATATATATTCCCCTTACATCTACAAGAAAATTAGCAATAAGATAGAGTCTGCAAATGTTTATCTCGATTAACATGAAGTAGATGGAGAATAAGCGTTTGTAAAAATAGTTTATACAAGAGTAGAGAAAGTCATGTGAGTGTAACACATCAGATTTTTCTAGTTCTAATAGTGAATGGATCATCACTGTTGAACTGAATCCACATAGCTTGTGTTACGTTTGGTTTGGAATCTCGTTTTTCTATCCCAGAAACATCCTTGAGCTGTTCTTGCTCATTTCTATAACCTTAAATGCTCTGTTAAGTCTAGTCTCAGCAATGACATATTGTTATACACCGGGGTGAGGCCAAAAGGTTTGCAGCGAAAACCCGGCATGAACATTGAGGGACATTGCTAAAGAGGCAAGCGAAAGATGCCAAGAACTTGCTGCACAAACTAAGCGGGCGTGGAACATTTATAAATAATTACATTTGAATGCACATTTTGCTTAGATTTATTATAAATTAAGGTGGCTTACATTGTACACAAAAGGGTTATATACAAAACACTGGGGGAGATGCCCCACGCACACACATGACAACACGTACTCTTACACACATCCTAACACATGGAAGACTCACACAACTCTGGCTACAACTGACGCCAAGCCACACACAAAGAGATCTATTCCCTCAATTGCCTTCACACTCCAACTAGGAAGATGAAATTGCCGCGCCGGACAAGAACTTATCACACAAACACGACAGTTAGCTCAACAATATTATACACAGCAATAATGTGTCCGACGCGACAATACACACACACACACACACACACACACACACACACACGCTACAATATTTCCAGTCATCGGGTATCATTACTTTAGCTCTTCGCTTTTGCTTTTCAATCAAAACGAAGTCCCGATCACAAGGCAAAACAGCTGTGACGGAACATAAACATTTCTGTTCAACTTTAATAAAATAGTCAGCACGAACAAAATATTGGTACAAAGACATGAGCGACGATCGGCTAAGGTTTCTTCTTCACCTTCCGCTAACTTCCTGAAATTCGTTTTTATATAATGAAAATTACAGGATGCTATTTCTGCAGAACCAATGACTTTCATTATTATATTATTAAGAAATATATTATAAACAAACACATTGAAGATCGAGAAAAAATCACCATTTAATGCGGATTTGATCCGATTCAAAATGTTGCTCGATTTAATCGTCCTGGAGTAGCATCAGCTTTAACTTCAATTCTTGGAACCACTTCAGCTATCGTTTCACTCCACAGATACATAGTTGCTTCATTATTTCCCATATTACGTACAGCCACATTATAACATAAAATGTATTAGAATGTGTCAAATTTGGACAGAAGAGTCTTGCTCCATGTCTTTGCAAAGTACTACATATCTAGAGTTAATTTCAGATTTCTCGGTGTATTTTTTTAGCTAACTGTAAGTTTGATCTACTTTCATGTGGTGTAAGAGACTGTTTCGCAATTTGCTTACGTTCATTCTCGTTATTAGAAGCTACAAGTTTGAAATATAGTTCATCACAGACTTTGCACGTATCACGGTGGGACATTCCAAATTTCAAATTCTTCATTTAACATCTGTATATTTTGCAAAGGTTTAAATCTGAATCTGAATCAAGTTACTCGCTTGATGTCTTAGCACGCGTGTAATGACTTGCCTGGCGAGGGAAACAGTTTATATGACCACGTACCACAATTCTGCTGTTTGCTGGAGTAGCAAGGGGTTTGTTGGAGTGTGTTCCACGTTCATCGCAAATAAATTTGCCTACCTTCTTGTTTTGTAACGCTTGAATACGTTTAGGGGTTACTGCAAATAATCTGCATGTTGTCTTTAGACACATGGACTCCATTTTCCCGTTAAAGATAATTAAATGAAACTGAGTTTTATTTATAGACGCTCTTTAACTGCTGTGGTCCTTAGCGTCCCATTCTATGTTGGGCGTGAAAGACCGGTAATTTTGCTCAGAGGCCTCTTTATCAGGCTTGAGGTTCTTTTACGTGTCGTAAATCTACGACACGGGACCACGGACTTTACTTCCCTTCCGAAGGAAGCCATGTTAAGGATTTTTACGCTCGAAAAAATGCATCGTCCTCCGCCGGGTTTGAACCCGCGATCTTTGGAACTAGAGGCTAGCATGGTAACCACTACACCACGAAGGACGACCTTAAAGATAATGAAGTACATAAATGTGCATTTACGCCTTGATGTTGCATCACACGTACCCGGCTTTTGAATCCCAATGCACTCTTTCAAAAGTGCCGACTGTCCATTGTAGTCAGATTATAAAACTGAGTGAAGGTTTCCAAGTTTTACTCCCATGTCAATAGACCACACCCTCGTCTAGGACAGGTATCAGCACGCTCCTATAGAAGAATGAGTTAAAATTAACTTTCGCGACATCAGAAGCATTGCCAGAGTTGTAGGTTACACATAACAGTGTGATGTCGAGAAACACTTACCTCGTTAATTTGGGATTTTGCCTCGATTGTTTCCTTTACTATTCTCATACTGTTGTTCACCATTCCTAAGTCTCGTCCTTTGAACATCTTTCCATTCATTTATATTGTTTCTCTTTATCCCATTATTTAAAATGTAAATGGTTTGTGGAAGAAGGAGAAATATTCTCACTTCACGCGTTCCATTGTTGTTATGTACGCACCATACATTATTCCAGGAATGCCAATTTTCAAATTAAAATTTACTACTTAAAATTGAGAAAGCAGTTTCCACCTATGCACATCATGTTAGGGTGTTTCATACAACATCATTCCGGGAGGGGGATTCCTCAATTGTTAAACAAGGTAACAATTAAACTGTTCCCATAGCAACCAAACCTTTGGTGTGAAACAAATAAAACTGTTCATGAAACTAAACAAGATACGAGGGCTGTCCCAGAAGTACCAGACCTAACAAAGAAAACATCTCTATTTCTCTATATTGTCTCCCTTCAGCTCGATACACTTTTCCCAACGATGTTCAATAGCTTCGATACCCTATTTATAGTGAGAACCGTCGAGTTCTGCAAAATAGCCATCAACTCCGGACTCCAGCTCTTCCTTGTTGGCAAATCTTTTACCCCCAAGCCATTTCTTCAACTTTGAAAACAGAAAATAATCAGAGGGGCTTAAATCTGGAGAACAGGATGCATGAGGAAGCAATTCGAGCTTTAACTCATTCGTTTTGGCCAAGGCGATAATGGATGTGTGAACTGGTCCATTTTCTTGATGAAACAGAACCTTCTTTTTCGCTAAATGCGGCCTTTTTGCTTGATTTCTTCATTCAAACGCTGCAGTAAGTTTACATAATACTCGCCATTGATTGCTTTTCCTTTTTGAAGGTAATCAATGAAAAATTATCCCACGCGCATTCAAACAAACTGACGGCATGACCTTGCCTGCAGATGGAACTGTCTTCACCTTCTTTGGAGCCGATTCTCCCCTTTTAATCCACTGTTTTGACTGTCCCTTCGTCTCAGGTGTGAAGTGATGGACCCATGTTTCATCCATGGTTATAAATCGACGAAAAAACTCGGCTTTATTGCAGCGAAACATCGCCAAACACTCGACTGAAACATTCTCACAACGCTGCTTTTGTTCCATTGTGAGTAAACGCGGCACCCATCTTGCGCACAGCTTTCTCATATCTAAAGTTTCAGTTAGTTTGCGATGTACAGCACTTTTTGAAATACCTACGATGTCTGCTAGCTCGCGCACTTTCAGTCGACGGTCATCCAATATCATTTTGTGGATTTTCCTCACAATTTCTGGCGTAGTGACCTCATTTGGTCGACCACTGCGATGTTCGTCTTGGCAGTTCGTAGACTCCCCCAGGGTAGAATCTAGTTCAGGTTTAATATTAGCTGGACCAAGACCTTCCAAATGAAAGTATTGTATCACATAACGATGGCCAGTTTTATCCAGGTTTACAAATTCGCTGAGAGAGTTCATTATTAATGGCTGCCAAACAATTACTAAACAACGTAGCATCGTCAAACTTCAAACTTATGCTTTATAAGGTTGGTACGTTCTACCATAGTCTTTTGTTTGAAACAACAACCGCTATATATATATAATGTCAGGTCGGGTACTTCTGGGAATGCCTCATGAATAAATACCTTTCAGTAAAAATGAAAAAAAAAATAATATTTTGCCATTAAAAGTTTTGTCGCAAAATTACATGTACAATAATGGCTGAATTTTTTTTTGTAAAACATTCCTTTCAGAATATTAAATTTGACTTGTCCGAACGTTTGTTTAAAAGTGAGATAATTTTAGTTTTATTTGCATTATTCCTTACTTATGAAATATCCTGTGAACGGATACATGTGAGTTTGTCGTTGATAGAGAAAGCCACGTGAAGATTTTTATTTTCGAAGAAATTGCCTCTAACAACTTTTATTTAAATACATGTGCATGAAAAGTAAAATATACATATTGTGGCGGTGTTGTGAATCAGTGGGAATTTAATTCTTGTAAAAGTTGTTGAAGGTAATATGCTCTGGTGAACTTAATGCCAGGAAAGTTTCTTGGAAATGGTAAGAGGGCTAATTAGGTATGAACATGCGTTATCTGTTGTATCCACTCACCCACTCTATCTGTCTCTCTGTCTCACTCATGGGAAGTGTCCATAGCAGGTAATTAACATACTGATTATTTCCTTCAAGATCAGTGATTTATTTTCAGACTATTAATAACTGTACTTATTTCCGACATAATTATATTAAGCACTCCTGACCTAGCCACGTTTCCTATCTCTACATTCAATGCCCTCCACTATGTACAATCGATTGCCGATGCTTTTGGTTTCCTTTAGTGTTGTTTTCTTTATTTAATTGAATCTCATCTTCTGTGTTCCACAACAGTGCTGGGTGATCCAATCTCTCATTGGTTTGAATTCAAGTCCGAAACACATGCATTAGCGTATGAAGAAGAGTCAGGGTTAGGTGAGTGGCGAAAAGGGAGGAGTACGGGAACAATTCACCTGAGTGGCTGGAAGGCATGCTTCGCAACTACGGTCCATGCCAGCCCCTGGATGAGTCCGTCTCATATTGGTTTGATGTCAAAAGCCTGGTGCTCAACATTAACCTATGAACATAGGTCGGTTTTAGGGTCAGGAGCGAAGGAAGAGGGAGGGGGAGTAAGACAAACATTAAGAGGAATGCTGTAAACAGGTAAGGGGCGTGGCAGAGGCAGTTTAGCATTTCCTTACCAACATAAATGACTACGCATTATATCGCCAGTCGACTTTAAGGTGCCTCCACTGCGGTAGAATGATTTAGAATTCCCTCAAACCTCAACATGCGTTTCTCTTTTATACAGACGGCTTTATGACGTATTTAGACGCTATGTTTGTCGGGCTTTGTAGAGAAATACATTTTAATTGGTCCACCCTTATTTTCATATATTTTACAAGCGGAGTTGAGAAAAACCCGCGTATTTGTAAAAAGAAGTCAATCCGGTGGGCTAAATTGGGCTTTATTGGGATTTTTGTGTTTTTTTCATATCGACAATTAAAAGGTTCAATTTAAATTATCTCATTTTTAATTTATCCAAAACAGTAACCCATTCTTACAACTACTTCATCAGTTTAAAAAATTTATACAGGAAAAAAATGGATGAATTAAATATTCTTATGTTGGCAGCCAGAACCAGTATTCCAATGTGGCTAGTTTATAGTTAAATCTAGTTGTTTCAGCCTTTATTTAACTATAAAACATAATTCAATTTACGGAGATAGGGATTTAAGTATTTTAAAAAGGCTTTAGCCAAGTAAAATTATTTTTAATATTAACATCTGTTTTAGCTACTTATCACTCGTGCATTACCTGTATTTCAGATGATTGTGTTGGCATGACTGACTTGCATAATTATCACAATACTCTGCTTAAGCACAAGGATGTAAAGAGAGTGTAGTTGCAAAAATTCTGCATTGTTCCAGCATTGGATCCATATTACAATTATTTTTTGTAGATAGATATTTATTTACTTTAAATACATAGTATATACATATTCCATTTTACATACTTCACCGAGTTGCTGGTTTCCTAGGGCCCCTATCCTCCAACACTGTAGTTACCGAGTCAATGGGCCCTACTTGACTGAATAAATAAGTATGCTATTAATCTACTTTTCAATAACTACTTTTCTTCTTACTCCTTATTCCTATAATTCTTCAGCCATCTCTTTCTAATTAAACCTAATATTTTCCTACTTCTAATATGTTCCCCTTGCATTTAACACCCAACATCTTTCTACCCATAATCTCAATTGGTAGATTGTCCCATTTCTTTTTCTGCCAATTTTCCCTTGATTCCTTAGTTCCTTCACATTCTAGAATTAAATGCCAATAGTTATTATACTTTCTACTATATAGCGGACACTTTCCTTGGTTCTCTCTTTCCCCTAAGCCTTTTAACATCATCACTCCTGTCCTCGCCCATGAAAAACCTTCTCGTGCTGATCTGTCACATATATGGACATATTTTTCTCTTTCCCCACACCATTTTTAAATCTGCATATATACATAAAGAAGATTTAAAATTAAAACTACCTAAAATTTCTTGTCTTTCAATATCTTCAATTCTCAATTTTACCCTTCTCCAGAACCCTTTCTCCAGTACCTGCCCCTCTCTCCAAATATCTCCATAACCTATTTCATTCAGGGTTCCTTCTATATACTTACACCAAGTACCCTCTTTGTTGAGTTTTAACTGCACTTCTAGGCACTGCTTTAACATATTATTATTTTCCAGTTCCTTAATTCTATACCAATATTTTAATACCCTTTCCACAATTTTTGCTTTCCTACCAAACCTCCCTAGCTCTATTTGGGCAACACCATTGGGTGAAGCCCTTGGTAGACCTAAAATTAATTTACAGAAATTTCTGTGCACCTTGTTTACATTTTCCCACCCTCTCTATTACAATTATTGTAAATATGTAGAGACTGTAACACAGCACTCGGAAGAAGTTCCTGCTAATATAGTAAAATCTTGGATAATACTATAGTTTATAAGGATGCCACAACTGTCAGAGGTTTGTAGACTCCTGGACCTTCTGCAAGCAGACAGCACAAATATTGCACAAGGCGTAGAGCAAGGGTGGCGAAAACGACTTCCTTCCGCGAGTCACAAATATGCAACACGCACTGCATCACTCAGCAGCATGTGAAAAACAAAGGGACGGTTGCAGAGAGGGAACGGCGCCTGCGAGTCAAAATAACTCGCGAGCCACGTTTTCGCCACCTCTGGTGTAGAGCTATGGATGTTTTGAAAATACTGGTGTGGAATTCTATAGGGTCTTTCAACAAGAGTGTCCTATCTTTGAACTTAAATAAAACATGTTCTATAAATGATAGAGGTTTATTTCTTTTTTTTATTTACGAACATAATTAATGTCATTACGTGTGGAAGAGAACATCGGTTAAGTAACCGCCGCGACTTCGTTGGGTTGCGCGTATACGGTTGACCCAATTTTCAATGACAGAAGAAAGTAAATTAGGTCCAACTTCACGAATAACAAGCTCATAAGATCATTTGCTGTTTTTGGCTTGTTGACATAAACTCGAGATTTAACATAACTCCACAAGAAATAATCCAACGGCGTTAAATCACATGACCTCGCCAGTTAACATCACTACCACGGGAAATGAAACCTCTGAACTTTTGCTTCAAAAGATCGATTGTTTTGAGAGCAGTATGACAGGTGGTACCATCTTGCTGGAATCAGATCTTTCTGAGATCCATACCATCCAATTGAGGCCAAAAATAATCCCTTATAAAAGCCCGGTGTCTTTCTCCATTAACAGTTAAAGCTTCTGCATCTTCATCTTGGAAAAAATATGGACCAATGATTCCACCATACCAAAACCTACACCACACAGTAACCTTTTCGGGATGAAGTGGTCGTTCTTGAATCTGCATTGGATTGTGATTGCTCCAATAGCTGCAATTTTGTTTGTTAACAGAAGCATCCATCCAAAATGGGCTTCGTCACTGAAGATGATTTTTCGACAAAAATCCGGGTCAGCTTCCAATTGCTCCATAGCCCAGTCAGCGAATACACGGCGCAACCTATGCTCGTTGGGCTTTAGTTATTGAGTTAACGCCATTTTGTAAGCGTGAAGCTTCAAGTCCAGATGCAGAATTCGCCAAATTATGGTCGGCGAAAGCACCAATTCTTGCGCTTCGACGAGCAATTGATTTGCTTCCGTTCTCGCGTACACTCTCACGAACGGTGCCTATGTTTTCGTTGGAGCACTTACGTGGATTACGTACAGGCGTTCTTCGATTGCTGACAGAACCACTTCTTTCAAATTTATCGATCAAACGCTGAATCGTTCTCTCGCAGGGACGATTATGCACACTGTAAACTTCACGCAATACACAGAAGGTTTGGCGAACAGATGATCCATTTTGATAATATATTTTCAGAATTTCTACGCGTTGCTGAATGCTGTAACGTTACATGGCTATTTATCAATAACAACTGTAACCACATAAAAATGACTGCTGTAACTCAATAACAACGGCAGCTATCACATGTTAAAGATAGGACACTCTTGTTGAAAGACTATATAAGATCAGAATAGAAGATCCAAAGGAACAAGCACTAGAACCCTTTCACTATGTTGCTAAGAAGTTAGATCCAAGATTCAGAGGAAAAGGATTACCTGCAGAACAAGAGAAAACTGGCTCGTAGAGATTCACCCTTTGCTGAGGCAATAGTAACACAGTTCCATCCAAAAAATGGCAGAAGATAAGGAATTGAAAACACAAAAGACAAAAACTTGCCAACAGGATTTATTAGTTTAGTGAAAAGCTTCATTTCTTGTCCTGCCAGCACTTCATCCATTGAGAGAATCTTCTCTACCTAAGGGCTTGTTTGGTCAAATTTAAGAAATAATTTAGGAGAGCAAACAGTTGAGGAATTAGTAAAGATCTACAAATTTCTGCATGTTTCCAAAAGGACCAAATTGTAATGTACAATCATTACTACCATTCTACAATACGTAATGACACATCTCGTCCAAGTTTTTTTTTTCTGGGAATGTAAAATATTATTTAAGTGTTTCATATATTGCAAAAAAAGTTAAAAACATAATATCAATGAAATAACTTCTGGTGACAATGAAAAGTTTCATTTAACGATGGCTCTTTTTAATTTGTATAAGCCCATGTACAATTTTGTATGTCGATTAAACGTGCATAAACCCAATAAGTGGGTTTTATTGGGGTCTTGGCGGTGTGGCTATTCTTTTCCTACTATGTTTCTTTCCTTGTCCAGCAATTAATATACCTGCCAGGTTGAACATCTGATCAGGTAGACTTTGCCTCTGTTTTCTTACATTTTGCAGTTTTTATATCTTTTATATGCGAACGTACAGTGCCGTTTGTGAAAATTGCAGCACCAAGAAGGAAACGCATGAATTCAATGAATTTAATACTACAGGTTAGGTACATGACAAGTAACAAATGATGAACTTTTCAAATGACCTTTGAGCCCTAATATTCAGTATTTGGTGTGGCCTCCATAAGCTGCAATTAGAGCTACTATACGCGTGGCATTGAATCAAAAAGGTTCTGAATAAGTTCCTGAGGGATTTCCCTCCACGCAGTTTGTATTCGAGCCCACAAATTCGTGACACTGGTAACTGGAGGAACGTGACGCACCAGGTGCCGACCAATCATATCCCAGACATGTTCGATGGGTGACATGTCAGGCGAATGTGCAGGCCAGAAAAGCAATGGTACCCGTCTCTCTTCGAAGAAGGCTTGTAAATTCCTCGCAATATGTGGCCGGGCATTGTCCTGTTGAAATGTGGCCTGTGGAGATGCCTGAAGCAGGGGGAGTACCTCAGGCTCTACAATCACCGCTAGATACCGGTTGCTGTTCAAAGTGCCCTCAATTTGTGGGAGGCGAGATCGGTTGTTGTAACCAATGGCGCCCCAAACCATCACACCTGGTGTTTGTCCGCTATGCCGCTCAGCAATGCAGCCCTCCAGGTTGCGCTCACCACGGTACCGTCGGACACGTATGCAGCCATCACTGTAGGACATGTTGAAGCGGGGACTCGTCCGAAAAGACTACATTTTGCCACTCAGTTCCCCAGTGACGGTGTTCACTTGCCCATTGCAGTCGGAGGAGCTTGTGGTTTCTGGACAATGGAAGCCGACGTAATGGCATGCATGCAACCAGTCCAATATGCAGCAGACGGCAACCCAAAAGTTGAAGTTGAGATTTCACAGGAAATACATGTTTTGAGGCCCCTGAACCAAAGGGAAGCATTTTTAAAAAAAACTGCGTGTGTGTGTGAACAGCACAACTCTAAAACGAAACGTCATATAAATACCAAAAATTGATATTTAGGTTCACTATTTTCTAAAGATGCGACACGAAGATTTTCAAGAAACACCTCTACCCAAAACTACCCTTTACATGGAGGATTTTTCGAAATTTTGATTTTTTCAAAAATGGCTCCAACGAGTTTTATTAAAGTACCATATGTTTAAGACACTTACACGATAAACAAAATGTATATCATGAATTTTCAGGAAATGGCCTTGAAGTACTCTTCATTCTGAATGACTTTTGTATACTTGCTAAACCATAACAGATAGAACACAAAAAATCTAGATCTCATTAAAACACATATTTGTTTCAAATAAAATTTTTGGTGGCGTTAACCATTTCCGAGACATTCTTTTTTATTGGTTTGCATGTTCAAATATACATTTTTAAGTGTTAAGTCGCTATTCTTTTTTTCTCTTTCTCTCGTGGTCATGCAAAGAGCATGGGATTTCAAAGCCATCACATGCCCACATCTGTGGTGTGAGGGTAGCCTGTCTGCCCTATATTCAAGAGCTCCGAATTCGAATCTTGGTATCTGAGTTGCCCGGATCGGATTTTTCCGGAGGTTTCCCTTATCCTGAGAAGACGAATGTCAGGTAACTCTGAGCTCTAGGGACCTCGGGTCCATTTGAGCTCATTTTAGCCATTTCTAGCCATTTTCTAGCCGGTTAAAGGACGTTTATCATCAAAGTAGGCAAGAAACATGACATCCTTGTGGCTAACTGGCCCTAGACAACCAAAAGGCCCCCCCCAAAAAACAAAAAAGAGTCATTACATAGCGACCTGCTTTTTAAAACTCTGTCGTCCTCTATGGTTTATGGGTGCCATGCTAGCCTCTGGTTCCCGTGGTCGCGGGTTCAAACCCGGCGGAGGGCGATGGATTTTTTCGGGCGTAAAAATCCTTAGCATGGCTTCCTTCGGAAGGGAAGTAAATCCGGTGGTCCCGTGTCGTAGATTTACGGCACCCAAAAGAACCTCAAATCTGGTAAAGAGGTCTCTAAATAAAATTTCCGGTCTTTCACACCCAATATAGAATGGGACGCTAAGAACCATAGTAGTCAAAGAGCGTGCATAAATAAAACTTAATTTAATTTTTTAAAAAAATCTGACCATCGTTTTAATCTACTGTATTCTGCTCTACAACGAATGTGTAATGAAAGTTTACCTCTTTTAATTAGAAGTAGACAGAATAGTGAGCTTTTGTAAGAATACATTTTAGAAGAGTGAACATAGAAAGTCATGTGAATGCAACACATCAGATATTTCTTCGTATGAGGGGTGATCAGGTGGCGTCAAACGCGTATTTGTGACGGAATCCCGGATTGATCACTGAGATAAACTCGCGATTTGTTAGTTTTCCTCACGCGGAGTCTTTGATGTTTCACTCTTGCGTTTTTGTTTACACGTGAAAGTAAACAAAACCGGCTCTGAGCACGGAAGCTACCTGCTCATCATGCCATAGCCAATACCTACGCAATAAAACTATCTTGTTTGGAAATGGTGCAAATTGATATGTTTTCACGTGTAAGTGATCGATGCGGGTGGAAGGCAGAGCCGCCTGGTGGGCAAATCGACAGACAGACAGTCAGTCTAGCACATCATGTCGGTGTAAGATGTCCCGACATCAAAACCCACCATGGTGAGTGTGTGTGTGTGACCAGTGATCAACAATAGCATGAAGCATGTGCTTCCACTTGCACCCAGCACGATTCTCGGCGTCCTCAGGTGTGCTGCACGTCCCCTTCTTTAGGTGCGTTCTTTTGGGGAAAAAAATGTTCTGTATTGGATACAAGTTTATTGACTGATTTTGTCGTGAAGTAACCTTAATTTGAGTGATAGCTGACGTGTGTTTGTTTCCACAGTGCAAACTGTTTACTAATGTAAAAATATATTTTATTTATTAAATTCCCAAGAATAAGAGTCCTGCATACTGGAGATACCACACATTTCAAAATTCAGAAATAAACAAATAGAATAAAGTTATATACTAAACATACAATTGATAAAACTAAGAAATTAACCACAATTTTTTGAACATCTTATTTACAAATGCTTTAAATTCTGTAAAACAACAACGTTTTTTTTTAAAAATATCAATTATTGGATAACTCAAAACTTTGAGTACATTTAATTAAATGAGCGTTTAGAACATAGCTTTTACATCAATGAGATGGGCCGTCTAAAACAGATGTTCGACAGTCTGTTAGTCATGTCCACATTAACATGAAACCGTTTCAAATAATGTCTACATTTTCCATGTCCAGTCATGAATTGTATTGATACGAAAGAGGGTTCACAGTGTTTTACTGATACAGTATCATGAACTGTAGGAAAAGACATCTTTCTTGTAACTGCACCATTGACACCATCTGTCCAAAGCGAAAACCATTTATTTAACGTTTCGACTCTCACTTCTTTTTTACGTAAGAAATAGGACATTTAATATTTTCAAATTGAATTCCAGGTGACGCAGCAATTTTATATGGTAGATCATATTATAACATAACCTTCCTCTCGATCTAAACTCTATAACAAATACAACTCTAATGTTGTCTAGACTGCCTGACTTAACCCTATTGTCTATACCTCAAATACACTTGTATGTTGTAACGTGATATTTCTGAAGGAAAATTGTACATGCTAATACTTGAAAACCTTGCACTCACCTGATTTCAATATCTTCACTGTGATCTCTTCAGTTTAATCTATTACAGACAGGCTAACAAAGTAATTAGTCTCTGTTTCTTGTGCATATTTTAATCCAAAACCGCTATGTATATGGCAAGAAAATTATTTGGATTTAAGGCTACTCACTAATTCAGCTGAAATTTGTGCCATAGATTTGTTCAACATAATTATTGCATAAAATTAATGTTTATATTCCTAGGTACCTAACTTTTAAAGAAAGCAACTTTCAAAAATAATTAAACTCGAATCCCATGTAATGAAAATTTGGAAAGTTTAAAATTTTATGTGACATTTAAGCTTTATCTAAAAAAAACAATAAAGTATGTAAAAAATGTAATTTTATAAAAATCAGCATGTATGAAATGATTAAAACCCTAAAGCTAAAACTATGCTCGGTATCAAGAAAATAACTATTTAAATCTCTTCATCAACCACCTAAGAGCATATTCAAACATTTCTAAAGAAACTGAAGAAAAACTGCAACACGAAAAACATTTTAAAATGGCAAAAGTGTAAGAATACATAGTTACGATAAAATTAAGTACTAAAATTTCACGCACTATTTACACGCTTACGAGGTCCATTTAAGCACACGTTTGGACATTTAAATGACCAGAAAGGCAAAACTGCAACTGGAACTTGATTCTACAATGTTTAAAAAAATTTACATGCTACGTTTAAAAACTTTTTTCGAAATTTTGTCGAAAATTCAGTTAATAACCCATCGTTTAAGACGAGGCATTTCTGAAAATCTCAGCGTTGTGAAAATGCTAACATTTTGGAGAAAAATATATATTATTTTTTAATATGCAAATTTGCTCTGTTACTCGACAAACAAGTTGATATACAGTTTCTTCAAACTATATCACAGAGTTCACGAAATATTAACATTTTTTTCGTTTTTGGTTAGATTACATTTTTAAAAATATTAATTTATAAAACATATTACCTTTTCAGACAAAACCACTATGTAAATTGTATAAATACCTTAAATTTACTTGTGATAAAGTTTTCAAACATTTAAATGGGAGACTTCATTCCACAAAGGAATTTATAGGCTCAAAACTTTGAAAGAAAAAGTGGTAATTTAAAATATCACATTGCAGAATTTGAACGTCCAGACACAAAAATTAGTCAATATGAATACCAATTCGGAAAACATAATCTTAGTATTTTTTTTAACTTATAGCCATAATTTAATAGATGCTTTCCCTTAATCACAACAAACTTTATCGTTAAGTATTTGTGTCAAATAAATTAATCCAGCATATGCCTGATTAAAACCTACCACATCTCAAACGTTTGCATTTACACCTTTTTTATAAAGTATTATTTTTGTGCGTGAACACTAGAATTAAATACAGGTAACATTAAGATATACACCCAAAATTAAAAACACAAACGCTGAGAATATACCCCCTGTATATGTCCTAATTAGTCATTTTGTTAATTTTTAAATTTAATTTTAAGTAATACGTTTTCTTTAAAATATTATTGCTTACATATAGTTTTAGCTTTTTTCCATATTTGTGTGTATGCAAGCCAAACCCAAACGCCTAGCAACTTATATCCCACATTTTGAATGGCAATTGAAACCCTGCTTTAAAACATTGGCGTCCTTAGAATTTAAAATCACAAGCTCTAGGTTCAGTTTTAGGTACACATAAAAACCCATCTGTGTTTAAATGCAAGGAAACAGTTACTATTTTAGATGTAATACTATTGTCAGTGAATACAGTAAAACTCCAAATATTGACTCCATGTCTTGGAGGAATAAGAGCTCAGTCTTTTAAGTTTTGTTTATGTGGTATGAATGGCCAAGACATACAAATAATCCAGTAGTTACTACTATACGGGCCCAAAATTCTGTTTTTTTATTTTCAATTCCATTTAGCAGTCGCATTTATAATATTGATAATAAAAGCTTCTGAACTATATTTTATAAAAAAAATATACATGTTGAAAAATTTAATTTATCAGAGTTTAAAAATGTCTCACTTTGGGGGAACATACTGATCGTTTTTAATAGTTTAACGTCCTTTAACCGGGTGGATCATATCGGGCGATGAATGAATGTATGAAATGAATAAAACGTTGCTTAAATTATCCCAGAGTCCATGGAGCTTACATTCATCTTTTCGGGATAAGGGAAACCCCCCAAAAACCCAATCAGGGAAACTCAGCCTAACCAAGATTCTAACTTGGGTCCTCTTTAATGTGAGATAGATACACTACCCTCACACCAGGAAGGTGGCCTAATATTTTTTTCTATATCAGAATATAAACATTATTTATTGTTGGCTAAAATAACCAATAATTTACTAAATTATAGCTATAGGCTTTACAGTAGTTCCTTAGACAATAACAATTTTATTTGTGCACTAATTCCATTGTGAACTATCGTCTGTATCGTCGTTCCTAGAAACCTAAATAATAGTTTTAATCCATTCCTACAATATTGTTATTTATTTCTGAAATTAGATTTCAATTCTCAATACTTTAATATCCCATAATGTCTTCTTTAACGTAGAATGATGCGGCGACAATAAGGATGGGTTACATTTCTGAAAGAAATGCTAGAGCAATATCTTCGTTAACTCCCTTCACCTTCTTTTGTTTCCCCCACTCACAAATTACTTGTCCTCTTATCATATAGAAAACCAGACTTTTTAGAGACTAATAAACTCACTGCACTCTGAACATTCATTAGAACGTTTTCAGTAATGAATACTTCTCCCTTTTCAATTTAAACTTATAGTATTTGTCATGAATTTTAGTTTATTTATATCCATTATCTCCAAGACAACCAGCACCGTTTCCACCATGTCCTCATCCAGCAACGACAAACCTACATATATCATTAAAATAATTACTTTGATTTACGTTTTAGTAACAATAAAATATATTTAAAATATCGTTAAAATCATCACCCTCAGCAAGTCTCGGGTATACATTTTTAACTCAGTATTACAATATAATTTTAATACCTTATACACTAAATTACTATTTAAATAAAAGATAATAGTTACCAATTTAAATCTTATTTTTGTTTTCCCTGAATAAAATAAAACTCCAGATATTGAATGCATGCCTTGTTCACAATTAATTTTGAATTATAGGAACTAAGTCATTTAAATTACGTTAATGTGGTATGAATAGCCAACATATACATAACATGTAATCAATAATTATTACTATAAGTGCCCAAAATTGTGTTTTATATTTAACTTCAGCTAGAAATCGTGTTTGTAATGTTGGTAATAAAACTTATACATTCTGAAAAACTGAATGTGTTCAGAGTTGAAAATGTCCCATTTTGGGGTGGGGGACTAATTACATTTTTTAGCATTTATGAAAAACAACCCATAAAATCACTATTAATTGTCAAATGTAAAAAGAAAGCTGATAGAGTGAAAGAGTTCAAGTATGAAGTAACTTCTGGGGCGAAGACCCTCGGTGCAGCACATTTCAGGCGCCCTCACAAACCACCTCACCTGCACTGTGACCGTCGCTCCTGTCAGTATAGGCTGGCTGAATGTTTTGTGTCGCGGCATGCTCTGTGTTTACCTAACTTGTCATACATATTGCTGCTGCTGCTGCTGCTGCTTGGGTTTACTTCAACACTCAAAACTGCGAAGTTGTGTTCTTAAAAACACATGTTAGGACTTTTTTGTTTAAAGTGTATACATACATTATCGTTACGACGCCAACAAACACGTTTCAAACATCAGAATGCATGCTAGTCGTATACTAGAGAGAGGAAATAAAATCTGATGTGTTTCACATGTCTTTCTCTACCCACTCTTCTGCAAATTATTCTTAAAGCTTATTCTTCTATCTACTTCTCGTTAATGCAGATAAGCCTTCATTGCTCATTTCGTTGTAAGTATAGGAGCAATACAGTAGGTCAAGCAATAGTCAAATGTTTTCTAAGCCGATCTCTAAGTGATGGCTTTGAAATTCTGTTCTCTTTTGCATGAACACTAAACAGAAAGAAGGAAGAGAAAAGAATAACGATTTGCAGTTGAGAAAAGAATAAAGTTATCTGAAAATCAAACCAATAACAAAGAATACATCGGAAATGGCTAACGCTACAAAAAATGTTGACACAAACTGGTAATTTAACGAGATCTACATTTTGTTTAGTGGAATAAGATTCTGCCTATCTTTTACGGTTTACCAGTTATACAAAAGTCATTCAGAATAACGAGGTCTTCAAAGGTTATTCTTAGAAAATTCAAGATATACAATTTATTTGTCATGTAAATATCTTTAAAATATTAAGTTTTCAAGTTTTGAAAAAATAAAAAATTTCGAAAAATGTTTCATGTAAAGACTAGTAGGGATTTTTGTTCCAAAGTTTTCATGTCGCATCCTTTGAAGGTCCTGAACTACTAAGTTTCGTATTTAACTGACTTTTCGTTTTTGAGTCATGGTGTTCACACACACACACCGCGGACCTTTTTCTAAGAGATTCTTTTTTGGGCTCAAGAGACCTCAAAACGCGCATTTACGATGAAATCTCGACATGGAATTTTTGCGTGGAATGCAATACTTCCTCTACTTACTGAAATACACAGTAGGGAAAGCAAAAATCAAATATCATCCCTTATTTTGGAACGCTTCCGAAAATGGAGCATTTCCAAAAACTGCGATGCGTCACACTCACACGACTTTCTCTACCCATTACAATATTATATAATCCCTTGCTAACGACACATTTTTGACTAAAATAATCTCAAATTAAGCATTATGGAACCGAGAGGTGGCGCCGCGGTAACGCATGCGACTCGCATTCGGGAGGTCCCTGGTTCGATTCCCGGCGACGGCCCTCTCTGACCCATGGGTTTTTTCGGGGCTTTCCCTGGTGGTCAGGCGAATGTTGTAATGATTTCCTTCAGCTCCCAATTTCTTGTCCCTCCATTTCATTCCATTCATCCTTCACCCTTTAGGTCCGTTTCAGGGTTGGAAGTTTCAGTGCGGCATGACGTCCCTGGCCTTCAGCTGGTAAAGGGGCATTGCGTTTACTTCAACCCTTTCAGAAAGGGGAGTTGGATCCTCTGTATGGGGCGGGGTCTGCCTGTCCGACTGTCGGGCGTCTCAATGTGAGAACTGTAGGGACCCTGTCATTGCTATGTCATCACTTCTCCCGGTGTCTGCTCTCCTCCCTCCCGGGGGCAACTCCTTGTGGGGAGGTACAATATCCCGACTGGAGCAGTGCCGAGTTTCCTTACTAAGAGTAATAAAGTACTAAAGTAAGAGTAAAGAGTAATAAAATGAACAATACGGAAAACAAAGCACATACTGGAAAAACAAGACTCGTGTAAGATGACAGTTCAACCTGGCAAAACTAAACTTAAAGATGTAACGTTGTCCTCCGTGGTGTAGTGGTTACCATGCTAGTCTCTAGTTCCCGAGTACGCCGGTTCAAACCCAGGGAAAGGGTGATGGATGTTTTCGAGCGTAAAAATCCTTAGCACGGCTTCCTTGGGAATGGAAGTAAAGCCGGTGTTCCCGTGTCATAGATTTACGGCACGTAAAAGAACCTCAAGCCTGATAAAGAGGTCTCTGAGCAAAATTACCGAACTTTCACGCCCAATATGAAATGGGACGCTAAGGGCCACAGCAGTTAAAGCGCGTCCATAAATAAAACTCAATTTAATTTAATTTTTTAAAGATGTAATGGCGAATATTTGAAAACACAAAAAGATAACGAAGTCTTCTCGGGATTCTAGCCGGGTAAATTGTTGGTTTGAAACCGACGTTTCAAAGGTGTCTGACGGGATGTCCGTATCATGGTGTAAAGCCAGAGAAAATAGTTATAATGCCGCCTCTTACACAAAAGCTATTTCACATAAACTGTGTATTTCAGTGAGTTGTGCAGGTAAGTGTGTGTGTCTATCTCTTATGGTTTCCTAGTAGCATAGAATTCAGCCCAGAATGAAGGGGACTTCACAGGCTATTCATAGAAAATTCAACACGCTTTATTCATCATTTATGTTTTAAACCTATGGTGTTTTAATCAAACAGCTTTTAAGTAAAAGGTAGTTTGGGGTGAGAGAACTTTCTGAAACATTTTACGGGATTTATTGGATTTCAAAACGTGTATTGGGATGACATTCAATACTTTCCCACCCACTGCTGATAGATCGTAGAGAAAGAATACCTAAAATTAATAAGTCTTATGTTTATGACTTTCTCTACCCACTCTTCTATAAATTATTTTCACAAAACTTTTTATATTAATTCGTGTTACTTGAAATAAACGCGGGAAGATTGTGTGTTTTAATGAGATGTGTATGTTTCGTGAACTTTAGATTTTATTTATCTTTTAGGATTTACTAGTAATACGAAATTATGCAAAATGCAATTGGTATGAAGTGGACTTCACAGAAAATTCAAGATATACATTTTATTAGTCATCAAACACCAAACATGTGCTATTTAAATCAAAATCATTAAAGCCATTTTTGTATAGGCAAATCAAAAATAAAGAACATTTTCTCGTGTAAAGAGTAGTTTGGGGTGCAGAAATTTTCTTAAAAATGTTCGCTTAAGTTGCTTAAACAGGTTTAAGACTAAAATACGAAATTTGATATCCATCCGACTTAACATTTTTGAGTTATGGTGATTAAATAAAACGGAGAGAAAGAGAGAGAGAGAGACTTATAAAATCGCTTTTATGTTTAGTGGATCTCAAAAAGTGTATTTCCGTGCAATCTGTAATAATATTTTTGGATGTATTATGGCACTTCTCCTACTTACTATACAGGTGGACCATTTAATTTGAGACTGTACAATATCTCCAAAACTAAGTGTTGTGGAAAGAAATGTCTTTGATAAAAGTTGCTTGATATTATGAAGGAAAGTAAATGTCATTGGTCGTGTTTTGTTTGGAGGACGTTATGATGGTTATTTTAGGGTCAATTTAATTTTTTAAAATGGGAACCTACAATTAGGGTGAATTTAAATTGTACCTAAAATGACCATCACAGCGTCCTCCAAATAAAACACGACCAATGGCATTTACTTTCCCCCCATAATATCAAGCAACTTTTATTCAAAACATTTCTTTCTAAAATGCTTAATTTTGGAGATATTGCAGTCTCAACTTAAATGGTCCACTCTATGTATAGCTCGTAGACCAAAAAAAAATCTGATATGGTATAATCAAACGTATCGTTTATTTGTATATATCTTCTATAAACTGTTCTTGCGAAAGTTTATTTTTCTACCTACTTCATGTTAATCGAGACAAACGTTTGCAGAAATGCTTTAATTGCACATTTGGTAGTAAGCACAAGAAGGATACAGGAGGCTTAAGAAATATTCAAACCTGCAAATCGCGGGTCGCTATGTGGTGGCTTGGAAAGTTCACGCCCTTTGCATGACATCGCGAGAAACAAAATAATGGTGACTCGGTGTACTTTAAAAAATGTATTGCAAATTTTAAACAAATAGAACCAAATATCTCGAATCCCACATTCTATCTGTCTATCCTAGTTACATAAAATTGTTCAAAATTCAATTAATAAATAGAGATTCAAATGCTATTCGTAGAAAATTCAAGGTATGCAGTTTATTAGCGATGCGAATATCTTAAACAAATGTAATTTTAATCAAAATGATTAGAGCCATTTTTGATAAAATGAAAAATACCAAAAATTTCCATGGAAAGGGTAGCTTGATGTGGGGAATACTCTTGAATATCTTCGCTTGACATGCTTAAACAGCATGAATCCTGGTGTCTATTTGAGTTATGTTGTTCACACACACAGAAAGAGAGGGAGAGAGAGAGAATGCTTCCTCTGCCTGCCATAGAAAAGTCGTAGGGAAACCAAAATAAACAAATGCCCAGTTATGCAGTTCCAAAATAACAGGTCCTCCAACTTTGCACTAACCGGAGTGTTCAGTTTCAAAATTAACGAACGCTCTGATCATAGACAGTTCGTTGTATTACAATATAACAGTTACAAGTATGTATATGATGTGAGAGCTTCAATAGAGGGCTCCAATGCTTGCTTCCACATTGCTTCTTATTTCTGCATATATTAGCTATATTCCAGACTAGTTATAAGGGGTAAAAGGAAGTCGTATTTCAGTACTCTTGGAACGTAACGAAGAATCACGACTAGATGCGAGAGAAACAGTCAGGAAAGCTTTTTTTTCTACCACGTGCAAACAGGTAGAGAAGGTATTGCATTTCAACCAAAAATTCCATACCGAGATTTCACGGAAATGTCTATTTTGAGATCCCCTGAATAAAATAACAGTCTTTCAAAAAAATGCCCTTGTGTTGTGTCTGTGACTGAACAGCATAACTCAAAAACGAAAATTCCGATAAACACAAACTTCGTATTTAATTTCAATATCTTCCAAAGTTACGACAGAAATTTTTTCAAGAAAATCTCCCACCACAAACTACGCTTTGCACGGAACATTGTTCAAAATGTTTTATTTTCTTAAAACTGGCAATAACAATTTTTACCTTCTCTACTATGTATAGTAAGTAGGGAAAGTATTGTATTCCACCCAAAAATTCAATACCGAGATTTCACTGGAAATACATGTTTTGAGACCCCCTGAATCCAAAAAAAGCATTTTTGGAAAACATGTCCGTGTGTGTGTCTGTGTGTGAACAGCATAACTCAGAAATGAACAGTCGGATAAACACCAAAATTGGTATTTAGGTTCAGTATCTTCCAGAGATGCGACACAAAGGTTTTCAAGAAAATCCCCCCACCCCAGAGTACCCTTTACATGGAAGATTTTTCGAAAATTTTAATTTTCTCAAAAATGGCTCTAACGATTTTGATTAAAATATCATATGTTTAAGATATTTTTATGACAAATAAAATGTATATCTTGAATTTCCTGGGATTGTCTCCAAAAGTATTCTTCATTGTGAACGACTTTTGCATAACTGGTAAACCATAAGAGATAGACAAAATTTTACTACACAAAAAATGTAGATCGCGTTAAAATACACAATTTATGTCATATACATTTTTTTGTTGAGTGAACCATTTTCGAGATATTACTTGTTATTCCCTTAAATTTTTCAATACTTATTTTCTCAAATGGGAATTCGTTATTCACTTCTTTTTGTCTTGGATATGCAAAGAGTATTAATCTGTGGGAAAGGGAATGGTGCTGCACCTAGCAACCAGCTATTAAGAGATATGTATGTGCTTAAAGGCTACTGTATTTCTATATTGCCCTTGTAAATATATATTCCCCTTACATCTACAAGAAAATTAGCAATAAGATAGAGTCTGCAAATGCTTATCTCGATTAACATGAAGTAGATGGAGAATAAGCGTTTGTAAAAATAGTTTGTACAAGAGTAGGGAAAGTCATGTGAGTGTAACACATCAGATTTTTATTAAAATGTCATATATTAAAGATATTTGCATGACAAATGAAATGCATATCTTGAAATTTTCTGGGAATAGCTTTGAAGATCTCTTTATTTGGAAGGAGTTTTATACGTAAAATCTTCTATAACTGGTATACGTTAAGCGACAGACGAAAACATACACAAAAATGTAGATCATTTTAAAACACTCAATTTACACCAAATGACTTTTTTGTGGTATACACCATATGCGAAGTACTCATTATTAATATTTCGAATTATTCAATGCTTCATGATTCTTTTAAAGTCCTGTGATTTTCAGTTGTTTCTCGCGATGTCATGGAAAGAGGTGGAATTTTAAGGCCAGCGTATAGCGTCTAATTCTTAAACATTTGAATCTCGATTTAAATGAAGTAGACATAAAAATAAACTTTCATAGAAATATTTTGTATACCACTAATAAATGATAAGAGGGAAGAGAAAGTCATGCGAAAGTAACACATCAGATTTTTCTGTTGCGTGAATATTAATTACTCGTGAACATAGTTGATTGCTATTTTGTAACAATTTTCTCCATCTCTCTTCACAATAATGTAGTTGAGAGCCATCTATAAAGTGACCGGATATGCTGGAAATGAAACATAAAAGCAAGCCTTGGTGAGATATCAACTGAAGCTGACTGTCCATATGCACAGGAACTGTGTACCCATTTCAGTGACATAAATATTACATTGGACTAGTTAAAAGCCCACATGAGGTAACTTTGCTTTGCTTAAAAGTAGCATTGGGATTAACTAAATTATACAAATTAAAATACATTTAACACAGATTCTCTCTTCCCTGTGCATTTAAGAGATACATTTTATGAGAATATACGTCATACGTCAAAAAAGGAAAAGAATCCAAATAAGTTTATTTGTTGTTTGTTTTAGATAAAATAATAATATGGCAAATTTTATTAATTTATGATATCGAAAATTTTGTTTCATTATCTTGGACCACGACTCACCACAACAAATGAGAATCATGACATGTAAAACAGATTATGGGAGCCCAGATTACTGACATATCTGCCATAGAAAGTAACTAAAGCTGTTAACATTGTAACGAATGGTTGTTGATAAAAAGGATTAGTAAAGAAACATAATTTTAATGCTGTATTCTGTTTCATTTTTAGTGCTTATTGCAATAAACTTATAAGATTTTTCTTTTAAATCAACAATGTTTCGATTTCCATCACGTATAAGATGCCACTTACCCGATAAATTATTTTTGAGTATGTGTGTGTACGTGTGTACGTGTGTGCGTGTGTGTGAACAGTGTAATTCATGAACGAAATTTTGGATAAATACCAAAGATGCTGCAGGAAGATCTTGAAGAAAATCCTCCTGTTCTACACCACACTTTATATAGCAAATTTTTCATTATTTTTTATTTTCTCAAAAATGACCTAGGATTTTTGCTATAATACCATATGCTTAAAATATTTGCATTACTAATAAAATGTATATGTTGAATTTTATTTGAATAACCTGAAACGTCCTCCTCGTACTGTCTGAATGTTCTATAGTTTTTTGTAAGTAGTAAACCATAAAAGATAGATAAAAACTTATTACGCGAAAAATGTAAATCTCGTTAAAACACACAATCCATATGGCATTAACCATTTCCAAGATATTCGTTGCTACAGCCTTAAATTTTGCAATACATTTTTTTAAGTACTAAGTCACCATTCGTTTGTTTCTCCAATGTCATGTAAAAAGTGTTGAATTTTTAAGTCAGCATGTAGTGGTAGTTTTTAAAAGATTTGATTATCACTTCAGTCTCTTGTAACCCTCTTGAAAGATGTAAATCCAACCATATCTGGAAACGTTTATTTCGATTAACATGAAATATATATATATATATATAAAAATCTGATTTCTTGAACCCTCATTACTTTCTCTACTTTTGTACAAACGCTTATTCTCCATGTACTCCATATTAATCGAGATAAACATTTGCAGAAACTATCTTATTGCTAATTTTCTTGTAGGTGCAAGGGGAATATGGTAGGCTTTAAGCAATAGTCAAATATTTTAAGAGCTGGTTGCTATGTGCAGTATTCCATTCTCTTTGCATTACCAGGACAAAAATCGAATAACGAATTCCCATTTGAGAAAAAGTATGAGTATTGGAAAATTCAAACAAATAACAAGGAATATCTCGGAAAGGTTTCACTTGACAAAAAAAATGTATATGACATAAATTGTGGCTTTTAACGAGATCTACTTTTTTGTGTAGTAAAAGTTTGTCTATCACTTACGGTTTACCAGTTATACAAAATTCATTCAGAATAAAGAGGACTTTTGGGAACATTTCCAGAAAATTCAAGATATACAATCCATTTGCCATGAAAATATCTTAAGCATATGATTTTAATCAAAATGTTTAGAGCCATTTTGGGAAAATCAAAATTTAAAATGTTCCATGTAAAGGGTAGTCTGGGGGTGGGGGATTTTCTTGAAAATCTTCGTGTCGCACTCTTGGAAGATACTAAACTCAAATACCAAGTTTGGTATTTATCAGACTTTTCGTTTTTAAGCTATGCGGTTCACAGACAGACACACACGGACATGTTTCCAAAAATGCTTTTTTTGCATCTAGGGCACCTTAAAACATGTATTTCCGGTGAAATTTCGGTATCGACTTTTTGGGTGGAATCCAATACTTCCCCTACTTACTATTGCCGGCCCTCGTAGCTGTGGTCGCTGCAGAGTATAGTTCCGGCGCTCCGCCAAGCTGATAGTCGCGGATTCGAGTCCCGCATTGGGCATTGGTGTGTGTGTGTGTCTAATTGCTGTAATAAGCAGTAAAGCAAACAGCAAAAACACAGTAGTCATCACCTGGGTAAACATGGGAACTTCATTAAAAAAAAAAAAATACACGTAGTACAGAAAGTAATAAGGTGTTGTAAGAATAGTTTGTAGAAAAGTGGATAGAGAAAGCTATGTGAATATAACAACTGAGAATTTTACTTTGTCTACTATTTTCCTATGGTAGGCAGAGGGAGTATGGTGTATATTTCACCCCACAATTAGACTTAGTCGGAAATGCCCGTTTTGGTAAAAGGTCTACGCAGGCGCTCGTGAGAGAGAGAGAGAGAGAGAGAGAGAGAGATCTCGGTATCGAATTTTTGGGTGGAATACAATACTTCCCCTACCTACTATACGTAGTGGAGAAAGTAAAAATCATGATGAAAACGCATTATCAGGAATTAAATTCAATAATGAAAAGTATTTTTGTATACTTTAAATTAACTGCATTAGCGTCATTTGTTTGTTTCATTTTTAGTAAAATGTGGTATCTGCTTTTACCGGAAATACATGTTTTGAGCCCCCTGAACGCAAAAAAGAATTTTTAGGAAAAGGTCCGTGTGTGTGTCTGTGAACAGCATAAGTAAAAAAGTAAATTCAGTATCTTCCAAGGATGAGACACGAAGATTTTCAAATAAATTCGCCACCCCAAAATACTCCTTATATGGGAATTTTTTAAAAAAAAGTTATTCTTTCAAAAATGGCTCTATCTATTTTGAGTAAAATATCAAATGTTTAAGGTATTCGCATGACAAATGAAATATATATCTTGAATTTTCTGGGAATAGCCTGTTAAGTCCTCTTCATTCTGAATGACTTTTGTATAATTGGTAAACTGTGAGAGATATACTAAATCTTACCACATAAAAATGTAGATCTCGTTAAACCACGCAATTTATGTCAAATAAAATTTTTGTGGCCTTAACCATTTCCGATATATTCCTGGCTATTAGTTTGGATCTTCAAATACTTTTCTGAAGAGGAAATCGCTATTCATTTTTTTTCTCTCGGGGCCATGCAAAGAGAACCAATTTCAATGCCACCACACAGAGACCGCTCTTAAAAGATTTGACTATCGCTTAAAGCCTATTGTATTTCGAATAATCCCCTTGTACCTACAAGGAGGTGTGCAGTAAGGCAGTTACTGCAAATATTTATCTCGATTAACATGAAGTAGAAAGAAGAATCAACCTTTTTAATAATAGTTTGTGGAAGAATGGGTAGAGAAAGTCATGTGAATATAACGCATCAGATTTTTAGGCACAGTAATTTGTTCTCTTTTACACTCGGGTGTTAATTACTGAAGAATTGGTAAAACAAAATCAGATCTTATAACTTAAAGTTAACGTCAATCTTGTTGCTTTTATCGTGACCAATATGTAGTAATTGAAGTCATTATTTAATAGTATTAAGTTTTGTACATACTTTTATGCTATGTATGTCTATTCCCGCTCCCCAAATATTTTCATATTACTAAAATCAGGCATTACTCTTTTTATTTCATGTAGTATTTCTCTAGAAAAAGCAAAATAAACACTGTCGGGTCTGTATGTCACACACTTGATATTTTAAATATAACCATTCAAGCAGTTTTTGAGAACATGTCCCTGTAAAGCAGGTTTGCCAAAATACGGCCGCGAGCTGCTCTTGTTTGGCTCGCTACAGAAAATATAACGAAAAAGAAACGGTGCGCTTGCATTAGATTAATTTATTCACCAATTTCGAATGATTACACAAAACCAAGCGATCAGGTTTTTATTTATTTACAGGCAATGTCTACTGAACAGTAAATACAAGTAAGTTAATTTCCTTGTATGAGAACTAATATCAGTGTTCGTATCAACGTGCATCTGAAATATGTCAAATCAAAAAATAAGTCTGCTATGAATGATGAACATTTAGAGTTCGTTTTGATGATAGGTAGCACAAAATTAGAACCACTAATGTCTGAAATTATAGCACAGAAAAGTCAGTTTCATTCTTCTCACCGAATATGAACTGCCATTAACATAAAAATACTTCATGCAACAGGCATGTGTTCTTTTTTTTGGGGGGGGGTCTATGAGTTGCATTGCCGTGAGACTCTGAATGAAAGATTGATAATTTGTTAAGTATCTAATCACACCAGTAACTGATAGGTAGGTATATATATATTTTAATTCAATAAAACAATGTTTGAAAACTAATCTGATCTGTGCCTATTGTTCGTATCTTAAACTTATGTGCCTTCGCCCGCGATTCATTCTTCGACGGTTAATGTGGCTCGCGTTAAGAAAAGTTTGGCAACCCCTGCTGTAAAGGACTTTGTAGTGAGGATAATTTCGTAAAAAGCTTCATGTTACTGCCATGAAAGATGCTGCAGTTGAAAATGAAGCTTGTATTGATCTAACATTTCGTTTTTGAGTTATACTGTCGACAGGCACACACATGAAGATGTTTCAATAAATGATTTTTCTGGGTTCAGGGAACCTCAAAACGTGTATTTTTGGTGAAACCTAGATGTCAAAATTTTAGGTAGGATACATACTACCCCTACCTACCATAAGTAGGTGGTAGAGAAAGTACAAATGCTCCGACCTGGGTTATTGACTTTGCAAATGACATGCATATTTATGAAGACAGATCACTCGTAGCTAACAAACTGTTTAACTTTTGTTTGTTAGCATCGTTAGGATATTTCATGTACAACTTTCAAACATAACATTGTCATTTGAACAGAAAATGTTTTGTGGGAATGTACATTTTGCGTCAGGAATTTTTTTCTCCAAATTAAATCAGCTGAAAGTGTCTAAAAATAGTTTACACGAGTAGTGACATTTGAACCGGGCTGTATCGTGGATGTGAATGAAGGTGATACACCTCCTTGTTTTATCGTGGTCGGTGCAGAAGTGTGTCCCAGGTAATTAGAGGCCGTGACGTCACTAACACAGGACGAGTACAGCCCTCAGCAAAATGTAAGTTGCATTTCTTCAAATTCGCTCATTCATGACGCAGTTTTCATGGCTTGCCAAATTTAAATGGTATTGAAGTCATGGAATGTTAAAAATAAAAGCGTGTTTAACTCCCTTTAGATTTTATAGTGATAAAGCTTTAGTGGTATGAAATGAGAGAGTATAGAAAGTCGCTTCCATTTTTAAAACCTTTTAATTGCACAACATTTCAGAGAAGGAAAACGAAAACTGAGCTTGTTTTGATCCAGAAAACAGGACTACAGTATGAATTCTTCAAATTGGTTTAGTGATATATGATGGCAATGTTTTAATAGACTCAGAATTTAAAGAAACGTGTATATTTAGTTCCTTTGGGGAGGCGTGAAAAATAATTACAGATGTTTACGTATCTAGCAAACCAATCTATTCAATACGCTTTATACTACCAAAAAGTCCTAAAAGGATGATTAACGCCTAACTCAACGGATGTATTGCCTAGAATTGCCTAAAACAAGAATTTCTCAAAATTATTGTTTATTGTTTTCTCAATCAAATACCTATGGTAGACAGAGAAAGTATCCAGCAAAAATTCTTCAAAAAATTCGATATCGAAATTTCAGCGGAAATAAGGTCTGTTGAATACAAAAACAAAAGTTTTAGAAAAAGTTCCTGTGTGTGTTCAAAAACGAAATTTTGGATAAATACCATAACTTTGTTTTTAAATTCAGCATGTATCAAGGATACGAATATTTTCAAGTAAACGCCCCCACCCAAACTACTCCTTACATGCAAAACCTTTTGGTTATTTTTATTTTATCTAAACGACACTATGATTTTCATAAAATATCACATGTTTAAAAATTTCCATAACAAATAAAACGCATATCTTGAATTTTCTGTGAATAGAGGCGGTCCTGGTAGCCGTGGTCGCTGAGGTGTATAGCTCCGGCGCTCCACCAAGCTGAGGGTCGCGGGTTCGACCATGGGCATGGGTGTTTGTGTGTATATGTGTGTTGTGCAATTACGGTTATAAGCGGTAACGAAAACAGTAAAACCACAGTATCATAAACTGGGTAAAACAAGGGAGCTATAAAAAAATACAACTTCTGTTCATTTTGAATCATGTAACTGGTAAACCATAATTGATAGACAAAACGTTACTATACAAAAACTGTAGAATTGATTAACACACACGGTTCGTGTCAAAATTTCTGTGGCATTAACTATTTGTATTATAATCGTTCCTGTTGGTTTGAATCTTCTCTACTTTTACATTTTTACTTCCCCTACTCCCTACCTAAGTAGAGGAAGTATTCTATTCCGTCCAAAAATTTGATGCCGAGATTTCACCTGAAATGCTCGTTTTCAGACTCGAACAAAAAAATTTAGAAAAAGGTTCTTTGTGCGTGTGAACAGCATAATTCAAAAACGAAAAGTCTATTAAATACCGAACTTAATTTTTGAGTTCAGCATCTTCCAAGGATGCGATACGAAGATTTTTTTAAAAGAAATCCCCCTCATTCTTATAAAATTTTGGTTTTCTCAAAAACAACTCTAGCGGCATTAATTAAAATACCGTCTGTTTTAGACATTTTCATGAAAAATAAAATGTATATCTTGAATTTTCTGGGAATAGCCTCTGAAGTGCTCTTCATTCAGATTCAATTTTGTATAACTGGTAACCCTAAAAGATAGAGAAAAATATTACTGCTCAAAAATGTAGAATTGTTAAAGCACACAATTTATGGCAAACACAATTTTTGTGGCGTTAATCATTTCCGAGATTTCTTTGTTATTGCTGTGAATTTTCAAATGCTTCATGCATTTCTGAACTGCAAATAATTCTTTTTTTTTGTTTCATGCAAAGAAAGAGGTCAGAATTTCTAAACCACCACAACAGTAAATATTGTTTTGTTTCTCGTGGTGTGATGCAGTCATCATGACAATACCAAAGCCAGCATACAGCGACCCACTTCAATCTCCTCTATCGTGCTTGTTACTTACAACGAAAGGCGTAATGAGGCTATTTCTGAAAGCATTTATCTTCAAACATGAAGTAGGCAGAGAAATAAGCTTCGGTAAAATAGATGTAAAAACAAACGATAGGCGAAGTACTGGGGAGCCTTTGGCTAATTAATGTGAAGGTGCGTGGCGTGGAGGAAAAGTGAGCAGAAAAGCCTAACAAGTTGGTGCCTATAACCTTAATTTGTTTAGTTTAATAGTGCTGTGGCTTATTTTATAATTCTTTTCATGTCTAAAATACCTTGTTTTAATTATAATAGAGACAGAATTATAATGCAAATGCATAATTTTTTCTGCTGTCAGAAAGTATGCTTATTTCCTATATGAGTTAATTACTAAATTTAAAACACTATTTTGTGTTGCATATAACCCATATTTTATTGTTTTAAGGTATATTTTATAAATATATTACTTTCTCTACTACGTAAAGTAAGTAGGGGAATGATACCAAGATTTCACCGGAAATACATGTTTTGAGACCCCCTGAATCCAAAAAAGCATTTTTGGAAACATGTCCGTGTGTGTCTGTGTGTGTGTGTGTGTCTGTGAACAGCATAAATCAGAAACGAACAGTCGGATAAACACCAAACTTGGTATTTAGGTTCAGTATCTTCCAGAGATGCGACACGAAGGTTTTCAAGAAAATCCCCCACCCCAGATTACCCTTTACATGGAAGATTTTTCGAAAATTTTAATTTTCTCAAAAATGGCCTTAACGATTTTGATTAAAATATCATATGTTTAAGATATTTTCATGACAAATAAAATGTATATCTTGAATTTTCTGGGAATGTCTCCAAAAGTATTCTTCATTGTGAACGACTTTTGGTAAACTGGTAAACCATAAGAGATAGACAAACTTTTACTACACAAAAATGTAGATCGCGTTAATATACACAATTTATGTCATATACATTTTTGTTGTTGAGTGAACCATTTTCGAGATATTGCTTGTTATTCCCTAAAATTTTTCAATACTTATTTTCTCAAATGGGAATTCGTTATTCAGTTTTTGTCTTGGATATGCAAAGAGTATTAATATGTGGCAAAGAGAATGGTGCTGCACATAGCAACCAGCTATTAAGAGATATGTCTATGCTTAAAGGCTACTGTATTTCTATATTGCCCTTGCAAATACAAAACAAGGGGAACATAGTACGCCTTAAGCGATAGTCAAATATTTTTAGAACTGGTCGCTATGTGTGAAATGTAATTCTCTTTGCATGTCAAAAGATCGTTTCTGCAAATGTTTATCTCGATTAATATGAAATAGATGGAGAATAAGAGTTTGTAAAAATAATTTGTACAAGAGTAGAGAAGGTCATGTGAGTGTAACACATCAGATTATTTTTATTTTAATAATTTTATCTTCTATTTAATTTACAAATGCGATGTTTACAAATAATATGTGCCAGTGAGTTAGTTTAGAAACTTGGCAACACTGATGATAGCTCACACGCAACGTAATAAATAGCTCACGTCACATCGGTGCAATGCCAGCTTTATCTGCCGTAGCCGTTCTCTCTCGGTGTGAAGGTGGCTGTTAGGAGTTGTCGGGACGAACTTCACGTGTGCTGGCTATACGTGCCTGTTCGTAATATTAAATTTAGTTTAAATTTTGTTGTTTAATATGTCTTAGAATTTACAAAAATGTAACCTACTAATTTACACAGTTCACGTAGTTCAAAAGATTCAACCGTTAATAGTTTTAAAAATTCAGTTCCGAAAATATTTTTACACATTTGCAGTCGTTCTCCAGTTGAAACTTCAGACCAGTGGTGTGATGCCTGTATAGGTTGAAGGCAGTCGTCCTTCGTGGTCTAGAGATACCATGGTAGTCTCTAGTTCCCGAAGTCGCGGGTTCAAACACTGCGGAGGGCGACGGTTTTTTTTAGGTAAAAATCCTTAGCATGTCGTAGATTTACGGCACGTAAAAGAACCTCAAGTCTGATAGGGGCCTCTGAGCAAACTTTCCGGTATTTCACGCCTAATATAGAATGGGACGCTAAGAATCATAGTAGTTAAAGAGCGTCCGTAAATAAAACTCAATTTTTATACTGAAGGCCTTGTTTTCGTGTAGTCATGTCAAAACAAAGTGAATGATAAAGCTAGATTACAGGGGTGTATCCTAACTCTTCAGTATTAAACATTAATTTTGATGAGTTAAATAATTCGTATGATTTCTTCAATAGTTTTATTCACGGAGGGATTATATAAAACCCTTAAATTTTTATTTTGAATGTGATGTCTTAATACTTTTACATGCGCGTATTTATATGCATATTATGGATTCTGTGCATTTATGTATGCATATTAAAGGGATTGTTAGAGCATCAAATTCCTGTCTATTTATAATCCATAATTCCCTGTGTTTCCGGTTATTGGAAGTCAGCTGTTTTATTGTTTACCATGCAATGGATATACGATAACAAGCATGTGAATTATAAGGCATTGCACAAAACTGGACCCACGTATAACTCCATGATGTGAAGGAGAGCATCAAACCTTTTTAACGCACATTACGTATTTTTAAAGCGCCGTATTAGGTTTGCTTACCTTAGGTTATATTAGCTGTGTGTATTATACGAGCTCATCTAAGGCTAATGCTTTAGATAACTGAGATACATACAAACAAAGTGTGTGGAGTAATTATAAACAACTGATACAATAGCTATCAGATCTCTGGTTTCAGAACAGTGTGAAATATTTAAAATGCAGGTTCCTTTTGTGCTTTGTTCTCCCAAAGCGAGCTGACTGTAAAAAATCTTTGCTACGTCACACCCACACGACTTTCTCCACCCATTACAACTTCACATAATTCCTTACACATTACTTTTCTTTTATACTGTGGCCACAGCAAGGCGACTCGCGCTCAGCTCAAACATACTATTTCCGTAACAACCTCACGTCCTCATACTTACAGTTACAATAAGTACACATCTTATCATAAGAGATGTGGGAAATGCCCTTCTCTGTCCGCAAATTTCTGGATCCTCTCGGGAAACTTTCATTCACACTGGAGAGATCATTTCACAGGGTTTGTTGGACAGACCTTATTTTTCAAGTTCCCCTATAGGTAAAAATAACATACAGTTAAATCAGGGGATCGTGGGGTCCATAATTCTTTACTGATTACACTATCTTCAACAATTTCCTGACACAACAGTTTAATGACACATCATCATGTGCATGCGCGACAACAAAGTCTTGTTGGAAAATCAGACTGACATTCAACGTCGTCAGCTGTTCAAAATTGGCGCAAGTTATTCCTGTACCTATCTGCGTTTATTGTTTGTTCAAAAAATATAGGCTTTATTATTCTATATGCATTTACTCCACACCAATTTTCGCGTCGTGTATAAAACCGGATTTCTCTGTACTCGGATATGTCATTTTGCGATGAATCATAGCAACATAAATGGGACCATGCTTCTCCTAGAAGAACACTAAGTGTTGGGTCAGTTACTCTATCATTTCCCAAAATCCAGTTACAGAAACGTACCCGACCCATGCATAGCAAGAACTAAAAGAAAACATCAGGCGAGAAATTCACTCAATTTCGGATATTGAACACTCGAGTGTAAATGGACATTTCCTGAGAAGATGACAGAAAGTGGCGGATAGAGAACATTTCTAACATCTCTTGGTAGGGTATGTGCTTATTACCGTTGAAACTTCAATTGTAACGATAAGAACGTTAAGGGGTTGCAGGGATGTTATAGTTATGTGTCCGAACTGCGGCGACCGACGACCGAGCGGCCGTTCTGCGGCCACAATATGAAGGAAAAGCGCCGTATATTATACTACTATTAAACGTACCCGGATTTGCCCGGGGCTTTGACGGTTTTGGTAAAACATCAATGGCCCAAATATTTGTTTATTAACACTTACAATAATTAAAGCAATTACAATAATGCTGGTATTTAATTCTTTTAATTTGATCACCTCAACTTTATTGCGCCATTTGTTCTGAAAGTCCTCAAAATTGCCTCCCATACAAAGTGTTTCAATCGCATCCCAATTAGGGGTGGTTTTTTTTTTGCATTGCCCACTCCAAAAGAATGAAGAAAACATTATTTATATTTTTATTTTACAAAATTACTGAGAAAACAGGCCCACTCAATCTCAAAATTGCTTCCCGTCGAATATATTCCGTCCCCTCTTCCACAAGGGGCGATTTTTAGTGATAGGATCTCTGCAGTATTTTTACCTTTGTCCTAAAGAAATATGTGTCAAATTTCCCATTCATACTTAAAATCCTCTAAAGTGCCTACGGTCGAACAGTTTTCAATCCCATCTCCCATTAAGGGTGGGTTCTGTTTTTTTTCTACATTTATATATTTATTTTAAATTATATATTATTTAGATTCATGTAAAAGTTGGTTCTTATATTAGGCTACATTACTCACAGTATGGGAAACAAAACACAACTGTTTGCATAGCATAAGTCAGTTTTTGTTACTAATGAACCCATGTGGGAAAAAGTAAGAATCGTATAAGATGCTTTATATGGCAGTTCAACCTGGGGAAACTTAAATATATAACCGATAATTTCGAATACGGCTAATACTACAGAAAAAGTTATTTGCCATAAACCGTGCATTTGAATGAGTTCTACATTTTCCTCGTAAACTTGTTTATATTTCATGTTCTATACCAGTTATATAAATGAAGAGGACTTCACAGGCTATTCCTAGAAAATTAAAAACATACATTTGATTAGCCATACAAATGTCTTAAACAAGTGGTATTGTAACCAAAATCGTTAAAGCCAATTTTGTAAATGAAAATATGCAAAGAATAGTTTGAGTTGGGAGATTTTTATGAAAATCTTTGTCTAGCAACCTTAAAAGAGTGTCTGACTCCAGCATAAAATATAAGTTTTTGTCCGAACTTTTTCACTTTCTCTACTACGTAAAGTAGAGAAGGTATTGCATTCCACCGAAAAAAATTAGAATCCGTAATTTCGCCGGATACACATGTTTTGAGGTCCCCTGAAACCAAACAACAGTTTTAAAAAAATATCCATATGTATGTATGTATGTATGTATGTATGTATGTATGTATGTATGTATGTATGTATGTATGTATGTGTGTGTGTGTCTGTGTTGAAGAAGGTGATTTGTTACGTAATATATTTTTACGTAATTTATTTAGCTTCTTCTTTGGGAAGCCAAGTTGAAGAAGTATTGTTCTTGGAGTTACTTTGTTTAAGAAGTTTGCAACACGCTTTGGGCGTCGGTTTGAAGTTGTTGATTATGTAATAGTTGCTGTTGTTACGCAATATGCTGCTACGTACGAGAAGCTGATTTTAAGATGTAATTTTATTGTTACACTCCAAGTTTTACACTATAATATTTAACTTTGTTATTATAACTGCTTCTATATATTATTTATGTTTTAATTTGCCTCTGCTGCGTCAGTAATGTTTGTAGAATCATGTATCTCTTAGGCAAGGTGCGGTACAACAATAATTGTAGACATACACAGAATTTAAGTTTTTAAATTCACTTCTTTTATTAATCCTTGCACATTTTTATAAAGCACTACACTTTTTAAGAGCTGTGAGATTCTTTAATACTTTCACTTAGCTAACGCGTAGACATATTTTACGATTCACACGTAATATTTTTGTAGAGAACACATCTTCCATCTGGTCACTACCAAGGTTTGCCAGCAACTGAACATAATTTCAACCATTAAACCTGTAAGCTTCGGTATTTCAAGTCTCTGATTGGCTAATTCTAGTCCAATAGAATATCTGCATTTTACTTAAAACTTTTCTTTGCTGTTGATTGGCTAATTTTAAGCTGTTACTGAATTTACATTATCGTTGCTCTAATCATGACTAGTGACATTCAAACTCTCAAACTCATTATTTTCTCAAGGTTACGTCATTATTACCTCATTGTTAGCAACTTAAAACTTATTATTCTCACAGCTCTTGCATTATTAAAGTATGTAATGTATTCACATAACGTTATTAAACATGTTTACAATAAAAATAAGTATATGCAATGAGTGTTACATACATTTTAAATAATTATTACCTACATATTGTTTCAAGGCGGGCTGTTATTTAATTTACTTATTATAAAATACAATTGAAATTATTCAGGTGTTAAAATACTGCCTCATTGTGTGTCTGAGTCTGTGAACAGCATAACTTAAAAACGAAAATTTATACCAAAGTTGGTGTTAAGTTTAACATCTTCCAAGGATGCCACAGGAAGGTTTTCAAGAAAATTCCCCTTCCCAAATTACCCTTTACATGGAAAATGTTTCGGAAATTTTGATTTTATCAAAATTAGCTCTAACGATTTTGATTAAATTAATACAAGTTTAAGATATTTTCACGAAAAATGAAATGTACATCCTGAATTTGCTGGAAACAGCCTCTGAAATGCTCTTCATTTTAAATGACTTTTGCATAACTGGTAAATCTTAAGAGATAGAAAAACATTTTACTCGCAAAAAATGTAGATCTCATTGAAGCATACAATTTGTCAAATGATTTTTTTTTGTGGTGGCGTTAACCATTTCCGAGATATTCTTTGTTGATTGATTTGAGTTGTCGAATACTTATAGCTTTCTCAAGAGGAAAGTCGCTATTATTTTTTTTCTCTCGGCCATGCGAAGAGAAATTTGAAAGTCGTCGCATAGCGACCCGCAATTAAAAATGTTGACTATCGCCTAAAGACCGTTCCATTCCCCTAATCCCCTTGTACGTACAAGGAAATATGCAATAAGGCAATTTTTGCAAATGTTTTTCTCGGTAAAATGAAGCAGATAGATGAATAAGTTTTATAATAAAAGTTGTTTGAAGAATTGGTAGAGAAAGAAGTCATATGAATGTAACGCATCACTTTTTCTTTCTTGTGTTCACGCAAAGAGAACAGAATTTCAAAGCCATCACATAGCGCCCGATTTTAATAAGATTTTACTGTCGCTATAACTTACTATATGCTTATTATACCTACGATGAAATGTGTGAATTAATAATGAAGTGTTATCTGTATTAACAAGAAGTAGATAAAAGAATAATCTTTTGTAAGAATAGCTTGTAGAGGAATGAGTAGAGAAACTCATCTGAGTGTAAAACATCGGAATTATTTTTTTTATTTCCTCAAAACGGCATTTCGGTGAAAGATCAATATAAAATTTTTGACTGGATCGCAAATCTTGCTTCTGTACGAGCAGTAGAGAAGGAATGAAAGGTTAGATCTGGCCCGCCACGATCAGCCGTGGGACTAGACTAAATCGAACGCCTGCACATAATGGCAACTTGTTCGTCTCTCGTGTATTGCGGGGAAGTATAACAACCGCATCGACATGTGGCTGAGTTCATGCGTTGTTGAAACAAAACTCTCAAACTCATTGTTCGGTTAGCTTTAAATATTGAAGCCGCGACCTAAAACGTGACTGATTAATGAGCTTGCCAACTGTGGAGAATGCACACATTTCTGCTAATTCTGCACAGACGTTTAAGATATTTACATTACTAATAAACTGTATATCTTGAATTTTCTGAGAATAGCCTGTGAAGTCCTCTCCATTCTGAATAACTTTTGTATAACTGTTTAAGAGATAGATACAAATTACTACACAAACATTTAGATCTCGTTAAAGTACTTGGTACTGAAATTGCTAATTTCTACAAACTTCACCCAAATCAGTTGATAATTCTAATAGAATTAGAGTTTTCACTGTCCTATGTGCCTAATTTTCCAATAAAATAATTTTGGAAAAGAACTTTTAAAAATTAATAATGTATTAAATTATTAATAACACCTAAATCCAAAACTATAATTATATCAACAAAACACTCTTCAGATCTTTTCATCAGTATTATAAAAGAGCAAATACTGCAAATCTAAAAGATACCGAAGAAAAATTGCTAATGGTAGCCATTTTAAAGTGGCAAATACGTAAGAAAGCAAATTACGAGAAAATCACTGGCCTGCGTGCATTTAAAGGTTACTTTTGAGTATTTAAATGACCACAAAGGCAAACCCGACGTTGGATCCTGATTCTACAATCTTTTAGGATATTTACTGCGTAAAATTTAAAGTATTTATGTTTCTAGATATAGTCTAAAATTCAGAATCACACACAATTTCCTTCGAGCGTGTTTTGTGGCCTTAACCACTTCCGCTATATTCGTTGCTAGTGGATGTTTTCTTCTGACATACAAAGAGTTAGGAATTTCAAAGCCAGCATATAGCGACCCGTTTATTAAACATTCGACTATAACTTGAATCTCCATATCCCTCTTGACCCTTGTTGTCGTGTTCGATACAGGTTTTCGTCATTGCTCCGGACGCACTTGGTCTTGTACCTACATCAGATATAATGAAACTATTTCTGCAAATATTTATCTCGATTAACATGAGGTAGAGAGAAGTATAAGCTTTTGTAAGAATAGCTTGTAGAATGTTGGGTAGAGAAAGGCATATGAATGTAACACATCAGACTTTTACTTCAAGTAGGGGGAGTATTGCATACCACCCAAAAATTCGATACGGATATTTCACGGGAAATACATGTTTTGAGGTGCCCTGAATCCAAAAAAAAAGTTTTAGAAAAAGGTTCGTATCTGTTTCTGTCTGTGGACAGTATAGTAGGAGTAGGTACGGAGGGGGAGTTATCATCTCTACCTACAAGATCTTTTGTGCCTAAGCCCCTTAACGGGGTGCCCGCGGGAGAAAGCGGTGAGGTGATCAGAGACAGAGGACGACAGGACCAGGAGGCACGACAGGGCAGAGGGCAGCGTCCCTACTTTTTACAGATTGAAACTCCCCACATGGCATTTGGTGCAACCGGTTCCCCTTCCCCCTGGAGGTTTGCACATTCTACTGCGGGGCCCCTGGACTCGGAGACCTCCCCCATTTCGGGACGAAGGATTGCATAGAGCATCATTTTCCCCTGGCATGCAACGCCGGCACTTTTAACCCTGAACCAGCCAAGCAGATGAAGGGTGAAGTGAAATGAGAATGGAGGTGAAATGGAGGGACAGGAAATTCAGGAGATGTAATGAACCATTCGCCTAGCGACCCGGGCAAAACTCCGATAAAACTCATAGGTCAGGAGGTAGACCGTGGGAATCGAACCCACGACGTTACCGCCTGAGTCATTCCGCTCTGTGTGAACAGTAGGTTTAACTCAAAAACGAAAATTCGGCTAAACATCAAACTTTGTATTTAAGTTGAGCGTCTACAAAGGATGCGACACGAAGATGTCCAGGAAAATCCACCCGCCACAAGCTACCCTTTAGACTGAACAATTTGCGTTGTTTTCTATTTTCTCAAAAATTATTCTAACGGTTTTCATTAAAATGCCATGTATTTAAGATATTTACATGGCAACTAAAGAGCATATATTGCATTTTCTTAAAATAGCCTGTGACCCTTAATGACTTTTATATAACTGGTAAACCGTAAGAGATAGACAATATCTTATTGCTCAAGGAATGTAGATCTTGTTGAAATACACAATATATGCTAAATAAATATTTTTGTGGCTTTGACCGTTTCCGAGATATTATTTGTTATTGGGTTGAATTTTTAAACACTTATACTTTCTCCAAAGTGGTAGATCTGAGCCGTTATTCGTTTTTTACTTTCACTACCACGTACATGGGAGGTAGAGAAGTTAGGTATTGCATTCCACCCAAAAATTCGATATCGAGATTTCAACGGAAACACATACTTTCAGGACCGCTGAACCCAAAAAGCATTTTTAGCAAAATGTCCGCGTGTGTGTGAACAGTATAAGTCCAAAACGAAAAGTTGGATAACTACCAAACTTGGTATTTAAGTTGAGTACCTTCCATAGATGTGACACGAAGATCTTCATGGAAATCTCTCTACCACCAACTAACCTTTACATGGAACAGTTTTCCAAATTTGTTATACTCTCAAAAATTGCTCTAAAGATTTTCATTAAAATACGCTATATTACAGATATTAAAATGAAAAATAAAATGCACATCTTGAATTTTCTGGGAATAGCCTGTAAAGTCTTCTTCATTCGGGAGAAATGTTGTATAATCTTGTAGAACTGGTAAACGTTAAGTGATAGACGAAAACATACTACACAAAAATTGTAGATCTCTTTAAAACAGACAGTTTATTCCAAATGACATTGTTTGTGGTATACGCTATTTTCGAGATATCCGTTATTAATTTGTCATTATTTTTGCGTCCTTTCCACATTCAGTTGTTTCTTGCGATTACCTACATGGAAACGGTATGAAATTTTAAGGTCAGTGTATAGCGTCTAGTTTGACTATCGCTGTTCCCTTTGTATCTATGGCGAAATGTGTAATGCAGCTGTTTCTGCAAAGGTTTATCTCGGTTAAAATGTAAAATATGCTTTCTTAAGAATAGTTTGTATACCCGCTAATAAACGATAGAAGGTAGAGAAAGTCAAGTGAATGTAACGCATTAGATTTTTTCTCATGGTTACGCAAGGAATATACAGGGAGAGCCGAAACAACTACGAACCGGCTGTGCGGTGTTTTTCCTGTTCGCGTCCTCGGCGCTCGTTGCCGTCTGCTGCTATCATAGAAAGGCGCGGATGAAACATACAACATTTTTAAAACTACTTTTAAAGGCTTTACTTACCAACTTTATGAAAGGAGATGTGGAAAATGGCCACCGTCGTTATCCGTACATTTTTGGCACCTCTTTAGGAAACTATCCATCACTCGCAGTAGTTCACGTTGAGAAATGCTGGCAATTTCCTGGCGTATATTTTGTTTTAATTCTTCCAGGGTGTGTGAGTTTGTCTTGTACACTTTGTTTTAAGTTACCTCAGAGATAGAAATCGCAGCGGTTTAGGTCGGGGGACCGAGGGGGCCACAAATCTCTACTAATAATTTGTCCTCAAACACACTTTCATAAAGTGGACGCGGACAGGAGAAACACCGCGCAGCCGGTTCGTAGTCTTTTGGCTCTCCCTATAGAATTTCAAAACCATGGCATGCCAATCGGATTTTTTTAAAAATCTGACTCTCGCTTTAGCCTACTGTATCCTCATATCTACAGCAAATTGGTAAATGTGTAATGAAAGTTTATCTTATTAATAAGAAGTAGATAGCAGAATACAATTTGTAAGAATGGTTTGTGGAAAAGTGAGTAGAGAAAGTCATGTGACATCAGAGTTTTGAAACGTAAATTAGGAAACAAAAGCGTCCATAACATGTTCTCGTAGACAGACATTCAGATGCGGTAGGTAATTATACTGTCTGGAGAGCAAAGTGCCAGTAATTAATAGCGGTCCAACAACGACATGGCAGCAATATTATCTCAGCGCCGTATACGGGTCTACTGATTGTCAATGAAAATGAACGTTTGGGGTTTCTCACAGTACAGGACATTACGGAGCCTGTGCCTACAAATAGTAGATACAGTTGGCCAGTTTCGGTGACATCGACCAGTCATTTCGGTTTTAATAGACACGCGATTCTGACATACACCAAAGTCACGCTATTTAATGTAGGGCTGATATCACAGCCTCCGCCTGTTCGTTAATTAACCAGCCAAATGGCTCAGCGTTTAGGAGGAATTATAGCTCGACGAACCTCACAAGGATTTACTTTGTCTTGCGCTTGCCTCTAGCAAATAGAGAAAGTATTGTACTCCAGTCAAAAATTGATATCGAGACTTTACTTTTTGAGGTCCTCTGAGCCGAAAAATAAGTTCAGAAAAGCGTCCGTATGTGTTCAAGAGCGAAATGTTGGGTAGATACTAAAATTGGTGCTGAAGTTTGGCATCTTCCATAAGAGATTGGAACATTTCAAGGAAACATTCCTCACCTCAAACTACTCTTTATATGGAAGATTTTCCTTTCCCAGATATTTCATTACATGTACCACGACCGCCTGTGGTGCCGTATGCGTAAGAACGGGTAGTAAGAATGGAAGATTTTTGGTTACCCTTGACTTTCTCAAATAGGGTTCCAACGGACTAATTAAAAAACTTATGTTAAAGCTTATTTGTAACGCTATTTAATATCCCCTAACCACATTCTTGTAGCGACAAATATATTTGTATTGTTATAATGTCAAATGCGTTCTAACAAGATTTAGACATGGCAATAGTTTTACTGTGTAACAGGATATTAACATATACCACAGTAATTCAAACATAATGCGATGTACTAACACGTTTGACTCAATATGTTTACAATAAAGTGTCTATTTACAATATTTTAAAGATTTAAATAATTATGGTAATTTGGTCGCTTCTTCTAATGCTGCCTGAAGATCTGTAGGAATTGGTTACTGGTCCTGTAGTCACATTCAATATGTGTTTGACTACCAGTCTTTTGTTACAATGTTTACAAAATGGAGGTTCCTAGCATGACAAATAAAAGTTATATCTTGAACTTTTTGGGAATAGCCTGTGAAGTCCTCTTCATTCTAAATGACTTTTACACAACTGGTGAGCCATAAGAGATGGACAAAAACTTACTGCACGAAAAATGTAGATCTCTTTAAAACACGCACTTTATGTCAAATATTTTTTGTGGCATTAACCATTTACGAGATATTCTCTCCTATTGTTTTGAATTTTTAATCTCTTCGTACTTTTTTGAAGTGCTAAGTAGTTTCTTGCGATATGCAAAGAGTATGCAATTTCAAAGCCACTCGCTTTGAAAGATCTGACCATTCGCTTCAGCCTCCTAAATCCCCTCTTATACCTACAACGAAATGTGTAATGGAACTTAGTCTGCAAACGCAAACCATTTCCATTAATGTGAAGTAGATAAAAATTACTTTTTAGAGAATAAAATTTATTAAATTAATTGTTTTTCCACACAAGTCGTGTGTTGGGCAGGAATAGTCTGTGAAATGGATGTACAAATAAACGATAATAGGTAGAGAAATCCCTGTGAATGTAACACTTAAGAGTTTTTTTAAAAAAAATTCAGTATGTGTGTGAACATCATTCAAAAACGAAAAGTAAGATGAATATTCGTATTTTAGATCTTTCAAGAATCCACTACAAACTAACCCAACCATAAACTAACCGTTATATTTTGTTATTTTCTCAAAAATGCCCCTAACAATTTTTATTAAAATGTTATGTTTGAGATATTGACATGAAGAATAAAATGCGTACTTAAAATCTTCTGCGTATACTATGTGAAGACCTCTTCTGGTTGAACCTAAATTGATGTTATAAAGAGACACGATTTTGATAATCCTATCACCGTTGAAAAGTATTGTTTGTCCCGACGGACATAGTCTAAAAGACAGCTTCTGACTTCAACTCATAAATTGCTTGAGATACTGAGAATACAAGACCTGGATATTAGTATATGGTTGATGTCATATAAGAACATAACTTTGAAGATGGCACTAACTTTTCTTTGAGCATATCATGGAATAGAAAATAGTTGTTATTGCTGTACAAGAAATGCGTCTAAAGTAAGATAGAGGACACAGATATTTCACTCCAAGCAATTTAGCAACGAGAAAACAGAAGACACAGCAAAACATAAGCTGCTGCTTACAACGGTTCGATATGTTGTGATGCTTGTGTATTTAATTGACATTTTATTCAAATACTGCAGATGTGTGCATGTTTGTGACGTTTCTACAGATGCATGTTATCAGGTTTCTGGATGTCAAAACCTTTTAATAACCTTTACAAATTGGTGTTCTGGGTTTGGGGAATCTTCATATTCACCAGTTCTGCCCTATGTCGTTGAATACGGTTTCTGCATTGCGTGAAAACTGTGTAGCCTTTAACTACGGGACCAAAGTGAAGGTACAAGAGTTTATTATTCCATCTACTATGATTATCTAAGAATTACTCCATCACTCCGATAACTGTTTCATCACTAAAACATACTTACAGGTTTAAATTATTTTGAAGACGATAACTTAGTCGTTGAAAGCGCTTTTGATCTTGCAAAAGCCTTAGATACAATTTCCCATGGAATTGTAATATCATCGCTTCGATTGTGAAAGTTATGGTCTTTATTTCTACCTGAGCGATAGATGTCACTCTGTTTATTCAAATGGTTGCAAATCTTATTTTAAGTATATAAAATACGGTGTGCCAAAGGGCTCCGTTTTCGGCTCAGTTCTGTTTTTATTATCTATCTGTGATGATATTCCCAATTACGTAGATATAACTTTCTAGATTCATATTTACATGGTGATAATTCAGCTCTTAATATATGTTGAAACGTGATATAAAAAAGCGGAAGGCACCTGTTCAAAAATAAAAAGTAATATGATGCTAATAAAGTAAGTACAAATCAAAGTAAAACAATTACTGTTCAATTTAATCTAAATCGCTCTCCAAATTCTTCTAGATTTTTAGGTTGGAATTCCGTTATAGATTATATAGTTAATAAACCAATATAAGAATACTAATGCTAGGCAGTCTACTGACAGTGCTAATCATCGTATGATATGTAACACACTATTACGAAACTACATAGATTAAATATATACAAGAGATGCAATACCAATTTGCATGAACAAGTTTACGTGATAGTCTTTGCTTTTCGGTACGTACTACACAACAAAATATTTAATAACAAAACGAAAACTTAAACAAGTTTTAAATCAACCGAAGATGATTTAAAATTTAAAAATTTCTGCTCAAACACGCTATAAATTTGAGTCAGAGGTTGATACTATCTCCAGAAAACAGTCGATGTTCCTTAAAGGACATCACTCAAAACTCGCTTCCATAGCGTCACACGCTGCAATATTTCTTGCTCTGACAGACGCTGCTTCGAGTATACTAGAGATGATCAATTTAAAACAAATCCACCATCTTTTAAAGGGACAAGTAGGTATATATAATTATATCGTGCTGGAATTAACAGTGTTTGAATTATTAATGTTTTTGGTTAAAAACGTACGTTTTTTTCAAAATCTATCGCCTCCAATAAATATTAACCAAAATATTTAAAAAAACTCTTACAGTACCATTTACTTATGTATAAAACTTGGACTACTCAGAATATTCATATTTACCTCCTGGAATAAAAAATAATTAGTGTACTAAAGATTAAAATGGTGAACTTTTGGAGAACTGTATCGGATATTTTAGTTCTTATTTTAAGAACTACATAAGAAATCAGAAACCCAATAACGGGTTTCACTATTCACTTTTGTAGAACATCCAGTAAAAATTACAAGTTCATTGTAAGAGGAGGGAGATTTTTATTGCAACAAACTGCTTCAAAAATAGAACTGTCTGCACTGCAGTTAATTAGCATAGGGCATCCTTTCAAAATGAATCATGTCTTAAGTTTGCCAGCATTTTAGGGCTTTGAAATTCCATGAATGGATAAAATAGGGTTGATGTATTTGTTTGTTTGTTTTTGTTTTTTGTTCTTTTTTGCAAAAACCTAAAAAATGAATTTTTCCTCTCCTCGAAGGAAAACCGAAGTTAAAATGTTCGCTATGGTCCATGTTTGAGCTTCAGAGAGGCTGTTGCTGTAAATTGTGTATTGTTTGTATGTACGTGGCTTCAGTGTAAATTAATTTCTTTCATTAAATTCTCATTTTTAAATATTTAATGTGGCAATGCGCATGCTTTCATTTAAACAATACTTATGAAGTGTTGCATTGAGAGGAGATTAATACGTTATACTTGTTAAAATTGATGTTGTTTGTTATTGTATTACAGTGCATGCATTGCTTTTGAGGAATAAAAGTTATAAATGTGTTATATCGCTGTGTTTAGCCCTTGTCTTTTCTGTTTAAGACAATGTTTTAGGAATGTTCTAGAATTAATATTTTATCACCAATTTTGATTTTCGGTCTAAATGCAGGCTCCCCTGGGAAAAATAATTTGTATTAGAGATCAAATACGTATTATTGAAAAATCTGCTCGTCTAACCTGGATCCAAAGATTTTCAATTGTGTGTGAAATATTTCATTAAATTAATATATATAGTATATATAAGGAATAATCTTCAATTAAAAACAAGAACATGTTAACATGTCGAAACAGGATTTAAATGTTTATTCCTGGTAACAAATTCATGCGTTAGATGACGCAATCACACGCAATTGGGAAAGGTGTAAACTTGCAACATGGAATATTTCCAAGACAGCCAATGCTACGAAAAATTATTTGACACAAATTATGTGTTTTAATGAGCTCTGTACTCTTCCTGTATTATATTTTTGTCTATTTCTTATGGTTCCTTAGTTATACAAAACATACAAAACTCCTTCCGAATAAAAAGGACTTGGCAGGCGATTTCAACCAAAATTCCAGATATACACTTTATTTGTATTGTAAATATCTTAAGCATATGGTGTTTTAGTGAAGATGTTAAAAGCCATTTTCTTAGACAAATCTTGTGTCACATCCTTGGAAGGTGCCGAACACAAATACCAAGTTCAGCACTAATTTTTCCCGAATTTCATTTTTTTGAGTGCAGACACAGATTTTGTATTCTATTCAAAATTGATATCGAGATTTCATCATAAATACATGTTTTGAGGTCCCCTGAACATAAAATATATATTTAAACAAAGGTCCGCATGTGTGAAGCGCATAGGTAACTCAAAAACGAGAACTACGCATACAAGTTAAGTACCTTTACGGGTTGCAACATGAAGATTTTCAAGAAAATCCCCTCATGCCATACTACCCTTCACATAGAAAATTTTCCGTTATATTTTGTTTCCCCTCAACCATGTATTTTACGGCTTTTATTAAAGAAGTACATATTTATGATATACCTGAGGAATAAAACGTATATTTCGAGTTTGCTGGTAATAGCCCGAGAAGTTCTCTCCATTCCGAATGAGTGTTGTGTGCTGGTAAAACATAACAAATAAACAAAAGCGAACCACCCAAAAATTTACACCTACATAAAACACTCAAGTACATTTTTTGTGGCATTAATCATTTCCAAGACGTCGTTGCTCTTGGTCTGAACTTTCCAATACCTTGCATTTTTCTTGAGTTCTAGGACTGTATATTTGTTTCTCGTGAGGTCATAGAATACGGAATTTCAAAACCAGCCTATAGCGGTCTGCTTTTTAAAGATTTGAGTATCGCTTCAGCCTCCTTTATTCCCCTTGTGTACACAACAAAATCTGTAAAAGTTTATCTAGAGTAACACGAAGTGGATTGAAAAATTAGCTTTTGTAAGAGCAGCTTTTAGAAGATATATAAAAGTATACGATATGGTGGAGAAAGTAATGTGAATGTTTTAATACTGTTTTCTTACGACATAAGGCACCACAGGCGGTGACACTGATGATGCATGAAATGAAATAATCGGGAAAGGATTTTTGGTAAGAAAACGTTCCTTGCCAAAGTTCCTCCTCGTCATTTGCCAGTTACAAGGACTGAGGAAAACGTCGGGGAGGGCGGTCCTGTCGGATTTCAACTACAGATCTCCCTTTCGCGATTACATACTTTAACAACCTCGGCTACGGGCCCCCGCAGCCTGGGCAGAGCACCACTCTAGGCTACCGTGATGACGACGTGCGCAACAAGCATGGACGGACTCCGTAATGGTTTCAGTTCGGACGCATCCCACGCCACTCAACCCACTCAGAAGCCTCTAACCGGCGGCTCCCCCCGAAGAGGTCCAAGACGCCAACAAGAAATCTTCACAAAGAGGACCACCACCTCCCAGCCGAAACATCCCGAACACCGTCGCCTAGTGCTACGACCCTGAGGGACAGGAGAGCCTTTATAGAAGAGGAATCACCACAGCATTCTCCTGCCCGATCTGGGGAAACCACGAAAAACCTATAGGTGAGAGTGGGCCATCGCTGGTAATGGGACCTCGAATGCGAGCCTCGCTCGGTGGTGTTGAATCTCAAAACTTATATTTCCAGTTGAATGTCGGTATCGCAGCACTTCCTGCAAATGTATGTGGTCAGAAAAGGAAACAGCGCACAATATTCTGCCGTGTGATTCTATAGACCTTTAATTACGGCATTCTGACGAAGCTGATGCTAATACAGAAAGAGAGAGAGAACGTATCGATCATGCTTATCTCTAAAGGCACTCGAACGATTTGGATAATGTTTACACAGTCCCACGTTAATGAGTTTAATGTCTCTGAAGCAGATATCAGGGACAAGTGAGCTCAGGAAACTGTCTCTCTGAATGAGAACCAACCGCTCTAAAAGCAACACACGCTTTCTTAATGATGAAACGACACAACGCCTGGATGTCGAAGTAACAATATCAAATACGTATGAAGTTGGCTTTCGTTTTTAACAAACAAAGTAGGTATTCAAATATATTCGTATAACATTCACACCGCTTTCTCTACGCATTACTACTTCAGAGGCATCCCCTATACGAAGCAATTCTATCATTTGCCCTACCTTTGAGGTGACCAACTGTGGGCATTTCAATTCTGCGTTTCTTGAGCAAATAACTTAGTCGTTTTACCACATACTACAGTTCTTAAGAAAAATCTGATGTGATACATTCACATGGCTTTCTCTACCCCTATCCTTTATTGCTAGGTACACAAACTATTCTTTCTCAAGCATAATTTTCTATCCGCTACATTTTAATCCAAATAAACCTTTACAGAAATAGTTACATTACACATTTCGTTACAAATACAAAGAGGGCAGCGATAGTCAAATGTTTAAGAACAGGTCGCTATACGCTGGCCTTAAAATTGCATATAATCGCGAAAAACAACTGAAAATCGACTGGACTTCAAAAGAATTTCTTAAGTATTGAACAATTCGAACCACTAATAACGTATATCTGGTAAAGGGCTGTGCCACAAAACATTTATTCGAAATAAAACTATTGTGTGTTTTAAAGAGATCTGCATTTTTGTGGAGTACGTTTTTGTTTATCGCTTAACGTTTACCAGTTATACAAGATTATACAAAATTCCTTCCGAATGAAGAGGACTTCACAGGCTGTTCCCAGAAAATTTAAGGTATATATCTTGTTATCTAAATATCTTTAATATGTGATATTTTAATCGAAATTGTTTGAATCATTGTTTAGGAAATCAACAATTTCGAAAAATGTTCCATGTAAAGAGTATTTGGAGTGAGGGATTTTCTTGAAAGCTTTTGTGTCGCATCTTTGAAAGGTACTGAACTTAAATACCAATTTTGATATTCATCCGACTTTTCATTTTTGAGTTATGCTGTCCGTAGACACACATACACACACTCTCACTCACATACATACATACATGGACCTTTTTTCTAAAAATGCTTTTTTTTATTCAAGGGGCCTCAAAGCATATACTTTCGTGAAATCTCGGTATTTAATTTTTGGGTGGAATGCAGTACTTTTTCTACGTGCTATATACGTGGTAGAGGAACTAAAAAGACCAATAGTGACTTTCCAGTTGAGAAAGGTACTTGAAAATTCAAACCAGTAACAACGAATATCTTGGAAATGGTTAACGTCACAAAAATGTGCATTTGATATGAATTGTGCACTTTAACGAGATCTACATTTTTTGTGCAGTAAGCTTTTTTTATCTCTTATGGTTTACCAAGTATACAAAATTCATTTAAGATAAAGAGGATTTCAGGTTCTTCCCAGAAAATTCGGGGCTATATCAGTTGCGTCCACAGATACCTGCTTAGATAGCTTGGGTAGGCTTAGGTTCTTCGATAAGACACATGCAAACACTATAGAACGCTTTCTGCTACGTCATATACACTATAAAGGTCAAACTGTCATCTGTAATAGTTCTTATTCTCAGTTGTGCACGAGCCATGGAGTCGATGATAAGTGAAAAGGGGAAGACTTTATTTTTAACCTACTTACTGTTTCAACCATACAAATTCTTTGTTTGTTCTTTTTTGTTAACTCGTGTTCAGTTCTTAGATTTGTATGCATAACACAATGCAATCTAACAAAATTTTATTCATTTGTGAGGTTTAAATTAAAAATGTTACAGACAATCCCAAGTCTGCAAAACTGGAAGGGAAATGTTGTTTGTAGCAGATATTGAAAATACTGGGACTAACCATTCAAATCTTTCAGAGCTGCAACTGATGTATTAACCAAGAAATCCAGGGACGCAACTGACGTATGACCCCAAAAATCCAGAGACGCAACTGATGTATTAACCAAGAAATCCAGGGACGCAACTGACGTATGACCCCAAAAATCCAGAGACGCAACTGATGTATTCACCAAGAAATCCAGGGACGCAACTGACGTATGACCCCAAAAAATCCAAGGACGCAACTGATGTATAAACCAAGAAATCCAGGGACGCAACTGACGTATGACCCCAAAAATCCAGAGACGCAACTGATGTATTAACCAAGAAATCCAGGGACGCAACTGACGTATGACCCCAAAAAATCCAGAGACGCAACTGATGTATAAAACTGACCGCGGGACGCAACGCCGGTCACCGGAAAATTCAATATATACATTTTATTTGTCATGAAAATATTTTAAACATGATATTTGAATCAAATCCTTAGAACTATTTTTGAGAAAATTTTTTAAAATAACGAACATTTTCTCATAAAAGAGTAGTTTGGGTGTGCTTTTACACACGCACAAAAATTACTCAGGGATCCTCAAAACGTGAAATTTCAGTGTCGAATTTTTGGTTGGAATACAACACTTCCTCTATTGTAGGTAAAGAAAAATCAGGCTTTTAATTTTATGAAATACATATGAAAGTAAAGTATGATTGTGAGGGAAAGTAACGCAGGCTGCAGCAGGCGACCTTTGTGACGTGAACTGTTGGGGATATACTTTGTTGGACGGTCGGTCGGTCTCGTTAATCGCCCCGATATGAGTAATGTTTGCAGTCCACGTTGCACCAGTGCTGACCTTTGTTAACTCCCGCCTTCTTCATTTATACTTTACCAGCAGCTTGCTATGTGGAGATCCTAATAGCTTCGCTTTGTCCCTCCGTACGCAACAAGCAACGGAGTCCACATTTCATGTATAGGAGTCTGAAGGAAAGTCATCGAGTTGAAATCGGTACAAAATTAAGGGCAGTTCATTCACACGAGTTTCTGTACTCATTCTTCTACATATCACTCTTACAAAAGCCTATTCTTCTGTCTAGTCTTTGTTAATCCAGTTAAACTTTTATTATAGGTTCACACATTTCATTGCAGGTATAAGAAGAATATAGTAGGCTAAAGCGACAGTCAAATTTTTAAAAAGGGATCGCTATATGATGGCTTTGAAATTCCATGCTCTTTGTATGATCACGAGGAAAATCTTATAGCGACTTACCGCTTGAAAACATTATAACTATCTGAAAACTCAAAACAATGACAAAGAATATCTCGGAAATGGTTAACAACACAAACGGTTTGATATAACTTGTGTGCTTCAGCGAGATTTTTTTTTGGGGGGGTAGCAAGATTTTATCTATCTCTTACGGTTTATCAGTTCTACAATAGCCAATCAGAATTAAGTGGACTTAATAGGTTATTGCCAGAAAATTTAACATATACATATTATTTGTCATGTAAATATCTTAAACGTATGGTATCTTAATCAAAATCGTTGTGGCCACTTTTCAGAAAATCAAACATAACGAGTAATAATAGAGAAAGTGAAAGCGTAAAAATGTATAATTTTTACTTCCCAACATTGCTGCAAATATTATAATATAGGACATTAATTTGTTTCTTCTATTTTGCTTTTGCTACCACCTACCTATAGCAGGTAGAGGAAGTATTGTACTCCAACCAAACATTCTTCACCGAGGTTTCATTGGCAACACACGTTTTGAGGTTCCCTGAATAAAAAAGAAGCATTTTTAGAACAAGGTACATGTATGTCTGTCATTCTGCCAGTTTTTATAAGAACACCCTAACTCAAAAATGGAAAGTCATATATACTTGGTATTCTAAATTCAACATGTGCCAAGAAAATTCCCCTAGCTCAAACAACCTTCGTTATTTTTTATTTTTTTAAATTTTAATTGGATTTTTGGGAATAGCCTGTGAAGCCCCCTTCATTCTGAATGAAAGTTACTTATTTTTGTATAATTCGTAGATTTTAAGAGTAGATAAAATCTCTGACTACACAAAAATTGTAGATATCTTTAGATCACAACATTTATTTCAAATGAATTTTTTTTTGGCTTAACCATTTCCGAGATAAATGTTGTTATTTATTTGAATTTTTCAGTATTTTGACACGTTTATCGTGATGTTATGCAAAGGATGTGCAATTTCAAAGCCAGCACACAGGGAGTCGCCTTTTAAGGATTTGGTTATCGCTTCAACCTCCTGTACTCCTCTCGTACCTACGGCGAAACGTGTAATGAAACTGTTTCTGCAAACGTTTATCTCGATTAACATGAGGTAGATAGAAAAAAATCTCTCAGGTGCTACATTCACAAGAGTTTCTTTACCCTCTATAGCTTATTAGTGGGTACACAAATTATTCTTAAGAAAGTTTATTTTCCTATCTACTCCATTTCAATTGAGATAAACCTTTCCAGAAATATCTGCATTACACATTTCGAATGCCATTAGTCAAATGTTTAACAACTGGACGCTATATGCTAACCTTAAAATTCAATACTGTTTCCATGACATCGCGAGAAAAACTGAATATCGATGGCACTTCAAAAAAATGGCTAAGTGTTGAACAATTCGAACCATTAATAACGGATATCTCGGAAATGACTGATGCTACAAAAAAGGTATTTTAAATAAATTGTGTGTTTTAAAGAGATCTACATTTTTGGCGTAGCACGTTTTTGTCTATCGCTCAACGTTTACCAGTTACATAAGGCTTACAAAATTCCTTTCGAATAAAGAGGGCTTCACAGGTTATTCCCAGATAATTCAAACTATACATTTTATTTCTCATGCAAATATCTTAAACATATGTTATTTTAATTAAAATTTTAGAGTCACATTTTTAGAATATCAGACATTTCGAAAAATGTTCCATGTAAAGGATAGTTTGGGGTGGGGGATTTTCTTGAAAATCACCCTGTTGCATCTTTGGAAGGTACTAAACCAAAATACTGAGTTTGGTGTTGATCAGAATTTTCGTTTTTGAGTTATGCTGTTCACAGACACACACGGACCTTTTTCTAAAAATGCTCTTTTTTGGGATTCAGGTGCCCCAAAACATGTATTTTTGGTGTAATCTTGGTATGAAATTTTTGGGTGGAACGCAACACCTTCTCTATCTATTATGTAAAGAACAGTTTGTGGAAGAGTGGGTAAAAAAAGTCGTGTGGACGTAGCATATAAGATTTTGTTTTAAATTCAGGTCCCCTCATGAGGGAGATTTCCATTAAAATGTAGGTAGGTGTAGAATTTTCGGGTGGAATTCATTACTTACCTCTACCTTATGTAAGCGGCAGAGAAAGTATAAATTCTCGCACCGAAAGGATGGCTAGATTGGAATAAAAGCTGATTCATGTTGTTCACTTAGTGAGAAGGCCAGATTGAAGACGTGTTGAAATAATCGGATGCCCAGTTTAACGCCGCCATCAGTGAATGACACTCATTAATTTTTAATGCGCCTGCTGTCGCGCACTTAGCCATAATTACCTCGACGTTCATCTTAAGCGGCTCGCAGTCTCCTGCTGGAGTGTTTGTACAGACCTTGTAATTAAAACTGGTTAAGGGCTGTCTGGGGCCAAACGGAATACATAATGTGCAATATTTAGGTCACTTCATCGGATAAACTTGCCCATGTTAGAATACTACCTTCAAAACAGCGTTAGCCTATATTGTTAATCCAATTAATCTTGCATGTATATACTATAAGAGGTTGAAAATAAGGGTTGGGGTTGGTTTTACTTTCTCTAATGCTTATCTATAACAGGTAGAAGAGGTATTACTTTAAATACGGAGATTTCACTGGAAATACACGTTTTGAGGTCCCTGAATAAAAACAAAGCATTTTTAGAAAAAGTCTGTGTGGTTTTTCTGTCTGTCTCTATGTCTGTGAACAGGTAAACTCAAAAACGAAATACTTCAGCGTCTTTCAAGGATCTGATACAAAGATTTTCCAGGAAAACTCCCACCCTATGCTACCCTTTATATACAAAAATGTTCGTTACTTCTTTATTTTCTCAAAAATGGTTCTAACGGTTTTGATTAAAATACGATATGTTTAACATGTTTGCATGACAAATAAAATGTATATCTTGAATTTTCTGGGAGCAACTTGTGAAGATCTCTTTATTCTGAATGACTTTTATATAATTGGTAAGCCGAAAGAGAAAATTTTGCTTCACAAAAAATGTACCTTTCGTTAAGCATACAATTTAGGTAAAATACAATTATTTTTTGTGGCATTAACCATTTCCTAGTTATTCTTTGTTATTGATTTGAGTTTTCAAATACTTATGCTTTTTACTTTCTCTCCTATTTACTTATAATAAGCAGAGAAGGTATTGCATTCCATCCAAAATTTCTATACGAGTTTTTCCCGGAAATACAGTTTTAAGCCGCCCTGAATCCAAAAAAAAATTAGATAAAGATCCCATGTGTGTCTGTGGACAGCATAACTCAAAAACGAAAAAGTTCAGCGTCTTTCAAGAATACAACACGAGGATTTTTAAGAAAATTTCCCACCCTAAACTACTAGCTACGTGAAAAAATTTCGTTATCTTCGTTATTTTTTTTAAATGGCTGTAACTATTTTGATTAAAATACTGTGTATTTAGGATATTAACATGAGTAATAACATTTATTTCTTTAATTTTCTGTGAATAACCTGTGAAGTCCTGTTCATTCTGAACGACGTTTGTATAACTGATAAACCGCAAGAGATAGACAAAGTCTTACTACACAAAAAATCTAGATTTCGTTAAAGCACACAATTTATGTGAAATAAAATGTTTGCGGCATTAACCACTTGCGATGTATTCTTTGTTATTGGTTTTAATTTTAAAATATTTATACATTTTCCAAGTGGTAACTCGCTGTTCGTTTTTTCTCGTGGTCATGCAAAACTTATGGAATTTCAAAGCCACCACACAGCGATCCGCTTTTTAAGAATTTGATTATCGCTTTGTTCTATAGCCTTCTTATATCTACAATGGAATGTGTAAGTGCGTAATTAAATTTATCTCTGTTAACAAGAAGAAGATAGAAGAAGAAACTTTTGTAAGAATAGTTTTAGAAGATTGAGTGAAGAATGTCATGTGAGTGCAACACATCAGATTGTTTTTAGTTCCGATAGGATAGTTATACTGTGTTTTGTCCTGATAGATTCAACGGTCCGGATTTCTACAATGGGAGTTGAAAATACGGGGAAAGTAATTTTTGGGAACTTTAAGATAGACTATAATGTTCGTTATGTCATACAGCGTAAGTACAAAACCCTATCTATACAGGTCACACCAGAGGTAGGGGTTGAAAACAATTGTAAGAGTAGATTTTTAAACTGCTCAGCGCGCAATTTTCGGTGATGCTTAAGGGGACAAGGTACTCTGAAATGGTCAGAAACAACCTTTTTTGTTTTAGGCACCAATGAAATCTCTATTATTTCCAGTTTCAGAAAATATAAGATGTTTTTAAAAATTTAAATACCATTTAAATGCTACTTGCATTCCTTTAAAGCTGTCATGCAACGCCCCTTTTTAGAACATTTTTGTATCTTTCAACAATGAACGACTATATCATGCCCAGCGAGTAGTTCAGCAATTAACAAAAGAGGCCAGGACCAAGAGAAGGCAATCAAAAAAAGCTGAAGCAATCCTGGAATGTACTGAAGTGTGTAAGAGTTTTAATTTTCAAACTTTATATTCTGTTTCTGAATACAAAATTTTGGATACTTGTGTACCTTTTTCTCAGAAAGTATGAGAGGTAGAGGTGAAATTTTCAGTACATATACACAACACATATTTAAACTTTTTTAACCACAATCATAATTTTATAGTGTATATTAGCGATATTAAGAAAGCAACAACATTGTAAATTTTCCACATTTTTACTTTGCAATTAATTTTTTTCAACTTCTAGTGAACTGATATACATAACTAAATAATTGAGGTTCAGAAGATAGCAGATTATACTAAGAACAACATGCAAAAGTGTGATTCTGTATTGCAAGTAGTGTCAAAGAAAAAGGTACATGAATCCACATGTTTTAAGAGCAAATTTTTGTTGTTTTTCTGCTGAACGAAATATTTTTATGGACTCAACTACATAAGCTATCAATGCAAACAACCACTTGGAATATTGTCATGATTTATAGAATAGTTCATAAAAATTTCAGGAAAACAAGTGAGAACTTTAAGAGCACTGGTAATTTAACACACTTAAGGTCTAATCTCCATGTGTTCAGATTACCGTGTCCCCTTAAAGCACCGAAATTTCGGCCAGATTGCCCAAATGCTGCAGATTTGTACGTAAGAGCTTGAAAGTATGTGTAGGAGTAGTTTGTTGAAAGTTGTAACATAGCCTGTAATTTTCGCCCAGTCGCTTGGCTCAAGTACACAAATTCGAGGCCCGATAGGACAAGCAGTGTAATACAAGAGTAGTTTTTAAAACATTAAGAGTACTTAGGATTGAAAATAAGGGGTTAGCTTTTGAAAGTTGTAAGATTTCTGTCATGTGCAATAGTATAGTTGTACAATATTTTGACCGGATGGTTTAGGGAGTGCAGATGTGCACATAAAAGGTTGTTTTTGAGAGCTGTAGGGTAGCCTACAACAGTGCATATGCCAAGAGTATGTAATTGCACGTTAGGGGTAGAAATAAGGATAGCTTATTATTTTTTTCAGATTCTAAACTGCAAGTGTACCAAGTTTTGTCAAAATCACACACTTGATATTTTGCATTCACATGACTTTCTGTACTCACTCTTCTTATTATCGTTCTATCTACTTCTTGTTATTCCAGAATAAACTTTCATTACACGTTTACGCATTTCGTTGTAGGTTTAAAAAGGATGCAGTTGGCTAAAGCGATAATGAGATTTTTAAAAAGCGAGTCCCTATGTGAAGGCTTTGAAATCCCATGCTCTTTGCGTGACCATGAGAAAAAACGAATAGCGACTAACCACTTGAAAAAACTTTTTAAGCATTTTAACAAAAGAATATCTCGGAAATGGTTAACGCCACAAACATTTTTGACAGAAATTACGTCCTTTAACAAGATGTGTTTTTTGTGTAAGAAGATGTTGGCTTTTCCCAGAAAATTCGAGATACGCCTTTTATTTGTAATGCAAACGTCTTAAACATTGGTATCAAAATCTTTAGAGCCTTTTTTGAGAAAATAAAAATAACGCATTTTTTCCAAGTTTGCGGTGGGGAATTTTCTGGCAAATTTTCGTGTGGCATTCCTGGAAGACGTTGAACTTAAATATCAAATTTGGTGTTGAACGACTTTTCGTTTTTCAGTTATTCCCTTCAAACACACACACACACACACACACACACACACACACAAACATGCCCGGACTTTTTTTTATAAACGCTTTTCTTTTTTTTAATTCAAGGAGCCTCATAACGTGTGTTTCACTGAAATCTCTGAGTCGAATTTTTGGGTGGAATGCAATACTTCAGTAAAGAGTAGAGAAAAAAATTAAGCATGTTCTTTAGATTTTGTAAATGGCTAACGGTACGAAAACATTTTTGTGTGACGAAATTGGGTATTTTGGTTTTTCTCCAGTAAGTTTAGGTCAATGTTTTAAGTTGTTCTAGTTATACAAAATTCAATCAGCGGAGACTTGAAAGACAATTCGCAGAAAATGCAACATAATATTCTGCATTGCCCACCTCCGTGGTGTGGGAATAGAGCGTCTGTCTCGTATTACAGAGCTCCGGAGTTCGGTTAGGTTGAGTTATCTGGATAAGGTTTTTTTTCCGTGGTTTTCCCTTATCCTGAAAAGATGAATGTCAGAAAATTCTAAGCTCTATGAACCCCGGACCCATTTGAGAATCGTTTCACCGATTTGATCCATGTCCGATATGATCTACCCGGTTAAAGGTCGTTAAACTTTAAAAAAATGCATTATATCTGTTAAAATTGAATTGAGTTGTATTTATGGACGCTCTTTTAACTGCTGTTTCTTAGCGTCCCATTCTAGAAGTATTGGGCGTTAAATTGGGTGTGACCGGAAATTTTGCTCAGAGGCCTCTTTAACGGGCTTGAGGTTCTTTTGCGTGCCGTAAATCTACGACACGGGACCACCGGCTTTACTTCCCTTCTGAAGGAAGCCATGCTGAGGATTTTTACGCCCGAAAAAATTCATCGCCCTCGATCTTGGGAACGTTATATTAGTTAGACAGATATCTTAAACACATGGTATGTTAATTATAATCGTTAGATTCATTTTTTAAAAAGACAAAAATAACGAAAGCTTTTCCGTGTAAAAGGTAGTTTGGATGGAACACAATACTTCTTCTACTATATTGGTATGCGGTAGAGAAAGTGAGAGTAAATTGTGATAGGTTTTTGTAAACCAGTCAGTGTTTGCTAACTTCCATACATCAGAGAGTGCTGTGTTGAAACAATAGTATTGAAATTTGTTATGTTTTAACAACTGGTTTACACTAGCATTTATTATTTGTTCAGTAATGTACTCGTGTTTTGTTTGCACACCCTTTGTTGGTTTGGCAGCACAACAATCGGAGCGAGAAAGGCGCCAGACTCACCAAATTGTTGGTGGAGGTCCCACAACGATAAGTGATGTTGCCAAGGTAACGGAGTAAACACAAGTGTGAACACGTCGATAGAGTGTGTGGCCCCTTTCTCTTCCACAAGAGCGATCCGGGCTCTGAAATATTTGGCAGGTTTTCCCAAAAGTTGCAATGGACACAAAGAAGGAATCGAACAGTCGGCAAACATTAAGGTCAAAGGTCACTAGGCCTGCTGCCGTGCTGATCAATAGCGTTGAGTGGGAGGTCCAGGTGGTTCACGCGCGCAACAGATAGCAGCACCACGTGATTGTACGGTTTCATGCGTCGTACTCTAAAATCACGTATTTTGTTATTTTAGATACTTAGTTACTGTGCGGGTATCTTACGGCTTCTTGTTTCAATTGCACATTTACAAAGTCGTTTATCACAACTCTTACTTTGTCTATTACGTACTGTATGCCATACCGAGATATCACCGGAAATATATCCTTTGAGATTCCCCGAAACCAAAAACGCGCGCGCTGGTGTGAGTGTATGTCTGCCTGTCTGTGTGTGCCAAACGAATATTTTCAAGAAACTACGCTTTACATGGAATATTTTCGAAAATGTTGATTTCCTCAAAATTGGCTGTAACAAGAGCTTTGATTAAAATACCACATGCTTAATATATTTTCATGTCAAATGAAATGTACATCTGGGAATAACCTCTGAGGTCCCCTTCATCCTGAATGAGTTTCGTATATTGGTAAATCGTAAGAGAAGACAAAAATCTTAACATCTCATTAAAGCAAACACACACACATTATGTCATAAATGTTTGGTGAAATTAACTATTTCTGAGAAATTCCTTATATTGTGCAGTACGATTTTGTCTATTTCTTAAAGTTTACCCGTTATTAAAAATTATACAAAATTCCCTCCGAAAGAAGAGGACTACACAACCTATTTCCAGAAAATGCAAACCATGCATTTCATTTTTGAGCAAATAAAACATATTGAAAACTTGTTCATGTAAAGGGAATTTGGGGGGATTTTCTTGAATTGTCGCATCTTTGGAAGATGCTGAACTTTAGTACCAAGTTTGTGTTTATCGGATTTTTGGTTTTGAGTTAAGGTGTTCAGACACACACACACACACACACACACACACACACACACACACACACACATTTTACATTCTGTAGCACCTACCTTAGTAGAAAGATAAAGTCTTGCATTCCACCCAAAAATGTAATATTGGGATTTCACTGAAGATACGCGTTTTTAGGTCCATTCACCCCAAAAAAGCAGTTTTAGAACAAGGTCCAAGTGTGTTTGTATGTGTGTGTGTGAACAGCATAACTCAAAAGCTAAATTTCGTATCAATACCAACCTTGGTACTTAAATCCAATATCTTCCAAGGATAAGACCGAAGATTTTCAGTAAAATTCCCTTGCCCCAAACTACTCTTTATATGGAAAATGTATTCTTATTTTTTATTTTCTCAAAAAGGCTCTAACGATTTTTAATAAAATTGCATATTAGTTAGGATATTTACAGACTAATAAAACGCATATTGTGATTTTTGCGAATACTTTCATTTTGAATGAATTTTGTATAGTTGGTAAACCATAAGAGATAGAAACTAGATGAAAAATGTAGACTTGTTGAAACATTCAATTTAGGTCAATATTGGAAAGTTAGAATCAGATGACTGAAAAATTCAATGCCATAGCCGGGATTTGGTGAAACTAAAAGCCCGGGACTTGAGTACTTACAAAGAATGTAAGTCGCCATTGGGGTATGACATCTCAATACAATTTGAGATCTCCTTGTGGTTTACCGGAAAAAATGCGAGTCAGCTGGAGAATTTAAGGGCGTGCCGGCATGTTACCATGGTAGCTCAGTGGTTAGAGCAACCGCACGGAGACCGGGAGATCCGTGGTTCAAATCCCGGCTATGGCATTGAATTTTTCAGTCTTCTGATTTTACCTTTCCAACCCTGTCCGACACACGGCTTGTGTGAAAGAACAATTCATTCCATTATGTCAATATATTGTGGAATTAGTTATCCAAAGTATTCATTGTTCTTGGTTTGAATTTTCCACTACGTTGTAGCATTTGAAGTGCAAAATCACCATTGATTTGTTTCCCATAATCGCGCAAAGAGGTTGAAATTTCAAAGCCAGAATATAGCATCCATCTTTTTTAAATACTTGACAATCGCAGTGGTCTCGTGTATTCCCCTTGTACCCACAACGAAATGTGCAATTATATCATTTCTGCAAATGTTTATATCGATTAATATAAAGTTTTGTGTTAAAAGAGGAAGGGAAGGGCAGAGCAGAAATAATGTGGTTATGTGGGCTAAAAGTGACAGAATAAGTATGTTCATTGGAAACACATAGAAAGATCTTCATTGCACGGGAGATTGTCCAGAAATTAAAATATCCGGAGAGAAAGTATGGAACAAGAAGGGGATAATTTGCAGACACAATATTGTCGTTAATTTTTTTTTTTTTTTTTTTTGCAATTAGTGTATAGAAATTTTGGAACAATTTGGCAACTATGTAAGGAGAGTAAGAGAAAAGTGGGGAAGAAAGTAAATAAGGCAAAGGAAGAGCTTAATGATGCAGATAATGGCGAAAGCAAAGAAAACGGGGTGGAAAGATGATCTTTCGTAGGAAAAACCAAATATTAAGTCCAATTTTACTAAAATGTATATTTAGAGTGAAGGTGGATCCATTGTATATAACAGCTGGGGAGTGAGTTGTATTGGATCCAAAACTAACAAGCATTCTAACAACAGTGAAACTTATTTAAAACTGTAATATAAATGTGTAAAAATAAATAAATCATTCATTTTCATGAAGTTTTGTATAATTAATTTGCAGAAGAGTGGGTAGAGAATGTCAGATGAATGTAATGCAGTAGAGTTTTACAAAATTGTCTTTTGGCGGCTCCAAATGTGTAGAATTCTTTGTGAAATAGCCTTCTTAATTTAGCACAATATCCTGTTTGTTTCAACTGCCTTATTTTACTGATAAATGTCTCCATCGTGTTGGCGTTCTTCTACTGTGCGTGGTGTGTAGTTCATCGCGAGTCGATCTTCATTGCAGAAGAGTGAGTAAAGAATATCAGGTGCAGTAACAGCAGATTTTTACAGATTTGTCTTTTTGGGCGCCTCCAAATGCGCAGAAATCTTTGTAAAGTCTTATTCTTTTTTCATCTTAATTTAGGACAATGTTCTGTTTGTTGTCTGAATAGTTTGTAGAAGAGTCGGTAGAGAATTCAGATGAATGTAACTTTTTTTTTCAAAATGTTCTTTTTAGGCGGCTCCGATTGTGCAGAAGAGTTCTTTGTGAAATCTTCTTGTTCTTAATTTAGGACAAGGTTCTGTTTGTTGTCTGAATAGTTTGTAGAAGAGTGGGTAGAGAATATCAGATGAATGTAACACACTCTTTTTTCGAAATTGTCCTTTTAGGCGGCTCCAATGTGCAGAAGAGTTGTTTGTGAAATCGTGATGTTACAATTGCTAGCTGAGGCCCGGTTTGCAAGTGAAAGAAAGGAATATGGTGTGGAGAGTTTAGAGGAGAAACTGCGTGTTGTTTCCACAGCAAGGCGCTCGCTCACTTGGCCGACTAATCGCTCAGAACCCCTGCAGGGCGCGAGACTAGGCCACCCATCTATCTCGCTGTGTTACAGGCGGTATAACACGATCCGTTTGTCACTGTGTGAACTGACGTTAGCAAATGCTTTTTATTACTTTCTCATGTGCCCTTTGTATACAAAACGTTAGTTATTTACTTGTATTTATCTGCAGCAAAAAACGAAATCTCCCGAGTTTATGTTGGAGCTCTAGTTGTATTTATATCGATTATTTCACGAATAAAAACGTAAAAATAAAATCTCATATCCATAAAAGAAGGCCTATAAATCATTACTAATTACAAGAGTAAACTTAGGGTCATAAATGTCCAGGTGGTATTCTTTTCCGCTCAAATTCGAGCAGCAGATGAGCATAGAAATTAAAAGGAGAGCACAGTTGGCGACACTAATAAAAATAAAAATCTCATGTGTGCACTCATATTAGTTTCTGTACTCACTCTTCTTACATTACACATTTACAAATCTGAAGGATAGAGTAGGCTAAAGCGATAGACAGATTTTTAAAAGCGAGTCGCTATCTGATGGCTTTGAAATTCCATGCCCTTTGCATGGCCACGAGAAAAAACGAATAGCGGCCTTCTATTTGAAATAGTATATGTATTTGAATATTCAAACCAATGACAAATAAATCTCTGAAATAGTTAACTCCACAAAAGTTTTCTTGGTATAAACTGCGTGTAATAACGAGATCTGCATTTTTTAAAATTGTTTTTGTCTATCTCTAATGTTACACAAAATTTCTTCCGAATGAAGAGAACTTCACAGGCTATTCCCAGAAAATTCAACAATAACATTTATTTGTCATGTGCATGTCTATATAGTATTTCAATCAAAATAAATAGAGCCATTTTTGAGAAAACAGAAAATATTGCTGAACTGTAAATACCACGTGTGGTATTTTCAGATTTTTTGTTTTTGAGTTATGCTGCTCGCAAAGACACACACACATTTTCTAGAAAAGTTCACATGGCTTTCTCTACCCACTCTTTAACAAACTGCATACAGCAGCTTATTTCGCTATTACTTAATGCTAATCGAGATAAACATTTACAGAAACTGTTTCATTACACATTTCGTTGTAAATACAAGGGAGATACAGGAGGCCGAAGCGGCAGTCAAATCTTTAAAAATTGGATATTTATATGCTTACTTTTAAATTCCATAATCTTTGTATGGCATCAGAAGCTTCAAAAATATAAACTCATTGTATATGCATATCAATAACAACGAATATCTCTGACATCTTTAACGCAATAACTTTAATTTATTCATATTGTGGCTTTAACAAGGTTGCATTTTTTGTGTAGTGAGTTTCTTAAGTTCAGTTATAAAATAATGCATTAAGAATGAAAATAACTTCACACTGTTGATAGAAAATTGATAGAGAAAGCAAACATCTGATATGTTGCACTCACGTGAATTTCTCTACTCTTGTACAAACTATTTTTACAAACGCTTATTCTCCATATGCTTCATGTTAATCAAGATGTTAATCTTATTGCTAATTTTCTTGTAGATGCAAGGGGAATTGGTAGGCTTTAAGCGATAGTCAAATATTTTAAGAGCTGGTTGCTATGTGGAGCATTCCATTCACTTTGCATGTCCAGGACATAAAAAAATAAATAACGAATTCCCATTTGAGAAAAAATAATAAGTATTGGAAAATTCAAAAAAATAAGAAGGAATATCTCGGAAATAGTTCACTCGACAAAAAAATGTAAATGACATAAATTGTGTGTCTTAACGAGATGTACGTTTTTGTGTAGTGACACTTTATCTATCTGTTACGGTTTACCAGTTATACAAAAGTCATTCAGAATGAAGAGGACTTTTGAGGACTTTCCCAGAAAATTCAAAATATACATTTCATTTGTCATAAAACATCTTAAACATATGGTATTTTAATCAAAATCGTTTGAGCCGTTTTTGAGAAAATCAAAATTTTCTACAAATATTCCATGTAAAGGGAGGTTTGAGGTAGTGGCATTTTCTTGAAAATCTTTGTATCGCATTTTTGGAAGACATTTAATCTAAATACCAACTTTGGTATTTATCCGACTTTTCGTGTTTTGAGTTGTGTTCACAGATCCACACACGGATATGTTTCTTAAAATGTTTTATTTGGATTCAGGGGATTTCAAAACACATATTTCCGGTGAAATCTCGGTATCGAATTTTTGGGTGGAATGCAGTACTTCCCCTACTTACTATACGTAGTAGAGAATGTAAAAATTGTACTTGGAGGTGATATTATAAAAACGATAAAACTGACAGAGTAGGGAGGTGTATTTGCTCCAATTTTTAAACATTTTTATACCGGATTGGTAACTTAATGCTTAAGTAAAATAGTAAATCCTATCCCACCAATGCTAAATTTGCTAAATTCATGACCCATTATCTCAGAAACTATTTAAAATATCAGACTGAAGGTTTTACAGGATATAGATGATCTACTTTTTACTTTCTCTACTACGTATAGTAAGTAGGGGAAGTATTGCATTCCACCCAAAAATTCGATACCGAGATTTCACCGGAAATACATGTTTTGAGACCCCCTGAATCCAAAAAAAGCATTTTTGGAAACATGTCCGTGTGTGTGTGTGTGTCTGTGTGTGTGTCTGTGTGTCTGTGAACAGCATAACTCAAAAACGAACAGTCGGATAAACACTAAACTTAGTATTTAGATTCAGTATCTTCCAGAGATGCAACACGAAGGTTTTCAAGAAAATCCCCCCACCCCAGCTTACCCTTTACATGGAAGATTTTTCGAAAATTTTAATTTTCTCAAAAATGGCTCTAACGATTTTGATTAAAATATCATATGTTTAAGATAATGTCATGAGAAATGAAATGTATATCTTGAATTTTCTGGGAATGTCTCCAAAAGTATTCTTCATTGTGAACGACTTTTGCATAACTGGTAAACCATAAGACATAGACAATATTTTACTACACAAAAAATCTAGATCGCGTTAAAATACACAATTTATATCATATACATTTCTTTTGTTGAGTGAACCGTTTTCGAGATATTGCTTGTTATTCACTTAAATTTTCCAATACTTATACTTTTTCTCAAATTCGTTATTCATTTGATTTATGTCCTGGATATGCAAAGAGAATGGAATGCGCCACATAGCAACCAGCGTTAAAATATTTGACTATCGCTTAAAACCTACCATATTCCCATTGCATCTACAAGAAAATTAGCAATAAGATTGACAGCTCGATATCACGATTAACATGAGGCATATGGAAAATAAGCGTTTGTAAAAATAGATTGTACAAGAGTAGAGAAAGTCATGTGAGTGTAACACATCAGATTTTTTACAATAATTTTGTTTATTAAGGAAGATAGGAGCATTTTATTCATTATACCATCTTTCGATAAAAAGTTATCAGCAATTATTTTTAAACTAATCTGTTATTAACAACAAAACATAAACAAAACAACATTTACAGGTTGTTTATATCATCTTAAATTTTACTTTAGTTTATGAGAAGACGGATCATTTAAACTAGAAAATTTTATTCATAGAAAAAGCTGTGCAAAGCAAAAATGTAGAAAACAAACTCGCATATGTATGAAAAGAAGGAAATCACAAGTCTTGAGCACACAGAAGTTGCCATACTTAACAGTAGTACCAATTTGTAGAGCAAAACTTCCCTAAAAAGGGGGCTAAAGTTTATCCCTCTACTCCAAAGCGTGTAGGAGCTGCGATTTTGTTCTGTGAAGCGATGCAGAATCCACAGTACAGAATGGGAGATGCAGTAGTATTCTTAAAACTGTATATTAAGTATAACCATTGTGCCTACAATGATAAAATATATGTCAAATTAAAGAGGAAATTTCAATTTATAATGCACAAATAAACTAAAAATGTAATTCTTTGGGCAGTTTTCTCCATTTGGTGTTAAAGAGAGCCAGAGATGCGAATGAACGCAGTGTACATTGAGCTTAGACTGATATTCGTCTTCTCAGGAAAGTGAAAACTGCGATAAATTGACTTTCACCTCACACCCTTTCATTTATAGCACAGTAATTAAGTTGCTAATTATTGCCAAAAATAACGTCACTTACAAATTGGTGTTTATCACCGCAGGCTCCGGTCTCTAAAGAGACATCTCGTTGCACAGTTTTATGGGGGCCTGAAACATTAATGTTGGTGCAGGTTATAACTCTTGCAGACCTCGTCTTCTTCCTCAAGGAAACGTAACACTCCTCTTGCTGTAGCATTACCAACTTTCGTCTGTGGCAAAATGTGGAACAATATTCTCAATAATGAACTTAAGGATACTCGCTCATTTCAGTAGTTTTCTAAACATGTAGCTGAAAACATTATTACAGATTTGTTCAACATAATTACAGCAGAAACTTAATTTTCATGGTTCTATGTATCTATATTTCCAAGAAAATATATTTAAAGAATCTGATATGTTACACTCGTACAACTTTCTCTGCCACCTCTTCTAACCGAGCGAGGTGGCGGCGCGGCAACGTCTGAAACTCTCGTACGGGAGGTCGCTGGTTCGATCCTCGGTGATCCAATGGGTTTTTCGTGGTCTCACCGGGTCGGCAGGCGAATGCTGGGACGGTTCCTCTTCTACCACACCTTCCTGTACCCATCATCTGCTTCAGGGTCGTAGCACCAGGCGACAGTGTGCACTTTGTAGAGGCTTCTTCCCAGGCCTCACTGCGGGACTGTTCAGTCAGGACCCGCCTCCGACTGGGGGACCGGGTGGCGTCGGAAGCGTTCGAACTGGAAACCGTTCGTGCTTGTGCCCGTCGTCATCCGGTTTTGATCGCCCTTCGTGTGTCTCCCCTGACCCCTCCCTCCCAAGAGTCACGGTAGAAGCAACAAAAAGGGCCGTTACGGCTACTTGCGGTGCTCTGTCCCGGGGGGCCTCCGTTTGTCCATTTTTACTTTCTCTACTACGTATAGTAAGTAGGGGAAGTATTGTATTCCACCCAAAAATTCGATACCGAGATTTAACCGGAAATATATGTTTTGAGACCCCCTGAATCCAAAAACGTATTTTTGGAAACATGACCGCGTGTGTGTGTGTGAACAGCATTCAGACGAACAGTCGGATAAACACCAAACTTGGTATTTATGTTCAGTATCTTCCAGAGATGCGACACAAAGGTTTTCAAGAAAATCCCCCCACCCCAGATTACCCTTTACATGGAACATTTTTCGAAAATTTTAATTTTCTCAAAAATGGCTCTAACGATTTTGATTAAAATATTATATGTTTAAGATATTTTCATGACAAATGAAATGTATATCTTGAATTTTCTGGGAATGTCTCCAAAAGTATTCTTCATTGTGAACGACTTTTGCATAACTGGTAAACCACAAGAGATAGACAAAATTTTACTACACCAAAAAAAAATACAGATCGCGATAAAATACACAATTTATGTCATATACATTTTATGTTGAGTGAACCATTTTCGAGATATTGCTTGTTATTCCCTTAAAATTTTCAATAGTTATTTTCTCAAATGGGAATTCGTTATTCATTTTTTTTGTCTTGGATATGCAAAGAGTCTGTGGCAAAGAGAATGGTGCTCCACCTAGCAACCAGCTATTAAGAGATATGCTGATGCTTAAAGGCTACTGTATTTCTATATTGCCCTTGTAAATACAAAACAAGGGGAACATAGTAGGCCTTAAGCGATAGTCAAATATTTTTAGAACTGGTCGCTGTGTGTAAAATGTAATTCTCTTTGCATGTCAAAAGATCGTTTCTGCAAATGTTTATCTCGATCAATATGAAATAGATGGAGAATAAGAGTTTGTAAAAATAGTTTGTACAAGAGTAGAGAAAGTCATGTGAGTGTAACACATCAGATTTTATTATTTAGTTTTATTTATGGACACCCTTTAACTGCTGTGATTCTTAGCGTCCCATTCTATGTTGGGCGTGAAAGATGGGAGATTTTGTTCAGAGGCCTCTATCAGGTTTGAGGTTCTTTCACGTGCCGTAAATCTACGACACAGGACCACCGGCTTTACTTCCTTTCTGAAGTAAGCCATGTTAAGGATTTTTACGCCCGAAAAAAAAATCCATCGCCCTCCGCCGGGTTTGAACCCGCGACCCCGAGGTGGTAACCACTGCACCACGGAGGACGACCGTTCGTCCATACATTTACCTTTTACTACCTCTAAAAGCGTGTCGCTGCGGTTTGGCTTTGAAATTCCATGTCTTTGAGAAAGAAAGAATAGGCCCTTAACACTTGAAAAACACATAACTCCAACCAATGACAAAGAATATCTCCGAAATGGTTAATGTTACCAAAAATTACTTGACATAAATTGTGCGCTTTATTGGGATCTACACTTTTTGTGAAGTACGATTTTGCCGATTTAACGCGGTTTACGCGTTATACAAAAGTCATTCTGAATAAAGAGTACTTCACACATTATTCCCAGAAAATTTGGGTATTGGTTTTATTTGTCTTGTTAATACGTTAAATAGTTGGCATTTTAATAAAACAGTTTAGAGCCATTTTTGAAAAAATAAAAAATATCTAATCATTTTTCATATAAACAGTAGTTTTTGATGGGATGATTTTCTTGAAAAGCATTGTGTTTTACCTTTGGAAGATATTGAACTTAAATACCGAGTTTGGTATTTATTGAACATTTTGTTTTATTTGTGCTGTTCATAGACAGACAGGCAGGCAGGCACACGCACATACACAAACCTTTATATAAACATTCTTTTTTTGATTCAGGGGATCTCAAAACATGTATTTCCGGTAACATCTCGACTTTGACTTTTTGGGTGCAACACGATACTTCCTCTTATCTACAGCAGAGAAAGAAATAATCTCTTATAAGAATAGTTTGTACCTGTAGAAGAGGTATAAAAATAATGGATAGTGGGTAGAGAAAGTGATGTGAATGTAACACATTATTGTTTGACGCGGATGATATTTTGCTTGCTGTGGCGAGACCGCACGCCGGGTCATGCAACAAGTATTTGCAGTGTTTCATATTTACGAGAAGAGTTTGAAGAACTCGTGCCTGACACACTTCCTCAAACAAGTAGGTGCACCGCCCATCTGCATACATGCATACCTAACTTACGGGAGTCATCTTCCGAGGAAACTAATCGCGTTTACCGCTAGATGGCATCTCTCCCCACAATGCTTGACCTATACCAGGGAACACCTCGTACCTCGACCCAACGCAGAGGAGGAAGGATGTAGTGAAGGAACCGCAGGAGGCTATAGGCCGGCTGACAGAGTCGCGCAGAGGTCCCTAACGATTTCAAGCATTCGCACCGGCGAGCTGCTTAGAGAAGCTTCCCTCTGGCGGATCCGGGAAGAACTCGATCCACCGGAGGCGGCTCAGAGAAGGCTGCCACCTGGCAGGTCCGAGAACTTTCCAACGAGCACGTATCTGCGCCATCTGTCCGGCACCGCCCCTAAGCGATATGTGATGGACAGTTAGCCTTCTAGGTCTCATCCCTGTAACCACCCGCTCCGTCACGTGTCACAGAGACCCTAGCGCATAGCTACCGAATCTTCGGATTCGTGCCATGGAGACGGCATTAGGGTGCCGTCCAGTCCAACCGCCGCTCTCATATAAAGCCGGACAGTTAGCCTTCTAGGTCTCATCCCTGTAACCACCCGCTCCGTCACGTGTCACAGAGACCCTAGCGCATAGCTACCGAATCTTCGGATTCGTGCCATGGAGACGGCATTAGGGTGCCGTCCAGTCCAACCGCCGCTCCCATATAAAGCCGGACAGTTAGCCTTCTAGGTCTCATCCCTGTAACCACCTGCTTCATGCCATGCAGACGGCATTAGGGTGCCGTCCAGTCCAACCGCCGCTCCCATATAAAGCCGGACAGTTAGCCTTCTAGGTCTCATCCCTGTAACCACCTGCTCCGTCACGTGTCACAGAGACCCTAGCGCATAGCTACCGAATCTTCGGATTCGTGCCATGGAGACGGCATTAGGGTGCCGTCCAGTCCAACCGCCGCTCCCATATAAAGCCGGACAGTTAGCCTTCTAGGTCTCATCCCTGTAACCACCTGCTTCATGCCATGCAGACGGCATTAGGGTGCCGTCCAGTCCAACCGCCGCTCCCATATAAAGCCGGACAGTTAGCCTTCTAGGTCTCATCCCTGTAACCACCTACTTCATGCCATGCAGACGGCATTAGGGTGCCGTCCAGTCCAACCGCCGCTCCCATATAAAGCCGGACAGTTAGCCTTCTAGGTCTCATCCCTGTAACCACCTGCTTCATGCCATGCAGACGGCATTAGGGTGCCGTCCAGTCCAACCGCCGCTCCCATATAAAGCCGGACAGTTAGCCTTCTAGGTCTCATCCCCGTAAACACCTGCTCCATGCCGTGCAGTTGGCGTTAGGGTGCCGTCCAGTCCAACCGCCGCCCTCACACAGATAAGCGGACAGTTAGCCTTCTAGGTCTCATCCCTGTAACCACCTGCTTCATGCCGTGCAGATGGCGTTAGGGTGCCGTTCAGTCCAACCGCCGCCCTCACACAGAAAGGCGGACAGTTAGCCTTCTAGGTCTCATCCCTGGAAATGCCATCTTGCTTTGTCACGTGCCCACAGAGACCCCTAGCGCATGGCAGCCGGATCTTCTGCTTCGTGCATTCAGATGTCGTTAGGTTGCCGTCCAGTCTAACTGCTTACATTGTCTGTAGATAGATGGCATTTTGTATAACGCGTAAAGCGCGTTAAATGACAAAATCTTACTGCACAAAAAATGTAGATCCCAATAAAGCTCACAATTTATGTCAAGTAATTTTTTGTGACATTAACCATTTCGGAGGTATTCTTTGTCATTGGTTGGAATTTTCAAATACTTATATATTTTTCAAGTGTTAAGGGCCTGTTCTTTCTTTCTGAAGTACATGGAATTTTAAAGGCGACTCACAGCGAAACGCTTTTAAAAATCCGACTATCGCTTTAGCCTCTTGTCCCCTACTTATACTGCAATGAAAGTTTATCTCGATTAGTAAGGAGTAGACAGAAGAGTAGGTAGTTTTCGGAAGAAATTTTAAAAGGTAAATGCCCCGCAACCGGGACAGAGCAGAGAAAACCGTGGTAGAAGAGGAACCAGCCCAGCATTCGCCTTGCCAACCAGGGAAAACCACGAAAAGCCAATGGTCATGGTGGCCGGTCCCAGGAATCGAACCCAGGACCTCCCACATGTGAGCCTTTCATGTTACCGCGCAGCCATCTCGCTCGATATCAAGCTTAATGAATTTCAAACTTCGTTAGCTATAATATTTTCGCCTTCTCTCGAATGATGCGACTAGCACACCCCGCGACTCCCACGGACCGGCCCGTAGTTTCTCCCCTATATAATACTAAAGATACGAAACTACATGAATATGTTAGATTACCTAAAGGTGTTCGAAATGATGTCCCACAAGTCTGGCACTTGTTGAACACTCGTGCAGTCGGAATATTGGAAAACGCACATAGGCCGGGTAATGTCCTCTAATTCGTCGAGCGTACCGGGGTTTGTTGTATAAACTTCGCCAGAGATAATAATCACATGGATTTAGATCTGGGGAGGACGAGTCGATCGTTCTGTCATCAAAAACATGCTGAGGCAGCCATTTTGTTGCACTTTCAGCCACGAATGCCCCTATATCGCCTAATTTTTCTGTCCTCTGTGTTTCGTTTTGTCTAACACGGACACAATCTGTCTAACAAGGTAGACATTGTGTATTTATTAAGAACGGCCACACCAGACAGAACATTTCTGTATAAATTCAAGCAGACAGTCGTGTGACTTCGTTCGAGTAAAACTTAATACAATAAACACACGTTCTGTAGTATACGCTATAATAACACATAACGTTATTACAAACAACGCGAGCTACGCTACCGCAGAGCAAGGTCATTGAACCCAAGCGTGCTATTCTAATCGTATCATAGACCTGGTATTTTTTCATTTATACAGGTTTCTAGATATCAAATTCTAAATTCTTATCTGCTTAATCCATTAGTTTTAACCTGTTTCTATAGTTCCATCTTCAAGAGGTTTCCACTTATACATTTTTACTATTTCTATCAAACATTCGATATCGAAATTACCCAGGAAAACACTTTTTGAAGTCACCTCAATAAAAAAAGCTTTTTAGAAAACGTCTTTGCGTATGAACAACACAATTCTAAGGCAAATATAGGATAATACCAATGTTCGTATTTTAGTTCAGCATCTACTAAGGGTACGATACGAAGATTTCCAACAAAATATCCACCATAAATTACCTTCTATATGGAAAATGCTTTTTACTTTCTCTACTAGTATAGTAAGTAGGGGAAGTATTGCATTCCAACCAAAAATTCGATACCGAGATTTCAACGGAAGTACATGTTTTTTGAGGTTCCCTGAATCCAAATAATGCATTTTTGGAAACATGTCAGCGTGTGTGTGTGTCTTTCTATATGTCTGTGAACATCATAACTCAAAAACGAAAAGCTGGATAAATACCAAACTTTGTGTTTAGGTTCAATATCTTCCAAATATGCGATACGAAGATTTTAAACAAAATCCCCCAACCCAAACTACCCTTTGCATGAAACGCTTTTCGAAAAATTTTATTCTCTACAAAATTGCAACTATTTTGATTAAAACACCATATACGAAAGATATTTATATGACAAATAAAATGTATATCTTGAATTTTCTGGGAACAGCCTGTGAAGTCCTCTTCATTCGGAAGGAATTTTGTATAACCTTGTATGACTGGTAAACGTTAAGCGATAGACGAAAACGTACAGCGCAAAAATGTAGATCTCTTTAAAACAACACAATTTATTTAATATAAGCTTTTTTGTGACATGAACCGTTTCTGAGATATCCGTTATTAAAGGTACGAATTGTTCATTTCTTAGTCATTCTCTTAAAGTCCTAACAAAATTCAGCTGTTTCTCGCGATCGCATGGAAACGTATGCAATTTTAAGGCCAGCATATAGCGTCCAGTTCTTAAACATTTGACTATCGCTGTTCCCTTTGTATTTATAACGAAATGTGTAATGTAGCTATTCTTGTAAAGGTTTATTTGGATTAAAATGTAGTAAATAGAAAAATAAGCTGTAGCGAGAATAATTTGTATATGCACTAATGAACGATAGAGGGCAGAGAAAATTGTATCACATCAGATATTTTATGAAAAATGGCTCTGACAGATTTGATTAGAATACCAAATGTCTTAGCTGTTTGCATGACTAATAAAATGCATACTTTGCATTTTCTGCGAGTGGCCTATGAATCCTCTCCATTCTGAATGTATTTTTAGTACTGTTGTGTGACTGCTAAACGGTAAGAAATAAAAAAATCTGATGTGTTACACTCACATGACTTTCTCTACTCTTGTACAATCTAGTTTTACAAACGCCTATTCTCCATATGCTTCATGTTAATCGAGATATCGAGATGTCAATCTTATTGCTAATTTTCTTGTAGATGCAAGGGGAATATGGTAGCTTTTAAGCGATAGTCAAATATTTTAACGCTAGTTGCTATGTGGCGCATTCCATTCTCTTTGCATTTCCAGGACATAAAAAAATGAATAACGAATTTGAGAAAAAGTATAAGTATTGGAAAATTTAAGGAAATAACAAGCAATATCTCGAAAACGGTTCACTCAACAAAAGAAATGTATATGACATAAGTTGTGTATTTTAACGCGATCTACATTTTTTGTGTAGTAAAATTTTGTCTATCTCTTATGGTTTACCAGTTATGCAAAAGTCGTTCACAATGAAGAATACTTTTGGATACATTCCCAGAAAATTCAAGATATACATTTCATTTCTCATGACATTATCTTAAACATATGATATTTTCATCAAAATCGTTAGAGCCATTTTTGAGAAAATTAAAATTTTCGAAAAATGTTCCATGTAAAGGGTAGTCTGGGGTGGGGGGATTTTCTTGAAAACCTTCGTGTCGCATCTCTGGAAGATACTGAACCTAAATACCTAGTTTGGTGTTTATCCGACTGTTCGTGTTTGAGTTATGCTGTTCACAGACACACAGACACACACACTCACACATACACACACAGACACACACACACGGACATGTTTCCAAAAATGCTTTTTTTTGATTCAGGAGGTCTCAAAACATGTATTTCCGGTGAAATCTCGGTATCGAATTTTTGGGTGGAATGCAATAGTTCCCCTACTTACTATACGTAGTAGAGAAAGTAAAAATATTTACTACACAAAAAACATAGATTTAGTTAAAAAGACACGATTAATCTAAATACAATTTTCTTGTGGTATAACCATTTTCGAGATATTCGTTTTTATATTCGAGTTTCCAAATATTTCCTGCTCTTTTGAATCGTGAAGTCGCCATGCTTTTGTTTTTCGCAACGTCATGGAAATTCAAAGTTAGGATGTAGCGACCCGCTTCTTAAACATTTAACTATCGCTTCAACCTCCTGCATCCCTCTTGTACGTGTAATGGAACTAATTCTGCAAACGTTCATCTCGACTAACATCAAGTTGATCGAAAAATAGGCTTTTTTTAAGAAAGGTTTGTGAAAGAGTGAGTAGAGAAAGCCATGTGAATGTAACACAACATTGAGATATATACGTTGAAATGCTTAAATATTACCAATATGGATGTGTTATACCCTAGCATCCATCTACATAGTTAATTACAAGTTCAAGAGCAAAAGCATCCTTCTACATAATTAATGCAGTTCTCTAATTAAGCACAGTGCGAGTATCAATGCAAGGCGATACAACTTTCTCCCACGCCAGCTTTAAGGACTCCTGGCAAACCTCGGAAACATCCCTGCTATGGCTTCGTTCTAACATTTCGGAAAGATAACGCAGGAAACTAATTTGAGGGAGCCACGTCGTATGTGTCACATTCACATAGCTTTTTCTATCCATTATAGTTTATTTTATATAACTTTAACAAACTATTCTTACTAATGCTTATTTTGCTATCTGATTCATATTAATCGCAGAAATAGTTTCACTATAGCGACAAGACGGATACAGGAAACAGAATCGATAGTAGTCGCCGAACACGAAAATTATGTTTAAATTTATTGATTAGCTCTAGTTTTTGAGAGAATAATATTTAATCTATGTATCTTACAAAAATTATGAAAACGTAAACAAATCAATTACCTTAAAAATGTCTTTTTTTACCTGTCTCTGGTAGTGTTTTGCAAGAGCGTCCCTTTTCACAATCTAGCAATAATCACTTAGCGTGGCCACATTCCATTTCCCTTTATTGCTCCATCAATGAAATATCCTGATGAAATCGCTCATCATATTCATCGCTCATATCACCACAATTTGGTGGAAAGAAATCTAAGTGTGATTTCAGAAAGTACATTTTTAGTCACATAGTACATTTCAACTGCACATACCAGCGCATCAAATCATCCACAAGCTCTTTGAAATTTTCGCTTTGAAGTTTCCCAGCAAACTATTCCAAACATTCTTAAATTACTGCCAAGCTGTTTTCTCCTTATCATTTAACACTAAAGTTAAAGACTAATGACTTATCGTCTTTAAAAGGTTCACTAATCTGTGGGCCGATAACACGCCTGCTTTCACTTTTTCAAAATTGAGTTCTGGGTAACCTTTGATGTAGGTGAATGCAGAGCCATTTGCATCTAAAGCCTTTACAAAATGTTTCATAAGCCCCAGTTTTGTATGTAGTACTGGGACAAAACGCTGTCTCCATCAATGGTTCATACCACACTTTTTTTCATTCCAGGAGTTAATGACTGTCTCTTGGGCCAACGTTTCTGAGAATAGTGTTTATCTCTAGCACGGCTATCCCACTCGCAAAGGATACAATAGTACTTGGTATAGCCGGATTGCATCCCTAATAAAATGACAATAACTTTAAAATCCCCACACACTTCCCGCTGGTATCTTGTGCAGTCTACTCCTATCAGGATATTTCTCATATTTGTATATGCTTATTTTTTATTGGTGGCATACATCACAGGAATGCAGGGAAACTCGTTTCAATTATGTAAAAGTACTGATTTAAGACTTGTCTTCGAAGCGTCGATGAACAGTCGCTATTGATCAAGACTGTGTTTCATATTCAATGCCTCCATAGACCAAGTACGTCTTTGGGAAATTTAAAGTCCCCCCAGTTTTAAAAAACTTCTCAAAGTTTTTATTTCTAGTGCTAAAATGTCACTTTCACGGAGTCGTGTAGATACTTTCACTGTTGTAACCGTGATGCCAGAAGTTCTTCCTTATTTTTGAAAAGTTCTAGATCCCTGGTGAGGTTATTAAGCTCCCCTTGTGTCATCTTGTGATTCGAGATGGAAAGAAGTCTGCATCTCTTGAGGTTGATGGTTGTTCATCCTCGGTTACGGAATCACTGCTATCTTCATCATAGCTCACATAAACATTTTCTGGGGCTTCTGGAAGTTCGTTGTCAGAGGTACAGAATGAATTGCAGTGGGTATAATAGGGCATACACCTGTTTAATTTTTTCTTCACGGAGATTCCTTTGTTTATATGCGGAACCATACAGAAATAACAGTCAGTAGTATGATTGGCGAGCTCCTTCCAAATCATCGGGACTCCAAATGCCAATATGATGTCCTTTTGTATTCAACCATGCAGTAGACGAACACATAGTGCAGCATACATGTTTTTATCCTGGTCCTCTATCTTACAGCCAAAATACAGGAAATACCCTTTTATAGAAGGCGTAGTTGAACATTTTCTAGAAACAAATGGTACTTCGGCGCAAATATAGCAAAAGCTATCTGCATTACTTACGCATTTACGAGACATTTTTGCACTTGCCTGTAAGTAGTAGATTGCTAGCTAGAAGTATCACAACACAATTATTACGAAAGCACTTTGAGACACGTCCAAACACGGCCACTTTCTTATTTGTAATATTCGCCATACTGCTCTTATCTGGCCATAAAGCTACGGAACACGTGAAGAACATGTGCGGGGATATGCCCGATCAGTGATGATACCGTGCTGTGAGAATGATGATATGCTCAGGCAGTGCAGCCGATTGTTTATATACGGAACTCGATATTGTGGCCCCCCCCCAAAAATAGCACACTTACAGGCAATGAGTTCAGTTCGAAAACTAGAGCTATCATGCGAATTTTAACGTCAGTTTCGAATTCCGTGGCACCAAATTAACAAAGTTTAGTTCATTTCATTTCCATAATTTTGTGTGTAGAACACTGTAGTCAGATGTTTAAAGGCTAGTCGATGTTTTCTGGCCTTAAATTACATACTTTTTCCTGATATTGTCACGTGCTAAGTTGTGACACTGGGGGGGGGAATAGCTAAATGAGGGATTGCAGAGGTAGAGACAATTATTAAAACGCTTGACTAGAGCGATCTGACTATATTTGGAAGTTAGTCTTGGATTATGCAATAGTTGGGTTTACAGAAAGAGGGGGGAAGCACAGTACACATTATATTAACAGTTCTCTTACTTATATGTCTCGTGGAATGATGAGAGCCAATACTCAACACGACTTTGTCAAGCCGTTAGTGGTGCCAAGTGAAATCATCCGGTGAGCGGCCGTCAATTGGCACGCCGACGGGTACCATGGGTCCCGGTCAAGTTACAATACAAAGTCCTCGCGAGCAGAGCTTGAGGGCTTGCTTATATAGGATCGAATACCCTAGAGGGGTTCATTCTAATATCGTGGCGATTATTACCAAATATGGTCTGCCATCGCCCTGGAAAATGTGTAGGCTTTCCAAGGATCATGTGATCCACAGGGTGCAATTAAGGGCCATGCAGAAAGACACATACTCCTAAGGAAATTATGGCATAGTGAAATCCCTTTGAAATGTCAAAGGAAGTGGCAAACCACTGTTTCCTGTCATATATACAATTTACTAAGATTTGAGCAGAATAAAGAAATATAGAATATGATTCTATATGAATTCAGAAACTTGTGACAGGTTAATAAAATAATGTTAATTAATATAAAATAATAAACATAATACGGATCTCCTCAGTCACGTTCGTGACAATATCGCGAGAAGAAACTGAATAGCTACAGAACTTTAAAAATGATAAAAAAATATTGAAAAATACAAACCAATAATATCTTGGAAATGGCTGATGCCACGAAAAAGCTAATTTCAAATAAATTCAGTTTTATAGAAATCTACATTCTTTGTGTAGTAAATTTTTGTCATATCTCTTGCGGCTTGCCAGTTATACAAAATTAAACAAAATTCGTTTCCAATGAAGTGCAATTCAAATGCTTTTTCCAGCAAATTCAAGGTATAAATTTTATTTATCTTAAAATAGTTGAAATGTAGTATTTTAATCGAAATCATTAGAGCCATTTTGGAGAAATAACAAATTTCGAGAAAAAAAATCCGTGTAAAGGATAGTTTGGGATGGAAATTTTCTTGAAAATCTTTGTGTCGCATCCTTGGAAGATACTGAACTTATATCCCAAGTTTGGCGTTTATCCCACATTTCGTTTTTGTGCTGTCCGCGCTCGCGGACCTTTATCTAATTTTGTTTGCTTGTTTTTAAATTCAAGGTGCAATAAGGATGTATTTCCGGTGAAATATAGGTATCCAATCATCGGGTGGTCTGTCACTTTTCCGTGAAAGAGAACGTAAAAGTTGCTTGTTTACTCTGTTCATTTCTTAGAAAGGAACGAAAGAAATGATGCTACTTTTTCTACCAACTAGCTACCCGGAACCAGGACGTCAGTGCGACAGTCAAATGTTTAAAAAGCTCACTATATGTATGCTGGACTTGATATTGCATACTTCTTGTATGGGCTGGTGGGGAAAAAGAAAAAAACAACCGTTGATTGGCATTCAGAGTGTGATGTTTAAAATACTGGAACATTCAAATGAATGGCAGAGAGTGCTTGGGCTTGTACCATAAGTATTTTACATACATTCTATAGGGTTTTTCCAACAAGAGTGTTCTATCTTTGAACTTAAATAAAACACGTTCTATAAATGATAGAGGCTTATTTCTTTTTTTATTTTGGAACATAATTAATGCCATTACGTGTGGAAGAGAACATCAGTTAAGTGACCGCCGCGACTTCGTTGGGTTGCGGGTATACGGTTGATCCAATTTTCAATGACAGAAGAACGTAAATTAGGTCCAACTTCACGAATAACACGCGTGATGTTATTCATAACATCATTTACTGTTTCTGGTTTGACATAAACTCGAGATTTAACATAACCCCACAAGAAGTAATCCAACGCCGTTAAATCACATGAACTCGGGGGCCAGTTAACATCACCACCACGGAAATGATGAAACGTCTGAACTTCTCCTTCAAAAGATCGATTGTTTCGAGAGCAGTATACATGTGGCACCATCTTGCTGGAACCAGATGTTACTGAGATCCATACCATCCAATTGAGGCCAAAAATAGTCCCTTATAAGAGTTCGGTATCTTTCTCCATTGACAGTTAGAGCTTCTCCATCTTCATCTTGGACAAAAATATGGACCAATGATTCCACCATACCAAAATCCACATCACACAGTAACCTTTTGGGGATAAAGTGGTCGTTCTTGAATCTGCATTGGATTGTGATTGCTCCAATAGCGGCAATTTTGTTTGTTAACACAACCATCCATCCAAAAGTGGGCTTCGTCGCTGAAGATGATTTTTCGACCAAAATCTAGGTCAGGTTCCAATTGCTCCATAGCCCAGCCAGCGAATACACGGCGCAACCTATGATCGTTGGGCTTTAGTTCTTGAGTTAACACCATTTTGTAAGCGTGAAACTTCAAGTCCAGATGCAGAATTCGCCAAGTTGTGGTCGGCGAAAGCCCCAATTCTTGCACTCGACGAGCAATTGATTTGTTTCCGTTCTCGCGCACACTCTCACGAACGGCGCCTATGTTTTCGTTGGAGCGCTTACGTCGATTACGTACAGGCGTTCTTTGATCGCTGACAGAACCACTTCTTTCAAATTTATCGATCAAACGCCGAATCGTTCTCTCGCAGGGACGATTATGCACACCGTAAACTTCACGCAATACACGAACGGTTTGGCGAACAGATGATCCATTTTGATAATAAATTTTCACAGTTTCTACGCGTTGCTGAATGCTGTAACGTTCCATGGCTATTTACCAATAACAACTGTAACCATATGAATAAAATGACTGCTGTAACTCAATAACAACGGCAGCTATCACATGTTAAAGATAGGACACTATTGTTGAAAGACCCTATATATTTTAACTTATTCTACATTCTTCCTTTAGTGAGTTTTTGTCTGTATCTTACGGTTTCAGAATTACGGAAAATTCATTAGGAATATTCCCAGAATATTGCATAATAATTCAAAGTTTTTTGAGAAAATGAAAAAGAACATTTGAAAACGGTTCTTTCATACTAGTGTATGTAGGAAAGTTAGGAAGTTGAATCAGATTTGACAAATTCAATACCATGGTTTGGACTCGAACCACGGATCACTAACTTACCTCTTGAGCTACCATGGTGGGTTACCCATCCGTGAATGGGATGAGAAAGGTAATACTCATACGGCTATCTCGCTACGGTAGCTCAAGAGGTAAGAGTATCGGCACGGTGAGCAGAAGATCCGTGGTTCGAGTCCCAGCCATGGCATGAGTATTTCTCTGATATAATAATTACATGTGAGTTTAACTTCGTGTCAATATTCGCCTTGCAGTCTCGAAAGATTTGGGAGGGTATTTCTATACTTTTGTGAAACGTTTGACCATATTATTATTATTATTATTATTATTATTATTATTATTATTATTATTATTATTATTATTATTATTATTATTATTATTATTATCATCATCATTTAGCACCTACTATAGAGGTTGAAATAAGTCTTCCATTACACCCAAAGTTTTTATATAGAGATTTCACCGAAAATATTCGTCGTTGAGCTTCCCTGAATATAAAAAGCATTAGAAAAAGGTCCATGTATTTCTGTGTGTCAGCAGCACAACTCAAAAACGAAAAGTTGGAGAATACCAAGTTTCATATTTAAAGTTCAGCATCTTCCAAGAATGCGACGCGAAGATTTTAAAGAAAATCCCCCCCACTTCAAATTACTCTTTACATGTTAAAATGTTGGTCGTTTTTATCCTCTCAAAGATAGCTCCAACAATTTTGATTAAAACGTCAAAAATTTTAGATACGTGCATGATAATACGTATAGCTTAAATTTCCGGCGAATGGTCCATAAAGTCTCCTTTACTTAATTGAAAAGAAACAAACAAGAACTTACTGCAGAAAACGTGTATAGTTCAGTAAAATACACAATTTATGTCAAACAAATTTTTCGTATCGTTGCCCATTTTCGAAGTTCTCCATGTTGCAACTTTACACTTTTCCCTAGAGTGAGTGCGCCATTTGACAGACATGGTTGAGAGACGGCGATCCATTCTTTTAGCTTCTTTTCTTTCCATCGCAAGAGCTTGTTACCACTAATAAACGTTTGAATGATGTTTCAGCGTGCTGTGTACAACTAATACTTTTGGCTTAATATGAAATCATTCCTAGGTAAAATATATCGTAAGTAACGTAGCGAGAATAGAATCACTTGTATATGAATAGTATAATAAATATAATACGTGAATATGAAATTGATAAAGTCATGTGGATGTATCATATATTATTATTATTATTATTATTATTATTATTATTATTATTTTGTATAGTGAATCTCAAAACGTGTCCTTCCAGTGGAATCTCAATGATATTTCGTTACTTACATTTAATCTGGTAATTAAAATGCATTTAAGTTCATTTGAAGGGTATTTTCTTTCTCACAAGAATAACTTTTGTGAATCAAAATAAGGAATAATATGAAGCAGCATGACAAGGACCGCTAGAGGTGGTAAAGTAGTAATAATTTATATAATGCCTGTGTGTCCTTCCAGCCCAACCAAGTGTAAATGAACGCGCGCTATCGATCGAACAGGTTTTTATATACATTGTTGCTAAGCGCGCGTATCGTAGTGCAGGATCGCCAAATGCAGCATTTTTGGCGGCTTTAGTTAAGCGTAACGTAAGCCACAAAAAATCTCATGTATTCGCATGGCCTTCTCTACTCACTCTTCTATAAACTATTCTTACATAAGCCTACTCTTGCATCTATTTATTGTTAATAGAGATAAACTTTCATTGTACATTTACACGTTTCGTTGTAGATATAAGAAGGATACAGTAGGCTAAAGCGATAGTCAGCTGATCGCTGTGTAATGGCTTTAGAAATTCCATGCTCTTTCCTTGACCACAAATATGGAATAGCGACTTACCGCTTGAAAATAAAAATAAGTATTTGGAAATTCAAGCCAAAAGCAAAGAATACCTCCAAAATAGCTATCGGCATAAAAACATTTTGTTTGATGTAAACTGCGTGCTTTAAGGAGATGTAAATTTTTTGTGTAGTAAGATTTTGTCCATCTCTTACAGTTTACCACTTATGTAAAGTAATTCAGATTAAAAAAATCTTCAGAGACTATTCCCAGAAAAAAATATATTTTCTGGGAATATACAGATACACATTTTATGTGTAGGTATTGTTACTTCAATCAAAATCGTTACAGCAATTTTTGAGAAAATCTAAAATAAAGAAAAATGTTGCATGTAAAGGATAGTTTTGGGTGAGGAATTTTCTTGAAAATCTTCACCTCGCATCCTTGGAAGATACTGAACTTAAAACTAGGTATTTAACCACTTTTTGTTGAGATACGTTATTCACACACACACACACACACACACACACACACACACACACATGGATCTCTTTCTAAAACAGTTGAAATCTTGATATCGAATTTTGCATTATTTCCTCCACTTGCTATAGCTAAGTGGTAGAGAAATCAAAGCAAAGCAAATTGCGACGGCAGGTGGTGGCTTTTCATGAGTTTAACGTCCTTTAAACAGGTAGCTAGTTCTTGCTCATTTTTATACATGTACATAACCTCTTTTGTCGGTGGTCGCTTCCCAGACCGACAAATTTATTTCGATCAAATTTGTTTTAAGAAATGGTTCAGATTATTTCGAAATTACTTTCATCCACAGTGAACTATTCTTTTTGTGGCGCTATGAACAGAAACTTTCAGCTCCGGTTTCAATATTCAGTTACTGTAAGGTTGTTTGATAAGCCATAAAAACTCGTTCTTTAATGTAACTCGTAACCGGAAGCCAAATGGTTTAAATCCATAGACTGCGAATACTGCTGATGACTTGATTGCCAATGGTTTTGTAAAGTTGTGGTTTATAAATGGAATACAAGCATTATTTTAAAACGTTAAATTATATACATGTTCTCGAATACTGAGGATATATGATGACTTGAGTCTTAAAAATTTCTGTTGTCATAAACTATGCTTTGTTTGAAACGTTAAACCCACTATCGATAAACTTATATTGGAGTATGGCCGGTAACACTATATACCCGTAACACACGCATACACTGCATGCCTTTTATTGACTAACACATTATTAAACGTAATAAAGAACAAATAACATGGTGATTTACTTATTTTCATGAATATATGGCATATTTTGTCACTTTTGTTCCACACTACTGACATTCAGAAGTCGCATTGCATGCATCTCACCCGTGGCATCATGGGAACGTTGGTTGCGTTGTCTTTCCGCTGCCAACATTTGAAATCCCACCATAGCTGAAACACGATTTTAGGCCCTCAGTCTCAAAGCGAAGCCGAGGGATCTGCGCGTCTAAAACTCGCATGATTCATGTTGGCAGCAATTCCTTCCAAAAGTCGCCCAAAACAACTATATAAGAACGGCCGCATAAAAAGGCTGCTGGGTGGACAATATATTACCCCCGTAACAACATCTACTAAACCGAAACGTTCCTCATTAACCAAGAATTACTGTGGATAGCAAAAAAACCCGATTTCGTAAATTAAAAGCTTCTATTTTCTCCATAATCCAATATCAAAGTAAATCCTAGTCTGCTGATCAACGAATACAGACATAATAGTAAACAGGATGGAAAGGATACATAACCACAGATAACTCGGATTGTTTTATACTATCCCGAATTTCATATTTGTCGGTCTCCAAACCATTGAAGTTTTCCATTCAGTTACTTTCCGTACTCCAACACTAACATGTGAATACATAATGATAAATCTACTACAAGAATAACTTTTCATAAGCATTTTTCTTCCGTATTGCAGTATTTGACGGTTGACGCTGACCTCTGACGCATCTGTGTTGTTCCTGGCAGTTGCTTCAGTGGACTCAGAGTCCTGGGTTCGTTGGTTGGATGGCAGGAATTTGGGATTTGATTCGGTAGAGCTGAGGTTCTTGTTTTTCAGGGGTGGTGACACTGCCTTGATGAGATTAATAATACTGCCGGAGAAGTTTGAGTTATATCTTTATTTTGTTACGTAGATTCCTATCTGGTCAACCCGCCACCTTCGTCGTCGAAGCCACTGTTATTCTTATCACGTTCGAAGTCGCTACTTATGTGTTTCTCCGACTAGCCCTCGAATTGCCTAGATTTCATAACTTTATTTTTACACTATCAACTTTCTGATTATTTTCTTCTAATTTCGTTTCGTCGACGTCCTCGTGGTTAATTTGTACCGGAATGTGCCTCGGCCGTTGTCATGCTTAGTTTGTACTCGACTGTCTCGGCGTGTCTTTCCTCCTTCACGCCTTTCGCCAAACTGTAGAATTTTCCCCCTCTCCCTTTCTTAAGTTTCGTTCTGTTTTAAGTTCAAACGTATCATGTGATGCCTACGCGATCTTTCGATTGGCTATAATTTTTTTTCCTGATTTTTTTTTGTTATTGGCTACCCCCACGTGACAACTTTCACATCTGCTTCTCACAGCTTATTTTGAGTTTTAAAATCTTCCCCCGAACATTCTTAGATCGTAGATAAGGCACATCTACTTCCTCACCCTTTTAAGTCTTGAGAACCGTTGTAAACCCTGTCCGAGCCAAAAGTATAAAGGCGAGACTTCCGGTATGCAGGTTCGTTGACCATCGCAGGTAAAATACCTCTGCTTCGAGGGAACAAACTTTGTTTCTCTGTCTTCCCGACAAAACCCATTCCTAATATGAATTCAGCACATTTTCGTCGCTATATTCGATCGTATATTATTATTATTATTATTATTATTATTATTATTATTATTATTATTATTATTATTATTATTATTATTATTATTATTTCTCCTGGGTCTCGATAACCAGCTTCATATGCCCTGACGGTAAACTTATCATCGGACCTTTAGGTTGGATGATGGGTTTATCGTTAATGTCCCATCTAAGCTAATCTAAAGTCCCTCTCTCCCTCTATTCCTTTCATTTATCATTTTATTTATTTATTCATTCATTTATTTAGTCAGTGGCTTACGACGATTTGATGGCGAGCCCACCGTTACATATTTATTCTGTTCACAATACATTTCAATCACTGTACACAATACAATTTCAAATTTACACAAGTATTTTCACCAAGTAAAAGAAAAACAATCTACATAATATCTGGCCGTCAACAACCAGGCTACAAAACATTTACATTTAAGAAATCTGTTTATACACACAATACATTCTTCAAACAATAATTTTTTTTTAATTTAATTACACATCTTAGTTCCATCTTCCTCTCTCTCTCTCTCTCTCTCTCTCTCTCTCTCTCTCTCTCTCTTGCACATTACATACAATACTGGTTTTCTTGAGGCTATTAGCAGCCTCCACACTCAAGACACCTTTTGGTACCTTTTTTTTGCCAGGTATACATTCTGTCCGGTTTTCTTACTCTATGTCATTAACATCGTGAATGTCAAGCACACTGTTTTAACAGGACATTGCTATCCCGAAGCTACCAATTTGTTTGTAAACAATGTTCGCATATTTGACTTTCCTTACTCGTGTTCCGAGTGCGTTTGTACATTTTCCCTATCCGACTCTACTAAATTTCATTGACCCTGCTTAAATGGACCATTGGAGTTGATATACCCTGTGTGTAGTTGCAGTGGCGTGTATCCATGGTTACAGTTTAGACTGTTATTGAATACATTCTCGATGTATTCAATGTATCCGGGCCAACTAGTATGTTTCTGATTCGCTAAAATCCGTAACGCGATACTCAGGTCCCGCATCTGTCTTTCGCAAGGATTTGAACTTGGATGATAAGCGCTAATATTGTACACTTTTATGCCTGCTTCGAGTAGTCTTTCCCGAAATATCCTTCCCTTATGTGCCGGTGCATTGTCCACCAAGATCGCCGCCATTTTTCCATAATTTGGTACGTAGTGATCAACTATTTTGCTCGCGCAGATAGCGCTGGTCAGCTTCTTGACTGGGTATAGCTTCACAAATTTGCTCATCACGTCGACTAATACAAAAACATATTTTAATCCTGTTCTTCCGGTGGGCATGGGGCCGTGGCCGTCGGCCGTGATTAACTGCAGAGGGAGATCCCTCAGAATCGTCTGTGGTGGTAAGTCATATCGGACGTTCAGCGGCTTAGCTTTCTGACACATTGCACAATTTGCAACAAAGGCCCTCAACTTCTTACCAAGCCTTGGAATATAAAAGTGCCCATTAATGACCAGGTTTGTCTTCTCCACTCCGGCATGTATGAGTGCGCGATGATATGCATCCATAACTAATTCTTCCAATACAGCAGGTACGAACACTCGCCATGTCGGCCTTTCTCTTCCACACAGTTTATATATCACATCGTTTAGAATGCCGTACTTCCCCGTGTTTTGTTTACTGATCGGCGTGGCTATCTTCATTATTTCGGCTATCTTCCCATCTGCCCTTTGGAGCTGAGGCAGCCTCTTCATTTCGTCTGCTAAGCGTTTGTTTAACGTTAGGTCTAGTTTCATCACGCAAACCTCTCTTTGTGTATTTCCCTGCGTTTCGGGGAACTGCTCCCCTCTCTTTAGTCTGGACAACATGTCACTGAACGTATTCAAGCGCCCTGGTATGTGGCGGATTTCTATATTGTAAGCCATTATCTCGTGTATGTATCGAGAAATTTTGCTGCTCGTTAATTTACAGTTCTTGATGAATGACAAACTTATATGGTCTGTGAATACGATAATCTGCCTGTTGTACACAAAGTGTTTAAATTTTTGCAGGGCAAAGAAGATGGCCCCTATCTCTTGCTGGCTAACACAAGCGATTCTTTCGGCTTTTGTTAATGCTCTGGAAGCTGTAGCTATTACGTGTAATTCCTTGTTTTCGTCAACTTGGGCTAGTACACACCCGTAAGCAATTGACGAGGCGTCAGAATAAATATGATAAGGAAGGTCCATACGCGGGCGTTTTAACAGTATCGATTCACTGAACAGCTGCTTTAGCCTGTTAAATGCATTTTCCTCGGCTTCGGTCCACCTCCATTTCCTGTTCTTTTCTAGTAATGCTCGTAATGGGGCAGTATGCTCGGCGTATCTGATTACAAACCGACTTTGATAACCAAGTACACCTAGGAACTTTCGCACCTGCTTCGGGTTCTTGGGGCGGGGAATTTTCTGAATTGCTTCCACGCGCTCGGGGTCAGGCGAGACGGTTTCTCCAGAAATTATATAACCTAAGAATTTCACTGATGTAGCGAAGAAAGCGCATTTATCCCAGTTTAATGTCAAACCACTGTTTGCAAGTCTTCCAAGAACTTCGTCAAGGTGTTGGAGGTGTGACTCTATGTCTAAATCATGTATTAGGATGTCGTCCACATATTGTGACACATACCCTTCAGTTTGTGTGCCTAAAATCTGGTGTAATGCCCGGAGTAGTGCACCACCGCTAACATTTATTCCAAAGGGACAGCGCGTAAAATTATACAAACATCCAGAATGATAGAAGGCCGTATATTTGCGCAAGTGAGGGGCCAGTTTGATTTGCAGGTATGAATTTGTCAAATCCAACGAAGTAAACCATTTTTGTCGCCCGATACTTGCTAAGATTTGCTCTACATTCTGCGTGCAGAACCTGTCGGGACGGATAAACTTGTTTACATGTCGGCCATCGATAGTTAGCCGAACGCTCCCATTTCTCTTACGTACTATACATAATGCATTTACATACACTGAGTCTGACAGTTCAATAATGTTCTCTCGTAGCAGTTCTTGGATTTTCTCGTCTACCGCACTTCGCAATTCGAGTGGGATTCCCCTACACTTATGTTTGAAAGGCGTGACGTCAGATATTTCAAATGTATATTCATAGTCATGGTATACTCCTGTCCTTGGGGTGAACACATCTTTGTGTTTTACAAGAATGTTGTAAAAGTCTTCTTTCTGTTGGTGGTTTAAGCAGGCTATTGATGCTACGTATTCGTGTATACCTGATAGGGACATGTTTTGTTTACCCACTACCTGCGAGTCGTCCGGTCTCTCACCGAAATAAACATTTCCATTTTCTGTGTTTAACTCACAATACTGGGGTGCTTGACCTACTTCTGACTCATCAGCTGACTGCAGTGGCGTGCCGTTAAGATCTCTCCCTTCGCACAGTTGTTGCGTAAAAATTCTTACCACGTTAATGCCTCCCCCAATGTGCAAATATTCAATAAAAAATTGTTCTTGTTGTATTTGCTCTTCTATCTCGGTTAGTACCGTGTATTCCATACTCGGGGTTTGAATGAACGGTATTCTTCTTAGCGATCCGTCTACTGTAAGCGTCAATAGCGCTCGTCCATAGTCAATAGTGGCTTGGAATGCATTTAGCACGTCGCTTCCCATCAGTATGTCTACTACCAGTTTGTCTATTACTAAACACAATATTTCAAGTTCAACATCCCCTATGCAAGCATTAATCATGACCTGCTGCGATATCTTTTGTTTCGCGCGGCCTACAGCCATTATGCAGTACGCGTTCTTTACGGGTAGTGTCTGTAAGTTCTTATTCTTTTCACTGAGGTGATTGAATAGTGCTTTACTGCACGCCGAGATCATGGCTCCACTGTCTATTGTTACCAAGTACGTCTCATTTCCGATTACTGCCGCTACTCTCGGAGATTCTGTTATTTCCTGTGTTTGACTTATCTCCGTGTATCCGAATTCCTTGTCATGCCGGTTTCGGCTGATATTGTGGCCTACGCTATTCGCTTCTGTATTTTTGTTTTCGTTCCCTGTGTAATGCGAGAATCTGCTCGCATTCTCTGAGGTTGAGCCTGGGAACGCTACGACTCTTCCTGTCTCTAGTTTTCCGACCGTCGTGGCCACGATCCTTGACTGGGGCCTCTCCCTTGGCCTATGCTTTGTCCTGCCATTGCCCCGCTTAGGTGACCTATCGCGTCATCCATTTCGCGGTGGACATTTTGCGGCTGTCGTGTCTGTGATGGGTACCCGCTCGGCGCCAAAGCGTGACTGTACGTCGGCATGCTTAAGAGTTCGTGGTTCTCATCCCTACGGGGTGGGGTCGCTGGCCGGCTTGGAGGTGTTCTTGGCCTGTTCGGGGGTGTCCTTGGCCTGCCCGGGGTGTTTCCAGGTCGGTTCGGGGGAGTTTCTGGGCGATTCGGAGGCGTTCTTGGCCTATGCGCTGTTCCACCGTGGAGGTTATTTCCCCGGTGTTGCCTACCATTCGCCGGGTACCTGGGGAATCTCATGTACTGAACGGGATACTCCTCATGTTGCCTCGGTGGCCTACCCGTGCCCGTTTGGTTCCAGGGCCTATAGCTTCTCTCCCGATTTCTTGCAAATGGCTCTTGATAACGCTGTCGGACTGTGGAGTAGTTGTTCAACGCCCCTTGTGCCCTCGTCCCATCATTACGATGCGAATTTATCCGATCACTGTGTCTGCCTTCAGTCCTGATTCTGGGCCTATCTTCTTCCCGCGTTCCGTACCCCTGCAGAGCGGTAAGTAGTTCAATGGCTTCGCTCAGCGTCCTCGGGCGTGCTACCACGAGGTGATGACGTATAACGTCTGGGAAGTGTCGTGTCAGGAGGGATACAAATTCACCTTCGGGCATCGGTGGGTCCAGGAGTTGGCTTAATTGGCCGAGTCGCAAGAAGTAGTCAACCATCGACTCACGCTTCTCTTCCCTGTATCGGCCGTTATTTATTTCTGCGCGCACTCTGTACTGTGCAACGCCACTCCAATATTTTTCCAAAAATGCAGACCTAAAATGTTCATATTGTGCATGCTCGCCTACCGTCAATCGAAACCAACTCAGGGACGGGCCTATCAAGCTCCTTTTTATAATTACCATTTTAAAACGGTCGGGAATTCCCCTAAGCACGAAATAAGATTCGAGGTCATTAATGAACTGCTTCGCATTATCGACTTCACTGTTGAACTTGGGGATTGGCAGTTCATTCAAAAATTGTATAGGTATATTGCATTGTTGCAGGGGCCCTACGGTGCTTGACATTTCACTTGCCGGGTCGCTGGCCGGAGGAGTGCAGGCAGGTTCGTTCGACCTCGGTTCGCTACTTGGGTTGTTACACTGGAACGACGAAAGCGCGGAAACCTGAGAGGTAATTCGCGCGTCCGTGGCTCCTTGAGATCGCGGTTCGATTTGTTCTACCGCGTCCCTGCGAGCATTGACGGTCTGTGTCAGTTCCTCCCTTAATTTGTTAATTTCATCATTAACCCCTGCTTCAAGTGCCTGCTGCTTATTCTGTAATGATACACAGACTGTCATTGCTTCTTCCCTTGCCTTATCACTAATTGTACATATTAAGTTTTCATTGTTTACAATTTGTTGGGCCCTGATGGCGTCCATTTCCACGACAAGTTCCTTCCTCACTACTTCTACACTATTCTGTGTTGCTTTTAATTCGTTTCTTATATATTCTACATCCTCGTAGATTACATTTTGACTTGCTCTAATTTCTGACAAGACACCCTGTATTTTATTTTCTAAGCCCTGACTGATTTCCTTCTGTTGGATGCTTAATTGCTGCAATGTTTGTTCCTGGGTGGACAATTGTTGTTTTAGTGTTTGCTCCTGTACTGTTAATCGTTGGGTTAGTGTTTGCCCTATTGTTTGCTCTTGTTCTGATAATCGTTGAGTTAGTGTTTGCTCTTGTTCTGTTAATCGTTGAGTCAGTGTTTGCCCAAGTGTTTGCTCTTGTTCTGATAATCGCTGAGTCAGTGTTTGCCCAAGTGTTTGCTCTTGTTCTGATATTTTAGTGTTGAGGAGGCTCAATTGAGCCAACATTTGTTGCATCATTTCGCTCGTGTTAAGTGATCCGGTAACTTGGTTTCCTAATGTTTCGCTAACTCCGTTTTCTACACCTACCCGCGTGCTATTGTTAGTGAAATTTTCCCCTTGTTCATTGCTATTACCTTCCATATCGTTGCCGGTTAATTTCTTGCTTCTTAACAGCATTTACGTACATACATAACCCAGTTTACTTATATCTATTGCATATACACTCCCTTCCAAAATTTTATTAACCTATGTATCATGCAGTTAACACTTACTCGGTGCTGGGTTGAGCTGCTGCGAAGTGTTGTAATAGTTCACAAAACACTTCACTACACTTACACACTTTTTTTTGACACTGATGATGTCTGCGCTGAATGTCTGCTTCCTTGTTGTAATGGAGCGGCGTCGATGTCGCTTGTTGCCCCACGTCTGTCGGTACACTCTGCTGCTGGTGGTTGCTGATGTCGTCATCGGCGTCGTCTTCCTTCCGTTGTCGGTTCTCCGGGTGCGTTATCCGCTGGCAGTATTTCGAGCCCCAACGTAGTGGGCGCCAAATGACGCTGACCTCTGACGCATCTGTGTTGTTCCTGGCAGTTGCTTCAGTGGACTCAGAGTCCTGGGTTCGTTGGTTGGATGGCAGGAATTTGGGATTTGATTCGGTAGAGCTGAGGTTCTTGTTTTTCAGGGGTGGTGACACTGCCTTGATGAGATTAATAATACTGCCGGAGAAGTTTGAGTTATATCTTTATTTTGTTACGTAGATTCCTATCTGGTCAACCCGCCACCTTCGTCGTCGAAGCCACTGTTATTCTTATCACGTTCGAAGTCGCTACTTATGTGTTTCTCCGACTAGCCCTCGAATTGCCTAGATTTCATAACTTTATTTTTACACTATCAACTTTCTGATTATTTTCTTCTAATTTCGTTTCGTCGACGTCCTCGTGGTTAATTTGTACCGGAATGTGCCTCGGCCGTTGTCATGCTTAGTTTGTACTCGACTGTCTCGGCGTGTCTTTCCTCCTTCACGCCTTTCGCCAAACTGTAGAATTTTCCCCCTCTCCCTTTCTTAAGTTTCGTTCTGTTTTAAGTTCAAACGTATCATGTGATGCCTACGCGATCTTTCGATTGGCTATAATTTTTTTTCCTGATTTTTTTTTTGTTATTGGCTACCCCCACGTGACAACTTTCACATCTGCTTCTCACAGCTTATTTTGAGTTTTAAAATCTTCCCCCGAACATTCTTAGATCGTAGATAAGGCACATCTACTTCCTCACCCTTTTAAGTCTTGAGAACCGTTGTAAACCCTGTCCGAGCCAAAAGTATAAAGGCGAGACTTCCGGTATGCAGGTTCGTTGACCATCGCAGGTAAAATACCTCTGCTTCGAGGGAACAAACTTTGTTTCTCTGTCTTCCCGACAAAACCCATTCCTAATATGAATTCAGCACATTTTCGTCGCTATATTCGATCGTATATTATTATTATTATTATTATTATTATTATTATTATTATTATTATTATTATTATTATTTCTCCTGGGTCTCGATAACCAGCTTCACGGTTTTATATTAATTTTAAACTTTGAATATTACTTAATAACTCACCTAAATTGGTATTTCTTTTCTTAATGTTACTAAACTTCTTCAGTGCCATACTCAACAATACGTTGAAATAGTTGATACTCCGACAACGGCGCCACTGTACGACAAGCTCCAAAGTTACCAACATGTATTACATCAACTCATTTCAACTGCAATGAAACATGAAACATATGACACCGTCCATCTCCAACATAATATGCAGTATAATATTTAACCAATATATAAACAATTTTGACATAGTTTGAAATAAAATATTGTACATAATTGCAGGAAAGGTTTTTTTAAGGAACCGTTTCGATTTTCCGGCCTCAGCGTAAACATCTTGTTCGTCTTGAAAAAAACTTACTTTTCTATACTGTTACGTAATATTGTATCAGTGCACTTCAGTACAGTAATAAACAAAAGAGTTTTAAAAATTGTTACTCAAATCTGGTCATTAAGCGAACTGCGTGTCATAATAATACGGAGTCCATCTATCCATCATTTGTCAAGACTCAAAACATTGAGAATTTGTTTGTATTGATTACAAAGCCATACCTTGTACCGATTCCGACCAAGGTTTGCACGCGTAATCTTTAATATACAGTTGGAATTTATATTCCGACTTGTTCGCACGATTTAGGCCATTTTATTTGTTTATTATTCAACTGTTCGATATATTTATGCCATTGCGAAATATCCACGTTTTAGAAATCGTAATATTACATAATCATAGACCTTTAGAAAATACAGTATCCACTCGCTATAAGCAAATTCACATCAGACTCCCCCCCCCATGTATTTTTAATGCAAATACGGTTGCAATGATGTCAGCATATGATTAAACCAGCAGTGATCCAAAGCCTAACTTCCATGTTTACTTTCTCTGGCACCTACCTGTAGCAAACCGAGCAATTATTCGATATTTTGCCGTAAATAGACGTTTTGAGGTCCCTGACTCAATGAAGAGCATTTTAGAAATATCTAAATGTGTGAGAGGACACATAACTCATAAACGAAATGTCTGATAAATACTAAACTTAGCAAATGTTTAACTTCGGACGCGACTCGAATATTTTCAAGAAAATACCCCACCCCAATCTACCCTATACGTGGAAAATTTCTGGTTAATTTTACTCACTCAAAAAATACTCTGGCGAATTTTATTCAAATGCCATGCCTTTAAAATATTTTCGTGTCAAATAAAATATATTTCTTGAATTTTCTGATAATAGCCCCACTCCTCTCGATTCTCAATGAATTTTGTATAATTTTATGTAACTGGCCAAACATTAGACACAGGTAGATAGAAAAATAAGTTTCTGTAGGAATGAAGAGTGGGTAGAGAAATCCTGTGGATGCAATGTATCGATTATTTTTAATTTTGTACATAACATTATATTATAAACAAGTTAATATGACGATTTAATGAAAGCCAAGACGATCGCCGCGGGGCATCATGGGATATAGCTCCCTCTCAGTGAAGTTAACTTGCAGCTTTAGCTTGTCTATGTGCACGCTCTCTGTTGCCTCAGAGTTTGCCGGTCGGTCCCGGGGTCGAACCCTAGGCCTGCATATCTTGTAATGCTATGTTGCAGCACTACGACGGTAAGGTAGTGTGATGTATGCCGCTGCCGGTGGCGCCTCGATCGCGAGGCGGCAGGCCAGGAGACTACAGAAGCAGCAACATGGCGGAGTGCACAAACCACCCCCGTACCGCCCTCATCCGCCCCCGTCACCACTACCCCAACCGGAATTGAATGGGCGAATAACAGGTTTTGGTAGCAGCGAATTATCGCCCGAGGTTAGTGCAAGTCTTGTAGTGTGTAGCAATGAGTGTTCTGTACGGAGCGAACTTTGTTCCCCACACGCACAAACACACACACGTCCCTTCACAGTAGTTCACCATCACGTTTGTTTCAGGGTGAGAAGTAATCTTTTGTTGCAGCAGTCCACACCAAGGTCACGCTCAAAGTTCTTGTCAAAGCTTCAGCTTCAAATATCACATGAGTAGATCAAGGGTGAGCTGAAGTTCTTTGGAATTGTACATCAGCCCTCAAAACCCATTACTGTTTGTGAAAATTACCTGTGCTTGAATCGAAGGTAAGCGCTCCTTGGTAGTCCATTTGGGGTTACCATGAAGGAAATCATCAGAAGACAAAAGCACCCATCATGACCCTTCATCACTTTCCAAAGACCACCTTGTGTCTTTAGAACAATTGGGACTGTGAATATCTCTTGTACGAAAAGTCAAAAGAAAGCCGTCTACGTGCTGACCTCTGCAGTTGTTAGTTGTGGAGCAAAACAACCAGGAGGATCAGTCATTCAGAACACCTAGTGGATGTTAATTTTTATGTAGGTGAGATCTCTAGATTGCTGATGTTGGAATGCGCCTTGTACACACTAATTCGATGTGAAGATTTTGCGTCTGAGGACACACTTCAAATAAACATTTACATGGTGCAAGATTAGGGCTGTTACGTGAATGTGGGTGCAGTTTCCAGAATATAGACAGCGCTGGTAGCATCAATCGTGGAGCAGAATTATATTATTTGAGAGAAGTTCCGAAAGCATTTACTCTGTGATTAACATTTTACAGTTGCTCTTTTCTGAAGAAACATCACAACTACTTTAAACACTTGCTGGCTTCTATTATGATGCCCGGTCGGGGAATACAGTATTAACATTGACTTTTGGCTCATATATCGACCATAATTATATGGTGAGACTCGGCAGGGTCATGGAAACACTTCCAAAAATGCATATATACGGACTTTGAATGACAGAAGCACATATAATCACATGATAAAAGGGACATTTCGTTTCAATTCATGTATTGGCTGCATAAGAAAAGGCAGACTAAAATAGTTAAAATGAGAATAACTGTTTTGGGAGGAGATATCCCGATGAATTATCCCTGTAAATACATTAGAAACGCCAAAGTAATAAATGGTGCATCGTATGTGGATTTCTCAAACTGCTTACAGATGAAAGAAGGAAAGGAGGGACTATAATGCAATTTCATACTCAAGGATAGTCTCAAGGAAAAATGTGCACAAACGCCACCAACCAGAAAGTTCTTCATATTATGAGATAGGAAGTTTTGCACCGAAAATAAAGTTTCACCTGATGAAGAAGTCAAAGTCCTTAGTGATTATTCTACAAATTCTCGCCAATGTTTTTTTCGAAAGGAAGCAAACACCAGAGAAAAAATTTGGAAAAAAAAACACTTCATCGTTTTAAAATCAACGCATTTGACACGTTTCCCAGACTGATATAACGATGTAAAACTCTATCCTAGCAAAGTTAACTTCGTATTTACACTTAAATTTCGACACACAGCCACGGATTTGTTGCTCTGCAGACTACTGAATTTTACCTCCCATGATTGAGGTTTTTTCAAGTGTTCAAAACCTTTCCTGGTTCTGTCAAAATGTGTGAAAATTGTGGAGTACTCATGACATCTTGCAGGACCTTCGTGCTGCTCACATAGGCTAGGTCAACCAAGTGATTTGTGAAGTGTTACCTATTGTGTGGCGCACAAAAATGAAGTTGCATTCCTTCCTAGCCTAGCACGCTGCTGATGTGCAGGATGTAGCAAAAGTCCCATTGTTCATTTAACTCCCTTTTTTATTATCGTATGGAACACTGACAACTTAAAACATTGGCCGTTTAGTGGATCAAAACTCTGGAACAATGACTTATCAATAGTAGATGGGCCCATGAACGTCCCAGCATTGTAGCGTCATTGGAGCTTCTGATATTTTACAGTTGATGAGATATCAACATATTTCCTCTATAAACAGAAGCGAATACCTTTGGAAGATTAATTCCAATAATTTACCGCAATCTCAGAAATGGCCATAAGAATGTCTCAATCTGATCTATTACTACAATGCTTTATGCAAAGAAATGTCATTGAAATTTTATGCTTGAGTACTATGTCGATGTATATCCAAACTACGGTGCAGATATTTCGAGTGATGCTATAATTTAAGCTCATTAATGGATATATTGGAAAACTCTAAAGGTTCACTTCCCAATACTCCACAAAATACTTAGACAGCGCCAATCAGTCTGTGGCGCTACTGTTAATAACACAAACCAGAGTGAAGGACGGGAAAAGAATGATTGGAAGAGAAGGCATAGGTTCTCCTCCACTCTGTGCGAGACAATGAGTGTTTTTACTGTGTAAACAAAGACAGTGACGAACTACAACTCTGTGAATGCCACACTCTCAACGCAGTTTTTGGGAAGGTGTATGACGTAAATGGTTTATAGCGCAGAACACATATGGTCTACGGTTATGGATGTCGGATTTAAATTTACAATGTTTAATAGCACGAGTTTACATTTAATCAAAAAAGAAGTCTACACCAGATTACAAGAACTTTCAATGTGACCTCCGCAGAGAGCTTTTAGTTTAAATTTGAAATCTCACACAGTAGAAACTAAAGAAGATTCTTCCAAACGCAAAGGAAGTGAACATATGCTGTAAAGATCTTATCAAAATCCAGTTAAAAGGTTAATCTGTAATAATTTAGTTTCAGCTGTTTCATGACCTCTTCCCTGGACTGCCAGCAAAAGGTTGGTTGCACCCATCACTCTTTTACAGTGTGGAATGTACAATAACATGCTGTGGTCGGAGGAGAGCTGAGAAGAGTACCTCCGTCCATGTAGAGTAATTTTACTTTTCTATTGTACAGGTATGTTAGTTTATAGTTGTAAATAATGTACGCTGCTGCTAATTGTTCAAAATTCTGAATGTCTAAAGGACTCTTTTGGTGTACAAATTGGAGCAGCAGTGGCGCAATTTTCAAATTGGACCGGGGCTGTTGAATGAAAGTCGTGAATGCTAACACGTTGAAGGTGTTCATTCTTCAGAACTGGCCAAAACTGGTGAAACCAGACTTGGGATACTTCACCTGGTCCAATTTGAAATGCTATGTAATTATAATTTGTATTGAGTATCTAGCAGAAAGAGCACACTGTTCACTACGGATCTTGAACAACTGTCCTCGAGCTAGAGTCCAGTTTGAGAGATGCCAGTGTCAAGTGTTGAGTGTGTTCTTTGGTAAAACTGTTCACTGTGGGCTGGTCAAGGTCAGCTGAAACTATATTTCAATTTAGTGTGAAACAAGCAATCATTCTGACATTTAAATAGTCCAGTTCCAAAGCTTTCTTAATCCAATTTACCCAATTCTCAGGAAAAGCTATGACAACGTTTTCAGGAAAGTGGTCTGATTTACGTCACATAGATATTTAGAGTTACGACACAGTGCAATTCTGGAACAGTGGAAGGCTACCTCAGTAGTAAGATAATGACGAAAAGCAAGTGTTATTTTATGTTCAAAATCTTAGCGTGATCATTGTTAGTGTTTTAAATAATTAGGACTTTATTAACAATGCCTCAAATCATGTACTTATTTTGTAACATTGGGACTGACAGTTTAAATGTGGCGGGATCTGTGTAGCCAGATATGTTTAAAGGTCTCGGGAACTGAACTTTTGACCAAAAGTGATTAATACCAGTTTTTAAATGTAAATTCCCTGTAATATTTATCCCGTGATATATTTTTGTACTCAGTAATGTTTATGTATATAATATGGTGTTAAAAATTTCGATGAGCAGGCGTTTAAGGGGATAAACCCGTGGAAATTGTCGAAAATCCTGAAAAATACCGATTTTGTGCAGTAATAAAATTTTAATGCATTTAAGAGGGATGGGTATGTAATGGTGCAGGCACTAAAATCATTAAAGTACTAGCCAAAACAGGAGTGCAGTTTTGAAGTCCAAAATCACCTCTATTCTTAAAAGTAATGTTTCTTCTTCATTGTTTTTTCATTGCTCATTACGACTCAAATATTTCTGGCGGCGTAAACTTTTTCCAATTTCTTTAAGATGATAAATAAATAGAAATTATTCTTAGAAATTTTCAACAAAGTAAAAATGACCATATGCATGCCTTTAGATACATACTTAGTAATTAAAAGCATAAAAAGGATGAAGTATAAACTTTGAATCTGTTTTCTAAAGTAATTCAAGTTTTATTTGCAAATCATGTGATACGTTTGTAAGCCAGATATGTTTGGAACACGACATTGAAATTTTATTCCATAAATTTGAAATACCACACTGCAAGAAGATTTTTCTGCAGATAATAAACAAAATAAGAAAATATTTTCATTTTTTAAGAATTACTCAAGGATGAAGTTCTGGAAGAAAAATCCATTTGATTGCTTAAGACACACATAGTTCCTGAATTTCTAGGGTTGGTTCCCTTCAATGCTAGCACCTTGTCTTCTTTCGTTTTTCTCGTTTATATATTCTTGAAACTTTAAATTGTTCCTTGTGCATTAATTGTGGTCCATTTTGAATGAAAACTTTTGTGCCTGATCTTCAGAACTATTTCACAAAATCAATTATCATTTTATTAGTTTTCCAACAGAAAATTAACATATATTGTTTCAAAAATTCCAAAAATATACAAAAATTAATGACTAAACATGTAATGCATAACCTAAAAACTAATATTTACTCCTATTCTTTAGGCTTAAAAATAAGTGAAAAATTATTTATTTTTCACTGCCATTTATATGTTGCAAACAATTTTTAACTGTTACTAATATTTTATTCAAAATGTTTATAAAATAGTTATAGTCTCTAAAAGTAATAATGATGTTCAAATCAAATTTTGTATCTCGTATATATTTCTGCCATAAAAGTGCGTACAAATGCTTTACATAATAACCTAAAAATTACAGAAATTATTGAATTCATTCCCAGGTCCTGTAAGTATTAAAGGTGATTTTGCCAGTTTAGAAGGGCAATATAATCTGTAGCACTATGAATATTCGAGCACAAAAAAGTATTACATATGTACTCCACTGGTTTGTTTAGTTCTGTTGGTATATGTTGGGAACTTATGAAGGCATCATAAAACTATTACAAAATTCAAAGCAATGGCTGCAATTACAGGCAAAACACGTGATCTTAACATGGCAACATCGCATTTTGCTTGCTTCAGATTAAGCGCTGTGATTACCAGTTATCATTTTCAAAATTTTGCACACCTCCATGGTGCGCCATTCCAATGCATTAGCTCAGGGTAGAAGTGGAAAAGAAATTGTTGTGCTTTAATAACGGTTCTTATAGTTCGGGTTCCAAATAAATAATTACGTCCCAAATAACCGTTCCAAAATAACATTTAAGCACGTCCACGACGTGGACTGCTTTAACTGTAATAGTAAGGTACTCTTGGTCAACTGTTACTTGACTGACACGGGATCTTTCGTACCAGGTCGTGATTCTTCGTTTCGTATGAATATTGCCAAGCGGTAAGAAGATGGCCCCTCCTTTCGAATTGTAACGTGCTTTTAACAGCAATACTTAGGGCCAGTTTCACCAACATATGCTAAATGTTAACACAGTGTTAAACTGATTTAACACTGAAGTTAACACAAATTCTGTTGCATCAAACAATGTTAACTTTAACAATCTGTTAAAATCGGTGTTAAGTTAACATCCCCATACCCCTGTGTTAAGGCGTTTAACAAATGTTAGAAATTGTAAAATGGCTGCCGCAAACCAAACTGTTGTTGCGAGTTTGCTACAATTGGCATTTTTGAATGTCCTTCCTAACAGAAGAGTATTCGTACGTCATAATAAATTTGAAACCCTTAAAAAAGAGGAATTTTTAAAGCAATATAGACTGACCATAAGCATGGTTTTATGGGAAATACGAGAGGTTAGAATACTACCAACAGAAGCATGCCTCTTTCTTCTATGTGTTAATTAGGTACTTAGATTTTATGCTACTAGCATTTTCATTTACTTGTGATAATGTTGAAATTTCCAAAGTTACCGTTTGTGGGTTTATCCGGAAGATTTCCAAAGCAATTGATTCAAGAAGCAAACAGTATTTTTCGGGTCTGCTTGATTAATCAGCGATAACATGTTTTCGTCCACTTTAGTATCAATGCAGTGTCCACCACCAGTTTTAAAGCGTCTTAAACACCCTTCCCACCTAACGTTTCTGGTGCTGCACTTTATGTTAGCTAAAATTGTCGTAGTTGCTTACAGGACTTAAGGGAAACGCGTTCGCTCCAATTAAATTACGTGTGGATTTTGTTCCAGGCTGCAATCTTATCCTTTAACGTAAGAACGTCAGTTTTTTCGCACTTGACAATACGTCCGTACTTATTAACCAGATGTTAATTAACGCGTTTCAAACGGTGAAACATTTATTTCAGTTGACATCATGAGTCTAACCTCAAACAACTGGGAACATCACATGGACATCACAGAACACCAATGGCCATTGCCATGAATGTAAATAGTTGTGGGCTACTTACACAGAGAGCGCGGCAATACGTAGACAAAAGTGCATCGGAGTACGTTCAGAAGCAGTGTAGTTCGGCCACCGCCTTCTCGAAAGCTGGCATTCGCAGTTGTCTTTGACGTTAAAAACATGTTAGCTAACAATTTTCTGTAAAAGCTTGATGAAACGCAAAAGTTTTAACCTTATGTTAAACTTTAAACAACTAGTTAACAAACAAGAGGTTAGAGTATTTTTAACATCTAGCTTGTTAACAAGGTGTTCAAAGTTTAACATAAGGTTAAAACTTTAGCGTTTCATCAAGCTTTTACAGCAAATTGATAGCTAACATTTTGTTAACGGCAAAGAGAACTGCGAACGCTAGCTTTCGAGAAGGCGGTGGCCGAACTACACTGCTTCTGAACGTACTCCGATGCACTTTTGTCTACGCGCTCTCTGTGTCAGTAGCCGACAACTATTTACTTTCATGGCAATGGCCATGTGATTTTCCCGGTTGTTTGAGGTTAGAATCACGATATAAACTGAAATAAACGTTTCACCGTTTGAAACGCGTTAATTAATATCTGGTTAATAAGTATAGACGTATTGTCAAGTGCGTAAAAGCCGGCGGTCTTACATTAAAGGATAAGATTGCAGCCTGGAACAAAATCCACGAGTAATTTAATTGGAGCGAACGCGTTTCTCTTTAAGTCCAGTAAGCAACTATGGCAATTTTATGCTAACATAAAGTGCTGCACCAGAAATGTTAGGTGCGAAGAGCGTTTAAGACGGTTTAAAACTGGTGGTGGACACTGCATTGATACTAATGTGGACGAAAACGTGTTATCGCTGATTAACCAAGCAGACACGAAAAAAATAGTTTGCTTCCTGAAGCAATTGCTTTGAAAACTTTTCGGATAAACCCACAAACGGTAGTTTTGGAAATATCAACATTATCACAAGTAAATGAAAAATCTTAGTAGCATAAAATCTAAGCACCTAATTAACACTCTTCTATTGGTAGTATTCTAACCTCCCGTATTTCCCATGAAACTACGCACATGACCCCTTGGGCAGTCTATATTGCTTTAAAAATTCATCCTTTTGCAGTGTTTCAAATTTATTATGACATACGACTACTCCTCTATTAGGAACGACATTAAAAAAATGCCAGTTGTAGCAAACTCGCATCAACAGCTTGGTTTGCGGCAGTCAGTTTCCAGTTTTTAACATTTGTTAAACGCCTTAACATAGGGATATGGGGATGTTAACTTAAACCGACTTTAACACATTGTTAAAGTTAACATTGCTTGATGAAACCGAATTTGTGTTAACTTCAGTGTTAAATCAGTTTAACATTGTGCTAAAATTTAGCATCTGTTGGTGAAACCGGCCCTTAATGTTCTTACTAGGTTAAGGGAACTCATCTCCATCATATTCGCAGTAACCATCTTATATGAGTTTCCACGAAGGCCAATGAGTATGTGTTCCAAAACGGCATCTCGGATATGCATTTCGCACGTGTATCGCAAGAGCTCGGTATCAATAAATCTGTAACCGTTGTCCTCTATTGGAACTTGGAAGCAGGAACAATTCCAACTTTTCACATCATATACATATAACTGTTGTATTGTGGCACAACGCACTCTCTACGATCAGAGCTTTATTTTTGGAACTGATTATAAAAATACTCGCGTTAGGTAAAGTTGGAGGTCTGTTATTTTGGAACTGTATAACTGGATATATGGGTATTTTTTCCTACCTCTAATTGAGTCTGTTGGGAGACATTTTGAACATTTGTTGCAACTAATGCTGATACTTAATCACCACAATGTTAATGCAAATCATAATGAATTGATAACTAAAATTGCATAGTAAAGTCCAAAAAGGTCCCTAATTACCATACAGAACGATACCGGACATGGCTCTCTATATGAACATCGTTCATGGATATCAGCCTTGTCACTCCTGAAAATTAGTAACATCCTCAAAGATACACTGTTCACAACATCCCTGTAGCTTTATGCAACAAATACAACATGGGTAACATTAGAAAATGGATAGATATAACAGAGCATCATTGGATTTAAGGCATTGTTATGAACCAAGGCGTGTCCTGCCATTAGTAGAATTAGATATTTAAATGCTTTTAGATTTAGTTATATTATCCAAAACGGAATTAAAATTCATGGTGCAGAAGGCAATAGTAACATGAGGTATACGGCAGTAGTTAGGGCATTTCTGAGTTTTGTTTTGTTTGGTAACTGGACTACTGAATTCCCTCCTTGGGAATAGTGGTAGTATTTCACAATAACATGGAATTACTTAGAAAGACTCTACATGATCCGTAACAGTGAAATTTCATTTCGAGACACTATGGAGAGGATGTGTTGTAAAATCTGGCGGATAGTAATATCACAGTCAGCTTGTCTAGATCTAAGTCTGTGTTAAAAGATGGTTTATTTTGACAACAAACGAGACCGCAGTCGTTGGACCACAGTGACGGTACACTGTGAGCTAGAGGAACTAAAATTTTAGAGAGACGCCAAATATGAAGTCTTCTATTTGTTGAGTTCCAAGTTATCACGAAGTACATACCACTTATTCCTTGGAGAGACTGAACTTGAGCTGTTACACTGAAAGTTATCCGATTCTTTGATCATGGCCTGATGAAACCGAACACAAGCTGTTCCAGTAGAGTTCTCTATCAAGGCCAAACTGAATTCAAGCTGCTGCAGCAGAGTTATTGATCAAGGTCTAATGAAACTGAACTCAAGCTGTTCCAGTAGAGTTCCCTATCAAGGCCAAACTGAATTGAAGCTGCTGCAGCAGAGTTCTTGATCAAGGTCTAATGAAACTGAACTCAAGCTGTTCCAGTAGAGTTCTCTATCAAGGCCAAACTGAATTCAAGCTGCTGCAGCAGAGTTCTTGATCAAGGTCTAATGAAACTGAACTCAAGCTATTCCAGTAGAGTTCTCTATCAAGGCCAAACTGAATTGAAGCTGCTGCAGCAGAGTTCTTGATCAAGGTCTAATGAAACTGAACTCAAGCTGTTCCAGTAGAGTTCTCTATCAAGGCCAAACTGAATTCAAGCTGCTGCAGCAGAGTTCTTGATCAAGGTCTAATGAAACTGAACTCAAGGTGTTACAGTAGAGTTATTGGCCAAGGCCTGGTGAAAATTAACTCAAACTGTTGCAGTAGTGTTCTTCACCGAGGCCTGATGAAAATGAACTCAAACTGTTGCAGTAGAGTTCTAGATCAAGACCTGTAAATGAACTCAGACTGTTGCAGTAAAGTTGTGGACGAAGGCCTGGCGAAAGGGACTCAAGCTGTTGCAGTTGTGTTCTGGATCAAGGCCTGATGAAGCTACACTTCAGTTGTTGAGTAGAGTTCTGTACAAGGTGTGATGAAGTATATCTGGATCAAGACCTGTTAAAACTGAGCTTTAACTGTTACAGCAAGAGTTCCTATCACTAATAAAACTGAACTCGAGTTGTCACAGTAGATTTCTGTGTTAACGCCTAATGTAACTGAATTTGAATTGTTGCAAAAGAGTTCTTATCAAAGCCTGATGAAATTGAAGTTGATCTGTTGCAATTGAATTATCGATGAAAGCTCTTATGAAACTGAACTCGTGCTGTAGCAAGGAGAGTTCTGGATCAAGACCTGGTGAAACTGACCTTGACCAGTTGCAGTAACAGTTTACTGCAATTTTCCACCACTTATTCCTTGGCGAGACTGAACATGACCTGTTTGACATGTGTTGAGTGTGTTCAGTGGGCAGCAGGAGTGTAGCGGCTCATGACCACGAGGTTGAGCATGCAGGCTGCACTATACGTCCGGGAGAAGCAGAAGCAACGTCGTAAGAAGATCCGTCGAGGTCGCATCGAACTTCCTAGCAATGTGGCAACGAAAGAGATAGCACCCTTTCCAAGATATCCACCCAACCAGTGGGTACGCCTCACTTGGGACTCCTAGGTGTTCTACTCTATGTGCTTTACTAACCTTCACGGCTTGCGCTTGCCCTGTCACCTGGTGCGACAACGAGTTGCTGCACCAGGTCATCGGGGAGCACAGTATTCTCTATAGCACACCACTCTCCTTCCTGTCTCTTTCTTCTTTCCTTCTCTGTCTTTCTGTATCTCTGTTTGCAGGTTCCAGGACGGTAATCTGTTATCTTTCAGTCTTTGCTTTCCTTCGCTTTTAAATGTACAGCAAGGTAACAAAAGAAATTCTCAGATGTTGTGGCATGCAGTAGTGGTAGTGTAACTGGGTTAAGGATTATCGATCCAGCCAGCGCTCCATCATCGTGTGGAATCGGAGGGAAAGCTCAAGTGCATTCATTCATGGCCTTCTTGTGACAGTTTGATAGCTATTCCCTTTGAAGTGTTTATGGTTTGGAGACTTGACATCCTTCAGTCATTGTTGACATCCGGGGTGATGTCTTTCAACACCTGATATCTTAGACGTTCAGGAAATTTAAAAGATTTAACTCTGTCTATGTGGATAATACTTTCACCACTGAAGGTCAATTTTATTTTTACTAGTTATGCAGTGCATCAAATTACCAACATGTACGCCATATCTATGGTAGATAGAGAAGTATTCTATTGCACCCCAAAGGAATTGAGCCTTACCCCCAAAAAGAGCAATTTAAAATTGTCCACGTGTGTCCCTGTGAACATCATCAGTGAAAAACCAAATTTAGTATTTAAGTTCACCTTTCAAAGATGCGCCACGAAGACTTTCAAAGTACCCAAACTACCTTTTATGTGGCACATGTTTCTTTATTTCTGATTTCTGAAAAATCGCTCTAACGATTTTGATTAAAATGTTATATCTTTAAAATATTTCCATGACTAATTATATTCATATTTCATTTTATACAAATAGGGTGTGTAGTCCTTTTCATTCACAATTAATTTTGTCTAACTGGTAAATCAAAATATTTAGACAAAAGTACACTATACAAAAATTTAATCTGGTTAAAACTTATGTCTAAAACGTAAATGCGACATTAAACGTTTCCAAAATATGTTTTGCTATTGGTTTCAATTTTCCACAATGCTTGGTCACCATTATTTTGTTTCTGGCGAAGTCATGCAAATAATATGGAACTTCAAAGCCAGCATACAGCAACCTACATTTTAAACATTGGACTACCGCCTCAGCCTCCTATACCATCCTTATATCTGCAACGAAATGTGCAATGAAACTATTTGTGCAAACGTTCATGTGGTCTAACACGAAGTGGATAAAAAATAAACTTTTGTAAGCACAGTTTGGAGAAGAGTGGGTAGAAAAAGTTATGAATTTAACATCAGATTTTTGAAGATATATTTAAGGAATCTCAGCATTTCCTGTTGAACAGTGTGAGTATTCTGGGAAGTGCATACCATAAGACATTTCCAACATTTTTAAAGACAGAGCATTTGGAGGGTTGGAAAAAAAATAGTATAACCATGTTGTGTCAATTTGAATGAGTATTGGCCGCTGGTTTTATAACATTTTCTTTTGTAATGTTATGACATAATTTGAAATTCCCTGACTTATCAATAGAGGAGCACAGTATGAAGTAATGTTAGAGAAGGTCTCCACTCAAATTTGAGAAAAATCTTTAAAAAAGATCCCCATCCCCGTTTTCATTAAGTAAAGATATTTAAACCCTGTATGTTTATAATCTGTTTGTAATTTCTACCTCCAACAAATTTAAATGCCCTTCTTCAGTGCTGTTTAAATACTGAGATCATTGGGAATTCATAACTTAATTGTGTCTTTCTGGCAAACCCTTATTTTCAACATTTTTCATGATTAAAAATGTTCCTTACAGTGGAATATTATCCAACCTGTTTGTAAGTCTCTAGAAACCACAACATAGAACTTTAAGGATGTCTTTTGTCATATTTCAATTAGTTAAGTGGTTGTGACTGGGGCAAGGAACTTGAATGCTATAAATTGCCTAAAAATACCTAAAATGACTTAAAATATCATAACAAGGACCTAATAAATGGATAATGTAAAACTATTATGCAAATTAATTAGTATTTTCAATATTTCAGTTTTAATTACATATTTAAGTGTAGAATAAAATGCATGACATCAGGCATCAACTTCATTACATCAGCCATTGTTAAAAGGGAATGTGGGTCACTTTCTGCCAGTTGTGTTATTTATGGACTCTTGATACATAAGGTTATTCTAGAGTAAGTTCCCATTTTGAAACAGCTGTATCTTCTTTACAAATCAGCAGTTTGGCTTCATATTGTACTACTACTGTTTAGAAGGTTAGGTTGTTTTTTCCGTTGCTACGGTAACTGTGTCATGTTTGTATAAACATAAGAATACAGACGGCAGTTGTAGGAGCAATGGCTTTACCTATAAGAGTTCGAATTGACTTCTTTCAGTGCTATCACGAGTATAATAGACAACATGCACATGCACCGAGAAGATATCGAACATTAAATGGATTGAGAAGAGGACCCTGCACTGTAAAACCATTTCGCAATATGATGAACAAATTTGAGGAAACTGGTTCACTTATCGACAGAAAGCGATCAGGTAGACCAACATTATAGCATTGAAGAAAGACTATTGTTTATTGAACAACACGGTGCTGGTCATATTTAATTTTATCTTATTTTAATAAAATCCCATTTCTTTACGAACAAATTAGTATTTTTATGTTGTTAGAATCTAAAAATTTGACAAATTTATTACCATTTTAAACTGAGAACTTACTTTAGAATAACCTTGTACATCAATATATAGACAATGTAGTAGGATATTGAAGCACTTAATTTATCACCCAAATGTTATTCTTTGAAACAGAGTTAAACATTTTTGCCTAAATAATACAGAATTCTGGTGGTGCGAAGGTTACAGTGAAAAAAAAACTATGAATAAAATGCTTTTTCTTTTAGTTACATATTTTGGATTGTTATGTTAATGTGTGTAAATCATTGTCGTCTGTTCGAATTAAGAATGGCCAGATGTAGTCGTGAGGTCGCAAAAAAAGAAAAAACCGTTAAGACCTACAGAAATCCAAAAAGGAACCAACAAACCAAAAGGCGCCGAAAAGGAAAAAAAAGGACAAATAAAGCGCGCCATTTTCTGGTCTACAGTGAACCAATGAACATGTGCTATGTTGAGCCTCGTCTTCGAACAACACGCGAAAAGAAAAGGAGTTTTCCTCAACTACTGAGCCTTAGTTATGACTCTATTTTTACTTTCTCCACCACGTGCATACTAGGTAGAGAAGGTATTGCATTCCACCCAAAAATATGAATAATCGAGATTTCACCGAAATGCATGTTTTGAGGCTCCCTGAATAAAAAAAGCATTTTTAGAAAAAGGTTCGGTGTGGTCTGTCTGTCTGTGTTTCTGTGAACAGCATAACTCAAAAACGAAAAGTAGGATAAATGCCAAAATTGGTGTTTAGATTCAGTACCTTTCAAAGATGCGAGACAAAGATTTTCAGGAAAATTCCCCCACTCCAAACTACCTTTACACAGAACACTTTTCGAAAGGTTTTCTTTTCAGAAAAATTGCTCTAACGATTTGGATTAAAATACCATATATTAAAAATATTTACGTTGTAAATAAAGTGTATATCTTGAATTTTCTAGGAACCCTGTGAAGTCCTGTTCATTCGGAAGGAATTTTGTATAACCTTGTATAACCGGTAAACGTTAAGCGATAGACGAAAACGTACTACACAAAAAAAATGTGGATATCTTTAAAACACACAATATTTTTCAAATAACTTTTTTGTGTCATCAGCCATTTCCGAGGTATCCGTTATTAATTGTTGGAATTGTTCATTACTTGGTCATTCTTTTCAAGTCCTTTCGATATTCAGTTGTTTATCACCATTGCATGCAGAGCATGGGATTTTAATATTTAATATTGCGGCAGAGCTAAGACCATTTGACCTTCTCTTCCGCTCAACCACACAGAAAAGTCCTGAATACATTGATGGTAGACGTAAACAATACCCAAAGGAATACAAAACAGAAATAACACAAATATTAGAGGAACAGTAAACTTAAGATAATTGAAAATATAGAGAATTTCCTCTAAATTAACAATTATCTTAGCTAAAATCTGCAACCTATGACGAAAAGCATATAAAGTTTGACAGCCCCTGACATCCTGTGGCAGTACATGGCGTCCAGTTCTTAAACATTTGACTATCGCTATTCTCTTTGTATCTATATAACGAGATGTGTAATGTAGCTATTTCTGCAAAGGTGTATCTGGATTAAAATAGACTTTCGAAAGAATAATTTGTATACCCACTAATAAGCGATAGAGCAGAGAGAAAGCCGAGTGAATGTATCATCAGATTTTTAAGAATATATTTATTTAAGTGGAATGACCATTTTATAAATTGTTTTTTGGAAAAGTATGCGGAATACACCCAACATAGTGCTTAGGTTTTAAGAAGGGATCTTTGAACATCGATCCTTATATTTAAAATTTAAGTTGTTCGAAAAGTGCATCGTGGATGAAAACGTTTCAGCTTCTTTTGGAAATCTTATATCTCAAAAAGTTTAAAATATATCGAATTCACAGTTAAATTCATGTTATATGTACATAATATAAAGGTTACTTTACCCTCCTCTTATGTCTGGGGTCAGAACCTGTCGAGGAGCAGACAAACGTTGAATGAGGAACTGAACAGGGGATCGCCCGATGAGAGCGAGGAAGAACATGACATGAAATGAAGGAAAGGAAACGTGATAATGGAGCAATTGGTAGAATGAATGACGGTGGAAACCGGAGAACGCCGAGATCCCACATGTGGCCTCTGGGATCGTACCCGGACCACCTTGGTAGGAGGCCAACGGTCTAACCACTCGGCCACGGCGCCGCCTTTAAGATAAAGCTTTTATACAACTTTCAATTAAATTAATTGAACATTTTGGAACTTAGTAATTTCAGTGTAGTGTTCCCTTAACGGCTTAAAGGATATTCCGATGAAAATGAAGTCAATGCACGTAAACAGTGATACTCTCGAAGATATTGCTCTGTCTAAATGAGGAAGACCAGCAACCTGTCTTTCATTTCAGAATAAATTATTTATATATACTTTCAATAAGGGCGCATAAATTTATTGATGTACAAACTAGCTTTAATCCAATTTTCTCAGCGCATCACAGATAAAAATGCCTCAAATGAAACTCCGCAGGTAATAATAATCAAATGCAAAAACATATTTATTCCATGTTTGTAAAAGTTTTAATTACATTGTAGTGTAAACAATATTAACATTCATTGTAATACATGTCATCAAATCTAGAAAAAAGTTTAACATTTCAATTGAGAGAGGAAGCTCTTTAAAAGCTTTATTTGCTATAGCCTGCGTTATGTGCAGAGTATTTCCGCCTTGTGCGAGCTTTTCCTTTCCATAGCACTCAGGAAGCACATTTGTTCCTTTTCGCATAGTTTTACAGAGTTCAAACACGCTGCCTCAATTCTAGAACGCCCATCTTATAAAATCGCCGTAGCACTCGTCGACTTGCAGAACTAAATTAAATTGAGTTTTATTTATGGACGCTATTTAACTGCTGTGGTCCTTAGCGTCCCATTCTTTATTGGGTGTGAAAGACGGAAATGTTGCTCAGAGGCCTCTTTATCAGGCTTGAGGTTATTTTATGTGCAGTAAATCTACTACACGGGACCACCGGCTTTACTTCCCTTACAAAGGAAGCCATGCTAAGGACTTTTACGCCCGAACATATCCATCGTACTTCTCCGGGTTTCATATACAGTATGGAAGGTGACCTATGATCATCCTTGAACAGCAGGAGAGTTTGTAATGAATAGAACAAAACATCTTAGTGCAGTTTTGTTTTATTTAAAGTAGTTTTTGAGAAGAAGCGAAAATTGCTTAATATTAACTCTATTTTAAATGAAGAGTTTACGATACTTAAATACTTTTTCAATGATTTCTTAGAGGATATTGCAAGATAAATATTCTCAGTATGTTTAAATACATTTTGACTTAATTTGCACTCTTACTATTATTATAAGCTTTCGAAATTTGTCAGTTGAATTTGCATTGCTAGCCACGAGACTGCAAAACATGACAACGCTGTAAGATCGAAAGAAATATACTCACTTGTTTGTTTATAAAGAAACAAACGTTTATTACGATTATGGCTTGTTTTCTAAACAGCGCACTATCAGTACAAAATGGCTCACCTTACTAATGCCGAGTATCTTGAAATGCTACTCATTTACGGCGAAACACATCGTAATGCGGCAGCTGCGGCAAGAATTTATCGAGGAAGATTTCCAAATAGACCAGCACCACATCATAGGACATTTGTTTTCATCTGTCATAGAGTTCTAGATACATGAAACGTTTTTCGTCATGTTGAAGGAGTTGGTCAAAGAAACGTTGCACAAGAAGAAGAAGAAACCCTTCACTTGGAAGAAGATTCTGCAAGCTGCAGCCGTGGTATAGCTCGCACTGTCGGAGTATCCCATCGGACTGCTTTGAGAACATTTAAAGAATTGCTACGCCTTTATCCTATCAGTGCGTCCAGTACCTCTGTGAAGCAGATTGTGTACCAAGGGTAGCATTTTCCGAATGGTTTCTTCAACGAGGGGACTTTCCCCTTAAAATTCTTGCAATAGATAAAACAAAGTTTACCAAAAAGGAGTAACTAATTACCATAATGCACGCACCTCGGCTTACGACAATCCACACACAATAAGACAAGGCAGCTTTCAGTACAGATTTTCTGTAAATGTTTGGGCAAGTATCATACGATACACATAAATCGGTTCGTGGATTCTTCCTCAGGTTTTGGCAGGAGGCATCTATCTCCAGTTTCTTCAAGAAACGTTACCAGTTTGAGGATGTTACCCTGGCAGTAAGAAACTATATGTGGCTGTTACATGACGGCGCACCTCCGCACATAAGTAAAGCCGTGTGTGGCCTCCCCTACCTAAACAACAAGCGACATCCTGTAACCCCCATATCCCGTCACTACGTGGTTAAGCCCTAATTAGGGCAGGTACACGCCTAATACCCCATCGGGTTGCCCTCAACCTGCCATCACAACGCACGCGCGCGCACATCTACGCAACACCTGCTTAGCACGCTGGAGCGCTCGGAATGGACCAAAAAGATGGCCGCCAAAATCGCCAGATCTAAATCCAATCGATGTTTTTCTTTGGGGCGATATGAAAACTTGTGTATACATTACAAAAGTGCCTGATGTGGAAACGTTGCAAAAAGAATACTTCGAGCAGCGGAAGAAATACAATAAACAACCCGGACATACTTCATAGAGTGCACTAGAATTGGAGAAAGCGTTGTGAAGGCGTGTATGTTGGCGAGGGAACACATTTTGAACAATTTCTCTAAATATCAAAAAGGAAATTCTCGTTGATTTTCTGTTCTTGTCTTGCTTTAATTATTCACAGAGTTTTATAAGGAAGCATAATCTTGTAACTTGGGTTTCTTAAGTTTTTATTTACCTTTATAAATAAGTGTTCCTATTAATAATTTGCGTAATATTGTAAATGCTTTCTCGCATCCATATTCCTTATGATATTTAGGTTACGTCACAATCATATGTAGTTTTCTGTTTATTTGTTTAGCGTTTATTTTTTCGTTGCCATAGCAGCAGAAGCTGAAGCATTAAAAGTTAACCTGTTCAATTTCCATATTGTGCAAAATAAAATAGTAATTATCTCAAGAACGGAAAGCTTCGTGGGAAACAATGTACGAAAAACACCCAAAACAACGTGCTCTTTCATAGTTTAAAAGGATGATCATAGGCCACCTTCCATCCTGTATATGTGCCCAGTTTCTAGAAGCTTCTCGTCCATAAGGATGTAATTCAACCAACTTACTGTTTACAGCTATCCCCTGCAACAATGCGTCCGATGATGCCGCGCGAGGCTACCTGTTACAAAATTATCAGATTTTTAAAAATATGTTTTCTATTTGTTTCTTGAAATGCTTAATGTTTTATTGTACATATTTTGAACTAGTATCAGTTTCGACTACATTTCGTATCCTGGTGTTGCTTTGGCATTGATTACATATTTAACAATTAAACTAACATTTTAACACAACCCCTGCATCATAACAATAGTTTCATTGTTTCGCGGAATATACATACGAGGGCTGATCAATAAAGGCTGAGACTGATTTTTTTTCACAGATATTTATTACTCCATTTCAATGTTGTCACGCTATTTTTCAAAGTAGTCCCCTCCTACTTCAGTGCAGTTTTTATAGCATCTCTGCCAGTCCTCGAACACATGGTGCAGGCCATTCTTTGTCAGGTCTTTGAGAATCGCCTCACTTTTCTTCAGCACAGCTTCAGTGCTCTCAAATCGAATGCCCCGGAGCTTTGCCTTTAGTGATGGGAATAAAAAGAAATCACAGGTGGCAAGATCTGGGCTATAAGGCGGATGCGCACACAGGTAATGTTGAATTTAGCCAAAAATGCCTAGACTTGATTGGCGACGTGAGGACGCGCGTTGTCGTGATGAAGTCGCCACTCATTCCGATGAAGTTCTGGACGTTTCCTTGCAATGTACTTCCTCAGTGTAGCCAATACTGACCTTTAGTACACTGCTGTATCAGTAGAGTGAGGGGGAGCAACAATCTCAGCAGCTGTGTTGATGTTGACTTCAGTCATAGCAGAAGCCGAAACACCAGGCCCACCTTGCTTAGCACAGAGAGCTCGCCCTTCTTTGAAGTCCTTGAACCACCTAAACACTGTTGCACGAGGTAGTGCATCTCCACCGTATGCTTGCTTTAGTTTTTCGAAAGTTTCAGAGGCTGTATGATTTAAAGGAAAACAAAATTGTATTGCGCTGTATTACTCCTCTCGTGGAGGATTTTGTTGTATGCGAAATTCAAGTAGGGTCAACAATGTACAGCAATACTACAAACCTACCAACACGAGAGTGCTGCCGCCTATGGAAATTATCCATGAAACCCCGATCTTTTCAAATATTTATAGTAGAGACAGGAAACTATCAAGAAAGCTTCAGGAAAAAATCAGTCTCAGTCTTTATTGATAGCCCTCGTACAAAATAAAAGATAGCTGTCTATAAATACAAATTGTTAAAGAATCTGTTTTGACCATTGTCTTGAAAATTACACTGAAGGAAATCTCTCCAGGGATAATCATTGTATTAGATAATCTTCCTGTTTAGAACAATATTTTAAAAGCATTTCATTTTAAAAACAAAACAGAGAAGGAAAACGGAGAAGGCGCCGCCACAATATCGTGTGCTAGTTGGCTCACCCTTCCTCTCACAGATGACTCTTATGCGAGTCGAAGAGTAAGGCTCGTTTCACACTGGGACACCGGTGATTGCGGTGAACATTCCTAGGTCACTGGTGTCGGACACCGCAAGTATTGCCAACTGATTGTTAGTAAAGTGGACTCAAGTGAGGAGAAATGTTTGTTGTTAGGACTTCTACGCAGGAGGAGGAGGGGAATGAAGAGAAAACGTTCATTACACGTGCATCCACTGCTGCGTGATCGGCTGGAGAAAGGATTGTTTTACACTCTGCATAACGATCTGAGACAAGATGACAGGAATTTTTTTCAATATTTCCGAATGTCAAAAACTTCGTTTGATGAACTACTAGGAAGTGTGAAAGAGTAAATCACAGGAATTGACACTATACTAAGGAAGGCTATCCCAGCAGAAGAAAAAATAATATGCCATATATCAGGATGACTTTATACTTGCCTATGAAATCTTCCGTGTTAATCAAATGTAAATTCATGACTGCCATAACGTACAACACTCTGCTCAAGTATACAACAAAAATGTCTATGTCAGCGATGAGTTTGTCCCAGTGTGAACAATACATGTCGAACGATGATTGCTCTGGACAGTGACACAGTGGCTGGATGCGGGAGTGTAGCGTCCCGGAGTTAACATTAAATTTGAGTTTTATTTATGGACGCTCTTTAACTGCTGTGGTCCTGAGCGTCCCATTCTATATTGGGCGTGAAAGATCGGTAATTTTTCTCAGAGGCCTCTTTATCAGGCTTGAGCTTCTTTTACGAGCCGCAAATCTACAACACGGGACCTCCGGTTTTACTTCCTTTCCCAAGGAAGCCATGCTAAGGACTTTTACGCCCTAAAAAAACCCATCGCCCTCCGCCGGGTTTGATCACGCGACCTCGGGAACTAGAGGGTACCATGGTACCACTAGACCACGGAGACGACTAGTGTCCCGGAGTGAATGCTCCAATTGAAACGAATGTATTGCTATCAGTGATTGTCACTGGCGACCGTCACCAGTGTGAAACGAGCCTAAAAGTTTGACGTTTCGTCCGCAAGTGCGGTGAAAGCAACCAACTGGCTCTCCAGCATCCCAGCTCGGAAGACATGCTTGACTTGTTTGACGATGTGGCCGTGCGATCCTACTGGGTTATATCAATTTAAGATAATCACAGTAAATTAAATTTTCAATTTTTGTACCTTACCTTTATCTTTTACTTATTTGGTAACATAATGGGCCTATAATGTTCACATTAGGGAAGCACATACTCCTCTGATATCAACATTCAATGAGATATGGCGGTGGATATGAGTATTCCCTCCGCCCAATCCAGCAATTGAAACTATATGAACCTGGTACGTCATCTATAATTGTCGAAAAAATAATATTTTCAGTTGTTAATTAACAAATATATGGGTTGAGTAATTTGGGACCCATGTTTTCCTTTATATTTAGTATACATTGGTAATGAAGTCGATTACAACGTAAAGGATAAATGCAGCAAAAGTTTCTTATACTAAGGGTTGTTAAAAGGTTTTAGCAGTTTCATTTCATACAAGTGTATGATTAGAATAAATTTACTCAGAAGCTTTGATATTGACTTCTATAGCATTTGATAAAATTCAAATCAAGAAATACGTATAACATATGAATTGTACCATTACAAGCAGGGTCGATTGTCATTTGTTACCGTCTTCCATGGCTTAGCTAAATCGTGACCATCTATGTAAAATATAGCTGGCTTTTATTCTTACACATGTTCTCTATGGAGCATCAACTTGAAAAGTCTAAGACATTCTAGTAAGTATATTTTATTATAAATTCAGTATGTCCTTCGGGAAGAATAGGTCTTTTCAGTGGTGAAAGAATTACCAAATGGGTTGAGAGCTTTTTCAGATTACTTTGTATACACACATACACACAAAAGCTTTGTTTATAATATTAGTATTGACATGTATAATGCACCGAATGTTTTGTATAAGGAGGCTGTGTTATAATTGAAGTTAATCTTATAAAATGTATATTTAAGTGTTGAGTAACGCTACACACTGAAATTCGGTTTATTTGATATAACATGTACATGTTTGGTGCGAGGATTAATTGCATGATTCCATACTTACTAGACATCTTACAGCGCTGGCTGGACCGAGAGTCCACATTGCCTGCCGTAGATGTCGCATGGTTCGCTCCGTACCAAATAAACTAGCTCGCAATTGTTGCCCTCAAGAAGACATTGTTGTTGTGTAGGGGAGAGCGGCATGGCAGGGCGAGAGACGCGTCTCCCTGACGGAGGTAGCCGTCAACCACCGCATCAAGGCCACGGAAGCCCATCGCAGATGGATGAAAAGGAACAGGGTAAGTCTCAAATTGACAATTTCAGATAATTCTAGCTCTAATAGTTTATAGGTTAGTTATAGTTAGATTTATAGGACGATCAAGATATATTTTATTTGTTTATTTTATTTATTTATGCCTTTTATTTCAACATCACTCAGGAAAAACAAGACATCGAAACTGACTCATAATACTAATTTATGTAACAAGGGGTAACCTTGATGATTGTAATACGAGTGTCATGTTAAGGTAATCCACCAGTTGGATACAAATTTTATGCAGTCTTAGCATTATGAATTGAATGAAATATATCAATAAATAATACGGCATCTATAGCCGATATAAGTCAGAATATCTTCATATTATGTTCGTAAATGAGACATTTAGTTTGTCTCCCTGCATTTTATTTGTTATTACCTGGCGTGTTGAACCGATAAGTAATCCATTCCCTTCCTGGGAGAGAAGTGAGCAGGTGTTACGGACAGTGATGCAGTCTGCTATCAGCACAACATGGTAAGTAATTACAATTTCAGATCTTAATTATTCTAATAATGTACAGAGGTTTTTGCATCTTCGTTGCTCAGAGGAAAGAATATCACAAAATGGTTTCATCTTCTCTCTATAAGTCACGGCAACTTAGAATACCGGTATTACGTCATTGCTGTGCCATGATCAGCCAATTATGCACGATATTGAGTACGGTAGCAAACTGTTTATAATGCTAAGATTGCATAAACCTAATTACTGTTAATTCTTTCAAACCTGGTGATCATAAAAGTATTCATTAAATGTCTGTTACAATAACATAGGTTTACTCAGGGAGGGGCTATTTAGTTATAGAATAAACATGGTGTTGCTTTGGTAAAGTCAAAATCAACCCTTTTATTCCTTATGTATTTATTTATTTAAACCAGGTGACATTTATTCGTTCACAGTCAATGAGTGGGTTTATCTTAATGGTGGATTTTATCTCAAAAGAAGTTGCAACTACTCGAAAAGAAAGAAAAGAAATAGGCCGAATCATATATGTTTTACATTTAGTCAAAAAACTTCTGAATGAGAATTAAGCTCTAACAATGAGGATCAATATATATTCAGTAAAACTTGAATAATCAAACTACTTAAATATTACGCTTAAGATGCATCTTTATTTAATAACATAAGTTTTCTCAAAATTTAAACTAATACTTGTATTCAAAGGTTGATCCGTGGAACCTCATATGAGCAATAGCGACTTGGGTCTTCACAACATTTTAGCTCTGAAAATGTGAAATAGGGCCTGCTGCATATTAGTTATGATTATTAACAAATTGATACAAATGCAGCCGCTTCTAATAACAATCATGATGATAATACATAAGCTGTCTGACGAAAGAAAGGGTTGGTTTTTTTTTGTATAGATGCTTCTTATATACATAATTAAGTTCACTGTTTTAGGGCAAGAACGAAGTAATGTGTAAATTAAATTGTAATTGAGAATATGGATGACCTGAAATAACCGGGAGAAATTTCCGCGTCCGGGCACGTTACCTACTTCTACCATAGTGCTACCATCTAGTGGCATTAGCGTAAACTTGTAGTGATAGTATGAAAAAACAGCACGAGAGAAGCTTCGTGCACGCCTATTTGACCCATAAGGTAATTACATCATCCAGTTGCGCACGCGCAAAAGTTCCTTAAAATGTGTACAAATGAAGATGTGGTACCGACCATGTTGCCACATTTCATCCAGTTTAGAGGAGAAGCGCTGTAGATTTAAACACCGTAGATTTTAAATCACCGCATATACGTTACCTTTAATAGCACTAGAAGAAAAAATAACCAATAAATCCGCAAGGTGTCAAAAGTCAGGGTGCTTACGTGCTCCTATACAGCAGCCGTATATGACACCTGAAAATCTAGAAGGGTAAAATGCTCTACTACTGTGCTCGTTGATAAGGTATGCTTCAAATACCTTCGTAAAGGCATTCTTTATCCCCCTCTGTACAGTATTATTCATGAAAACTTTGTGTTACTGAGACTGGTTGTACACATAGCAGCAATATTTCTAAGAGTTACTGACGCCCTACAGCGACCGCTTTGTGAACTAGTGACACCAGAAAGTATTCTTCATTTTAAAAAATTTTAGCAGCTAGATTAACGGAGAGACAATCCTCATTTTTAATACGTATGTAGAAAGAACAAACAATGTTACAGTTGATGTGAAGAAAAGACTCTTTATATATCTTCAACCGCCTTCAAGGAATGCATACTGATGACTTGAAAGAAATTGAACAAATTTTATATCACGAGGAACATTTTAAACTGACAAATGCAAGGAATACAGCATTACGAAAAATCTAGCTTTAAAATTATTCGCGCTATTTGCACATACCTGTTCATGTCCATTTAAACGTCACGTTCGGACATTTAAATGGCCGGAAGGGAAAATCCATAATTGGATCCTGATTCTATAATGTTTGAGATATTGTTTCATGAAAATCTTTCAAGGTGGCGCCTTGGCCGAGTAGTTGAACCACTCGCCTCTCACCAAGGCGGCCGGGTTGAATCCCACGGAACAGCATGTGGGATCTGTGGTAGACAAAGCGGCGTCTGGGCAGGTATTTTCCGGTTGCCCTCGCCATCCATTCCACCAATTGCTCCATCAGCACTTTCCTTTTATTCATCTCACCGTCATTTCATATCATCTCCTTCCTCGCTCTCATACCAGACTTCGGGCTGATCACCCATCCTGGCTGTTCTCTTTGATCCGTAGTCTGTGCTCCTCGACAGGTGTCTGACCCCAGGCATCCGCTTGTAAGTTCTGAGGGATGTAAGCCCTAACAACGGGTATGGTAAACAGAGAAAGAAAAATCTTTCAATAGGTATTTTTGGAATCATTTTGAAAATTCAGCATTGGGCACCCTCAATTAACGTGGTGTGGTGAGGACATAGAAACCACTCCCATTAATATGGTGTAATGCTCTGAATTATTATATTTTCTGAACAGTTAGTTTTCGATATAAAAGTGTATATATTTTAGAGCTAAAGTAACAACCATGTACGACATTTATGTTTATCTTTCATTTACAAAACATATTTCAAAACTACTCAGCAAAAAGTATATGAAATCTGTTAGAACTGAATGTCTGTTAGCACATTTATATCATTTCAGAAAAGAAAGTAAAAAAGAAACCCGTATAAAGAAGACCATATGAAAAATGGAAGACGAAAAATAAAAAGAAAAATTATAACTTTTTACGCCACATCTTCATTGTAACTCTCAAAACTTGGGTCAATATCATCACCAGTTTGTCCCTAAGCCTGCAATGTTCATTCAAAACGGGATAAGTGAAATATTCATTTGCTATTACCTAATTCTTCTTACTAACCATTTACAGTTTCGTCAAACATAGTCTTATGTTGTAGTCAAAAACATTATTAGCTCTTTTACACTTGGAATTACCTGTCCACTTCACATTCTTTTTTAAACAAATCACTAAAAGAAGCCCAAAATTAATAAGGATATTCACAGAAACAAAAAAGAAACACAAACAATCTGGTGTGGAATGATTCGGAATAATCGACAGCAGATCGCAGTCTCAGAAACCGCACGCGTTAATTACTCTAAACTACTCAAGAGAAAATAAAAGGTAAATCTAAGATATCATATTGCTAAAGCGCCCAGTAGCAATTCATTGCTTCACTGAGAAGTAACTACGATTTTCTGGCATAGGATTACACATACAGGACTTTCATTTAAAACTTTGAATCTAAATTAATCAGTAAGATATAATTTTAATTTAATTTAAACAAAAAAGCACGTCTATTTGGATATTGAGGGGAAAGTTTAAAGCCGAGGTTAATGATAGTTTAGGTTTCAACCTCCCACTCCAGCCACCCCACTCTGAAATTTCAAATGGCACTCTTAGATTATAGAATATATCAATGATTTGTTTTCTTTTTTTTTTCTGTCGTCTTGACAACCTGGAACCACTTGAATTTCATAAAAGGCATGAATAATTAAACTGGATTAAAACATTTATTTGGGCAATTTTCTACATGTCCTTGACTAAATTTATCAAATGAAGTGTTCAAAATGTCCTCCATTATTGATCAGAGAGCAATACAGGCAATTTCGGAACGCCTTACGAACTTTCTGGAATATTTCTTTTCTAATCCACTTACATTCACGTGTTATCTGTTTTTCAGTTCTTGAATATTTTGAGACGGAGGAATATAACCAAGTGAACTTCAAAAGACCCGTAAGAAGAAGTCAAGAGGCGTCAAGTTTGGAGGTCTTGCTGGCCATTCTTGAGAACCTCTCCGACTAATCCATTTTTCAGGAAAATCATCTATCTGACCATTGTCGCATAGCAACTGCATAGTGTGGGGGAGCGCCGTCCTGTTGTAAACGCAAATTTTGTACATCCAATCCTAGGTTTCAGTCCTCATGTTTTAAAATGTTGAGATCCAATTCTCCAGTCAGGTTTCCTTCAGTGGAAATTGAACCAACAATGTCATCTCCAAGAAAGCTTGCCAAATTCTTTGAGGAAATTCAGTACGATCGTCACGAAAAATATGTGGAATTTGTGCCTGTTGACAAACCCAAGAAAAATCACTCGTATATTCGTCACTGACGCAGATATTCGTTATCAATTCTCTGAAACATTTGTTCACACCATCCTCGCTGAACTGCTTGTAAGTTTGCATTTTGTATGGGGAAAATGTATTCATTTTTGCACTTTATGTGTGAAACAACTGAAAGGTTTGTTATAGCAGCTATTTTAGGAATCTAGGTGGTTTCCATACGAACTTTTTATTTGTTTTGTTAACGCAGTGTCATCAAATTTCAAATGTACCACATTACTGATGACTTGCGGCTTTCTCAAGATATCTCTCGTAAAAAAGCACCAGTAGTTTTACGAGCACAACGATTTTAAGCACTATAAATAAAGCTTGTTTATGTAGTTTCTTGAAGAATATACACCGTTTCAATATGTTTTACAAGACACGCGTAAGCCGAGTTCTGTAATTACATGAGAGCGTTAATTATGTTCATCCCACTTGTTGCATATGATATTTTATCTACGTCCATTTAATAATGGCTGCTTACCTTATCTGTGTTCATAATATGATCGCTGATTTATCAATAACAGCATAAGCATTCAGTAAACATCGTGATTCAATGTAAACCGAAGCCTGGTTACTACTATTCCGTTGGTCGTAGTAAATTTGGTCTAGAAACAAAACAACTGATGTAACGATATTAATTTGTTTATGATAATCGGCTAATTCGTAGTGAATAATGAGTGATTCTGAAGAATGTGCCCGTTCAGATATTTAAGTATCAGCTTCTACAGTTGTTGCATCGCTATACCAAGTAAACCAAGAGTAAAGTATGCAGTGCCATATGTGAAGTTACGAGAATAATATCGTTCAAGAAAGCTTTGCTTGGATAAGTGGTCATTATTAAATGGTCGCCGATAAAATAGTTTAACCTCCAAACACACATATTTGTTGTTCTATTCTATTCGCCTATAATCAACATCAACAACAATCCAGGTTGCCAAGAGCAAAAAAAAACATACGCAAAATAATCTAAGATTGTCATTTGTCATCCTGGTTTTTAATTTCCCCCTCAATGTTTTAATTAACGTGTTTTTCTTTATACTAGGTTAAAATATTTATTGATTTATTAAACTTGGAAGTGTTCAAATGAAAGCCCTGTAGCTTGTGCTATTTTTCACAGTAAAATATGGAAATACTCCGGCGTTATAGCACAAGAAATTGCCTGCTTTACAGCGAAGGTCTACAAACTACCTTTCTAAAATTATTCCATCAGATAAGGATGACCAACTCTCCCATATTTCATATCGATTTCGACCTCTCACTCGTAACCCTTATTTTTATGGATTTCTCCCGTTTTAATGCGGTCTGGTTAAAATTCAGGTGGGCCGCAAAAATAATAACCACAGTCTAGGCTATAGCCAAGAATACTGCAAACCAAACGTATTGAACGCTTTAATTGAGCGTCCAATCAGAATCCAAACAGTTTTCTATATAGCAAACGTAAAGTTTTGCAAGTGTGCATGTGTTGCTGGGAACTAATTACTTAAGTCTTTGCATTTTACCATAAGACAGGATCATTGGCACACGTGTTTTTGCTGCAGTCGTTTCATCAAGGCAGGTGTTATTGACATACATAGGAATTTCTAAGCATTAAAGCTAGGACGAAAGGAAATAAAGCTGAATCATTACTGGACTTTACGCAGTGACGTCGAGGATAACAAACCACCCCATTCCTCGTAGACAGCACGCATCAGACCGTGTTTACCTGCCCGTCAGTGACTCATAGCCGTTGTTGTTTCCATTATTTGTATTCACACATTAGTCTGGCTATAAATAACTCGAAGCCAACTGCTTATGGGGGAGTTAGCCAACTGAAATAGGTCAAAATATAAAAATTGAGATCTTTAGTGTTTTTGCATCTCTGATGTCTTAAAAACGCGATTTTGAGGGATAGAAAGTAAATTCAAATATTTATTGCTCCAAGTTTAATAATTTATAAAATTGCATGAACATAGTAACAAGTCAATTGTAAAATTTAATGCCATTTTATCAGTTCCATATTTTTATACATTATGATGCAATTATTCCCACACTATTGAAAATGATGAAATGAAATTTCTACAGCATGTTGCCATGATAAAGAGCTACAAAAACAAGAAGGGCTATGTTTGTAACTCACATAGGTTTCAAAACACAGACATTTCATTACACTTTTGGGAAAATATATATTGTTGTAGCATATTTATATATCGGTAGCCAATTAACATTTCATAAAACTGTTTCCTATTACAACAAATCAAGATACAAACTAGAAGTGGTAACATTTTCAAGTTAATATGTTAATCCAGTTTTGAGAAAAGTGAATATGGGCGAGATAGGGCAGGCTTGCTCTCCTTAAGAATTCTTATGCCTGACTGTTAGCGTTGCTTTTGGAAACGCAGAAACATATGGAGTGCTGTGCTAGATAGCCCTTTCCTGCCGTCCTCTGAAACTCAACTTGTTTTGGGAGGGGGGACTTCCACACGTTTTTACTTTCTGTGCAACATAGCTATGTTAGCCATTCCATCTAAAACTTCGATATCGAATTTCACCGGAAATACATGTTTTGAGGTCCAATGAACCTCACCAAATTCGAACAACATAACTCAAAAACGATTAGTTGGATAAATACCAAACCTGGTACTTAAGTTCACCATTTTCCAAAGATACGAACAAAACGATTTTCAAGAATATCTCTTACCCCAAATTATACCTTACATGGAAAATGTTCGTATTTCTTAATTTTCTTAAAAATGGCTAATACGGCTTTTAAAAAAGTCTTGTGTTTAAGATATTTCCATGACTAATAAAATATATACAGTAAAACCTCTATTTTTGGACACCACAGTATCATTATGTTGGACACATTTTCTTGGAACCAGACAACCTCCTATGTTTTTACATGTCCAATAGATCCTGTATGTTCGAACCCTGGAAGCTGTTACCCCCTCCCTATCTTGGACAATTCTTTAGTTCTATTGTGCATTTCTGCTATGTATGTACCTGTTAGGGTTAAGTGATATTTAATCGAGTATTAGAGGTCCATGAAGATGTTCCTGCCGCCACTTCTAGAGAGGGTTTTATCAACCGATGACAAGAATGAAGAACTATCTTCAGATGAAGATGATGCGATTTCTGTTTTTGAAAATTCCCCCACCAAACAATGAACTCTTGGGTGCATTAAGGAATTGGAGAATTGTGCACTGGTCAGCCACAAACGGTTGAACTTTTATTTGGACTTGAACGAGATATTGGGAAACAGTGGGCATTGTCAAAAATTAAAAATACCACGCAGTGTCTTTTAACAGACTTTTTCACAAAGCAGAGGCAGTTGCCAATTCATATGCACTGTATTTCAACTAAATGTGATTTAACAAGTGTAGAACTGTAACACTGTACATACGTTATTTTTTGTAGTCGTTTTCATTTGATACAACAGTTGCTTCGTATTATTAGTCGTGGGACACCCCGTTAGGCTGCACTACTTTTTATTGAACCATAGGTGTTCAGGTAACATAGGTTTTATTGTATCTTGAATTTTCTGGAAATACCTTGAAGTCCTTTTCATTGTGAATGAATATTGCACAAATTTACATAACTAGTAAGCCATAAGCTATTAACAAAACCTTAAGCTCTTAAAAACATAGCATTTATTTCAAATATTTTTGTAATATCAGTCATTTCCGAGATTTTCGTTGCTATTGGTTTGAATTTTTCAATACTTCCGTCATTTTTGAGGTGCTGTCACCATTCAGTTGTTTCTCGTGATGTCATGGAAAGAGTAGAGAATTTCAAAGCCAGCTTTAAAGATTTGACTATCACTTGTCTCCTGTATCCCTTTTGTGTTGTACAATGAAATGTGTAATCAAACTCTTACTGCAAACGTTTATCTCGATTAACATGAAGCACATTGTAAGAATAGAATGTAAAAACCAAATGAAAAGTAACATTAGTGGCTAGAGAAAGTCATGTGAAGTAACCGTTCCAGTTCCAATATAACGAAATAGTTCGAAATACTCAAGTACGTCTGAGAGTATTTTTAAGCATATCGGGAGAGAACTCAATCATAAACATTCATGGAAGAACACATCACCATATAATTAGTTTACCTTTATCAGCTCTTTTAAGCTTTTAAACTTTGCCTGCCTAGCGAGGAATAAACCATGAAAACTGCCTGATCTAGTCTCGCACAAAAATAAACGAATAATGATGATAATAATAACAATAATACTTACCTAAACATAAAAGCATGGCGCAGACCTACAACAAACATTTTACTATAAAGCTACAAATGATTTCTTATGCCACCGGAGCAGAAATGGAATCTCCAACTTGGTACTAAGCATGCGTAATTACTTGTTTGTAATGGTCAATCACAATTTGAGTTTTATTTATTTACGGACGCTCTTTAACTACTATGGTTCTTAGCGTCCCATTCCATATTGGGCGTGAAAGACCGGAAATTTTGCTCAGAGGCCTCTTTATCAGGCCTGAGGTTACTTTACGTGCCGTAAGTCTACGACACGGGACCACCGGCTTTACTTCCCTTCCGAAGGAAGCCATGCTAAGGATTTTTACGCCCGAAAAAATCCATCGCCCTCCGCCGTGTTTGAACACGCGACCTCGGGAACTACAGGCTGGCATGATACCCCTAACCACTTGGGACGACACGCTCAATCACACCAGCTAAGTTCAATCAATATACTGGTCAATTCGGTTCCAAATTTCTAAAATTTGATACTATATTATTACATTGGCAAAAATACACTGGTGTGCAAACCGTAAGGACGAAGTTAATCTTCGCATACCACACTGTCAAGTAACATAGCTCGATGAAACTTACATAGAGGGAACTGCTACAGTAGGCAACTAAACGAAATATGCAATGAGACGAATAGAAATGCCACTTTTATTCATAGACCATAAGCTACACTAAAGTCAATACGAAGTATAGTGGCTCTCCAGATTTACAGACACAGATACATGGTGCTTAAAAGGATGTATGATCACCACGGACAGCAATGCATGCTCTGCATCGTGCTCCCATGCTGGCCACAAGGTTGGTAAGCAGTTCTTGTGGCAGGGCGTTCCATTTCTCTACCAGCGCTGTTGACAACTGTTGAATGGTCGTTGGTGCATGTGGATGTGCTGCAATGCATCTCCCCAAAGCATCCCACACGTGTTCGATGGGATTCAAATCGGGGGAACGGGCAGGCCAGTCCATTCGCCGAATGTCCTCTCGTTCCAAGATATTCTCCATCTGCGCTGTTCGATGCGGTCGCGCATTGTCATCCATAAAAATGAAGTCAGCGCTGACTGCACCTCTGAAAAGACACACAGGGGGAAGGAGTACAGTATCACAATAATGTTGACCAGTGAGCGTACCGTGTTCAAAGATTTGGAGGTAGGTACGCCCATGCAACATTATGCCTCCCCAAACCATAACACCCGGACCACCAAAACGATCATGTTCAAGGATGTTCTTGGGTTCATTACGTGTTCCCACCTCTCGCCAGATGAGGGTACGTCGAGAATCACTACTTAGACTGAATCTGCTCTCATCCGAGAAGAGCACGCGACCCCATTCCTCGTTGGTCCAATATTGGTGCTCTTGGGACCATCACAAACGGTGCCGCCGATGTGCGGATGACAACGGAACAGAACATACTGGCCGTCGGGAAAAGAGACCAGCTCTGTGTAGTCGCCGTGCCACTGTGTATCGTGAGATTGCGTGCATAGCTGTCCTTTAAATGTGGTTGCAGTTGCACCCGCTGTTTGGCGTGGATCCCTTCTTGCCTGTTGCACAAAGTAGTGGTCATCTGCTGCTGTAGTTGACCATGGTCGACCACCACCTCTCCTTGGGACAGCAGTTCCTGTGGTTTGGAAGGTTCCCCATGCACGTGAAACAATGCTGTGAGCAATTCCAAACTCCTGAGCAACACTCGTCACACTTCGCCCTTCTTCCAGTTTCCCGATGATTCTTCCCCGTGTGAAGTCATCCAAATGGTGTCTACGGGCCTTGTTGCAATGAAGAACACCACTATAGTGCACCGTAACAGCTCGCTAATTGCCACACACCGTCTTGTCCTGTTTCGTCAACTGCACCGTGTTGCGGGACCAGACCCATTTGGCACTATAGGCTCGCTACACTCACGTCATGTGACGTCCAGCTTTCTGTGTACGTGTGAGAGACCTCTGGCAACATGCTCCCGCACCTTCATCTACTTCCACCAAGTAGTTCATTTGTTATGTTACTTTACCCATCTCGTCCTTAAGTTTTGCACACCAGTGTAGTTGAACCGAAATGTTGTGCCTGAAAGGAATTATATACACGTTTAATTGCAAAACTGTCAAGATCTGCAATGTTTTGGGGCTCTTTGTCTGAAAGACCATCAAATTCTATTACGTATAACACAATTCTGTTACGTTTGGTAATCCTGACTAACCGTTAAAGCAAAGGTACTCTTGACCCACTATTATTTGTCTGATTCGGATTCTTTCGTATCAAGTCGTAATTAATCGTTCCGTAGCGCATATTGCAAGACGATGCTCCCCGTTCCCATTCTATGTATATTCAACCATGCTCGCACGAATTCGCAACGTACTGCTAACAATTATTATATATTTATTTTAACTGCATAATAGGATTGTTTTATACTACTTTTCTATTCCGATTTAAATTCATTTATATTTTTATTTTAAGTTGATTTTCATTATTTTGATATATTAACTTCGCCATTATTGTTGTCAGTTTAAATTTGTTAATTATATAGGTATACTTTGTCTATATGGCAGCCCTTAATTGAGGGAAGTGTTAATAAAAATAGTTACTGCTCACTTAACTCACTTTAAATCAATTCACTTCATCACCATAAAAGTAACCACCTTGTATCAGTTTCGATTATGCCAATGATTTTATGTCCCGAAACGGCAGTTCGGGCAATTGCCCTCCGCATGTGTATCACAATATCATAATAAAATCTATAGATGTCGTTAAAATGCACACTGTTAAATAATGTTTTGAAAAATAAATCAAATACATACGCAATAATACTTGTGGAATAAAAAGAAGTTTTAAAAATTGTAATAGAGCAACTATGTTGAAATTTTATGAAGTGGTGGCTCTTCCAACATTGACCTATGGGTGCTGACCGCCTCGCAACAGCAAAAGATAGAGGCTGCCGAGATGTGGCTCGTTACACACTCTTAGATAAAAGACATTAGGAGAGAGTTGCGCATCCAGACGAAAATGACACGATCATTTAAACATAATGGATGAAGATCGAAACACCTAGAATAATACAAAGTATAAACCAATGGGTAGACTGCATCAGGTAGGCAGATCAGTTCTTTTGAAGCCGGAACAAGCCACAAGGATTATGTCGAAGGCTTATGCTGATCATGATAATAATGAAATAATGGTTTTGCGGCATTAACTATTTCTAATATCTATATTCTTTATTATTGGTTTTTTTAGCCACTATTAGTTTTTTCTCCTGGCCATGCAAAGAGGACGGAATTTCAAAGCCATTAAACAGCGACCAGCTTTAAAAGATTTTACTATCGCTTAAGCCTCTCCATAGGAAGGGGGTTCCGAACCGTGAGCCGTGGTGCAGCCACTGCGGACCCTAGCACTCGTGGTATTTCTGACGTTACCAGAAGTACGCCCGGTCGAACATCTGAGCCTCTCCCGAAGGAAACTTCGGTTTGGGTTAGACTCGGCGGGGCTGTGGTTCCTAACATCCATGAGAGATTGGGTACATCTAGGTAGGGTTGTGAGACGGCACCAACTTGGAGAGGTGGTAGACCGTGTGCTAGTCACTGTCGCCCCCACCGAGGTCTTCGGTAGTGCTCCCCTCTGGGGTTGATGCGCGTAAGTGGCGTATCTTTTTCCGTCCTGTGAAAGCAGGGGGGCGGATTATAAAATAGGTACCGTCCTAATGGAAAGCCCCACGGAGGTTCGCCTCCCTGGGCTTAGGACGGAGCTGGCTCTTGCTCGTTGTGTGTGTGTGTGTGTGTGTGTGTGTGTGTGTGTGTGTGTGTGTGTGTTTAACGCCCACTCTTACTGCATAGGCACCATAGGCATGTACATGAAATGAAACTATACTTGGGAAAGAACTTTTGGAAAGGAAACATTCCAGGCCTAAATTTAAGGTATCTCCCCGGCATTTTCCAACTTATGAGTTCTAAGGAAAAACCTCAATCAGGGTGGACTTGAACCACAGACCTTCCGTTCACGACTCCGTGCGTTAACGACCTTAGCTAATAGTTTGTAGAAAAGTGGGTAGATAAAATCTTACCGAGATTTCACCGGAAATGCATGTTTTGAGGCCTCTTAAATAAAAAAAGCATTTCTAGGAAAAGGTCAGTGTGTGTGTATGTGTATGTGTGTGTGTGCGCGCGCGCGCGTGTGTGAACAGCATAACCCAAAGACGAAAAGTCAGATAAATACCAAACTTGGTGTTTAAGTCCAGTATCTTCCAAAGATGCAACACGAAGATTTTCAAGAAAATCCCCCCACCCCAACTACCATTTACATGGAACATTTTTTAAAATTTGTGATTTTCTCAAAAAGTCTCTAACGACTTTACCATGTATTAATTATGTTTACATGGCAAATAAAATGTACATCTTGAATTTTCTGGAAATAACCTTTGAAGTCCCCTTGTTGTACAAATGATAAACGTTAAGCGGTAGACGAAAACGCACTACACAAAAAATGCAGATTTCTTTAAAACACACAATTTCTTTCAAATAACTTTTTTGTGACACCAGCCATTTCCGAGATATCCGTTATTAATGGTTCGAATTGCTCAATACTTTGTTGTTTTTTTCTCAAGTCCTGTCGACATTTAGTTGTTTTTCGCGATTGCATGGAAAGAGTATGTAATTTTAAGGCCAGCATATAGCGTCCAGCTCTTAAACATTTGACTATCACTGTTCCCTTTTATACCTATAACGAAATGTGTAATGTAGATGTTTCTGCAAAGGCTTATTTGAGTTAAAATGTGGTAGATAGAAAAATGAACTTTGGTAAGAATAGTTTTTATAGTCATTACTACGTGATAGAGGGTAGAGACATGAAAATTGTTTATCTGAGCGTAATTATTCTACTGAGAACATAAAGTTATACCTAGGCAGTTCCGATTAGAGCTGAGTTATCCGGATGGTGACAGTGTTTGCTTGTCTTTGCCAACGGTAGTCATCTCAATAGTGGGCAGTAACGGTGCGGGCGTTATCGTTGTCAACCAATTAGTAGGCTTTGTCGTGATGAATGTATTGGGTGACGTCGCGAGGTCGGTGTCATTGATTAGTTAGTAGGCGTCGACGTGGAAGTATTCGCCACCCTCGAATTGGTCGCCAGACTACTTTATCTAGGTAATCGCGTATAGTAACCGTGGTTAAGATGACCAAATGCCCGGATTTAGCCGGGCACAACCCAGTTTTTAATGTACCTTTTCAACCCCCGTTTAGAGACGCAGAAAACGGGACAAATACCCGGTTTCCGTACTTATGGGTCATCTTATTGTATTAACTCGAATAGCTGTATTCAATTGGTTAACTCTTTCTAAAGAACCCAAGTGGGAAAATGTTGAAAATTGTATGTTGTGCTTAGAGAGAGCTGACAGTGCAGGTTTAGAAAACAGAGCAGCATTTTTAGGAAAGACTGTTACCAAAGGGGATGGCTCAGGCGGTAACATCTGTGGTTCGCATTCGGGAGACCGTGGGTTCTATTCCCGCAGTCGACCTTCCGGACCCATGGTTTTCTTCGGGGGTTTCCCCGGTTCACTAGGCGAATGGTTCATTACATCCCCCGAATTTCCTGTCCCTCCATTCTCATTTCACTTCACGTTTCACCTGCTTGGTCTCTTTCAGGTTGCAAGTGTCGGCGAGAGGTCTGGCGTGTGCATGGCAGAGGAAAAGGATGCTGTGAGTAAACTTTCGTCCCCCGGAATGGGGGCGGTCACCCTGTCCCAGGCATGGGGATGTGTAAGCCCACAGGGGGAGGGGCCGATCCACCAGCTGCCATCCGGAGAGTTTAAATCTCTGCCTATCGTGCCTCCTGGTCCGACCGCCCTTTGTCTCCTCTCACCCATCCCTTCTTCCCGTCAGGGGCCTAGGTACAAAAGATCTGCGTAGGTTGAGGCGCCAAGTCCCCCTCCACTTCTAATCCTATCCTAGAAAGGCTGTTTCGGATAAGTGGTATAATTTCTTGAGCAGTCATTCAGGTAACAGGAACACCCAAGTGTTGAAAATTGTTCAGTTTTTCTTAGGGCCATCACGCGGCCTTGGAAACGATTCTTTTCCTTATGTAATGTTCACTGGTCAGAAGAGAGAAATAGGCTATCAGAAGAATGTGTAAAACTTTTGCCAATTGTTTCATATAATTATAAGAATGTCAGAACGGTTCGAGAAAGTGAGGAATATTTTTAGCTCAAAAAGTAAACACGACGAAAGCTTATAGTGTATTTATCATTAGAATAAAGGATGTTTGGAAAGCCCCCCAAAATTCTAGTTTTTTTTTTTTCATTTTGGAATTTGACAACCCTACGTATTGTACACAGCATCCTCTGTTGACGTAGCATTCATGATCGCCTAAGTGGTCGGCGTCAGCATCTCATTTCAAAACTCTGTTTCGTTAAATTAAAGGCCCCCAAGAGCCACCAGTCTCGCTAATAGGGACAGTATAATCAGTATCAATTTACCAACTCGATATTATAATAATAATAATAATAATAATAATAATAATAATAATAGTAATAATAATAATAATAATAACATTAATATACTTCATACTTGCGGGAGCAGAGGTCTTTTTGCGATTTTACGGCTTTGTGAGCAGATTGAAAGTGTTAGAGGTTTTCACCACAGATATGAAAGCATTGAATTCTATTGCCTTATACACACATTTTTGTTGTTTCCATTTATAACCCCGCCTTTTAAACCGCAATGGTCATATCGGCGACCTTTCACCTTTAGAACTATTGCCTTATTTCAAGATTTCTTTGGGTTTTGTACATCAGATCACTCACACATTTACACTCACACTCGTACTTCCAGACTCTGGGGAGATTAGGGAATAATCTTGGCTAGAGAAAAATTTCCACCTCCCAGCCGGTAATCGAACCCGGGGGCCCTCGCACGGCAGGCAGGTGCCGTACGACCACGCATTGGTGTACAGGCTATGATAGGCCAGAGCTTATCTGTGTGTTTGTCCTTCATCACGATCATGGTCTCCCTTCACTGGGCTGCAACAAACTGCATAGCGTGCGGATTTAAAATTTGATTGCATCACCAGACCACCATTCTTCCATTAACCAGCAGTAAATGGGCGTAAACATTCAGTAATGGACGGCGTGAATTGTAAAGACAACTCCTTCACATAAACTGTTTATGTTATTCGCATTCTATGAGTGTTTGATGTAGGTTTCCCATTTTTGTTATAGTTTCTACTTATAGTTGATGTTATGAAGCGTAAAATATAAAATAGAAAGCTGTGAATAGCCTCAGAAGTGGTATCCTTTACTTTACTATGGGTTTATTGCGTTACCAGGAAGAATTTCAGCATGTGTGACAGAAAGAAGCAGTACTACCAGGATTCCACTACTGCTTTTTCAAGGATTCTTATAAAATGGCACTCCCATTTATTTTACATGGAGTGTTTGTAAATTTGCAACACTGAACAAAATATGCATTCTATATCTCGTATAATCTAAAAATGATTGCCCTTTGCTTGACAAGGGAGAGTTTTACGGGTTTCAATTTCAAGAAGTTGGCAAGTATGCAAGTAATGTACCGAGATTTATCACTTTCGCGTTTATGGGCCACTCCTGTTGGGCGCTATTGAGCATGAGTCCGTCCGTCCTATCCCGTCGGGATTAAACCATTCTGAAATAACAGATGCGATAACTGGAAAAGAACTCTGCCTTGACAAAGCATTACCGATACTTCTTGTTGCAATGTTTCCTACACTGCAAACGCAACAATGGCAGAAATAAAGAAAATGTACGCATTTCCTCTCTCTGCGCTTGAAATGCATTACTCTGGCTTCCGTCTACACGGCTTTCATAATATGAATATTGTAAATCCCGTCGTAAAACAACACTGGGAATAAAACTGCTAAGCTAAGATTCTGAAATTAGAAAACAGTAACTGAGGTGTTCAGAATTTTGGTATTTTTACGCCTTTTAACCGAAGGAATGAATGAATTATATGATTCTCAAATGAGCCTAGGATCCATAGAGTTTGGAGTTACCTAACAGTCATCCTCTGACGATACGGGGACACGCCAGATAACTTGTTCTAACCGAGATTCGAACTCCAGACCTCTTGAATGTGAGACAGAACCCTAACCCCCGTACCGCGAGCTGGGTAATTAAAGTTGTTAAACTCAGGTAAGTATTCTTCTTCTTACTTTCTCTACCACGTACATAATAGGTAGAGAATGTACTGCATTCCATCCAAAAATTTGATACCGAGATTCCACCGGAAATACGTATTTTGAGGCCCCTGAATAAAAGCATTTTTAGAAAAAGTCCGTGTATGTGTGTGTTAACAGCATAACTCAAAAACAAACATTCAGATAAATACCAAACTTGGTATTTAAGTTCAGTAAGTATGTTTCAAAGATGCGACACGAAGATTTTTAAAAAAATTCTCCACCGCAAACTAGCCTTTAGATGGAACATTTTTCGAACTTTTTTGTTTTCTCAAAAATGGATCTAACGATTTTGATTAAAATATATTACAGATTAAAATGTATATTTTGAACTTTTTGGGAATAACCTGTGAAATCCTCTTCATTCCGAAGGAATTTTAATAATCTTTCATAACTGGTATACGTTAAAACAGAAATTATTTCTAATAAATTTTTGTGGCATAAGCCGTTTCCAAGATATTCGTTATTAATGGTTCGAATTACTCAATACTTTTTCTTTTAAATTCCTGTCGATATTCAGATGTTTCTCGTGATTGCATGGAAACAGTATGGAGTTTTAAGGCCAGCATATAGCGTCCAGTTCTTAAAAATTTGACGATCGCTATTCCCGTTGTATCTATAACGAAATGTGTAATGTAGCTATTTCCGCAAAGGTATATCTCGACTACAATGAAGCAGACAGTAAAATAAGCTTTCGAAAGAATAGTCTATACACCCACCAACAAACAATAGAAGATAGAGAAAGTCATCTCAATGTAACACACCAGATTTTTCTTCTTCTTGTGGTACTACATCTTCTTGGTAATCTTGTGTTCGGGTCCTACGTCATTACCAGGAAATTCTACTTCCAAATCCTCCCTGACGTATCCCCTTTGTTCCCCATACATGCGCTAACAATGATCGTGGCGAATCCTGTGGCACGGAACATTTTCCCCTTGCTACCAAGTTCGAAAGAACACAGTCTTATATTGCATTCTGTTTTCGAGAATGGGTTCTAATACAAAAAGATTTGCCGACTCCTTTATTGCATCTGGCATGTCGAGTGCATATTATTCATAGCTTGCGCCACTCGTTTAGACCAATATAATGCTTTAAACATCTCTCGTGAAGAAATTAATGGCAATGAAACAAATGCTTGTTTACTGTTTTGTCACAGCAATGCAGTTAACCAAGAATAATTCAAGGTTTTTGGTAATTCTTGGTAGCGAAAGAATTATGTACGCAAGACGTGCAGAAGGCTCTTTCTCCGCCACTTGGCGAGATTTTGGAACTAGATGTTTCTCATCGTGCGAAAAAAATGTTTTCTGCATTTGTTGCAAAAATACCTAATGTTTATTTAATGTGCCACTATTCCTTACTTCTTTCTTTATCCTTTACGAAATTAAGGCTGGGGATGAAAGTAGTGGCTAGGGATCGGTGAGCAAGCCTAAAACTATAACGTGAAAAATGGATTATGCCTGTGGCATCGTAAATTATTTATATTTTATTTGTGAATATTGTTTCTTGCGTTATATTACTCTATTGAGTTTTATTTTTTCTACGAAAGGAAGGCTAGTTGAATGAGAATGACTGAAGGTAACGGTGAACTGTAGATATGAAAACAAATAAAAAGTAGGCAAATGACGTCAAACGAGGAAAAGTATAACACGTGATCAAAGAGGGAAACGGAGTTAAGGTTAGAAATCGTGGCAATAGCTAAGGGCCCGAATAGTACATTATAACACAGTCGCATTCTGGAATAACTGAATCCCCCTCATCAAAAATCTTATCCAGATAACCAGTGGCGGCTCATGAGTATACATTTGGGTGTTCACAAAATGTTAGTTTCAGACAGCCTGAGCATATGAAATAGCATCTACTGCATAATGGTTGTGATTATGAACAAATAGAACTGCAGCCGCTCCCAATAATAATAATAATAATAATAATAATAATAATAATACGTAACTTGTTTGACAAAATAAAAATATTATTACCAATTCTCATTTTCTGAAGCAGGAAAACGGCATAATTTCTTCTAATGAAATGTTCTGTCCCTCCTCAGAGTGCGCACAAAAGCTAATATAAATACACATTACACTTCACTGTAGGTAAACGTTAAATAGCGAAAACTATATTGCATCATGGCTGACACTATCTATTTATAAAGAAAATCCATGCGCCTGTTTTACAATCACGCAAATGTCTTTATCACTCTATCATTAAAGTCTTTAGTATCATAACATAACCCATAAAATATATACTCTGCCTGACAAAAAGTTAAGCACCTAGTAGGAGTGGAGAAAATAAAATGAAACTTCACTTGTTGAGGGATTAGGGACTATATTTCAGTGATTACAAAATAAAGTGACATATACAACGAGGCTGGCTGCACGAGTCACTCGTCAGTAAGATACTGGCCTGGATGCATGTATGAATTCAGTTAGGAAAGGTGTCATTCAGCCGCGTATACTCTCCTGAGACCAGTTGGCCCACAACTATTGTAACTGGTCCTCCATATCTTGGATACGGGCACTGGGACAGAGTTGACATTGAGCTGGTCACACGCATGTTCTATTGGGGACAGATCTGGGGAACTTGCTGGCCACAGGAATATCTCAACCCCACGCAGTCAGTTCATAGAGACTCATGTCATGTGTGCACGAGCACTGTCCTATTGATAGATGGTACAAAGAGCGCCAAAGAAAATCTCACTGCATCTTGTGTCTATGTCACATCAATTATCGTTGTACGTGGCCTTGCGAAACCATGGCCATTTCATTGGTTGCTTTAGGCCACGGTGCAAGTGTGCGTCACTCCTTGTGCTAAATAGCTACACCTATGACCACAACAAAGGTAACAAAATGACGCAGAAACGAAATATATGTTTACGCTCTCGATCGTAATGGCACAAAGAGAAAGAGGCAGAGTGAGTGCATTCAGGTTGTCATGCAGGCCTCTTATTGTGATTGGTAGCCCACACCTTATCGGCTAGTGCAGGACACGCCTTTGAAACGTTCAAAGCTAAAGGGAAAACTTGATGAGCGCCCAGGTTAGCGAAATGTAGGATGCGTAGTGTGGAAAGGTTTTCAGGGGGTGCAAATTAAAGCTTGAATGACACGCATTAAATGCATAGCAAGTCAGCACTTTATAACAAAAAATTAACAGAACTGTATTCTCACTGTGATATCAATACTTATTGCTACATAGAAGCAAACATAACTAAATAATAAATAAATAAATAGAGCAGCATGTTTTCCCTCTAATTCAAACTATAATTGGTTAATATACCTTTACTAACATATTGCTGATCATACGAATACAACAGGATTATAGACAAAATAGAACCCAATTTTATTGCCATAATATGTATGTCATATTCGGTAAACCATATACATAAACATATTTACCTCTAGTTTCTAAACATGATCAGTCAATTATAACAAACAGTAATTTGCATTTAGTAAACGACTATCATTATCTTCGCATGTTTTATGGGGAGTGCCCACTTTCTGACGAGAATGTAGACCGTCTTCCCCACTTTCCTGGAATATTTGTGTCCAGTAATTTACTATAAAACACTTTTTTGCACTGCCGTTGCAATTGCTGTAACAGTGCGACCAGCCTCCCACATGCCCACGATACGTCCACGAGTAATTTCGCTGGTATACAGCATAACTGGTCCTGAGACAATAAACATGTTTTGGTTTCAATAACACCAGAAGAAGGAAATGCATCAACCTCCCCTCTTTCCCCCTTATTGTAGTTATCAAGCCACCACGCTCTGCGATAGGCAAGGTGAAACACACGCCTCAAAAGACCCCAGAAAACGATACAAAATCCGCGAAAGATTTTCTTTGACGCTCTGTGTACCAGGATACTGTTGTATGAGAGGTAACACATGAGGACACAGGATTTTCATGACGTACTGTTGTGCCATCAGAGTTCCCTGAATCACTACCAGGCATGTTCTAAAATCATACCCGACAGCTCTCTCCACCATGATGGCATGATGTGCCTCTCCAAAACATTAACAGAATGGGACATCTCTCCAAGTCGCTGTCACACTCCAGACGACGGTCATCCAAGAAATGCAGAACGAGATTCATCACTCAACATCATGCGATGCCACTCGTCAGCAGTCTGTGCTTTGCGGAACCTTCAAGACGAGTGTGGTTGCCCTCACGCTCGCATTCAGTTCAATATCAGGCTACTGTCACATGCAGATATCCGAGATGGATATTACCCGATTCGACCAGCCGGGCACTTGGAGACCCACAATGAGACCCCGTTCAAACTCCATCAGGTGCAGTAACAATTTCTAACGAGTGCATGGCATTTCTGTATCCTTCACAGTAATCATTAACCTTCGGACGCTAGTCACATCCTTGTATACCTTATCAGGCCTGCTAACAAAGCCACATGGTTACAAAACTAATGCACTCCAGGGCATTTTAGCTGTCACAGTGTATTGTAGCTCTAATCATCTACATGCCCACTAATGGTATACACGTGTATGACGTTGCATCGACATTGCTCATCTTTTTTGTCAGGCAGTTATATATACATTTTTCTATCCGTATAGCTATAACATATACTCACATCATATCTAAACTTCGCAGCACAGTGAGTGAATTGGTATAAATGTTTAGTATGCTACCATCTAGCGGGATTTATGCCAAACTGAAAAGTGAACGGAAGCTCCCAACTTCCCTTGCAGTCTCGCATGAACGAAACTTGTGAAGTAGTGTGCTACCTGGTGGCATCGACGTGAGCTTGTTATTGAGAAATGGATAGTAAGGGCCACTGCACGTCTTCAAGTGTGCACGACTCCTATATATATTTCATCCATAAGGTAATTACGTCATATCAGCTGCGCATGCGCAAAAGCTCATAAAATGTGTCCAAATCAAGTTGTGCTCGTGGCCTTTTGCTATATATCATCGAGTTTAGAGGAACAGCGCAGTAGGTTTAAACGCCATAGATTTTAAATTAACGCATTTATATTACTTTAATAGCATTCAAAGAAAAAATAACCAATAAATATGCAAGCCGTCAAAAAGTGGGGTGTTCACGTGCTCTTGTGCCCTTACATAGCAGCCGCCACTGCAAGTAACTCATCTCAGCCGAGATGGAACTCAGGAGGCAGCATGCTATTCCCACACCACGGAGGTAGGCAATCGAAAGTCGTTAAACTTACTTTTTTTGCAACTTTTTATTCTTAACGTATTATCGAGTGAAATGGCAGCGCGGTATCGTGTGACACTCGCATTCGGGAGGTTCCGGGTTCAATTCGCGTTGGACCGGCCACTCTGACCATAGGTTTCTTCGTGGTTTCCCCAGGTCGGTAGGCGAATGCTGGGACGGTTCTCCTTCTGCCACGAATTTCCTGTCCCCGTTATTTCCTTCGGCTGTTTCAGGGCTGTAGGACCAGCCGACGGCGGTTGGTGTGTTGCAACAAGAATGTGGAATTTGTGTTCTGGAAAGATGCCTCCCTTGCGTTTGGTGGGACTGCTGGAGGCCCCCTTTCTGGAGCTGTCTCGATTGCCACGGACCCCCGGGAGGCGCGGGGCTTAGGCAGGACTAGCCGGCGTCAGGATTGACTTCACTCTGGAATCGTTAGTGATCCCATCCTTGCCAGCACACATCGTATTGCGGATCTGGTCGCCTCATCTCTTTCTCCCAAGGATCACGTTGGAAGCACCCACTGTGGCCTACTTCTGGTGCTGTGCTTCGGTTAGAGGCCCTTGTGCCTTGCATACAGCCAACGCTCACTGACTTTGTTTCTTTCTCGTCCTCTGTTACATCGTATTTATGAATTCTTAGGATTACCTAATGTCAGAATCTTTCCATTGCATACTTAACAAATACTGTGATGATATGGGTAGAGCAATGGACTTATGTCCACGCGTACGGATTATCTGGGTAAACGCTTTTAATAAATGTAGGACAATAAAATATTTTGATAGAGAATTTTGTCCGTATACTAGGCGGAAAAGATATAGATATTTAGATTATTAAGAGATTCAGTGGCGGATCCAGGATTTCCTTAGGTGGGGGCTAACACATTTTGAAGCAAGAACAAAATGCAGCCAATAATAGAGTATTTTACCTTTTTAGATTTTTAAGCATGATATGAGGCGTATACTAAAACTAAGGTCATGTGAACAACATTTAACGGATGGTAGACCTGAATGACGTTTCACGCCTGCAGTGCTGTCTACCGACTTCTGAGAAACCTACCGCAGTGTTGGTATGACGCAGTAGGCGTTTGCCAGTTGGTGAGATCAGTTCGCAATGGTTGCGACAATCGTAGATTCCGGCAGTCGTGAAGTGCGCGGTGTGATTAGACTTTTGCTGGCAAAAGGATCGTCGGCTGCGGATATCCATCGTGAGTTATGCCTCGTGTATGGACCGGACATAATGAGTGACAAACAGGTCCGACACTGGTGTCGAGAATTTCGAAATGGCCATACAAATGTGCACGATGAACAGCGGAGTGGTAGGCCCAGTATTCGGACCGACGACATCGTTGAGCAAGTAAACTAAAAAGTTCGAAGTAATCGGCGTTTGACGATTAGTGGTCTGGCTGATGAATTCCCAAATGTTGCTCGAAAACTTCACTTTACAGGATTGTCACTGAACAGCTCGGATATCGGAAACTTTGTGCGAGGTGGGTGCCAAAACTGCTCACCGGTCAGCACAAAGAGCAACGAATGCGTAGTGCACGACTGTTTTTGGATTGCTATAGAGAAGATGGAGATGGTTTGTTTTCCCACATTGTTACGGGCGACGAGACATGGATAGTGTACACCAACACAGAATCGAAACAAGTCAATGCAGTGGCGCCGTTTCGGTTCACCCAAACCAAAAGAAGTATAAGCGATCGCCGTACAAGAATCGCAAAATGATGGCTACCGTGTTTTGGGACGAAAAGGGCGTCCTTTTGATTGATTTCATGGACCGTGGGTCAACAATTACAGCTGACGTGTACTGTGCAACGCTTATCAAACTGAGACGTGAGATCCAAAATCGACACCACGGGAAACTGTCGTCTGGCATCATCCTCCTGCACGACAACGCACGCGGGTGCCGCTGCCAAAACCAAAGAGAAGATTCAATAGTTTCGTTGGGAACTCTTTGACGATCCTCCGTACAGTCCCGACCTGGTACCAAGCGACTGTTTCCTCTTCTTGCATTTTAAACGGTGGCTGGGTGGACAACGATTTCAAACCGACGATGAACTCAAGACGAGTGTTACCAACTGGTTCAAATCTCAGGCGGCAGACTTCTTTGACGAAGGGTTAAAGAAGCTGGTGCAGTGTTACAGCAAGCGTATAGATGTGAAAGGCGATTGTGTGGAAAAGTAAAGTATATATGTAGGCACATATTACTGTCAATAAAAACCTTGTCTCATGAGCAATGTTGTTATTATGACCAAACGGGCCTTAGTTTTGGAATACGCCTCGTATAAATGATCCTCAAAACATTTTGTGAATGCAAAAATTAATTTAAATTTTGAGAAAACTTATAAAAAGATTTAAATAGATTGATTATTCAGTTTTACCGTAAGAGTTTGCTTCCTATTGTTTCAGAGCTTAATTCTTATTAAGAAGTTTTTTGCTAATAAATGTAAACATATTTGTTTCAGTCTGTCTGTTTCTTTTTCTTCTCGAGTTAGTGCAACAGCTTTTAAGAGATACTCCACATAAATTCATTCACTGGCTCAACGAATGAATGTCCATCTGGTTTAAGTAAATAGGATAGAAATAAAAGTGTTGGTTTTAATCTTACCAAAGCAAAGCAACACCATAACCGTAAGTATAACAAGTGTCATATTCTTCTATAATTAAAGGGGGATATAGCCCCTCTCAGCCCCTCCATGATTTACACGTATGAAGTGACTCCCTGTACGTACATTAATGGAATACCATTTTACTTTTGAACATTCTGAGCGTTCTGTGCAGACATTTTTATTGCATTATGGAAGATTAAGCAAATGTTATTGAAGTATTTGACAGAAAAGCAGCTTTGTCCGTCTGTCGTCCGTATGCATGAAACAACTCTGCAAGTATGGAATTGAAATTTTATAAATAGAGGATTGAAGAAAGTTTGTCGATAAATTTCAAATTTGGTTCAAATCACTATAAAATTAATGATACTTAAGATATGGAGTCATAATCGAGGTTGCAACTGAATAATTCTGAAGCAAGCCTAAAGACCGAAACTTTGCTATCTAAACGAAATATTATAATGAAATATATACTAATTATGTGCAAACCGACAGGGGGAAATAAATATTCTTTTAGTATTGCTATTAGAATATTGGAGTGTAACCATAATAGAATCTAGGACAGTGACCAAAGCACTGTTGACGTGTTTATAGACTCCTATTCCAAACAGCTGTTGTGTGGTGTAATGGTTTCTGCTCCTCCCTGTCACACCAGAGATCGGGATTGGATTCCACGCCGGATATTAGCATTTTAGTGTTCCTTATTAAGCTTAAAATGGTCTGCATGCATTTTTAATTATCTGCTTCTCGATAGAGGGACAAACTACTGTTTATTTTAAATTTATTGCCATGAATTGTGCCCTTTAAACTGCACTCGGAACTGAAATTACTGATTTCTACTAATTTGGGTGCACATTTTGTCATATATTAGCTCAATATAATTATAATAAATTTAATTTTCACAGTCCTGTGTGCCTAACTTTCCAAGAAAATAATTATTTAAGAGAAATGAAAATACAGTTATATGTAAAATACCTATGTGATGAAAAAAACATTTATAGTAAATGATTAAATTGAGTGTAACATTAACATTTTTTCTGAAAAAATAGTAAAGATATGCAACGGTTTTAATTTTTTAAAATTAATTATGTTAAATTACTAAAACCCTAAATACAAAGATATGCTTAATATAAAAAAGAGCTCCTCAGATCTTTTCTTCAACATTTGAAGAACACGTAAAAATTGAAAGAAACTGAATAAAAATTGTATCATTAGAGAAATTTAAAGTGGCAAAAATGCAGGAAAACAAGAATAAAATGAAATAGCGTTTCAAAATTCCAGGTGCTAAACGTAGCGTTTGGGCAATTAAATGGTGAGAAGGGCAAAACAGCAATTGGATCCCTGTTTGGTTTTTTCTTTGAAAAGGTTTAAAAATTACTTTCTTTGAAATGCCCAAAATTCAGTGTTCAGTGCCCTCAGATCCATTGGTCTACTCCTGGAATGCCACGTCCTTAAAATGTCTTCACAAATTAAAACAATACAAAGGCTACCACAAAAGTAAATGAAATCTTAGGGAATCTCATAGATTCAGAAAACATTTTATCACACAATGTAACGGAAGGCACCACTCATGTTGAGAAAGTAGTACAGACCCTATGGCAACAGAGTTGCAGCATCTCAAGAAATACTCGGAAGTAGCATTCATTTGTATTTCTTCATGCGGAGACAGAAGTTTTTGCAATAACTGCGCAATGCTCCGCTCTTTGCTACTCATTATTTGCCCTTCTTTGTCTTGTCCATTTTAACTTCCCTCACTTTGTACTATACTTCACGTGGGTAACTGGCAAATACGGTGTACAGAGCACGCGCTGACTTGGCAACACTAGCATAACTATTCCATCTGATGTGCTGAGTACACTACATTTTAAAAGTAAATCCACTTCGTTAGAACAACGTACTAGTTGGGTTATGCATAACACAATTAGCTTATTATCCTTAGGTATAAGTGTAATAATATTTATATCCGGTAAAACCTCAAATTAATTTCAAACCTACATGCAACGGGGTGTGTACAGTAAAAGGAACGGCACATACACTCCGCGCTGATGTTAGTCAGGACATAAGCAGGCTTGTACAATGCAAACAGCATACAGCTAAAGTACCTAATGAAACGGCATAATATGGGTTATGTTGGTGTTATTGAAATGATGAGGAAGGTGTTATTTAAAGAATGTTAACAATTAACTCTATGCAAATATTCACGAACATAATTTGTTTAAAACAGATAGAAGTTTTTAACTTTGATTATTAGTGTACATTAATAATGTGATAATCAATATATGAGACAGCATTTTTCAATGCACTTACGAAATAACTTATGTTCTAGGTTGTAAGAATAAATGAGGTTGAAGTAAAATCAACAAATGTTTCCCAGAGACAACATCGTCGGAAATCAGTAAGGCAATAAATAGTTGGAACCTTGATGTGTGTTTACCATTTCCTGAAGCACAGTGACAAAAGTGTTAGATTCTAGGAACCCACTAAGTTAAGCATGCCTCCAAAATCAGGAAAGTGATTCCTGTAGTGTTTAGATGAGTAATCCGTTAGAAGATACCCAATAAAACCTGTTTGTTAGGCCCCATTCACAGTGAAAATTAGGCGTAAGCGTAACCATGAGGTAAACTTAAAAGCGACATGATATGTACTGTAATGCCACAGTTTAAATGAATCATCACATAACTTTAAAATAAACCTTGAATTAAATGCAAACTTATAAGCTTGCAAGGTCCAACCTTTCACGTTTTTCTACCTCAAAGTTAGTCAATAAGAAGGCGGTTCTCGTCATTTGATCATTCTGTCATCTCATCAGATTTTCCGTTACCATGTGATGACTTGCTAATTGCCTTTCTGTACAAGTCCATACCGACAAGGGTAGCCGAGGTAGTTGAGGCACCGACTCGTGAACGGGAGGTCTGTGGTTCCAATCCCGTCAGGACCTCCCTCTCTGAATGACTTTTTCCCAGATTTTCTCAGTCCTCATAACTGACAAATGCCAAGGAGGTACCCTAAACTTAGGCGTGGAACGTTTCCTTCTCAAATTCCCTCTCCCAATTATCATTTCAGTTCATGTATTATCAGTATCCACCGCCTGTGGTGCCATACTAATAAGAACGGGTGTTAAACACTATCAAAATGTGTAAGATCGTGGACCAGGAATCACTGGAATATCTATAAAAATCGCAGCAGAACAAATTGTGATGGGAGATGGTGCTTTTTTTTTGGGAGTTTAACGTCCTTTAACCGGGCAGCTAGCTCTTGTTCATTTGGATACGTGCATTGTAGTTAACCTCTTCTGTCGTGTGTACTGTCGCAGGCCACCATATTAGCTCAGCTGTTTCACGCTTTCTTGCGATTGGCTGCTGCTTGTTTTCATTCGTTAACGAGAATGAATACATAATCGTGTTAAGTTTATGCTGAAATTTTGTCTTATGTTAATGCGTAATTTTCATTGTGAATGGCCCCTTAGACAGCAGAGTGTTAGAACCACAACTGATATTAGTGGTTACATTAGAATCACATCCCTTAGGTATAAAAACGATAGAGCACTACACAGTTTTGGAAATGAAAAGCTTTGTGGGTGATCAAGAGTGTTAATGAAATGAAATAATGCTTCATATGAAAGTTACCAATATTGCATGATGTTTTATGAAACGTACAGCATTTACTGAATAACCAATAATTTTAACAGCTTTAAAAATATTTGCATTTCGTATAAAAGCATCTAATTCAACGTAGTGAATCAAACAACTTAACTGAAAATTTTTATCACGGATTTATTCAACACAATTATAGCAAAAGAATTAATTTGTGGCCCTAAGCAGATAACTTTCCGAGAAATAAATTTTCAAAACATTAAATCGAGTTTCATGTGAAGTGTTGCACGTGATGAAAATATTAAACTTCTCAATTTTGCACACAGTTCTCCAAACATAGATCTTTAAACTTGAAGATTACATTCTGTGTAATAAAGACTTTTCCTGAAAAAGTGTGTATGAGACACTTTTAATTTTCTAAAAATTAATTATGCATTAAATTATTAACACACTAAATCGAAAACTATACTTAATAAGTATCAAGAAAATGCTCTTCAGATCTCTTTATAATCTTCAAGGAACGTTTACCGAAAATTTAAGAGAAATTGAACAAAAGTAGCATGCGGAACACTTTAAGTGGGAAAAAATGTAAAAGACCAAGATTACGAAAAACCAAGCGAGATGGTTCAAGCGATAGCGTATGGGCTCGCATTCGGGAGATCGCTGGTTTAAATTCCGTGTACCACCAATTTGACTGGTTGACGGATTGGATATTCAATACCACGACCCAAAGTTCCACCCATAGAGCAAAAAAAGTAAAAATAGATGGTACAGGAAGGCGACTACCTTTGCTGATAGGCGATCTATCAACAAGTTCCTCGAGCAAAGGTGTAGAAAAGCGACTACGCAACTAAAACCACCTATCCAGTATCACAATGACTACGTGTACACTCGAAGAACAGCCAGAAGTTCCATGATACCAAAGTTCTTATTTCGTCAAAACTCAGCAGCAACAGAATAGATGGCACAGGAAGGCGACTACGGAACCTAAGTCATCTATCAGCAAGTACCACAAGTGATGTTAGGGGCAGGAAACTACGAAACTAAAGCCCTCTGTCTAGCATACACTGATTCATGCATACCAGTGAATCTACAGTAAACGTTGCGATACGACCAAGCAGCTAAAGCTACGTTAAATAATTTTAAAAAGAAAGAGAGAAAGAAAAACAATTATGAAAAAACAATCAATTCTTAAAATGTCACAGACTATTTACTCATAATTGTGCAGTTCCTTTCGTTTTATTTTTTTTAAAATTTAATATTGAGTACCTTATTTTGGCTTTAATTGAACATTACAAAGCAAACCCTACCTATTAAAATTTTCTTTTTGCACTAAATGAAGCTATACAAGGAATTCGTATAATTTTGCATTACTGGCAAACCATAAGATATAGACAAATACTTACTGCACAAAAAAAAATGGTAGGACTCTTCAAAATACACAATTTATTTTAAATGACTTGTTTTGTTGTATGAGCCATTTCAGAGATCTCCGTTGTTTTAGTTTGAAGTTTTCAATACATTGTCATTTTTTGAAGGGTTGTCACTATTCAGCTGTTTCTCACAATGTCATGGAAAGAGTATGGAGTTTCAAGGTCACTGTATAGCTACCCGCTTTTAAACAGTTGACTATCCTTTCAGTTTCTGTATACCCCTTGTACCTACAACAAAATGTGTAATGAAATTGTTTCTGCAAACGTTTATCACGATTAACATGAAGTAGTTTGACCTCCGCTTCCATTTCATATTTTAAAGTGATATGTCATTGACCTCACTTGCAGTTATGGCTGACTGATGAAGCCAAGCTCAAGTGAAAGTTCACATGTGCTCTAATTACAAATATTTTGTCTCTAAAATTTTAATGCAGGGTAGTGGTCCACCTGTATATCAAGAAAGCCAAAACTACAGGCATAGTCATTCTGTGGTGTTCTACACTTTAGTGCATTCCTTTATTTCAATGATGAAAATTCCATTTCCATTTTAACTTTATATTTATTGCTTTAGTAATAAAGTCATAAAGAAACCTGTCTTTATAATGCCTTAGTACTAATTTATCAATTACAGTTGTATTATTGGCAAAAACAACGGATCAATCATGTTCACTTTCACTTGTTCAGTCATTACTTAATTTTATAGCTCTTCTCTCTTACATACTGCGCAATGACGTTTAGCCAGACTAGCTTTTGTGTGCCTTTCCTAAGTGTGGGAAATGTGTCCCAGATTTTTATTTTCTGGATTTGGTCACCGTAAATCAAAGGGTGCACACCTACACTACTGGCAACCATTTCACAAATAGTGAATGCTCTGGGAAAAATCTGTAGTAGTATATTTGTTTCTACAGCTACTGCTTGCTTTTTATACATCTCCGCTTGCATTATGACTGCAAGCTCCACCCTGTTCTTGTGTGGCGACAACCCCAAACTGGAACAGCCAGACAGTGGACACGATTGTTTAACTCTGTTTAAAAGTAACGTCAAATGGAGGCCATGTTATTATTACTCCACTAATTTCAAGACTATGACATTCTCAAGGGATACATCAACATGAGTTGCCGCATGTATCCATGCTAACAGGGGGCATTTTGAGAAATTGATATATGTTTTGCTCTCATTTTGCCCTTTTTTCCCCTTTGTTTTGTGTTTGTTTAACAGGTGATAAATGAATGAATGAAATTATGTTCATATGAGCATGGGGTCCATAAAGTTCAATTCTTAAATTAACATTTAAATAATTCTTGACATACCAGCAAAATACAGACTTCATAATAGATGTTCTAACAATGAGGCAGAAAGAACAGCCTATTGAAAGTACTAGAAGCCTTAAATATAATGAAGGAAATACAGAAAGATGATAGAACAATAGGTTTGTTCACAGATAGCATGGTAATACTGCAGTTGTTAAACAATAATTCCAAACATGACAAGATCATTGAACAAATAAGAGTTCTAGGAAATGAGAACTGAAAAATACATTTCGGATGGGTAAAAGCTCATATTGCAATTACAGGAAATGAGCTCCTGGACAACCTTGCAAAAGAAGCAGCTAAGGAAGGAAGCATGATCACTGTTTATCATAAAGTACTGAGAAGCGAGATAATATTAGATCTAAAGGAAAAAGTTATGGATAAATGGCAGACAGAATGGAGCAACATACAAAAGGAACTGCAACTAAAACATTCTTCCCATTTGTAAAACAGTGACTCAAACAGGAAATTCTAATAACAGCAGAAGTAATTGGCAATAATATCAGAACATGGGGTTTTTAAATTGTATCTCCACCGTTTCAAGATAACTGAAAACCCACACTGTTCTTACAACCTGGGCAGCCAAACTGTGCAGCACTTAATTTATGAATGTAAAACACTGCGAAAAGAAAGGAATATTATGCATAATCAAATAAATAACAGAGGAGGAACTTGGCCTCCAATTACAACTGATTTAGCAAATAAATATTTAAACTTATCCATGAAATTTATAAAAAGATTACATGATTACGAAAAATTAGTAATATAAATGGTATAGATAATAAAAATAATAATAACAGACTAAGAAGGAGTATAGAAAGCATAATATAGTTTATATTCATCAACTAATGTAAAATTATTATCACCAAAATGATATAACATTATTTCTAGCACATGTATAGTAGTATTACTGTAAATGTAATGGAGCATGTTGTTAAATAAATTATGAAAAAGAAAAAATACCTTAGAGTTATTTGACTTTCATCTTCTGAGAATAAGGGAAATTCCAAAAGAAATCTTATTCAGTAAACTCACCCAACCAAGATTTGAACCTTGAATCTCTTGGATTTGAGGTAGATATGATACTCCTACACCATGGAGGTGGTCACTGCTCACTTTATTACATTAAGTGTGGAGATTCTTCTCTTCTCTCTCACTTTCTTTACCTTTTCAATCACTTCCCCACACATTTTTATTTTCCCCTTCCATTGCCCACACTCCTTCTCTCCCCTCTCTTCTTAGATATGATGTTATGAAAACCAGTAAAAAAATTGCTTTTTCTGGGGTGTTAAATGTTAAAACACCCATAAAGGGTTTGACAGTTCACAAACTTGTACCTCTTCCTTATGCTTGTTATGCGACCAGAAGTATACTGTTTCTCATGCTGAATAGGAATGAAAAAGTGTTACAACTTTTTAAATATCCATTGCATTGAAATCTGTAAACTTGTCAGTTATATAACATTCTTTTTTATAAAAATGAATAATAAACAAGATACTTTATTTTTTATTTTATACACCATTGGTATAAATATGTAATGTAAATTTTCACTGTTTGATAAAAATAATTAAGACACACATTTCAGAACTTTTTTTTTCTTTCTTCAAGGTAGCCTATTACACATCACTATCAGATATCCATCCAAAATTGGAAAGAGTTGTACAAAAACAACTGTAACAAGAGGCAAATTATTTCTACAAAATAAACATGCGCAAACTTATGATATGCATTTTTGTTGCAGTCAGTGTTTATAAATGGATGATCTTTTACAATATGATATATTTGATGTTTTTTGTCTTTGCAATAACTTAAACAAATACAACTCGTACTTATGAATAGATTTCATGAGTATTTATTAGTTGAATCTGTAACACTGCTATGTATTTTTTAAAGGAAATCTACTTAAAACTACTTTGAAAATAAAATATTTCTACTAATGTTCCCTTTTACTGTTTATATATGTGCAAAGTAATAAAGTGAGTGCATGCATTAAAATGATTTAGCAATTTAGTAAGTACCACCTATATATCATAATTCCTGCACATACCTCTGACCAACATCCTAGAGCAAATAGTGGAATACTGTAAATGTATTAAAAAGTACACTGAAATGGAATATTCAATTTGATGTTTAAGTTTTGTTATCTTTTCTTTTTCTCTCTTCCTTCTATTTTTCCATTTAAAAAACATGTTTAAGCTTGTAAAAGCTTCCCTGAAGGACTCAGCTACTTAATTCATCTTGTAGTATGTATTCATAACTGAGATGCATACCTCTAAAACTTATTAAGGTCTTTCAGAATCAAAATTCAGTTAGAAATGCTATATTAAAGAAGACAACCATAGTTGATAGGCAAAGAAAGTACCTATTGTATTTCACCTAAAAGTTTGATACCAAGATCTATAAATACTGTTTTGAGGTACTCTGAACACATTCATGTGAGGAAAGAAATGACTGTGTATCTAACAGCATAAATAAAAACAAAAATTTGAATGAATACCAAATTTGGTATTTCAGTCCAACGTCTTTCAAGGATGTAACATAAAGATTTCACAAAATTTCCACAGCACAAACTTTACAAGGTAAACTTTCATTATTTAAAACATACACTGTATGTCAAATGAAATATTTTGTGACATTAAGCATTTCGCAGTTATTTGTTTCTGTTGGTTTTAATTTTCCAATACTTCATCATTAATTTTATGAAGTGTTAACTCACCATTCATTTGTCTCTCATGGTCATGCAAAGAGTATGGAACTTCAAAGGCAGCATATAAGTGATTATGACTTCAGTCTCCTGTATCCCCTTTGCACCTACAATGAAATATGTAATGAAGACACTTTTTGCAAACATATAACTGGAATAAAGTAGGTTAAAAAATAAGCTGTGAGAATACTTACTTTGTAGAGATATAAAGAGTGGATATGGATAGTCATGTGCATGTAACATCAGATTCTTTGCTTGTTTTTTTTTCATTTTCTTTCTTTCTTTTCTTTTTGTTAGCATTCTAAATGCTGCTTGATTTTCATAATTCTCATAAAATCAAAGTGAAAATGTATAATTTAAGGAAATTCTAGTATTGATTTACATAAATGCTCTGAAACCAATCATATTTTTATAGAAGTAACATTATTTGTAAATCTCTATTCCAAAAAATAGTTTTTCCCCCTTTTTTTTCTCATTTTCTAAAAATATTTGTCAGGCTGATTCATACCATTTTCATGCATATACCTCATGAGTTGATCCCAGGGCAACAAGGATGTTTGAAGGTAATAAGATGAGCATACGTACAGAAAGCTGGCACAGACCAGCTTACTGAGGCCAAAAGCTGAATGTTATTATTTTGCAGATCCACGACTCATCATTTGGCGGAAGCAGTTCAGAAGATGATGAGGAGGGTGGAGGTGCTGGTCAGCAGAGTGCAGCTGCCAATGCCTTGCTGTATGTAGGACTGGGCACCGTCGCAATAGGACTCGTCATCTCCTTCGTGGGTACAGGAGAGAAGGGCTTCAAGACCTTGGAACTGAGACTTATTGGACCCACGCTGATTGGCAGTGGGCTCCTGTGTTGCCTAGTGAGAGTGTTCCTGTGTGTGTGTCCTTCTAGGTGAGTCATATAATAATAATAATAATAATAATAATAATAATAATAATAATAATAATAATAATAATAATAATAATAATAATAATAATAATAGTAATAATAATAATAATAATAATAATAATAATAATAATAATAATAATAAATATAAATAATAATACAATAACAACAATAATAATAAACAATAAATAATCATCATTAATAATTTATAATAATTAATAAATAATAATTAATGAATAATACTTAATAAATAATAATTAATAATAATGACGATGATAATGATAATAATAACAATAACTACAACGATAATAATAATAATAATAATAATAAAAATACAAGTAATATGACCGGCATTCAGCCCTGGCTCTTTACCAGTCATATTCGTATTACAATACTTCCTTTTATCTACTTACTTTACTTCCCATTTCCTTAATCCTATTTAACCATATTTGTTGATCTGTTCACTGACCAAATCTATTTGTTTTTAACTTTACTCAAGTATTGCCCATATACTCTTACTATCTTTTTGAATCATTTCAATTATAGCAATATTTCTATCTACCTTAAGCCATTTCTTTTTAGTAAACTGTTTTCTCCAAATTTCTGTACCTTTGCACTTAAATATTATATGTTCAACATCTTCATTTCCACCATATATGGGACATTGATTTGTGAGTCATATACCAACCTTAATGTAAAGAAAACCTATGATTGTAACCCCTTAACCTAAAAGCCTGAGATACATTGGGTTTTTAGTTGTCAGAAATTAAAACAATGCAAATTTTCGGGTATTCTCTAGTTTCTTGTAGATAAAAATAAACTCCAATTTTAGAGACCTTTTCACAGCCCACTAGAATGTTACACAGGCATGGTGGTGGCATCCTGGCACAACAATACAAATACACTGGTTCCATGAAAAGTGACTTTGTGCTTTTGTTTTGTGTTTAGTGTGCAGTTTTCATTATTTGACTGATTCTAACTACATTTCATTTCTTTATTCATCCTGATTGATCATAATACATGACTTGGGCAACATCACAAGTATATGAGTACAGTAGTATCTTAATGTTCAAGCTTAACATAATTACAGTATATACAATCATATTGAGTCAAATAAATAAGATCTATTCATTCAAAAATTCATCTAGAGTATAAAAATAACTCTCAATACACAATTTCTTAAGTTCTCTTTTGAAGTTGTTCCTTTCTTGAATATTTTTAATTTCCACAGGTAATTTATTGTAAAGATAGCATACTGCAAAATTACAGTTAGTTTTATATAATTCAATCCTATGTGTCTGCGTGGAAATTTTTGCTTATTCAGGTTGCATAGTTATGCATTTGGTTGTTCAATTTGCAATTTGTCAATCCTGTTTTTACTAACATTATTGTTTCAAATATGTATAGTGAAGATAATGTTAATATTTTTAATTTTTTAAAGGCTTCTCTACATGACTTGGATTGTTTTAAACCCAGAATTATTCTAATTGTCCTTTTTTTGTAAATTAAAAATTCTTGTTGTGTATAATGGATAGCGAAAAAAACATGATTTTGAGTTTAGTTGCAGTAACAGAAAAGCTTTGGAGAAACATGTGACATAGCTTCATGACACTTCACACAGCAACAACAAAAAAAATCTTTTGGAAACATTTAAATTGCTTCAAAGAGTATTAAGCTTGTGTAAACTGTGACATAACATTATAACAATAATAACTTATCCATTAAAATATTCTACAAAAGTTTCATTGAATATTTTTGGGATTTTAAAATGCTGCATTTCAAAATTCAATTACAGGTTTTGAATTCAAGCTACATATTTAGATTAAAAAATATAAAAATAATTTCATCAATTTTTGTAATGAGGTGAAAATGTCCATGTTCATCTACATAAGAAGAATATAGCAAGTCCCTATGTCCATGCTTTTGCTAGTACTTACCTATAGTAAGTAGAGGAGATATTGTATTCTATACAAAAATTGGATATCATGGTTTCAAAGAAAACATTAGATTTTATTTTATCAAAAATGGCTCTAATGTTCTTGATTAAAATATCATATGTTTAAGATATTTGTATGACAAATAAACTATCTTGAAATTTCTGCAAATAGTCTGTGAAGTCCTCTTCATTCTGCATGAATTTTGTATGCTTTTGTATAACTGGTAGATCACAAGGGAAAGTCAAAAACTTATATCACAAAAAATGTGCATGTCGTTAAAACACACAGCCTCTAGCAAACAAATGTCTTTCGCATTAAACATTTTCAAGATATTTATTGTTATTGGTTTGAATTTTCCAATATTTTATAATAGATGTTTTTAAGTGCTAAGTCACCATTGATTTGTTGCTTAGATATCATGTAAAGGGTGGAATTTCAAAGTCAGCCTATGGCAACCCACATTTTAAACATTTAGCTATCACTTCAGTCTCCTGTATCCCTTTTGCACTTACAACGAAATGTGTAATGAAACATTTCTGCAAACTTTTATCTCAATTAACATGAAGTACATAGAAAAAAAATCTGATGTGTTACACTCACATGACTTTCTCTACCCTTGTACAAACTATTTTTACAAACGCTTATTCTCCATATGCTTCATGTTAATCGAGATATCGAGATGTCAATCTTATTGATAATTTTCTTGTAGATGCAAGGGAAATATGGTAGGTTTTAAGCGATAGTCAAATATTTTAACGCTGGTTGCTATGTGGCGCATTCCATTCTCCTTGCATGTCCAGGACATAAAAAAAATGAATAACACATTTGAGAAAAAGTATAAGTATTGGAAAATTTAAGGGATAACAAGCAATATCTCAAAACGGTTCACTCAACAAAAGAAATGTATATGACATTAATTGTGTATTTTAACGCGATCTACATTTTTTGTGTAGTAAAATTTTGTCTATCTCTTATGGTTTACCAGTTATGCAAAAGTTGTTACAATGAAGAATACTTTTGGAGACATTCCCAGAAAATTCTAGATATACATTTCATTTCTCATGACAATATCTTAAACATATGATATTTTAATCAAAATCGTTAAGAGGCATTTTTGAGAAAATTAAAATTTTCAAAAAATGTTCCATGTAAAGGGTAGTCTGGGGTGGGGGGATTTTCTTGAAAATCTTCGTGTCGCATCTCTGGAAGATACTGAACCTAAATACCAAGTTTGGTGTTTATCTGACTGTTCGTTTCTGAGTTATGCTGTTCACAGAAACACACACGCACATGCTTCCAAAAATGCTTTTTTTGGATTCAGGGGATCTCAAAACATGTATTTCCGGTGAAATCTCGGTATCGAATTTTTGGGTGGAATACAATACTTCCCCTACTTATATACGTAGTAGAGAAAGTAATAAACTTTTGTAAGAATAGTTTGTTGAAGGGATATACAACTAAGTGATAGTGACTAGAGAAAGTAATATGAATGCTACACATCAGAATCTTTTTGTGTGTTGTTTAATACATAACACACCTGAATAACCACTGTTGCGAGTAAACATTTATGAAACAGCTCTGCCAATAAAAATTGTTTTGCAATTTAAACATAGTAGCACCTGATTGATTAATCTAGATTTTCTGCTAACTTTCATTCATTTATAGAAAAACAAAATAAAAAGAAAAAACTGAAGTTTGCATGTAAAGGTTCCCTTAGATATTCTATGGAACTTTGGCTTCTTTCCAGTTTTTCACTGCACCAGTAAAATGAACTGAAATCAATTCAAGTGTGGCAGTAATGACCTTTAGATATATGACTTCTAAAGGTGAAAAATCCTAAAGTGTCACATCAACTGACTCTCTAAAAGAGCAAAATATATTACATTTAAATCATTTAAACCTCAAGTAGAAGCAGAACCAGGTGGAGATGTTTGGAGGGGGCAACATTTATGGGGAAGAGAAGCAGCATTCTTATATAACTCAAAACTCTATGATATTGCTTTTTCTGATAATGTTAAGGTGTACTTCTTCAACTGACCAAAAGCATCAGAAACATATCACAATGTGATACAAAAAAAAAGGTGAAGAGGCTTTGCGCAACAAATGTTATAAAGAAAATTTAAAATTATTGGAACATTTACACAGTAAAGCAAATAATTAATTTATGTTAAGCACTCATATTGCTCCACTTACCAACAACTTTTTACTTTCTCTACTATGTACTTACACTAAGTTGAGGAAGTATTGTATTCCATTTTAAAAATTCCAGCAGCCAAATTAATAGAGTGAAAATTCTCATTTTTAATGCATAGAAAGAACAAATAATGTTACTTTACATGTTGTAACTTTTCGTTGATTTTATAAATTTTTTTAAAACACTACAAATTTTTCATATTACTGTTTATCAAATTATTTTATGCACCTAAGAGTAGGACAATTTTTATTTTCTCTTCTGTTTGCCTATAGCAGGTAGAGAAAATATTGTATTCCACAGAAATCTGATATTAAGATGTCACCACAAATACATATTTTGTGGGCCGCTGAATGCTCAATAAAAGCCTCATTTGATAGAGGTTCATGTGTGTGTGTAGGCATAACCCAAAAATGAAAAGTTGGATAAACAGCAAACTGGGTATTTAAGTTCAGGATCTTCCAAGAATGCAACATGAAGATTTTCGACAACCTCTCCCCCAGCCCAAATTACACTTTACATGGAAAATGTTTCATTATTTTTGAATTTGTCAAAAATAGCTTTAATGATATTGATTAAAATATTGCATGTTTAATATGTTTGCATGATTAATAAAATGTTTACCTTGAATATTCTGTGAATATCTGTTTAAGTCCTCATTCTGATTGAATTTTCTATAAATTACTAATACTAACTCTAACTCTACCTTGAGTTACTTTACCTTGGACCCCAACAAACTCAAACCTTGTTGTCGAGTTGTTGGGTCCTACTTGCAACATGTCAAATAAAAACTACTGTAATTTAATGCTTATTTACCTCTTCCTTGTTAATTTTCCTCAACCATTTTGCTCTTACTCTGCCCAAAAAGTTTCCTACTTCTGTTATATTTTTCTTAGATTTTACATTTTCTAACTTTTTAGCTTGAATTTCTATTGGTAAATTTAACCATTCTCTCTTCTCTACCCTCTTTCTAAGCAACTTCGTTTCTTCACACTCTAAAACTATATGCCACTCTTTAACTTTCCGGTGGCATAGTGGGCATTTCTCCAAATCAATCTCTTTTCTCATACCTTTCAAATTTACCACCCCTGTCCTAGCCCATGCAAATTCCCTCTTGCTGTTTTATCACATATATCAACATACTGTTCCCTGCTCCATACTACTTTCATTTCTCTGTATAATCTCAGTGAGCTCTTAAAAGTAAAACTTGCTAATAAATCTTGTTTTTCCATATCCTCTATTCTTGTCCTAATTTCATTCCAGAAACCTATTTGTAGTAATTCTGTAGCTCTCCACATCTCACCAAAACCTATCTTCATCAAGGTTTCCTTTATCTTACCTAGCCAAGACTCTTTATGATTAAGTCTTTCCTGCACTATCAAGCATTGATGTAAGATGTTCTGATCATCAAAATTTCTAATTCTAATCCAATATTTTACCACTCTTTCCACAATTTTTCCTTTAATTCCTATTCTCCCTAATTCAGCTTGAGCTACTCCATTGGGTGATGATCTTGGTAAGCCCAATATTTGTTTACAAAAGCTCCTGTGGATCATGTCTATATTTACCCACCCTTCTTCCAGGCCCCAAATCTCTGCTCCATATAACATTTTTGCTTCTACTACAGTAGTATAAATTCTCTCTAACCATTTTAATTGCATTGCTGGTAATTTATTTATACAAGTTTTAATGACTTTCATTGCCATTTTTCCTTTAGCTAATACTATTCTCTTTTGTTTGCTCCATCCACCATTGCTGCTTAGTTGTATCCCTAAATAATCAAATTTTTGGACTACCTCAATTTCTCTTCCATGCCAATACCATTTCTCCGTAATTTATTGCCCTTTTTAAATACCATAAGTTTTGTTTTATTTACATTAATTCTTATACTCCATTTTTTGCAAAATTTATCTATCACTTCAATTGTTTTTGCCAATCCCACATTACTTATAGATCCCGTAACTAAATCATCTGCAAATAACAAACCAGGTATTTCCTTATTATTAATTATTGGCACATGTCTGTTCTCTACTCTAATTGATTCCAAAATATCATCTATGAACAGATTAAATAATATAGGACTCAATTTACAACCTTGTTTTAGACCAATATTATTCAGAATACTTCTCGTTAATTTATTATTAGCATTTATTTATTTATTTATTTGTGCTAGCAATCTTCCTTAGAATATGGCTATACATCAGCCCAAGCTGTTATCTTGCCATATTCTACCCATATTACACTCTTATTATAACATAAAAAATGATGATAATAATAATAATAAAAATAATAGTAATGGTACCAAAATAATAATCTTATAGTAATAATATATAATAATAATAATAATAATAATAATAATAATAATAATAATAATAATAATAATAATAATAATAATAATATACTAATAATACTAATATAATTACAAAACTTAACATCACTTGATGAAATTAATTTACATCTCTTTTTATTGTCCATAACCATTTCTTTTTAACTTTGGACAAGTATTCTCCTACCTTTTTACTATCCTTGTTAAAAATCTTGCTTAAAGCTACTTTCCTGTCCCAATTTAACCATTTCCCATTTATAGCTACCTTTCTCCAATGTTGTGTACCTTTACAGTCAAAAACGATATGTTCTAAATCTTCTCTTTCCCCACATATTGGGCACTGATTCTGTGGGAACCCATTTCTCATTCCTATTAATCTCCATACACCTGCTCGTGCCCAGGCAATACTTTCTCTTTGTTCCTTATTTGTTATTAGCATTTAATACAAAACTGATTGTCCGTATATATTCTTTGAAGTACTCTTATAAAGGTAGTACTCATCCCTTTCTTGCTCAGTTTAAATCACAATGCTTCTCTATTTATCATGTCAAAGGTCTTTTCAAAATCTACAAATAACATGTATAATCTCTCTCTCTTGTTGGTTAAATATTTCTTTACCATTGTGTTTATAACAAAAATTTTATCCCTATATATGGAATAAACAAACGCTTATGACACAAAAAAAATATGGATCTCATTAAAACATACAATTTATATAAAATAAAGCTTTCCAAGATATTCATTGCTCTTGGTTTGCATTTTCCAATTCTTTATAGTTTTTGAAGTGCTAACTTACCACTCTTTTGTTTCTTGTGATGTTATGCAACAAGTATGGAATTTCAAAGCCAGTGCATAGTGACCCACTTTTAAAGATCTAACTATTGCCTTAGTCTCCTGTACACAACTTGTATAAAAAATTAAATGTGTAATGAAACTATTTCTGCAAACATTTGCCTTGATTAACATATAGTAGGTAGAAGGCTACAGAAGGCCAAGATCAAACTACAGGGCTATAGCACCACAGAAGAAGAAGATAGAAGAATATACATTTATAAGAATAGTTAGAGAAGGTCATGTGATAACACATCAGAATTACTTTATATTATAGCTGGCAATGTCACTGACATATGATTTAAACTGATGGAGAAATAAACTGGTGAAGTAGTAAAAACTGAGGTGTTAATTGAGAAAGTTCAGTAAATGCATTGGTAATTCCTGACTTGCACGTTGTTCCTCCATCAGATCCATTTTCTTCACAATAACATATACTATAACAAAATATTTATTTATTAAATATGGAATCCCTAGATACCATTTCTTAGGAACAATGAAACTCATGAAACAAAGTTTTAATTTACAATTTTCCTCTAGATTATTTTATTCGATAACGAATTAGTGCACCATAAATTATTATTCTATATGCCATCTATGAATTATGAATGATTATGCCCTTGCAGAACTTACAAGCCCTGCTGTCTTCAGGGAATAATCATTAATGTTATGCCCTTGGTACCTACATAAATAACCTTTAATTTTATTTTTAACCACATTAGGAAAAATCTGATGTTTATTATATTCACATCATTTCTCCACCCTCCATACACTCCATTTAGTGGGTATACAAATTATTCTTACCTAAGCCTATTTTTTTGTCTGCTACATTTTAAACCAAATAAACCTTTGCAGAAATAGCTACATTACACGTTTTGTTAGGATACAAAAGGAACAGTGATAATCAAACATTTAAGAAGTGGACACTATATGTTGGCCTTAAAATTCCATACTGTTTCCATGACATTGCGAGAAATAACTGAAAATTGATAATGACAATGATTAACAGAATGACAAATCACTGAACAATTCAAACCATCAATAACAGGTATTTCAGAAATGGCTTATGCCACAAAAAATTTATTTGAAATAAATTGTGTAATTTAAAGAGATCTAAATTTTTTGTGTAGTATGTTTGCATCTATTGCTTAACATTTAGCAATTATACAAGTTTATACAAAACTCCTTCTGAATAAAGAGGATTTCACAGGTTATTTCCAGAAAATTCAAGATGTACAGTTTATTTGTCATGTAAGTGTCTTTAATATATAGTACCTATTGTAATCAAAATTGTTAGAGCCATCTTTTGCAAAATAAAAATTTCAAAAAATGTTCCATCTAAAGGATAGTTTGGGGTGGTGGAGGAGGATTTTCTTGAAAATCTTTGTGTCACATCTTTGGGAAATACTGAACTTAAATATGAAGTTGGATATTTATCTGACTTTTCACACCCACACATACACACACACATACACCAGACTTTTTTCTACAAATGCTTTTTTGGAGTGGTTCTGGTGCCTCAAAACATATTTCTGGTGAAATCTCTATATCAAATTTTTGGATGGAATACAATACTTCCCCTATGCAGTATAGAAAGTAAAAGCTCTGGTTGAATATTTTTATGGGCTTTAATAGTAAATTTTATTACAACAAAAGACAAAGCCTATTAAATTCACATAACAGCACAATGATCTATTGAACAGAAACTTGTGAGTTTTGCATGACTGTAGTGTTGTTTCTTATTTACATAATTTACTTATAACTTACTTGTGTCCCCATGCTATCACTCTATTTGCTGCTGACACAACAATAGATATTAAAAGTAATAATAAATTAGATTTTGAGGAAAACATTACAGTAGTAACCAAAAAATTCCAACAATGGTTCAAAAAGAATAAACTGGCTCATTAATTCAGAAAACTCTGTAGCTAATTCATTTTCACTTCCTTTACTATAATAAGTAGGGTAAGTGTTTGTATACCACCCAAAAATTTAATGTTGAGATTTCACTGAAAGAATAGCATGTTTTGAGGTACTCTAAACCTAAAAAAAAGCATGTTTAGAAAAAGGTCCGCACATGGGCGTGTGTGCATGTGTGTGTGTGTGTGTGTGTGTGTGTGTGTGAGAGACAGAGAGAGAGAGAGAGAGAGAGAGAGAGAGAGAGAGAGAGAGAACAGCATAACTAAATAACAAAAGGTCAGTTACATCCAAAGTTGGTGTTTAGGTTCAGCGTCTTCCAAGAATGCAACATGAAGATTTTCAAGAAAATCCCCCCACCCCAAACTACCCTTTACATGAAAAATTTTTCAACAATTTTGATTTTCTCAAAAATGGCTCTTATGATTTTAATTAGAATACCATATATTTAAGATATTTTTATGTCAAATGAAATGTATATCTTGAATTTTCTGGGAATAGCCTCGGAAGTGCTAAACCATAAGAGGTAGACAGAATCTTACTAAACAAAAAAACACGCACGCACACACGCACGCACACACACACACACACACACACACACACACATATATTTGAGTTAACCATTTTTGAGATATTCCTTGTTCTTGGTTTGAATTTTCAAGTATACTATTCTCAAATGGGAAGTTATTATTCTTTCTCTCTCTTAGCTATGCAAAGAGAACAGTATTTCAATCCTCTTGTACCCACAAGGAAATATGCATTAAGACAATTTCTGCAGATGTTTACTTTGATTAATATGAATTAGATAGAAGAATAAGTGTTTGTAAAAATAGTTTATATATGAATGAGTAGAGAAAGTCATGTCAGTGCAACACATCAGACTTTTTTCATAAAAGAGAACCAAATCCATACAAGGAGCAGATAATATTAGATAATGAAATCATTCAATACAAACCTTCTACGAAGTTCCTTGATGAGCATTTGAAATTGGATACACATCTAAAAGCTTAATTGCTAAATTAAACACCATTTCTTTTTACACTTTGTGTACACTATTTTTAAGACAAACACCACTCTTACACTCGTCATTTTTAAGAATCAATTTGTTCTTAAATTTTGAACTTATGTTACTGCTTTCACCAACAAACCATCATTCTCGGGGCATAATCATTAATATAATACTCTTGGCACATAAATAAATATTGATGGATGAAAGAAAAAATTTACATTTAAACAGTCTTAATTTGTTTTTTGAAAATATTTTTGTTGTGTTACAGGTGTATTCGTAGGAGACACAAGCATCGCCACAGACACAAACACTCATCCTTCAAGAGTCACCTCGACGATCAGAATGCGGCTAGTCACTTCAATCATCACACGTTTTTTGAAACGAGTAAAGTGGCTAGCGAGGACATTGGTATGGCAGACAAGACGTCGCTGTTGCGCAAGACATTGGAGGTGCCAACTGTGGCAGTCACGTCCACAGATGAAGCGCCCAAGGAACAAGAAGACCCGCAGCAGGATGCAATCACATCTACAACGTTGTTTCTGCAGCATGAGCAAGAAGGTTCCCTACATCCCAACATGCCGAACTTCATCAGCGACGAAGAGCTGGACTTGGAGCTGCGCCACTTGGATGCCAGCAGTTTTGATATCTCCAGCTTCGACAGTGAAAAGTGTCATGTTGTGAAAAGTGGAGAGAGTGAAGTGCAGCAAGACAAAGACCCCCCGGACAAGTCAGGGTTAGTGAATCCTGATCCCGAGGCTCACAAACTGGAAGAGGAGATGATGTTGCTTGAGGAAGAGCTTGTCGCAGCCAAACGAATGGGCGAAATTGTGCTCAGCCCTTCAAAACTGCAGCAGAGTGTACAAAATAAGTGATGATAACATTCATAAGCCTAGTGTGCCTCTCTGATGCTGCAACAACAATGTACTGGTCCTAGTCGCAGGTTTATAGCTTCAATTCAGTTTTTGCATCTCTCTATCACTTTAGGTATATTTTTTTATCAAATAAAATATAAACAATGACTAACCTTTAAAACTTTGGTGCAATAAAATGCCCCACTTCCAGTGATCGTGACATATTGGGGCTGTAACAGACTGACTGACTTTATTCTGTTGAGAACCAAGAGTGTGGGAACAAGCACAGATTCTGTTAACAATCATATATCTATATTCATATTTTAAACAGAGAAAATATGACTATTTAGCATAATCTTGCAAACCACTCAATTGATTTTGATAATTCTTTCAGCATTCAAAAGCACTGTTCTTCCCGATGGACATAGGCTATAAAATACTCCCAGAAATTTTAAAACATGTGAGGCTTTACTGAGGGTTTCCATATTCATATTACACAATTTCAATACCATTTCAGTGAATAAAAATCGTAAAACACTTTTCTGTACTTTTTTTGGCAATATGTGAGATTTTGAATAAGTTCCAGTACAAAGAAGTAAATGGGGAGTCTTCATAGTTATTTATGTAATAAATGTGTGTATAATCCTTTAGATTGTGGCATGAGTGAATATTCCATGAATGACATAAAAAGGAAGTATACGAGTTGCATACAATGTTTTATGCAGTCCTAGCCTTATAAATTGATAATCAATTCTAAAATCACAGAATTAAATTTTATTTTATGTTAGCTGAAAAAATTATGTTCATGGTTTCGTAATGACAGAGAAAAGCTTCATGTTTTAAATCCTGGCTATGGCACTGAAATTTTGAGCTTGGTTTTACTTTTTCAACTTTAGCCTACACACAGCATGTGTGGAAGAACAATTAATTATCATTGATTGACCTAATAGTGGTTAACTATGAAGCCTGAGACTTAAATACTTACGAGATTGTAGGTCACCACTGGGATATTTTATACCTTTGGAGTTTACGTGACCATTCTTTTGATTCTCATGAGTATAATATCAAGTGAGGCGTATATAAAACCAATGCTTTTTGTATCAACTTCACTTGTAGCTATAACAAAATGCATATTGAAACCATTTCTGCAAATTCTTGCAATGATTAACATGAAATAGATAGAAAAAAGAAGTTTTTTATGAAGAATTTGTAGAGTATGTATGAATATAAATACAAAAGATAGAGAAAATCATGTATTGTAGTGCATCAGAATTTTCCCCAGAATTCTTTGTTAACACAAACTGATAAACATTCAAAAGCTGTTTCTGGATATTGGTAGGCAAACATTTTGTGATTGACATAACTTGAATAGAAGAATAGCTTTTTATTCATAATATTATAAAAAGAGGTAATTTGCGAGTGAGTGTATGTTCTTGTGTAAGGTATTCTTGAAAGCTGGACTTTAATTGTTCTTACCTCATTGAAAAACACTGTTCTTCCAGACAGACATAGGCTATAAAATATTTTCAAAAACGTTAAAATTGGAGTGTTTCATAGGTGTATGTCTCTTTGCTTTCTATATGAATATCAGAGGATGTTTTTGTCACTTCATTGCAACATGGCCGATTTTTAATAACTTTCAGCACAAACATGTAAATGAGGAGGCTCATAATCTTTTAAAACTCAGTTATTGTGTCTATATCACCAAATTTACCTTTATTATCACTAAACTTTCTGATTTTGATATGATTTACATGAAACTTGGTATACTTGGGTTTTAGAATATGGTAAAAGTAAACAACTTTCACAAACTTCCACTAAGCTTACTTTTCATCCCTGTTTTCATCCCCTAGCATACAAATCATTGTTTGATCTCTAGACAAGACCTTTTACAAGGGTTGGCAATAACCTGGGTTTTTTTAGAAAAATATCTGCTCACTTGTTTTCTTTTATAAAATTATTATTAGTAACATCTACCCAAGGAAAATCTTAGTAAAAATTAATATTAGTAGGAGATAATACTTATGTAATTTACATACAAATAAAAACCCCTAACTGAAATATAATTTCACTTGCTTTGGTATAAAAGTGTATGTGTGCGTGTGCATGCTTAAAAAATGTATTATAGCATAATATACAACCAATAATCACTCAACCTAATTTTGTTATTTTATTGTTCAACTAAAATATTCATCAAATAATAACTGCTTTAGATATTTATAAATTGCTTATGTAATAAGACATTAATAATCAATTTGATATACATAATCATACTATTATAGCATAGGAATCCACTCTTATAATAATGATATACACAGTATAAAATAACAACATGATTGAAATTGTTAATAAAGGAAAATTTTATAACACTTACAGCTTCATTAGAATACAGTTTTGAAAAAACATATCATTTTCAGCTGGGTTTTACCCAACAAATCCCACCTGCCAGCCCTGCTTTGTACACTTATACTATAGAACTCAATGAAAATGATAGGCTACCTTACAGCCCTTACCATATTTTCAACTCCTAATATAGAAATCTACATGTTTAAGCCATCTGGTATAAAATAGGACCTGACAAAAATCATGTTACCTTACAACTTGAAAAAATCACCCCTCTTATTTTGAATCATATAATGCACCAACATTTCTAAAAACCATCATTATCCTTTATTTTCAACCTCATAGACAAAACTATATGTTTCACTCAAATTTATGTACTTGAGCTATAGGACTGGGGAAAATTATAGCATACCTTACAATTTCAAAAGACTACCTCTGCTTATATTGTCAACAATTTATGTACAAACTTGTAACATTTGAATAATTTGGACAAAACTTTGGACTCTTAATGTTTTACATACAAGCAAAAATTGTTGGCTACTCATGATTTTCAATCATGATAGGGATAGATAGGGATCACCCCATATCCTTATTTTCAACCCCTATTAAAACAACTAATGCACATTACCAGACAGGTTCCTGTTACATTTAAAAGTTTTGAAATAAAATTGCCAAAATTATAATTTTGAAATTTCAGGCAATATCCAAAATATGGCAGGTTGTGTTTAATTTAGAATAAAGTGAGTGAATTAACTCCTCAAAAATATGAATTATTTTAAATTTACCTACTGCTTATGTTCCAACAGCCTCTCAATTAAAACTGACACATTTTATTTTAATTCTGTGTTATGAAATAACTAGATATGCTTAGAATGTGAATGTTCTATCATCACTTCTTTTTCAACTTAAAATTAATGAGTAACTTTGATAGCAGTTCCAGTATATTGCGGTTGTTAATGACTATAATGTACGGTTGAAAAAATTCTGAAGTGATAGATTCACATGACTTTCTTTACCCATGACAAATTCATGTATATCCATTATGCGGGGTCTTCAGATTTATTCGGCAGTTGCAGCGAGTCAGTTGTTTGTGCATGACATCAATACTTTGAAGCGAGTTTATCACCGTACCTCTAGCAAAGGACCAGTGAAAGATGAGTGGAAGAGGTGGATGTCAACTGTTTTGAGGTCATCTTAGTGAAATGGGACTTGTATCATACCTTTCCAGTATTTACATTTGGAACTTCTTTCAATTGCCTCTCGTAAACTCGCAATCTCAGCATGTATGCTGATTAATAACTCAAATATTTGGACGGTTTTTGTAGCATAGAGTGTCTCTGTTTTAATGGCACAACTTTAACTTTTTAAATAGAATACAACTGAAGTAACGTTTATAAATATTTTAGTTGTTTCTCCTTTTTTTGTTAATAAGAAAAATTGTTTTTTTGTTTTCTATCATGTTTGTCTTGGAAATTCTTGGCAAGAACAGAGAAAATCATTCACACAGCAGCCAATATCGTAATGATAGACTCTCATTTGTATCCTTCCAGTTCAGAAGTAGCACACAACCATGCAAATTCTGTGATTGGTGGTCACTTTCATCTTGCATGCAAAGAATGCACAAAATGACGCTAAGGACCACAGCAGTTAAAAAGCGTCCATAAATAAAACTCAATTCAATTCAAAATGTCCTAGTGAAAAACAGTTCTGCAGTGCCACAATACATCAACCTGTTTACAAAGTGAGAAATGCATGCAGTTCAAGGTTCAGTTCCACACCTCCCCCTTGAGACAAGGGGCTCGCTGAACTAATAATGATGACATTCATTTAAATCGACTGGTGGTAAAGGCCAAATAAATCAGAAGACCCATTATAATATACCATTCATATAAAAACTGATTCTTCTCTCCATGTTGCTCATGATATATAGCTATAGGAACATAGTTTTTTAAATTAAGCAAGAAGTGCTTAATTACAACATGCGGAAACTGCATCTTTATTCAAAGTAACAATCTCTTGCAATGGAAAGTAAAGAAAGAAAGAAAAAAAAATGTCTGATGTGATACATTCACATGACTTTCTCTATCCTTTATTAGTGGGTACACAATTATTCTTACTCAAGCTTATTTTTCTATCTACTACATTTTAAACCAAACAAACCTTTGCAGAAATAGCTACATTGCACACTTCATTATAGATGCAAAGGGAACAGCAGCAGTCAAATGTTTAAGAATTGGACGCTATATGCTGACCTTAAAATTCCATACTGTTTCCATGCAATCATGAGAAACAAGTGAATGTTATAAGGTCTTTAACAGAATGATCAAGAAATGAACAATTTGAACATTTAATAATGGATATCTCAAAAATGGCTTACACCCTAAACAAATTTATTTGAATTAAACTGTGTGTATTAAAGAGATCTACATTTTTTGTGTTGTGTATTTTTATCTATTGCTTAACATTTACCAGTTATACAAGATTATACAAAATTCCCTGAATGAAGAGAACTTCATAGACTATTTCCCAAAGATTCAAGATATACATTTATTTGTCATGTAAATATCTTTAATATATTTTATTTTAATCAAAATTGTTAGAGCCATTTTTTAGAAAATAAAAAATTTCAAAATGTTCATGTAAAGGGTACTTTGGGATGGGGGGATTTGTTGAAAATCTTTGTGTCACATCTTTGGAAGATATTGAACCTAAATACAAAGTTTGGTATTTATCCAGTTTTCGTTTTTGAGTTATGCTTCACAGACACATACATGGACATGTTTCCAAAATGCTTTATTTGGATTCAGGGTGCCTCAAAACATGTATTTCCAGTATAAAATTTTTGGGTGGAATGCAGTACTTCCCCTATTTATTATACATGTTAGAGAAAGTAAAAATTACACACTTTCAAGCATGTCTGTCTGATGAAGCTTGCCAAAGGTCTAAACATGCAACATGGAACATTTTAAAAAATAGTAAAGCTACAAAAAAATTTATTTGGCACAAACTGTACATATTAATGCGCTCTATATCTTTCCTCTGTTAAGTTTTTGTCTAGCTCTTTTGTTTCCTAGTTATACAAAATTACACAAATTATGTTCAAAATAAGGGGGAGTTCACAAATATTCACATAAAAGTCAAGATATTCCTTTTCTTCCTCATGTTAATATTTTAAACATATTGTATTTTAATCAAAATTGTTAGAGCAGCTTTTGAAAAGAAAGAAAAGTACAATAAAAGGTATTCTCCATTAAGGGGACAAGGTAGTCTTAACACATGGAAATTACACCTTAAGCGTGTTAAATTACCACTGCTCTTAAAGTTCTCAATGGTTTTTCCTGAACTTTTTATGAGTTATTCTATAAATCATGACAATTATTTCAAGTGGTTGTTTGCATTGATAGCTTATGTAGTTGAGTCCATAAAACTTATTTCATTCAGCAGAAAAATAGTAAAATTTACTCTTAAAACATGTGAATTCATGTACCTTTTTCTCTGATACTACTTGCAATACTGAATCACACTTAGCATGCCTTTTCTTAGTATTTCTGAACCTCAACTATTTATTTGTATATCAGTTCACTATAAATTGAAAAAAAATTATTTGTAAAGCTAAAAAAGTACAAATGTGGAAAATTTGCAACATTGTTGCTTTCTTATCATCACTAATATTCATTATAAAATTATGATTGTGGTTCAGAAAGTTTAACTATGTGTTGTATACATGCACTGAAAATTTCAGCTCTTTACCTCTCATACATTCTGAGAAAAAGGTACACAAGTACCTAAAAATGTTGTTTTGAGAAAACTGAATTTAAAGATTGAACATTAAAATTCTGACACACTTCAGTACATTCCAGGATCATAATCATCTGCACCTTCATTCCTGGATTGCCTTCTCTTGGTCCTGGCCTCTTTTGTTAATTACTGAACTGCTCGTTGGGCATGGTATAGTCATTCGTTTTTGAAAGATACCAAAATGTTCTAAAAAGGGGCATTGTATGACAGCTATAAAGGAATGCAGACTAGCATTTAAATTGTATTTAAATGGCTTAAAAATCTATTAAACCCCAAAAGTATGTATTATTTGAAACTGGAAATAATAGAGATTTTATTAGTGCCTAAAACAAAAAATGGATTTTTAACCATTTCACAGTACCTTGTCCCCTTAAAAGGGTAGTTTAGGATGAGGGGATTTTCTAACAAAGCTCTGTGTTGCCTCCTTGAAAGATGCTGAACTTATAAATCAGGTTTGGATTTATCTGACTCTTTGTTTTTGAGTTATGCTGTTCTCTCTCACACACACACATACACGTGCATGAATGCACGTTTTTCTAAAAGTTTGATGTATTACATTCACATAACTTTCTCCACTCACTCTTACAAAAACTTATTTTTTTATTTACTCCATGTTGTTCTAGATAAATGTTTTCAGAAATAGTTTCATTACACATTTCATTGTAGGTACAAGTGGGTTATAGGAGGCTAAAGCAGTAGTCAAGTCTTTTAAAAGGTCACCATATGCTGCCTTTGGAACTTCAGACTCTTTGCATGAACATCATGAGAAACAAAAGAATGATGACTTAGCACTTTAAAAAAGTGTGATAATGTATGGAAACCTCGAAACAACAGCAACAAACTTCTCAGAAATGGTTAATGTCGCAAAAAAAAAAAAATTCACATAAATTGTGTGTTTTAATGAGATCTACTCCTTTATGTGGTAAGTTTTGTCTATCTCTTAAGGTTTCCCAATTGCATAAAATTAATTATCAAAAAGGACTTCACAGGTTATTCACAGAAAATTCAAGATCAGTAGTGCCAACATAGGTATTTCAGTCAAAATCGTTACAGCCACTTTTTAGAGAATAAAAAGTAATGAAAACTCTTCCATGTAAAGGATAGCTTTGAGTGTGAGATGCCAAATACCAAGCTTTACAACTTTTCATTCTTGAGTTTTATTGTTCACAGATACACACATGGACATTTTTCTAAAAATGCTATTTTGTGTTTGGGTATATCCCAGAACACATCTTTCTTGTGATATTGAATATGATGGTGAAGTAGAATCTAGAAATGTTTCCAACTCTTGGGTCACAACATAAGAAAGAGAGAAATACTTGTGCTTGACTGAAAATAATAATTGCAGCTGTTGTGTGCATTTGCTTTTAAAATGGCTTTCTGTTTAGCAAATGCACACAAAATGATAGTAAACTAGTGGAAGGAAATGTGATTACTCTCCTCTGAAAATGTATTTGCCACTTTCTGCATAAAATAGAGGTGGCAAATGCCATATGTTTACTGTATTTTAATTTTATATTTCACAGTAATTGAGATGTCCAATCATAAAACATGTTATTACTGTTTTTGTACATTAATTTACCTAATTTAAAAACAAAATTGTGAACATGAACATTGTATAATGGTATTCGTTTTTTAAACATTATTCAAATGTTTAAATTAAGGGAACTCTCTACTGGAGATGCAAAATTCCAGTTTTCAATGAATCGAATTGAAATATACATCATTCCTATCTATGTACCTATAAGAGTTGTTTAAATTTCAATTCAATATGTTTTAAACTTTTCAAGATATTAATTTTCAAAAGAAAGAATGAACATTTGAAAAGTTTACATTTTAATTATGACAGATTTTTCTTTGAAACTTGGTATTATTTGTAATATTCCTTCAGTTTTCTAGAAAAACATTATAAAATATGTTATTCCACTTTTAAACAAAAAATACAAATATATTCTTAAAAATTCTATTGTGTTATACTCACACAACCTTCTCTGCCAATGACAAATTTGCGTACATCTATTACACTATTCATATAAAAAGCGATTGTTCTATCCATGTTACGTTATGATATATTTTTACTTATACTGAATCCAGCCTTAGTTTAATACTGATGCCAATAAACCCATTGTGCGCACCGTGAGAGGTCTGCCACCATTGGTACTTCCTATCCTATTCTATTGCTAATCCCCGCCCATTCAAAATGCAGAACTAAACACGTGTACATACATACTTAGCTCTTTCTTCACCCAAAACCAATTTTTATTCTCTTCACATAAAGTTTACCCTTTGGATGCTTTCTTGCCAATGGACTGTAACCACTGGTACTGTCACGATGGTATATTAAACTGTGAACACGTGGAAGTGTAGCAGATGCTGAACTACACAATCACATGGTTGTGCAGTTTGGCGTCTCCTACACTTCCACATGGCGCCAAAAGATGAAAACAAACATCATAAATCCAGTGATAATTTGGGCTAATAATTGCACTATTTTTAAGAATATCAATCTATAAGTAGGTTAATATTAGATTTTGTAATAACATTGGATTGCTTAATAAAGTATTACACTGGGAACCAGATATATTTCAAGCAAAGTATTACACTGGGAACCAGATATATTTCAAGCAGGAAATACACCCTAAAGGGGGGTGCTCTTAGGCTTGCAGCCAATAACAGAGGACTGCAACCACTATGTTTTATTGATACCAAGATTGAACTAGGCTGGATATACTATAGAAATAATTTCAAATTAAATTAAAGCATACAGGATGCTAGTCAACTGTCAATTGCATGTTGATCCAAATTGTTAAGAACCATTTTTGAGAATATTGAAAATAACAAAAAAATGTTTCATGTTAAGGAATTTAGAGGAGATTTTGTTGATTTTCACATCTTTGGAAGATGCTGCTAAACACTAAGTTTGGTCAATCAATGATAATTAAATGTTCTTTCATACGTTCATTTGTAGGCTTAAGTTGCAAAAGTGGAATGAGACTTAAGAATTCAATGACATAGCCAGGATTTGAACCACAGATCTCAGCATTCCATACCATTGCTCTAACCAACTGAGCTACCATGACATCCTGGCATGATGTTAAATGCTCCAACTGACTCACATTTTTCCCAGTAAACCACAATACGTTCCCAAATTCATATAGAAATAACATACCCCAATGGCAATTTACAATCTTGTAAGTACTTTAAGTACTGGGCTTCATAGTTAACCACTATTGGGTCAGTCAATGTTAACTAACTGTTCTTTCACACATTCGTTTGTAGGCTAAAGTTGGAAAACTAGAATCAGACTGAAAAATCCAATGCCATAGCCAGGATTTGAGCCATGGATGTTCAGTTTTCTGTGCTGTTGCTGTAACCAACTGAGCTATTATTGTATTGCATTGCTATGGCATTGATTTTTTCAGTTTGATTCCACCTTTTTAACTAAGTTTGGTATTTATCTGACTTTTTGTTTTTTAATAATACTGTTAAAAGTACCTCAAAACATGCATATCTCTTCTTGATATCAATTTCTTGCAGTACTTCTTCTTTCTATTAATTTATAGGTGATAGAGAAAGTGAAACAGATGGAGAGAAAAAATCAATTTCAGTTTCTTTTAAACTGTCCATAGCCTTAAGTGCACTTTTACACTGAAATGTATAACAGAGTAATGACATGATAAATGTTGTACAGTAAAAATGTTATTGCAGATCTAATGTACAAAGAAAGAAAAGAGAATGCTACTATAATATTTCATTCATGTAAATTGTACACAGGCCTTTGTTTGGATGCATAGCTGGCCTAACAAGAATTTTTTTGGCACCAGGAAACACGCTGTTTGCCGGCAGAGTCAGATATTCATAGTCCCATTAATTCAAACGCATAGATTTCTCATGAAAATTATAACTACATACCTTCTTCATTGATGTCAGAAATTATGTCCATACATCTCTCACACCGTTTAACAAAATTTGCATTAAAACTCATTAATTCTTCATGGTAATATAAATAAAACCATGTTTTGTCTGTAAAAAAATTAAATGAGGATCAATGGAGCAACTGCTAACATTATCCAACACACAATTGCAGAAATTAACTATGCTTACATTATCGCATGGTTGCAATTCCTGAACTACAGTTATTTTATAGGGTTTTTATTTTAAAAGTTTAGTGGCATTCAAAGCTGACATTTGCAAAATATCTGTGCAAGGATTCTCAGAGATTTCTTTGGACTTCTTTCCAGCTTTTCTCTGATGTCAAAGAGTGTTTCCTCTCTAAGAGCACGGTGATTTACTTTAGGTTTTTATCAAGAAAACCATTTCCCTAAATTTTTTCACAAGATTACAAACAGTTTCTCTGTGAGGTGCACAAACAGCAGGGAATCTGTCTATAAAACACCATCTCACTTCTTGACAAGAGTTTGTTGTCACATAGGAAATCGTACATGAACATTTTGACATTATAACAGCACTAATACACTGAAACATGTGGCCTCACAATGTATCAACCTCTGTAAAGCACAGATTCACATCAACTGATTAGTCGGCACACGGAGAGGGAATGGAACTGCTTACAAACAGTGCAGTGCAGGGCAAGCAATACCCTGTAATATGGCCATGCATCCAAACAAAGGTTTGTAGAATTTCTTCTTAAGCTATGGACATGCAAACTCCTTTCATTTTGTATAAAAAATTAGACCATAGTGAAAGGTGTTTGATCTAACACACTAATTTGACCTGACTCATCCATTTCAGTAGCTTGTAGACAAGGATGTGAGTGCATTATTTCTGGCACTGCCCTCGCAGATACCTTGTTTTACAACTGGACACCTCAATTACTTGAAATTGTACTGTACTCATAATGCCCTCCTTGAAGGAGTTAAATATTTTTGTAATGTTGGCACCATTGTTAACAACAAATGAAGAGCTGCCCAAGGTGACTTCATGGGAGTGATTTACTGGAAAAATAAAGAAGGGTTGAAACTGCAGCAGTTGTAGTAAACAATACAATCTCGTACTAACAATTTATATCCCCCTTTTTATTGTTTAATGATTCTCTTTACAGAAATAATTACAATATTTGTTTAATTCTCTAATGTGGGAGCATTTTTTCAAATGAGAGAAAATGAGTAAACTTTCCTGTGTAAACCAAGAGCACTTCAACTTGAAAATCTGTTCTAGGGATGAGTAATATCCTCATTCCAATAATTTCCCATTCTTAAGCCTTCACTACTGCATAAAACAGATGCATTGTCAATCATGTAGAAAAAATTAAGACTTGGAAGCTTTTAAGTACGTTTGACCTTGAAAAACACACAATTGTTCTTAGTTAAATGAGCTATTGATAAGTGATGTGGCATAGGTGACAAAAAAAAAACTGATTTGTTATACTCTCACAACTTTCTCTCTTCTACAAGCTATTCTTACAAAAGCTTATTTTTTCTATCTCTTCATGTTAATTCACATAAACGTTTAGAAATAGTTTCATTACACATTTCATTGTAGGTATAAGGGAGATGCAGGAAGCCAAAGTGATAGACAAATCTTTATATGCTGGCTTTTAAAATCCATACTCTTTGCAAGATATCACAAGAAATAAAAGAATAGTCAGTAGCTGTAGTGTAAAGTACTGGAAAATTCAAACCATACCAAAATTCATTCAGAATGAAGAAGACTTCACAGGCTATTCACAAAGAATTCAAGATATGCATGTTACTGGCCAAGCAAATAACTTAAACATATGATATTTTAATCAAAACTGTTATGAACCATTTTTTTAAAAAATAACCAAAATTTTCCATGTGAAAGGTAGTTTATAGCGGGGGAATTTTTTTGAAAATCTTTATGTCGGATCGTTGGAAAATATTAAACTTAACTTTTCATTTTGTGCTATGCACTGTTCACAGACGTTTTTATAATGTTTTGTAGGATCTCAAAAAATATATTTATCTTGCAATGTCAAGAGTGAACTTTTTGGTGGAATACAATGCTTATGCTGCCTACTGTAGCTGCTAAAGAAAATAGAAATTGATTCTTGTCTTGTGCTACTTCTATGATGGCCATGTGGCAGCAGCAAAATCAGAATCATTAAGCCGCATCTGAGTTATCAATCAGTGTCACAGTCAAGATCCATGCACAGACCATGAATTTATTAAAATTAAATGCTACATTGTATTCCACCCAAAAATCTGGTACCAAGATTTCACCAGGAATACACATTTGGAGGCTTTCTGAATAAAAACAAGAAGCAATTTTAGAAAAAGGTCTGTGTGTATCTGTCTGTGAACAGCATAACTCAAAAACAAAAAGTTGATTAAATACCAAAGTTGGTATTTAAGTTGAATGTCTTCCAAGGATGTAACTAAAATACATTTTCAAACAAATCCCCCCCCCAAACTACCCTTTGCATGCAAATATGTTATTTCTTTTTTATTTTCTCAAAAATGCCTTTAACAATTTAGATTAAATATATTTTGTATATGTTTAAGATATTTGCATCATAAATAAAATGTATATCTTGAATTTTCTGTGAATAACCTGTAAAGTGCTCTTCATTCTGAGTGACTTTTGTATAAATGGTAAACAGTAAGAGATAGACAAAATCTTACTACACAAAAAATTTAGATCTTGTTAAAGCACACATTATATTTCAAACAAAAATGTTTGCGGAGTTCATTGTCCTCCATGGTGTAGTGGTTACCATGTTAGCCTCTAGTTCCTGGGGTCACGGATTCAAACCCAGCAGAGGGCGATGGATTTTTTCGGGTGTAAAATTCCTTAGCACGGCTTCCTTCAGAAGGGAAGTAAAGCTGGTGGTCCTGTGTCATAGATTTACGACACATAACAGAACCTCAAGCCTCATAAAGAGGCCTCTGAACAAAATTACCGGTCCTTTAACACCCAATGTAGAATGGGATGCTAAGGACCACAGCAGCTATAGAGCAACTATAAATGCAAAACTCAATTCAATTCTCAATTTTGTGGAATTAACCATTTCTGAGATATTCTTTGTTAGTGATTTAAATTTTCAAATGGTAAGTTGCTATTCACTTTTTCTCTGGTCATGCAAAAAGCATGGAATTTCAAAGCCACTGTATTCCCCTGGTATATGCAACAAAATATGTAATAAAATCCTTTCCGCAAATGTTTATCTCAATTAATATGTAGCAGATAGAATAAACTTTTGTTGGAATAGCTTGCAGAAGCGTGGTTAGAGAAAGTCATGTGAATGTAACATCAGATATATATTTTTGAATTGTACAGAATATTATTAGAGGGTTGGATATAGAAAGTCATGTGAATGTAAATTCAGAATTTTTTTTTTTAAATTGCATGGAAGATTATGTTTACATTTGAGTATAACTCTTACAAGCATAAAAAGTTATTGCTAATTAGCAACACAGTAACTGCAGTTGCTGATTCTGAAATAAATAATATAAATCTTGTTTTATATGTAGTTTACTTCTTCTTTTCCTAACCTGCATGGTTAAGCATGGAGTAATATGTAGTTTATACTACAGTGAAATAATACAAACAACAGTGTATTTTTAATTACATTCTTTTGCATTTTCAACTGGTTCATTAAAATCCTGGATTACCTCTCAAAAGAGCTATTTTTAGCTGTGCCAACAGATATTCATCAGTCAAACAAGATCTGTATTTTGACTTCACATAATTCACTTACTCACATGAATGTGTAGAAACAAACATAGCCAAATGTTTAGTTTCAAAAATCTTAATTGTGTGTGTTTTACAACTGATAAGTATTTAAATACATCAACACCATATTTACCATGGTTTCAAAACTGCCCTTTGCAGGCTTGATATGTATAGGATTTACAAAAGGGTCAAAATCATTTCCCAGGTTTTTGAAATCAGCAAATCATTTTTCTAAGAAGTCAGTCTTTAAATTTTCTAGTGAGGGAATATACTTATTAATTTCTTTGTTCCTAATTCTACAGGGAGAGCCAAAAACCTGCGAACCGGCTGTGTGGTGTTTTTCCTGTCTGCATCCTCGGCGCTTGTTGACGTCTGCCGCTATCATAGAAATACGCGAATGAAATCATACAACATTTTTAAAACTACTTTTAAGGACTTTACTTACCAACTTTATGAAAGGAGATGCTAAAACTGGCCACCATCGTTGTCCATACATTTTTGACACCTATTGAGGAAACTATCCATCACTCACCATAGTTCACGTTGAGAAATTCTGGCAATTTTCTGGCGGATATTTTGTTTTAATTCTTCCAGGGTGTGTAGGTTTGCCTTCTACACTTTAAGTTTTAAGTTACTGCAGAGATAGAAATTGCAGGGGGTTAGGTCAAGGGACTGAGGGACCACAAACCTCTACTAATAATTCTGTCCTCAAACACACTTTCAATTGTTCTCATCAAAATATTGGCCATATGAGCTGTTGCAGAGTCTTGTTGAAAAAAGGCAAAATCATGCTCGCTGGCTGTTAATTCCCTAAAACAAGAGGGCAAAATTGTATTCACATATGTATGAGCATCAACTCTTGACTCGAAAAAAATTGCCAACATTTCTCAACTTGAATTACACCAAGTGATGGATAGTTTCCTAAAGAGGTGCCAAAATGTATGGACAACGACGGTGGTCAGTTTCAGCATTTCCTTTCGTAAAGTTGGCAAGTAAAGCCTTTAAAAGTAGTTTTAAAATGTTGTATGGCTTATTCCGTGCTTTTCTATGATAGCGGCAGATGGCAACGAGCACCGAGGACACGACAGGAAAAACACTGCACAGTAGTGTTTTGGCTCTCCCTGTATTTTGGAGGGATTGCAAAGAGAGAAAAAGATACAGCTGCCCCCTCGTACCTATCCCTTCCACTAATACAACTGCATGGCAAAGGTTTTTAATTGCATTGTACATTTTACTATATTTTGACTTCTTCCTTGAAGTTGCTGGTTATGCTCATTTAAGTGTTCTGAAATATCAACAAGTTGCACAAAAATCATTTAATTATAGTAAGCATAATGAAGTGAAATTATAAGTTTTCTTAAAATATTTATTTTGTAAAACTGTTTGTATGCAAATATTATTGATCTGACATTTCGTAAACTCATTTACTATTTCACAAAGTTCAAAGTGATGAAGCAAACAACAAATGCTTTTTGCTCTCCTATCATTGCCAGAGTGCTATCAGTTGCAACGGAAACCAACCTTTGCCAATCAAGTTTCTTAGACTCAACACATCAGCAAACAGCTTTAAAAATGTCATCTGTGGTAGTATCTTTCAAGGGAATTAAATTGAGTAAACATTCATATACTGATAAATCTGCATCCAAGCCACGAATGAAAATATCTAATTGTACAGTGTCATTTATGTCTCTACTTTCCTCCAAGGTAAGAGAGAAGGAACTTTGCACTTTTCCTCCATTATTTTGTTATATAAAAAAAAGTATTCTCTATATGCCAGGAAATATGAGGGTCATCCAATAAGTAAGTTTCCCTATTTTATAAAAAAACATTACACAGAATTGATTAAATTTATTTATATTGTACAATTTTCTGTTACTTTTCTACATAGTCAGCATGTTTTCCACGCATTTTTGGGAATGTGACACAAGTTTTTCCAAGCCAGTGTTGTACCAGGTCGAGTCCTGTGCTCGCAACCAGCTTTTCACTGATTTGACTTCATCATCGATGTTAAAAGTGCTTACCTTTGAGTTGGAGGAACATGTGAAAATCACTTGAGGGAAGCTCCAGTGAATACGGAGGATACGAAAAACCTTCCAGTTGAATCTTGACCCAGGCGGAGCTCAGAAGATTCAACTGGGAAGTTTTCTCGCATCCTTCATATTCACCAGACCTTTTCCCAAGTGATTTTCACATGTTCACCTGACTCAAATGTCATCTTGGAGGTAAGCACTTAACACCGTGATGAAGACAAATCAGAAGTGAACCAGAAGTCAGGTCCTGTGCTCGTAACCAGCTGTTACGAGTCAAGATTCAACTTGGAAGTTTTCTCTATCCTCTGTATTCACCAGTGCTTGCCCCAAGTGATTTTCACATGTTCCTCCAACTCAAAGGTAAGCGCTTTTAACACCGATGAAGTCAAATCAGTGAACAGCTGGTTACGAGCCCAGGACCTGACCTGGTACAACACTAGCTTGGAAAAACTTGTGTCACGTCCCAGAAATGCTTGGAAAAACATGTTGACTATGTAGAAAAGTAACAGAAGGATTGTACAATATAAATAAAATTAATTCAACATGATCAATTGTGTGTAATGTTTTTTTATGAAATACGGAAACTTACTTATTGGACGCCCTCGTAGTACCCCTGAGCTGGTTGAGTTTTTTAAAATCATCTAGATATTCCCGGCAAATTTTGTCTGTTACTTTTACCATGCAGGTTTTTATGAATTCCCTATCACTAAAAGGTTTTAGCATACAAGCAATTTTCAAGCTAGAATGTAACCAGCAAGCAGTATGTTTTGTTTTTGTGGATTGGACTCTGTGAATGTTGTCTACTTTAGCTGAGTTTTCAAATCAAGCAGCTGTTTAGTGAGTTCAGGATCTAAAAGAAGGATTCATAGAAATCAGAAATAATAATTTGCTGTTTTTACTACATCATTATTATAGCTAAATGACTACCACCAGCACTATAGTCATGTCTGTGATGATGATGATGATGATGATGATTTATACATTCCTACCCACAATGTAACTCTCTGTCACATTTATACCCTGCCTTTAACATCTAAGGTCATCTCAGTGGCTTTGCCTTTTAAACAATTGCTCATCGGCAATTACGTTCACTTATTTTACTGTCATATTAATCTTTGGGTTGGTTTACTTAGTATTTTCTTTATAAACATTAAATCCACACATACGTTCATTCTTTTAGACCTAGGGATGATGGGAAATAATCTTGGCTCTAGAAAACTTTCCATCCTCTAGCCAGAAATCGCACCCAGGACCTCTGGATTTGGAAGCTAGCATGCAACCAACAGGTCACAGAGGCAGTCCTCCTGTAAATTGCCTTTGTGAAAACCCATCATGTTTTAATATAAAAGGCAAAGAGCTTTACCTCCTTTGGGAACAAAGAAAAGCTGTTCTTCCCATTCACCATGAAATTTCTGTTTATACACAGGCATAGAACATGCCATGATGATTTTCCAACTGGAACTATTTTACAGCCAGACACTGCTTGATAATGGGTTACGTCATGCATGGGCATATATCTGTCATGTACTCATAACTTCAGCAACAACATCTTCTGTCATATGCAGAAAGGTCAAGAACCACTTGTGGTTCCTAAACCAGTAAATGCCCATGCCTGGTAGACTCAATTTACAGCATTTTTGGATGATGCTAATTTAGAATTAAATAATACTTTTAAACAATTACTTCAGACAGTGCTAGTAAAAGAAGGATTAAAAAATCTGATGTTGCATTCACATGACTTCCTCTTTCTTCTTCAACAAAGTATTATTCATTTATTTATTTATACTAAGCAAATTACATTCGAATATGACATGGCATTTAGCCAGGCCCATTGCCCATCATATCCTATTTACATTCTAAAAAAATATAGTTTTAAGATATACTCTCTATTGTAGATAACTATTTGTGTTCTCTTTTTTCACTGTCCAGTTCCACTTGTTTTTAACTTTGTCTAAAAATTGACCTAATTTCTTACTGTCCTTACAGAACAAACCATTTATGGCACATTCTCTGCTAACTTTAAACCATTTTTCAGATAGAAATGCTACAAAGTATTATTACAAAAACTTGTTCTTCTCCCTACTTCATATTAAGATAAAAATTTTCAAAATTGTCCTATTTCATATTTCCATGTAGATAAAAGGGGATTAGTAAGCTTTAAGTGATAGTCAACTATTTTAAGGGCACGTTGCCCTTAGTGATGACTTTGAAATTCCATTCCGTTTGCATGGCCAAGAGAAAAAAAAACAAATAGCAATTTTCCTCTCGAGAAAAGTATAAATATTAGTAAATTAAAACCAATTACAAAAAATATCATGGAAATGGTTAATGCAACAAATTGTGTGCTTTAAGAAGATCTACATTTCTTACGGAGTAAGATTTTATGGATCTCTTACGGATTACTAGTTATACAAAAGTCATTTAGAATGAAGAGCACTTCAAAGGTCTTCCCAGAAAACTCAGATATACATTTCATTTGTAATAAAAATATCATAAACATATGGTATTTCAATCAAAATCATTAGAGGCCAATTTTGAAAAATCAGAATTTTCGAAAAGTTTTCCATGTTATGGGTAGTTTGGGATGGGGGATTTTCTTGAAAATTTTTGTATTGCATCTTTGGAAGCTACTGAACTTAAATATCATGTTTCATGTTTAACTGACTCTTTGTTTTTGAGTTATGCTGTTCACAGATACACACACACATTCACAGATTTTTTACTGAAAATGCTTTTTTTGAGTTCAAAGTGCCTCAAAATAGTATTTTTAGTGTCATCTTGGTATCTAATTTTTGGATGGAATACAATACTTCCTCTACTTATTGAAACTACATAGTAGAGAAAGTAGAAATAATTAAAAATGAGTGCTAACCACACTTTAGTACATTTTAAGTGTTCTAATGCATTTCATTTGCATTATTTTCTTTTGAATAAAGCCAAGTGTATTTGAGATTCACAGCACATTGTCCTACACTGAAATACAAAGCCCTTTCTTCTGTAAAAGTATGTGTCTGTGATTTATTTCATTTCTCAACAGCTCAAATATAGGAATGATTGATAGCAACATAAGATTTTAAACCTTAACCAGCTGGCCATTTGTTATTACTGGTATGAATATCTTGAAAGCAAACAAAATCAAAGGCTTTAGAAGTAAACAAATGAAATGAATAACCTAGCTCACGAAAAGAGATGATGTTCCATCCTTTCATGCAAGTAAAACCAAGTACTGACACCTTTTTAATTACTTACTCCCATGTATGATAACAACTAGAGCCCAGATGTTACGCAAAATGCATATTTTACTGAGTATAATCATAAGTTATGTAGATAATTATGCTTTTAGGTATATGGAAGGGATAGGACCAGTTTTTATTTTGCCTTTTCAAGGTCAAGTTACCTATTTGAATTATAAATACCAAGTTTTGCATTTTTAAATTCAACTTAAACTTTTTCAATTTATTGTCAAGTTTTCTATTACTTTCAGGGAACTCTAGATGATGGCCACCCTTCTATCTTAGAACTTGGATTTCCTTTAAATTGGAATGTGACCATATTTAGTATTGTGATGCTTGGTGTCTGCCAAAGGTTTAACATTTCTCTTTGTAAGTGGGTTCCCTAGTATCAGGATGTATGGTTGGTTTGTTTATAACACACTCCATATGTTCATTACCTCCAATGAGATGATGATAATGATAAATGGTGATGGAATGAGGGGACCTCTACATCTCCACATTGGGCCTTGGGGACATTTCACATAAGCTAGTCAGAGGTAAAGGCTTGAATAAGGCTGACTTAAAATCACCACTCCAGAGCTGGAAACTGAACTACAGACCATCAGCATGAGAGCCACGGATGAAACGACTGAGCTACCCCAGCACTCATATAAGGAGGTATTGTGGGGAAAACATTTTTACGAACAGTGATGGTCAGTTATGGTCATGTGAAAGTAGACATAGCATCGTTTAGTTTAATAAAATTAAATTGAGTTTTTATTTATGGACTCTCTTTAACTGCTGTGGTCCTTAGCATCCCATTCTATATTGGGCATGAAAGACTGGCAATTTTGCTCAGAGGCCTCTTTATCAGGCTTGAGGTTCTTTTACGTGCCATAAATCTACGACACGGGACCACCAGCTTTACTTTCCTTCCGAAGGAAGCCATGCTAAGGATTTAGTTATAATGCCAGTCAACCATTGAAAAGTAAACTTCACGTTATGTTAGTGAATTTGGTGTCCGTGCATTTTCAACTGATGAAGCAGTTTTAGTGTGTAAGATTTGTGAAAAGACTGTTAATCACAATAAAAAGTATTTTATCGATCAACTTGTGTTCTGAATTCAAAGAGTGGTGATAGGAAAATAAGGTTACTGCCAACAGCCATTGCCACATCTAGCAAATAGTCACAAATTTCACTATATTTGTGTAAATCATTAATTGATGCCAGCAGAGTCTAACACAAGAACATTTACAGCAATATGTTATGGTAATGTGCAACAATAAAAATATATAATTTGTATGATTTTTAAACCAAATATTTGTTATTAAATATATTATAATCATAACTTTCTCAAATTTATGCCTTTTTAAATTTAATGTGTCTTTTCTTACATTTTTATTGTTATAAATGCTTAAACATTTCGGCTCTAGTAATCATTATCATCCTTGGTCAGGTATTGAAAAAATGCTCCTTGTTTTCATGTGTTTGGGGCCTAAATAATTCTTTGTCTTCCCTCATCAGTTTTCTTCCTAAGAAACCTTTCTTGCACATTATCCCGCTACTTGTATACAAATGTGCCTGTGGGAGGATTCATATCTCAACTTGGTGCTTGCAAGATATCAGTTTTGTTGAGAAACAAAGATGCTGCTAGCAGTGTGTAGATAAACATGTGCCACAATCCTAACATTATAATTAATATGACAAAGTGCTGCATGACATTTAATATTTAATTTAAACCTAAACTGAGGTATGTTATTTAAACCACATTCTGTAAACTATGCTTTATATTAAAGTAATGTAATAACCAGAGTTCACCCAATAAAATTTCCCCTTCCTGCATATATTCCATGGTATGGAACCAGAAATGTTGGACATTGAGTTTGAGATTATTATTTCAGGTGTTTCAATCTGCACTACGTCATGGTTCACACTATTTTTCATATATTGATTTCCCTGACTTTCCAAGACTTTATTCAGGCATTTTGCTTGACAATCAAGATTTTTTAATATGGCACTGTAACATTATTTCCAAATATCATTAAAAATATTAGCTATTAAAAACAGAAGCACTACAAACAGTGAAGTTTTCTTTATGTTGAATTAGGTATGAGTCACACTATTTTTATACAAAACCTTCACTTACTAAATTTTGTGTAAAAATAGTGTGACTCATTCCTAATTCAACGCCATTAAATACATTGAAATCAGAAGGAGATAACTTTTGGTCGAGTTGATTAGGATCCCGCTGTTGGTTGACATGTGAGTTCATGGCCACATAATACCAAACATTGTTATGCTACACTAGTGTGCAAAACCTAAGGACAAAAGTAATCTTCGCATGCTGTGACACTGCCAAATAACAGCTCGATGAAACTTGAATCATACATAGAGGGAACTGCTATGGTACGCTACAGTAGGCAACTAAATGAAATATGCAATGAAACGAACAGAAATGTCACTTTTATTCATAGACCATAAGCTACACTAAAGTCAATACGACATTTGATGGCTCTCTAGATTTACAGAAACAGATACATGGTGCTTAAAAGGGTGTATGATCACCACGGACAGCAATGCATGCTCTGCATCGTGCTCCCATGCTGGCCACAAGGTTGGTAAGCAGTTCTTGTGGTAGGACGTTCCATTCCTCCACCAGCGCTGTTGACAACTGTTGGATGGTCGTTGGTGCATGTGGATGTGCTCCAATGTGTCTCCCCAAAGCATCCCACACGTGTTCGATGGGATTTAAATCAGAGGAACGGGCAGACCAGTCCATTCGCCAAATATCCTCTCGTTCCAAGAGATCCTCCACCTGCGCTGTTCAATGTGGTTGCGCATTGTCATCCATAAAAATGAAGTCAGGGCCGACTGCACGTCTGAAAAGATGCACATGGGGAAGGAGTACAGTATCACAACATTGACCAGTGAGCATACCAAGTTCAAAGATTTGGAGGTCGGTGCACCCAAGCAACATTATGCCTAAACCATAACACCCGGACCACCAAAACAATCATGTTCAAGGATGTTCCTGGGTTCACTATGTGTTCCCGCCTCTCACCAGAGGGTATGTTGAGAATCACTACTTAGACTGAATCTGCTCTCATCTGAGAAGAGCACGTGACCCCATTCCTTGTGGTCCAATTTTGATGATCTTGGAACCATCGCAAACAGTGCTGCCAATGTGTGGATGTCAATGGAACACAACGTACTGGCTGTCGGGCAAAGAGACCACCTCTGTGTAAGTCGCCATGCCACTGTGTATCATGAGATTGCGTACCTAGCTGTCCTGTTAAATATGGTTGCAATTGCACCCGCTGTTTGGCGTGGATCCCTTCTTGACTGTTTCAGCAGTCATCTGCTGCTGTAGTTGAGTACAGTCGACCACCACCTCTCCTTGGGACAGCAGTGCCTGTGGTTTGGAAGGTTCCCCATGCACGTGAAACAATGCTGTGAGCAATTCCAAACTCCTGGGCAACACTCTCACACTTTGTCCTTCTTTCAGTTTCCCGATGATTCTTCCCCGTGTGAAGTCATCCAAATGGTGTTTACGGGCAATGTTGCAATGAAGAACACCACTACAGTGCACCGTAACAGCTCGCTAATTGCCACACACTGTCTTGTCCTGTTTCGTCAACTGCCCCGTGTTGTGGGACCAGATCCATTTGGCACTATAGGCCCACTACACTCACACCATGTCACGTCCAGCTTACTGTGTACGTGTGAGAGACCTCTGGTAACATGCTCCCACACTTTCATCTACTTCCACCAAGTAGTTCATTTGTTATGTTACTTTACCCATCTCGTCCTTAGGTTTTGCACACCAGTGTATTTATTGTTATTCAGCAATTACTCTGATGTTTTTTACTATTTTTAGTTAAATAATATAATCAGTAAATTAATTTCCACATTACAAAATGCCATACTGAATTTATAAACTAAGCTTTTCTCTTTTTCTATAGGAACATCTTAATACTGTACTCTTCACTCTATTTGTCTAAATTGTTAGTATTCTCCTCTGGTCTGATGTACTGTATGTAGTCTTCAAGAAATTCAGATTGTAAAGATAGAAGTGATTCAAGAAGGGGCACACCTCTCGCACTGTGATGTGCACAGATCCATTGCAGCTACCACCCCCCAGGAAGAAGGGATAAGGTGAAGGAACCACAGGAGGCTACGATCATAGACAGACAGGCCACAGAGAAGTGCGGAAGCCCTAATATTTCCAAGCTGGCAGACCCATCCCACTGCTGGAGCCCCAGGAGAGGGCAAAGAAATTACCCTCCAATCAAGTAGCCCTCTGGTGTCCACATGTAATACTCTTTCCATTGAACATGCATCTGCAACATCTGTCCAGGACCGCCTATGTCATGAAACCTAGAAGCACACATGAAGGATGAGAAGGAAACGGAATGAAAGGGAAATGATGGAAAGGAAATTATGGTAGATGAAACCACTCCAGCATTTGCCTGACAACCCAGGAAACCACAAAAAACGCATTGGTCAAAGTGGGCGATTGCCAAGGGTCAAACCCAGGACCTCCCAAGAGCAAGTTGCACATGTTACCATGGCGCCACCTCACTCAGAAATTCAGACGGTGTGAGAGATTTGTCTTCAACTTCCTGGAGCCATTTGAGCACTTGCTGCTCTCGATGTTCCATCTTCTAATCAAACCTTTACTAGTAATACTGCATACAACTAATACAATATTGAGTCAGTACCCAAGAAATGCGGATGATCAATCGGCAGTTCAGAGGGAACAACAACAATACAGTATCTTACCTCTGTACTTGAATGAATGAATTTATTTAGTGCTAAGAAGTTATAATATATAGGGTTGCCTACTGAAAATTTGACCCTGGCCACTCTAATTCAGTAGACACCCACTCTGCATACAAAATTTATTATACTATTACATATGTATCAATTTTCTTTTTCTCCGTTCACTAATTCCAGTTCTTTTTAGCTCTAAACATATTTAATTTAATTGTACTAATCTAATACAAAACTTAAAAGAAAATAAGACCAGCATTCAGCCCTGGCTTATTACCAGTCATATTTCTAAATTGCAGTATTTTCCTTAGTCAACTTCCTTTAATTCTTAATTTCTTACTTTATTTATCTCTATCCACTGTTCAAACCCATTCATTTTTAACTTTACTTAACCATTTCTTATACCCTTACTTTCTGATACACTCTTCTCCAAATTTCTGTTCCTTTGCATTTGAGTAGTATGTGTTTCTGGGTTTATTTATATCTAAACTTCTCATTTTTTAACAGTATTCACCACTCAACCAATCACCTTCACCATCCTCGCTATATGCTTCATTGAAAATTTCTAAGGCATTCAATTCACAGAAATCTATACACTTTTCACATCCTTTGCCAACAAACTTATATTTACTCTGCCTGAACTTCTCTCTTTTTGACACCATTTCATTCACTTTCCCCAATCCTAATATTAAGGTTTCCCATTCATATTACCTCTAAAATCACATGCTTCTCCTTTAAGCTTCTATATCTTTTAGCACCTGATTAAGGAGATCCGGGTTATGGAACCTCGAGGAGACCGGTAGGTTATATATAATTCCTATTCAACTACATTTTCATCTATATACTTAGCCTCCACTATAACTCATATTTCTTTTCTTTCAGACCATATTTCTTTTATTCCTTTCCTTAAAGACCTCTGTACTTAGAAAATATATCATGACAATGAGACAATCACATAATGCAAATGGTCAACAAGTGAGCTGCATGCTCAGTTCATTGACAAGCACCATGTCTTCTGTTATCTATAGGAGAATGAAATATTTAAACACTCAAGAACTTATACCAATTTATTCCATGATTAAGCAGTGAAAGATATACAGTATCTCACTATTGGCTTCAATGGTAAACACTATAACACACTTTGAAATCAAAGGTGAGCATAGCGCTCACACATCGACCAACGATGGGTTAAAGGAAATAACTAACTGAAACTGTGCAATTTTGTTTCATTGAATTTTTTAAGTGGCTTCCAACATTTCCATAGCAGTCCAACACTCTCCTTGTTATTTTATTTGTGTTATGTTTGACCAAAACATTACATATCAGCAAAGCAAATTAGGAACAATGCAGAGATAAATCTTTTCATTGTGTCCTAGCTATTTAAACATATGTAAACTCAGAATGCAAACAAATTAGTAAAACTGATTCAATTTCAAGACCTTGAATCCACATGTGTCTTTCTCCTTATTGCAAAACCCACAACAAGAGAATGCATGCAAAAATTCTCCTGACATTTTTCTGAAACGTAGCTATTTTCCTGACTCTGACATATTTGAAAGTTTCCCTGACCTATTTTTATTTTCTTGGCATTCCCCAACTTTAAGTGTGGGTCATGTAGGTTGAATGGATGTACCTATATCCGGTTTCCCCTTACTTTATTCCACAAGTAAACTAAAGCATGTGCATTTAGTCTTTTCTTATTGGTTGCTGGATGCATAACTGCTTATTCCAATTGAAATTAGATCTGTGTTTAAAGCAGTAGTTTGTCTTCATATATTCAAAGAATCATAAGAAAATTATACTCATTTTAAGCACATGCATAAAATTAGTACATGAGGCATTGATTCATTTGTATATTAACACCACAGCATTATGTGTGGGAGGTTAGTTCTCATGTTTAAACTTGATTCATGTAGCAGAAGGCACATCCACATTGATTAGATTACTGCAGGTTGCTTACTGCTTGTGCTTCATCACAGATTAATACCTCAGTTGAATCTGCCTAAAGCTGGCATGCATTAACACTGTTACTGAAGACTGACGGGGCACAAGTTATGTAAGTGCTGCATAACAGCAGAATATGTGAGTACCTTTGAGCTCAAACATCGTAAGGGAAAATCCTTAGTCAGTGGCAAGAAAAAGATTATGTTACATGTTTTAATGTCCTTTCGCTCTACCAATACAACAAACTGAGGAACTGGTATCTGAATTTACAGGTGTAAGTGCTAACAGTGCAGGGAAATCCAAAAAGTGAATTAAACAACTGGAAAGCTAAATGGAAGTCCCTTCTGATAGTGAATCTGACATCATCGAATCAGACAACAGGAAGGAATTGCACCACTACTAGCACTCCATAACTGTAAGTTAAATATTACTTAACAATTGTATACTTCTGACCTTCCTTGGTATGACTACACGGTGTTACAATTCAATCGGGGCTATATGTCCATTGGTCCCACATCTCCACATGTTAGGAAATGTGTACTTTATGATGCAAATAGCTGTAACCAATTTGACTATGACTAAATTTCTAGTTGTGAGGTGATTCCAAGAATCTGGTATCTCTTCTGTTCTATGGCTTCACATTTACTAAAACATAATTCACTGCTTCATAAATACAGGCAACAAATGGGTGATACAGTCCTTTGTCTTCAGATGTTTTCTAAACATTCCATGTCCAGTTATAAAGCTCATAACGCTTCTAGGTGAAGGCTTGTTTAGCCTAATAAGTTACTTAATTTTTCAAAAGGCTTATTAAGTATTTTTCTGTAGAGTTTATTTAAGGGAGTTATTCTCCATTCCTTTTCAGTTTATTTTATAACCCAACAATGTTTTACCTTGTTTTTTGTTTCTGCAGACAGGCTCCAGTTCTATAAAGGGGAGAGATGCTCCATTGTTTGCTAGGGCATAACTATTTTCATTTCATATGATACCTGTGTGTCCAGGTACTCACCACAATTCTATGGAGCTACATTGTGACATTCCCATACTAGTTGGGATTTGAAGTGGTGGGAACTGAGAGCTTTAAGTGCAGTCTCGCTGTCAGTTTATAAGGATATAATTCTCTATAATTCCTTTTTCCCAGCATTGGCATGCACTTTCAAGTATGGCAAGTATCTCCGACTGAAAGACTTCCTAGGCTAATGCTATGGCATTTCCCCGTTGATTTGCCATAGATACCTGCTACAGTTTTTCTGTTCATGGGTGAACTATCCGTGTAAAACACAAAGTGGTTCTTTGAATGAAATTTTTCTTTAAAGTAGGTATTATTGGGAATACCAGCTTTGAAGGATCGAGAAAATGAAATTTCTTCTAATATATAATCAGATTTCATAATGGTACACAATCTTCCATTTTATTAAGAATGGAAGGATGTCCTGTTTTACAATGGTTCTCTCCCCACATTCCTACCTGGATGATCCTATAAGCTGCTGGTCCTGCCTCAGCTTGAATACATAGAATGAAAGAAGATGTGCTTCTAAAAGTGCATAGGGTTGGAAAGTCACCTGCTGAAATTTTCCAGACCCTAAAAACCCTAAGATCAGCAAAGTTTGGATATTGGACAATTCAGAGATACACTGAGACTGGGAGTGTAAAAGATTCCAGAGAGTTGGTCAACCCTGTATCCATCAAAATACTGTCCAGAAGCAGGCGATCTGGCATGGGAGATGAATATTTCACCAAGACTGATGTCTCGGATGCTTAATGATGAACATGAACTTTAAGCTTACCAACAGAGTTCTGGGCTTTTCTTTATGCTACAGCTGCATATTGAACTTTCCCCAACCATTTTAATTTTTTATACTCTCTTGTTGTACCATACAACTTCTTAATATATCTCCTTTCTTTGTAAGATTTACACCATAATTTTGCCTTTCTCTCTCTAGCACCATACATTTCCTTCTTGTGTTGCCTAATTCCAGTAAAGCAACTTTCCCTGGGGCCAATCACAGCAGTCCTAATAGTTCTTTATAAAATAACTGGTAATTCTGGTCCACATTTGTTGATTCTGATCCTACCCGTATAATGTTCTTGCTTCCTCTCCAACCATTTTGTGGACACTTCCAGATTATATTTACATGTTCTTACATTCATCATAGCCACTTTGCTTTTTGCCACTACCTTTCTACTGTAAGCCTCCCAATTTCCATTACTACCCTTAAGTAATCAAATTCTTTGACCACTTCCAGCCCTTCCCTGCCCAAATCCCATTGCTCATCTTTCCTTAGCCTCATACGTTTTCAATAACCAAAATGTTTGTATTTATTTATGCTTACATTAATTCCATTCATCACAAAATTTTTTTTATTTCATTTATTGCTTTCTGTAAACCTATCACTGTTTTGGCCCCTACCATTAGATCATCTGCATATAACAGTCGTGGTATGTCTCTATTTGCTATAACTGGGAGTGACAATTGCTTCTGCCTATTCTTTCAATTATGTCATCCATAAAGAAGTTGAATAGAATGGGACTTAGTTTGCACCCTTGTCTTAAACCTAACTTTTGTTCTGTTGCTTTTGTTATCCCTCCTCCTCCTATCTTTACATAAAACTTTATATCTTTGTATATTTTCTCTACTTTTCCTATGAATTTTCCACTTACCCCTTTCATTATCAATTTTATTGTTAGTGCTTTTCTGTTTGTCATTTTTCAAAGCCCACAAAAAAAAAAACAAAAAAAAACGCACACTCTTCCTTTCTTTTGCTTAGATATTTGTCCACCAATGGTTTTATTATAAATATGTTGTCCACTGTTTGTTTTCCCTTCCTAAAACCTGCTTGAAATTCCGACAATTTCCCTTCTTCCTTGGCCCAGTCTTTCAATCCCTCCACTAGCATACCTGTATAAATTTTGCCCAGTATAGATAAGACTTATGCCTCTTCCCTTTATATAGGGTAGTTAAATTATATTCGAACCCACTCCCGGCCTCTCTCTACTGTGCGAGACAGCCGGCAGTCGCCGGGGAAATTACGCCGGCAGAGGTGGACTAAAATCCTTACCTTATAATAGATGCTGGAAATGTTCACCTTCTGCTCTCAAACAGGCAGCATCTCTTGTGTAAATATTCTTGCTCATTCTCTAAAGCTCGGCAGAAGGAATTCTTGTGATTTCTTGCACAATGTTTTCTCTAAGTTCCTGTAGTGTTGTGCGAGGATTGGAACGATATATTTTGTCTTTTAAAGAGCCCCATACATAAAAATCACAACTCGTTAGGTCAGGAGAATGAGGGGGCCACAAATCAACACTAATTATTGTCATCAAACACCTCTCTTATTGGATGTAATGATTCGACAGCTGTATGTGCTGTTGCAGAATCTTGCTGGAACCAACCATACGATTTCTCCTCTGATATCGTTCCTGCTAAACATGTGAATTATTGTAACTGGTTTTTCCAATCTGTAGAAAGGGGTTTCATTGACCCACAGCTTTTGTTTTTCACTGATGAATCTTGGTTTCATCTAAGTGGACGTGTGAATACTCACAACAGTCGATATTGGGCTTCAGAAAAACCTGTGCTACTAGATCATTATGATCAGAAAATATGAGTGTGGTGTGCGATAAGTGCTAGAAGAATAATAGAGCCCATATTCTTTGATGAAATAATAAATGCAGAGCAATATCAGAGGTTAATTCTGAGGCCATTTTGCAATCGCTTGACGGAAGAAGTGGGTTCGAATATAATTTAACTACTCTATATATAGGTGCTACTAGACTAATTTTCCAGGTTACTGGAATTTCTTTGCTTTCCTTTAATTTATTTAGCTTCTTTGTCAAAATTTTTAGCCCTTTATAAAATGTAATTATAATGTAATGCAATTTGTGTAATGCAAATGTAGCTTACATTTTATAAAGAAATCAGGATTATGTTCAATGTTTTCAAGAATGTCAACACAGCAATTCACTTGATATTCCTTTTGCACGGATGGGAGGATTTTTGACACCATTTTAGCACACAGCCTTTTAATGCCCAGTTCATAGTGCAAAATCTAACACTTTCCTTATTGATGTTGGTAACTTCAGCAACTGCTCAAATGCTCATCAAATAATTTTAGCAACTTTCTCCACATTCTTTTCAGTTTTCACATATTTTGGATCATTCCCATCTTCCTTAAATTTCTTAAACCACTCAAAAACTTAAATAAGCTTCTGTCAGCAATTTATAAGTTTCTGTGACAGATTTTCTGAGTTTTGTGAGGAATTAAACATGTTCTACTTTAGCACTCAGCATTAATCCTATGGAGCTCCGATACACAATACACTTCTAACCTGGTCCTTCTGCTGAGCTTCGGAGAGTGAGCGAGAATATTTACACGACATATACTGCCTGTTTGAGAGTCCAATTTTATTCCACCTCTGCCGGCTGTCTCGCGCAGTAGAGAGAGGCCGCGAGTAGGTTCAAATATAATTTAACTACCCTATATATGACTAGGCTTGCAAAACAGGAAATGTGTCGAGTTGAAGTATTTCTCTCCAAAAGACATAAAGGTGTAAGATACCTGTTAAAAACTCAGTATCCGGAAGTTTAAGATGAATTTGGCATATGGCATTCCTCTAACAGTCCAATGAAAAAAAATTAAAATGGTAGAAAAAAAAATAGCAGAGCTTATGGCTGGAAAGCCTGTATAAATAACCATTTATGGTGGGCTGTGCTAAACTAATGAGAACAGTGCTATATTAATTGAAAAATTCACATCAATTCATCATATAAAAATGAACACAAATGGCTAGAAAACAGTGAATGGTAACCTTGTGAACATGATGAATTGTTGGAAGACCAAAGAAATAAATTATGGATTAAAGGCAAATCAAACACCTATCATGCTCTGAAGAAAATTATTTTGGATAGCACCTTCTTAAAAGATTTGGCTCATATTCAGCAAAAACATATACACATGCATGCACACACACTGTCAGTTTAAAAAGTTATCACAGTCTTCGTCTCAGATATGCCCCGAAAAGAATACATTTTATATATAATGGCCTTCAACTTAGATCCATGATAGCAGCCTTAGATCACAATTTCAATGTAAATAAAAAAGGACTGATGTCAAAACTCAGTATTCCAAAGCATCTGGATCTTGGATCATGAAAAATAAACATGAATGTGACGAAGAATGGTAATTACTGATAATGCGTGAAATAAAAAAATCTCTGCACGCAACTTGTGTGGATCCATTATCAGACGACAATTGATCTGTCACTACCGAAGAATTTAGCTCCCATGCTTCAACCTCCATTAGAGTTGCTTCTCACATTTTCAGTCAACATAAGAAGGTTGGGCACAGACACGTTATACAATTTTAAATAATAATAATAAATGGTTGAATTTAAAACTATTTTTAATTTGTGTTTATTAGTGAAGCTTGAAGCCTACATATACTTCATTTGGTTCTAAAGCATTTCTAATACTAAGCACTACACATGATGGTATAACAACTCTTTTTCTGTGTCCAATAGCAGTCCATGAATTAATTCACACTGTACTGTTTGTAGCAGGAATATTGCCAGGTCTTGTTAGCAGGATTGGTTGGCGGAGAGTAACTTCTTTTTAGTTCAATTTTTTGTTTTTAATGCTAAGTTATGCCTCACAATATTCAAAACATCACAATCTATAACCAATTTGTGAAAATTAGGATGCTTTGTGATACAGACAAAATCACCCTTCACCAATTTTGTGTTTTCATAGTCTGAGCAACACACTTTCCTCATCATTATTCATAGGTATGCATTCCTTACACCTACACCAATGGATGGGACCAGCATGGTTTTCGGCGTTCACACTGTCTCAGAATCGCTGTCAGAATGGTATAAATCTTCAACGTCATTCTATTTTTGTTCAACCAATGTCAGATACCACGTTCACTCATTTTCAAAGCAGATGTTGGACTACTGTTTATCACCTAGTAGGTATTAACTGGATAGCTTTAGCTCTACTCTTTGTTATTCAGAGAAATTATGAACTTCTAGTGAAATTAACATGTGAACTTGTTAGTCATTTAAAACACCTATATCCCCACCACTGTAACGTTGCACTTGACAGCTAGCATTTAAGTTGGTACACTCGCAAAAAGACAGCTCAAATGAAAAGCTTTAACCGTTTAACTTCCCAAGCCAATCACAAGGCAGCATTCTGGATGGTCGATGACAAAGCGGAACGGGAACTGGAAGCGGCTCTGTTGCCAGATGTAGCTATTCCCAACCATGTGCTTCAGTTTGAGAATCTCTAGCACGAGTGTCGGTTGTTCTTTGCAAGCTACATATTGTTCATTGTTATTTGTATTTGTAGCTATTGTTTTATAGTTTTGTAATTGTTAGTTTATATATAATCTATTTTTATATATATTTCATTCATAGTATTTATTTATACAAGATTTAAGTGCGACAATGTCTGCTGCGTACTTCTTGTCTGGATGCAATGTGGCTCTCATGATGTCACACGCCAACTCAACAACAGACTGTAACCTGATAACCATTCACCTTGGGATGGTGAAACTGCATGCATTGTTATTTATTATTCCTGACAACAAACTAATATGGTAAATGAAATATTCATTTTTGTGTTTCGTTTCCCTTTAATTTATTCACAAAAGAGTGTATGAAAAGAGTGTATGACAGCACTTATGGCTAGACTAGGTAGGTTAAAGATTTAAAGCTTTCCTGGCACTGGAAGTTGGTAAAAGTCTTACAGGAAACCAACCAAGTGTTGCCTGGATTGTAGATCAAGCTTTCAGACCTCAGTACATATTGTGACTTTGTCCGTTTGTTCTGTAGTCGCTCTTGTTTTTCAGTACATGTAGCACTTCCAATTTATGGCATGTAAATCAGCCTCTTTTATCTTCTGGTCACTCACTCGACTTGTCTTCTAGCCTCACTGAACTGAACATCACAACAATCCTGTCAGTGCCACAATCAGGCTTTGTTTATTCTCGAACAAACCTTCAAGAAGGTTCAGAACAGGCCACAGAGATGTGGAGTTCTACAAGCTTCTATTTGGGTCATGATAAAAGACTGTTATTTATCTAACGTGCAGGATTTTGATCCATCAATTTTTCCCTAGCTAGCCAATATAAATTATGTATCTTTCCATCTGGTACAGCTTTCCTCAATAGGTGCTCTCCATTTAAAATCTTGTCAGCATTACAAATCTTACATGCTTTGTCATTCATAAAACCAAACCTATATAGATGTTCTGCCAGACAATCATGTCTAGTGGCTAATCTAAAATGAGCAATGGCTTCTTTCCTTGGAACATTTTTAATTTTTTTGTGCTATTTCTTTTATGTTGGAGTAATTTTTATTAGTAATTTCCTTTTGAATATTATGTTGGCATTTTTTAGTTTCATATCTAGTCCACAAGACTTTATAGGTTTTGAGTATAACACTGCATCCTTTTAGCCATAAAGTCTGCAGTCTCTGATAAAAGACTTCCAGACAGTTCAAAACTTCACAGCAACCCCTGTCCAAACAACCATGCATTGGCTAGAACTGTAAATATGTGCTGCCTCCAAGGCATGGCAAGCCAATGGGGGCGTCATAATAATTATCTTTACTAATAGCCCCTTAAATTCAAGAGCATAGATTTTTCAGGCAAGTTATAACTACTATAATCACATACATCAGTCATAGATGATGTTGCAAATAACATCCTTGTGCCACATAAAGTCTCACATCGTTTAAGAAAATTTGTATTAATACTCAATTCTTCATGGCCATGTCAATAAAACCATGTGTACATCACAAGTAAATACAGCAACCATTAACATTATACATTACCATATTGCAGAAATTAACTCTACACACTTTATCATGTGGCTGCAATTCCTAAACTACAGTTATCTTGTAGGATTTTAATTTTAAAAGTTTAGTGGCATTCCAAGCCAAGGTTTGCAAGATTCCTAATTCATGTGCAAGCTTACTCAAGAGATTTCTTTGAATTTCATTAACTTTTCTCCAATGTCAACTAGCTTTTCCTCTGTAAGAACATGGCGACTTAATTTTGGTTTATCAAGAGTAGATCCTATCTTCCTAAATTTATTCACAGGATTGCAAACTGTTTGTCCATGAGAGACACGAACAGCAGGGAATCCTGTCTGAAAATCAGCATCTCACTTCTCTACAAGAGTCTGTCGTCACATAGGAATCACACATGAAGATTGTATGTGCTAATATATGAAGACCTTTTGGTATTACAACAGCACTAACACATTATAACAATGATACACATGGTCTCACAACGTATCAACCTGTGTACAGCACAGACTTTGTGTCAACGGATTAGCCAGTAATGGAAAGGGAACAGATGGTTAGCAGCAGTGCAGGGCAAGCAATTCCCCATAATATGGCCAAATGTAGAAATGTGGGCTCTGTATTAGTATAAATGAAAGTTCTCTCCATTAATTTGGCTGCTATAAGTTTTAAAACTGGAAACTAATACTTTCTGGAGTCTGTGTCCCAGTTTTACAATATGGCTACAGGCAATAAAAACACAGCTGTTTGAAACACATTTATTACACACTTAAATAACAACTTGCGTTCCTTTTAAACCTTCAACTAGCACTAATGCAATGCCTTCCAAATGAACAAAATTAAGATGAATATTTGCAATTTTATGCTGTCTTGTACTTTTGCACTCATTTAAAGTACATTTTTATTATATGATTCCCACTCAACAACCAACTATAATACTGCAGCTGACCTCTAGGAAGAAGCTTGTGCGTTCCTCGCGTGTATATATACATATCTACTTTTAGGCAGGAGTTCATTACAACGGACATCACTTTCTCTTTTGATACAGCACCTTTGTTACACCTCTTAACTGTGCAAATACAACCAGCATAACATTGCAATAACATACTTATTCAAATAAATGCCATTTATCTTCTTTTAGCTGCGTATAAGAATAAAATATTAACTTTTAAAATATGTACATAAGGTAATACAAATATGGCCTCATAGAGTTTTCTAGACATAGGATAATAAGAAGCTTCTATGCAGAAAACCTGTCTAGAAAAATCAAATTCTTTCAATTTGAAATTAATAAAATTCTGTATTGTACAATTCAGATTTATGATTTGAGAGAAGCAAGCGTTTAGCAAACAGCGCAAGAAAATACATATCTACAATAGTTTCAGGTGTACATAAAACTTGAGACCATATTCATAAAGAACTCTAACATAATGAGCAAAAAATGACACTTTCATAGTTTTTCACAACCTCTGTACATGTGATATGTCACCAGCCAGAAATGATTTGCAATCTAAACAGTTACTAAAATAAAATAATAAATTAACATTGTTTAGTGACACTACTTCACTTGTTAAAACAGTAAATATTTACAGGTGGAGTAACACGACATCACTTACACTTCATTTTATGAGGGACTAGTTTCGGGAACAGTTGCTTTCAGTTTCAAGCTGGGAGGGGAGGAGAGGGGGTGCCACTTAGAATCCCTTGCCCTCATCATCAGCTGTAGGACAACAGTTTGGAACACTGATGTTATACGCTTCCTGGGTATGTTGGGAGACATCCTGCTATGTGACAAATCTGCTGTCTAGAGTTGTCATTGGAGGGGATACAAGATTTAACCATCCCGGTTTTGCTCCTTGGTTTGCCTACTGCCCAAGTAGCTTCTATTCTATTAGCACTGTGTTGCTGTTAAGTCTATCCAACCCTAATGTACGAAGTTGGATGAGAGTGACACAGTGTCACAGATGGCATGCCTGGTCTAGACTGTGTAGATTAAAACAGAGTTTATATTGGAAAAACCAAAAGGAATTTGTATATTAGAGCTAAAGAACATTTTCTAAACATAAATTTTAAGCAGTTGGAAAAATCAGCCATGGCTACACATTTTTGTACATACAATCACGAGATCAAAACTGAGGCAAAATTATTAAAATCCCTACAAAACAAAGAAGAACTTTCCACCTGAGAAAAGATTTTCATAATAAAAAATGAGTTTTGAGATAACCGTGTTAAGCAAACTCAGCAAATTCATCACAGTAGTAGATGAATCCCAACATACCCAGGAAGTGGATGATGCCGGTATTGCTGAGGAGTAAATCTAGAGATGACAAGGAAACATGAAACCTGTACTATTACTTAAACAAGTGAAGTAGTGGGACTACATATATGTTAGTTTATTATTTGATTCTACAACTTCACTGTCTCCAGCTTCAAATATTAAATAATTGTGACGTAAGTAAAACATTATCCAATGATAGGACACCAATAGTTAATGTCTTAACAAAATGTATGGCCTCATTCACTGATAAGTTCATCAAGGATTAAGGAGAGAATGAAGTGCAAAATGTTATTTACCTTGTACAGATATTATTTCATTTCATTTATCTTGCAATTAAAAAAAATAAAAGATTGTGAATATACATAGCATTACATTTCAGGACAATCTATGTCCCGCATTTCCTTATTTAGAAGATTTTGGGAAAATATCCTAAAAAACTTCCCATAAAAGCTACTCTCAAATTTCTTTCAATCTCAAACAAATTACATACTTGCCAACTTCTCACATAAAACCTGTAAAATTTTCCCTTGTACAGCAATGAGTAATAATTATGCAAGACACGAAATTTAGAATGCATAAAACATTTGACACAGTAAATGTACAAGAATTACAGGTAAAATAAATAGAGATTCCATTTTATAAGAATCCTTGAAGACCTAGTAGTACTGTTTCTTTCTGTCACACATGCTGAGATTCTTCTTGGTACCACACAAAAAGTGTATTAAGCAAAGAACACCATTAGGCTATACACATATGTATTTCTAGTCCATATTTTACACTTCATAACATCAACTATAAACACAAATATGTCACAAAAAATACAGGAAACATATCCCACAGCCATAGAACATGAATAAGATAAACACTTTACAATTCATCATGTACAATACTGAATGTTTGCACCCATTTGCTACTTGGTTACTAGTAGTAAAAAGGCAATGGAATTTTAAATCTGCACGCTATGTATTTTGCTGCAGTCCTGTGAAGGGGGTGGGGGGCCCCATGATCATGATGGACAGATACACAGATAAGCTCTGGCCTATCATAGCACTGTATACCAATTAGTGTGGTTCATCCATAATCTTAAGTTACAGTACAATACGATAGCTTTGTCATGTCCATGGTGAAAATCTGTAACACTTTTAATCTGTCCATAAAGCCGTGAATTTGTAAAAAGGCTGCGCACCTGTACATTTCACAAGCAAACTGTAAAAGTTGGCAAGTATGAAATTGTTGATCAATATTCAATTAGCAATTATTCATATTCTTTACTTAATGCCTTCAGTTGTTCTCTCACCATTTAAATAACACCAACATAACCAATATATTGTTTCATTACACTGCACTTTACAAACACACATGAATGGGGTTTTACTGTTACATTGTATTTTATAAATCTATGAGATTTTCAAGGTTTTATTTACTTTCGATGGCAGCTTTTATATTGTTTTAATTTGTGAAAATATCTTCAGGGGTGCTGAGGCAAACATGAGTAGTGCAGTGGGTATTAGTAATACTAACATCATTAAAATCTCAATTCATGTCAATAAATTCAAAATAAAAAGTGTAATTATTTCCTTCAGCCAAGTTGAAGATGATTATGCAGCAAGAAATCAAATCCTGCTCTTCCATGTGGCATGCATCTTCATTACACCATGAATATACTGCTGAACAGTGAGTCTATAAACATTTTAACAAAGTTTCAGCTACTGCAATGGTTGTATTGTGCTTCTAATGACAGTAAAAATTAAATGAAACAGTACATTTCCTCCCGCCAAGTGTCACATATTTGATTGTAGTATTTGTTTTAGATATTAAAGTTAGCATTTAGTCTTGTTTCACAAAACTTTGTGTGCAAATTCAATTCAAAAACATTTGGCTATGTAATTGATATAAGCTGTCCTTAATTTTGCACCAATTTTAACCAAATTTAAAATGTGTTGAAAAATTTTCTTCATATATAAAATCTGAACTGTGTACTTGCAGAAGTTAGCAAGCTATTTAATGAATATGGATGGACAGATGGATGAAGCGATGCTAAAGTTGCTCTGAAGTAGCTATCACCCCCAAAAATAACCATGAAGTTTTGCATTTTCACTGAGTATAAGATAATCATCCTTTTTCCTGAGCCTGATTTAGGACTTAAGCATGTTGAAAAGACAGAATACAATCTTAAAGTAATACATTAATGTTAGCTGTAACTTTGTGTTAAATTTTAGTGTTAACATACCCGTAACGCATTTAACAAATGTTAGAATTTGGAAAATGGCTGCCTTAAACAAAGCTGTTGATGTGGAGTTGCTGTATTTGGAGCTTTTGAATGACATCCCTAACCAAAGAACAGCCATATTTCATTACAAAATTGAAAACCTGCGAAAGGAGGACTTTTTAAAAGTGATGCAGGCTGTCCAGGGGTCATGAAGAGGGTTATAGAGGAAATACGAAACAGGTTAGAATACTTCAACAGAAACATGCCTCTTTCTCCCATGCTACAAGTGTTAATTACTGAAATTTTAAGCTACTTGCATTTTCATTTAATGGTAAGTGATAAGTGGTGGCATTTCCAAAGCTACCATTTGTGGGTTTATGCAGAAGGTTTCCAAAGCAATTGCTTCAAGAAGTGAACAGTACTTTTGTTGGGGTCTGCTTCATCCTTAATCAGTGATAACACACTTTTATCCACTTCTTTCAATGCACTGTTCATCACCAGTTTTAAACTATTGTAAATTTTCTTCACACCTGGCATTTTTGGTGCTGCAGTTGCTTAATGGACCTGGGAAAAACTCATGCATTGCAAATAAGTTCCTGACTGATTTTCTCTCAGGCTGCATCCTCTCCTTTAACTTAAATCCAAATTTTTTGCAATCAATTATTCTCCTTGTACTCAGTAACCAGTAGTATAATTAACAGCCTTTCGAATAGTGAAACATTAGTTTTTCTGCAACTAGAGTTTTCAGCTATCATCATAATTGTAACCTCAATCAGGAGAATCCCATGGCAATTGTCTATACACATAAAAAGCTGTCTGCTACAGAAACAGAGACCGATGCAATGCTCAGAAAAAGCATACTGAAGCGTGTTCAGAAGCTGTGTACATTGATCACTGCCCTCTTAAAAGCTGTTGTCTGACATCAACCAACAATTTGCTGTAAAAGCTTGATGAAACATAATAGTTTTACCTTAATGTTAGCAAACAAGAAGTTTAACATTGGTTGGTGAAACTGGCCCTGAATTGTTACAACGAAGCAACAATGGACATGGCCTCTAAAGTGTTTTTTCAATTTGATCTGGAGTGCAGAGAGATAACTGTTACACTCACTAGAATTCTACAGTGCAATCAGACGTTTAGCTCAGTGAGTTTTTTTTAATTTATTTATTTATGGACTCTTTAACTGCTGTGGTCCTTAGCATCCCATTCTATATTTGGCATGAAAATCCAGTAATTTTGCTCAGAGGCCTCTTTATCAGGCTTGAAGTTCCTTTACGTGCCATAAATATATGACATGGTACCACCGGCTTTACTTCCCTTCCAAAGGAAGCCATGCTAAGGATTTTTACACTAGAAAAAAATACACTGTCCTCCGCCCAGGTTTGAATCCACGACCTCGGAAACTAGAGGCTATGTCATACTGTTGTGATTGTTCCCTTTCCATATTTTTATGAAGTTATCAAAATCAGAATGGTACAATGATGATGGATGCGATTGTATTTCAAGAGGCATTACCAATTTATTTGTAATTCATTATCCGCTTACTTATTCTGCATGTCAACACAAGATGTGCATCTAGTCTTCTCTTATTGGTTGCTGGACACAAATGCTTATTGCAATAGCAATTAATTTGGTATTTAAAACAGTAGTTTGCCTTGATATATTCAAAGAATCATAAGAAAATGCAAGCATATATATGAAATAAGTATGTGGAAGCATTGACTCATTTGTATATTAACACCACAGTATTGTGAAATGTGTGAGAGGTTAGTTCTCATGTTTAAACTTGATTCATGTAGCAGGAGGCACATCTACATTGATTATTACCACAGGCTGTTTACTGCTTGACTGCAGATTAATGCTTCAGTAAAGCCTAAAGCTGAAGCGCATTAACACTGACTGTTATTCACTGATGACTGAAAAAGCATGAGTTTTCTGTATATCATGTATAAATGCTCCATAATGGCAGAATTTGTGAATACTACTGGGCTCAAACATCATAAGAGAAGCCTCTTACATAGCAACAAGAAAAAAATTAAACAGCACATTTTAAATGTCCTTTCATAAAGAAATCCAATCCGCCAATAAGACAAATTGAGGAACTCATATCTGAATTTACACATGTAAGTGTTAACAGTCTATGGAAATTCCAAAACAAAACTAAAACAACTGAAAAGTTATTCTTCCAATAGTGGAGTGACATCACGGGATCAAAGTCCGACAGGGAAGGAAGGTACTGCACCACTAACAAACCCTCTGTTACTGTAAATTAAATATTATTTAATAATACTTTATAATTGCATGCTTCTGACAATTCATTTGTATGAGTGAATGTTACAATTCAATCACAATTATTCCATCCATTGGCCCATATTCTCCATGTGTTAAAGTGCGCTTTATGGCGAGAACAGCTTTAACCAATCAGGGTAAAGCAGGAGTAGAGTAACATACTTTTGTATGTTTAAATGCAGAGTGAGCTCAGAAAAAACAAGGTTTAGTGTTAATTTTCTTGTTTTTACGTACAGAATCTTCAAACAAGATAACTTACAAAATGCACTTACAAAAAAATCATATATGAAATGCCCCATGATGTATATTTACTTTGCTTATTCTTCCTCAAATATATTTTTTACAATCAAAGAATAAATTCTCATACTGAAACTTTTCCTGAAAAAAATAAAGTATGATAAAACTTCTATTTTTTTAAAAATGAATCATGTATTGAAATATTAAAATCCAAAATCCCAAGCTATACTTGGTATCACAAAAAGCCTCTTTAGATCTCTTCATCCACCTTCAAAGAATGTAAACTGAAAATTTGAAGAACATTTAACAAAAATTGCATTACAATGTGAACTTTTAGTCCCTTAAAAGTAGCCCAGGTCAGTACACTCCCAAAACAGTTGGTAATAAGCTATTGTTTAGTGCCTGTCAAAGATACAACAGCCACATTCCGTGCCCAAAGCACCATCCCTATTGTAACAAGGGTTGTGAATGATGGTCACTGTCTCTGCCATTATACAAGTGTGTTTTCACTTAAGTTGAAAATGGTTTTGGTTGAACAGTGTATGTTTTTAGTGGAGAATGTTTTAAGAGAAAATAAATCAATTAAAAAAAAAGGGAAACAAATTTACAGGGCAGATTCCAGATTACTGTTTTTGAGATACTATTTACGACTTAATAAATAAATTTTGTGAAACTGGTTCTGTCCATGACACTGCAAGAAGTGGTAGACCCCAATTATTTCTTTTGGGGTGCTGCAAAGTCAACAGTGTACAGATAACCTGAAAACTATAGGTAAACAGAAATTGGCAATAACAAATTACATTAATCCAGCGACAAAAGAAACTTTAATCAGTGTTTAACAACAAAATTAAAAGTGTGAATCTGTGCCTTCAATAGAATAGGGGATATTTTCAACATCTAATGTGAATGGTTAATTATGATTTTGTATTTATTTGTTCTCTTTCTACTTCTCTTTTCAAATTCCTTCCTACCAGTCCACCACTACAGCATCACTAATGCATGGAATCAGGGTTACTACAATATTTCCATAACTCACTTATTCCACCACTATGGAGGGATCTCGCTGTATTTTTAAGTGGCAATAATGTAAGAAGATCGAATCTTAAAATGCACATACCATTTACACCTATACATTTAAATCGCTAGAAGCACAAAATTCAACTGGATTATATTTTTACAGTGATTTTACATTTCTCTTTTTCTGCATTGCCAATCAGTGCCAAACCAAAGGAAATCCTGTAATTGGTATTTTGACTATGTAAAATTAAATTAAATTGAGTTTTATTTATGGACCCTCTTTAACTGCTATGGTCCTTAGCATCCCATTCTATATTGGTTGTGAATGACTGGAAATTTTGCTCAAAGGCCTCTTTATCAGGCTTGAGGTTCTTTACGTGCTGTAAATCTACGACATGGAACCACCAGTTTTACTTTGCTTCCAAAGGAAGCCATGCTAAGGATTTTTACGCCCGAAAAACCCACGACCTCGGGAAGTAGAGGGTACCATGATAGCTACTACACCACAGAGGACGACTTTGACTCTGTGAAGAAAGCCTTTGTGGCATTGGTAATTTTTCTAAATCCCCAGATATTGTCTAAAATACATTGTTTGTTAGTAAGTAACTTTAGCTTACTGATGCAAACTGAAACACACAGAAACCAGCTGATATGCTGTGACCTTAACAGAAACCACTTGTTTTCTCTATTAAATTTGAAGGCAATTTTTTTTTTTACAAATGCTATTCAGAATATATATATATATTGTGTATGCAAGACAGCCTGCAATTTTTAACGTAAATATTTTATAAATTATAAAAAAGACATTTTATACTAGAAGAAACAATTTAACTGGCCTAGTGCTTTAAAGATGATGCCCAAAATATGAGTTGCATACACCCCAGGGAAATAAAACATTACACAAGTGTACTTTACTGCACCTTTTTTTTGCAATAAAAATAAAACAAACTAATCTTTTTGATGAAAATTACTAAAACACACTTCACTCCTCCTTTAAACCAAATTATCAGCTATAATTACAGCTACGTTTGCATTAGTCTCTTTAGAAGCAAGAGCCAATTGCAACAGTTTTTTTAAATTTTCTTTCATCATCTGTAATGTCACAATTAGGTTTATTTCCAAATACAATGAAACTAAACATTTTACACAACAGAAGCCTGACAGTGAATTCCTTCCTTTGTTTCTGTGACATTAACATTAAACATGATCTGTATTAACTCAGTGATAAAAAAAAACCTGAGTTTAAACAGCCCAGTCTCAATCTGTCAGTCTCACAATGCTGTTATGTGCAATACCGCTAAATTAGGTGACACTTCTGCTACAAGTCGCTGGCCAGCAGTGTCAGTAGTCCAAAGCCCACTCATTATCCTGAAGAAACGCATCCACCACTTCCTTCATCGCAAAGTTAGGAATCAGTTGGTCTTGCGTTAATTTCACTCGAGTCACAGGATCAAAATGACCAACTCGCTGTAAATACATCAAACACATATAAGTAATTAATTTGAAGATTGAGAAGCTAGTAACAGTGATGTGTCGTAATTTAAAATAAAGAGACTTGGAGGTTGTTACACTACATCACTAAAACGTACTTACTTTGAGCGTGTTTTGGTAGAACGATCTGCTCCCATCGTCACCTTGTTTCCAACTGATTTTGCCATTTACTGTCTGGGGGATGTGTGTGGCTAAGTGGTGTTCTCTGGTGCCGGGTTGATGAACCTCCAAAGGCTGCTGGGTGGTGGTAGTTCAAAATTCATTAGGCGATTCCTGTGTTTGACGATACGTATTCTTTCTCAGATGTCCAATTCATTGCTGTTGTTGATCAGCTTTAAGAGTTTTATGTTTGGAGTGATTTCATGGTTTGAAGACCAGAAATGATGTGCTACTGCTGATTTATCTGTCTGTTTTTGGTAAATGCATCTCATATGCTCTTTAAGTCTTATTTCAAGATTAAAGAACAGATCTTGAAATCTTGAAATAAGACTTAAAGAGCATATGAGATGCATTTACCAAAAACAGACAGATAAATCAGCAGTAGCACATCATTTCTGGTCTTCAAACCATGAAATCACTCCAAACATAAAACTTTTAAAACCAATCAACAACAGCAATGAACTGGACATTTGGGAAAAAATATGTATCATCAAACACAGGAATCACCTAATGGCACCAGGGAACACCACTAACCACACACATTCCCCAGACAGTAACTGGCAAAATCAGTTGGAAACAAGCTGATGATGGGAGCAAACCATTCTACCGAAACACGCTCAAAGTAAGTACCTTTTAGTGATAGTGTAACAACCTCCAACTCTCTCTATTTTAAAACATATAAGTAAATCTGATGCATTACAATCACATGCCCTTCTCTACCCACTCTTCTACAAACTGTACTCACATAAGTTTTTCTTGTCTACTTTACATTAATAGAGATAAACATTTGCAGAAATGGTTTCATTACACGTTTCATTGTAGGTGCAAGAGTCTTAGGTGACGCAGTAATTTGTATCACAAATTATGTAAATGTAAAGAGTGATTACAGTGTGAATATGCATTATTGTGTGACATTGATTTGAGATGTTTGATGATTGTAAGCATTGTTGAGAAGTGGGTTTATACGGCCTTACTGAAACTGACAATAATAGCGTGCAATAATGTAGCGAGGGGGTGAGCTGTTTATCATTATTAGAGACGAGCAAATGACGTAATATTGGCGTGTTTTTCTTAGAATTTGCTGGAACATTTTTTCCTAGAGCATATGTTTTCGTAATTTTAATTGGATATAAATATAGACGCTAATGTTGGCGCGTTTTATTAACCAATAGCAGCTCAGATATAATCTTTAGGCATATCGGGGTGTGGGAGTATAAAAAGGGCTAAGTCTGAGGTAGATTCCTCCTGTCCATCGGAAACATTTGTGCATTACACGTCGCTGAGTTCAACAGAAACAGTCATGGTGAATACATAGCATAGTTTATCAATTCGCAGGTTACGCGTAGCAAAGTTATGAAAAATCTCAAGTGTCGTAAAGTTAATTACATAAAAAGTTGAAGTATGCGAATTAATAATGGGCAGTAAAGAAGTTATTATAACAGTTTCAGTTTGGCGAGTGTCACGATTAATAGGTGAAAGTGAATAATGTGTTAAGACAATAAAAAGTGTAAAACAAATTCTTTCATCAGTGTTATCTTTGGATAAAAACTCCTTTCCGTTTACACACCTTGTATAGATAAGTGCTTGACCGAGAGATCATAGCTAGCCGGAGGACAGTGAACCCAAAATTAAATACAATAACAGGCGCTCAGTAAAAGATAACACGAACTGACTGCGACAAATTGTCTTTCATACGTGCGGCAAATAAACAGTAGCATTCTTTCAAACAAACACTAATACCGCCACAAATTGGCTACCACAACGTGGAACTAACAAACTTAACAAAGAATACTGTCACATAGGTTGGCTTTGAAATTCCATACTTCTTTCACATCATGAGAAACAAAAGAATGGTGACTCAATATTGCAAAAAATTAAAATATTGGTAAATTGAAACCAATAACGAGTATCTGGGAAAGATTACTGCCATATGCTTTAGCAAGATCTACATATTTTGTACAGTAAAGTTTTATCTATCTCTTATGGTTTACTAGTTATTACCAGTCAAATATAGTAAAAATCTGTTACATTCATATGACTTTCTTTACCCAGTTTTGTTTATTGTTATGCAACTTCTATATACTATTGTTTTAAAGCTTATTTATTTTATGTACTTCAAGTTAACTGAAATAAACCTTTGCAGAATTAGCTTCATTACACATTTTGTTGCAAATGTAAGGGGGATAGATGAAACCAAGTCAATAGATGTTTATAAGCAGGATGCTATATACTGGCTTTGAAATTCCATACTCTTTCCAAGACATTGTAAGAAACAATTGAATAATGATAGCACTTATAAAAAAACAACAAAAGTATTGAAAAATGTAAACAAATAATAACAGACATCTTGAAGATGGCTGAAGTCACGGAAAAACTTATTTTAAATAAACTGTATGTTTTAAAGAGACGTACAACTTTTGTGAAGTATTTTTTGTCTATCTCTTATTGTTTGCCATTATACAAAATTCCTTCTGAATGAACAGCACTTCATACGCTATTCCCAAAAAATTCAAGATATACATTTCATTTGTCATGTAAATATCTTAAATATATGGTATTTTAATCAGAGCCATTTTTGAGAAAACCAAAAATAATGAAAAATTTCCAATGTAAAGGGTAGTATGGGGTGGGGCAGATTTTCCTGAAAATCTTCATGTCGCATCTTTGGAAAATACTGAACTGAAATACCAAGCTTGGTATTCATCATTTTGTTTTTGAGCTTTGCTGTTCACATACAACACTTACATGCCCGTTTTCTAAAAATGCTTTTGTTGTGTTCAGAGGGCCTCAAACATGCATTTTCAGTGAAATTGCAACATAAAATTTTTGGATGTACAATACTTGCTCTACTTAGTGAAAGTATGTGTAAAGAAAGTAAAGAGGAACAAACATTAAGCAAAACAGGTTTCTTAATAAAATGCATTACAAAAGAAACATCAATAAAATATATTAATAGAGAAACAAAAGTAATAACAGGAATGCTCAGTAAAAGATACAAATAATTAAACTTAACAAAACTGTGGGCTTCCTTGCGAATTGGCTGTAGCCACTTTACAATTGTTTAGTAAAAAAATCTGCACATATTAGAATATGTTGTCAATTAGGCCCTTGTGTTCCAAAGAAGATTAAACAGATATGAAACATATACACATGTACACCTTATTTATCTGGATTTTTTTGCTTAATTTTTCACCAAAAAAATATGTGCCTCCTTTGATAAATGCATATGATTGTAATGTTGGCATGTATGATCTTTGCCAGTTGAACACTTTCAAGCTAACAATAAGTACCGTTACTGTAGTCAGTGTCACAGAGCAACAAAACTAAAATGTGCGAGATTGTTTCATTCGTTTTCACAACAGGCCTGATAGCGATCGTAGACATCTCATCTGAACGGTTTGCAATGCTTTTCTCTTCTGCTTTTGCAGTTATCCATATTTTAATATTGTACATCAAAGCTTGTATTCATGTAATGGTTTGTTTCTGGATTATCTAGATTTTTGTTAACTTGGATTATGGCTGGTTCATAATAAGAATTTGAAGTATTGCAGTATATAAGATTTTGATTTACAATGGCCTGCTAACAAGAACAGGAATGCATATTGATAATCATATCGATCACAAGTGGAAAGTCAATTTGGGCATTGGTATTTCATTTGTTTTTAGCTGACCAATGATATTTTTTCATCAGCTTCCAATTCAGCCAAAAAAATGCAGGTTAGCCAACATCAAACTAGAGTAAACATTATTTAAAGCAGATCCATTACTATTTCCAATTCCTTATTTAATGGTATACATTAAAGTTGTTTGTTGTTCTTTGTTAATTTCTACCAGTTTTTGCTGTTCCTTGTAGTTTTTGCTATTGTTTTTTAGGCAATATACAATTTTGAGCTAAATATAAATAAACCACAGAGGACCCTTTCACTAGAAGAAACAATGCCCAATGGATTTGCAGGTATCATAATCTGAGGTTAGGATACGCATATGCTAGAATTTTTTCCACTTTCATGTTTCCAGACTGCAAGTATAACAGTAGTGACTCTTCCATGTCACAGCCACCTAGAATAATCTCTACAGTGAAGAGTCTAATATGCACAATATGGGTAATACCTATGCCATGCCTGAGAATAAGAACGTTAAAATTTGGCCAAGTCTTCTTTCCCATTCCCACAGCCCAGGAAAGCTACCCGTTGATTGTGAACACTTCCATTAGAATACATGAATTTCAACTTTGTCATTCTGATTAACATCTCGGTTGCTGTGCAGCAGTCTTTATCTCTGATCTCGCATATGCCGGAGAAACAAGGTTCTTGTGTAACAAGTGACAAACTTAGCATTTAACGACACAACCTCTAAGTATTGGAATGCAAGATCAAGAATGACTGTTGTCAAATCCAGAGCATTAGACTTGCACATTTGCTTAATCATTTAATGGTAAAAATGGGGGATTGTGATATGAGTTTATTTTGGGATTACACTTAGGCCACAGATTCTAATTCATAACATTTATTGGGTTGAATTACATTGCTCTGTAGTAGCCTAGCTCGCTTTGCTTGCCGTGGCAAAACAATGTTATCTGAAGCTGTGAGTAATTATATTGTGGTAACTTTTGCTCGAACAGTAACATTACATTGTCAGCTTGAATTTGTACAGAAATTCCCTGTGTCACCACTCCTAAAAATACACCATTTATAGCTTTTAGAAACATTTAAAATAGACTGGATCATTGTTACACAAAACCAAATGTACAGCCAACCATTCTAATGGAGGAAAAATTAGATATAGGGGCTTTCATGGAAAAAAAATCCAAGAAAATCATTGCAATGTTCTTTCTGATGAAAGAATAATTGACTCGCTCTCCAGATATGAACAATAGAGAATGCTTAAAGATTATGTAACAAATCCCCATATGCTCTACAAATTACAAGACATTATTCAGAGTGTGTTTATCAATAGTTTGGCTGCAAATGTGTTCAATAATGCATTCGGCAGGTGCCACATGGGACATCCTTTCAAACACCTTTAGGAAAGTACTGGGTGAGCCAAAAAACTACGAACTGGCTGCGCAGTGTTTTTCCTGTCCGTGTTCTCGGCGCTTGCTGCCGTCATCATAGAAAGGCGTGGATGAAACCATACAACATTTTTAAAACTACTTTTAAAGGCTTTACTTACCAACTTTATGAAAGGAAATGCTGAAACTGACCACTGTCGTTGTCCATACATTTTTGGCACCTCTTTAGGAAACTATCCATCACTCGCCGTAGTTCACGTTGAGAAATGCTGGCAATTTTCTGGCAGATATTTTGTGGCAAGTGGCTAGTTTCAGCATCTCCTTTCTTAAAGTTGGTAAGTAAAGTCTTTAAAAAGTAGTTTTAAAATTGTTGTATGGTTTCATTTGCGCCTTTCTATGATAGCAGCAGATGGCAACGAACACTGAGGATGCGGACAGGAAAAACACTGCGCAGGTGGTTCGTAGTTTTTTGGCTCTCCCTGTACAACATATTTACATCCTTTCACATAATCATATTATTATCTAGGGGAGAAATGTTTGGCAGTCCTGCACTATGAAACACATTAATTTGGTGTTTAACAGGTGCTCTTACTACACCACAAGCTGTGGACACTGATATACATGAAATGAAATAATAATTGGGAATGAAAACTTGGAAGGAAATATTCCAAGCCTAAGTTTAGAATACCTCCCCAGCATTTGCAGTTATGAGGACTGTGAGAAACTGTTGGGAAAGATGTTCCTGGTGAGATTTGAACCGAGACCTCCCATTACCAAGTCTGTGACTTAACGACCTCTCAGCTACCAGTATCAGTACCAGATTTATATAGCAGTGCAATGGGAGTGGCAGACTGCTAGTTGCATCATTCAAGAGAAGTCCTGAATCTCATATAGCATTCTTAATATTTGTTATGCTGGTAACATGTGTTTAAATCCCGTTGCTCAGAAATTGAATATAAAGAACGAAACAGCAACACTACCTGCAGATGTTCCTCTATGTCCTTGCGCTCATAGGTAATACCACTGGGAGTAATAACAGGATCTCGGAGAATCTCGAAACTGATTTTTCCACACAGAAAGTCAGGCACATCTCGCTTCTGTAACAAACATTCATGTTACATTAACATTTTATGGTTTAATGATCCTTCAAAGAAAGGCAATGTAACTTTACTCACTCTTCTCTTGTCGTCAACTTTTGCAAACATTGCATTCAGTTCGCTTGTGTTGTTATCCTGAAATATAAAACAGCTTCAGTAAAAAGCTTTCTTTAACTTAAATGTAACTTGCATTAACCCATGATCCTACTTACACATTGTTGTTCTAACTCCAGAATCTTGTCTTGGATGTTCTCCCCATTTGGGTTCTCCTGGCGTAACTTCTCTATCTGCCTCTCCGTGTCCTCACGGATTAGTCTGTTCAGGTACGACTGTAACAAATCAGGATCTTCTTCAGTGAATGCAACCCAAAAGGCATTCTGATAGCTCGCTCACTCACTCACACACAGACAGACACACACACACACACTCTCTCTCTCTCTCTCTCTCTTTCTGATGGCACACCTGTAATTCTATTTCCTGTGCTATCCTCTTTTCCTCTTGGACATTCCAGCGTTTCTTTCTTGCCGCTCGCAACTGGCTTGCTATATCATCACCAAAGTTGAGTTTTTGTTCTCTGGCTAAATCATTTGCTGAAACAAGAAAACACTTTTTTCATATAGACATGCTTTTGTTGCAAATCCATTACTCATTTCAGCACATTAGTTATTCACACTACAAAAATATAAATATCTATTCTGTGATCGTAAATATTATGCCTTCTATTAATAGTCACATTATGGACTTAAACAACTCAGAACAAACAAGCTTAACTTCCACTGGAATGGGAGCACAGGCAGAAGCAACAGGTTTCCAACTGCTGCACGAAAGCTAACTTAATTACAAACATAACTTGCTTAGCAGAAAGCAGGCTATGTCAATTACCTCTTTGTAAATGTTTTATTGCCTCATCGTAGTTGTCCATTTCCAAAAGCGCCTGACCGAGAAAAAAATGGCCCTTTACTAAATTTGCGTCCATATCCAACGCCCTTCTGCAATCTTGACATGATGCCTCCCATCGTTTCATCTTTAAATGACATAGGGCTCTATTTGTGAAGTATGTCGGCATGTTTGGATTTTTTATCTGAAAATTAGGTGCACAAAATAAAGTGACAACAAATGTGACACGTAAAACAAAGAGTCGTAAAAACGTTCGATAGCTTTATACAATTCACACACTACACACAAACTTGACATGCTAAGTTTCCCACAATACTGAAATCAGTATTTTAAGCCTTTAATCTAAAATGAACACTGAATTAAATATGACTCACGATTGCTTTAGTATAACAATTAACTGCATCATCGTATTTTCTCAAGCTGAACAATCTGTTCCCTTGATCTTTTAATTCTTTATCGGACAGGTTCGCCGTACTGTACATATATTTACTCATTTTAAATGACACAAATAATCAGGTTATTCTACTTCAATCACATCAATGAAATGCAACAAGGAACTAAAAATATAAAAATATCAAACACACACTGCACCAAATATTCACTACTGCAGAGCAGCCATCATTGGCTCTTCCGAGAAGGTAGTGCGCATGCGTCCAGAAGCAAAACAAACTTCCAATTTCTCCGTCATCGTCTCATATATCGGCGGGAAAAATGACAGGAACTTACAGTAAATTTCTTCTTCTTTTCCATTTGATTTGTGACGTATTAAATCCTAATGTAATTGTGTGGTTTACATAATTCCTGGAAATAATGTATTAAAAGATTATGGCAACAGTACGTGCACATTAATGACGGTCATTTGTTAGTTATCTATGGTCACATTGAGTTATTTTGTTTTAAAATTACCACGTAGTAATTTTATTACATCGTGACTGCCAATAATCTACCAGTTTTATGAAGTATCATTGCTCACTAGATACAACTTTCTCTACTCACCCTTCTACAAACTATTCTTGTTTCTTTATGGACACCTCTGGAATACATTGTTATCTTTAGGGTCTGATTATCCGCCAGTTTTTATTTCTTTGTGTTTTTTTAATGGTGAACTGAAATAACTAGGATCTCTTTAACTAAAAGTCTAATTCAACAATATTTTATTATTCAACACATTAAGTTTATTGCCCTACTTAATTATCCAGTACCCATCAATTTTATTACATTTTAATCGTTTTAATTATCTTAATACCATTTAAATAATATTTATTCCTTAATTTATTTTACCACTTCTTCATCTTATTAATCCAGGTTTTAATGTTCTTATGAACACCTATCTTTTTATTTTTTTTAAGCTTAGCGTCCTTTAACCGGTTAGGTCACATCGGATAATGAATGAGGAGTGCAAGTGAGCCCGGAATCCATAGAGCTCAAATTTACCCGATATTGTCTTTTCGGGATAAGCCTTATCCGGGTAATTCACCCTAACCGAAATTCGAACTCGGGACCTCTTGAATGTAAGGCAGACATGTTACCCCCATACCACGGAAACGAGCTATTGTTTTCATTTGTCTCAAATAGGACTATTACTTCACATAAAAAATTTTTACTTTTTCAAAACTTCGATAGTTGTATCACCTTTAAGCATTAACACTTTATTTTTACTTTTGTCAATAACGATTATTGAAATTAAATTAATGCATATTTTTGGATCCTGAAATTTCTAGTTTTTACTTTCTCTACTGCCTATAGTAAATAGAAGTATTGCATTCCACCCAAAAATTCGATACCGAGATTTCACCAGTACATGATTTGAGGCGTCCTGAATCCAAATAAAGCATTTTTTGGAAACCTGTCTGTCTGTCTGTCTGCCTGTCTGTCTGGTCTGGAAACAGCATAACTCAAAAACGAAAAGTCGAATAAACCTCAAACTTGGTATTTAGGTTCAATATCTTCCAAAGGTGCGACACGAAGATTTTCAACAAAATTCCTTACCCCAAACTACCCTTTACATTGAACATTTTTCGAACTTTTTTATTTTCTAAAAAATGGCTCTAAGATTTTGATTAAAATAATATATATTAAACACATGGTAAATGTCTAAAAAGAACATGACAAATAAAATGTATATCTTGAATTTTCTGGGAATAGCCTAGGAAGTCCTCATTCGGAAGAAATTTTGTATAATCCTGTAGCCTATAACTTGTAAACGAGCGATAGACGTAAACATACCACACAAAAAGTGTATATCTCTTTAAAACACACAATTTACTTAAAATAAGTATATTGTGGCATAAGCCGTTTCTGAGATATCCGTTATTAAGGGTTCGAATTGTTCATTTCTTGATCATTCTTTAAAGCCCTTTCAACAATCAGTTGTTTCTTATGATTGCATGGAAACGGTATGCAATTTTAAGGCCAGCATATAGCGTCCAGTTCTTAAACATTTGACTATAACTGTTCTCTTTGTATTTATAACGAAATGTGTAATATAGCTATTTTTGAGAGGTTTATTTGGATTAAATGTAGTAGATAGAAAAATAAACTTTAATAAGAATAGTTTGTATACCCACTAATAAAAAAGAGGGTAGAGAAAATCATGTGAATGTATCACATCCGATTTTACTTTCTCTACTACGTGTAGTAAGTAGGGAAGTATTGTATTCCACCCAAAATTTCGATATCAAGATTTCCCCGGAAACATATATTTTGGGACCCCTTGACTCCAAACAAACAAAAAAGCATTTTTAGAAAAGTCCATGTGTGTGTATGCATGTGTGTGAACAGCATAACTCAAAAACGAAAAGTCGGATAAATACCAAACTTGGTATTTATTTTCAGTACCTTCAAATGTTGCGACACGAAGAATTGCAAGAAAACCCTTTACCTCAGACTACCCTTTACATGGAAGATTTTTCGAGATTTTTTATTTTCTAAAACATGGCTCTAACGATTTTGATTAAAATACCACATATTAAAGATATTTATATGACAGATAAAATGTATACTTTTAATTTTCTGGGAATAGCCTGTGAAGTGCACTTCATTTGGAAGAGATTTTGTATAATCTTGCGTAACTGATAAACGTTAAGCGATAGACGAAAAGGTACTAAAAACAAAGAAACAAAAAAGTAGATATATTTAAAACACACAATTTATTTAAAATAAGTTTTTTTGTGGCTTAAGTCATTTCTGAGATATTCGTTATTAAAGGTTCGAAATGTTAATTTCTTGGTCATTCTTTTGAAGTCCTATCAACATTCAGTTGTTTCTCGTGATTACATGGAAACAGTATGGAATTTTAAGATCAGCATATAGCGTCCAGCTCTTAAACTTTGACTATCGCTGTTCTCTTTGTATCCATAACGAAATGTGTAATGTAGCTATTTCTGCAAAGGCTTATTTGGATTAAAATGTAGTAGACAGAGGAATAAACTTAGGTAAGAATAGTCTGTATACCTACCCACTAATCAATGATGGAATAAAAAGTCAGATTCTTTAAAAATAAAATGTATGTTTTAAAGAGATTTGCAGTTCTTGAGTGGTGAATGCTTGTCTTTCTAGTGTTTACTGTTTACTGGTTATACAAAATGGCATATTTCTTTCGAATGAAGAGGACTTCACAAGCTACTCCAAGAAGATTCAAGATGTACATTTTATTTGTCACGTAAATATCTTAAATATGTCTATGTATTGTAATTCAAAACCGTTAAAGTCATTTTTGAAAAAATAAAAAAGACGAATAATTGTCCATATAAAGGATAGTTATGTAGGGGGCATTTTCGCGTATTTGGAGGACAATGAAATTGAATACAAGTTTAATATTATTGTTGATAAACTTTGGATATTGAACGCTTTAATAGACGAGATATTGCAGATTATTCTCTGTGTGGTGACCTCGAAATGTGTAGCCATTTTCTGCCATATGCTCATTGAAGGTGTAACTTAAATTAAATTAAATTGAGTTTTATTTATGGACGCTCTTTAACTGCTATGGTCCTTAGCGTCCGATTCTATATTGGGTGTGAAAGACTGGAAATTTTGCTCAGATGCCTCTTTATCAGACTTGAGGTTCTTTTACGTGCCGTAAATCTACGACACGGGACCACCAACTTTACTTCCCTTCCAAAGGAAGCCATGCTAAGGATTTTTGCGCCCGAAAAAATCCATCGCTCTCCTTTGAACCCGCAACCTCGGGAACCAGAGCGAGTTTGTGACGACTGCTGTGACATACAGTGAGTGTTGCTACTGCAGGAGAAATTGAAGAAGTCTTGTGTTCGACTCCCCAGCGAGTGAACCGCCCGAAGAAGAGGCTAGGTGGTGCGTATTTCATTACGCCGCTATTTCACAAAGAAAGTGAAGCGACAGTGAAAAGTCGAACTAGGTCACATCACCGAAGTGACAGTGAGAACTTAGTCAAGTGATACTTTATAAAATGGGGAGTCACATTATTGACGACTGGCATTCTCGCTGGTACGCTTTGTTGTTGCTCAATTCTTTTGAGCACTTTTCCTTTATAGGTATAAGTAGATGGTGGATTTATATGCACTGACAACTATGAATATATGCATGCGTTTATGCAGCGGAAGAGTTGAAAATGCACTCTAAAAATCTGTTGTGTTACATTCGCTTGACTTTCTCTATTCATTCTTCTAAAGCTTATCATTCTACATACTTCATGCTAATTGAGATAAACATTTACAGAAATGGTTTTATTATATATTTCCTTGCAGGTACAAGGAGAATATGGGAATACAAGCGGTAGTCAAACGTTTTAAGAACGAGTCACTATCTGATGGTTTTAAAATTTAGTTCTCTTTGCAAGACCGCTAGGACAAAATGAATAGCGATTTTGCATTTGAAAAAGTATATAGCATTTGTATAAAAGTATAAAGCAATCTAACCTATAATAAAGATTATTTCAGAAATGGCTAGCGCTACAAAAAATTTTTTGGGCATAAGTTGTGTGAATTAACCAGATCTACATATGTTGTATAGTAAGTTTTTGTCTCTCTTTTACGGGTTATAAGTGATAAAAAAGAATCATCCGGAATGAAGACGACTTCTGGCTTTTCCCAGAAAATTCTAGACATACATTTTATTTGTCATGCAAATATCTTAAACATACGGTAGTTTAATTAAAATCATTAGAGCTAGTTTGAGAAAATTGGTTGGTCTCTTCTAAATTTCACGTTTCAACCTAACCCAGATTTTAAATAGTGCGTTTCAATATTAGAGTTTTTGAGTTTAGACAGTTAAGGAATATCAACTGCCGCGTGGAAATAGTGGTACCTCTTTCTTTTGTATGTTTTAACTTAAACAGATACATATACAGAAGCTATTGCGTTCCACCCAAAAGTTCGATACCAAATTGCACCTGAAATGCATGTTTTGAGGTATCAAGAAAGCATTTTAAGAAAAAGGTCCGTGTATGTGTCTGTGCGTATGTGTGTATCTGTGTCTGTGTCTGTTTGTGAACAGCATAACTGAAAAATGAAAACTCAGATAAACACCAAACTTGGTATTTAAGTTCAGTACCTTCCAAAGATGCGACACGAAGATTTTAAAGAAAATCCTCCTACCCCAAACTACCCTTTATATGGAACATTTTTTGAATTTTTTTATTTTCCAAAAAATGGCTGTAACGATTTTGATTAAAATATCATACATTAAAGATACTACCTGACAAATGAAATGCATATGTTGTATTTTCTGAGAAAAGCCTACGAGTCCTCTTCATTAGGAAGGAATATTATATAATCTTATGCAAAGTGGTAAACGTAAAGCGATAGACGAAAATATACTAAAAAAAATAGACCTCTCTAAAGCCCACAATTTATTTTAAATAGGCTTTTTGTGGCATAAGCCATTTCTGAGATATCCATTATTAAAGGTTCGAATTGTTCATTTATTGGTCATTCTCTTAAAGTCCTGTCAACATTCATTTGTTTCTCGCGGTTGTATGGAAGCAGTATGGAATTTTAAGGCCAACCGATAACGTCCAGTTATAAAACACTTGACCCTCGCTGTTTCCTTTGTATCTATAACAAAATGTGTAATGTAGCTATTTCTGCAAAGGTTTGTTTGGATTTAAATGTAGCAAAAAAAAATAGGCTTTAGTAAGAATAGTTTGTACTCCCAATAATAAACGATAGAGGGTAGAGAAAGCAATGTGAATGCATAACACCAGATTATTATTATTATTGTTATTATTATTATTATCATTATTCAGGGAGACTCAAAACGTGTATTTACACTCCAATATCGATATAACGTTTTAGGGTGGATTACAATGCTCCCTCTACTTGCTATAAGTAGGCAGTAGAGAAGTTATAAATGCAAAAATATGCACCAAAATATTTTAATAGAGCGTAATGAACTGTACAATTTTCTTGCATAACTTTGATAAAGCAATAAGTATTTTAATTTTTAATCTTTCATTTCTTATTGAAAATAGCAATAATGATTTCTTATATTATTTATAGTTTGCAATCTAGCATGAAATGTCACTGTCTTTTAACGATAATTTCATAATTTGTTCTAATTACGCTAAACAACAAACTATTTTTCTAGATTTTCAGGCAGGAAACTTTTCCATCTGTCACTTATAACAATTTTGTATGAAGGAAATGTCTCCTTCACTTCACACGAAGTCACAGGGCAGTATACAAAAAGGCTATGCCACTTACAGAATATGAAATAAACTATTTTCCAGGTTTGCCTTATGATACTTTTTGACGCGAGCATAGCGATTCTGCTTCCAGCTGTCAAGGAGAACAGATGGAGATTTCTGCGCTTCCAACCAGCAAGCGACCGCACCCAAAACTGCTTAACTTAGGTTAAGAGGTGTTTTAGGGCAGAAGTAAGCTTCGATGGAGAAAGTTCCTGAGGGCGTTTGCTTCATCTCGCCGCCTAGCACATCTAGGGCGCAAAAACCGAGCGGTTACCCATGACCTTGTGATCACGCTTGAAGAGTTTCACGAACGGCCAATTTTTATTAAAACAGACCCGTCCAACTCTTCACTGATTGGGGGGCCACCTCTACAGAGAAGCGACCCCATTGGGGCAGCTTCGATGGCGCGGGCCATCGGAGCAGTAGCTTACATCTAACATCAGTTGTGGGCTACCAACAAGACCACAGCCAAAGTCTTGGGATGGCTTTTAGGGTACTTAGGTGTCCGACTCTCAGTCGGTCAACTTCTTGTTACCCACTGCTACAGGTAAAAGGTCTGCAGACCAAGATACCCAACTCAAACCTTTGCCTTCCCCCTGACCCCAAAACTGTCAATCTGGATGCAGCAAACCTCAACAACAACACTCTTCAGTCACTGTGTCAGTCTTGAGCTCTGCTCAAGTGAGCTAGACATCCAAGTCTCGCCATAAACGCCGATAGGGTAGAAATAGCAAGACGACTGGCAACAGCCAATAGGCCAACCACTCAGGTTTCTCAATGTGGGGTCTTCAACAGCCACGGACAGGCCAAATTTCGGAATCCGATTCCGTGGACTGTGACAGTGACGTCATAGAATTTTTGGATCACGCTGACAGGACCAAGGGTGGAGTTTCCTGCCTGTCTCTCTTCCACCACGGAAGCTGATATGGTTAGCCAATCCGACATCTCCAGAGAAATGACGATAATGCTGAATTTAAAAAAGTAATCAACCGCCGGAACAGAGAGCAGACTTCCCGCATGCTGACTAAGGGCACGCCTGGTCGCCAGTAGGAGCCAATCAAGCGGCACATTCTGCCTATCATCGTGGATAACTTCCGGAGTTCAGCAGGCTCCCTCAATGAGGCTATACCAAAACTGTTGGGGTGGGGAGAACATCTACACGTAGGCAAGTAAGAGGCGAAGTTCCCGAAGGCTCTGTGCTATCCCCCACTCTCTTCAGCGTCTATATGGGAGATTTTCCAACTCAGCCGCATGTCAATATAGCCAGTATGTTGATCATGTGCTGCTGTTTTGCACCAACAAACACATCTTCAGAGGCTTCAACCCTGTACGCGACACGTTCGCATGGTTAAAAAATGATACAGGCGTTGGCGCATGTCTGTTAACGCTGGAAAGAGCCACACTAAGCGCCACACTCTACACACTCTCGCAGATTTCCCCACCTTTAGGTACCAAGGCCAAAGTATTGAATGGAGACTTTTAAAACAAATGTGTTATTTTCCTGGAAAACGCCTGAAAGCTGTTTTTAAACGTGAATTATACTGCGCTTCATTGTGGCCTTCACTTAGGTATTTTATACCCCTACCAAAGCAGGGTACGTTTTAATTTAGGACAATGGACATTGGCAGGCTTCGGACCGTAGCGAGTCTGCAGTGAACAGTTTACAATAGAAAGCCACAGAGAGAACTGTAAACGAAGGGTACTGATAGTCGGTTCCATCTCATCAATATTTCATAATTATCTTAAATACTTAAAGGGTACGTCTGAGCCACCAAGGAGATTATTAAAACGAAACACGACAGACCTCCTGTCACAGCAAGTAAAAAAAATATAAAAATAGTTTAATCGGCTTTATAGATGTTGACGACACAAACTATGCCAACAATGAAAGAGATATTCCACACACAAGCGAGGAGTTTAAAACTGAATGTGTACAATAAAATGGCATTTATGACCCCAAGAAAGTTCGATCACCTGCTCTTGCCTATAAAACTAGACAAATCTTTTCCTTAGAACGAAATAATCGTAGGTTGAACAGCAAAACAAAGGTGCTGAAGGCCACGATAAAGGAATTAAGAGGCTAATGAAAAAATTATTAACATTAATATATCAGCATTAGAAGCTGCAATAGAGAATGAGGACATTACAGCTTTATTTTTTAAAAAAATGCAAGCATTAGAGCAAATAAGCATCGCTAGAGCGAACTAAGTGTTAGATACTGTATATTATGGTAGAGCAAATCTTCGTCAGCATATGAATTCATTCGAAATTCTCCCTTACTTGCCCTTCCTAGCAGATCTACACTGAAAAGCTGCACTGGTACATGTATAAAGGAAAATACCATTAATTTAATAACGCAGTGCTGTGAGAATTACGTAGCTCGTGAAAAGAGGAGCAGACAATTGGTTCGCTAATAATCGAGATATGGCTATTTGATTAGATGTGCAATGTATCAGATCGGGCGATGTTCTATTAGGAAATGTAGACGTGGACAGACTTGAAAAAATAGCAGGTAGGAAAATAATATTGCAACTAGAATAGCATGTTTTGCTTTGCAAAGTCTAGCGACTCACCTGTATAATATTTCTCTACCAATAATGTGACCGGTATAGAATTGAAGCAATTGACTCTTAAAGTTATCAGAAAATTAGAATATTCTGGTTTCAAGGTGATAGGAATTGTAAGGTTTCCAGGGGCCGTATTGTAGGAACGTGGGAATGTGGCCGCACAGTGGCCCAAATGTGGCAAGCAGTTTGGCATAAAGAAGAGGCTGTGCGGTTGGGAAAAGGTGAAAAGGCTTCAGGGGGAGTATGAAGAGGGCCTTAGGGGCCTTAGGCAAAGCAAAAGGAAAAACGTCCAAAGAAGATCACAGCAGAGGACGACACGGTTAATTCTAGAGGTCCTCAATGAGAATCCATTCCTTCCAGCGACAAGAATTACGAGGGAAGTAAGTCTCCCAGTGGGTGCTGAGACGGCCCGTCGACTATTCCGTGCTGCTGGCATCCGACAACGCAGGCCCGCGAGAATGATGAAAAAGTGTTTTAGCCAGATGAGGATGGTAGTCTGTCTTTGTGGCGAACAAATAACACTAGCTTCGGCCCTAAACATGTTATTGCCACTGTGCGGAGTGACAAGATCAGTTTAGCTGTTTGGGGCAGAATGAGCGCCCGTGGAGTGGGGGAGTTTGTTGAAGTCTCCTCTAAATGCACTCCCAGGAATATGTTGCAGTCCTAGAAGAATGCATGCTCCCGGAAGAGAAAATTCCTGTGACACATTTAATGTACGACAACAATAGTGCACACACATCCCGTGCCACAGAGGCTTGGCTTCAGCAGCACTCAGACATATCGGTTTTGGAATGGCCTGCGGAGTCTCCGGACTTTAATTCAATTGAGAACGTCTGGGCAGTAATGGTTCGGACTGGAAACAACGCCAAGAACGCACCAAAGAGGCAATGAGAGAACATGTAGAGGAAGTCTGGGATAGCATGAGGAGACGATTTCAAATCTGCAGCTCTTTAGTTTCCTTAATGCCTCGGAGATTAAATGAGGTATTTGAGAATCAAGGGTGGTGGTCTTCCAGTTACATAAATAAAAAACGAAGTCACCCAAAAATATTTGCAGTGTTAATAATAATGATAATAATTCATTTATTGTAAACATATTGCTATTGCACTTCACATTTGGTGGATTTGTGTTAAGTAAAATATGTTTAATTTCTATAAATATACGTCGTCCTCCATGGTCTAGGGGTACCATGCTAACCTCTAGTTCCCGAGGTGGCGGGTTCAAGCCCGGCGGAGGGCAATGGAGTTTTTCGGGCGTAGAAGTTCTTAACTTGGCTTCCTTAGGGCGGGAAGTAAAGCCGGTGGTCCGGTGTCGTAGATTTACTGCACGTAAAAGAACTTCAGGACTGATAAAGGGGCCTCTGAGCAAAATTTCCGGTCTTTCACGCCCAATACAGAATGGGACGCTAAGGACCACAACGATTAAAGGGCGTCCATAAATAAAACTCATTTTATACCATCAATAAGTTTCTAAATGATGTTTAGAACTTAACATTTAACTATGTAAATAATATTGTGAATACTGTAAATATGAATAACTCTGTAAACACATTGACATATTCCACATCCTGTTGTTAAAAACAAAGCATATGATCTATGGAATGCAAATAAATGTATGTATGTCTATTTAATTTTCACGCATACCCTAAGACAAAGAACTCATAGTTATACCACTGTAGCAGCTGGCAGACTAGGCAACATACAACGGGCTAGGAGATGACATCTAGGGCTCGACAACAAAGCAAAATGGATGCAGTTTCGAGATAGCAGCATCAACATTTGAAGCAAAGGGTTGCATCAAAATTGTCGCACCGCGAAGGCTTTCTTATGCGGGTAGGAGCAATGAAATATTATGAATTGTTTGTCATATACGCACTTACAAAGTGAAGTATCGTTTCAAAATGTCACGGATACAGATAGTAAGCTTAATGCACGTATTAGTTGACGTACGTTATAACAACTGATCGCAAAAAAAAAAAAAAAAAAAAATCTCACAGGAAGGTCATTTGACATTTGATTATCTCCTTAAAAATTGTAATGTAATGGCACAGGTAATATCAATTCTCTCACCAGCCAAAAGCTATGGGAAAGAATGGTCATAATTCTCACAACATCCTTTTACAAGTAGTTTTAGAGATGAAATGATTCCTGACGGAATCTTTAACGCAGAGTAGACCACACAAACTATGCTTGAAATTCAAATTTGTGCAATAAAATAAAGCAAATGTAGCCGAATATTTACTGGAGTTTCCAAACATGAGGTTCCTTTTATGCCGTAAAGTTTGGCAGGTGTTGCTCAATATTTACAGGTTACCCAACCTTGTCAATAGCGATGTCCGGCAGTATAAAAACGTGATGGCCAGAAGTGGGAGTGAATTGTGTATTACAATGGCGGCTAGGGAAAGGTTGGAAGTAATATCCCGGCATGTCAAAGGAGCAAGAAAACATGATATACAGCTTTCACCGTGTTCCTCAAGCACTACTTGTACCCACTCGGAAGAGCAGAAGTCTAGGAAAACTAATCCGGTACAAAGTGTCATCCCGAAAAACAGGTAACTATCTAACCTAAACTAGCGTTTTGTGCGATTACTTTTTGTAAAACTTAGTTGTTTTAGGTATAAATTCCCAAGTGTGTGAAAGATTGCCCGCCTGCTGTTTTATACCTAACGTAATCTTTTTTTTTAAAAAAAAAACTATGCTAGGGATTCCAGTTTGTATTTGTGGTCATTAACAGTATTTGATATGCTTTGGCTTGAAGATGTACAGGTTATTTCACTGGCAGATTGGAACATTTACATCCCATTCAGACCTTTCAGACTAATGTGTGTTGCTGCCTTCTCCAGCACCTCATTTCCTACAAAATCAAAAAATTCCATCTTAAAGAAGCAAAACTAATAACAGCATCACAAATTATCCTTAGCTTATGTTTCAAACAACGCTAGTGTTTCCTAAACTGGAATTTGCCCAAACTATTGTGCTCATATCTTCAAAGATGATGATGAAAAATTTGGCAGATTTTAATGAAATAAAAGTATTATTTAGATCTGAAAATTGCATTCATGTTGGCTGGGTAAGTCAGCTAGTGCTGAACTGCTGAAAAGAGTAACTTCGTTTTTTTTTAAAGCACACACAGTGTATGTATGTGTAATTACATTTGAATTAGGCTGTTTTCACTTCCTGTGCTACTTCCCTACTTACAATATGTAGAGGAGATATTGTGTTCCAACCAAAACTTTGATACCTCAATTACACTGGTAATGATGTTTTGAGACTCTGAATACAAAAAGACACATTTTTATAAAATGGTCCTTGTGTCTGTCTGACTGTCTGTCCGTCTGTTAACAGCATACTCAAAAATTAAAAGTCTATTAAATTCCAAACTTAGTATTTAAGTTCAGCATCTTGTGAAGATGCGATGTAAGGATTTTCAAGAAAATGCCCCATCCCAAACTACCTTTTTTTTTTTTTTTTTTTTTTTTTTTTTTTACATAAAAGACTGTTAGTTTTTAAGATATTTGCATGACAATTAAAATGTATATTTTGAATTTTCTGGAATAGCCAGTGAAGTTATCTTGTTTCTGAATTACTTTTCGATAATTGGTAAACCGTAAGATATATTAGACAAAATCTTATTGCACAAAAAATATAGATATTATTAAATCGCACAATTTCTCAAATTGTTTTGTTGTGTTATCCATTTTTGAAGTATTCTCTATTATTGGTTTGAATTTTCAAAAATTTATACTTTTTCAGGTGGTAAGTCACTATTTGTTTTTTGCTTGTAGTTGTGTAAAGAGCATGGAATTTCAAAGCCATTATGTAGCAACTCAATTTTTAAAAATGTTGCTTTAGCGTACTGTATTTTCCTTATACTTACAACAAATGTATAAATGTGTAATGAAAGTATATCTTAACAGAAAGGAGGTAGAGGAATAAGTGCTTGTAACAAGGGGTTGTAGAACAGTGAATGAGTAAGTCAGATGAATGCAACATATCAGATTTTGATGTTAAGGTATATGTGCAATTATTATTACTATTATTATTATTGTTAGTATTATTATTATTATTATTATTATTATTATTATTATTATTTATTATTGTCTTCCAAACATTGATTCCATTATAAATTGTTTGAATAGTAAGCTAGGCTGCCCCAATAGTAGAAATATCAGTAAATGAATTTTATTCTAAAGTGTGCCATTTTCTGAGATTATTTTGTTTGTGTGTTCCAGACAAGATCTCCTGAAGTGGAATGGTTGGGGTTACAAAGACTCCAAGTTTATTGTTGAGAATGGCATCATTGGCTTCACTGGAAACAGGTACAGTACAGTCCCTGTTATCTGACCTTCCATTCTGTCTGACCTGGTCGGCAGAAAAAAAATTACAAATTGATGAGCATACACGCATAAGCAGCATTCACGTTTTTGGGAAGACATAAATGATTGCAGCTGCTGCCTGTCAGGTTATTATTATATTGTATTTATTTTCTCCATTGTAACTACATTTTATAAGGATGGTCAAATTATACAAAAATACAACAGTGAATATACATATATACAAGAAAATGAGAAATGCAAAGATACTGTATTTTAGAGTGCATTTACACTTGCTCTTTTGTATTCTTCTAAGGAGTAGAAGACATTTTTTAAGAGATAGGATTTGATAGCTTTTAGTTTTATCTTTTCATTTGTTATCTGTTTTATTTGAGAAGGTAAATGATTGTACATTTCTTTGTTGTTATTTTCTATGCATTTGTTATTTAGAGTTCATTTTAATCTCTTTCTGAAATAGTTATGTTTTGTTCGAGTGTGATGGTTATGAATGCACATATTTTTGTTCTGATTATTATAACTTTTTACAGCAAATTTAATACATTTTTATATATAATGAAGGTAATGTTAAAATATTAAGTGCCTTATATGCAATTCTACATGTATCGGTTTTTTTTTTCATTCTCTTTGCTCTTTTCTGCAACTTAAATAACTTTAGCATTGAGTTTTTTTTGTGCTGTACCCCATAGAACCACCCCATAATTTAAGTGGGAGTGGATAAAGGCATAATAAACTTGTATGATACTTTTTCTATCCATTATTTGTTTTAAGATATATAAGCCCGGTTTTTTTTTTTTTTTTTTTTTTTTTTTTTTTTTTTTTTTTTTTTTTTTTTTTTTTTTTAATGATTCTCTCAACATGTCTGTTCCATTTCAATTTGTCTATGACTAACCCTAAAAAGTTTGTGACCTGCTGAATTTGTTTATTTTCTATTGTTAATTTAATGTTGGCCTGTGTTCTATTACTCACACTGATTTGCATCCACTCTGTCTTGTTTATATTTAATACCATTCCTAAGTTTTCTGACTGTCTGCTAATTATATCTAGTAATGCATTTGCTCTTTTTTGTACCTCTATTTCTGTTTTTCCTGTAACTACAATTGTGGTGTCATCCGTGTAACCAATAGCTATTCCCCCCTGCATCTTTTATATGTTTAAATAAACTGTTAATAATAGCAGAAATAAGTAGGTCTTAATTTTGAGCCTTGTGGCACTGCATGTGTTACTTTTTTAAAAAGATGATCTGATTTTAATAAGATTTCTACCTGTATTGTGTATTACTTCAACACATTGCTCTCTTGTTTTGTAAATACGAGCTTAACCATTTTAGTGGCATGCCCCTAATCCCATAATTTTCAAGTATTACTAGTAGTGTTACAATGTTAACACAATCAAATGCCTTAGAGAGATCGAGGAAAATTGCAACTACATATTCTTTTCTGTTTATTGCATTTATAATGATGTAATTTCCTTTGCAGATTGCCTGTACTATTGAATTTGTTTTTAACCCAAACTGGTATTCTCAGAGAATTTCAAATTTGCTGCAGAAACTCTAGCTGTTCTAAAAATAATCCTTCTATTATTTTGGAGAAAGTTGAGCATAAAGATATTGGTCTGTAATTTTCCATTGCTAGTTTTGAATTTGTTTTCTTATATATTGGTCTAACTATTACTTGTTTTAACTTATTTGGAAATGTTCCAGAATTAAAAGACTGGTTCGTTATGTGAGTTAGTATTCCTATAAATTCATATTTACAGTGTTTTATCATCTCATTTGTAAATTTGTCCAGCCCGCTAGATTTTTTTTTCCTTTTAATGAGTTTATCTATCTTAGTAGCTTCCCCCTTTGTAATTCCTTGTAGCATCATAAGTTACATACATTATCATCAGTTATTGGATCATTATGAATTTGTTTAATTCCTATATTTTTTACAATGTTTATATAGTATTCATTAAAGATTCGGCTCTGTTTATTGGATCTCTATTAAACCGTTGTTTTCTTCAATGACCATATTTTCTGTCTATTTTGGCTTGTTTTCTTTATGGGTTGCTTTTACGATCTTCCGTGTACGTTTATTTTATTTTCTGCATTTTTATTAAAAGTTTATTATGCAACTTCTTTGCTTCTTATACATTATTTAAAATTTGCTTATATTTTTCTATGTAGTTGTATGATTTTACATCAAGTTTAGGATGTTTTAGACTGTTTAGAAATTGCATACACTTTTTGGATATGTCTATACCTTTGGAGCACCAGGCGTCACAGTTTTGTTTATTACAATTAACTTTATATAGTGGCAAAGTTGCATCCAGACAATTTTTTTGAAATATTGCAAAAGGAATTAAAGTTATCATATATATATATATATATTTTATATCCCTTCCCATTGTGTTCTTTTGAGAATATTTCTCAGTGGCTCTAGTGTATTTTCATTTACTATTCTTTTAATTTCGATCAATTTAGTTGTTTTATATTTCAGTTTACCTAAGGTTTTAGTTTTAATTAATTGTCCCTCCCATTTTAACGATTGTACTGCTAAAATCCTCCCTATTTAAGTTTGTGTGCATGTGATCTGCACAGGTCGATGAATATTTGATTACTCTTGTTGGTTCTGTTTTTGTCAAACTTAGATTACTTCTCTCTAATAATTATATAGCAAACTTTTGTTTTTACTCTCTACAAGTACATCTATATTAAAGTCCATTATTACGATATGTTTATTCTTAATTGTGTTATTTAGGCACCCTTCTAATATTTCTAAAAAAACTTTTTATTAGCTTTTGGTGGAGTATACACTCCCAATATTATGACGTTTTTGTTTTCTAAGGTGACTTTAATTGCGGATAATTCACTACACATTTCTTCACAATATTTTTTTATGGTGAATATATGTACAGGTCACCAATTGATTATTACAAAAATGAAACGGTGTAACATTGTTCGGTTTACAGTACAGTACATACTTAATTTTTTAAACAATAAATGTATTTTGTACGTTTAAAATGACATCTGATCTTCGTGGTCATCCAATCAGGCCACACCCTGTTTAAGTCAAATTGTAAGTAAACTCTACAGTAAATAAATGTCTCTGGTTTGGTTCTCTATATGTATAAAGGACGTTTTATGCAGAACACCAGCCGTATTTCTCAAGAACAATCTGGAAACTCTAGAGTAGTAGGGAGGGGGAAAAAAAAATATATGTGCCACCTATTTGGACTCGCTATCGTGCACTTATTTTGAGATGAATCACATAAGTTTGTTCATTGTCTCATAAATAGGTGAATTCTTGGTAACTAATTGTTCTTCCACACAGCTGTGTGTAGGCTAAGTTGGAAAGGTAGAATCAGACTGCAAAAAATTCAATGACATAGCCAGGAATCGAACCATGGATCTCCACTTTCCATGCTGTTGCTCTAGCCAACTCAACTACCTGGCAACATGCCGGTACAACATTAAATTCCCCAACTGACTTGCATACTTCTGGTAAGCCACAAGGCATTCTAATTCATTTTCATACAACATATCCCTTGAATTTGGAGTCCGATTCTACTTTTGCAAAATACATGAGGTGCCTAGTATGAGTATCAAAAGCAGCCAAATCCATTCACCTAAATTTTTGGAAAATTGCAAAAAACTGCTTGGAATAAACTGTTAATGAAAGTAATTTACCTTTAACGTTAACATTTTAAATGAGTAATTTAACGTAACATCTTAGAATATAAACTTCTTCTGGAATATGGTTTTTGAAATATTTCGGAAATAAATTTGAGAAAAATTGGATGTGGCAGAGTTTGATACTAAAATTGGGATTTAGTTTCTGAAACTGAGAAATGAAAGATTTGAAATTATGGGTAATGTTAAAAGAGGTTCTATTACCAATTTAATATAAAAATAAGTTTCTATGAATTCTGTTATCTGGAAACTTAGTTATAATGCCAAATAAAGGAAGGTGTCGCTCGATTACAACACAGTTCGAGAATCATTATTAAAAATATGACATCCAGGTTTTTGCACTTTTCTTTTTTTAAACTACATCCGTTTGTATTTATTCTTCATGAGCTACTTCATCTTCTTCAGTCCGAGGTCCTAGATCTTCTTGGTTTTTTAAAGCAGATTAAAACTGAAACAGCTCATTGTTCCTCCATTTTTCTCCAAAATTTTTCGATAGCAGTTTTGATACATCACGTACCTTAGTAGGTTTCAGAAGAACATTCTCTCTAAAGTCTGTGGTCTAATGTGCGTCATGTTTAGATTGGGCTTAGTGACAAGCTTAGCCCTACAAATTGCATTTCAATAAAATACTTCACCTTGAATCACAATATTGTTGAGGTTGTTCTTTGTTATGATGATTCTTTTTGCTGGGTTAAATTTAACATGCATTGCCCGGGTTTTAGCACTTTTTCAGTTGCAGATTTCCAATTGCGAATAGGAATATTAGTTTGAATACTATTCCATGTCTTTGGAGAATTTCTTCATATTCTTCCAGCTGAGGGATAGCATTTTTCCTTTTCAGGTCTTTTTTTCAATTAACTTGAATATCCGATCTGATGAAATGAATGAATGTCCAACCATCAACATGTTTAGGAGTATCAGTTACGAGCCACTTTCCCAGCATAGCAATGAGTAAGGTGTTTTTGTTTTGCCCACCACAAACACTTGACCACCGTTTTCTCTTCATATTCAGTGATCATTAGGTGTTGATAGACACAAGAAGAAATTACGGTTGCATTTTTATGAAAGTCACATTCACACCATGTGTAGCAGACAACCTTTTCCTTTTGCCAGTTTGCTGGATGTATTTCCTGATACTATAGTGAAATTGTAAAACGAATACTGCCTACTGAAATAAGTAGACTGATCAGGCAATCTTGGCGAAAGTAGGTTCTTTTCACAGTCAAAGGCTGTAAACAAGGCATTGTCATCACCAGCTTTCAGGAGAGATTAAAGTGCTTGAGCCTTTGCTTGGTTTTATGATATATCTTCTGAATTTCCAAATAATTCCTTTCATTAGCATTTTCCTCTAGTTTTATAAGTTCTCCTAGGTGCAAGCAAGTTAAACAAGCTGCTTTAAGGAGATCCAAAACCAAAATTAAGTTTTCATTGATACTTTATGAAAGTAAGACTCCTTCACTTTAAATTCAGGATCAACAGAATCATTGTACATCTTGCTCAGTTTTACGATAGTCAGCTCGGGGGCAAAAGTTGCCCTATGTCTGTTATAGTGTGACTCAACTACCCTCAATGTTCCAGCAATTTCAATAGTTTTGGCTTGTTTTGCAACAAACTGTTCCAATTTGCAGTTTCTGCCTTTAGTTTCAATAGCGGCTAACCCACCACTTTCATAATGCCTTCTTGGTACACCTAATACACTATCCTTTTTCAAATTCAGGATGGCTAGAAATGCTTCACAACATACTAGAACTTATAAACCATCACGTTTTCTACAATAGCACGAGTGCGATAGATTCTTTCATAAACAAATGTTGTCAACAGGTCCTTGTCCTTTTGTTGGCAGTAGTTTGGCATGGGCAATAAAATTGTCTTGTTGAATTTTAGCCTTAGAGGAATAAAAGATTGAATGAAATGTTTGAATGTCCAGAAGAGACGGTGAAGCATATTTGCAAACAATTTCCTTTGTATGGTTACATTTCGGCACATCAGGCGGTCCAGGTGGTGAATATCTGGAAAAGAATAGTACTTTTCTTAGGATCTAGGTAAGGGAAGGAGAAACCTCTTTAAAGTGTAATACCACAGTAACAATTTCAACAAAACCTGACTACAATATAAGTACTATTTTTACTTGCTGATTATTATAATCCTAAAGTAGTTTTCTAGTATGATTAGTGTTTTAATAGGAACCTTACAGCTCCATACGTTGTTCTCATGTTTCCATAGTTGTTTGTTAGGAATATTCTACCTAGCTTTGTTTCCAGGAGACACTTTTAAAGTAGCACGCACAACACACTCCATTTCAAATGTGGATAAGTAAACACTAGGTTTATGATATATCTTCTCCAAAACACAATAAGAAGCTACAACTTCATTAACACCAAAAAGGCTTCCACATGCATCATAGCAGTAAACACTGCAGCGCAAGCTGGGAAGTCAAGGGAAATGCTAATAGGCCAACATGGATTTGTCAAACTTTGAAACTACAAATGTTGATATAGGTGTTGGATTTGATGGATATTGAAACTCAGCCTCATTTTGGACTATGTATTTTAATATGATGTGTCGGCTTTTGCTCCAATCTCATATTTGCATTGAATTCCACGAGGTAAAATCTATCAGAAGTGATGTATAACTCAATTTGGTCAAAAAATGGATTTGGCAGCTTTTGGTACGAGGTACCTCATACCTTAATCTTAAACGAAATATGCTTATAAGTGCCATTTGTGTGATATTTGCAAAATACCAGATTTCTCTTGAATGATGCGACTAGCAGTCCATGGCACATAGCTGTAACCATTTACTGGTGCAATAGCAGGGGAAAGACTCTGTTTCTCCCTTAGATAATGCTAGTGATACATTAAAGGTGTTTGAAATCTTGTTCCTCTGTGTCTACACAACCTGGCACTTGTTGAATCTCTGCAACCAAAATATTGGAAAACATACGGCAAATACTGTCTTCTAATTTGTTGAGTGTATGGGGATGTGTTGTATAAACTTTATGTTTAAGCATTCCTCACAGATAATCACATGCATATAGATCTGGAGAGCGAGCCAATTATTCTGTCATCAAAAATACATGAAACAGCAATTTTCTTGGATTTTTTTCCATGACTGCCCCTCTGTCAACTAATTTTTTCCCAAAAAAAACTCTTGGCTATGTATTTCCTTTTTTCCAACATAGTTCTAGTCTGTTTAAATGCTTCTAACAAACCATAAATGTGTATTGTGTAAATCAGCATTGGGGTATATTATCTCAAAATGCATTTGAGGATGCCTTGTGGTTTACAAGGCAAAATGTGAGTTGGTGAGTTTAATGTTGTTCTAGATGTTGCCATGGAAACTCAATTGGTTAGAGCGGCAGTATGGTAAGCCAAAGATCCGTGGTTCAAATCCTGGCTATGGCATTGAATTTTTCATTCTCATCTTGTCTTTCCAGTTGTGTACTTGTTAGGAACGGTGACACCAGGGAATTTGCATATGTTCACATGTGACTGCATTCAAGCACAAGTTAATACAATAGCATGGTTCACACTTAACGGGAAAGTCAGGGAAATAATAATAAAGAAAATCAGGGAAAGTTAGGGAAACTGTTTCAAATATGTTGGAAAGTCCGTTTTTAGGAAAATGTCAGGGAATTTTTCACATTGGTTCTGTTATTGTGGATTTTGCAAAAAGGAGAAGCACACATGCAGATTCATGAGAAAGTATTGAAATTGAATTGGTTTTACTGATTTGAATGAGTAATTTTTTGTCAGGTATAACATAAATAAAATAGGAGAGCATTGTACGGTTATGGGAATGGTGAAGGCTGATTAAAAAATCAGTGAAACAGAATTGCAAGTTTCAGTTAGTTATTTAATTTCCTTTAAACTTCAAAAGTTATCACCTTCTGATTTCAATATATTTAATGATTGAAAAAAATTTACATACCATATTAAAATTGTGGAAAGTTAGGGAAATCAAAATATGAAAAATATTTTGAACTAAGAATAAACATACAATGATAAGTAACTGCACACAACATATTCCACCACACCAAACAATGTAAGCTTGCTTCATGCAGAGCGATATAATTCAAAATGTTACGTTGGGCCTGGTGGCCACCAATTGCATCATTCAAAATAAACCCGGTAAAGTCCTAGAATGAGCAGACCAATGGCTTTGGAGTAGTTCAATTTATTAACTACATAACACGTATTCCTAAAACTTGGAATTCAAATAAGGGTTTTCCAATAATTATTTGAAGTAAAAAAAAAAAAAAAAATTGGTGGCTCACCAGGTGATTAATAACAGTGCTTTAATTAGCACACTTAGTTTGAAATGGTTTGCCATTGCTGATATGCAAGATGGGGACCAGCAGAGAATGAAATATATTGCAAAAAGATTTAATTTGTTCTTGAAACCTTAGATGACGTATGTATAACAATGAATGTCTTATTTCAAACTTTTTGATCTGTGTAGATATGCAATTGGAAAACTGTCGCTTCCATTCTTCACACAGTGGGTTATGGATAAGTTTGAGGTGGATCTGAATATACGGAAACCAGCTCGACCTATGCCACAAGCGCAAGAATATCCAGAACCAATGATAAAAAATGGTAAGAATTCAAATTTTCATTGTAGCTTTGCATGTGGCAAAGGGTTTCTTTGCTCTTTTTTTTGCTTTCTACCATTTACTTATGGTGGAAGAAGAGATATAGTATTTCACCAAAAAATTCAATATCTAGATCTCTTTGGAAATGTTTTGAGGTCAATTGAACCATCATCCCCCAAAGAAAAAATATTTCTTTTAGAAAAAATCTGATATGTTACGCTGACATGACTTTTTCTACTCTTGTACAAACTATTTTTATAAATGCTTATTCTCCATCTACTTCATGCTAATTGAGATGAACCTTTGCAGAAATTAGAATATTGCTAATTTTCTTGTAGGTGCAAGGGGAATATGGTAGGCTTTAAGCGATAGTTAAATGTTTTAAGAACTGGTTGCTATGTGGAGCATTCCATTCTCTTTGTATGTCCAGGACATAAAAAAACAAATAAATTCCAATTTGAGAAAAAGTTAAGTATTGGAAAGTTTAAACAAGGAATATATCGGAAATGGTTCACTCCACAAAAAAATGTGTATGACATAAATTGTGTGTTTTAATGAGATCAACATTTTTTGTGGAGTAACATTTTTTCTGTGTCTTACGGTGTACCAGTTATGCAAAATTTATTCAGAATGAAGACGACTTTTGGGGACATTCCCAGAAAATTAAAGATATAACATTTCATTTGCCATGAAAGTATCTTAAACATATGATATTTTAATCAAAATAATTAGAGCCAGTTTTAAGAAAATCAAAATTTTCAAAAAATGTTTCATGTAAAGGGTAGTTTGGGGGTGGGGAGATTTTCTTGAAAATCTTCATGTTGTATACTTGAAAGATAGTGAACCTAAATTCCAAGTTTGGTATTTATCCGACCTTTCGTTTTTGAGTGATGCTGTTCACGGACACACACGGACCTTTTTCTAAAAATGCTTTTTTATTTTATTTATTTTTCTTTTTATTTATTCAGGGGGCCTCAAAGCGTGTATTTACGGTGAAATCTTGATATTGAATTTTTATACTTCCCCTACTTACCATACATAGTAGAGAAAGTAAAAATGTGTATGAACAGCATAACTCAAAAACGAAAAGTCGAATAACTACCAAACTCTGTATTTAAGTTCAGCTTATTGCAGCAATACATACACAGAAATTGCTATTTCATTATTTTTTTGGTTCTCAGAATATTGTGGAATGAGGGTGGAATTTCAAAGCCAGCATATAGCAACCCACTTTTTAAACATTTGACTATCACATCAGTCTCCTGTTTCCCTCTTGTACACTACAACAAAATATGTAAGGACACCATTTTTGCAAATGTTTATCTCTATTAAGTTAAAGTAGGTGGAAAAAATAGCTTTTATAAGAATATTTTGTGGAAGAGATATAAAAACAAACAATAATGCCTAGAGAAAGTTGAAGCGAGTTTAAAGAAGGTTCAAAGATAGTTGTGTAGTTTAAATAAGGATTGTTATTTATGCGATGTGATGTTAAAATTGTTCTCCGGCATAATTGTTGAGCTGTGATTCTTATCTTGGGTTGTGGTCTCAAGAGAAGAAAAGTAAGCCCAATAACTTCAGGGTATATTATTTAACTTTCAATTATAAAATATCTTGACAATCAAACAAATAAGCATGAAATAATTATTTATGCTATCCTCGCTTATGTGTTGGCTTTTAACCTGCTACACATTACAATGAAATCTTAAGCAAAGTCTTAATATGTCTTCCTCCAATGTAAAATTTAAGCACATTCCATTGACACATTCCATTGGCTTTGATGGAAGTCTTCAAAGGAAGAGTTGAGCAAATTGTGTGAATTTTTCTGTGTTTCTAATTTTCTGTTCATTACTATGGTAAAAGTAATCAAATTGATCAAATTGTTTATTCTCCTTGGACATGAAGCAAATCAAACATGCTTTTCGTAGCAGGCAATTTGTAAGTTTATGAAGGCCATGATAATGTATTTAATTTTGAATAAAGCATGATTTAAATCAAATATAATTCCTGAAATACGATGCCAATACACAAAAGCGATTAACAATATACTTGGTCAATAACAGTAACATATATGAGGAATAATGTAAAAAAAAAAATATTCCCCATTAAATATAATTCGTATATAAACATTGAAGCTGTAACATTCAGATAACCTGTTACAAAATCATACGAATGTAATACATCAGATCACTTGTGCACATTTTAAGTTTTTGTCAGAAAGGTTTTAATACAGATGTTGTAATGTTTATTAAGGCTTGGACAAAGAGACTAAAGCAACAGGTAAGTTAAAAGAAAAATAAGGGAGAGAAAAAAAGAATTCTTCATACTAGTTGCATCATCTACTGAGAATAAATGAATGGCCTTGCCCACTTGTGTGTATAGATGTAGTATATTTGCCTCGCATTCATGAGATCCTGAGTTCAGTTGGATTATGTTGAACACAAGAGTGATAGATAAGCCCTAATAGTGGAACCTTTGACTTATTGTATTTCCAAACTTCTTTAACTCTAGATAGAATCCTACTGAAAAAGTTCAGTGCCATAGCTGGAATTTGAACTGTGGATCTTCTGCTTTCTGTGTGTTCCCCAATGGGGAATTTAATGCCATACTAGCATATTTTCATGGTAGCTGAGTTGGTTATAGCAGCTGTATGGAAAGTGGAAGATCCGTGGTTCAAATCCTGGCTATGACAAATGAATTTTTCAGTCTGATTCTACCTTTCCAATCTTAGCCTACTCACAGCATGTGTGAAAGAACAGTTTCATTCTTCAACTCCATTTAAAAAAGACCTGTTTCATGTATTAGCACTAGGAGTTTTTAACTAGTTTGTTTTTAGGAAGTTTTCCCTTTCAGTGTTATTGTCGGCAAATAATTTGTACCTCTTATGAACTAAATAAGATAATCTTGTCCTGTATCTTCATGATTATCTGCTGATGTTTCCCAAGAGCATAATGACTTCTAAAGAGACCAACTGAGGTGAATTAATTGAGTAAGGTTTTTTTCATGTTTTTTCTATACCTTCAGGAGACAAATGTCCGGTAACTCAAAGCTTGGGCAGATTTTAGCATTATTTCACCTTTAATTAAAATTGTGACTGGATTGACTACAATGTGGTTTCACTTAATGGGTCTTTACTCAGAATCTGTGTCAAAGACATTCATCTGTCATCAGTAGTATGTCCAGTCTTCAACATGTTCTGTACAATATAACCTACTGGTTATAGGATGTCGAAAAAAGAAAAAAGATAAAATTGATGTAACATTCACATGACTTTCTCTACTCTCGTTTATTAGTGGGTATACAAACTAGTCTTACTGAAGCCTATTTTTCTATGTGCTTCCAAATAAACCCTTGCAGATATAGCTGCATTTACACATTATAGATACAAAGGGAACAGCGATAGTCAAATGTTTAAGAACTGGACTCTATGTGCTGGCCTTAAAATTCCATACTGTTTCCATGCAATTGCGAGAAACAACTGAATATTGAAAGGACTTTAAAAAATGGCCAATTAATGAACAATTCAAACCATTAATAACATATCTCGGAAATGGCTTATGCCACAAAAAAGTTATTTGAAATAAATTGTGTGTTTTAAAGAGATCTGCATTTCATGTGTAGTACATTTTTGTCTATTGCTTAACATTTTCTAGTTATACAAGATTATACAAAATTCCTTCCAAATGAAGAGAACTTCAAAGGATATTCCCAGAACATTAAAGATATTCATTTTATTTGTCATGTAAATATCATTAATACTTGGTATTTTAATAAAAATCATTAGTCATTTATAGAAAATAAACAATTTTGAAAAATATTCTAGGGTAGTTCCGGTTGGGGATTTTCTTAAAAAGCTTTGTGTCACTCTTTAGAGGGTACTGAACCTAAACACCAAGTTTGTTTTATCTGACTTTTCCGATTTTTAAGTTATGCTATTCAGATGCATTTGGAGTTTTTTCTAAAAATGTTTTTTGTTTGTTTTGTGTGTGTGTTTATTTTTATTTATTTATTTATTTATTTATTCAGGAGGCCTCAAGACATGTATTTCAGTGAAATCTTGGTATCAAATTTTTGGGTGGAATGCAATACCTTCTCTACCTACTATGTATGTGGCCTCAAAACATGTATTTCTGGTGAAATTCATTGGAATTGTCCAGAATGGGCATATTTCTTAGAAATTTTAATATTGCTTCCTTAAAATTTGCATGGATAAAGAATTAAGATGTGTGCACAAACACACACACCCACTCCTTGTGCATAATGATTAAAGATAGGCAAAATAGGAAGAAAAATTTGCCCAAATATGAAGGAAAAAATCCAGAAATATTATGAAATACATATTTTAAAGCAAGAAAATCCTATACTTAAAGGGTTTACAGCAGTTTCACTTCATTAATCATGGTAAAGTTTTGTCCATGTTTAATAACAAAATATCAAATGAAATACAAAAAGTTTAAAGATTTTAATCACCATGAAATCCTTAAACTTAGAAACAAAGGAAAGGAGTTACTGGCTGCTTTGTCATGTACTAATTACAGTATGTGTTTAAAGGCACTGGTGCATGAAAATATAAACTCTAAGAATAGAGGGCATTTAATTTCACACATGACATCACATGGGGAAAGGCTACATATTTCAGTTGTGCCTCACTTGTTACAAAGGGTGATCTTTTCCAGATGCATTTCCTGGAAAGAGTCACTTGGTTTTTCTTAAATTTGTTTCGCAGTTACTGCTCAAAAACAGTATTTGTAAAGTAGTTCATTGCTAACAGAAGTTATTTTAAAAGTAAAAAAATCATTAATCTTACAAATATGAAAAAATATGAAGATTTTACCAAAATATTATGAAGTATTAAATGTTTTGTTATGTACATTGAATTCTACATGCTGCAAAATGTAAAAATATTTGTTGCCATACTGATGGCAAGCATGGTTTGGAATATGAAATTTAATATTTTGCCCGTCTGTTGTGACACATGTCTTAACAGAAGGTTCTAGAAAAGTGAAGAGCTTTGACACAGGAAATATTAACATTTGCACTGTAGGAATGATATTGACAAACAGACTTGTCCCCTGCAAGGTCATGTAACTCTGCTGTTTGTTGTCCAAATGTTTGTCGACTTACACCTCTCTCTCTTGTCAAACATGTGACAACATAATGTCAACACACTTTTTGGTGAATGAAATTAGAAAAAGGCTTGCTTTGTTTACTTTGCATGTGCTTCATGTAGCTCTGTAAATTCCAGGTTACCATCTTTTATTCAGAACCATTTGATATGAATTGTAGAGAAATAATGCAAGTCTGACATTAAAGGATATAAATAATTGACTATTTATAAATAATTTGGAAGCAAGTTATCCATATATATATATAAAGGGAAAATGCACATGTGTGTATGTTATGTCTGCAAAGCTCAGACTAATCAGATATGCTAAAAACTTGAAAGTTCACACATTTATAACTGAGGCAGTATTTAGTAGGTATCAAATGTTTGTCTTTTCTATAGGTTTAACCAGTATCCTATACCCCACTTATTTTATTTTCATGTTAATATGTGTACTTTAAATTCTTCTTAATGAGTGAGGATATTGGGCTCATCAATTTATTTTAATAGTATGTCTATAAAATTGCATTCAATTGTTCAGTTGGTTAATTCTAGATGTTTCCACAGACACATAAAGGTTTGCAATAATGTATTTGAATATGAAATATTTATTGGTTATTAGTAAAAGGAAGCAGAAGCCTTGATGGAAACAATTGGAATTCCTCCCTCAATACTTGTGGTTCGCAATAATAATAATAATAATAATAATAATAATAATAATAATAATAATAATAATAATAATAATAATAATAATAATAATAATAATAATAATAAGCCATGTACAAGTAAAATACAAGTAATATCATCGGCATTCAGCCCTGGCTCTTTACCAGTCATATTTGTATTACAATACTTCCTTTTATCTACTTACTTTACTTCCCATTTCCTTAATCCTATTTAACCATATTTGCTGATCTGTTCACTGACCAAATCTATTTGTTTTTAACTTTTCTCAAGTATTGCCCTATACTCTTACTATCTTTTTGAATCATTTTAATTATAGCAATATTTCTATCTACCTTAAACCATTTCTTTTTAATAAACTCTTTTCTCCAAATTTCTGTACCTTTGCACTTAAATATTATATGTTCAACATCTTCATTTCCACCATATATGGGACATTGGTTTTGAGATATACTCTTCCTTAAACCTCTTAGCCTCCATACTCCTGTTCTTACCATGCAATGCTTTTTCGCTGGTCCTTATTTGCATTATCTACATATTTTTCTCCTCCCCATGTATTTTTTATTGCTATATAAAAAACTTAGGATCTCTTTTCGGCTATCATGCTAAATATGTTTTGTGTTTCTATATCATCTAATCTCTTTCTTACCACTTTCCAAAAATTATTCAGATTATTTTCCCTACTTCTCCATATCTCCCCTAACCTGTTGCTCTCCAAATTGTAGCTCACACTATTTATCCATCCATTGTTCCCTAAATTTTTTTTATGGTTCTTAGCTTCACATCACCACCACTCTAGCTTAAGACACTGAAGAAGTTAGGCAGTATAACAAATCACAAGACACTTTGACAGATTGTATATATCTAAAGTATTTACTGTAAAACCTGCTCAACCAAACTGTGCTTAATCGAAACGCAGCTTAACTGAAACGGGAAAGGTTAAAAAAACAAAATTTCTTCAGTCACATGACTTTCTCTACACATACTCAAACTATTTTTGCAAAAGCTTATTTTTTTTCTATCTACTTCGTGTTGATCGAGATAAACATTTGTAGAATGGTTTTATTACATACCAGCTGAAATAGCTGACGTTGCCCGTGGTTTGATGGTTTATTCCTATAACATTTAACCTTGCTGTTCATTCCAAACCAGAGTGTGTCTCACTGTAAACAAACTATTCTCTGTGTGAAAGTAGTTTGCATTCCCCGCTCGTAATGGGTGCTTCTTGCACATGTTTGCTGCATATCACTGGCAGCTGAACATTGTTTCAATCTATAAAAAGGTGCCCTGCATGAAAATATCAATTCAAAATGCAACCTGAAGTAACGATCAATTTATAAGCATGCAGAAATGGACATTTTACTGACATTAATCACAATCCTCAGGCGAAGGTGCAACACCCAAATCCTCCAAAGTTGACTCGGCTGCCATATTGGAATCAGAACTATCATCCAAGTGAGTGGCAAGCTTATTCACAACATTGTCGCACACAAAATCGAGTTGCCACATTTTATTATGTGCCTAATATCACTTGCCACATATTGGGTATCGCTTTCGCCTTTCTTCTTTGGGATTTTTACGACACCAGTCTGTTTATATTTCCTGTGCGCTTTGGTTACCGTTTTCACTGAAGCACCTGTAAACTTGGATGTTAGTTTTGTAATATCCACTACTGCAACTGTCGAGTATTTTTCTAATAGTGAGTTTGAATACATCAAGTATTATTTGTTTTTTGCCACTTTTTAACAGTTTCCCACTTTTGTGTTTGAGCACTTTATTCACACTACATTCACCTTCCTCTGCCACGTGAATTCAAATACCAACTGACTAAATCTAAGATTTGACCTGAGCTGAGCATACATGTGCTAGCGTATTATGAATGACTTTGCTTATCATATTTCCTGTGTTATGCAAAGTGTATATTTGGTACTCGGATAGCATCTCTGGGAATTCATTGCTGCATTTCTCATAAATGCAAGAGAATGGCAGTCATCCATATAGTTGGTAATTAACAAGTAAGATACACTCAGGGTTAGCGCAATAGCAGATAGTATTAAGAAAATAATATTTTGCAATCTCTTAACAGTTAATATATAACCATTACCTTTAGCAGTGAGTTCTTATGATAACCACAATAAAATGTGCAGTTCTATCCTTTCCTACCCCAATATTTCATGATACAATACATTTATCAAAGAACTATTTACATTGGCGTAAGAGTGTGTGCTTAGGTTTGTGACAAGCAGAAGCACATGCTTTTGTTTACATCAGAGGGAACTCTGGTTTGTAATGGACTATAGGTTGCACTTACCCAATAGCATTGCATTTCTTTGGAGGCATTTAAAAACTGTTACACAAGATACTTAAAGAGTTAATTAAAACTCTCAGGACTTTATAAAGAACAAACAAATTCAAATACTGAGAAAGTACTATGCAAAAGCACTGCTAAACAACTGCAAATACCACAGTAATGATTATTTCTCATGAATGCAGCTGAGTGACTTTCATGTTGTCACATTTAGGCATCCTTGTTATTTGTAGAGAAAATCTTGGCCGCAAGGAAATAACAGCAGTTTAAATAACATCAACATAATCTTGTTCATTCTCGGTAATCAACATACACAAACTGCTAAGAAAAAAGAAAGACAAAATAAAATGAAGTCTAAAATTAATATACAAAGAAAAGAATTATATCGGTAAGAAGTGGTGCCTCAACTGATTTGATGATGCTGCTGCTGCTGCTGCTGCTGCTGCTGTTATCCATGCCCACTATCATTTTTATATGTCGCTCAGTTTTTGTTTTTCTGCATATAAATGCATCATAAACTTCACATAGAGAGAGACATCCAGTGTTAACAAAAAATGAGAAACTACAAATTATAATAAATGAATATCCGAGCATCAGAGTATGATCGCAGAATGAATTGGTATGCACTTTGACTTATTTGTTGTTATTGTTATTATATTTATTACTCTTATGTTAGCAATATTTGAGCACCACATTGGCTTTTATAGTCAATGCGATTATGTTGAATGCATGATCAGTGTCGGAGAGGAGATCAATGAATATTGAACTTGCTGTTCCTTTGTTATTTTGTGAGCCGGCAAAAGCTTAAGTAATTATTATTCTTATGTAGGCAATGTTCAGCCTATTATGATTATCATTTAGAAAGATATAGATGGCATGCACACACACGCACATACACTCTCTTTTTCTCTTTCTGGAAATGCTTTTTTTTTGTAATCAGAGGCCTCGATAAAATTTCTGGTGAAATCTTGATATCAAATTTTTGGATCTAATGCAATATGTTCTATACTGACTAGGCACGTGGTAGAGAAACTAATGGAGGTAACTTTTTTTTTATTTATTTACGTTTTATGTACTTGAAATGTTAGTCTCACATACATATTTATGTTCACTGTTACAGAGTTTCTGGAGGAGATGCGTAATCTCAATATGACATTTTCACTGGAAGGAGAGGATCGCCTGGTGCGTGCTCATGGCCATACCTTGCATGACATCTTTGTACTAAGAAGTGGAATGTTTGACCGACTTCCAGACATTGTAGTATGGCCAGGTAGGGGCAGAGTTATCTTTAGTAAAGGTGATATTTGTTCCCAAGGCATCTTGATATAAAAACCACTATGTGTTTTTTGATCAATGATAGTTTTCAGCTCAAGGACAGCTTCGCTGCAATCTCAGTTGCGTCCATCCTTCCTTCTCTCTTTTACATTTTTCTCTTTGCATGTAAAACATTTATTTGTAATATTATCTGTCAATAGTTTTAATATTTTTCCCATTCACTGCTCTTTCCAGTAAATATCTTCTCACCTATATGTAGCTGAACTGTTTAAGGCATGGACTTGTGAGTGGGAGGTCCACAGTTCAAATCCCCCCAGGACTATCGTACCTGACAGAGGTTTTCTTTAGCCCTCGTACCTGGCAAATACTGGGGAGGTAGTATAAACTTAGTCCAAGAACATTTCCTTCCCAATTATCATTTCATGTATTATCACCGGTGATGTTGTATGTAGTAAGAATGGACGTTAAACACTATAATAATAATGATAATGATAATGATAATGATATTAATTAATTAATAAAAAAAGTTCTCTCATTCTCTATATAACCTCTTTCAGTATTGTTCTTCTTTGCTCACTCTTCCTAAAAGTTTCATTACAGTTTTGTCTGTCTCCATTTGACATACTCCATTCTTCTCTATGAGGTTTTTGCAGAAAGTTCTTGCCCTGAGAAGGAAAATGCAAGGTTTTTATATTAAAAGGAATGCAAGTTGAATACAAATGCAACACCAGTCACTTGGAATTAATTGTACTTTCACACAAGCCGTGCGTTGGACAGGGTTGGAAAGGTCGAATCAGATGACTGAAAAATTCAATGCCATAGCTGGGATTTGAACCACGGATCTCCCGGCTATGGCATTGAATTTTTCAGTCATCTGATTCTACCAGTCACTTGTTGGTTGAAATTTGGAATGTTTTTGATGGCTTTCACCATCATTCCCGGTTATGGATCAACTGAAATTAACATCCTGGAACTGGTCTTCCAGTTTATTATTATGCTTCTGGTCTCTGGCAGTTAATAGACACAGCTTCACTAATTCACTACTGGTGAAATTTCAAAATCCTAAACTTTGTCACAGTTTTTAAAGGTGAGGCTAGTCAAAAATATCAATGATATGGAGGTTCCTCCAATTATACAAAGTGAATTGAGAACAGCCATTGAGGAACTCAAGAACTCCAAAACACCAGGCAAAGGCTGCATAAGGCATGAACATCTGAAGATGGGGATAACACAACTATTGAAACTGCTCACAGAAGCCTTCAACAAAATCCTTGAAACTGAGGAATTGCCTGAACAGTGGAAAATAAGCAAAATCAAAACACTAGACTCTTGCATATTCCCTTCACTAGTATATGGGTGTCAAATTTGGAATTTAACGGAAACCTAAAAGAAACGTATTAAAGTTTGCCAGAGAAAAATGGAGAGGAAAGTGTTAGGACTATCCCTCAAAGACAAAGAGTGCCCAACACCAGGTTAAGGGAAATAACAATACTGGAAGATGTATCCCAACGAGCCACCAATTTGAAATGGAAGTGGGGAGGCTACAGAACAACAGATGGACATACATTTCTTCAATGTGGACACCCTACATCGGCAAGAGACGACAAGGCAGACCCGGAACAAGATGGGATGAATGCCTTCAAGAAAGCAGTAGGGGCACTCTGGACCAGGACTGCACACGACCGCAGCAGCTGGAGAGAGATCCAAAGAAGGCAACCACTTAGTGCACGATGGGAATTAAGGGAAGAAGTGTGTGCAGTGATGAGCCCCAAACAAGATCGTGAAGTATTGATTGCAAAGAAGTGAGTGAACAATATAGCGAAGTGCGGAAGAAAGAACGCAACAAAAAAACACCACTTGTCCGGACTAGCTCCCTGGACGGGTCATATTGAGCTACTCCTCGCAAGAGGAGGCCTTAGCCCTTCATGGACAAGTTGGCTGTTCATTCAGTCAGTCAAGAAATGATATGACAGTTCTGAGCAATCTGATTTTCTCTCCAGTGTTATGAAACAGCCGATTTATCTATTTGTTTGTATTTGATATTTCTTTGATGTTCTTCAAATTTCTCTTTGTCTGTCCTATAATAAAATTTATCACACTCTTCATGTGCCATTTGGTATCCAGATTTCATCTTATATGGGTTTCAATTTTTAAGTGGTTTGTTTAAAATAAGGTTTTTAACCTAACTGTATTTTTATTTTTCAACATAGTCACCTTTGAGTCTATACACTTGGACCAGCGATACTGTTTTTATAACTTTAGTATAAGCTAATTTGCACTACTCTGCAAATAAGTTTGTGTGACTTATGATCTCTGCATCTTAGATAAAATCCCTGCTCAGTGAGCCATTTCTTCATATTTGGGAAGAGGAAAAAGTTACTGAAGCCAGATATGGTGCATGTGGCAGCAGTTCAGAGTGCAAGTAATGTAACTTTGCAATTGTAACTGCAGGAGTGCCGGGCATTGTCTTCGTGGAAAAGAAATTTATTCTTTAATAAATGTGAAAGTTTGATCTTTATAGCATCAGTTCATTGCTCCAGTAAAGCTGCATGGTGTTCTCCATCGAATGGTTTTGCCTAAACCAAACTCCCAGGCATCCCAGAAAACAATGCCATCACCTTTCCTGTTAAAGGAATACCATATTTACTCGGCTATAGGACCCATTGCATGTAGTACCCCTTGATGTTTGAGAGTAAAAATTTAAAATTTAGGAAATTGACGAATTCTTTACTATGTCTATCTTAATCTGACAATGTTACCTTATTAGCTTCTGTGACAAGCAAATGGCATGGTAAAGCCCAGTGACAATTAGTGTTTCAGGTTACAGTCATCACAGAAGAAGAAAAATGGTAAAACCAACCCCTTTCTGGTTCCTACCCACTCATGTGGCTGCTTGATTTGCACTTTCTGTGTGTGTCCAGTGTTTATCTTCAAGGCATACTGAGAGTGTGAAATGAGTAGCAGAAATCACAGAATGAGTTTTACAACCTCTTATAATTTAAATGCTGTCGAATTTGCAAATAAAAATGGCATAGGAGTGACATCTCGTGAATTCAATGTACAACCTAAAATGATTTGATATTGGCGCAATCAGAAGGATCAACTAATGCTAGTTAAGAAAGACCGTAAATCTTTTTGTGGAATCTGGAAAGGAAAGTATGAAGAAGTGTTAGAGTGGGTTGTTGAAACAAGGAGCAGCTGTCGTGCTGTAACACATGAAATGCTGCAGTTTAAAGTGCATGAGATTGCAAAACCCAAGTGATCTCAGGTTGAGAATTCAAGGTGAACCAAGACTGGGCAGTGATTCCACAACAATAGGTGCCCTATTACAGTAAAACCTGCCTTCAACGGACCCCTTGTTAAACGGAAATCTGTCTTAAATGGAAATATTTCATGGTCCCGTGAATTTATGGGTGAAAAACATGCTAAATTCCTATATTAAATGGAAACTGTCTTGCACGGACAATGGAAATCAAAGTACGCCTTTTAACAGAAACTTTCCAGTTCCGGAATGTAGAGTTTAGGAAATTTTCAGGCACCCTGTGAAATTCTGCGTTGTCTGCTCTGAGTACACAATGTTTAAGTTGAAACCTGACCATTTTGCTGCTACTTGACCAGTCTAGGAGGGGGGGGTGCGCTAATGATGGTCCAAATATTAAGAAACCTTCACACTTATCCCTTAGTTAAGTTAACAATAAGCACGGCTGATTGTCTTTTATTGTTCTGTCTTCCCATTTCCTGCTCTAATGACTTGTCAGCTCTAACAGTACACCTGTAAACTTTCATAGATGATGATTTAGTTTAGCAGTAGTCACCATGGCTTTGAAAACAAGAGTTGTGCTAGATCTTAACACAAGAGTGAGTGATTTATGCTAGTGAACGTGATAAATTGAGTGTAAAGCAGATCATGAAGGTGTTCAATGTGGGCAAAACTCAAGAAGAAAACAGAAATTCTGAAGCGGTGGGAAAATTGTGCTAATGGAATAATAAAGAGAAAAACTTAAGAAAACTGAAAACCAGGACATTAATGAAATAGTGTAGGAATGGTTCATTAGCGTTAGGGCAAACAATTGTCGTATATTAGGGCCTATGTTACAGGAATATGCTAAAATGGTAGCTGAAAAACTGGGTAAGACTGAATATAAAGAACTAATGGATGGTTGGAGATTTTCTGCAAAAGATATCAGATAGTTTTTAACGAATTTGTGGTGAATTGAATGACGTTAATATTGAAACCATCACTGATTGGATTGCTAAACTATCTTCAATAATCGAAGGATACGATCCTGAAAACATAGTAAACGGCGACGAGGCGGAACTATTCTTCTGCGTGTTACCGAATAAATCATTGTGTTTAAAAGGAACCTTCGTTAAACAGAAACCTATCTTTAATGGAAATGTTGAGAGCCCCGTTCAATTCTGCTGAAGACAGGTTTTACTGTACTATTCTTCCGTTGCTTAAATATTTTTGTGAACATAAACATAATTACCCATACCAGTATTAAAAGCAAGGATTTTCGTGTTATAGGTTGCCAATTGTTATTAAAGTTTCAACCTGCATGTGTTCCTTGTTCTACAGCCCGTGCCCATCCACCACATTACATATCTTTGCAGAAATTATCCCTGCGCAGGATGTTAACAGACTTTACTATTAGAGGAATGAATTGTCAATTACATATACAGTAGAATCTTGTTAGTACGTTTTTGCAGGGACCTAAGGATTTGGACGTCATAGGCGGGAAAACGTGTTAACGAAAATGCAAAATCTGCAATTTAAGAACATAAGGTAATAAAAATCTAATAATTACTACGTCTCCATGGGCAATTTAAATCGATTTTGAGTACAATTTCATACTGAATACGATCCCGTTTCCATGTTAAATTCAATATGTTTAAATGGATTTGGATACACAAAGCCTGAGAATAAATAATTCAAGCTTTTATTTTGGTCAACTTGGATTTTTTAGGTTATGAATGTTTTTGAGAAAATAAATTGCGAATTGTGGAAGCGGCAATAGTGGTTTGCTGTGTGTTGTATTACACACGTGATAACAATTTCTGCTAAAAAAGAAAAAAATTATGAGTGTGCATCGTGTTACGAGTACAATAGACAATATTATCTTTGGTGTATACAAGACGATTTGAACACGGAGGTGTTTCCATGCAACAAATTTCGTTCCGGTCCTCTTCTGATCCTATTTTTCAAGAGAAAAGTTTTGTTTTAGTATTTTTCCCTTCTTTAAAAGCAGTTTCAATCAATTTAGGTTTGCTAACAATCGTGTTTAAGGTTGACGGAGGAATGTTTAACTTCCGCACTATATCAATGTTTTATATTTGGATTGTATTACATCAAGGATTTTCAGTTTTTCACTGTTGGTTATTTACCTACTACACTTTCTTTTTTTCATTGTAAATGAAAAGTTAAAATGCAATCTACGGTTGTTTGGTCATCACTCAACATTAGAAACTATCGTTAGCGTTTACCGCGTTTACCACACCAAGGTAAAGCATTCTCTATCCCGCCCACAGAAATCGTGTCACACAAATATTTAAATGCATGTATGTGATTGGCTGCCGATTTTCACCCCGTGACCAAGGATTGACCAAAGTAGCAAATGAGGATGTCAAACTATGAACGTGTTAAACGTCTACATCCATTGTACCGATCAAGGATTGGCCAAAACAGTGAATGAGGACGTCAAACTTCAAACGTAGTAAGCGGGACCGGGAAAATGCACTAAGCAAACATTATTTATTATATTTGGTGATTTGGTACCGGGACTTTTATAATTCAACGTAATACACGGGAAAACGTGTTAATGAGGAACGTGCTAACGAGATTCCACTGTATAACTTTGTTTGATTTCATGTAAATATCTTGTAAATAGCATTAAAATAAAATAGCTTATTTTTTAATTACTCCTCTCCAAACCAATTGATTTTACGAAGTTCATGCCCGTTGGACCCTCCCCCAATTTTGGAAGTAAAAATAGAGAAAAAATGGGATCCTGTAGCAGAGTAAATATTGTATACTTGGCCAAGGACTGTTGCTCTATCTCTGTCTTGAGATGGTAACTGTTTAATGTAACATCACAAAAAGTCGGTCGAGATCCACCTGAACTTTTCCAAGCACTTCAGGTCAGTTAATGCATCATGCTGCAAGCCTTCTCAAATGCTTTTGCAGAACATTCCAGACACAATTGATGAGATTTTGGCAATGTTGGCAAGCATGTGCACCTCGATTTGTCTTGTCATTTAAAATCGCATTGCAGAATTTTGTGATGTTTTGTCCCATTAGTGCGGTAACTGGACATTTGGCATTAAAATAGGACAGTGGCCACTTTTAAACTCTGTAGCCCATATTTTAACAGCAGAAAATGGTGAAAAATCTTCCAAAGAGGAATTTATTTCCTTTTTTTTTTTTTAGGTTACAGCTAAAACCTTTCAATACAAAATATTTAATGATTGCCGAACATGAGATTTTATGAATTTGCAACAAATGAATGCACATGTATGAGTTACTATATAGGGACTGTATATCTGCTTTGCACCACCAAATGCTGCCAAAGTTGCCATTTTTCATCGAAACTTTATAGCGATCATTGCATTCTAATGCAAATTGTCTTTCGATTTTTATTGAACCATCTGGCTGTAGTGCAGTGAATAGTTACATTCAGAAAAGGATACAGACTCTACAGGAGCCTGAAGGAAAATGAAATGAAGAGTGCATCAAGGATTAGAAATATTGGTGGAACAAATCTTACATCAAGCACATTCATATGCAATGTGAGACAAGCTTACCCAATTTAAATCGATGGTACCTTTAAATGCTCTTTTTTTTATGATGTAATGGTGCATAGATGCTAAAGAAACAAGCGTGTTGTGTAACACAACTTGTGTTATGCTTACAATACCTACACAAACATATTCATTGGAAAAAGTAGGTGAACATCTGGAGAACATAAGAATTTTCTTCCACTAAAACTGCCTCCAGTCTTCTCCTCCCATGTGCAACTGAGAAACATGTATGCTAATATTTACAAAATTCTTTATACTTATTGTCACTATTCCATATTAATCACTAAATTCAGTTTAGTTTTCCCATTTCTTACAAAAAACACACACAGCCTTTTATCTTTTTTTAACATGATCACCTTTGCTTTTCAAATTTCTATCCATTTCTATTATTAATTTCCTTCTGTTTTTCAACAAAATAGCCTGGTCTTTGTGTTCAGTTTACAAGCTTGTAACAAGCACTGTTCATTGTTGATGGATATATATATATATTTTAGTTTTATTTACTGACGCAACTGGCACCTATCAGGCTTGCCTATTGCATCCTATTCCTATTTGTGGTATATACTCTTGAGTTCTATATTTATTCAATGTAATTAATTCCTTGTGTGTTTCGTCATTAAATCTCAGGTTCGTTGTTTAATCTAGTAGATATGACACCAACACCAAAGATCAATGCCCTAAGCAGGATTCAAACCCGTGACCCTTTCATCATGGAACATCAGTGCCAAATGGATATCAATCAAAAAGGAAAAGTAAACGACACAGGAGTTGTTAATTATTAGGTATCATATCCGTCAGGCTGGTTAACCCCAAAAATTGCCAAATTTGTAGACAATGAAACAATTCTAAGTGGGTCAGTACCAATACTAACGACTGTCATAACAAGGTAAAACATAGCAGAAATTACTTTTTACAGTACAGATAAATGTAGCGGTCAGTTTTACCAGCTCCAGAGGTGAAAACATTAACATATTTTATTTTTCAAGTTCCAAAGTACTCAAAAATATGGTACAATTACCGTCCCAGATAGGAACTGTCAGTGACAAGACAATAGGTTTGTTCCAACACACGGTTCTGAACGGGTTCCGAACTAATTCCAGCACATACTAATGCACATGCGCCAGTCCGGTACGCTCACAGAACTAATTCGGAATTTTGTGTGGTTGGAACACTACTTGAACCGTTCGCGTTCTGTCACGGCCTTCTTCGTTGCACGGTCAATCAGAAGACGATCAAATATCTACGTTTACAGCGTTGATGAATGAAATCAAACTCCGCCGATGTACATCGTAAGTGTTTCTTTCATACTGATTCCAGTCCTAATATTCGAGCAAAAATAAATCGCGTTCGTTTATCGGCTTAAAGCCATTGATACTGAGTTATTGAGAATAACAATTGTAATTTATAGATATTATATTTAAACCAGAACCCGGAAAAAGTAATTTAACACAATTCCAATTTAACATTAGGTTTCCTGCTACAGAAGCTTCTAAACACAATGTTTAATTTAAAACTCCAATACTCTGAGACAATGACACCCCACGTAAATTCTATTCTGAACGTAATGCAAATAATACAAAACTACATGGTACCAATGTATGCTTATGATCAGGGTTAGGATTTTTAGTTGCAAATTTCAGATGAAAAAAGGAAGGGAAAAGGTGCTCAAATAAGGTGAAAAAGGCACAATAAGGTGCTAGTTTATTTAAGGGGATGCACAACTGAAGTTGCTATTTTCTAAACTATCCATTCAATTGGGCTGAAATTTTTATTTCTTTATATATAATTGTTTTGTGAATTATAGCCCAGTCTTAATAATTCTCGGAACTGCGCAGTTGAGGTTATTGTCGTCTCCACGTAAACAGATGACGTCTCTCACAGCAACAAACTCACATTCACGAACAGCAGGCTACTGATTCTGGTGGGATAGAATCACTCATTGTCAATTGCATTATTGCGGGCGACTTTATAGCAGTAAAGTGAGAGAAAGAGGTTTTCGTCGAACACGCAATTATTTTCCATTGTTGCGGGTGTACTTTCAATTCCCACGCGGCGTTTACTGAAAGAGGTAGACTTACTATTCGCACGTACACAGCAAGCTGAGGAGACGTTAATTGAAAGTTAAAGAATAAATTGGAATGAAACTTAAAAGAAAAAAGGGGATTATGGGCATGGTTGGGGGGAAATGGTATAAAGGTGCCAAAAGGGGGTAAAGGTCCCAAAATAACGGAATAATGTTTAAATGGAAATAATCCTCTTCTTCGGAAGTCGATGCATCATTAAAAAGATGACTGTCACCTTCTAAATCACTCATTATTGTTATCTTTGAACGCTGTTTTGCTCCCTGGCTTTGTTAGACGTTTGTTCTTTTCCTCAAGTATGTCGCCATACTACTCAACAGCGAGCAACTGCTTACCAAACACCTTTGCTATTCCGTATTGAGAAATAAACACGCATGGAGGAATAAATTACATATTAAACTTTATTTCCTACTGAATACAGAGAGTATGTCCCTTTTTCTATACTCTCTGTCAGGTTTGTTCCAAGCGATTAGAATCGATTCTGAATTGACTGAGTATGTGCTGTAGACCATACAATTTGTGCATGTCTGGAATTTTCAGTTCCTACTCTTCATCCCGAACCGATTTCACTCGTTCCGAACTAGTTCCCAAATACGTTGGAACAGCAAACTGGAAATTCAGAATTGGTTCTGAACTGATTCTCTGTCGTGTTGGAACGCCACTTAGCTACTGCGCACACTCAGATAATTCGGAATTGATTCTGAATCGTGTTGGAACAAACCTTATATAGCACTAATCTGGGATGTCTGGCAACCCTGCTTCTGTTTACGAGACGCTTAAATCCAGCCTGTATGTGGATACATTTTAAATTTGCGCTGCTTCCATGTATGATAATGTTACATTTTCCAAGCACTGCCTCCAAAAAGCTTTGATCTATAAGCTCCATGCTGCAAGTGCATATTATTTATTCAGCTGGTTGGATAGAAAGTGGTACTCTCTGAAATACAGTGACTAGTAAGAAATTGCATGCTGTGTCATCTAAAGGATCATATTTGAGAACTATCCTTGCTATTTGATAGTCCAGCACTATCTCTGTGTCAGACTGAGAACTTTGTAAACTGCACTCATCGTTTGCTGCTTTTTCAATGATGTAAGTCATGGTAGCTCAGTGGAAGAGCTTTGACATGGAAAGCCTAAGCTCCATAGTTTAAATCTTAGCTGTGGCATTCAACTTTTTTAAGTCTGATTCAGTTTTCCTGAAAATGTAACTTTGTTTGTGTGGCAGAATCTCATGATGATGTAGTGAAGTTGGTGCAACTTGCTAACCGTTACGATGTTGTGGTGATACCATTTGGAGGAGGAACAAGTGTGTCTGGAGCAGTATCCTGTCCTCGAGATGAACGTCGTACGATACTCTCGATGGACACTTCTCAAATGGTTGGTCATTTGTGTAACTGGTTATACTGAGAGCAGGTACTATAGAGGTAACAGCTGTGAAGTGTGTGTGTTTATCATGTGACAGAATCGGATACTGTGGATAGACCGTGACAACCTGGTGGCCTGCTGTGAGTCAGGAATAATAGGCCAGGACTTGGAGAGAGAGCTGCGTCAACAAGGTTTCACCACTGGACATGAACCAGACTCCTACGAGTTCTCAAGGTAAATGGTCAGCTTCCCTCCCTGCTAGCAAATGTGTTTATAAATAGTTTGGCATGTTATGGAAGTCGTGTACAAATTGTTCTGGCTTTTCAACTCAGAGGTCCCAGGTTTGATTCCCAGCTGGGGTAGGAAATTTTTCTTTGTCCAGAATCATTCCCTATCCTAGTAAAGCGTGGTAGTATTAATGCGACAGTGAATGCAAGTGTGTTCAATAAGAAAGTTTATACAAAAAGTCATTCAGAATGAAATGGACTTCAGTGGCTGTTCCCAGAAAATTCAAGTTATACATTTAATTTGTCATGCAGATATCTTAAACATACGTATTTTAATAAAAATTGTTATAACCATTTTTGAGAAAATAAAAATGTTTGAAAGCTTTCCCATGTAGAGGGTGGTTTGGGATGGAGTATTTTCTTGAAAATCTTCATGTCATGTGCTTAGAAGACACTGATCTTAAATACCAAGTTTGTTGTTGATTCTACTTTTCATTTTTGAGTCATGTTAACTGGCTCACACATACATGGACCTTTTTCACTTTCTCTACTACGTATAGTAAGTAGGGGAAGTATTGTATTCCACCCAAAAATTCGATACCGAGATTTCACCGGAAATACATGTTTTGAGACCCCCTGAATCCAAAAAAAGCATTTTTGGAAACATGTTCGTGTGTCTGTCTCTGAACAGCATAACTCAGAAACGAACAGTCAGATAAACACCAAACTTGGTATTTAGGTTCAGTATCCTCCAGAGATGCGACACGAAAGTTTTCAAGAAAATCTCCCCACCCCCAGATTACCCTTTACATGGAACATTTTTCGAAAATTTTAATTTTCTCAAAAATGGCTCTAACTATTTTAATTAAAATATCATATGTTTAAGATATTTTCATGACAAATGAAATGTATATCTCGAATTTTCTGGGAATGTCTCCAAAAGTATTCTTCATTGTGAACAACTTTTGCATAACTGGTAAACCATAAGAGATAGACAAAATTTTACTACCCAAAAAATGTAGATCGCGTTAAAATACACAATTTATGTCATATACATTTTTTTTGTTGGGTGAACCATTTTCGAGATATTGGTTGCTATTCCCTTAAATTTTCCAATGCTTATACTTTTTCTCAAATTCGTTATTCATTTTTTTTATGTCCTGGACATGCAAAGAGAATGGAATGCACCACATAGCAACCAGCTCTTAAAATATTTGACTATAACTTAAAGCCTACCAATTCCCCTTTATCTAAAAGAAAATTAGCAATAAGATTTAACATCTTGATTAACATGAAGCATATGGAGAATAAGCATTTGTAAAAATAGTTTGTACAAGAGTAGAAAAAGTCATGTGAGTGTAACACATCAGATTTTTTTAAAAATGCTTTTTTTTGGATTTAGAGAGTCTCAAAATGTGTATTTCAAGTGGAGTCTCAGTATCAAATTTTTGGATGGAATACAATATTTGTAAGTAGAAGGGGAAATAAAAATTCTTGTCATTTTGAGGGTCTTCAAAGTACATTTTTACTCAACAAATGATAAATCACAGAGCCTAATTAATTCACATAACAGCACAATGGTACATTGAGCAGAAATGTATGAATGATTTCACATGATCTTGCATAAATAAAAAATCTGATGTGTTACATTCACATGACTTCCTGTAGCCACTATAGTTTATTTTTATACCTCTTCTAGAAACTCTTCTTGCAAAAATCTGTTTGTTTATCTACTTTGTGTTAATTGAGATAAACATGCCCAGAAATAGTTTGATTTCAGATTTTGTTGTAGATACAAAAGGGACACAGCATGCTGAAGCAATAGTCAAATCTTTAAAATGGGTAACAATATACTGGCTGAAATTACATACTCTTTCCATGAAAGCTGTGAGAAACAACTGAATAGCGACAGCACTTCAAAAAATGACAACGTATTTTAAAGTTCAAACCAATAACATTGAATATCTCAGATATGCGATCCTGCAAAAGAGGTTATTTTAAATAAATTTAGATCTTAAATAATGATGTTGCTTTCCCCAATGCAATTTCATGGGCCGTGTTAATGATGAACTCATTTTAGAAGAAGGCATGTGTTGCAGTTTGGGAGGATGGGTGGCCACTAGAGCATCAGGCATGAAGAAGAACACGTATGGCAACATAGAGGACCTCTTGGTACATGTTCGCATGGTGACTCCTACTGGGGTGCTAGAGAGAAGCTGTCAGGCACCACGTATGTCTTGTGGACCCGACTTCAACCATGTTGTCCTGGGTTCGGAAGGTTTGTAACTATCCAGATGTGGGCACACATTTAGAGCATGTGCATCACTGTAGCACAGATTTTCACCATTCTTTATTCCTTGCTATGTGTCGGTATTTTGGAAAAACAATAAGCTGTTTTTTGCTTTTTAGTAGATCATGTTGCTGCTTTTATACAGCTATGGTGTATTTTAAGGTTTAAACGTGTATGTACCAACTTGGTTTTCTTGTACAAAATTTAAAATTCCTGATGCAGCAAATGAATTTTGCAACTTTTGTATACAAATATTGTGGCATGTCTTTTATATTTATTTTGTTTTTCATAATGAAATTACAAATGTTTGGAAATCTATACTTAAGATAATTGATGTTAATGTGAGAACCCTGAAACTAAAAATGGCATTTTCAAACTTTTATGTTTTGAACCATAATAAAACTGCAGTTTCTGAAATTCTAATAAAAATTAAAACACCAGTAAAAGGTTTAACAGTACATACACTTTCTCTCTTTCTTATGCTTGTTATGTGAATGGATCTACTTGAAATGTGTTAAAGATGAAAGTGATATAATCCTAATTTTTGGGGGGGGATCATTTTGGGGAGGTTTGCGTATTATTTAGATATTCTGGATTGTTTTTCTTATGCGTTTTGGGATTAATCCCAAACACCATTGTTGTTTATAAACCATCCATTCATTATGCATTCTTTATTTTTTTAAACTTTTATACATTTGAGTTTTGCCACATTTGAACTGCAGCAATAGTTCTTTCACAGTGGGTTTTCTCATTTTCCTTTAATTTGATCATCTTTACTTTATCCTTTAACGAAAGCACCACATTTTTATCACAAAATGCACAGCTTTTCTTACAATACACTGTTCCAAGCAACAGACAACACTAAAGTAAAAGCACACATTTGATACTGTAACCCCTTTCTTTCATCCGTGATGCATTCCCTGCTCAGGTAACTACATTTACAAAGAAATCTCATTTACCTTAATGACCTACATTTGCAGTTTCCTTGTAAGCACAGCATATCCCAAAATATAGAATTTTGATACTGCATTAATGTGTTTTAAGCAGTTACAATGATTTCCATTTCCGTGTTGAGTAGTTTTGGCATTATTGAGGAAAAAGCTACACATAAAGTACATGGTTTCCTCTGAGACCAAAACTTTTTTCTGAAATAGACAGGATTCCGGCTTATTCATTATCCAATTTGGGTGTGTTTCACTGTATACTGTTTCTTGTGGTAACTGTCTATGTACACAATTAATAGTAATAAAAAATTGGTATAACTTCTTAAATATTCATCCTATGAGAATTTTTAAACAACTTGTTTGAAACATAATGATCATAAACTTTTGTTATGTAAGTTTTTTCAAAGAACTCAATAAGTGGGGTATTTTGATTTTTTATTTTGTTCCTCAAAGAATCCTCTCCCCTTTGTGAAAGTAATAAATTGTGATGCAGCCTATGCCTAAGTAGGATCAAAGGTATGTTATATACTACATTTCATAACAATTTTATAAATTATTTATGAGTGAAAAGGTTTGACTTCACAATAGCTCATTAAATGTATTAGCCTCAGTTATACATCCATAAAAGAAAATTTGTAGAAAAGCTTGGGAAGCTATGAACTGTTTCTAATATTCTCAATGTTCAAGGTTTTTAGCCACTGTGCAAGCTAACCCTTTCTGTGCAGATTTATTTTGGACCAGATTTAACAAAATTTAAAATCTGCTCCAAAAATTGAAAATATAATGCTATTTACACTTATTCATGTACATTATAGCTAATATTGTGTGAATGTAAGTGATCATAGCTAACTTTATGCTGATTTTGAAAAAAAAATATTCACCAAGATGCTGGGTGCAAAAACAGTCTTTGTGCAGAAAGTTATATACATATAAGAGCATTGGTATTACTTGCGGGTTCACTCTGGGGGCAGGTTTCACAGTTTAAGTTTAAGCCAAAACTTTAAGCTACGGATGCTGCTTAAGGAAAGCTTAAGCTTTGAGTTTCATGGAAGGCAAAAGGTTCGGCTCAAGAGCTGACCTATTCCACAAAACAGTAAAGTTGGTAACACTTGCACATTGCATCAAGTGTATTCCCATGGTTTGTTTATGGCAATGCTTTTCCTAAAAAGCTTTTGTGGGTTATCCAACAACATAAAGTTAACTTGACTTCTCAAGAAGTCAGCATTCTCCTAGAAATGTGAAGCAGTATAAGCATTTAATAAGACTGCAAGCAAACAGAAAAGTTACTATTGAGTAAGAAAAACCAAACGTGCGGAAAAATTGCAATATGAAAGGTGGATTAGAATGGTGTGAAACAATTTTGATAGCTCTACATGCCATAAGTTTTGAGATGCCAGAAAAATCTCCAGCTTAGCATGGTTTCACTTGCATATAACCTAATGTTAAGAAAAGCATTGTTTCTGATGAGAGGGCTTTGTTAATTAATATACAGGGAGAGCCAAAGGACTATGAACCGGCTGCTCGGTGTTTTTCCTGTATGCGTCCTTGGCGCTTGTTGCCATCTGCCGCTATCATAGAAAGGCGCAGATGAAACCATACAACGTTTTTAAAACTACTTTTAAAGGCTTTACTTAACTTTATGCAAGTGTGTTTGAGGACGGAATTATTAGTAGAGATTCGTGGCCCCCTCGGTCCCTCGACCTAAACCCCTGCGATTTCTATCTCTGGGGTAACTTAAAAAAAAGTGTACAAGACAAACCCACACACTCTGGAAGAATTAAAACAAAATATACGCCAGGGAATTGCTAGCATTTCTCAACGTGAACTACTGCGAGTGATGGATAGTTTCCTAAAGAGGTGCCAGAAATGTAAGGACAACGATGGTGGCCAGTTTCATCATCTCCTTTCATAAAGTTGGTAAGTAAAGCCTTTAAAAGCAGTTTTATAAATGTTGTATGATTTCATCCGCGCCTTTCTATGATAGCAGCAGATGGCAACGAGCGCCGAGGACTGGACAGGAAAAACACAGTGTAGCCAGTTCGTAGTCTTTTGGCTCTCGCTGTATAAAGAAATAGTTATAGTAGATGTGACGGCAATGAGTGCGAGAAAGTATACAATAAAATTCTGAAGTATTGATTTAAAATTCAGGACATGCCAAATTAAGTTTTGCTTTTCACTGGTCAGTTTTATGTTTAATTGTATCATCAATAATTTGTGGTACCATCATTGCTGAGCGTTTACTTAATCAAACTTTCTTGTAGAATTCTCTGTCATTCCACATATGAAGATGGTTTGGACACATTCTAAACATTCTATATAGTCTTTTGTTGTGCATACAGGTTATAAACATTCTATATAGTCTTTTGTTGTGCATACAGGTTAAAATAATTTGTATTTCCTCATCACTAATATTGTCTTAAGATAACATGACGACTCCTTAGCTTAAACCACAGTCTAGTATAGTTTAAGAAGCCAAGCTACATATAAGCTCAGGTAATCGCTTGAACTACACACTGTAAATTTCCAAAACTCCAGCCTCATTTGAAGCTTAAGCTTATACTGTGAAATTGGGCCTAAGTAGGTTTTGTTTGTGTGATAAAGTTTGAAATGCTGCTCTGGATAGAAATGTTCTTGTCAATTAAATACAGTGGAATCTTGTTAGCACGTTCCTCATTAACATGTTTTCCCATGTATTATGTTGAATTATAAAAGTCCCGGTACCAAATCACCAAATATAATAAATAATGTTTGCTTAGTGCATTTTCCTGGTCCCGCTTACTACGTTTGAAGTTTGACGTCCTCATTCGCTGTTTTGGCCAATCCTTGATCGGTACAGTGGGAGTAGGCGTTTAACGTTCATAGTTTGACGTCCTCATTTGCTACTTTGGTCAATCCTTGGTCACGGGGTGGATATCGGCAGCCAATCACATACATGCATTTAAATATTTGTGTGACACGATTTCTGTGGGCGGGATAGAGAATGCTTTACCTAAGCGTGGTAAATGCTAACGATAGTTTCTAATGTTGAGTGATGACCAAATAACCGTTGATTGTATTTTAACTTTTCATTTACAATGAAAAAAAGAAAGTGTAGTAGGTAAATAACCAACAGTGAAAAACTGAAAATCCTTGATGTAACCACAATCCAAATATAAAACATGTTGATATAGTGCGGAAGTTAAACATTCCTCCGTCAACCTTAAACACAATTGTTAGCAAACCTAAATTGATTGAAACTGCTTTTAAAGAAGGGAAAAATACTAAAACAAAACTTTTCTCTTGGAAAATAGGATCAGAAGAGGACCGGAACGAAATTTGTTGCATGGAAACACCTCCGTATTCAAATCGTCTTGTATACACCAAAGATAATATTGTCTATTGTACTCGTAACACGATGCACGCTCATAATTTTTTCTTTTTTAGCAGAAATTGTTATCACGTGTGTAATAAAACACACAGTAAAACCACTATTGCCGCTTCCACAATTCGCAATTTATTTTCTCAAAAACATTCATAACCTAAAAAATCCAAGTTGACCAAAATAAAAGGTTGAATTATTTATTCTCAGGCTTTGTGTATCCAAATCCATTTAAACATATTGAATCATATTCAGTATGAAATTGTACTCAAAATCGATTTAAATTGCCCATGGAGACGTAGTAATTATTAGATTTTTATTACTTATGTTCTTAAATTGCAGATTTTGCATTTTTGTTAACACGTTTTCGCGCCTATGACGTCCAAATCCTTAGGTCCCTGCAAAAACGTACTAACGAGATTCTACTATACTGGTATTGGTAACAGCATGCAACACAGAATCTGGGCTGTCATCACTTGTGTTATTGCATCCAGCTTGCTGTGAAATGGCTTCTATATTGCTTTCTTCTTCTTTTGGGCCAAAAAACTCGAAGTAAGAAGAATAAGCACTGAATTCATTGAACACTGACATTTCAATATCTGTCTATGTTCCTTTCGATGCCATCTTTGCACCTCATGCAAAAAGAAAGAAAGTGGAAGTACTCACACATGCACGTGTACAACCTCATAAACCTGTGGCTGAGAATCCCCTTAAACATGTTTTAACTGAAATACACTTGATGAAAGTCAAATCAACCTAAACACTTTTACTAGCTTCACTCACTCATGTATTTTCTAGAACGCGTATCATGAGCACGAGCTCACATCATCAACTGCCTGTTGACTGTCGGATGAACTCTCGAGTTGGTATTGTTGAAGGCCTGGGGCATCCTCTGGTGGCCTATGGATTAAACTAAATAGAGGGTTGTCTGCTTCTCAAATCAAAGTTTATGATGCGGTTTTCAAACTTCTTTATGTAAATCTTCTCCTATACTTTAAGCTCTTTTGGTTTTTGGGCTGGTTTCAGCAACTGGATATTGGTGTCTATTTCATAGTTATGAGTCTGGAAGTGGAAAAGCAACTGCTGATTTGTCTGTCCGTTTGAACTTTATGAAATGCCAGTGTTCCTTGAAGCGGGTGCTGATGTTCCTTTTCATTTTTCCAATGTAAACCTTTTTGCAATTTTCACATTGGATACATTAGATTGCTGACTTTTTGTCCTGGGGTATGGGATCAGATTTTCTTGCTTTAATGAGATCTTGTGTTAAATTTGTTGTAAGGTGCCAGGATGATGTTGTGATTCTTGAATGTTTTCTGAAATTCGTGAAAGAGACCTGGGTGGTATGTGAATTTCCTGAAGTTGATCTTTTCTGCTGAGTTAGAAGGTGTGACTTACCTGCTTGATGCGTTTTTGTCTCTCGAATTTACGTATTTTCCTATCTACTATTTCCTGGCTGAATCCGTTCTCTACTGCAGTTTTGACAATGTGTTGATATTCTTTATTGTATTCAGTTCTGTTGAGGAAGATGTTGATTAATCTACGAGCCATGCTGTTGAACGCTGCTTCTTTGTGTGCTTTGGGGTTGTAACTATTTTTATGTAATTATCTGCGTGCGTGGGTTTTCTATGTATTCTGAATTCTATGCCATCTGAAATGTTTAAACTAGCTACAAATGGCATCCTTGCATACTGCTGACATCTGATGACTGTGCAAAGCATTAGATATGTCCAGTCACAAATGCTCACTTGATAAACGTTTACTTCACCTCCAGAAACTTGTGCTTATGCCTGCATTCTGACCACAAAGCATTAAGTTTTTTTGAAAGCAGCCTGTTTTATGTACCCTTTGCTGGGTGCTCTTTATAAGGTGCAAGTTTCTTGCAGATTCCAAATATAATTCTCTTATTCAAACTGTACATAATTAAATATGAAAGTCGAGCATCATTTTAAGGGATCTTTTAACATGAATTTAATAATTCCGCTTTGTAAGAAACATATGCAGTGAACGTGTCTCTTCAGAAGTCGGAAGCAGGCTTTCTAATTTTTTTCTTTCTTCAGGCACTCTGGGTGTTATCACAGAAGTGATCATCAAAATTCGTCCAATGCCACAGTGTAAGAAATATGGATCCCTGGTGTTTCCAGACTTTGTATCAGGGCTGCAGTGCTTGAGGGAGGTGGCTAGACAGGTGAGTTATAGCATCTGATCAAACATAGAAATTCATCTTGCCTCAACACAGATATTCTTAAACGTTGAAGCACTGTTACAGGAAATATGAGATTTACTGCTTGTTTTTAAGTATTTATCTTTTGTTGTGTCATATTACTTTTGACCAATAAAATGGTACAGAATGACATGTTTCAATTAGTCATGGCTGCTTATCCCCACAATTTTTATCACTTCCTTAGCATTTGTTGCTTTGTTTGCCAACTGCAAATTCATTACAGTACCACAGTCTGCTATATACAGTTGCAAAGGTCCATATGTGGAGAAAATGCATCGGTTTGATACTAATGTTCCTGCTGACTAGCTACTAGGATCATCTCAACAGATGACAAAATATGCTTGGTTATCATGTTCTTTTGCAAAAATAAACACCTTCCTACCATCCTAAACATTTTAGGGTAGAAAAATGCAATGCTATAGCCGGGATTTGAACCACAGATGTTCTGGTTTCCATCCGGTTGCTCTAACCACAACGTGCCGGTATGAATTAAATTCCCACTGACTCGCATTTTTTCGGTAAACCTTGAGGAGATCTCAAATTTATTTTGAGATGCCATACCCCAATGGTGACTTCATTGTTGTAAGCACTTTAAGTTCCGAAAGATTAAATTGAGTTTTATTTATGGATGCTCTTTAACTGCTATGGTCCTTAGCCTCCCATTCTATATTGCGTGTGAAAGACTGGTAATTTTGCTTAGAGGCCTCTTTATCAGGCCTTGAGGTTCTTTTACGTGCTGTAAATCTACGACGTGGAACCACCGCCTTTACTTCCCTTCCAAAGGAAGCCATGCTAAGGATTTTTATGCCCGAAAAAATCCATCGCCCTCCACCAGGTTTGAACCCACGACCTTGGGATTTAGAGGCTAGCATGGTAACCACTACACTACAGAGGACGACTTTTAAGTTCCAAGCTTTATAGTTAAATCAACTATTAGGTCAATCAATGGTAATTATTCTTTTACACAAGCTGTGTGTAGGACAAGGCTAGGGCATTGCATTTTTCAGTCTGATTCTGCCTTTTTAACCTTGTGCTGCATACGGCTTGTGTGAAAGAACAATTACCACTATAAGGTATATTTCATTTAATACTTTAATGACGTATAAAAAGAATTCCACTACAAACAGAAGGCTTGTGAAATAATTGTTGTTTTCAGTGTGTAGACATAATGACATTTACTATAACTGAATGGTTATCATTCATAAATTGTGTTGACCACAACTCAATCATTAATGCTTATAATGTAATTAGAATGTCTTATGAATTCATCTTGCTGGATCTTTAGGAAGGATAGATCAGGCCTCTTTTTCTTACTGTTAGTACAATTTATAGCGCTACAAACATCTCATTCTTGACTATTATTATTATTGTTATTATAATTATTATTATCACCATTACCTTATCATTGTCATCATCATTAATGACCTTTCACATGTATTTTTCTCTCAAACAACAAATTAACACACAAGTTTAGTTTGGAAAATCATTCTGCTAGAAGCACTGCATTCACTATTCACATCAGATGAAGAAAAACATCTCAAGCTACGTAACTGTATCATAGCGGACTGCGACAGTACATAAAACATGTTTTGCAATCATAATTTTTTGTCCACATAAGATAGTTGACTGAAAATGGCAGATTTGTCCAAATATTTGGTGAAGTTAACATTAGTGGAATAGATAGAACGATAAAACTACATGACACCAACTAGATTCCGACTCAGAACCTAGCTTAGAATTGGGTAACTACCCCAAAAACATGTTTCTGTAGTTACGTGAGGTAAATGGTACTAGTTGGCCTTGATAGGAATGTGTTTGGAGAAGGTACCACTGTTTTTTGACAATGTGTAACTCGTCAGGCTTGGAATCCGAGGGGAGTGAAGGTCAAGGCAATAGTGGGGAATGTACACTTGCACAATGAAAACAGTACTACATTTGCGCGTCAGCCTCATATTAAATGCAACTTGGAATTGCGGATGTTTTCTTTACCTCACTGCACTCCTGATGCCCCGCCCATTTGTGCCATAACTGTTTAGTTCCTCTTCCCACCGAACGCACTCATATCATGGCCGACAGTTTTAGTAAGTTTATGTATTTAAACCAGACTCAATGTATTATTATTATTATTCACTTTGTTACATTTCTGAATGTGTATGTATTGTACTATGTAATTGAAATCAAGTGGATTGATGACACCTGAATTTCATGCTCTAAGTTTTCACTCGGAACATGTTTTGGAAATGTTTGTCCCCATCATCAGCTGTATGAGCTCTGGCATCTGGAGGGGGATCCCCTAATTTAGTATCGGTTGTACTGCCATTTAGCTGTCTAGTGGAGAACTTCACTATCAGCAGAATTTAAAAATTCATTACTCTGTGTACATTTTTGGTAATTTGAATTTTTTCCCCTACTGTGAGTTCTGCTGGTGTTTTGGCATGTTTTAAAAGCTTTATGTTGACCAAAAATGGTGAGCTACTGTACATTTGTCCATTTTCTAAGGTGTTCCTATAGGGAAACTTAGTAAGTGAAACTATAGCAATGCCAGTCCACTCACAATTTCAATTACATATGTTAGAAGGTTTCACTATTTATCACCACTTTAAAACTTTAGCAGGATTTTACTCCATTAACATGTGTTATGGGCATGTAAAACAATTTCATCTGTTAGTTACACCTTCAAGATTCAGCATTGAGCTGCTGCTTGAAGTTTTTGTTTATAAGATTATGTTGTGATATATTGAAGCAATGTATGTGTTCATGCTGGCTTGGTTTCTTACACAGAGATGTCAGCCAGCCTCCATCCGTCTGATGGACAATGAACAGTTCAAGTTCGGCCAGTCCTTACGTCCTGTCCCTGGGTACTTTGGTTTGCTGCTTGATGGTCTCAAGAAAATATACATCACCAAAATTAAAGGCTTTGATGTGAACAGCATGTGTGTTACTACACTACTGTTTGAAGGTAGGAGAAACATGCGTCTGTCCTATAGATTGCATTGTGTTAATAGGCTATTGCTTGAAAGTTCACTTAATTTGTATTATTTACCACAAATTGATATCTATTCTTTAAATATGTACTTATAATCATTTATTTTTAAAAGATATGGTGTGTTATGGTTGTTCACTTGAATAGCAAATTTAAATTTTTTTAAAATGCCAGCTGTGATTACTAAGGGCCAGTTTGTTGTCCTCCATGGTCTAGGGGTACCATGCTAGCCTCTGGTTCTCAGGGTCAAGGGTTCAAACCCAACAGAGGGTGATTGATTTTTTGGGTATAAAAATCCTTAGCGTGACTTCCTTCGGAAGATAAGTAAAGCCGGTGGTCCTGTGTCATAGATTTACTCCACATAAAAGAACTTCAAGCTTGACGAAGAGGCCTCTGAGCAAACTTTCTGGTGTTTCACACCCAATATAGAATGGGATGCTAAGAACCATAGCAGTTAAACAGCATCCATAAATAAAACTCAATTTAATTTAGGGGCCAGTTTCACCAACCAGTGTAAAAAGGGTGTGATGTAAGGTTACTTGCCTCAAACCAGTGCTTATACCAGATGTGATGATGTAATGGTGCCTTCACTAAATGGGAGGTCTGCACTCTAGCCGGGCTGGCCGGAAGGAAGGGGCAAGAGGGGTAGCTCAGGGATTTCATTGAGAGGGTTATTGGTTGTGGGAAGCTGGAAGGGTGTTGAAGGGTGACACTATTAGATGTGTAACTTGAATTCCAAGAGGGGCTTTAATCTTTCCAATAAATAAACTAAACTACATTGCAAGAGGCAGAGAGCTAGACAGCTTTTGTGTTTGCCCAGACGGAAGAAGTCTGGTGTTCCATCTTCACGTATCTTCACCAAATTCTCTCTGGTATGCCCTTTGAGTAGCTGTAATTGAATTTGTAATTCAGTATTGCTTTACAGGGAAGAGTCGTTTATTTAGTGTATACTACATTTCCATGTTGACTAGAACAAAATCTCAAACAGTTGTCAACAATAAAACTAAAAATTACGAATAAAACAGGAACATCTGCGCATTTAGTGACAGGCAATTGAAACTCCAGAACATTCTGCTTAATTTGGTGCTAAAATTGGGGCATTGATGAATTTCGAACAGAATAATTAAATAAATAAATAAATGTGTCAGTTCTTCATAAATCACCCTGCAGTATTGGTGTATATCAATGTCATTACCTACATGTTTTGTGTACAGGTGATACTAAAGATGTAGAAGCACAAGAGAAAAAAATATACAGCATTGCAGCGGAGTATGGGGGCATCCCAGCTGGTGAGGCTAATGGTGAACGAGGCTACATGCTCACCTTCGTTATTGCCTACATTCGTGTAAGTAACATAATTCCATCACTGCTTCACATATAGGCCAGAATTGTAGATGGTGGCATAGGACTGATATGCAGAAATGTGTGTTTGTCCTAGTGTCGTAAAGAGCAGAAATGCTCTCTCTCAATCCATATGCATAATAAATATGTGTACGACTGCTAGTTTCATATTGGAGATGTGTAACTTCTATTCTATGGGCAGCATGGAATTGTTTACTCCATATCGGAGTAAATTGCTTCAGAAGTAATGTTTACTAAAGAAGTCTGCATTAGGAAGCAGGTTACTATGGGAGCAATTTACTGTGGAAGTAACAGCTTATTATTTCCGGAGTATTGTTTTGTTTGCACGATTTACTTGATGCAATCGTAGATAAGGTTATGTGCAACAGGAAAGGGGGGAATATCAGGAAAAGGCAGATATTTGCTGATAGAGATGCAGAAAATTCATTTCAGCTATATGAGAGTAAGAAACGTGATATAAAGATGCTAGAAGACAAATGCCTGGAAAGTTGTGAAACATACTGAAGAGCAGCTTAAAATTCTGGAAACAATGTTTCTAATCTTCATGTTTGCATTGCAGATCACTTGTGTGTTGATGGAGAAATATACTCTCGGATTTCGGAAAAGTACACCATATTCGCCATATATGAGCACAAAATAGGAACATGCATTCAGTCAGTTGCGCCCACAATGTGTGGGAAACTGCAAAAGTGAAGAAGAGTTGCCTTTCATTTTCTGAACAGTCGTGTATATTTATTTATGTACCTTGCTCTTAATCTCAAAAGTGCTCTAACAACATGGTGAAAGATACACTACGTGATCAAAAGTATCTGGACACCTGGCTGAAAATGACGTACAAGCTCGTGGCACCCTCCATCGGTAATGCTGGAAGTCAATATGGCGTTGGCCCAGCCTTAGCATTGATGACAGCGTTCACTCTCGCGGGCATACTTTCAATCAGGTGCTGAAAGGTTTCTTGAGTAATGGCAGCCCATTCTTCACGAAGTGCAGAACTGAGGAGAGGTATTAATGTAGGTCGGTGAGGCCTGGCACGAAGTCGGCGTTCCAAAACATCCCAAAGGTGTTCTATAGGATTCAAGTCAGGACTCTGTGCAGGACAGTCCATTACAGGGAATGTTGTTGTCGTGTAACCACTCTGCCACAGCCTGTGCAGTATGAACAGATGCTCAATCATGTTGAAAGATGCAATCGCCATCCCCGAATTGCTCTTCAGCAGTGGGAAGCAAGAAGGTGCTTAAAATATCAAAGTAGGTCTGCACTATGATCGTTCCACGCAAAACAAGGGGTGCAAGCCCCCTCCAGGAAAAACACGACCACACCATAACACCACCACCTCCGAATTTCACTTTTGGTACTACACACGCTGGCAGATGACATTCACCGGGCATTCGACATACCCACTCCCTACCATCGGATCACCACATTGTGTACCATGATTCGTCATTCCACACAACGTTTTGCCACTGTTCACTTGTGTAATGTTGACGCTCCTTACACCAAGCGAGGCGTCGTTTGGCATTTTCGTGCATGATGTGTGGCTTATGAGCAGCCGCTCTACCATGGAATCCAAGGTTTCTCACCTCACGCCTAACTGTCATAGTACTTGGAGTGGATCCTGATGCAGTTTGGAATTCCTGGGTGATGGTCTGGATAGATGTCTGCCTATTACTCTTTGTGACCCTCTTCAAATGTAGGCGGTCTCTGTCAGTCAAGAGACGAGGTCAGCCTGTACGCTTTTGTGCTGTACGTGTCCCTTCACGTTTCCACTTCACTATCGCATCAGAAACAGTGGACCTAGGGATGTTTAGGAGTGTGGAAATCTCGCGTACAGACTTCTGACACAAGGACACCCAATCACCTGACCACGTTCGAAGCCCGTGAGTTCCATGGAGCGTCCCATTCTGGTGTTTCACGATGTCTAATGAATACTGAGGTCACGGCAGTAGGTGGCAGCACAATGCACCTAAGTTGAAAAACGTATGTTTGTGGGGGTGTCCGGATACTTTTGATCACATAGTGTATGACCAGCAGGTGCACAATGCACATTTATAAGATTGCCTGTAATGCCAGGATTACAATGAACTTTACTTAATGTGACAAATGTTGGTATACTAAAGGTCTAATTAGGATGCACTTAATTTAACATAATGGGAATGACACTTGATTGGTAGTTCTTTTATTACTTTGTGGTAGTGTTTCACACTGATTAGTTCCAGTTACCATGCAACATCAAATTTGATGTAATGGGAAGGAAAAGTTTGATATTGCCAAACTCTTAAGTTACATCGCATCAAGTCAACCCTAAATAACTCCATTTAATTCAGTGTTAGACTGTCACATTACATTAAGTTCATCATAATCCTGGCTTTACTATCTGAAATGTTCCACTATGAAACACTCGCAGGATGCACAATAATGCTTACATTTTGGGTTATACAGCTGAATTTCTGTCTGAGTTTTTTGTAGATGCTCTCCAAGCAGGTTCAAAAGAAATGTAAAAGATTCTTTCCTAATGCGAAACGTTTCTTGAACTCTCTCTCTCTTTATCTGTATAAGTATCATATGGATCTTGCATACCACTGTCGCATTCCCGTTGTTTTCTTTGTCGATATCAATAATTGCTCTTTTCTTCACCAAGATCATCAATGTAATCTAAGTAATCCATGAAAATGTCAAAATATTCTTCCTCCAAATACGATACAGTATTCTAGTTCAATCAGTAGGTTAGTTACTCATCCAGGTCGTGAGAGTAAATTCTAAACTATATTTGTACTCTATTTAATCCTGTAGTAATGTGCTACATGGCGGTGCTCTCTGACTTTTATTTCTGCAGTAATTTACTCTGGCAGTATGTGAAAGGAGTAAAATTCTTCGGAAGTAGTTTACTCTTGTATGGAAGTCGCTGAGTATTGACTTGAATAGTAGTTTACTATGAAAGTAGAACTTACTCTAGGTTGGTGCAGCCACCCTATTTGCGATATTGCATTACATACTCAAGGAAGTAAACAGGTTTCAGGTATCAACATACAGGCAATCAGCTTAACTTTATTCTTGACTTTGTGTAGATGAAACTCAAGCAGAAAAATAAATGTAATTCATAGGGATTTTGTATAATAGTAAAACATCTATTCAATCATCCTTTCCAATTCTGATATTAGGTTAAAAAAAGTAGGAGTACCAGAACTAAAACCAAATTTTGTACAGACTTTCCTAAAGGTTAAAATGAAAATAGTGTGATTTATTACAAGCACACAACTTTACTCACTATTCTACAAGCTATTCTTACAAAAGCTTCTTGTTCTGTCTACTTCTTGTGTAATGAAAGTTTATCTCAACATTTACACATTTTATAGTAGGTAAAAGAAGAATATAGTAAGTTAAAGCAATTTTTTTAAAAGGAGTTGCTATGTGATGGCTCTGAAATGCCATGCTTTTTGCTTGACCACGAGAAAAAACTAATATGAATTTACCGCTTGAAAAAAAGTATAAGTATTTGAAAATTCAAACCAATAACAAAGAATATCTTGGAAATGGTTAATGCCACAAAAATTATTTGACCTAAAATTGTGCGCTTTAATGAAGTCTATATTTTTTGTGCAGTAAGTTTTCGGCTATTGCTGACGGTTGCATGGCCACTGTCACACCACACATATACTGGGCAAGGGGGATGTACTGTATAATTCTACAAAAATGAAGGAGACTACTGTAGTTTATTTGTTCTGAAGTAAATGTTTCACAGAAAAAGTTTTCTTATGGTTGAATTAAATGAAACGTATTGCTTAATCTTTTATGATTCATTAAATCAGAAGTAGTCTTACTAATTTTAAATAATTAAAAATATAAATTATATAATTGATTATACAGAGGATAAGATATATTCATATTAAAGTTTTCTTTTTTTCGATTAGTTGCTAATGTTAATATTTACAGGATCTTGCTTTGGAGTATAATATTGTGGCAGAATCATTCGAGACTTCAGTATCCTGGGACCGAACACTCTCTTTATGCAACAATGTAAAACATCGACTTGCCCAGGAGTGTAGAGGTAAGTCAAGTTACTGAATTCAACAATCCCTGAAGTATTGAATATGCCTAGAAAAGAGAAGTAGAAAAAAATCATGTTTTATGTGTAGTACAGTGAAACCTGCCCAAATTGGGCACTGAATGAATCGGAAGTCTGTTTTGGAAAATAGTTTCTATCTCAATGAAAATTGTATGTTTTGTGTGTAATTTTTCCTGAATAATATGGAAACTGCTCAACATGGAATTGGAAACAATTTGCAACTACTTAAAACCAATATTTGGCACATTAAAACGCATTTGTTTTGGGATATGCTGTGCTTTCAAGGAAACTGCAAATGTTTTATTTATGTTATTTTATTTTGGGACATACTGAAGAAACTGCAAATGTAGTCATTAAGGTGAATGAGATTTCTTTATAAATGTACATACCTGAGCAGAGACTGTGTCAAGGACAAACGAAAGAGTTTTAAATGTGTATGTTTTCTTAAGTGTTGTGCATTGCTTGGAACAAAACTATGCATTTTGTGTTAAAAGTTGTCGCATAAAAATGCTGTATTTTTGTTAAAATGAAAACTTATCAAGGAAAAAGAGAAATGCATTATGAAAGAACTTATGCTACAGTTCAAATGTGGCAAAACAGAAATTTAAGAGAGTATGGAGAGACTGAAATAGTGTACATATAATATGTACTGAATTATGCAGTGGATATAAAACTACATATTTACAAAGGTGAATGCATTTTAATAAAATACATGATATTGGAACTATTGGCATGGTCTTTGCGAATAACCTTAAAATTATGTAAAGGGAAACAAATCCAGAATATCTTGGTAGTATGGAAACCTTGCTAAATAAATGGGAAACAATTTAGTGACTTCCATCTTAAACAAATTTTACTGTGATACTTTAAATGAAATGCAAGTATAGACATCAGAAATGAAACTGAAAATGGAAACATGTGCATCTACTGGTTCTGTTTTCCCAAGCCTGCTACTAGAGAGAGTTCTAGCAGCTGCTATGTGCTGTCACCTTGACTGTCTTCAGTGGCTACACTTATGCACAATAAGCATACACCATACATGATCAGGAAAGGAAAATGTGAAGCTTGACCAACCTTCCCTATTGGGTTTCCCAGGCTCCAGAAAACTTCCCATTGATTGTGCATGCTTGTGTTTTAACTTTTCCCCATTTTGATTTGCGGGTAATAGTGCACCAGACTGTAAACATTATACCTCTGAGGATAAGGGATATGGCTTAACCAGATAACATGCCCCAACTAAGATTTGAACTGGACATCTCTTGAATGTGAGGCAGACACGTACCCCTTACACACCATACAGGAGGGCGATGAAGAGGTTACAGGCAGAATAAATCCAGCTGTGCTGATGCAATTATGTATTTATTTATTTATTTATTTTTATTATCAGTTATTTTCTAAATAGTTAAAAGGAATAGAATTCAAGCTCCTGATACTCTGTAAAGCAAATTTTGTAGGCATTTAAATTTAAAATAATTGGGAACTTACACACAATGAAGCAAATAGTTAAAGTATGGAAAATGAATCAAAGTTAAGCATTCATTTCCTCCACTTATCAAATTACTGACAGAACATGTTTGAAGGACCTCGACTAATTGTAGATTTCCCAATCTTCTTCTTCTTCTCTGGGTATCTGTAGCATCATCTAGACAGGAATGGTGAATTTAAAGATTGAACTATTGTTGTGGGAATTTCAAAGTTCATAATTCAATGCTCCAAACTTTTGATATACCTCTTTCCCATAAGCTCCATTCTGCAGGTTATTAAGGCTGGTTCATAATACCTGGGAACAGTGAAAAAATGAAAACAAGAACGGGAAGCAAGCAGCATACAAATTTTGGTTAGACCAGTAACGAGAACAGGAATACACATTGATCACAAAGTGGAAAGTCGATTTTGTGCATTGCATTTCATTTGTTTTTAACTGATCAATGATATGTTTTCACCTGCTTAAAATTCAGCCAACATAATGCAGGTTAGCCAATGTCAAAATTCAATAAAGTAAACATTTTCTAAATGCAGATTCTATTTCCAATTCCTGTAGTCTTACCAAGCTTTCATTCCTTTATTTAATGGCATACATTAAACTTGCTTATTGTTCTTTGCTAATTTCTACCAGTTTTTGCTATTGTTTTTGAGGCAGTAGCCAGTTTTGAGTTGCATATAAACAAACTACAGATGACCCTTTCACTAGAAAAACTAACACTCAATGGATCTGTTGGATGTCAGAATCTGAGGTTAGGTCTAGAATTTCTTCTAGGTTTTTAATATTTATAATTTTCTTCTAGTTTAATGTTTCTGACTTTGACTAGAGAGAGCACTAGTGGCTGTTTCATTCACTGCTGAAGAATCTAATATGTGTAATATGCATCCAATGATATCTGGGAACAAGAACGAGAAAGTTAAAACTTTGCCAAGTCTTCTTTGCTGTCAATTGTGCCACTCAGAAGCCAGATTGTTTTAACTCCACATTTAATGAAACTGAGAAAATGAAAGCCAAAGTTCACAGTTTGTCCAGAATTCAGGTTTATTGAATACACAAAATTGCATATTGTATTGCAAAGCTAAGACATTTTAAAATGTAATTACCAATTTAGAACCAATAATACACACAAGGAATATTCTCTTGCAAAAATTAAACTTTATGGATGTAAATGTTCCAACATACCCCTTGAAAGCTTTTCAATTTTGTTCCAATGCAACCTGTGCTGAGTGTCATCATCAGTGTAAAAACTGTTATTAAGAGCAGCCTGATTGATGGTATACAATGTTGGCGGTCATACTACTCTTCCTCCCTCCCTTCCTCAGAAAATGTTGTCTTGCAATGGAATTAACCCTCCGTCAGGCGCGCGCTTTGGTAGAACGCCATTAGTCGCACGGGGCCTAGTAGACCCGCGCTATATTTTTGTTGTTATTGTTTGTATTTTTGTTTTCTTTCGTTTATTTTCTTTTTTTCCCTGTTTTTGCCTTTATTTAGATTAAGCGTACAAGGCTTTCATTAATAGGTATTATCTTACAACATAAAAATACAAGCTAAAATATGAGTACATATACGTTATAAATTGTATTACAGTAAGTATAAAGAAATACATTGCCATTTTCAGGTATACGTACAACTGTAATTTCAAATGTTCAGTTACTCAGAATCATCTACTATTTCACCCGTGTTTTCCCGACTAAGCAACTATCGCAAGTAATTTTAGCATGTTTGCTCAAACACAGGGGGGTGTTGCATTTCCCACATGCATATTTAGTTTTGCAGTTCATTTTGTCTTTGTTGCTGGGTTCACATCATTTCCTTTTCAATGTGCATAGTGGTGTATTTGACAATTCTACTACGCCGGATTCTTCAGGTTTATATTTTGTCAAAAGTCCTTTCAAATCATCGGATAGATTTGATGCTGTTGCTCTCCTTTGTAGCTGTTGCAACAGTAAAGCTAAAGTGATTTCAAATACTCCTGCCTTGTGGAATATTTATTTTAGTTTCCAAGGAAGATAACCCTAGAATTAATACCTGCAATGTTCAAGATATGGTCAAAAATTACCATTGGCCACCTTTTCGTTGTTCTGGCTACATTGTATGTAGCACACAATTTATCTACTGCATCAACTCCACATTTAGTGTCGTTGTAATGCAGGATTATTTCAGGCTTGTTCTCAGCACCTTCTGATAACTGTGTGGATGAAACATGTAGACTTGAGAGCAAAACTACTGTTTTACCCATTTTTGGAACATATGAAACAAGTGTTTCATTTTTTGTGAAGCCAAATATGCTTTCGCACTGTCTGCGATCTTTTGGAAAAGTGAAATTAGTGGGTAACTCTTTTTTGTTCTTTCGCAATGTACCGACGAAAGAAAGTTGTCTTTTGCGCAATTCATTCACCAGCGATACACTGGTAAACCAATTGTCTGCAGTAACTTTTCGTCCAGTGCCAGAGATTGGTTCATTTAGTCTCAGCACTACAGCCTCTGCCGAGTTAGTTTGCAAATATGGTCCATCCGGCTGCTGTCCACAATAAATCTCCATGTTAGTTGTATAAAACAGTTTTGCATTACTCGAACAGAATATCTTTATGCCATACTTGTTTGGCTTGGATGATATATATTGTCTAAAAGCACATCGACCACGAAATGCCGGCAACTGTTTGTCGAAAGTGACATTTTGTCCAAGAGAATAATGGTTCTGACAGTTGTTCAGAAACAATGTAAACATTTCTCTAACAACAGCCAATTTATCCAATCTTCGTCGCTCCAGTCTTGAGCTTTTGTCATCAAAGCGAATACAGCTTATTAGAAAACTGAATCGTTTTTCGGACATAGCCATTCGGAATAGGGGAATTCCAAGATCGGTTCTCCAAAACTCGTGAATATTCTGGTGTCCACCATGAAAAATTCCTGCCAGGTACAATAAGCCTAGGAAAGCTTTTATTTCTATTACATCTGTATGTCTGCTGTCTCTTTCACAATCAAATTTGTGCTGCACACTGCTAATGTAAGTATTTGAGCTTTCAACAATCAAATCAACTAACTATATCTTCGGTAACAAAAAGGTTCCAACAATCAATTTCCGTTTTCGCGTTTTTGGCAGCTCCTACCACACCAGGAAGTTTGGTCAAATATTGTGAGCCCTTGTCTCTGTTATTTTCAAAGGTGTTTTTTTTTTTCATTTTGTTCCATCTCTTCCTGTGAATAACAACAGAATATATTGTCAATTATAATAAGAAGAAAAAGAAGAAGAATTATTATGATACGCATATGATGTTACCTATAAAATACATGTCATCACACAAGCTGCTTTCATCGTCTTCCTCTTCATCTTCAAGGTCAGTTTCTGAATCTAAAGATCTCGTCTCGAGTTTATCTTCTGAATCAGAGTCATCTTATTCATATAAGTTGTCATCCATGGGCAAGGCATCATCATCGCAAAGTAGGCGATGTACTTCTTCCAAATCATTCAGATTTTGTAGATCGTACCTTTTACTCGTATTCATGACGAAGCAGTAACAGCTCCTTGCAATAGTAAAGTAATATTGCATAAAACCTAATGAGAAACAAATCTGTCAACAATATGTAACGAGAGCAGACGCGCGGGGCCTGGTTGACCTGTGTGACACGTAACTGCTGATTATTCATTCCTCCAGCCAAACAAATAAACAGATAAGGTTATTGCTGCAGCAAATAATCGCGCAAGGTGTAATGTTAGATCTTGTAGTCAGGCAATTGCATAGGTATGTTCGTTCGAAAATTATAACGTTTATATAATGCCAGGGGTCTCTCAGGCCCCTAGCGACTGACGGAGGGTTAATCTCACTGTCCTCTGAAAATCACTAAAAAGAATTTTGTGTTCAAGTTTAGTGCATCCATCTACAGGTTTTATAACAAATTATGGAGACAGTCACTTTGTCAGCTGAAAGTAGAAGTTTCTATGAGCCTGCAAATATAATTAATAGCAAAATTTAAAAATTTGAGTTAATTTGTTTAGCTTCTGAAAGACATAATTGTGAATGCTCCCATTAAAATATGTACATGTATTTCAACTTTGTCCTCTTCCTGGTTAATGTTCTTGGTTATTGTAAACCAGCCTTTATGCACTGATTTCAGTGGCTTGACTCCTTATTTAATATTGTGAGTTTTTTCTTGGAAGTTATTGGCTCTGGCTGATTTATCTGTTTGTATCTGATATTTCTGAAGTGTTCTTTTAGTCTTGCGTTTCACTTGGTTTTTACCAGTGTATGCTTTGTTGAATATTAAAGTCTATTTATATATGCCTGGTGTCTTTTCCGATGGGATTCTGTGTACGTATTTTGATTTCAGCATGTTTTTATTTTGCGGTGCTAGTACTGTATTGAATTCTTTAAAAATCTTTTGGAATATGTGAAATGTCCAAGGGGGTATGTGCAGTACTTAATTGTAGGTGTATCCTCATTTGGTAATTATTTCTTTGAGCTGTTTCTGCTTTTGAATTTTAATTTTCTTAATTGATTCTGAAGGTGTTGTAAAATTACTACAATTATTAACAACAGTGTTTTGTTTACAGCGGCAAAAATAAAGAACTACCTCATCACATGCCGTGTGACACAGACTTACGATGTTGGCAGCTGTGTGTATTTCTATTTTGGGTTCAAGTGGACCGAAGAAGTAGGTGGGGACCCACTTACAACATACGAGCACCTGGAGGAGATGGCAAGAGAAGAAATCCTAGCTTCTGGAGGTAGTCTGTCACACCATCACGGAGTGGGTAAGCTGCGCTCAAAGTGGTACCCATCACAGGTGTCTCAACTAGGAGTGGAGCTGTACCATGCCACCAAACGCCAGCTTGATCCCAATAACATCTTTGCCAGTGGTAACCTTAATAAGCCTCACTCTTGACTCTGAGGTAGATTATGTGATCTTTGTGACTGCCTAGTCATGGGGCTGAGGACATGGTTCATTCCTCCATCACTTTGTTTCTCATTCCACAACATTGGAATTTCAGTGAATGAGTGGCACTTGTTCAAAATAAGCAGACTTTGTTCACTGAAGTTCCCATTTAATTTGCAGGTTATGTTTTAATTTTCTAAGTTACTTAAGTTCAGAACTTAAACAAATATAGAAGATGGAGCATTTAAAGCAAACAACGGCAAAGTTAAATGCACTTAATGATATATGAGTTAATTCTTTTACTTTTCAGGCTTTCACTGGCTAGATTTGAATGTAATTATGTCATTGCTTCACAGATAGCAGTAGTACAGGGTGTAACCAAACCAAATATGGTCACAGCCTAACTCAGGTTACTAAAAAACAAAGATGTCTGATGCCACATGTCAGTGCAGTCAACATTCTAACTTGAACCACCAGATAAATCACCAATCTACAAATATGCACTATTTCGGTCTTCTGCTAGTATTATCAGTCATTGTCATATCATTGGCCACCTCTGATGATGGGAGCAATTAGCTCCTGAAACCGATCAAGTTGTAAAACATATAAATGATGTTAAGTGTTTCAATTCCAACTCAAATTTTCTATATAATTTCAAATTCACATCACTGTTACTAGTTTATCCATATTTTATACTAATGTCTATGAATATGTATGCATAACTGTAAATAACATAAGTAGAATACTCTTGGTCCTCTTTTACTTGACTGACTCAGGTTCTTTCACATCCAGTCATGATGCTTTTCTATAATGAATATTGCCAAATGGAAAGGTCATGCTCCCCCTCCCATTCTATACTCAGCAGCGTATGAACAAATTTGCAACAACTGTTAATAACAATGCATATGTCACATTACTTCTAAATACTTATTATAATAACTGGGCACTTCATTAAAGGAATTTGCATCCATCCTCATTATAGCTACCATCTTGTGTCCATTGATGTTATGATTATATGTTCCAAAACGGCATCTCAGGTAATTGCCATTTGCATGTATGTTGCAAGCTCAAAGGCAAAATTAAATCCAATTGGGTGGAAGATTTTGTCTTCTATTGGAAGTTGGAAGCAAAGACTGTTCCAAGGTCTCACATCGTATACATACTTGTAACTGTTGTATTGTAACACAATGTACACCCTATAATTAGAGCTTTACTTTTGGAACTGATTATAAAAATACTCAAATGAGTTATGATGGAACTGGTCCTATGGTTATTTTTTGGAATTGTTTCATTGGAACTGTTCCAAAATAACGCTTGTGTTATTTGCTTCCTATCCTTATCTTGGAAAGAGTTTTACATGTGGTGGTGTTTTATATGCGTAGATAATGTGTATCAAAATGTGATTAATGTGCAAGGAAAGTATGTCTATATTATGCATCAGGAAATAATTATGTGGATTACATTCAGTGGATTACATCAAAATTTCATTATAGTCAAATATAATTTATAATTATTTTGTAATGAGGACATTCTACCCTTATAGATAAATTGATCAACATATGTTCTTATTGCTGGAAAAAATATGGGTTAGAATGTTTACTTTTAATTCACAAACCCGATTTTAGGTGCACACGCTATTTGGAGCACCTATTAGCATCGGTTTGTCCATTTGACATTTTATACATGGGGATTTAAAGAAATTGGTTCAAAATTATGGATAATGGAAATAAAAGAGCCTTCAAATCAAGGCTAAAGGATTTGAAACTTTGTATTTCTCTTAGTAACATACAATGAAATACACTGTGTTGGCCTGAATATAGGACAGCCTCACATGTAAGAGGACCCTAAATTTTTGGAAGGTTTTCACAAGAAAAATTACCTAAATAATAAATGCAATTAAAAAAAGTATTCACGACATGTTGGAAACCCCTAGGGCAGCATGCACCATGTTGGAGTAAACTGCTTCGGAAGTAATGTTTACTAAAGGAGTCCATACTACAGAAGGTTACTACGGGAGCAATTTACTCCGGAAGTAGCATTGGAGAACTCGATTACAATTTACTCTTTTAGTTAAGACTATGGAAGTAAGAGCTCGTTATTCCTGAAATATTGTTTTGTTTTCGCGATTTACTTGACGCAATCGTGGATAACGTTATGTGCGATAGGAAAATGGGGTGGAACTAAGCAAAAGAGATAAATGTTTGTTGGTAGAGATAAAGAAACTTAATTTAAACAATATGAGTGAAAAAAAAATGATATAAAGATGCTGGAAGAGAAATGCCTGGAAAGTCGTGAAGGACATGTTTAATGCTTCGAAGAACAGGAAATGTACTGAAGAGGAGCTTAAAATTCTGTAAACAATGTTTCTAATCTTCATATTTGCATTGTAAATCACTTGCATGTTGACGGAGAAATACCCTCTCCGATTTTGGAAAAGTTCACCATATTCACTGATAGGCACAAAATAGGAACATGCATGCAGTCAATTGCACCCACAATGTGTTGGAAATCTGCAAAAGTGAAAAAGAATTGCCTTTTATTTTTTGAACATTGATATATGTTCATTTATGTAGATACCTTGCTCTTAACCTCAAAGCACTCTAACAAGGCAATGAAAGATAGGATCAGCAGGTGCACAGTGAATGTTTATAAGATCGCTTGTAATGCTAGAATTACAATGAACTTTACTTAGCGTGACATGAAGTTAAGAAATGCTGGTAAACTAAAGGTCTAATTAGGATGCACTTAACGTAATTAGAATCACTCTTGATTGGTAGTTTTTTTATTACTTTGTGCTAGTGCTTCATGCCGATTAGTTCTAATTACCATGTGATATCAAACATGACGTAACGGGAAGGAAAAGTTGACATTGCCAAACTCTTAAGTTACGTTGTGTTAAGTCCACCCTAAATAGTTCCATTTAATGATGTTAGATCATCGCATTGTGTTAAGTTTGTCAATAATCCCGACTTCGCTGTAAAATGTTTTGGTTCGAAACACTTGCAGGCGCATAACAATAATTGCAGTTTGGGTTACAGAGTTGATCCCTGTCTGAGCTTTGTTGTAAATGCTCTCCAAGCAGATTCATAAGATTCTTTCCTAATACAAAACGTTCCTTGAACTCTCCCTCTGTAATAAGTATAATATGGATCTTGAATACCACTATCACATTCCCGTTGTTTTCTTCATCGAGAACATCAATGTACGAGGGCTGATCAACAAAGACTGAGACTGATTTTTTTTCACAGATGTTTATTACTCCAATTCAATGTTTACATGATCTTTTTCAAAGTAGTCCCCTCCTACTTCAATGCACTTTTTATAGCATCTCTGCCAGTACTTGAACACGTGCTGCAGACCATTCTTTGTCAGGTCCTTGAGAATTGCCTCACTTTTCTTGAGCACTGCTTCAGAGTTCTCAAATTCGAATACCCCTAAGCTTTGCCTTTAGTGATGGGAATAAAAAAAAGTCACAGGGTGCAAGATCGGGGCTATAAGGTGGATGTGGTACACAAGTAATGTTGAATCGAGCCAGAAACTGCACGACTTGATTTGCGACGTGAGGCCGCGCATTGTCATGATGAAGTCGCCACCCAGTCCGAGAAAGCTCTGGTCGTTTCTTTGCAGTGTGCTTCCTCAGTGTAGCCAATACTGACGTGTAGTATGCTGCTGTAACAGTATTGTGAGGGGGAACTGCATTACAGTCAAAAATGTGATCACCATCGCTTTCCCTGCAGATGGAACAACTTTTGCCTTTTTTGGTGTTGGAGAACCTGGCAATTTCCACACTGGCTGGCTTGTTTTCCTTCAGGATCATAATGATGCAGCCATGACTCATCACTGGTGATAATCTTTTTAACAAATGCATCACCTCTCGCATCACCTCCATTGTCCAGTATGCGAAATGCACGTAGGGTCTACAAAAAAGAGCATTACTACCAACCTACCAATACGAGAGTGCTGCCACCTACCAACATTATACATAAAAACCCGCTCTTTTCAAATATTTATGTTACAGATACGAAACTATCACGGAAGCTACAGGAAAAAATCAAGTCTGTCTTTGTTGATCAGCCTCGTAATTAAGTAATCCATGAACACATCAAGATATCTTCCTCCAAATACAATATGGTATTCTAGTTCAGTTGACAGGTTGGTTACTCCATCCAGGTCGTGAGAGTGATTTCTAACCTATATTTGTGCTCTATTTAGTTCCGTAGTAACATACCGCATGACGGCATTCTGACACTTACTTCTGCAATAATTTACTCTGGGAGTATCTAAAAGGAGTAAAATGCTTTGGAGGTGTTTTACTCTGTATGAAAGTTGCTGAGTGTTGATTTGAGTAGTAGTTTACTACAAAAGTAGAGCTTACTCTAGATTGGTGCATGCCACCCCTGATTTTGTTTCTCCGGTACAAATTTAGCGACAAGAGTATCAATTCTATGGAATTTCTGTCTTTGTTCCTCCAAATATTTTCCTTGATGTGCCAGGATTCATAGAACTTTCATCTTTCTGCTAACATTGTACATAACATCTGAAAACACCAAACTGCATTGCAACGTGTATGTTATCAGTATGTTTTACCTGGTGCAAAACTTTTATTGCTTCTTCACAGTCCTTTATTCAACTGACACGATGAAGACTTCCCCTTTCTACATTATCTATGACTGGAAAACTGACTAAAACTGAATGTTCTAATGCAAGAGCACCAAGCCAAGCAACAATAGTTCACGTCAGAAGTAACTGTCAAAGCTCAAGAAATTCTGGTTTATTTGTGACCTTGAGCTCGCCTGTAATGGACATGTTGACTCAAGCCAGTACACTCCTTCATGAAAATGAGTGTCTTTAAATATTAGTCTATGCATATAAAACAACTACATTTTTAATAGCACATTTTAAGGCAAATCATGGGTTTATAATATTTGGGTCAATGTAGTATACATGACTGACTTCAAATTTTTGTGAGATACTTGTTGTGTGTGTTATAGACTAATAGCCTGTAGCACTTGATGTAAGTGTTTTAATTCTTGCTAGTCCAGTGAAAGAAAACTATAATTAAACTTTGTATAAGATGTTCATAACATTTAAAAGTTCAGTGTTTCTGTGTTATGTTTAACTAAAGTACAAAAGCCTTGTTCAGATATTTTGATTACATTACAGCTTTCTATTTGAACTTTGTATGTTCCATCTTCTAGTTTTGTTTAGAAATGCCCTGAACAGTTTTGTTACACAAACGTTTTGTTTTTGTTATGGTGCTACATATTTCTTCTGGTTTAAGATTAAGACCAATAATGTTAGTCCTCGCCAAAGTCCACATAGAAAAGACATCAAATGTTTTTTGTAATTTTTTAGAATGTGTTTGTTGTAGCTCAGCCCCTAAATGTAGTATTATAAAGAACTTTAACACCATTTGTGTATTTACACATTGATGTATGTTGTGCTAATAACATTTCTGGCTTTAGAATGGATCCATATACAATGTGCTTTATTTTAAAAATTAAATTATGTGGGAATTTTCATGAAATGAAACTATTAAGATTCTCGATATTACTATTGATTTTTAATAACATGTCACTTGTTTCATTTGCCTTTACAGTACTTGCCGCTTGTTACTATGATTATGATGCATTTCCATTTTTATGTTGCCACTTATTGTCGGTGTAGAATTTACTTGTGAGTGTTAATTAGCACTGACTTTACTTTACTATATCACTTTCACTCGATTTATATCTTTGTAAACATGATTATTACATATTTCCTTGTTAGTTCATCATTCGTTTTGGCATGGAGCTTTACTACGAAGTGATGCAGGTTCATCACACAGCGGAAATTACTAAGCAACTGATTTCAGTGTTCCTCAAGCACCTTATGTACTCTAGGTCTTCGGTTGTTTGAATTTTCTCATTGGTTAGTGAGAACAGTGAGTTACAGGATTCCCTTGTCTACAGTTTTTTTGGGATTCCTTAAGAGTTGGATATATAACCCTTTCTTGCACTGAGTGTTGATAAAAAAGAGCTCTGTTCTTAGTAAAATTTTCCCCTTGTCTTTGTGTGTCTCGCTAACTTGTGTTGAAGAAGTGAAAATCTTATGCATCTTATACATTAGTGAAATACATCTAACAAAATATTAAATAAAATACATACAGGTTGTTTATACAATGCCAGCAGAAAATACTGTTTCAGAAGTGATCGTAAATTTTGACATCTCAGAAGGTGTTCCAACCATAAAGTTCTTAAAACCAGCACAACTACCTCACCTATATAGCTCTTTGGATATGGCAGTGGACACTAGTTGACAATGAGGGTAACAGCATGCAAAACATGTTTTAGTCGAAACTAGCTAAGTACAAAAAGTGAAGTGATGTTAAAAATCAATAGTAATATCAAGAATGCACTTTATTCACTCTGGAGCTTGTGATGCCGTACAGTTCTGGTGGCAGTATCAAAAGAAAACGCTTTTGCAGATCTCACAATTTTTTTATTAGTCATTCCACTAAGCAAAACAAATATGATAACAAATGAGTTACAGAATACCAAATAGTGGCACATTTGTTAAGATGGTTCTTTAAGCTTAACAAATAATTGCATTCGCCTTCTTAACAGCGAAGTTATAGAATAGCCCTGATTGTGTGGGTATCTCTTTAAACTTCAAATGACAATTTAATTAATTTCATATACTTCTTCCCATATTCTTTATTAAATTATTGTACAGTGAAATGGAAGACTTTTATGGTGAAACATTCGCTGTGCCCCATACAATTGTAATCTTGTATAGCCCTGTATATTCCTAATAACATGGAAAGAAACCCATTCATGGAAATGGATATGAAATATTGGTGGTGTTGTGTTTTTCTGAATGTCCATAACTTCCCCCAAACCGTCTTCCAGGTTCTGAAAATATTGTATGGCATAAACTATCTTTTGGTGGTGAAGCAATTATCAGAGTTTTAAACAAGTACAGTACACCTTCTCTTTGGTCTCATAGTTATCTCAGAAACCCCTGACGTCAATATACAACAAAACACGGGCAAAACGGATCAATATGAAAATTCCCCATTCCTCATGCCAATAAGTTAAACATTCTGGAAATTGCACTTAGTCTGCAACGATCAAGAAAAATTATCTCTCAGTTGTTAATTTATTTAATATTTTATTGAGGGCAAACATTTGCTGTGTGGTGTAATGGTTTGTGCTCTCACTTGTCAAAGAGGAGACCAGGTTTTGATTCTCCACAATATTAAAATTTTAATCAATCTTTATAAAGTCTTAAATTTGTTAAATGTATTTTTATCATCTACAACCGAACTGAAGGAATAACCTCACATTTTATTTTAAATTTATGAATTCAGACTTTTTAAAACATCTCAGGTCTATCAGCATGTGCCTGTAAATGCCAGGTTTTCCTGGGCACCCTTAAGATACCTTCACAAATTAGAACAGTACAAAAATTACCATTAAAAGTAAATAAAACCTTGGAGAATCTCATAGGTTTGCAAAACATATCACAAAATGTAACAGTTGATATTTTGTGATAGGATGTTGACAAAGGATAAGAGAATTTGTTTTAAATCAATAGAAATGTAGGAGTAGTTTATATGGGCAGTCTACTAAAAGTGCATTTTGGTATTTATTGGACATTTTAGCTAACAATCAAAAAAAAGGCGTTATAAATGCATGTGAAGTGTAACACAATGTGCACATTTATCATCTTGTTTGTGCTTCAAACCTTTGAAATACCACCATACTCTGTTTACTGATCAACTTAAAAACAAATAGATTATAGTTCCTTTAATGAAGAAATGGTCTTACTTCTACCACCTTGTGCACTGTCAAGATCATGGTGGAGTTGATTTTCTTTTAACCCTTCCTGTGCAGAATTAGTTTGGGCCAGATTTAACAAAGTTTAAAAACTGCTCTAAAAAATCATGCTATATACACTTATTCATACACAATATAACTAATATTGTGTAAATGTCAGTGATCATACAGAGTGATAAAGTATGCAGTATTGTTGACGTGTGGATCCTTTCTTAGCCTATATTTACCACAGTGCTTCTTAGATTTTAAGATACAACTTGGTTCAACTGGTGCAGGTTTGGCAAAGATTAATTTTAAAAAAAAAGCATAGATTTATTATATTTCCAGTCCTCCCAGTTTAGCTTTCTGTTTTTGTTTATAGGTCAGCCATACAGAGTGGCCAAGAGACCTGTCCTAGGCTATCAGGGATTGTATCTATGAAATTTAATACACATTTTGTCTTTGAATTCTTTACATAGCAGAAAAATTGCTGTTACAACTTCACTTGAGAATTAAGGCAAGTTTTACTGAAGTATAAGATTAGATTAGGTGCAGAGGAGGCCTATTGTATCTGCTGAGCCTCCAGGAGGGAGGAGTAAAAAACAAAGGAGACAGAGGGCGGCAAGCTTGGATCCTGATGCTGACAAGACCACTCACACAAGGAGAGATCTGGCTAGGGGTTCATCATGCACCAGACACCAGGACAGATGTTATTCAAACAAATTCCACTGCTACACCTGATCCTCTGCCCTGAAAAACATGACAAGGAAATGAAATGACAGGAAAATTTGTGGCATTACAGAAATCACTCCAGCATCGCCTAACGATCTGAGAAAACTGCAAAAAGCAAAAGTAAAAACAAAATAAACCTCAAAGTTAAAATGGCTGGTCCAGTGGGAATTGAAACCGGGACCTCCTGAGTGTCAGCCTCTCATTCAGCAAGTATATGATCAAATACCAACTGATTTACATTTTCACTTTTTTCTACCCTCTACCTATAGTGGGTAGGAGGAGTGTTTCATTCCACCAACTATTGAGATTTCATCTGAAATGTACAGTTTGAAGACCAATGAACCCCCCCCCCCTAAAAAAATTATTTTTAGGAAACTGTCGTTATGCGAGTGCACCTGTGATCATGTGTTATCCATGTAGTGGGAATGAGACCTGCAGCAGGTTGGGGAATCAAGAGTTTATCTGCTGGTATTGACAGTTTACTATTGTGTAAATGCAGTCTCCTCATTGCTCTCTGACTTATTTGGTTGGCAACCTTGACTGTATATTGATGTGCATGCATGGAGAGAGCAGAAAATGTTAACATGTCATATTCTTGATAACTACAGGCTGTAAAACAGATGCAGTTGTCAGATGTTCCTGTTTTTAAGAAACATTTGTATAAATCTAGTAAAGATAGAAGCAAAGCACTTATGAACTTTTGTTTTTCTTTTCTTTCTTTCTTTCTTTCTTTCTTTTCATTTGGTGTATTGAGATGTCTCTCTTTGCTTGAAAGGATGACGTCTATAACCCCCCCCCCCCACCATCTTCATCAATGCCATAACGACCTAAAGTAATGTGGAATTGTGAAGTAAACCTGCAAATTTATAAAGCAAAATGTTTGACAATTTTCTCTCTTGACAGTTTTGTGTGTGCTGGCCTTAAAGTGTGTCCATATTATGAGAATGGTAACCAGAGTGAAAACATAAAGCAGAAAGACATGAATTAGTTTGATTCACAATGCATTTTTAACAGGAATGTATAACAGCGTAAAAAGTGAAGTTTGCACTTTGAATACCATTTGATTGTATTTCAGAATTTGATAAGTAAATATTTTCTACAGGCAACACCATTGCTATTGTGATTTGTAGTAAATTGTGTGTATTAAAGTACACAGCCTTTGTTTGGACACATGGCCATATTACAGGGGATTGCTTGCCCTGCATTGAGCAGTTCCCTCTTTGTGTGCTGCTAATCATAGATACAAACTCTTTGTGCAGAGGTTTATATGTTTGAGAACACTTATTCAGTGTATTAGTATTGTTATAATGCCAAAAAAGTCTGTATACTTCAGTACACAGAATCATCATGTATGATTCCTGTATAACAAAGTCTTGTAAGAGAAGTGAGATGGTGATTTATGGACAGATTCCCGACTTTTGTGCACCTCGCACAGAAAGTTTATAATCTTGTGAATGGATTTAGGGAAACTGCATCTATTCTTGATAAGAAACCGCAAGTAAATTGCCATGTTCTTATAGAGGAAAAACTTGAATGACAGTGGAGAAAAGTTAGAAAGAAGCCTAAAGAAATCTCGGAGAAAGCTTGCAGGGGAATCAGGAATTTTGCAAACCTTGGCTTGGAATGCCACTAAACTTTTAAAATTAAAGCCCTATAAGATAAGTAGTTTAGGAATTGTAACCACCAATAATGCGAGTTGAGCTAATTTTTACAATTGGGTGTTGAGTAATGTCAATGATCGCTCTATTAATATGGGTTTAATTTTTTTATGGACGCATGGTTTTATTTACATGCCCTTGAAGAATTAATGAGTGTTAATGCTTTAAAAGCTATAAGAAATGTTTGACAGCACAAGGACATTATTTCCAACATCATCTCTGACAGAGGTATGTGGTTCTTGAAGTTTATAATTTGCATAGGAAATCTAAGCACTTGAATTTAAGGTGGTAAGAATATCCGACTCTGCTGGCAAATAATGTGGTTCCCAGTGCCAATAAAATCACTTTAGGGCGGCCATGCAACCAAACAAAGGCTCTGTATATTCTGTTGTTTGTGAGAGAAACCATGAAGACAGTTACAATGTGAATACAATATGCCATTACTGGCATATATGTTACCAGCCTCTAGTACACTCTCCATTAACTATGAACAGTCACTTTGTAATATATCTATTTTAACTTTGTAGTTCCCATTCTCAGTTAATTGTTCCATGTTGACTGCCTAAGTCTTTGTGACAAATGAAATTACTAACAATCCAGAAGTATCCTGAAACTCAATTTGTCAGCAGACAAGTTGCGGAATCCTGCTTCATCCATGCTTTTTGGTTAAGCAGCTGGTGCTGACATCACAGAACCTGTGTGACTTAAGTCTTCAGCAGTAGAGTGGTTCTTGTGCAATTGATAAGGACATGAAAGGAAGGTCAGACTGGCTGGAGCTTATTGGTAGTAGGGAATACTGAATGATTTAAATGATTCCAGGTTTAAAATAAGGCAAGCATTGACAGAACTTCAACAATAAATGTTTATTCATGAGGCTTAGTTAAGCTTTAAATACCTGAACTGTAGTTGCTATTTATCTAGTCAAAGATTAGTTGCTGAAGTTGTAAGCATCTGCAGCGAGTCGAGATATCCTATAAGTTCAAAAAAATCTTAACTTTATTCCTTACAGCAATTGACTTAAATTTAGAGAGTATAAAGTAAATGGAGGGAGTGCATATATTAAATTCTTGAAATAGGAATAGTCTACTTTGATGGCACTGTTATTGCCAAGCATTTGTAACACAAACTGCATTCAGTGTTTCCAGAAAGTATTTGTCTCCACTTTGCAAATTTCTGTGTAGGAAGAAGAAATAATATTACATTTAACATGTTCAGACAATTTTTTTTCTTCATTTTATTAGTTCTATAATCTTGAAAATGGTACTAATTTAACTTTTTCATCTGTGGCATGTACAAAATTATTTTACATGCATTTAGTAAGCAATTGTTTTGGTACAATACCTGAGATTGTTCTAATGCATAGAAAATAATTTTGTAAATGTCGCACATGAAGTTGGAAAAATCCGTGCAACTTTCAAAATATTATAAAATTAAAAATTTTGATAAACGTCAGAACAAGTAAAGCTTAATATTGTTTGTAGTTTCTGCATATTAAAAATTAAGAGTTTTCTCACTTAATTTAGCTCCTTGAAATTTTTAAAGCAGTCATGTTTCAACAAACTAACAGCCAAAAACAAAACAAAGTGCTGATGAGCAAAATACCAGTCCTCCTTTGGTGTGTTTTGAATAAAATAAAACTGAATTTAACAATACTAGTATAAAATTATAGAAAAATGAGTTGGAGTGAAACAGTTAACAGAATTATATTTTTTAGCATTTTTGACTGGTTCCGAGAGCTGCTGCTCTTGTCAGAATTGGCCAACTGGTTTCTGGTGTGTGCGTGCGCACTTTTGACAAGAGCAAACTGGTCAAAAATACGAAAAATGTAAGTGATGTTAAGTGTTTCAACTTTGACTGTTACTAGCTTAACCAAAATATTATATAAATACTAATACATTTTCTTTACTATACGTAATAACAAATGTTTGTGGTGTTCAAACACTGCCAGTGCAAGAATAATAAGTCTAAGTTAATATTGATACATTCAGCAAATATGCTCCAATGTTTGGATATTACAATTTACATAAGGTGTAAAATTATGTTTAATCTTTTCTGTTATTTTATTTCGGTATATAATCTCTTCTTTCCTTATTCATAATTGTTTTTCATTAAGAATGAGCAAAATTAAAATGATTGGTATTTCAAAAAAATATCAGTCCTTCAAATTTTAATGCTTATCAATGCCTCAGATAAAGCAGTTGTATAGAAAGAAGAGGAAGGAAGTGTTGTAGGGATACAGAATGGAACACCTTTGCTGTTTAATTTTAAATATAATAAAAGCAACAGGAGCGCATTGGTCAAAATTTGAAATATAACACTATTTGGTGCTAACTTTTCAATGCAAAATATTGATGAATGCCTTAATTTCTAACTTTTTTTTTAAAAGAAAAATATGCTGAATCTTGCACATACAGGAGGTGATAAATGATGTTCATTGGTACGGAAACATTCAAAGTCTAAGTTTAGGGTACTGCCCTGGCATCTGCCAGTTATGAGGAAAACCATCTCTATCAGGAGATGGTCAAGGTAGGATTTGAATCCCAGTCTTCCCTTCACAAGTTTGTGCCTTAATGGCCTCCACTACTTGTGTTAGTCTTAATTTGCAGTGCTCCAATTGTTTTTGTATAATGTAATGTTTGTACCTTTCTTGCACATGCTGTCACATGGAAGCATATCAGGTACTAACAGGCTCGGATATAGGGTCATATTATATAATAACCCACTTGCAGGCTCTCTCAACTGCACAAGTGAGCCGGGAGTTGCACACTAAAAATTCTTATAGTAGATGCTGCAAATGTTGATCTTCTGCCCACAGGCATCGCACCTCACAAAAATATTGTCACTCACTCGTCTAAGCTGATCAATAGGATTTCTTGCACGATGTTATCTCTAAGTTCCTGTAGTGTGCAAGGATTTGAACAATACACACTATCTTTCGAAGGACCCCATAAATAAAAATTGCAACTTGTTAGGGCTGGAGAGTGAGGAGTGCCACAAATCAATATTAACAATTCTGTCATTAAACACTTCTGATTGCATTTAATGATTAAACACTTCTGATTGCATTTAATGATTAAACAGTCATGTGCTGTAGTAGAATCTTGCTGGAGCATCTGACACAGTTTGAAAACTTTTCAACAAATTCCCTGCATGCATGATTCATGTTTAAAATAAACTTTGTAAATAAACATGCATTCTTCCACAGAAAGTGATGTACCATGTTTAATGTATCGAAAAGGTCACCTGGACTTGATGCACTAACACATATGAGACTGTTGTCCTCTGCGGTGTAGTGGCTACCATGCTAGCATCTAATTCCCAAGGTCGTGGGTTCAAACCTGGCGGAGGGCAATGGATTTTTTCGGGCATAAAAATCCTTAGCATGGCTTCCTTCGGAAGGGAAGGCCCCATGTCGTAGATTTACAGCACATAAAAGAACCTCAAGCCTGATAAAGAGGCCTCTGAGCAAAATTACCAGTCTTTCACGCCCAATATAGAATGGGACACTAATGACCACAGCAGTTAAAGAGCATCCATAAATAAATAAAATAAAAATTTAAAAAAAAAAAAAAAAAGAAGCATGAGTGCACTTTTGAGTGGAAATGGCGAAGGAATAGTGAAGGAGAGAAAGGTCATGAATGGGTTACCAATAATATAATGATCCTTTATGTGCTGTTCTTACCCCTCGATGCCCTACCATCATACTTATCAAGAAAAATTGTTGTACATAATGTTTATGAATTTAAGCTATGCATGTCTATCTTGCTTTATACAGTTAGTGCCGTGGCACAAGGACATACCCTTGCAGCCATCCCCGACCATAGCAGAGGTAATTTTGGGCTTCAAATCATGACATATTTTCCATTTTACCGATTCCCTAACAAATCAGAATCAATTCTCCCTCTTCTTACTTTATACTCTCGTCACATTACAAGTGTTTCATTTGTCACTTGTAGAATGTTTTTGTTCTATTTGTATTTGCTTGAATATAATTATTTCTGTTATGTTTTGCACTGCCTTGGAACCAATTAGAGCTTGCAGTTTTTATGCAGTACAATGTTAAAAGTATTTGTATATTGTACTTTTGTATGTTGCAGAGTTTTTGTGATGATAATAAAAGTATAAATGTGAACCATCTCGGCATTTGTGTATACCTTGAGAAATGGATTAAATTGCATCTTTAACAGCAAACAGTTGTTCCAGGACAGGCACAGATGACCAGTGTCTGGAAACCTGAGCTATGGAAAAACCAATCAGTAAATCTATTAAATGGAATTTGTTTCACATACAAAGTCTGCAGTGACATTTCTGATTCATAGTAACAAACAAATCACTTGATGTGATCACAACCAACAGTTACAAAATAAAATATCTATGGAGAATCATTCATAAGAAAGGCAGGTAGACTATTAACTCAACAGAAAGACTGCATTGTCTACAGCACACTTGGACAGAAAAGTCAACTGTTGATCAAAAATAGTCATTTGAACAGTGAGTATAATTACAGGTATATTATAATATTTAAACATCTATTAAATTATATCTGCCACGACACCAGTTCAAGGATTCACCAGCAAAAGGTGTTACTGAGAAAAAGAACTTCTTACGATACAACTTTGGTTAACAAAATATACATACATATGTGTGCATAGCATTACTCTAAAATGAAATATGATAAATACCGAACTGTGTATTTCAGTTTAGCATCTTCTGAGGATGCAACAGAAACATTTTAAAGAAAATGCTACCACCCCCAAACTACTATGGAAAAATTTTCATTGTTTTAGATTTTCTCAAAAATAGTACTTAATGATTTTAATTAAAATATCATATGTTTGACATATTGGCATAAGAAATAAAATATATTTGTTGAATTTTCTGGGAATAGCTTCTGAAGTCCTCTTCATTCGGAATGACTTTTATACAATTGGTACACTGTAAGATAGACAAAAACCTGCTACACAAAAATTACAAACCTCATTAAAACCCACACTTTGTCTTTTTCTTTTCTGTGTTGGAGTTTTCAATTACCTAGTGCTTAGTCACCATATGGAATTTCAAAGCTAGCATAAACTGACCCACTTTTTAAAGATTTGACCATCTCTCTATTCTTGTGTACATCCCTTCTACCTACAATGAAGTGTATAATGAAACCATTTCTACAAACATTTATCTCAACATGAAGTAGAAAGAAAAATAAGATTTAGCAAGAATAGTTGTAAGTAATAATGTAGAAGTGGTTGAGAGTGAAGTATTTCAAATGAAAATGAATGAGGAGTAGGAAACGTCATTTACACTCTTCACTTAAGTAGAATTACCTGGACATGTTTTGAGAGTCCCTTGCTTTTATCATCAGTTGCTGGTGGTGGTTTGATTGTCCTGTATCTGCCGGTGGTGGTATCTGGTGAGGGTTTGATGTCCCTGCCGAGTTTGACCTCTGCTGGGATATCTAGATTCATTGCAATATTCTTGTTCTTCCAAATGTACATTTTCTCCCAAGAGGATAGCTCCATAGGTTTTGGGAAGTCTGGAATATATGCCATAGAATGCCTAGATTGCAACATGAAATACATTGGGAAAGCCAAAAGAAATATTGAAATGTGCAGGAAAGAACACTTCAGGAGCATTCACCAAAAACAAATTGAAAAATCTGCTGTTGCGAATCATTTTTGGGAGAAAAACCACAAAATAACCCGGATGTCAAACTGTTAAAAGAAGTCTCAAAACCTATGGAACTATCTGCTTGGGAGAAAATCCATATTTGGAAGAACAAGAATATTGCAATGAATTTCGATATCCCAACAGAGGACAAACTCAGCAAGTACATCAAACCCTCACCAGATACCACCACCAGTAGGTCAGCAGCTGATGATGAGAGCAAGGGACTCTCGAAACATGTCCAGTTAATTCTACTTAAGTGAAGAGTGTAAATGAGTTTTCCTACTCCTTGTTCATTTTCATTAGCAAAATAGTTTTGAGGAGAGAAAGTTCTGTGAATGTATCTTGAACTTTCTGCATGCGACTTTCAAATGCACTTTACTACCTAAACCTTATCATTCATAGGTTGGAACTTTAATAGTGGCAACTATTTATCTATTACTATTACGAATAATACATGTTTGAAACTACAATAGTCCTTCAATGTAATCACCAGATTGTCAAGTACCTGTTGCCAGTGATGTGGGTGTTGTAGGATCTGTTGCAGCACTTTTTCTGTTGGTGTTCCTGATGGAGTGATCTAATGCCTACAGAATTTTGGGAACAGTCCCAAATCGAATTCCACAGAATGGTTCCTTCATTCTTGAACTTAGGTCTGGTGAATATGGTGGATGGAAAAGCACTTTCCAAACCCAGTGGTGGTGCAAATCAGTTACGGGTGTTGCCACTTGTGCCTGAGCATTGTCCTGCAAAATGATGAGAGGATTCTGTAAAGATGTCGCCGCTTTCTTTGCACTGCTGGTCTGAGAATCACCATAACCTTCACATTGTAAGGGTTTGGCGGACTTTTGTTTTGCATGAAGACCCATAATGACACCACCTGTTAGATTGGTGCTTATGATCTGGTCTATGTCTCATCGAGCACAATTATACAGTGTAAGAAAGTGTCTCCATGACGACCATAAAGCTCCAAATGAGTTTGGACAGCATTATATCATATCCATCACTGTGCTTCCGTTAAATTGTAGGGAACCAAATGCAATGCAATTTTCCTCATTTGCAGATGATTCTTCAGAATCTGCTGCACAGTCATATGCAATAATCCTATCTCTTGGCCTAACTCACATATGGTGTGACGTCGATTGGTGTCTAACAGAGTGGCAACAGCCTGTACTTGCTCTTCACTTACACTGGTGAAATGGCCAAGCCATGTCTGTTACGCTTTCATGTCCCCCGTTGGAATCTCTAACCCACCTTGCCAATGTTCTGTATGGTAACAAAGTTTCCCCACATGCCTCAACAAGACCTGCTGTTATTGTCCTCCGTGGTCTAGGGGTACCATGCTAGTCTCTAGTTCCCAAGGTCAGGGGTTCAAATCCAGTGGAGGGCAATGGATTTTTTTCAGGCTTAAAAATCCTTAGCATGGCTTCCTTTGGAAGGGAAGCAAAGCTGGTGGTTCCGTGTCATAGATTTACGGTACGTAAAAGAACCTCAGGCATGATAGAGGCCTTGGAGCAAACTTTCCATTGGTCTTTCACGCTCAGCATAGAATGGGACGCTAAGGATCATAGTAGTTAGAGCATCCATTTAAAAATAAATTAAAAAAAGAAAAAGTCTTGCTGTATGACCACAAGCACATTCAATCTTCAACCCACTTCACTGTTCCTGTTTTGTGAACATGGTGAAAACAAAACACACGGCCTGTGTCTTGATGCTTATCTTTAGCTTCTGGAGAATGCCGTATCATCTCGCATGCACTTGCTAACGTTTCACTCATATAAGCAGGAACAACAGTGCAAAGATCGGACAAGAGCCCAGGAGAAGCTCATAACAAGATGAGAGAAACATTGGCAAGTTTATGCGGTGGCCTTCTCTGGAAGCTAAAGACGCACATAAAAACACACAACAGTTTAGATTGGTAGCTCTAGCAGGTCTATCTTGCACTTGTCACAACACACGCACTTTTGAGTTGGAAGAGAGTCCATTTATTGAGAGGCAAGTAAAATACAGGCAAATGCATGGTAAATGTCAGAATAATTACTTTTTGTTTCTCTTCCACAGCAACATTGCCAGTATTAAAGTTCCAACCCACATATAAAAGCAGTTGTAGCAAAAGTTAAGACTTATGTTTAAAAAAAAAAACCTTTCCAACTTCAGCCTACATGTGCATGTGTGGCCTAATAGTGGTTAACTATGAAGCCTGACACTTAAAAGTACTTATGATATTGTAAGTCATTATGGGGGTATGTTATCTCTAAATGAGAATGCCTTGTGGTTTACAGGTAAAAGATATGAATCAAGGGGCAATTGTCACATTGATGTTACAGATCAGAAACAAAAATATCTGTGTCTCAGCTTTCTATCCCATAGGCCAAAGTTTGACAAGAAAAATATTAACAAATTTGAATGGTTCACTAATTAATATCTAATTCCTTGCATAAACCAGTGTTTAAAACATATTAAGCAAGAGAATTTACCAAACTGTGCAATTTTTATCTCGTCAGTTTTTTTCTTGGAGGCAGTATCAGTGGGGAAAAAAGTGAAATATAACTGTGGCCAATTTTCTTTTCACTATACGAAATCTTGGTTATAAGTTATCTTTGGTGTAGATATTTGTAGCCTTGCTGAGGCTTGAAGTTCATTATCCCATCCTGTCCAAGGTTGTGTTGATACAATGACGAACGAATACAGTGTTTTCTTTCCATTGGTTCTATGTCTTCTTCATGCAGCATGGTGTGTGTGTGTGTTAATTCTCCCTAAATTAATTATGAATAATGCAATTGCTGGAATGTCTGAATGTTGTGTGTATGTTTACTTCAATTCAATAATACTCTACTTCTTTATAGGGACATATTATAAAGATGTGTCTAGATCTGATGTTTATGTAAACTATGTTTGAAATAACAGTTTTTTAAAGTTTGGAGCAATATGTCTATGTTCATATTGTGCCTACGTTCTCGTGTGGAAACTGATTAAACATGCATAATATCATATTTTTAATTCATATGTATTATGACTTCACTTGCTAGTTCCAAAATTCTGATTCTTGAGAAATATGACCATTTCCCTTGTGGCAGCCTTGCATACATTTACTGCAGTGTCTGACACAGTACCACGTAGCTAATCGTCGAGTGGAAGATAGACCTTAAGTCAGCCGTTACAACTTAAAACTTTATAATTTTTTTCCCAGCAAATAGGGACCCTATGGGAGTGAAAGCCAAGACAGGGTGCTCATGTGCATTTTCAGTATAAAAAAATCACAGCTCAATCTGCAACATTGGTGTTACAATGATCCCTTGTCAGTTGGGGAATTTAATGTTGCATTGGCAGCTCAGTGGTTACAGCAATGACATAGATCTATGGTTCAAATTCCAGCTATGGCATTGAATTTTTCAGTCTGATTCCTTTCCAACTTTAGCCTATGCACAGCATGTGTGAAAAAACTAATTATCAATTATAATTCTTAACTTCTATTTATTCATTTACATTAGAAGATGCATTCACACTTCCAGACTGCACAGTGTAGGAAGTGATACAAAATTCCCCCAATCCTGCCAGGAATCAAAGCTGGGACCTCTTAGGTTGAGAAGCCATTTGACCACAGTAATAGTCTAGTATAATTTAGTGTATTTTCTAAACATATTCTTCTTCACCTTTTAAGGATTATGTGTTATAATCAGTTGTTCCTATCTCTATCATTCATCCACCTCTTACAAGGTCTACCTAGATCTCTCTTTCCAATCAGCTGATAATAATTCATCATTTTTTTGGTAATCTATTTTCTATCACTTTGTCAACATGATCTCTTATTCCTTAGGGATTATGAGTTACAATTTTTTTTTTTTTTGAATGGCTAATCAGCCCATCACACAACCTACCGGATTTTAAATCAGACAGACTACCTTCTCAAAGTTCTTATGCAGTTAAATTTTCAAATAGCACCTTTTGCCGGTGACCTCTGCAATTATGTGACAATGTTTTCTCGTTTGGAACTGGTTAAGGGTATACTGTGGAAGCAAAAACATTTGATGTTAAATCATCACATATTACATAAAATACATAATACCATTTCCCAAAGACTATATTTGTACTTCTGTATATTACTGTCTATACACCAGCTTGGGATTGAAGGGAACAGGGGTGTTAATCTTATTGGAGAGTTTATAAACATGTTGCTTAATCTGCCAACTTGGCACTAATTTTGTTTATACTTTAGCTAACTAAAGGTAACCTGGACATAGGATCCATGTGAACTAGCCTCTAACTTGCGCCACTTTCTTTTGTTGTATTAGATCAGGCGTCACTAACTGTTGCTCTTTGAGTAAAGCAGAGAGAGTAATGTTGCTCCTGCTGAATCACCTATTGTGTGACCTTCAACTGCGCAGAAAGCAGTAACAGATAATTCCTTAAGTGCAGTGGTGGTATGCAAATTTTGGATTTGAAATATGTAATCCACTGTTCACAGCTTAATATACCTATTCTAGGTTCATGATTGGTAGAATAATTGCTCTATTATGTCTCTTACATTAGTATTTATATTTCTGATGACATACATATTTTCATAGATTTGGTAATCATAACATAAACAATTGCAAAGAATAATGACGATTATTGTAGTACTAACATAATAAAACAACAAGCTCCTTAACTTGGTCAATAGCATTGTAATTGTACTATAACGCAACAATATGAGAATTAATTTGTAATGAAAAACTTTTGCATTTATAGCAGTGAATCTGCCTTCTTGGTAATTAATTGGTATCTAACACAATTCAAGCAGACTACGATGTACTTGATAACTGAAACATTACAGCCTGTCTCTAACTGATATCACATGTTTACCCACTGCAGTGCATGGAGCAAGCCTACTTGCTCTAGCAAGTTGGTGACGCCTGTCTTAGATGAGGTTCCCTATCACAAACCTCCTTAGTGAAACCTGCTGTGTTATCATCATTACAAAACAAAGAGGTTCAGTGCGACACTTGTGTATGAAAATCGGAACTGTACAAGTTGACTGAATAGACAAAGTTAAAAAGATATTTAAAGTGGATTCATTTTTTTGCTTTCCTTGAACCACACCATTGTTTGCTTGCCCCCAATGCAAGTGTAATCTGAATCCTATAGAACCAACTTGGACCAAGGTGAAGCAAATGGTTACAGAAAGAAACGTAATAGATGATATCACTGCAATACAATGCACAGGGTATATTGGAACAGACTAGTAGGCTTTTTCCAAACATGTAGAGAAGGTAGAGAAGGATGGTATTGTGGAAAACATCAATAGGATTGTCATTTTCTTGGAAGCTGACAGCACCAATTCATTTTCCTCTTCCTCCTCCAGTGAAAATGAGTCCAGCTCTAAAAAGCTGGCCACACTTTTGTTTGTAACGAGTGTGTGTTGCTTTTAAGGCAAATACACAGAGGCTTCTTTTGGATGTGTGGCCATATTATGGGAAATTGCTTGTCTGCCCTGTACTGCACTGTTTCTGCTCCCTCTCCATGCAGGCTAATCAGTTGATGCAAAGTTGTACTGTACACAGGTTGATACGTTGAGACCACATGTTTCAATGTTACAGTTTATTTATAATGCCAAAACGTCCATATACTTTAGTACACAGAATCTTAGTGTACGATTCTTATGTGACAACAAACTCTATGATAGTAGTGAGATGCCTATTTTTAGACAGATTCCCTGCTGTTCATGCGCCTCACAAAGAAACGGTTTGTAATCTTGTGATAGATTTAGGAAAATGTAATCTATTCTTGATAAGAGACCAAAATTAAATTGCCAAGTTCTTATTGAGGAAAAATTTGACATCAGAGAAAAATTAGGACTAAATCCAAAGAAATTTCTGAGAAACTTTACACAGGAATCAGAAATCACAAACCTGGGCTTGGGATGCCACTAAATTTTTAAAATTAATACCCTATCAGATAGCTGTAGTTTAGGAATTGCAACCATGTGATAATGTGAGTAGAGTGAATTTCTGCAATTGGGTGTTGCATAATGTTAATGGTTGCTCTAATGACCTGTGTTTAATTTTTTTTACATATGAAGCATGGTTTTATTTACATGACCATGAGTCAATGAGTGTTAATACAAATTTTGAGAGATATGTGGCAGAGCAAGAATGTAATTTCCAAAATCTTGTATGACGAAAGTGTGTGGTTATTTTAGTTACAATTTTATGTGCATAATTTAAGGAGCCATGAATATCCAACTGCGCCAGCACGCATCCAAACGAAGGCTATGTAGTGCATCAAATTTTCAACTTTCATGATCAATTAGTAATTTTTTTACAATAACCTAGCAAGAATACATGCTCTAAAGTTGGCACTGCTGCGATAAGCTTAGCTAGAGGAGAGAGTTTGGCATCAGGTAGAACAGTGTAATTGTTTACTGAAGTGCCTTACTGCCAGGGGCTATGAGCTGGTGAACAGACAGAATGCAGCTTCTAATAAAGTCTGCAACTAATTTGTTTTGAGCTCTATTTATACAGTAGAATGTCAATTATCTGACCCAGGATTGATAGCTCATTGCCTATTTATCATTAAAACCCAGAGCTACAGCAAAAGATTAATCTTTTCCATACTTTCACAAAAGACTAGTTCCTCATATGACAGTAAATGAATGAATAGTGCTTTAGAATGACTTTAACCAATTGTGGCTTGATTACAGGATAATAAGGTCTCCTCCATGTTTATATGCATGTAATTGTCTCCAAGTGTGGGAAATCAAAAACCAAATTAAAGATTTGGTCAAGTGTTAAGCATTTAATTAGTTTGCTTTAAATATAATCACTGTTCTTCCAAAGTATCTCCATTTTTACTTGGTCTACCACCTCCTATGGGTAAGGGAAAGTACTACACTCCATCCAAAAATCTGATATTGAGATTTAATTGAAAATATACATTTTGGGATACTCTGAACCACATTAAGAAACATTTTTGGAAAAAGGTCTGTGATTAAAAAGTCAGTGTAATACCAAACTTGATATTTAAGTTCAACATAAAAGATGAGAGACGACGATTTTCATGGACTACTCTTTACATAGAAACATTTTCATTATTTCTTATTGGCTCTAATGATTTTGATTAAAATGCCACATCTTTAATATATAAACATAAGAAATAAAAGTGTGTATCTTAATTTTCTTTGAATATCCTGTGAACTTCCCATTATTTGATTTTGTATAATTTTTATAACAAGGGAATCTTAACAGAAAAGACGAAAACTTGCTACACTTTAAAGTACATAATTATGTCACTTTTTCATACTATTAGCCACTTTTAAAATATCCCAAGTTAAGAGCTTGCCTAAGTGCCATCTAACAGACATGCGTGAAAGTTTGTGATTCTCCCTTTTTACTCCGCCTTCTTTTCTTTCCATTGCAGGAGCTTGTTACCACAAATAAACATTTGAGTGCTGTTTCTGAATGTTACACCTTCTTGCTTCATTTTGCCATTTTCAGAGAAAGTTTCTAATAATGAAACCTTTACTTTTAAGGTTAGAAATTACTTCATAATTCAGCAGTTGGTATCAATGGTAAATAGGCTACAATGAATTGATTTAATTTTTGAAATGGTCATTATAAATATTACTTGAGGTTTTGATCAAATGATTCACGAGTGATTAACATTACTCTCAAAATCTCTTATGACGTTGCCAGTGATAATTGACTTTCTAGTGTACTATTATCAAATTGGAAATGCTACGTAACACAGTGTTATGACTTGGAATTGAACTCGATACTGTACACATTCTGCAGTTTTTTTAATAAAGAATGAACAGTTGTCTTGCAGTTGATGAAGGCATTTTGCTTCTGATACTCCAGGTACTTTCTTACAAAGTCTTTGTTCATTTCTGTTATTTCTTTGTGGTTTAAGAACTCTTCTATCTGAAACAATAAGAAATAAACTTGTTACAAACTTAAATGACATTCCAAACCACTACAAAAGAACCTAAATGGGACTGGAGGTGATCTGGAAACAAAGTATTAAATTAATACAAACCTTGATGTATGGTAGTGGAATTTGGATCACTGCAAAATTAGATGAGAAGTCTAAGATAACTATCAGGGCTGTCATTAAAACTAATGAAACATAATCTTAGACTCTTTAGTTTTCTTGTTTTGTGACACCACGGTAATGGTGGTGCAACTGACAGCAATCTCTAAGCTACCTGTGGTGCCAACATTACAACCGTATGTATTTATCAAAGGGAGTAAATATTTTAGCAGTGAAAAAGTAAGCGAAAAATCAATCTGGATAAATAGGGTTCTTGTATACACAAAGGGCAGATATAAACTGACTTTTACTTTCCAAATATGCAACAAAATGTGTAATGAAACCATTTCTGCAAATGTGTATCTTAATTAACATGAAGTAAAAACAAAAAGAATGTTCCTCATAAGAGATACATAAATTTATTTCAACGTACACACCTATTACACATTAATGTAATTATGATTAAATAAGGCAACTCATTAATACAGTGCATTCGTTATAGTGCTGGGCTGTGGATCACGCATATGCACAGTGTCTATTACATCCACAATCATGGAGGTTTTCCATTCTAAAACACCTGCATTATTTATGAGTGATAGTAACACGCACTATAAGTACTGACCTTGTTATAAGTTGTGTTGAAAGTGGTGTATATCTGCATTGTGATATTCCTACTGTCTTTGGATGAAATTTCCATTCTTACATTTTTCATCATCACAAGGTTGTAATTCACGAACTATAGTCTTCTCACTAGGGTTTCAATTTTAAAAGTTTGCAGCTCTATGAACAGAGGCTTTTGAAACACCCAGTTGCTGTGCAACACATCTTAGACATTTCTTTGGAGAGCATTCAAATGATGCAAAAATTTTGTCAACTTTTTCCTCCATTAGAATATTTTTTCAGTTCTTAGGTTTAGCATTTAGCTATCCTAACAATTAACAGTTTATCTGGATTGGGAACACCAGGAAGTTTCTTCTGAAATTGTCTACACACCTGTCTACATGATATGTTTTTTACGTATGTATCCTACATAATAATTCTTTGTTCAAGTATGAACACTTCAGTGGACTAATAAGAATGTATAACAAACCTTTACTTTTGAGATGCACAATGAACAAACACTAGTCTTTACAATTTGAACTTGAAGGCAACAACTGACACAGTATAACACAATGGTGATTAATTTTCTTTCACACAAGCCTGATGGAAACTGGAAGATTCGTGGTTTAAATGTGGCAATGGCATTGAATTTTTCATTCTGAATCTGCTTTTCCAACAGTATAACACAGCTGATAAACGTAGCCTTGAGCGGATCATTCACCACTAGTTTGCTGAGGAAAAATACTGAAGTCACTGCAGTAAAAGGGAACTATGCATATACACAATCTATGGCCCAGCTATAAATTGAATGCATTGTACATGTAACCTACTCTTATGAGTCTGGTAAGCTTTAACACTGTGGTTATCTTGCTACTGGGGCCACTCTATATGGTCATCGCAGCCTTAGGATCCCCAAGCGGCGGCCTTTGTGCAGTAGCCAAACACTTATTCCCTACCCTCCCTAACTGCAAGCACCATAAAATCTTAGTGACATCCATGTGCATATGCGCGTTGTTGCCAAAATTAAAAATAGTATTTAAAAGCAAAACTTTGCAGGTGATTTCCACATGTACAGAATACAATCATGCAGTTTGTCTGCTTGCTTTACACACAAAATAAGTATGTAAATAACTATGAATCGCATAGTAATTACATTTAAGTTGCAAACGCTTTAAAATATAACTGAACTAATGAATGATCTGAACTAATATACTGCGCTACAAGAATGGAAATGCATGTTAACATATCCGAGAGAAACTTAGAAACATGTCCCGAATAAACTATACATTGTTGGACTATCATTAAATAATTAAACTACATAAATATTACTTTATTTTGAAAGGAACTCTTACTCCCAAATCAAAGCATCATTTTTGATTATGCTGTGCGCGGAGCTATGGTAAAAAGTTTTTTATCACTTGTATCACAACAATGTTTTATTAATATAAAGCTAATACAAGAAGTTGTGTATTGTTTAAGGTGTAAGATTTATAAGCATGACATCTTCTGTTTACTTAAATGAATAGCTTTATTATAAAATGCAGGATAAGTAAAAATACGAAGGCAAAAGAAAGAAAATAAAAAAAAATCTTATGTATTATATTCACAAGATTATCTCTACTCACTCTTCTACAAACTACTTTCACAAAAGCTTATTCTTCTATCTACTTCTTAAATAATAAGATAAAATTTCATTGCACATATCGTTGTAAATATAAGGATACATAGGCTAAAGCGATAGCCAGATTTTTAAAATACAGATGACTATATGATGACTTTGAAATTCCATGCTCTTAGCATGACCACGAGGAAAATACAAACAGAGACTTCCAACTTGTATTTCAAAATTCAAACCAACAACAAAAAATTTCTCGGAAATGGTTAACACAATTTGACCTAAAATGTGTCCTTTACCGAGATTGCATTTTACGCAAAGTAAGATTTTGTCTCTCTCTTAGAATTTACCAGTAATACAACAAGTTGAGAACGAGGAAAAATTTACAAGTTATTCCCAGAATATAAAATTCATGATACAAATTTTATTTTTCCTGCAAATATCTTAAACTTGCGGTATTTTACTAAAAATTGTTAAGCTGTTTTTGAGAAATTCAAAACAATAACAAACATTTTTCCACATAAAGGGTTCTTTTCTACATGTTCTTGAACATTACACATAAAAATCTGGCTTTGCTTATTCAGTTTTTGTAGCCCTTTTCTTCGTGGTCTTGGCATTACTGATATTCGGCAGAGGGTCACTTGCTGGTGCGGCCGGAGGGGCAGCAACTTGGTTCGTTTCCCAAGGTCTCCACATCTTAATTAAACTATTAAACGCTAATAACTATTAAACACTGCTAAACTTACAAAACTGCACTAAGTAAAACACTATATAACTTCTCTGAAGAAGTAATATAGAAGCTTAGCTGAACATGGAAGAAAAGCACAAGTGAACAGTCACAGCTGCTAAAACCGAAGAAACAGCAGAAATGACATTGCAACAACGCTTTGCTTTGGTGGAGCTCGAGAAAGGACCACGTGTTGTATTTAAGGGATGGGAAGACCCTACTAATCGTTTACTGATGGGTTTATGGTCAGGCTTCAAAGCTTTCCGTTTGCTTTGTAGCCAGTTGGGGAAAGGATGCCCACGACTAGTTTACAAAATATTTATCCGTTACCTGTTTCCATAGAATCTGCTTCATCTTTCCTCGTTTCAGTTTTTTCAACCATTTTCTTTTTATCTTTCTTAAATAACTACCAATCACCCTAATATCCTTATCTGATTTTAATTTTCACAGTTTTCCCCCTTATAGCTATTGGAAAGTTTGGCAATTTCTCACCTTCATTTTCTTTTCTTACTTTAGTTTCTTCACATTCAAGAATTGCATCCCGATAACTATCTTTCATTCCACACATTGGACATTCATCTAAATCTCTTCTCCCTCTTAAACCTTTCAATTTTACTATCCTGTTCTAGCCCATGCAATTCCTTCCCTAGCAGCTTTATCTCCTTTCCCCAATCTAAGGAATTCCCTGTAAATGTTCAGTGTTTTTTACTTCCTCTACTATGTATAGTAAGTAGGGGAAGTATTGATTTCCACCAAAAAATTCAATATTGAGATTTCACTGGAAATCCATGTTTTGAGACCCCCTGAATTAAAAAAAAAATTAGAAAATGTCTGTGTTCAGTATAACTGAAAAATGAAAAGTCGGATAAATACCAAACTTGGTATTTAGGTTTAGTATCTCTCAAATATTTGACATGAAGATTTTCAAGAAAATCCCCCCAACCCAGACTACCCTTTACATGGAATATTTTTAGAAAATTTTGTTATTCTCAAAAATGGCTCTTAACGATTTTGATTAAAATATCATATGCTTAAGATATTTTCAGGCAAATGAAATGTATATCATGAATTTTCTGAGCATGTCCCCAAAAGTCCTCTTCAATCTGAATGACTTTTGCGTAGCTGGTAAAGCATAAGAGATAGACAAAATTTTACTACACAAAAAATGTAGGTCTCATTGAAACACACAATTTATGTCATATACCATTTTTTTTGTCAAGTGAACCATTTCCGAGACATTCCTTGTTATTTGTTTGAATTTTCCAATACTTAATACTTTTTCTCATATGGGAATTCATTCTTTTTCTTTTTTTTAATGTCCTGGATATGCAAAGAGAATGGAATACTCCACATAGCAACCAGCTCTTAAAAGATTGACTATCGCTTAAAGCCTACCATATTTCCCTTGCACTTACAAGAAAATTAGCAGTAAGATAGCTTCTGCAAAGGTTTATCTCGGTTAACATGAAGTAGATGGAGAATAAGCGCTATAAAAATAGTTTGTACAAGAGTAGAGAAAGCCATGTGAGTGTAACACATCAGCCTTTCTTTTTTTCTTTCTTCTTTTTTTTTTAATTCGTTTTTAGAATTGCCTAGTTTCCTGAATTTCAATATCACCAATTCTTAAACAGAGATGAATTTAAATCATGCCAGACTTTTGAGGAGCTCTACATGCTAGATGCCAAATATACAAACCTGCATCCACTGGCAAGCCAAGATCTCCTGCTCACATTTCTGTATCTCACTGGAAGTTGCTTTCAGACTTACAATAAAGTAGATGTCTGAACAGTTGAATTTTCCCCCATGTGTATGTCGAAATGAGACGAGAGATTGAAACTCCGTGTTTACATTTGTTTCTTCCAGCACCTCCCTCTTGGCAGCTTCACTTAGGTCCTCCCCTATGATTGTACAAACATTCAGAAAATTATCATCTGTTTCCAGAGTAAACATTATTTTATACTTGCCAACTTTTATGGTTTGCTTGTAAAATGTACAGTAGCGAAGACCTTTTTACAATTTTATGGCAAAGGGCACATTCAGTGTTACAGATTTTCACCACAAACATGACAAAGCATAACTTCTATTGCATTAAATTAAGATTAAAGACTGAATGTACTATTCCAATTGGTATACAAAGCTTTGATAGGCCAGAGCTTATCTGTGTCTATCCTTCAATTACAATTCTCTGGTAACCAGCAGTAAATGGGTGCAAACATTCAGTAATGGACCACATTAATTGTAAGGTCAACTCCCTCACCACAGTTGTTACCTTATTTACATTCTTTGGTTGTGGGATATGTTTCCAATTTTTTGTGACAGTTTTTGTTTATAGTTTGTTATGAAGCATAACATATAAACCAGAAATCTGTATATAGACTAGGAAGTGGTGTTCTTTGCTTTAATATATGTATATTGTGGTACCAGGAAGAATTATAGCATGTGTGAGAGAACAGTACTACCATGTCTTCAAGATTCTTATAAAATGGAATTCTGATTTATTTTACATGTAACTTTTGTACATTTACTGCACTGAACATTTTACACATTCTAAATTTCATGTCTGCAAAATTATGCTTTGCTGGACAAGGAAAGTTTTAAATATCAGGAAGTTGGCAAGTATGTTATTTGCTATGAGTTCAAGTTTTAAAGAAGCAGGATGTAAACACAATGATACAGACTAAATTGTTTCATTTTTTTGTATTTTAAGTTTGCACTTATATTGTTTTTCTAATTTTCTAGGGACGCCGGTGCGTAAATAAAATAGGTAAAAGTCTTGTCATTTTAAATGTTAACATACTTCTGCCTGCATGAAATGGGACCCCTACATACCTGGTTCAACATAGCCCCCTGGAAGCTTCCAGAATTTATAAGGTGAGTTCTTCTCTTGCACCACAAGTATTCTGCTATTGCTGTCGACTACGATGGCTCCTACGCCAAGCATCGTGTGAGCAAATGGAGGAATGTTACAAGTTTCTTGGGGCAACCATTTGTACATCGTGACATGGTGCTTGTCCGTGTGATGGAACACAAAGTCATTCTGTTCAAATAAATATCAGAATTATCATAGCAACATGCAAAAAAAGTACAATCACCTAAACATTCAATGCATATTTTCATATCAAACTAGATGTGGGAAAAATGTTCCAGTTCCAAAATAATACTCAAGTATTTCCACGAGTATTTACTGCTCAGGACATACTAGTCAGCCACGATAAATGCGCCAAAGTTTTTGTTGACAGTGCTTAACGTCATCAAGGCTAGGAATCGGAGAAGGAACAAAGCGATAAGGGAATGTACAGTTGCACAACAAAAGCAGTAATACATTTTGCAGGCCTCATCCTCACTAGTAAATGCAATCAGAACTGCAGATGTTTTCTTTACTGACCGTCCTTCTGATGCCCTGTCCACTTGTTCCATAACTGTTTATTTCCTCTTCCCACCACACGCACTCATATCGTGGCCAACCAGAACATCTGTAGCATTGTTTACTTGTGGCCAGCGTAGCAACTAATCCCTGTTGTGTATAGCAAGTATAGGCCACTTGAATGTAAATACAATAACAGCGCCACCAAACCAGCACTATTCCTAAATGTCCCAAGTAGTTAAACATAATCCTAACAGCAAGATACCTTGGCCCACTGCTACTTGACTGATGCAGGTTCTTTCGCATCAAGTCATGATTCTTCATTCCAATATTAAAAGATGATGGTACTCTTGCTTCTAGATCTCCCTTCTGCCATGCACACATGAATTTGTAACATATTGTATTGTTAACAACAATTCATCTATTCGTTATTATAATTATGGCTCATGTAACTCACATTAAAGGAATTTACATCCATCATCCTCATCATAGTAACAGTCCTGTATCAGTTTCCATGCTGCTAATGATTATATGTTCCAAAATGGCATGAATAGTAATTGCCTTTTGCATGTGTATCACAAGAGAGTAGCACAATTAAATCTATTTCTAGTGCAAATTGTCCTCTATAGGAACTGGAAGCAAGGACACTTCTAAGTTCTCATATCATATACAACTGTTGTATTGTAGCACAACATACTATCTTTCAATCAGAGCATTACTTTTGGAACTGTTACAAAAATGTATTAGTGCAGATTGGAGGTTCATTGATACTGTGTAACTGGAACTCTGGTTAGTCTTTGGAACAGTTTCATTCTTGGAACCATTCCAAAATGTTCCTACCTTTAATACAAATACAAATTTTGTGTCTCTCTCTGTGAGAGAGAGAGGGGGGAAGGGAAGAGAGAGGGGGAGGGGAGAGAGAGAGAGAACTTTTAAGCATGCAGGTGAAGATTTTCACAGAATTCCCCTTCTCCAACTGAAAAAACACTTCACATGAAAGAATTGCATTTGGTAAGGTTAATAATTCAATACCATAGCCGGGATTTGAACCGTATAGGGTCTTTCTACAAGAGTGTCCTATCTTTGAACTTAAATAAATTCTAGAGGTTTATTTCTTTTCTTATTTTGGAACATAATTAATGTCATTGCAAGTTGTTTATTACAGACCTGGATAACAGCCGGGCAAAATACTTGCGCGGTCTTAGTAGAAGAAGACTTGCATGGGCAACAGGATTCATTACAGGACACTGTGCCCTACAGTTTATCTATACAGAATGGGATTGTTTAACAACCCTATCTGTAGTAGATGTCTAGAAGGAGATGAGACTGTTACTCATCTACTATGTGATTGCCCTGCTCTTGCAAATCAAAGAGCAAGTATTTTTGGCAATCACTTTCCAAAGATAGATGAACTATCGAAAGCCTCAGTTAGCAGTCTGGTTAAGTTCACATCGAGCAACAGACTACTTAACTGATGAAAGGGGGGATGCACAATAGATCTTAAGGTCGCAGTGCTTGGGCATAAAACCCACCCCTTTTCAAACTAGAACTAGAACTAGAATGTCATTGCATGTGGAAGAGAACAACAGTTAAGTGACCGCCGCGACTTCGTTGGGTTGCGCATATATGGTTGACCCAATTTTCAATGACAGAAGAAAGTAAATTAGGTCCAACTTCACGAATAACACGTGCGATGTTATTCATAAGATCATTTACTGTTTCTGGCTTGTTGACAAACTCGAGATTTAACATAACCCCACAAGAAGTAATCCAATGGCGTTAAATGACATGACCTCGGAGGCCAGTTAACATCACCACCATGGGAAATGATAAAACGCATGACATGAGGCACCATCTTACTGGAACCAGATGTTTCTGAGATCCATACCATCCAATTGAGGCCAAAAATAGTCCGTTATAAGAGCTCGGTATCTTTCTCCGTTGACAGTTAAGAGCTTCTCCATCTTCATCTTGGAAAAAATATGGACCAATGATTCCACCATACCAAAATCCACACCACACAGTAACCTTTTGGGGATGAAGTGGTTGTTCTTGAATCTGCATTGGATTGTGATTGCTCCAATAGCGACAATGTTGTTTGTTAACACAACCATCCATCCAAAAGTGGGCTTCGTTGCTGAAGATGATTTTTTGACCAAAATCTGGGCCAGCTTCCAATTGCTTCATAGCCCAGTCAGCGAATACATGGCGCAACCTATGGTCGTTGGGCTTTAGTTCTTGAGTTAACACCATTTTGTAAAAGTGAAACTTCAAATCCAGATGCAGAATTCGCCAAGTTGTCGGCAAAAGCCCCAATTCTTGCACTCTACGAGCAATTGATTTGTTTCCGTTCTCGTGTACATTCTCACGAACGGCGCCTATGTTTTCGTTGGAGTGCTTACGTTGATTACATACAGACGTTCTTTAATCGCTGACAGAACCACTTCTATCAAATTTATCGATCAAACGCCAAATCGTTCTCTCACAGGGATGATTATGCACACCGTAATCTTCATGCAATACAAGGAAGGTTTAGTGAACAGATGATCCATTTCACAATTTATACGCGTTGCTGAATGCTGTAATTGTCAATAACAACTGTAATCACATGAAAAAAATGACTGCTGTAACTCAATAACAGTGGCAGCTATCACACGTTAAAGATAGGACACTCTTGTGTTAAGATAAAGGGTCAGTGTTGCACTGCTGTCTGACATGACTAAAATTCCGTGTGATTAAAAATGTGTTTGTTCATTAATTTGGCCCCACTATGAGCAATGCTCAGGGACATTGAACATGTCATACAATTATGAAATATGCAGCATAACTAATAACATACCCAACACTAACTCTCTCTCTTTCCCACCCTCCCTCCCCCCACACCATGCATTATCTAAGAAATGAAAATCTGTAAATCATCACCATTCTAAGAGTAAACATCTCGACATGCATTACAGCAGGACAATAACAAATAAGTGTAAGTCACTATCATATGCCATCTGCCCTATGTATTGAATATTTATATGTTGCACGACATATTAAAATATTCCTCCATAGTATATGGGGAGTGAGTATATAAGAAAGACTTTAGCACTTTCTTAAAGATGATATGTTGATTAGGCTTGCCTAATAGTAGCATGGAAGGTTATTATAAATTGTTATTGCAGAATAAGTAACATCCTTTTTGGAACAGTTTTAAGCTGTTTGCTGGTCTATGCAAATCGCCTGCATGCCTTGTATTGTGGTCATGCACAGCAAGGTTCATTATGAAGTTATCATAATTATCTGTAAGGTAGCTCAAGAGAGAATATACATATTCACCAGTGAGAGTAAGAATATTTTAGATTTTGAACAAGGGTCTTCAGGAATGACGGGACACAACACCACAGATAATATGCATGGCCTTTTTTTGTAATATAAATACTTGCTTGCTATGTGTCAAATTACCCCAGAACGTTATTCCATATCACAACAGGGAGTGAAAGTAGGCAAAATATGCTGTTCTTAAGGTAAAGCAAGTCGAGCTGAGTTTTGGCAGCATGATTTTTATTTGTTTTCTCCAGCTGAGCTCTCCATCTATTTGAAGCCCAAGAAATTTTGTATCAGATACCTTATTTATGGTGTAATTGTTGTACCTGATTGTTAATTCATTCACTTGCTTATGCTTCGTTTGAAATTGAATAAAGTTGGTTTTATCATAGTTTAGTGAAAGCTTATTAGCTCCAAACCAAAAGTTGAGCTGTTCGAACACTTTGACAGAATTTCTTAATTGTTGATGTGACTTTTCAGATATAAGTACACTGGTATCATCTGCAAAAAAGCACAGTTATTGAATCTTTGCCAAAATAATATGGCAGGTCGTTTATAAATATTAAAAATAACAAAGGGCTAAGTATAGAACCTTGTGGGACACCTCTAGTAATAACACCTGGTTCTGAATCACAACCATTGATTCTGGTTTTCTGGATTTTATTTTTTAACCCATTTAAGGCTTATAAGATGCAATAAAATATACAATCCCATTGAGGAATCTTATTGCATGGAATGTCCATTTGCAATCCACTACAACATGAAAATAACGAATGAGAAGTGAGTCTACAAATCTGTTAACCAGCACAGAAAGGTAAAGATCTAGTTCAAATCTTTGCCATGGCTTTAAATTTTTCAAGTCTGATGCAACTTTCTTTATATATTCTTTTTTTACTATACCTTATACTAGGTAGAGGAAATATTGAACTCCGCCTAAAATTAAAAAAAAGCAGTCTTAGAGAAAGGTTCATGTGCATGAAGTGCATAGCTCAAAAATGAAGAGACAGATTAAATACCAAACTAGGTATTTAAGTTCATTATCTTCCTAGGAAGTGAGACAAAGATTTTGAATAAAATCCCTTACCTCAAGCTACTCCTTATATAGAAAATGTTTCATTGTGTTTGATTTTCTTAAAAATGGCTTTATCAATTTTAATTAAATTACCAATTATTAGATATTTCCATGAGAAATAAAACGTATATTGTGAGTTCTTTGTGTCTGTGAATAGTTCGAGAAGCCCTCTTCATTCTGAAGGAATGTTGTATAATTCTGCATAACTAGTAAACCATAAGACAAAGAAGCTTCACAAAAAATGCAAATCTGGTAAAACACACAATTTCTCAAAAGTTCATTGCTATTGATTTGAATTTTTCAATACTTTATCATACTAACAGTTTTTTTAATTGCAAAGTCAGCATTCTACTGTTTTTCCAATGTTACAGGAACAGTAAGGCCAGCATATAGTAGCATTTTCTTATGATTTGACTATTGCTTCAGTCTTCTGTGTCCCTCTTGTATCTGCAATGAAATGTGTAATGAAACTATTTCTGCAAATGTTTATCTCCATTAATGAAATAGATACAAAAATAACATTTTGTAAGATGAATGGGAGAGAAAGTCAAGAACCTAGTTATTTTATAAACCACTGACTACCATCTAGCCCTCATGAGCACTATAAAATGTGTATGACTGAATATCATCTAAATGGTATTGTTTCTATGTGGGTATATGTCATTGACATTAAGCAGATAGGAAAATGTTTTATATGAATATTCTGTAGCTTAATGAGTAGAGGATGTGTGACTTACACATCAGACCCTTTTCCTTTGTCCTGTTGTAATCCCTTTGCATAACAAAATCATTTTGTGAAAAAAGTGGAAATGCAGGGATTGATTTATTACCTTTGCAAGCTCTGGCACCCAGTCTGCATGTTCTAGTGACACCCTGAACCATATGCCCCGTCTCTTATTGTGCACCCAGTGTGCAAGTGATGCTGCAACATACGAACATTATAGAAGAAATTGGATCCAAACTGAAATAGCATACAAGAAGCAGAGACTCAAGTTCAATACCTTTCAGTTTATCTGCGAATGTTTCAGCATCACAAAATTCTTCTGAAGAATCAACTGTAATGCCACTGAAAGGATCTCCCTTGCCAATGAATGTTTCTGCCGATGACATTCTGTAATTAAGACATGTTCTTGTCATAAAGACAAAACAGAAACAGGGAAAGTGATTTTGAGCTCAACACATTGATTGATATGCATAATACTGGAGTATTTGCCGAAACATGAATATAATAATAGCAATAAAGGAAATTATTGATAAAACATTTCAGAAGTATAAGGATCAGGGATAATCAAGTACCTATTATTTGGGAGCTAAAGAGGGGGAATGTTGCTCTCGGAAACCATAAGGGTAAAAAAGCGTGTCTCCAAAAAATACTTCTTTGAAATGCATACACGTTAAGGCCTAAACAGAATAAAGTGCATTATGGACTAAACTGATTTTATTTAACATTTAAGAATGTTTGTCATTGCATCCATTACATTAAACTACTTGCGGTACACTCATGTGAACATAAACAAACATGTCGAAACTTTAGCCTTTTATGTATAAACATAACCTCGACTACTTCTCATATGACATATTGGTAACTCTTGTTGCTTTAGTAGTCTGTTGGATATCGTAAATGTCGAAAATTATAATTTAATTACAAACGATAGCTCTCACTGATAAGCACTGTTGTGTTGCTTTGAATGCTATAGCTAGAAATCAATAATCCGTTCAAAAATAGTTGAAAAGCAAACTTGAAGCGCTTCAATGGTTACAATACCCAGTTACCTATTAATTAAATGCTCTTTCCCAATATTACACCGTACTCTTGAAATGTGATAGGCTCTTCTTATCTGGGTGCAAATCTGTATAATGTTCATTAAGCACACGCAAACCTCCAGTTTTAAAGCGTAATTTACATGTCATGACCTTGGTTAACAACAGCATGTGATTCCGGATGATAAGATTTAGGGGTACGGTTGTGAAGGGTGTTTGTATTATTAAAAGGGACAGGTGCATTGGTTTATCATCTGGTTGAACTCTGGGACGTGCTTTCTTACTGCAAAGTCATTGTGATGTACTGTCAAAATAAACAATTACTTTGCGGTAAGGGCATGCAGTTTGGTTTATGAGATAGGATTATGATATGGGCCATTTACTCTACCACTCGAAAATATACATGTCCTTTCTTGATTACAGGGAATATAGTAAAGGAATATTTGTTTCTTAATTGCAGAACACGCACGTGCAAATGTAGAGAGATTGCATTTCATTTCTTTTATGTTTTGTTTCGCCTGGTGAGGTTAAGTTTGCCAACTTCAGGTTTATGTGGTGGAACATGCCTGCCGAAGATCTTGAGCGAAATTAGTCATTACGAATATTATTCCCTGTGAACGAATATAATTTTTTGACGATTCATGGATTTACTGCAAATTTAAGCTCTTTTAGCGTATATTGTTTCGTTTATTATTTGCGAATTTCTCTATTTTCTTTAGGTAGCTTTGGCTGACCTGTGAATAAGACAAAGTTATTTCCGGTTCATATGTTCCCGTATTCCCTCAACTCCTTTGAATCGAGAATTTTGGTGTTCTGTGTGGAGAATGTTAATGGTCATATAGTTTATTAAGTTTTATCGTTGTAGTTATCCATGGTTTTTGCTATTCTATTGTGTGCCGAGATTTCCTTGAGCTTTTAGGAAAGAAGCGTTTTAAAGATGCTCCTGTTTTTATTTTGAATGAAGTAAGTATCGTTTGTTTGAAGGCCAATTTGTTGTGAGGTTATTTATTTAATTATTTATTTGAATACAGTTCCCAAGCAGCCCTTGGGATCATATCAGGGACAATACATTTTTTCTTGAGGGCTTTTGCTTGTATTTTCGAAAATGCTAATTTGAAGATTTCTTCTTTTTCTGGTAATTTAATTGCTTGGTCTTCAATAACTTCTGGTATATTATGGCTCAAAGTATTGTACAGTTTTCCATTATGAAGCTCAATTGGTTTAAATCCTGTAACTGCATTTATGGATTGATTTAGTAGATTTTGAATAATACTGATGTATGAGTACCAACTGCTCTGCTTGTTATGACATACTACGCGTAGATAATTTGCAATTTATTTTATTTCTCTTTCTACTGGATTGGCATTTGGTCTGTATCTTGATGAAAAATACTGTTTGACTCCTAAATCTTTAATTCCATTCATAAATTTAGAACTGGTAAACACTGATGCATTATCACAAAGTATGGCCTCAACTATTCCTTCCTCTGGGAAATATGACTGTTAATTTATTTAAGCATGCTATGCTGGTTGCATTCTTGAGTGCATAAATTCTAACATATTTGCTAAACACGTCATAGCATACAAATAAAAATTTGTACCCAAATGTACTTACAGGCATGCAAATCTAAACTCAATAAACATCTTGGTTTATCTCTAAGTACTGAATTTGTTGTATAGTCATAGGCAACATTAATTTGTTTTGCTTTCTGACAAAGATCACAACTGATATATATTTTCTGACTTTATGTCCTAATTTAGAGATGTATAGATTTTCCAAAATGGTTAAGGTTGTTTTCTCTGTACCTGCATGTATTAATCCTAAATGAAATTGTTCTATTATTTCTAATTCCATGCTTGTTGGAATATATGTTTTCCACCTCTTTATTTCTTTTCCATGTTTCTTATATAGTACACCATCTTTAACAGCGATTGTACTGTTCTGAGCCTCTTTTATCTTTGGAGCTTTTTGTTTTAAACCTGCTAGTTTAATATCTTTGTCTTGCTCTTCTTTAATATTCCTAAATTGATTCTTCAATTCCTTCTTCATTGGAATGTCTATTATAAGCACCTTAATTTCATATTGTTGTCTTGAGCAACTTTCAGGAAATTGTTTGTTGTGATTGATCCTTGATATTAAATCACTGAATGTATTTTGTTTGCCTGGAATATGTACAATTTCAACATCAAATTCCATTATAGCGAGAATCATTCTAGCTAACTTGCCATTATATAATTTACATTTCTGAATGAAAGTTAAGCTAATATGATCTGTATATATTTTCACTTTCTTCTGAAATATATATGTTTTAAATTTCAGTAGTGAAAAATATAGTGCTCCAATTTCTAACATTGTTACTGATGCATTCCTTTCAATATTGGTTAAGCCATGTGATGCAGTATTAATTACATGAAATGTGTTGTCATGTTCTCTTTGTCCTAGTATTCCTGCATATCCCTGACAAGATGCATCCACATACAACTCATAATCTAACTCATCTCTTGGATGTTCCAACAATATTGCATTTGCAAACAGCTTTCGGACATTTTCAAAACATTCTTGTAGCTCTGCTGCCCACTTCCATTTATTTGTCTTCTTCAGAAGTTGTTTTAAAGGTTCTACTTCTATAGCATATCTTGGTAAGAATTTGCTTTCATAATTCGAAATTCCAAATAAACGTCGTAGCTGTCTAACAGCTTTCGGACATTTTCAAAACATTCTTGTAGCTCTGCTGTCCACTTCCTTTTATTTGTCTTCTTCAGAAGTTGTCCTAAAGGTTCTACTTCTATAGCATATCTTGGTAAGAATTTACTTTCATAATTCCAAATAAACGTCGTAGCTGTCGAATATTCTTAGGTGGTGGTATTCTTAATACGGCTTCTATTCTTTCATCATCTGGTCAAATGCCTACTTCATTTATTACATATCCCAAAAATTTAATTTCAGTACACAGAATTTTGACTTTTTGATGTTTACTGTCATGCCATGTTCATGTAATTTATTTAATACATAAATTACATTTTCTAAATGCTCCTCAAAGGTTTGACTTATTATTAGGAAATCATCAGTGTATCTGATTAAGAAATCATCTGCTGTGTTACCATAGATACTATGTATTGCTCTCAGGAATCCACTAGTACTATTCTTCAATCCATATGGATTTACACAATACCTATATTGTAATCCAAAAACTTGAAAGGCTGTGTAATCACGTACTTTAGGATCTAGCTTGACTTGCCAAAATGAAGCTGTAAGATCTATGGAAGAGATATATTTGCCACGTGATAACTTTGCAATCGTTTGTTCTATACTTTCATTTTGAAAGTGATCTGGTTGCATGAATTTATTCAAATATCTTCCATCTATAGTGATTCTTAAACTATTGTCTTTCTTTACTGTCCAACAAACACTATTTATATACTGTGAATTGCTAAGCTCAATGATGTTATTGTCTAGCATACTAGCTATTAACTTTTTAGCTTCGCTTCTTAGATTCACTGGTAGATTATTATATTTTCTTTGAAATGCTGGTACATTTTCTACTGTGAAGTGTGAACATATGATGTACACCATCCTGGAATTTCACTGAAAACATGTTTATTGTCTTCTAATACCTTTTCCATTATTAACTTTTCATTGTCAGTCAATATTGTATTTGTCATCAGTGCGTCTGTTTGTATCTTCCTGTCTTCTATCTGTTGCATAACTATCTTCTACCTGCTCTAGCATATTTTCTTCTGCCTTAGATTTCTTTGCATAAGGGTTCCATTTGGTAAGGTCAGTGTTCTGTTCTTCGAAGTTAAGGGTCAATAACCTTTCATTGTTTTCCCTACTTGCTTGGACATTAACTATTTGTATGAAACACTCTTCTTCATATACTGCATTTTCTTCTTCCATTCTTTGTACTTTACATACCTTATCTTTAATAAAAGGCACATATATTTTCTTTTCTTCTTTATTTAATACTAGTCTGTCCTCCTTAAAATCAACTATTGCAGAGAACTCTATTAAAACATCACACCCAATTATAACTTCACATATCAAGTTTGGAACAATTAAAAACATAACCTCCAATGTAATATCTGCTATCTGTATAGGTATCAATGCTTGTGATATTTGAGGCAGTATTTTAATACCTGAATAATTTTAATTGTAATTTAAAATAGGTAAATTCAATAACAGCCCGCCTTGAGACAATATGTATATAATAATTATTTAAATTGTATGTAACAGTCATTTCAAATGCTTATTTTTATTGTAAATATATTTTATTAATGTTATATGAATACTTTATATACTCTAATAATGCAAGAACTGTGAGAATAATAAGTTTTAGGTTGCTAACAATGAGTAATAATGAGGTAATTGTGGCAATAATGTGTTTGGAATTTAAAAATGTACTGGTCATGATTAGATCGAGGATGACATAGTTTCAGTGACAGTTTTAAAATTAGCCAATCAACAGCAAAGAAAAGTTTTAAGTTAAATACAGAAGTTCTATTGGACTAGAATTGGCCAATTAGAGACTTGCATTACCGAAGCTTAAGGTTTTTAACGGTTCAGGTTATTCAGTTCTTGGCAAGATGTGGTATTGCCACAATTACCTCATTATTACTCATTGTTAGCAACCTAAAACTTATTATTCTCACAGTTCTTGCATTATTAGAATATGTAAAGTATTCACATAACATTAATAAAATATGTTTACAATAAAAATAAGCATTTGCAATGACTGTTACATACAATTAAAATAATTATTACATACATATTGTTTCAAGGCGGGCTGTTATTGAATTTAATTATATAGGAAAGTACCCAAAACCAGACCCCCATTTAGTTTTTTTATTTAAAACAATAGAAAATAGTAAAAGATTACGTTTTAAAAACATTTAATAATTACTTTATAATGTTATACACCATTTATATTTTACTTTTAGGAAATATAATTAAAATTACTATGACATAAATATTATTTTCAAAAACTTTACACTTTGGCGATTTGAAAAATAGTTGCCTAAATCGGACCCCTTGTAAAACAATCAAAATAACACAAAAAAATTAGAAAAAAATGTATTAATCAAAGAAAATATAATCTAGTTTCAAGGTGTAAGTATAACAGAACAATTGCAGGCTTTAGTTTTTAACGAGGATACAGAATGTATTTAAAAAGATGCAGAAAATGTATAACATAGTTAAATGAAATCATTTAGCGACAAAAATCACAGATGTACATGTCCTTTTCAGCCCCAGCACAATCCACATGGGCCCACAGCGAGCACATAACGCACTTGACCCAAAATTCTCCTTTAGAATCCTCTGAAAATTTTCTGTCACAAAACATACACCAAGCATCATCATCTTTGGAAGCAGAAACTTCTGGGAGAAGCTCCAATTCCGATGTTCCAGAGGAAATGCTGTTTACATCTTTGCCGCTTGATTTTTTCTCAAAATTTAGATGCTTTTTTACGCGCTCTTTCCCTTTTCTTGAAGGCTATATGCCTGTTACTTTAAACCCATTGATTGCTATTTGAGCTGTTTGGCATCTAATGTAGGTTTTGCCAAACAGGTCCATTACATCAAAAGCACTGACAGGACGTTCATTGTGCCTTAGCCACTGCCTGATTTCCTCGCTGTAGTAAACTTTGAGACGATCCATGAAAGTTTTATCCAATGGTTGCAATGTGAGGAGTGAGGTGGCAGAGACACAATGGTAACATGATTTGTTTTTGCTAAGTTGATCAGATCAATATTCTGTATGTGGCTAAAGTGGCCATCTAAGATCAGCACAGGTTTTTCCTTTGTAGGGTTGGCAAACTCGATAAAGTGTTGAAACCACTGAGTGAAGGAGTTGATTTGGATCCACTCTGAAGGATGCGCTGCAAATATTGTTCCTGGTGAAGCCCCTTTTTTCAATTGTTCACTCATATTTTTCCTCGGAAAAATTACTAAAGGGGGCATGAATGAACCACTAGCATTCATACAAGCAACAATCGTTATAAGAGCCCCATGTTCTCCTGATGTCAAGGCAGCCCGGCCCGGCCCGGCCGAAAATATTATGCTACAATGCATTAAAGACACAGAACTTCCAATAAACTTCACTTATACCAAAAATTGCTTTATTCTGCTTTTTTCTTCTCTGTTTACATGTATAACAATTATAATTTAATATATTATATTAATATTTTTGCAGGTGCATTCTTCTGCCCGCACCACTACTCAAATTCAGATGGTTGTCCTCCCTGTCTACAACAAACTGTCTTTCTCCATGTATGTGCTTCAGGGCCTGCCCACAGTAGGTTGGTCCCAAAACACATCAGACTGCAGCCATGGGATTGGAAGATGTCAGGTCAGATGATGAGTTCGTTGCAGCAGAAGGTTCTTTGTTATGGTCACCATACAGTTGCCATAGATGAAAATCTTGTACCAAACTGGTACAATACTCCGCTCTTCTGCAGAAAGTGGTCAACAGCAAAAGGAACTATGCAGGTAGGGAAACCAAAATGTATTATAAAACAGAGCATTAAGCTCATTGAATGTTTAGAACAGTAAAACCAGAGCATATCACATATTCAAACAAATGCATATAAAGTTTTACCCACAGGAGATCTCCCATACATATAACAATGATAACATTTTACACCAATAACTCAGCAAAGATATGCATAACTTTAAAATAAAGACAATGATATAAGTTATACAATAAAGTGTGAGTACATACCCTACTCGTTTAATCCAAAGTTTACAGGTTGTGCATAATTTTGCCTGGCCAAGCCATACCTGATTAGCAATCTAACAACATAAAACTACTGGTCCCAACTACATATAATACCAAGATAAACTTAGGAAAATATAAGACTACTGTGGAAACACAACCTCAGGGCACAGAACAAAGGGAAAAGTGAAGGCAAAAAACAAGCTGGAGGTAACAAAAGACAAAGATGAGCAACATTCCATACATTAGTAAGAGGACAGGTAGGTGCAAAATTGAGCATCAAGGAAAAATACATTTCGTTGATATTGTAATGAAAAGAAGCTAGAAACAGTGATGTGTATTGAATTTATTTAAAGGTGAGTCGGAATTGTTACACTAACATCACTTAAGTTTACTCACTTAACATGTTTCGGGAAACCGTTGTTCCCATCCTCAGAAGGTTAACTCGACTGGTCCGTGTTGTTGGTGTTTCCGTTTTTTGGACTGGATCCTGTGGTGGCATCTTGTGGTGGAGAAATGTACTTCCAGAGAGGATTTGGTGGCGGCAAATCAAAATTCATTAGATGTGTGTTGTGTTTTTGAATGGTGATCTTCTCCCATGCATCTAATTCGGCTGCAAATTTGGCTGGTTTGACTAATGTAATATTGGGTTTGATGTTGTGATTAGTGATCCAAAAATGGTGTGAAACTGCAGATTTGTCCATTTGTTTGTATTTAATACATCTCATGTGCTCCTTTAGCCTAGTTTCTAGGTTTCTTTTTGTCTTACCTATGTATACTTTATTGCAATCTGAACAATTGATTTTATAGATTCCAGCTTTTTTGTCTTGTGGAATGGGGTCTTTTAACTTGTTACAAAGTAATTTCTCTATGTTAAATTTGTTCTGTGGAGCTAGGCTGATGTTATGTTTCATGAAAATCTTCTTAAATTTGTGAAAAGTTCCTGGGTGGTATGTGAATTTCTTGAACTTTAGCTCTTTATCTTGCTGGCTGAGATTTGTTGTGTTTCTGATGTGCATCTGTCGTTTGAATTTTGCAATTTTTTTGTCAATAGTTGCTTTGTTGTACCCATTATGTATTGCTGTGTCTACTATATGCTGGTATTCTAACTGGTATTCTTTTTTATTTAAGGGGGTATATACCAGTCTATGTGTTAGGCTGTTTAGTACTGCATGTTTGTGTGTGGTTGGATTGAAACTCTTATTTTTTATGTAATTAGTAGAGTGTGTTGGCTTCCTGTATATGCCAAAGGTTAGGTTCTTTTGTTCTCTGATGATTTTTAGGTCTAAAAATGGTAGCATGCCTTCTTTTTCTATTTCTATGGTGAATTTTATTGATTGGTTCTGTAGGTTTAGTAAGGCTAAGGAGTCTTGTATGAACCTGTTAGGGACAACAGCGAAGATGTCGTCAACATATCTGTGCCAAACTTTAAACATGTATGGAAAGGAAGTTGTTATGTGTGTTTCTAAGTAGCTCATAAATAAATCTGCCAAGAAGGGTGAAAGTGGGTTGCCCATGGTTAAACCAATTGGTTGTTGATAGAACTTCTTATTGAAACTAAAACAATTTTGTGCAATGCATAAATTGGTAAGTTGTATGAGGTCTACTATTTCTTCTTCAAGTAGGTTAGTCTGCTGTAGCCATTTCTTTAACTGACGCAGGAGTTGATCTGTAGGAACACTTGGAAATAGTGCAGTGACATCAAAGGAAACTAATCTGTCTTCTGGTTCGAGTTCCAGGGATTTTATCTTCTGTATTAAATCTTCTGAATTCCTTATGTTTTTGCTATTGAATTTTGGTAGTGAAGAGAATCTCTGTACTAACCATTTTGCCAGTTTGTAGGTAGGAGAATCAATATTGCTGACAATTTTGGAGAATTGTAAAATATGACAAAAACAGCAAACACCAAACATCAGCCGATAAAAAAGTAATAATAATTGAGAGAAACAACCACTACGCAAAATTACAAAAATTGGAACTGGAATTATATGCTCTTCACCTTAAATTAACGGACACACTCGGCTACCCACTTTGGCAAAACATGCAATCAAAATTCCTCACTATTCTTAGCTACAGGATGAAAACAAAAACGCTGAAATTAAAGAAAAAACTAGACATACTACGCCGGAAGCAACATTCATATAAACCTAACCTAAAAAATGAAAAAACGACGTCATACCCAGACGTAATTAATCTTTCAAATGTAACTTTCACCAAAGCAGAATTATCGGTATTAAACCTTGGCCTAAAAACATGTGTTGGCTACACAAAAACAACCGATGAAATAGTCGCAGACATTGAGATTGCTACTTACAACCTAAATGAAAATAGTAAAACCACTATAAAAAAAGAATGTGAAATGGTTCTCCAAGAAATACAAGCAGATAAACATAACAATTTCCCAACCAAACATGTGATCAAAACATTAAAATCAAAACCAGTAGTATACACAAAAGCTGACAAGGGAAATAAACTAGTTGTACTGCAAAAAGATGATTATATTGCCAGAGTAGAAAATATGCTGCAACAAGAAAATTACATACAAATTCAAGAAGACCCATTAAAATTACATTTAAAAGCCTTCAATCAAACCATCCAGGAAAGCAAAACTATAACAGACACTGATAAATCTAGATTAAAACCAGATCACCCCACTCTACCAAGAATGTATGCTCTACCTAAAATACATAAACCGGGTAATAAGATGAGACCAATTGTCAGCAATATTGATTCTCCTACCTACAAACTGGCAAAATGGTTAGTACAGAGATTCTCTTCACTACCAAAATTCAATAGCAAAAGCATAAGGAATTCAGAAGATTTAATACAGAAGATAAAATCCCTGGAACTCGAACCAGAAGACAGATTAGTTTCCTTTGATGTCACTGCACTATTTCCAAGTGTTCCTACAGATCAACTCCTGCGTCAGTTAAAGAAATGGCTACAGCAGACTAACCTACTTGAAGAAGAAATAGTAGACCTCATACAACTTACCAATTTATGCATTGCACAAAATTGTTTTAGTTTCAATAAGAAGTTCTATCAACAACCAATTGGTTTAACCATGGGCAACCCACTTTCACCCTTCTTGGCAGATTTATTTATGAGCTACTTAGAAACACACATAACAACTTCCTTTCCATACATGTTTAAAGTTTGGCACAGATATGTTGACGACATCTTCGCTGTTGTCCCTAACAGGTTCATACAAGACTCCTTAGCCTTACTAAACCTACAGAACCAATCAATAAAATTCACCATAGAAATAGAAAAAGAAGGCATGCTACCATTTTTAGACCTAAAAATCATCAGAGAACAAAAGAACCTAACCTTTGGCATATACAGGAAGCCAACACACTCTACTAATTACATAAAAAATAAGAGTTTCAATCCAACCACACACCACAAACATGCAGTACTAAACAGCCTAACACATAGACTGGTATATACCCCCTTAAATAAAAAAGAATACCAGTTAGAATACCAGCATATAGTAGACACAGCAATACATAATGGGTACAACAAAACAACTATTGACAAAAAAAATTGCAAAATTCAAACGACAGATGCACATCAGAAACACAACAAATCTCAGCCAGCAAGATAAAGAGCTAAAGTTCAAGAAATTCACATACCACCCAGGAACTTTTCACAAATTTAAGAAGATTTTCATGAAACATAACATCAGCCTAGCTCCACAGAACAAATTTAACATAGAGAAATTACTTTGTAACAAGTTAAAAGACCCCATTCCACAAGACAAAAAAGCTGGAATCTATAAAATCAATTGTTCAGATTGCAATAAAGTATACATAGGTAAGACAAAAAGAAACCTAGAAACTAGGCTAAAGGAGCACATGAGATGTATTAAATACAAACAAATGGACAAATCTGCAGTTTCACACCATTTTTGGATCACTAATCACAACATCAAACCCAATATTACATTAGTCAAACCAGCCAAATTTGCAGCCGAATTAGATGCATGGGAGAAGATCACCATTCAAAAACACAACACACATCTAATGAATTTTGATTTGCCGCCACCAAATCCTCTCTGGAAGTACATTTCTCCACCACAAGATGCCACCACAGGATCCAGTCCAAAAAACGGAAACACCAACAACACGGACCAGTCGAGTTAACCTTCTGAGGATGGGAACAACGGTTTCCCGAAACATGTTAAGTGAGTAAACTTAAGTGATGTTAGTGTAACAATTCCGACTCACCTTTAAATAAAAAATACATTTGTTGATGTGCCTGATTATGAGCAGTATTAAGTGTGAACTGAAATTCCAACAAAGATGTTCCACGAAACATGTAAATGGAAGGAAATTACAATACTCTTAAAGAGAACAATTTACCCATTCTGCTAAGGATGCTTTAGGGCAAGGGTGTCTAAAACGACTTCCTTCCACGAGTCACCAAATATGCAACACGCACTGCATCACTCAGCAGCATGTGAAAAACAAATGGACGGTTGCAGAGAGGGAACGGCGCCTGTGAGTCACATTTTCGTGGTTTAGGCTAATAAGAGAAGTACAAACTTAATGCCTCATTCAAAGAGAAAAGTATGAAAAGAACTCGCCCAAAAGTAAGAGACATTGTCGGATATCAAAATATCTGGCATACCAACGATATAAAAATAGTAGATAAGACACAAGAAAATGCAAAGGCCGAAACAGCTCTAATTGGAGATAACTAAACAAATTTAGAAAAAGCATCTATAACGACACACAAATAGGTACGAGGAAGAGGAGCCATATAATCCATAAATAACCTCTCCATTGGATATTTTGCAACATGAGAACTAAGTAGGCCAATACGTGTAGTTTGAGGTTTCGAATGCTTACAAATATTGCAAGTCGTAACAAAACAAGATATGTCCCTGGTACATCCCCTTCCAAACAAAATATTTTAGATTTTCTGTCAAAAATACCCAAATGAGCTTCAAACGGCGATGTATGAAAATATAATACAACTAGTATCAACAATTTAGGAAACAATATGCGACGCACATTTGAGGGTGGTAAACAAAATATCATCCTAAAAATAATAACCTTGTGGACGATGACCATATTTTGCTTGTTGCCACAAAAGACGTAAGTCTGAATCATTCCGTTGACGCTGCAAAAGAGATGTAAAAATTTCTGGAAAATGTCATTGAGATCACTACAGGCGCCCGGGCAGAGGAGTCAGGTTCTTCATGGCTGGGCTTTAAAAGCCCTGATTTTACTGTATAACCGCAGATGTTGACACAACTTACCAAAATTAACATATTAACATTTACCAAATCTAATATTAATACAATTATATACTGTACAAATTAAAAAAATTTAACAAATATGCATAAACTTACATATGAATTATTATAATTAAAAGCAAGAAAACTGCAATTTATTTACTCATTCAAATCAATGGATTAGATAAATTTTATGATTTTAAAGAATATAACAACTAAATCAAAATTAAACAATGGATCAATCCCACAATTAATAATCACTACAAGCAGGAGGCCTTAAGTAAAATGAAACAAGTGTCATGTCCCAAAAAAGTTTAACTTTGCCCAAATTTGATTTAAAGAATCTTTTAAAGCATTATTTTAACTTTAGTATTTTTTATACCTACAATGATGGATTCCATTTTGTTTTCTTATAAATGGAATCTATCATTGTAGGAGTAAAAATACTATAGTATACAATAATACATTTAATAACATATATACCCCTTATTAAACTGGGTAAATATAATTGGAAAACACATCCTTGTGTATTTATTATTCAAACCCCTTTTGTTTCCCACATAGGTTTATTATACCTTATGTAAATAAAGATGTTAATTTATGTGAATAATGTAAGTACATATATATGTTAATGTGTGTGTATATTATGTTGTTATACTTTAACTTAAAAAATGACATTTTATTACAATTAAACCAATTCACTTAATAAAATTAAACTGTAATCCTAAAACAAAGTTTTGTGCACCTTACACCAAAATGTAAGCTAATAGGTTCATACCCTATTTAGAGAGTTAATCTCCCTTTTCTAATGCCCAATAATTCCACAAAAAACCTGTTTAATAATCTTAATTACAGGTATATTAATTTCACTGTGCTAATTCATGAATAGGTTTACAAACTAATTTACTCTTCTTTGTTCCCTTCCAACAGAAACATACAATAGAAGCCTACCTTAAGTATTTTTTAATTCAGGCCATTGCTTCTTCAACTCTCCTTTTCCTAATCCTTATATTCATGAAATATCTTATTTGATAAAAATCAGAACTTGAAATAACATAATTATAATTCTCTGTGTTGTAGATTTATGGCATGTATTAGAACCTCAAGCCTGACAAAGAGGTCTGAGCAAAATTACCGGTCTTTCACGCCTAATAATGAATCGGATGCTAAGGACCACAGCAATTAAAGAGCGTCCATAAATAAATCTCAATTTACTTTCCCGCAGAACATACTTATAATGAATTAACTTTAATTACTAATTTCATTCTTAATATTAATAAATAAACTTTCATTCTAATATGGCAGAACAGTACAGTGGATTTAGACTCCATAAATAAAGTTTTTTTAGAACCAATGGCTACATATGCAAACTTAGGTTTACAAGATAGTGCTTCTGCGGTAATAGAACTCATAAATGTTCATGGTCACTCTATATTTGTTATTACCTATAATTGTAACGACAGTAGGTTATATAATTTTATCATTAATAACAAATAAATTTGACCGACATGTAATAGATGGTGAATATATAGAAATCCTTTGGACAATTCTTTCAATAGCAGTTTTAATCTTTATTGCCCTACCATCCCACATTCACTTAAAAAACTATTGGACACCAAAGATACTGAAGTTATGAATATTCAGATTTTACTGATATTGAATTTGATTCTTAAATAACTGCTCAAAATGAATTAAATTTATATAACATTTGACTCATCAAAGTTGATAATCACACTACACTACCAATAAATACATTGACACAACTTTTAATTACATCAAAAGATGTAATCCATTCATGAACAATCCCAAGAATTGGAGTTAAAGCTGATTCAACTCCAGGACGATTAAATCAAGCAACATTTTTATTTAATTGCCCTGGAGTTTTTTATGGACAATGTTCAAAAAACTGTGAGGCAAATCACAGAATTATACCTATTGCATTTGAAAATACTTCAACAAACAATTTCCTTAACTGAATTTCAAATATATTTGAATCATCAGATTATTGTAATATAGCAATTACTTCTGATGATAAGAAGTTAGTTAAATATAACATTAATATATCATACTGAAATTATTAGAATAACTAATTCGTCTTTATTCCCCAAAAAATACCTCTAAACTGATTAATACTTTTCTCAATTTTACTAATCCTAATCAATGCAAATTTTTATACACCCTTCAAAAAAGCTACAGCTTTAACACTAATTAAAACATTCACAAAAACTTAAACCTGAAAATGATAACTAATTTATTTTCAGTTTTTGATCCCTCATCTAATGTTATAGACTTATCAATAAACTGACTAAGAAACTTTATTAGATTTTTATTAATTATAACAATAGTATGAAATTTAATTATTAATAAACTTCATGAAAAATTTACATTACTTACTGGAAAACAGAAAATTAATAAAGGATCCAATTTCATTTTCATTTGGTTCCAGTTTTTCAATTATTTTATACAATTTCATAGGATTATTTCCATACATTTTCACTAGAACAAGTCACATAGTCATAACTTTATCTCTCGCATTACCTGTATGATTAAGATTTATGCTTTTCTGTTGAATCAATAATACCAAACACATATTTACTCATTAGTAACATTAATTGTTTTTCACTAGCAATGCAACTAGTGGCAAATATAATTGCTGGACGCCTTTTACTAACTTTATTAGATAATACAGAAATAATATCATCACATACCTTCATTAATCCTAACACAAAATCTACTTTTAACCTTAGAATCTGCAGTAGCTATTATTCAATCTTATGTTTTAGCAGTATTAAGAACCGTATATTCTAGAAAAGTAAATTAATAATGTCAATACATTCAAATCACCATACTATTTAGTTACCTATAGTCCTTGACTTATTATTATCATGGTTGCAATACTAGGATTTATTACATTCTCATATGAATTTAATGAAAAATTAATAGTTTTAGGAATATTAATTTTACCTTTAACTACAATTCAGTGATGATGAGATGCAGTACAAGAAAGTACATATCAAGGATGTCATTCTGAAGAAGTAATAACTGGATTACGATGAGAAATAATCCTTTTTATTGTTTCAGAAATTTTCTTTTTCGCATCACTCTTTTATCATAGAAGACTTGCACCTGTTATTGAACTTGGAGCTTCTTGCCCACCCTTAGGAATCATTCCTTTTAATGCCCTCCAGGTTCTCCTTAATACAACTGTATTTTTAGCTTCTGGAATCACTATCACATGAAGACATCACATGGACTATTACATCTATAATCAAGCCACATATGGGTTAATCTTTACCATCATCTTAGGTATTTATTTTACTGCTCTACAACTACATCAATATTATGAAGCACCATTTACTATTGTAGATTTAGTATTTAATCAACCTTTTTTGTAACCACTGGATTTCATTGTTTACACGTAATTATTGGAACTACATTTTTAATCACATGTTTATCCTGAATACTTTCTATACACTTCACATCTAATCATCATTTTGGTTTTGAAGCAGCTGCTTGATATTTACATTCTATTGACGTGTGATTATTCTTATATACTTCTATTTACTGATGAGGTAGATAATTTATTTAGTATAAGTACATTTGATTTCCAATCAAAAAGTCTGTAAATAATTAGAATAAATAATTCAAATTTTAAGTATTATATTCCCAATTATTATAATAATTTTCCTTATAATACCAACTAACTTCTTATAAAAAACAAATATTGAAAATCAAGTAGTAGTTTACCCTTAGAATGTGGTTTTGATCCTCATGTCTACCTTTTTTCTTAATCACAATTAATTTTTTTAATTGTTTATGTTGAAATCGCCTTAATTTTACCTATAACTATTATTCCCTTCAAATCAAATATATTAACTTAAACAATTACCAAGTACTCTATTCCTGTTTATCTTAACATTGGTTTATTTCATGAATGAAATCAAGCATCTCCTGAATGAGCATCTTAATTAATTTAATAACAAGGTTGTAGTTAATTATAACATTTGATTTGCACTCAAAAAGTATCTTCCTTAAAAAAGTAAGAAACAAATTATTTGCAATCAGTTTCAACCTGATAATAAAATATATAAATAAAAACCAAAACAAATAGCCTGAATGCTATTTTGTCTGTCTTATTCCTAAATAAAAATTTTAGAAATTAGTTATGTTTGCCTAGGTTTTAATTTATGATGTATCCTAAGAAAATACTTTCCCCCCCCCCAAAAAGGGCTGAAATTAACCTATTTTCATTCTAACATATTTAACATTAGAAGCATAATTAGCAAGAAGATACTGGATAAAATGAAGATGGTAGAGGATGAAGAAAAGCAGGAGAATATTTTCACAGTGAAACTCAACCATTACATGATCTAAAGAAAAAGGCATATGGGAACAAAATTTACTTCATATATTTAGTACTTTCTTTAAGTTAACAACATTTCTACACAACATTTTATATTATATACACCTACATATATACATTCTGTAGATGGAATGTGAAACAATACAGACTTAAACATTGAATCTTGTTTCTGAGCCATCAGCCAACATCAGTGTCACAGTGCGATTATTGATCCAGATGAGTCGAGCCAGTCTCATTGGGTTGAGCCGAGACACATCTGCAATAGGGGCTGTAGAATATGACTTGATGCAGCGTGTTTGCGAGTTGCCCAGACCAAACATACCTGTTGATGTCTGACAGAGAAATATTCGTGTTATTATCTACTCATGGTCACGTACAGATTTTTTACTTTCTCTACTACGTATAGTAAGTAGGGGAAGTATTGTATTCTACCCAAAAATTCGATACTGAGATTTCACCGGAAATACATATTTTGAGACCCCTGAATACAAAAAAAGCATTTTTGGTAACATGTCCGTGTGTGTGTCTGTCTGTGAACAGCATAACTCAGAAACGAACAGTCGGATAAACACCAAACTTGGTATTTAGGTTCAGTATCTTCCAGAGATGCGACACGAAGGTTTTCAAGAAAATCCCCCCACCCCAGATTACCCTTAAATGGAAGATTTTTCGAAAAGTTTAATTTTCTCAAAAACGGCTCTAACGATTTTGATTAAAATATCATAGGTTTAAGATATTTTCATGACAAATAAAATGTATATCTTGAATTTTCTGGGAATGTCTCCAAAAGTATTCTTCATTGTGAACGACTTTTGCATAACTGGTAAACCATAAGAGATAGACAAACTTTTACTACACAAAAAATGTAGATCACGTTAAAATACACAATTTATGTCATATACATTTTTTTGTTGAGTGTACCATTTTCCAGATATTTCTTGCTATTTCCTTAAATTTTTCAATACTTATTTTCTCAAATGGGAATTCGTTATTCATTTTTTGTCTTGGATATGCAAAGAGTATTAATCTGTGGCAAAGGGAATGGTGTTGCGCCTAGCAACCAGCTATTAAGAGATATGTATGTGCTTAAAGGCTACTGTATTTCTATATTGCCCTTGTAAATATATATTCCCCTTACATCTACAAGAAAATTAGCAATAAGATAGAGACTGCAAATGTTTATCTCGATTAACATGAAGTAGATGGAAAATAAGCGTTTGTAAAAATAGTTTGTACAAGAATAGAGAAAGTCATGTGAGTGTAACACATCAGATTTTTACTTTCTGTGCTGCATAGTTTCAGTAAGTAGACAAATTACTGCACACCACCCAAAAATTTGATACCAAGATTTTACTAGAAACACATTTTGAGCCTCCCTGAATCCAAAGAAACCATTTTAGTTAAATGTCTTTCTGTGAACAGGATAAGTCACAAGCATTACATACCAAACTTAATATATAAGTTCAGCATCTTCCAAGGATGTGACACAAAGATTTTCAAGAAAATCTTCCCACCCAAAACTACCTTTACATGGTAAAAGTTTTGAAAATTTTGATTGAAATACCATATGTTTAAGATATTTTCATGACAAATGGAAGTCCTCTTCATTCTGAATGACTTTTGTATAACTAGTAAACCATAACAGATATAGCAAATCTTACTACACAAAAAATGCAGATCTCGTTAAAGCACACAATATTTGTCAAATTCTTTTGTGGAGTTAACCATTTATGAGACATTCCTTGTTACTGGTTAGAATTTTCAAATACTTATACTTTTCTCAAATGGAAGTCATCTGCTTTTTTCTCCTGATTATGCAAAGAGAATGCTATCACATAGCAACCAGCTCTTAAAACATTTGGCTCAATTAAGCAAGGAAATATGTATTAAAACCATTTCTATAAATATTTATCTCAATTAACATGAAGCAGATGGAAAAATATGCTTTTGTAGGAACAGTTTGTTGGTGAATAGATAGAGAAAGTCATCTGAATTAACACACATTTTTCTCTGTCTCTCTCTCACTTTATACTTCTTCCAAGTAACTTGCTCTCATGATGATGATTACTGACTGCTAGGTCATTTGTGCCCTTGTGAAACAGATCTGGCAAAGGCCAGAGATAAATATGGCTATACAAACTAAACTGAGAAGTATGAAACAGCTGATATCAATATGACTAAATCCGCATTTGGAAATTTACGTTTGACACAATATTAAAAATCCTATGAACTACTAGCTATCATCCGCTAAGATGTGCTAGAGCAATACACTCTAGCAACACGTGACGGATCAACAGACCTTCGCAACAAAGCAGACAAGTAGGAGCAGGATCATCCTTAAAAAGATAACCGTGCATAAACTTGCAGTGGCCAATACGCAACTGAGCCAAAATCACCCCCTCACAACGAGATACACGAGAGGGAAGTTATTCAGTTTATCAGAATGTCCTTCAATACTCTAATTCATTTTCGCGAAGACTAACCACTTCTCGCATCAGCACGACAGCACTGCTCTCCGCACAACAAGCCTAAAGTTTTCCGATGTTACCTGAGATATTGTAACACTGGGTTCTGTGGTTGCCAGCTTAGCTGCCAAATCGGCAAGTTCATTCCCCGGCAAGACGTGACCAGGTATCCAAGCACTCCACATTGATGGCAGAAGCATATAAAACATGGAGGGCATCCTGGATTTGCTGAACAATGGGATGGTAGTTCTACAGCTCACGAAGGCTCTGAAGTGCACTAAGCGAATCACTCAAAATGAGACAGTCTCCAACGATGCACATACAAAATGACTCGATGTATGGCATATAGCTCTGCACTATAAATGTATGTGCTATCATGAAAACCTTATGTATCAGGTTCGGTTCCATGAACGTAAGCACATCTAACACCATTGGTGCACTTAGATACATCGGTGTAAATCAAAATTCGGTCACTAACCGAACAGAAATTCTAAAAAACAGGTGCCGATACTAAACATAGGCATCGTAGACTTCCAGTATACTGTCATCCCAAGATGTACGTGGGATGTTGCACGTAACCAAGGGGGAAACACTGTCTCCCCCTTAGCAAACATGTAGCCACTTCAATGTTGTGCTTTCTAAGAAGCTCCCAGAAACGAACACCTGCAGGCCTTGGATTAATGGAGCTATTCCTTTAACGTCTGTCCAGTGCAGTATGAAAAAAAGAAGTGACTCATAACTGGGCTAATGGGAAAAGCACCAATAGCCACTCGAATACTCCGATTATGGAGTGTGTCTAATCTTCTCAGCACAGAGGGTCATACTGAGGAATAAATGATACACCCATAGTCTATTTTTAATTGAATCAGTGTGTGATACAGTAGCAAAACTGTCCAATCTGCTCCCCAAGATTTGCCATTTAATACCCGCAAGATATCAGAGAATGCTCACATTGCGCTTTCAACTGTGCTGTATGCGATGACCAGCTAAGTTTCCTATCAAAGGTCAACCCCCAGGAATCTCATCGAATCTGCGGATGGTAGTAAATCTGGACTGAATTGGAACAAAAGTGGTAATCGTCTCCTACGGCGCCAGAAGTTCACGCAAATTGACTTCTCAGTTGAGACACAAAAGCCAGTTTTAGAACTCCATTCTTTAAGATTATCTAAACATTGCTGCATACAGCATTCCAAAAATCGCGTATGGTGAGTACAGTAAACAGCAAAATCGTCTATGAATAAGCATGACAATACCCCTGGAGGAACACATTTCAAGATGGAATTAATTGCTATAGCAAACAGGTAACGCTTAGTACCGAATCCCTGAGGTACTCCATTCTCCTGAACAAAAAGGTTAAAAAAAACTGACCCAACGCTTACTCGGAAAATACGGTCCTTCTAAAACTTCTGAATGAACAGTGGTAAGCATCCACATATGTTCCAGGCATGTAGGGAACGTAGTATCCCTGCTCGCCAACACGTATCATAAGCCTTCTTCTCAAGGCCAAAAAATATTGCAGCGGTTTGACAATTCTTCATGAATCTGTTCATGATCTGTGTCAATAATGACACAAGGTGGTCTATTGTTAAACAGCATCTTCGAAAACTGCATTGGCTGTTCATCAGCAGGTTGTAAGTTTCCAGGCACCATACCAATCATCCATTGATCATGTGTTCTATCACCGTGTAAACATAACTGGTGAGGGAAGTACGACAGTAGCTGACGGTCCTTTCCAGCTTTCAAAATGGGTATGACAGTGGCCTCCTGCCACTATTCTAGAAAAGTGGCGTCAACCTAAACACGATTATAGACCTCGAGTAGGAAAGCCTTACCTTCAGGAGAGAGCTGTTGCAACATTTGTACTGGATATGATCTGGTCCTGGTGCTGAATACCCGCAAAGATGAAAGAGCGTGTTCTAACTCTGCCATGGTGAAAAGGCGATTGTAATCTTCAAGATTTCTTGAACGAAGCCAGAAACCTTGAGATTCCACCTGAGTCTTAACAGAAAGGAACTCGTACAAATAGTTATCTGAGCTAGACACTTAAGCAAAAGCATTGCTAAATGTGTTAGCCTTGTCAAATGTTTCAATAACAGCTAGAGCAGCTGTTTTAAGACTGGCTATTGGCATGTGGGTCGATTTTCTGGCCACATGCCTTAACTTATCCCAAACGGCACAGGAAGGTGTATATCGATTAAATGAAGCTATGAACTTGCTCCATGATGTATTTTTGCTATCCTTTATGACATGTCTAGACTTGGCACACATTTTCTTGTATTTGATTATGTTATCCAGTGTAGGGCAACACTGGAAAACCGTAAGAGCATACCTGCAAGCACAAGTGGCATTGCAGTATTTTTCCATCCACCAAGGGACTGGAAATCAACGGGAGTTGGCAGTCAACCGAGGAATAGTATGCTCAGCAGCAGAAAGAATCGTCTCTGTGAGATGTTTGACTAAAACATTCACAGAGCCATGCTCATTGTAATTAAATACAGCCAACTGAGAGTAAAGGTTCCAATTGGCGTGACCTAAGTGCCAACTAGGTAAGCATGTGGCACACATGAGTCATTTCACGTCAAACCGAACACACACAAAACACCACTTTCTCTGAATTTTAGTTTACGTGTTCCACACATAAAATAAATCGACACGTATTTTATATTTTGTGGAAAATCAAATTATTTTAGACATTTTTCTTATACGCGCACGTTACATAAAAGTAATTTATTCTCGGAATGCAGAATGGTCAAGGATAAAATTAAATTGAGTTTTATTTATGAATGCTCTTTAACTGCTGTAGTTCTTAACGTCCCTTTCTATATTGGGCGTGAAAATTTTGCTCAGAGGCCTCTTTATCAGGCTTTAGATTCTTTTACATCACATAAATCTCAACACAGGAGCACCGGATTTTCTTCCCTTCCGAAGGAAGCCATCCTAAGGATTTTTACGCCCTAAAAAAAATCCATCACCCTCTGCAGGGCTTGAACCCTGGACCTCAGGAACTTGAATCTAGCATGGTAACCACTACACCACAGAGGACAACATGGTCAAGGATAAGAACAATATGCCGTTTTGTAGATAAAAACATTGTGGTTTTCCTTATATAAAATACTATTTTTCGAAATAGAAAAACAATCACTTTTTTAAGTATGAATATTTTAAATCGCAATATCATATTTAACCCCTAATTTTAAAATCTGTTAACATCAGGATGGGATCTTTCTTAGAAGTGCACTATTAAACAGTTTGTGTTAGCGCATAGGGTTTTAGAAGATGGACTGCTGACTGAGAGCTTTGCACTGCAGCAGCACGCCATGCCGGCATACATTATGCAGTACAAACGTGATAGGCTATCACTTCCAGTGTTCGGTGTTTCATTTTAAATGTTACTTTGTGTTCAGCTTTTAGTGTTAGAAGTTCATTCTTAGCTCTGTGGTTTCTGAAAGTGCATACTGAGTGAACTGAAGAAACGTAGCTATGACTATTACTTCAGTCCATTTAATGTTTCCAAGCATAACACAAGGAAGAAATCATTAAGCTAGTTACCCGCAATATGCTTACAAACTTAAAAATCTGATGTGTTACACATCTCTACTCTTGTACAAACTATTTATACAAACGCTTATTCTCCATCTACTTCATGTTAATCGAGATAAACATTGACTCTATCTTATTGCTAATTTTCTTGTAGATGTAAGGGGAATATATATTTACAAGGGCAATATAGAAATACAGTATCCTTTAAGCACATACATATCTCTTAATAGCTGGTTGCTAGGTGCAGCACCATTCCCTTTCCCACAGATTAATACTCTTTGCATATCCAAGACAAAAAATGAATAACGAGTTCCCATTTGAGAAAATAAGTATTGAAAAATTTAAGGGAATAACAAGCAATATCTTGAAAATGGTTCACTCAACAACAAAAATATATATGACATAAATTGTGTATTTTAATGCGATCTACATTTTTTGTGTAGTAAAATTTTGTCTATCTCTTATGGTTTACCAGTTATGCAAAAGTTGTTCACAATGAAGAATACTTTTGGAGACATTCCCAGAAAATTCAAGATATACATTTTATTTGTCATGAAAATATCTTAAACATGATATTTTAATCAAAATTGTTAGAGCCATTTTTGAGAAAATTAAAATTTTCGAAAACTCTTCCATGTAAAGGGTAATCTGGGGTGGGGGATTTTCTTGAAAACCTTCGTGTCGCATCTCTGGAAGATACTGAACCTAAATACCAAGTTTGGTGTTTATCCGACTGTTTGTTTCTGAGTTATGCTGTTCACAGACTATACTGTTCACATTACTATACGTAGTAGAGAAAGTAAAAATGGAGAACTTAACTTTGTCACCAGACCCAAACTATATGATGAGTGTCGAAAAAAAAAAACCGCTGATAACAGTGGTTGTGTGCTACAAAGTGCCAATGCCGTGAATAATCCAGAAATGGTTTTGAACACAGTGACAATTTTAGGGCAAGATAGAGCAATTCGAAAGGGATCCCTGATATCTTGGAGCTAAATTCATTTATTCCATCAACCAATAATGCAATAACCAGATGGTGTTCACTTGAGCCTGAAGGGGAAAAAGTGCACATTTAAATTGTAGTTATGTTGCCTCCCATAGGATAAGATTGAAACTCTGAATGTTACTTAACTGTATGGGAGATTAAGTTACATGTGAATAAACTAGTGCAGTGAACAGTTAACAAGGCATTCAAAGACAGACTGCTGTTGCTGCTCTCCAGCTGCGCCGAGCTGGAATCCCACTATGCACCGCTTTCTAAATTATTTTATTTAAAATTAATTATACAGGATCCCATCTTTGTTTTATGTAAATATATACACAAAACTGCAAGGAATTTATTTATAATTTTTATAAAAATTTAAACTTGGGGTTAATAGGGATATATAGTTCTTAAATGTTTGGATTTTAAAAATGGATGTAAATAGTTAATTATATCGATTATAATAAATATTAAGCTTTGCATTGCACTTTCAGAGATGCCATTCCATTGTAAGGAAACTGTAAATGCAGTGAACAAACTGCTATATCAAGGTGTGAAAAAGTATTAAAGGAATCTGAAAGAAATGTAGGCTCTCAGTGTTCAGAAGAGGCTAAGTTATAATTGTCCAAAAAAATTGGCACTTAATATATCTCTCGCACAAGCCCAATGTGAGCCCCAAAGAGGGTGATGGGCATTAACGTCTCCCACCAACAGAAAAGGCATTGGTAACTGGTAAACTAGGCCTTCTAAATCAGTGAGTGAGAGGTCATCAGATAGAGGCAGATAAATATTACAAATGGTAAATCGGACGGATGGCAGTTTAATGGATACAGATTCCATGAATATATCATCCCTGATGAGCATCATAGTGCTCCCGTGTGCAGGAATACCCTCTTCGGGTATAAAATCACACCATACTGGGATATACCGTCTGATTTGAAAGCTATCTTGCAGATGGAGCTTAGTCTCTTTTAAACTTATGACCAAAGGGTTATTCTTGAGTAAAAATTCAAGCTCTGGTCAATGTGTTCAAATTCCACATGTGTTCCATGTCGTCCTCCATCGTGTAGTGGTTACCATAGTAACTTCTAGTTCCTGAGATTGCGGTTTCAAACCCGACGGAGGGCGATGGATTTTTTTGGGCGTCAAAATCCTTAGCATGACTTCCTTCAGAAGGGAAGTAAAGCCAGTGATCCCATGTCGTAGATTGACATGTAAAAGAACCTCAAGCCTGATAAAGAGGCCTCTGAGCAAAATTTTCGGTCTTTCATGCCCAATATAGAGTGGGACACTAAGGGCCACAGCAGTTAAAGAGCATCCATAAATAAAACTCAATTTAATTTGTATGTTCCATTGTAAGATAGCCATAGTATTCATAATGGGATAAGTTCTCAATACTAAGAGTCCACTACATGGAGGATGATGGTGGTCGTATCAATTTGCCCTTCCTTTAATGGAGGAAGCATCCTGCCTCTTTTTCACAGTCATTCTGGCAGTGTGGGCTCCATCTCGTCCACGGGAGAGGAGCCCTTTCCAATTGAAAACTTTGGTTCAAGAATCTCAAACTGATTGGAAGTGGAGATCGGTGAAGAAGTTCCGAGTCCTTCGCAGAAGATTCCTCAGAAGAGGATCTACAAGGAGATGCTTGTGGACTTTTCTTGCCTTTTGATGTTCTGGGAAAAGGCTTACCGTTTTCTTTTAAGAAGTCGGTTCTATTATTAGCTGGTCTTCAACTTTATTTGTGGTGCATTATAGGTTACAAGCTTGCCAGTCGTAATGTTTGAGGTTGATAGTCTTGATGACTTTACTAAAGGGTATTTGGCAAATGTTGATGTTGATTTCGTTGGCTTTGGAAGTGATCTGGCTACGAGTATCTTTTCTGAAATTGTGACCCTGTTAATATTGTTGGTTTGAGTTACAATTTCCTGACTCGGTACTGGTTTAGCTGCAACTGAGCTATACTACCAGACTTCGGGACAGAGGGTTGACAGATGCGCAGGAGTTTCCGGGCTTCCAAGAAGGAAACCTTCTCCCTTACCTGGATCTCTTGGATCGCCCTTTCCTCTGTAAAACAGGGGCATTCTCAGGAACTAGATGGTTGTTCACCACTGTAGTTAACACATATTGAAGCTGATGTACATGCTTCCTCATGTGAGAATTCTCCACAGTTAACCGTTACAGAAATCACTTGTATGACCAAAGTGTTGGCACTTATAACATCCCAGTGGGTTGGGGATATATGGCCTAACTCGATGACTTCCATACCCTACCTTAATCCTTTGAGGGATGTCTACCCGATCAAAGGTAAGAAACAGGGTACGAATAGGAACAAATTCACCTTCTTCTCTCAATTTTTGAAGATTTAGAAGCTTGTAACAGTGATGTGTCATAATTTAAAATAGAGAGTTGAGGGTTGTTACACTACATCACTATGATATTCTTGAATATCATAGTGATGTAGTGTAACAACCCTCAACTCTCTATTTTAAATCACCTTCTTCTCTCCGCTGAACCCAATATATAGATGTCAAGCCTTGATACTCAAGATTTTCTTGAATCTCCTCATTGTACATACCATCCATGCGAGGGTGTTTACAACACCGCGTGAGGAGTTCAAGGTCTTGTGCATCTCAACTTGGATAGCTTGCTAAAAAGATAGTCGCTGCCTGGGATGCTGAATTTGCTGCAACCAGGAGTGTGTCATTGCGACTTCTAATGCATGACTTGACAACACCAGCAATTTCATCGAGACCCTTTTGAACTATCAAGGGGTTCACCAATGTAAACCTTTTTCCCTTCCTCTGTTTTATTAATAATCAAGTAGCGAGGACCACAAGACTCAACTACTTCTTTTCCATTAACCTTAGTGTTTGTTTTGGACTTTTTTTTGTAACATTTTGTAGCATTAGCATTTAAGGGGGATCCCTGCTTTGGGGGAAACAGAAGCAAGCAAACAGTGATGGTACTCTTTACCACAAACACAGATGGCTCTGATAAATGTTTCAAGGAAGTAAAATTGTATCCCACAGATTATAAGTCAAACAAGAAGGTATGGATGACTGCAAACCTCTTCAAGAGTCAAGTCACCTAAAAAATTTAATGGCTGCATGTCCATGAGAAGAGGTAAATACTTTTGCTTCTGGACAATTTTTGGCTCACCCTCCGGCACTACAGTTCAGCAACATAGAACTGGCATTTTTTCCAGAAAATTGCATGAGCCATCTTCAACCTCTGGTTGGGCATCATTGCTGCTACAAAAGCAAAGTACAGGAAGATGCTGGTTCATGTCATTACACATCTCGACAGATGGGAAAGAAAATCCTAAACTGGACATGTTGCAGGTAAGCCAAAGAATCGCATTGTAGGTTAGGATACTCTTTACACACAGCATTCCGTCATTTCCCTATGAACATTACTAAATTTTTAGAATCTGTCTATAAATAAATTAAATACAGTACAGTTTTTGTCTTCTATACATGTAATGGGCCAGTAAAAATACAATACAGTACATAATAGAGTTTTAATTTATTTTTATCTAGGCAATGCAGTACATAAGAACTGCTTGGGATCAGTTGAAGCCTAATACAATTTGCAAGCGCTTTCGAAAAGCAGACATCGCAAAAGATGAAACTGAAGATGTTGTTGATTTCGATGTACCAGAGGACAATGACTGGGCTCGTATTTAAAATGGAATTGATTCTGATGATTTTGTTGATTGTGATGCTGATACTGCCATGGGTTATGTGCAAAATGATGATGAAACAATTAAAGTTGTGTTCACTATCAGCATAATAAAACAGTTTTGAGGAATCCGAAGAACTGGATGGTGAATCTGGACCCTTCCAGTCTGTCAGAAGCACTTAGCTGCATTGGAAGTAACACAACATTACATAAGATCAAGAATCAAGATGTACACAGTCAATTGCATATGAACACTTGATCTATGAATGCAGTGTTGCTTCCAATAAACAAAGCATAATTGATTCATTCTTTAGGTGTAAGTAACTTTAATTAATTAAGGCATAAGCATATATTGAACTACTGTACAGTATATGTACCTTCTGTTTACATGCATTAAAGGTTAATACATACACATTAAGAAGTTTCATTTTAAAGTTAATCTCACTTATACATTTATTTTATTATTCCCCTTCAAAAACGCATAAATGAGGTTCTACTGCATATAATTTACACTCATAAGAGTGATAAAAGTATGTGGTCTAGTGGTACCATGCTAGCCTCTTGTTCCCAAGGTCAAAGTTCAAATCTGGCAGAGGAGATGTATTATTATTATTATTATTTTATTTTTATTATTATTATTTTATTTTTATTATTATTATTATTTTATTATTTTTTTTTTTTTTTCCAGGCGTAAAGATCCTTAGCATGGCTTCCTTCGGAAGGGAAGTAAAGATGGTGGTCCTCTGTCATAGATAAAAGAATCTCAAGCCTGGTAAACAGACCTCTGAGCAAAATTTCTGGTCTTTAACGCCCAATATAGAATGGGATATTAAGAACCACAGCAGTTAAAGAGCATCCATAAATAAAACTCAATTTAAGTTTTTGTTTTTAATCCTTGTTTCCTTTCTCTTTGCCATAAAGAATCCCACATACAACATTTAAATATTTATTTTCCCTATGGTCCATTGCTTTTCCATAGCTCTTTTATTTCTCTAATTAGCCATAGAAATGTTCAACTTAGTTGAATGCTTTACAATTACTTTAATTAAGCATTTTAGAGTTTGTAACAGTTCTCCCATGGAAATGTTACCCAATAACAATCAGGTATTATCTCTAAACTGTTGCTGGTAAATCTAGCATTAATCACAAAGACTGTGTAATTTGTACTGTAATGGGAAAATGGTCTAATATGTTACTATGCAAGTCCTACAGTGCCCCTTCCATGTACCCCTTGGACACGGTATTACTCGCGCAAAACTTCTGGAATCGTGACCTTGATTGCCAACCCAGCTGCCGAGTCTAGGAATGGTTTATGTTTAGCTTTATCAACGAAAGCGATATAATACCTTTGCTTACTCACAGTGCGTAACACATACAGTCTGCATAGAAAGTGCATCTGGTTGTAATTTTAAAGAGAGCTGCAGTATCTAAATAGTACTTATTTTATATTTGTTATATTTATAACCATGGCTCCTATATTTTCAAAGTTAAGTGGTAAGGTGTTACGTAGTCAAAGTAGGGAAATAATTGCAAATGTCCTTGACTTCATGAAGAAAGAAGCAGAGATGAAGGAAGAAAATATATGTTCATCCGAGTTCCACAAAAGCCTTAAGAGAATGAAAGAAAGAGTAGTCAAAGCAACTGGTGTTTCACCAAGTTCCGATTCCAGAGTTCTCAAAGATAAGAGAAAAAAAAACATATGGATGAAAGAGTACCATTTGACACACCTGGGAAGAAACATAAGGTCCCTAAACGTATTACAGAAATAGACGATTCACAATTCCTATGTGGAGGAAAAAACTGTGCTAACAATAAGCAGATTGCTCATCAAGCTGAAAGACAGCAGAAACTTACAAGGTGGTGCTACAAATCTCAGAAAAATTATTAAAGATTTAGGGTTCAAGTGGAAGAAACCAAAATCAAATAGAAGAACTCTAACAGAAAAGCAAAATAAATAAATAAAATAAAAAAATAATAAAATAAGAAAAATAATAAGTAAATCTTGCCATGATAGCTTAGTCGGTTAGACCAACGGCACGGAAAGCCTAAGATCCGTGGTTCAAATCCCGGCTATGGCATTGAATTTTTCAGTCTGATTCTACCTTTCGAAATGAGTATAATTTTATATGTACTTATATCAGTGTGTACTTATATCTGCATTAATTTTTAAGGTGGTGCTACAAATTTCAGAAAAATACTATAGTGTATGAAGATGAGTCATACTACACAGCAGTCGTACAGCATCTAAAAGTTGGAGTGACGATAGCGAATTAGGTTGCAGGTTCCTGTTGCTAAAGGGCAAATACTTATTATCGTTCATGCTGTTGGAAAGATCGGCTTCGTTCCAAATGACCTTCTTTTACAAGTCGCAACAAACAGCAGGAGATTTTCATCAAGAAATGAATACAGAAAAGTACATGAAGTGAATCAACGCCATGTTGAGACCTAATATGCCTGCTGGGTCTGTTCTGGTCATCGACAATGCTTCACAATGCGTCAACACTCAATTGACAAACCACCTACCTCAAATTCATTGAAAGAAGAAATGAGAGCTTGGTTACTTAGACATAATATAGCTTTAGATGAAAGCATGAGTAAAATAAAGCTATATAACTTAATTAAAACCAACAAACAGCTTCAGACGTCATACATACTTGACCAGATAGTAATACAACATCGCCATAATGTACTTAAACTCCCATCGCATCACCCAGATCTAAACCCAATCGAATTAATCTGGGCTGATATAAAAAAATGGGTGGCATGCAGAAATATGACTTTTAAATTAAAATATGTAGAGCAGTTATAACGCCAGCAATTTGCTGAAATTGGAAGGCCAGAATGGGAAAATGTATGTCGACATGTTGAATAAATTAAGAATCATTATTTTGAAAAATACGGAATTGCAGAAAATCAAATAGAAAGAATTCTCATCCAAGATAATGGTGCAGAAAGTAGTGACAGCAGCGATGACGGCAATAATGTGAGTGATTCCGCAGAAGAGGAAGGGTTGTTAGGTGTGGAAGAATTGGAGGCAATGATTGACAGCATTTTTATATTAAGCGCTTTTTACAGCATGGATTTTAATATACTGTATATAACTAAGTTTATCAGCGCAAAGCAGTGCATAACCGGTGTGGATATTTGACGATGACCCACGCACTCCCGCAGTATGCAGTCAACCGGTCACCACCTGATCTGGTAAGCAACTCGCATCATAGCTCTCATTAAGATTTTCACGTGTCTAGAACTGTTGCGTCGATTATAACATTCAGATTAACAAAGAAAATTATCATTCCTGGGTGTAAAAACCAAAGAGCTTAGAACTTTCTAGCATACCTGCCAGAATGAAAGTCTATTCTCAGCACAGCTGTATGTGGCAAGATACTTCCCATCTGGAGAGAAGCTGTTGGCTGTAATAGCTCCATTGTGAGCTGGAATCATCTGCAACACAACACAAATTGTTACTACATCATTGAAATTTAACTCAATTGCCCCCCTTTTATTAATTCTTTACTTGTACACATGTATACCATAATTTTGACAATGTAGATTTATTTCACTGTTGACTTTTAAAGCATGGACATACTTGCCAACTTTTACAGTGGAAATGAATAGGAGTAGGGGCCTTTTTACTGCTTTATGGGTAGATTCAGTGTTACAGATTTTCACCACGGACATGACAAAGCTTTTAGTGCATTATATTGTAACTTAAAATAACAAACTGAATGTATGTACTGCACTAATTGGTATACAATGCTACGATAGGCCAGAGCTTCTCTTATCAGTGTCTATCCATCACGATCATAGTCCCCCTTCACTGGGCTGCAACAAAATGCATAGGGTCAGTTTCACCAGCAGATGCTAAATTTTATCACAGTGTTAAACTGATTTAACACTGAAGTTAACGTAAATTCTGTTTCATCAAACAATGTTAACTTTAACAATTAGTTAGTCGGTGTTAAGTTAACATCACCGTAACCGTGTGTTAAGGCATTTAACACATGTTACAAGTGGAAAACAGCTGCCGCAAACCAAGCTGTTGATGCGAGTTTCCTACAATTGGCATTTTTGATGTCATTCCTAATAGAAGTGTAGTTGCATGTCATAATAAATTTGAAACCCTGAAAAAGGAGGAATTTTTAAAGCAATATAAAGTGTCTAAGGGATAATGAGCATGATTTTATGGGAAATACGAGAGGTTAGAATACTACCAACAGAAGCATACCTCTTTCTCCTATGCTACAAGTGTTAATTAGGTACTTAGATTGTTTGCTACTAAAATTTTTCATTTAGTTGGTGGATGATAATGTTGGCTACTGTTCGTGGGTTTATCCAGAAGGTTTCCAAAGCAATTGCTTCAAGAAGATAACAGTATTTTTTTTGGGTCTGCTTGATTAATCAGCGATAACACAATTTTGTCCACTTTAGTTTCAATGCAGTGTCCACCACCAGTTTTAAACTGTCTTAAACGCTCTTCGTTTTTAACATTTCTGGTGCTACACTTTATGTCAGCATATAATTGCCGCAGTTGCTTACTGGACTTAAGAGAAATGCGTTCATTCCAATTAAATTATTTGCGGATTTTGTCCCAGGCTGCAATCTTATCCTTTATGTAAGGCTGTCAGCTTGTTTACACTTGATAATATGTCTATACTTAACCATATGTTAATTAACGTGTTTCAAACGGTGAAATATTTATTTCGGTTGACATCGCGATTCTAACCTCAAACAATCAGAAACATCACATGGCAATTGCCATGAATATAAATAGTTGTCTGCTACTGACACAGCACATTCAGAAGCAGTGTAGTTCGGCCATTGCCTTCTCGAAAGCTAGTGTTCGCAATTGCCTTCGACGTTAACAAAATGTTAGCTAACAATTTGGCTGTGAAAACTTGATGAAACGCAAGTTTTAATCTTATGTTAACTTTGAACATCTTGTTAACAAACAAGAAGTTAAAGGATTTTTAACATTCGTTGGTGAAACAGGCCCATAGTGTGTGTGGATTTAAAATTTTATGGCACTGCTAGTGACATCTAGTAACTGCAGTAAATGGGTGCAAACATTCAGTAATAGATGTGACTTGTTAAGACGGGTCTCCGCTGCCTCAACAATCTAAACACATGTTGATTCAACACATTTAGCTCAACATATCGGTGGTAAACGAGTTTCTCCACTGACCAACAAGTCCTGCATAACATACTGATACAACATGCCTTGGCTGTGGAAAACATGTTGAATGTGATACGTATTCAGCTCACTTCGTGCAGACACAACTAACATTGGCCAGACATGATACAGACAACTGGCCCATGCATATTATTCATTGCTTACTAGCAAGGAAAATGGAGTGGACGAAAGTAAAGACAATATAGTTTTTATTTATTTTCCAAAATCGAATAACCCTGTTTCACTGTAAGGTATGTTAGGGTTCTGGTTTAACAAAGGAACACATGAATAGAAAAGAAGCAAATAACTTAAACAAGATTATAGTTATAATGATTTGAAAATTTGGCCAATGAAATGTTCATAAGCTGAAGTGCAACATTTTTTAAAGAATACATTAGTCAATGGTGTTTAAAGATCTGTATTACAATACAATAGATATTGAATAAGAATATATCTCTTTCTTGAATTAAGATCAGATCTATATATTAAATGTTCAACACTTTCTTCAGAGCTTTCACAATTACATAGGTATTGATCTGGAGAGTCTATGTGAAATCTTTAAAAGTACTTTTAATTTACCATGTCCAGTAGCAAACTGGGAAATAAAATTTAACTTTTAAGTATTTACAGCTTACATGATCATTAATAGTAAGAAAAAATAGATCTTAAGCGATTTGCTCTTTATGGCTGTTTATTCAAGAGCTGAAGGATTTCTTTTTTCAGTGTGTTTTTAACATGTGATTGTAGAAGCTTTAAAACTGGATTCTTTTTGAGATAATGCAATTTCATCTGCCTTCTCATTGACATGTATACCTATATGACCCATGTGTGTTATAATAATTGTTCCTTATTTTAGTAGCAAGTGGATATGTAGTATATTTGTCACTGATAACACTAAGAGATGCCTGGGAATCACTGTATATACATGTGCTATACTCACTGTAGTGGCACCATTCCACTGATTGATTCAGTGCAAAAAGTTCAGCCGGGAATATAGTACAATTAGGTGCAAGTCTGTATCCTTTATAAAGGAATTCCACATTGTTTTTGCCGTACACAACAATGGCGCATTCCGCACAAGCTGGCTTCTCTAGATGATCAGCATATCGTGAGTCATGTATGTAGATGGTTTAGTCATGAGTTTGTTTGCAGTTATCCTCACTGACAGTGTTGTGATATGTGCAGGATGTCCAGTTTCCAGGAAATGAGATTTGGTTTGAAAGTAAAAATTAGGAATTTGTAGGGAACCTTGATAAGCATTCTTTGTTATCTATCTTTGCACTGAAGACTGCTGATAAGTATAACAGTTCAATGACTGCAATTAAAAATGCAGCATCTGTGGAGATTGTTCTATATCTTTGAAGATCCTAAGTATAAACCCTTTTTGTATCTGATTGAGTTTACATTGCACCCAGTGTTTATTTAGTGCATCTTGGAATGCTGATGAACAATACAAGAGGTTTATAGCTCCACAGTATAATGCTTTCATCGCCAAAGTGTAGAGACCCCATGTAGGATGTGATGCAATTGATAAACCATTAAGAAGTTTACTGTTTTTTTTATTTTCACATGATTGAAGTTTTCTCGAAATGTTAGTTTGGGGTCCAAAATTATTCCAAGGTAAGGTAATTTCTTCATAAAATTGACTCACTGTCTGTTACTGGTTCTTCCTTCACCTTTCTTCTACTGACTACAATTGTGGTTGTCTTTAATGAATTAAAAGTTTGTTATCTATTCCCCACTGGAGAAGTTGTTAAGACAATAAGTTAATTAATGAGATTCATGCAAAGACCAATCATCTGGGATATTCCCAAAAACGACTGTGGAAATAAAAACAAGAAAAGGGAATGCTTACGTGAGCTTGCCCTTATTTTTTATGACTTAGGGGAAAGAAAGAGGTTAAGACTAATCCCAGTTCAGATGATCTGGCTGCTCTGAAATTTGTCTCCTGTTTTGCAATCACTGGTGAAATTATAGTCAGCAACAAATTTAAATCCTCTTTTGACTTTCAGTTCAGGCAAGATACTATTTGCACTGTTTCTATTGCATAGTAAAGGGTGCAACCATCACTTTCTTCTTTTATTTTTCAACCTTTCACCAGGCACACATTGCGACTATAAAGGCTAAATCTTCATAATCAAATCCATGTGATTATTGATATTAACAAATGCCACGTATTTACACTTTGCCTCACTTGTTAATGCAGTGGAAACGGAATGTTCATGGGAATTCCAACTTCACATATGACTCAACACATTTCATTACATGTTTTTAAAGTTGTTTGTGTTTAGCGTTGAGCTTGTGTATTGATTGTTGAGGCAGTGGAGATCCGCCTTATTGGCAACTCCCTCATGTAAATTGTTTATCTTATTCACATTCTATATCTGCAGGTTATAAGTTTCCCATTTTTTTTGTGACAGTTTTTGTTTATAGTTAATGTTACAAAGTGTAAAATATGGACTAGAAATTTGTGTGCAGCCTAGGAAGTGGTGTTCTTTGCTTTAATACATGTTTATTGTGGTACCAGGAAGAATTTCAGCATGTGACAGAAAGGTCTTCAAGGATTCTTATAAAACAGAATTCCCATTTATTTTACATAAAATTTTTTTACATTTACTACACTGAACATTTTATGCATTCTGGCGTTAAGGAGTGAAGGCTCTGGCCCAGGTGGGCTGTTTCCACCTTGTAGTTAGTTTAAATTTCATGTCATTGTAAAATTATTGGGCTTTGTTGGATGAGGGAAAGTTGGCAAGTATGCATAGATATTTTAAAATATATTCTTTTATTGTGGGATAACGGCAATATGAATGTCTCAATAATGTTATTAATAACCCATCTTATTTCTAGAATCATTCTCTGCCTTGCTTTGCTAAATGAATACCTGGCATTTCTGTGATCGCAGCTCGTACAGAGCCACCTGACCATTCTTCGCTCCAACAGCAATACGTCGTGTACTGGGACAATGGCTGACTTGGTTAAATCGACACACAGCTGGGAACACTTCACTGAGACCCCTGGTCTTCAGGTGGCCAGGATCCAAACAGTGCAGCACAATATCAACCACCTACAACAGCAACCACTAAGGTGTTGAGTCTCTTCTTGCATAGAAACACAAATTTATTTGATCCTAATTTAAGGTATCCTTTCTCTGAACCTTGTTGATTTGTCGACAAGCTTACCTCTACCAGCAGATCGGCCATCTCGTTCTGCATCTTATCAATGAGCAGTTCCACACCCCGCAATATCTCAGGCTTAGCACGGTGTAGAACCGAGTTACTCAGGTTCACATTCAGTGCTTGTGCATTCTGCTGAAGTGTGTTATACCTTGCAACCTGCCAAACAGCATCCAAAATATACAGTTACTGTCCACGTTTTGAAGCTTAAAAATAAAAAGCTGAAAAAGAAACATCCCTATTCTTTATCCAGAAATAAATAACAAGCCAAAAATCATTCTGATGTAGATTTTATTGCCCACTGTTACTGAACTTTGACATTTTTAGTTTTTTGTGGTCTTATTAATTGGTATTTTCTCTCTAATTTGACACATATTGTATAATTTTAGGCACAGTAGTTGTATTTTAAATATTGTGATTTCCTGTGCAAGAACTGACATCATCAATGCCATTGCTGATGAAGTGAGTTTATGCACTGTCTGAGAATAGAGAATAAAAAGGGAAATGGCTGCTTTGGAACTGGACACAACTTTGTCTGGTACAAACAGTGAATTTCTTTATAATATGTTTTAGAGAACCAGAAAGCTTAATACAATACTTTTAGAGGTGGTTCAATAAATGAATATAACGGCAGTGAGATTCAAGTTGAGAATGGATATCGCACCGAGATAATTTGATGGTTATAACAGGCAGATAGATTATATAAACTTACTATTTAAAAAGTATAACGTATCTAGAATATTATCAGCAAAATGCATCCAGTTTTATGATAACAGTGAAATTAAATACTACCCAAGATAATACAAAATACATTGTAGCAACTCACTATATAGTATACAACGTGCAGCGATATAAACAGTAAGGTTAAGTTATTATCAATGAAACACACAGGACTGGTTACTTTATAAGGTACAAAAGCATCATTCAAAATGTAACATAGCCATAAGTGTGAACATTGGGACATTCTGTGTGATATTCAGTATTTGAAGATTATGTGTAAATTTAACAATGGTGAAGCTAATGACACCACAAGCTTTGCAATGTGCGCAGCAGGTGCCGGTGATGACCAGTTTAGTATAGGCTTTCAGAACTCTCATACCTAATTTATGATTAAGTTTAAATTATTTGAGAACAAATTCATAATTTGTGCATGTTTACAATGTGGGTTTACTCCAAATGAATGTCGAGATAAACTCACTTTTATCACTGTCACTTGTCTGGGTACAACGTAAAGCAGCAAGTTTTGGTCAAATAGAGTACATGGCCAGTAAAAAATAATGCTCTCAATGACATTGATAGTAATGTCATCAGCAAAATGCTAGCTGTAATGGGAATGTTTTTCTAATAATCCTACTCGTACGAAGCGTTCTAATGCTTGCGTTAGTTAATATCTGTTTGGCAAATTTTTTTAGGTAATTGATCTCAAGGCAGCAATTCAACTATATCTTAAGTTTACAGTAACATTAATAACAGTTAACATGTAATTTTCAAAACTTGAATTAAAAAAGTATTTTAAGGAATACAATGAGAGACGCCAGGTTAAATGCATTAGCTGTTTTGAGCATAGAAAATGAAAATTACTGTAAACTCGTATAATATCAGCACAAGTTACAATTTTGCACAAAAGATGAGGTTATACACTCCCACACTCTTACTTTACTGCAACAAGTCACAGTGTATGCGCATGTATTTTGTAAAAAGTAGTTGTAAAATCATAATTTTGCATCTGAACATGCTTGTGAGCATTCATGATTATTTCATAATACTGCAAACAGTTCAAATAAGAATAAATAAATAAATAACTGCACCCCTTCACACAACTCCACACTTTAGAATAGGGAGGTAACTTTTACCTATCTTTTAGGGGAAGTTTTGCTATATAGATTGGTACTCTGGTTAAGTGTGCAGCTTTTGGCTGATTTCTTTGCAAATACCTGCAAGTTTGTTTTCCCATTTTTGCTTTGAGCAGCTTTTTCTGAGAATGACATTTTGCTACAAATGAACGGTTTTCTCTAAAACTATTGAAGATACCTAAATTAAATTTTAGGATGATAAAAAACCTAATTGCTGTTATGGATCCACTTGGTGTTTTTAACATGCTTGATTATCTTTAAAGAATTGCTGATAAATGTTAATCAAAAGATGGTATAATTAAGAAAATAATCCTATCATGGCTAATAAACACATTTATTGTATAAAAATAGATCGGTGAACTTAGAAGGCATTCAACTACATGCTGTAAAAATTTCAAGAGTTGAGCAGATTTAGGGCTCTTAATCTCCTCTTAAGGCCCACTTTATCAACAAATGTTAAGAATACAGTAAATGGCATACTGAATTCATATTGTGAGTAGTTGTCTTCATGGTACAAATTGTTCAGCGAGGTCAGGAATTAAAACTGCCACTAGAGCTCTCTGTTGCAGTTTGGAAAACAAAACTACGACAAATAATGGGAACAGCATTGAACATACCATTGGTCAGTCACAAACAAATGACATCCCAATTCGTACTATCAACTTTCCATGTGGCTACTGATAAGCATTCCCATTTTTGTTCCCATACATTTCTTAATTGATTTTTAAATTTATCTGAATCATTAGATGACTGAAAAGCAAAGTTAAAAAAATAAAATATTTAAATCTTAAATAAATTATACCCTTTATATTAAATTCATTTATTATAAAACTAGATATTGTGTAATCTCAACCAGTCTTGAGGCTTACAACTGCCATCTATATTTCATATCTAAGACACATGTTCATTTTACAACATATATTTTATGCATTATGAATGTATGGTTAAAGAATGTATTCCCCAGTTTTCATTTTGAGCTGCTTCTTTTTGTTTTTAATTTATTAGGTTGCATGAACAACTCGGTCATGAGCAACCATTACAATTTTTCCTGGAACTCAAAGTATAAATCTAGGTTCATTAGTTTTGCTGAACTACATAACAATAAAACGTTTACATACTTTGGTAAAGAAACAACAAACATTTCAACTTGCCTTAAACTAAGATTAAGGGGCCATACACAACGAAAATTAAACATTAACATAACAATGGAAAACTTAAGCATGAACTTAACGTGATATGCTGCCATTCACAATGACAAATGGAAACATAAACAGCTCACAAGAAAGTGTGAAACAACTGAGCTAATACGGCAGTCTGCAAAGTGGCCACTGAAAGTACACACCACAAAAGAGGTTATGTATAGGTATCAAAATGAGCAAGAGCTAGCAACCCAGTTAAAAGATATTAAACTCACAAAAAAGCACCATCACAGTTTTGTTCGATTTCTATACATATCCCAGTTATTCCAGTCACATGCTCTTACACAGAAAACCAGTTAAGGCTGGTTCACAACCAACGAGAAAGTTGAAATGCATGTTCCCGGGCCCCAGGAATGGGAAAGTAGACTTGCCCAACTTTTAACATTCTCATTCCAGGCACGGCATATTAGATCTATATTGTGCATATTCAACTCTTCACTCTAGAGGTTATTCTAGGCAGCCGTGTCATGAAACAGCTGCTAGGCTCTCTATAGTCGCAAGCTGGAAACAAGAAACTGGAAGAAATTAGTAGTACATATGCTTCCTAACCTCAGATCCCGACACCCACAAATCCAATGAGCATTGGTTCCTCTGATGAAAGGGTCAGCTGCAGTTTGTGTATATGTAACTCAAAACTGGCTACTGCCTCAAAAACAATAGCAAAATTAAAAATAGAACAATAAACAACTTTAATATATGCCATTAAATAAATGAATGAAAGCTTGGCACAACTAGAGGGATCGGAAATGTAATGGATATGCATTTATATAATGTTTGCTCTATCAAATTTTGACGTTGCCTAACCTGCATTATGTTGGTTGAATTACAGGCAGGTGAAAAAATATCATTGGTCAGTTAAAAACAAATGAAATTCCAATGCGCAAAATTTACTTTCACTTTGTGATCGATATGATCATTGATATACACTCCCGTCCTCATTACGGGGCTGTTGTGAACCAATATCTTGTATGCTGCATTGCTTCCCATTCTCGTTTCCATTTTGGCTACCGTTCTCAGGCAGTTGTGAACCAGCCTTAAGTGAGCCAACACATGGCAATGTAAAATCTGATACATGACACAAGTTTCTATGCTTATGTTATAATTATGTCTATGTTTCATTATGGATGGTTCCGCTATCATAATAAAACTGTACAAACCTCTCTCGCCATGGTGGTGATGAATGCAGCTGGTCTTGCTGTTGCTATAAGTGTAAGTGCATGTCGAGCTGTGCGGCAGGAATCTGCAGCTGGAGTTAAAGGTAGACCATATGTCATGCTGCACACAATAAAACATATTATATAGCCACTTTCTTTCCTGAAGTAAATTCATACTTAGGTAGTTTAGATTACTGCCTTACATCTCTTCACATTTACTCCTGAAAGGACTTTTTGATGCTTTACTGTTTGCTCTCACATGCATGTGTGTATGAAGTTAACTCAAAACTGAAAAGTTCATTAAATACCAAACTTGGTACTTAGGTTCAATTCAGCATCTTCCAAGGATGCAACATATAGATTTCCAAGAAAATCCCCCACCCTAAAATATCCTTTACATGGAGAAATCTTTATTTTTTATTTTCTCAAAAAAAGCTCTTTGTGATTTTGATTAAAATATCATGTTTAAGATATTTGCATAAAAATAAAATGTACATCTTGAATTTCTCTTCATTCTGAATGAATGTTGTATAATGGGTAAGCCGTAAGAGCTATACAAAACCGTACTACACAAAAAATGTAGATTGTCTTAAAGTACACAATTTGTGGAGATAACCATTTCTGAGTTATTTCATGTTGTTGGTTTGAATTTTCAAATATTTATATTTTTTTAAATGGTGAGTCAGTATTTGTATTTTTTCCTGGTGACCCAAAGAGCTTGGAATTTCAAAGTCATCATACAGTGATCTACTTTTTAAAAATCTGACTATTGCTCTAGGCTACTGTACCTTTATACTTACAATCAATGAGTAAATGCAAAATCAAAGTTTATGTCGATTAACAAGGAGTAGAAGTTTAAGCTTTTGTAAGAATAGTTGTAGAACAGTGAGAAGAGAAAGTCATGTGAATGCAACACATCAGATTTTGGTTATATGGAACACTGGCCAGGGTTTTGTTTTAGTCTGTTTATTCCTTGCTGCATTCAGAGTGTATGCAATTTTGAACATTGATTTGTAATACCACAAAAAGCAACAGAATTTTTTTTTTTTCAAATAAATGTGTGTTAAAGGCCAAAGTTGTACAATATGATACATTTACTTTAAGTTAACACCACGTTCTATTAAACCATGTGTTCTAAATCCACTTCAATCCAACAGAATAATTACACTTAAAATACAAAATCCATCAAATGATTTCAAATGGGGAGTCTAAAGACTCTTAGTTATGGCATTTTGCTGCAACACATGGCAAGTCTTTTACTTATTTTGAAAGAATGTGTGCTCTAGATGGTCCAAAAAAATCTGCATCATGTAAATTATTGCCTCCCAAGTGATTAAAATGGATTCACAAGGCCTGGATGTTAGGATATGAACGTGTTGGAGTCATAATAAAACATACTCGCAAAGAAGACTTGTGACTTTTCATTGTTGTTAGTTCACAGAGAATGCAAGGAAAACAAAGGCCAAGTATTGTTCCTTCCAATCTTGTATAAAAGCAGAAGTATACCAAATGGACATTCATTCATTCATTTATTTTCATCCTTTTACATACGTTTAAAGGACACGTCAGTATAATCTATTTACATTATATACAAAGTTTTACATTATTTTTCCATATTTGAACTCCTCTATACTGTAAAATGCATTTTCAATTAAATATGTTTTTATGGCTTTCACCGTTTTTATGGCTTTCATTTATATTCTTTATTTCATTTGGTAGTTTATTGAACAATTCACTTCCTATGGTTTCTGTTGAACGATTATTCAAGGTCCCCCTTAGGGTCGTTCTGAAATAATCCATATTATTTCTTAATCCATAGGAATGTATATTACAATTTTTGTCATGTCTTTTATGTACAATAACTTTTATGCTTTCATAAATATATATGCATGGAGCAGTTAATATTTTTAAGCTCTTAAACAAACTTCTGCATGTTTCTTTATTTTTCATCCTACCAATTATTCTGATAGCTTTTTTCTGCAATTTTAGCACTTTTTCCATTTCTCTATAAGTAATATTCCCCCACAGCGTAATACCATAACTAATATGCGAATATATTAATGCATAGTAAACCTGTATCATCGTTTTGCTATCCATTGTCTTACTAATCTGTCTCATTACATATATACCTTTATTTATTTTTTTGCTAATATGGTCTACATGTGCTTTCCAGTTTAAATTTTTGTCAATTATCATTCCAAGGAAGTTTGTACTATTTATTTGATCTATATTTAAACCATCTATTGTTAGATTTACATTTTTGAGGTTTCGATTCGTTAATTCGAAATGTATGCATGCTTCTTTTTTACATTTATTACCATATCTAGACTAGAACAATATTCTTTTATGAATTTTAGAATTGAGTTTGCCCTATTTTCTACATCTTGTATTTTCTGTCCCCTAATTATAACCGTCATGTCATCCGCATATCCAATTGCTATTTCTCCCTTAGATTCTATTAATTCATATATTTCATTAATGTATATTAAGAACAAAAAGGGTCCTAATTTTGAGCCTTGCGGAACTCCCTGTTGAACCTTTTTAAAGTCTGATTTTATCTTTTCTCTCACACCTTTAGCATTTAAATTACTTATTTCCACACACTGTGTTCTGTTTTTGTAAATATGTTAGTACCCAATCTAGAGCCAGGCCGCGAATTCCACATTTTTCTAATTTGTATACCAATGTTTTTATATTCATACAATCGAAGGCTTTCGATAAATCTATAAAAATAGCCATCACAGATTCATGTTTATTTATTGCTTTTATTATAACATTGTTTGCCTTTTGTATGGCGTCTATTGTAGACTTGTTTTTGAAAACCATATTGCCATTTTGATATAATTTTTAGTTTCTTTACATAATTTTGCAATTGTTTTAAATATAATCCTTCCATTAATTTTGAGAAGGCTGAGCACAAGGTGATTGGTCTATAGCTTTCTGCCTCTTTCTTATTCCCTTTTGGTTTAAGTATTGGTTTGACAACTACTTGTTTTAATGTATCAGGAAAGACTCCTTGCATTAATGATGCATTTGTAATGTGTGTTACAATGTGAACAATTTCGTTTTTAATCTGTTTTAGTAATTCATTTGAGACTCCATCCAGTCCACTTGATTTCTTAGATTTTAGCTTTTTTATCTCGCTTAGTACGCTTTCTTCTGTCACTTCCAAGACTACCATAGTGTTTACTACCATTGTAAGTAAAGACTTTAAAATTTTGCAGGTTAATAGAAATTTAGAATGTACCGAGCACAAGTGTACTCGTAGTGTGCAGTTATGATCTTTAAATGTTTATGGTTATCTTTATTCTTAAGATTTTTATGTATTGTCTTAAAATTCTTATATTTATTGTCTGATATGATACATTCACATGACTTTTGCAATCAATGACCATGTTACATTATTCATGATACATTTTTGCTTAGAAATGATTTCAAATTAAGCAAGATAAGCTTATTTGTAACATTCAAAACAGCATTCAGATGTTTATTTGTGGTAACAAGCTTTCATGATGGAAAGAAGAAACAAAATGCAATTCAAACATGTCTGTTAGAAGACATATTCACACTTGGTAGTGCTGCAAAACAGAATTTTTTAAACTAGCTTACACTACAAAAACATTTGACACAAGTTGTATTATTTTAGCAGGTTTTACATTTTTGCTCTATTAAGTTTGTCTTATCTTTTATTTCCTAGCTATACAAAATTAAATCAAATAAAGGGGGACTTTGCAGGCTATTCAAAGAAAATTAAAAAAATGCACTTTAATTGTTATGTCAATATGTCAAACATATATTTAGTCAATATTTTTAAAGCCATTTTGAAAAAATATATATCTGTCTTAATTTATGTGTTTATGTATGCTAACTTTTTTTTATGCATTTTTTGGGCTCAGGGAACTTATAAACACTTCTGGTGAAATCTTGATACTGAATTTTTGGGTGGAATACCAATATTTCCTCTATCTACTTAGGTAGGTGCTAGAGAAAGTAAAAACTAACTGCACCTCTAGCATAGCAATATACAGAACATAATGCAACAGCATATGCTGGCCTTCTGATTCCATGGTCTTGGATTCAAACCCAGCCTAGACTGGTGGCTTTTAAGCGCGCTTAAAAGCAACAGCTCCACATAAGTAAATTTACTAGCATGTAAAAACTCCTGCAGGGCAAAATTCCAGCACATCGCCGGTGCTGATATGATCCTGGTAATTGACAGTGTCGTTAGCAAACAAAATATTTAATATTTTTGGCATATACTGTTGTAGTATATACTATGCTATAAGAGTTTAAAATTTTGCAGGTTAAAAGGAAATTAATTTTGAAGATTGAGAAGCTAGTAACACTGATGTGTCATAATTTAAAATAAAGAGAGTTGGAGGTTGTTACACTACATCACTAAAGGTTCTTACTTTGAACGTGTTTCGGGAGAACGGTTTGCTCCCATCGTCAGCATGTTTCCAATTAATTTTGTTGGTTACTGTCTGGGGAATGTGTGGGGTTAGTGGTGTTCTCTGGTGCTGGGTTGATGAACCTCCAAAGACAGTGTGGTGGCAGTGGTTCGAAATTCATTAGGTGATTCCTGTGTTTGACGATATGTATTTTTTCCCAGATGTCCAATTCATTGCTGCTGTTGATCAGTTTTAAGAGTTTTATGTTCGGAGGATTTCATGGTTTGAAGACCAGAAATGATGTGCTACTGTTGATTTATCCATCTGTTTTTGGTAAATGCATCTTGTATGCAATTTAAGTGTTTTTTTAAAATAAAGAGATTTAAGGGTTGTTACACTACATCACTATAATATTCTTACTTGAACGCGTTTCGGGAGACAGTTTGTTCCCATCGTCAGCATGTCCTCACGACGATGGGAACAAACCGTCTCCCGAAACACGTTCAAGTAAGAATATTATAGTGATGTAGTGTAACAACCCTCAAATCTGTTTATTTTAAATTATGACACATCACTGTTACTAGCTTCTAAATCTTCAAAATTAGTCAATATTTAAGTCTTATTTCAAGATTTCTTTTGGTTCTCCCTATGTATACCAGGTTACAGTCATTACAAACTATTTGATATATACCAGCTGATTTATCATTGGGGATAGGGTCTTTTGTTCTGTTGCATAGTAGTTTCTGTATATTGTGGTTATTCTGTGGAGTCACGGTGATGTGGCATTTACAGGAAACCAACTCACACAGAAAATTATATTAAAAACAATAGCTACAAGCCACAAACATGCAATTTTAAATAGCATTACAAACAGGTTAGTACATATACCATTGGAGAAAGAGGAATACCAACACATTATCCACACCACCATGAATGGACACCAGAAAACAACAATAGACAAGAAGACTAAAAAGTTTGAAAGACAGAAATATATCCAACAAACGACTACTTTACTCAGACAACAAAAACAAGCATACTGAACGTTCACTTACCACCTTGGACACATCATAAATTTCAAAGGATTTTCAAGAAATACATCATCACCCTGTCTCCACAGAATAACAATATACAGAAACTACTATGCAACAGAACAAAAGACCATATCCCCAATGATAAGTCAACTTACGGCTTGTTTTCGAAACAGCAGATAACAAAATGGCTCACTTTACTAATGCTGAGTATTTTGAAATCCTACTCATTTACGGTGAAACACATTGTAATGTGGCAGCTGCTGCAAGAATTTATTGAGAAGGATTCCAAATACACAAGCACCACATCATAGAACATTTGATTTCATCTGTCAAAGAGTTCTAGTTACAGGAAGCATATCTCAATTTGAAGGAGGAGTTGGTCAAAGAAATTCTTCACTTGGTGGAAGAAGATCCTGGAAGCAGCAGCTGTGGTATAGCTCGCACTATTGGCACATCCCGATGGACTGTTTTGAGAACCTTAAAAGAATTGCTATGCCCTTATCATACTCGGTGCATCCAGTATTCTCTGAAGCAGATTAAGTGCCTAGGGTAGCATTTTTCGAATGATTTCTGCAACAAGGAGGGGACTTTCCCCTTAAAATTCTTGCAATGGATGAAGCAATGTTTACCAGAAATGGAGTAGCTAATTACCATAATGCACAACCTGGGCTTGCAACAATCCACAGTCCTAAAAATATAAAACGGCTTTCAACACATTTTCTTAAATTGTTTGGGCAGGAATCTTAGGAAACACATTAATCAGTCCGTGGATTCTTCCTCAGGTTTTGACAGGAGCCATCTATCTCCAGTTTCTTCAAGAAACTTACCAGCTCTGCCTGTGGCAGTAAGAAATGATACATGGCTATTACATGACACTGCACTTCCGCACATAAGTACAGCTGTGTGTGGCCATCTATGCAACATCTACATAGAATGCTGGATTGTTCAGAATGGACCAATAAGATGGCCATCAAAATTGCCAAATCTAAATCCAATCAATTTTTTTCTTTGGGGCAATATGAAAACTTGTGTATACATTACAGAAGTACCTGATGTGGAAATGTTGCAAGAAAGAATACTTCGAGCAGCAGAAGAAGTAAAAACAACCCGGACATTCTTCGTAGAATGCAGCAGAATTACGTTGTGAAGCATGTGTGTCGGCACATTTTGAACAATTTCTGTAAACATTAAAAACTTCTCAATGATTTTCTGTTCTTGTCTTGCTTTAATTATTGACAGAGGTTTATAGTTCACAAAAAAAGGAAGCATAATCTTGTAACTTGGGTTTCTCAAGCTTTTATTTACCTTTATAAATAAGTGTTCCTACTAATAATTTGCGTAATATTAATGCTCGCTCAGTTCCATATTCCATATAATAATTTACGTTATGTTACTATTATGTGTAGTTTTCTGTTTATTTGCATATAGGAAGTGTTTATTTGTTCATTGCCTAGCAGCAGAAAGCTGAAGAATTAAAAGTTAACCTGTTGAATGTAAAGTGAGAACCTGTTGTAATATTGCGCAAAATAAAACAGTAATTATCTAAAAAACAGAAAGCTTTATGGAAAAAATGTATTAAGGAAAAACACTCAAAACAACGTGCTCTTTCATAGTTTAAAAGGATAATCATAGGTCACCTTCCGGCTGTATAGTTATGAAAAATCTGTAAATTTAAGTAACATATGCCTTCTGAGCTAGCCCTTATATTAGAGCACGGTTTTTGGAATTTGGTTAGCCTGTGATGCCTCCGAGATCTTGAAGGTAAGATCACTGAGTTTGTCCTCCATGTTCCTTCAAAATTGGTTTTATGCATGGTTTAAACACTATACAATTGATGTTTAATTAAGGAGGGACTGCAACTGGAGGTGTCTCATTTACCGTTTATATTTGATGGGATTCTGAATATTCCATCCATTATAAAAAGGATGTAAATAAATATAAATGGCACACAAAGAATGTGATTGGCCATTGACCAAAAACAACAGCTACCAAGACTACAAGAAAATATACATAAGGAGGACAAAGAGGAACATAGAAACAAGGTTTAAAGAGCATATGAGAAACAGGAAGTATAAAGAAATGGAGAAATCTGCAGTTGCAGAGGATTTTTGATCCACAGATCATCAGCTGAAAGAGAAACCTAAAAGCCTTTAAAGGTCCTTAGAAAACTAGCAGAACTCTCCATTTGGGAAAAATTATTCATACATAAAAATAAACACAATTTAATAAACTTTGATGTTCCATATGAAAAGGATCTCATTGTACAGTACGTCCAGCCAAAAAACAACATTACAAGTCACAGGAGAAAGCATGACAGTGAATCAGAGACAACAGTCTGAAACATGCCCCGGTAATGTCTGATATAGAAAGTGAAGCTAGAGTAATAAACATCTCAATTTGTGCATATAAATGCCAAAAAAACTTCACTGTGTTTTTCCAACAAAATTTGTATAAAAGGTAAGATATTTTAACGACCATCACAACTCACTCGCATGGATGGACATTTAATGTTATGTTTACATCCAGTAGATTAATAAGTCAGGACAGAGTATGGTATATTGTAATGTTTCATTTTTAAAATGTAGAAAATTGGTGAAGAAAATGACATTTAACAGTTGGTGGTTTGCTTTGCTGACCACACATTAATCAGCAATATTACTTTACCTTGGTACCAGTTTATCAGCTTCACAGCAAAGCTCCAAGAGACCCAGAAGTATCTTGGAGACATCCAGGTATGGTTCCCAGACAGTGAAACCTCTGCCTATTAAATCAATAGCAGCTCTACGAAGAGGAGTGTGTGCAGGAAGACGATTGGTAGGCGGGGCAAGCAGCAAATGTGTGAGTGCCATACCTGTAAACAAGCGTTACAGCTATTGAATACCTTAAAACATTATGATATTGTTTCTCTGTGTTTACAAAGCATTTTATTAAATGTAAAGCACAAAGGATTTTTAATATGAATAAATAAACAGATTAAGGATTTTAAACAAAAGGCTAATGCAGCCTATGCCTCACGTTTGGATACCACATAGTGGAAGTCTTGTAAGAATCTCAATTTCTGGTGATGTATGAAGTTACGTAGGTTATGTTTGGATTTTGTGATGGAAAGAAACATAAATTTTGGGTCAGGCTTTTGATGTTGACAGAGATAAGGGGTTTTCAAATTCATTAGTATTTTTAAGATCCTTTATCAACACATATGCAAGCTTAGGCTAGTGTTTGCTTTCTTTAAATGCTATAATTTATTGCAGCACCTTTCGTGTACTTGTTTGCACTTGGTAAAATTAACACTTAAAGCAAATTTTTAATCCCTGTAACAATATCATAAAATCTGATTACTTAACAGCACCAACAGGTCAAATACTTCATACTAAATAATATGTCCAATATTTTAATGTACATAAATAAAATTGTAGGCTTCCATGGCCATTGTCCATAGTAACTTGACTGTCTTCTGGTGAAGGCCACATCACGTTTGATAAAATTGCTGATGTTTCACCCTTCACAATATTGAGATTTTAGCTGTATGTGACCGGTTCTCGCACACAATAATATGAGAAAGCGTAGAAAATTTTAAACATAAAAAGTTTATTGAACAGAGATGGTGGAAAACCCTTTAATACAGCATGGAAAACACTGATCACAGAACACAATATTAGTGACAAGCTACCAGCCAATTAGAAGCATGAGTAGGAGTGACTGCATTTTGCAGTATAACATGAGCACAAGCAACGGTCCGTTGGCAGCGCTCAGAAGCAGCTTTCAACATGAAGGGCGAAACATCGCCAATTTTATCAAACGTGACACAGTCTTCACTGGAAGACAGTCAAGTTATCATGGTTCAGCGCAGTTTAATCCAAGCTATGTACAAGCTCGGCTTGTTGCTTGAACTACACACTGTAAAACTCCACTGTAGCTTAACTTAAACTGTGAAACTAGGTCATAATATGATGTTTGTGTCTCTTGTATACCACTTCCTTCTTCAATAAGCATTTTAAAGCGTTATCTTAGAAAGTATAATTATTCAGCTTTACCAATATGCTTATAGCATATATAGATATGAGGGCAGTCCCAGAAGCACCCAATCTGATGTCTAGATAGTGGTGGTTGTTTCAAACAAATGACTGTGGTAGAAAGTACCAACCTTATAAAGCTTAAGTCTGTAGTTTGATGATGCTACGTCGTTAGTAATTGTTTGGCAGCCATCAATAGTGAACCCTCTCAGTAAATTTGTAAACATGGATAAAACTGGGCATCGTTATGTGATACAATACTTTCATTTGAAAGGTCTTAGTCCAACTAATATTAAAACTGAGCTAGATTCGAAGCTATTGAACATCACTGAGAAAAGTGTATCGAGATGAAAGGAGACTATGTATAGAAATACGCAAGTTTTTTCCCATAATTTTTGTGTTTTGTTTGTTAGGTTGGGTACTTCTGGGACAGCCCTCGTATGTAGCTTTCAACATAACAAAGTTTGGTACCCCACCTCTCATTTTAGTACATATGAGTTTTGTAATGAAAAGAAGCTAGAAACAGTGATGTGTATTGAATTTATTTAAAGGTGAGTCGGAATTGTAACACTAACATCACTTAAGTTTACTCACTTAACATGTTTCGGGAAACCGTTGTTCCCATCATCAGAAGGTTAACTCGTCGACTGGCCCGTGTTGTTGGTGTTTCCGTTTTTTGGACTGGTTCCTGTGGTGGCATCTTGTGGCGGAGAAATGTACTTCCAGAGAGGATTTGGTGGCGGCAAATCAAAATTCATTAGATGTGTGTTGTGTTTTAGAATGGTGATCTTCTCCCATGCATCTAATTCGGCTGCAAATTTGGCTGGTTTGACTAATGTAATATTGGGTTTGATGTTGTGGTTAGTGATCCAAAAATGGTGTGAAACTGCAGATTTGTCCATTTGTTTGTATTTAATACATCTCATGTGCTCCTTTAGCCTAGTTTCTAAGTTTCTTTTTGTCTTACCAATGTATACTTTATTGCAATCTGAACAATTGATTTTATAGATTCCAGCTTTTTTGTCTTGTGGAATGGGGTCTTTTAACTTGTTACAAAGTAATTTCTCTATATTGTATTGTAATGAAAAGAAGCTAGAAACAGTGATGTGTATTGAATTTATTTAAAGGTGAGTCGGAATTGTAACACTAACATCACTTAAGTTTACTCACTTAACATGTTTCGGGAAACCGTTGTTCCCATCATCAGAAGGTTAACTCGTCGACTGTGGTCGAAGAAGAAATAGAAGACCTCATACAACTTACCAATTTATGCATTGGACAAAATTGTTTTAGTTTCAATAAGAAGTTCTATCAACAACCAACTGGTCTAACCATGGGCAACCCACTTTCACCCTTCTTGGCAGATTTATTTATGAGCTACTTAGAAATACACATAACAACTTCCTTTCCATACATGTTTAAAGTTTGGCACAGATATGTTGACGACATCTTCGCTGTTGTCCCTAATAGGTTCATACAAGACTCCTTAGCCTTACTAAACCTACAGAACCAATCAATAAAATTCACCATAGAAATAGAAAAAGAAGGCATGCTACCATTTTTAGACCTAAAAATCATCAGAGAACAAAAGAACCTAACCTTTGGCATATACAGGAAGCCAACACACTCTACTAATTACATAAAAAATAAGAGTTTCAATCCAACCACACACAAACATGCAGTACTAAACAGCCTAACACATAGACTGGTATATACCCCCTTAAATAAAAAAGAATACCAGTTAGAATACCAGCATATAGTAGACACAGCAATACATAATGAGTACAACAAAGCAACTATTGACAAAAAAATTGCAAAATTCAAACGACAGATGCACATCAGAAACACAACTAATCTCAGCCAGCAAGATAAAGAACTAAAGTTCAAGAAATTCACATACCACCCAAGAACATTTCACAAATTTAAGAAGATTTTCATGAAACATAACATCAGCCTAGCTCCACAGAACAAATTTAACATAGAGAAATTACTTTGTAACAAGTTAAAAGACCCCATTCCACAAGACAAAAAAGCTGGAATCTATAAAATCAATTGTTCAGATTGCAATAAAGTATACATTGGTAAGACAAAAAGAAACTTAGAAACTAGGCTAAAGGAGCACATGAGATGTATTAAATACAAACAAATGGACAAATCTGCAGTTTCACACCATTTTTGGATCACTAACCACAACATCAAACCCAATATTACATTAGTCAAACCAGCCAAATTTGCAGCCGAATTAGATGCATGGGAGAAGATCACCATTCTAAAACACAACACACATCTAATGAATTTTGATTTGCCGCCACCAAATCCTCTCTGGAAGTACATTTCTCCGCCACAAGATGCCACCACAGGAACCAGTCCAAAAAACGGAAACACCAACAACACGGGCCAGTCGACGAGTTAACCTTCTGATGATGGGAACAACGGTTTCCCGAAACATGTTAAGTGAGTAAACTTAAGTGATGTTAGTGTTACAATTCCGACTCACCTTTAAATAAAAACATATGAGTTTGTTTCTTATTCTCGTAGCTGCAGAATTTTAACACAAAATAAACATGCTCAGTTTTTTTCTATGTGATGAGACAGAGATTAATAACCTCTCATTCTGAATACATTTCATGCAATGAAAGCAAACGTAATGTGGAGGTTATCAAGTGTAATTCACTGTTTGATTTACTCTACCATTTTAACTAGTGGCACTATTTAAAACATTGAATTGATGCAAGCAAGCGTGATTGTACATTGCTGCAGCTATATGAGACAAGTACCTGTACATTACTACATACATAGTATGCTCATTCATCCCTGGTATTAGGAATGAAGTGAAACTCCTCTGGATCTTGGGCACCTTGTGTGATGTGCTTCATCCATAAAATGTATACGCTTTATGAATCAAACATTATTACTGAAAAAATTGTTTTCAGGAGGTTTAATAACATATTTTGACTACCCAGACACTTAAGTGTATGCATCAGATGACAGAATGCTGAAGATCCAATGTAGCAGTTCATCAAATCCAACTTGCTTATTACCAAGCAACTGAAATTGAACGTCTTCTTTCCATGCCAGTGATAGAAAAGACATTCGAAATTTCCCAAACCTTTCTTCCACTATTTTGGGAATAACCACACTGCATGGTGTCCAAATACAAAAATTTTAAAACGCGGTATTGCCAACCGACTAGATGGTGCTTTAAACACTGTTTAGCTAAACACCGTCTAAACACAGATTTAGCAATGCAAAATTAGACAAGGTTTAGATGATGTTTAACTGAACATTGTTTAGGACCTTGAACAGTACATCATTTTTGCAAGCAGCCCTAAAATGTTTACATATATAAGCAAATGGTTAAGCCAATGTAAAAATGTCAGTTACATACAAGTAACATTCCTAAGTTCAAAATTGATTACCCACGGTTACTAACATACTAAGTGACATGCTCTTTCATTCCAATTTCTAATTTGTTGTGCACCCAATACTTCAATGCTCGGGTTTTCACTTTCTGTTTCCATTCTGGATTCCAGTTATTATGGAGCAGCTTTTACAAATTGATAAACTTGCAACTACCAAAATGAGGTCAGGACTGCTGTTTTCAATTCCTGGACACTGTGCACTGGGCTTCAATAATTTATTTATTTATTTATTTCAGATACTGACACACTCATATTAATACAGGAAGTTGTTAATGTAATGTAATATTTATTTCATAATTATTACAATAATACAAATAAAACTTAAATCTAGTGCACCAGTTTTCTAGCTCCCCCATATTTAGCCCCTAGGCTGTATATATGGGATAAAGCTACTATACCATCTCATCACTTTACAAACTGTGCCCATTCTGCCATACGTTTCTTAAGCTCCTTATCCACTTATCCCTTGTGTTGCCTAAAAATGTCCCCATCATTTTAATTGTTTCTACTTTTGTGCCTCCCAACATTCTTAATGCTACTGCTTCTTTGTTTAGCTCGTCCCATTTTTTATTCCATATAACCTCTCTCCACCTTTTAATCTTATCACATTCTATTAGCCAATGAAAAGTACTACCGATTCATCACACATAATACATCTCCCCAAACATTTATATCCATTCCTTTTTAAAAATATTACTCCTGTGCGCATCCACACAAGACCTATTCTACCAAATTGATTGCATATATCTACATACTTCTCCCTTCCCCAATTTCTTTTAACTGATTTATACAAGATCAATGACCTTTTATCCTCAAAACTAGCCCATATCTCTTGTTTCTTGATGTCTTCCACCCTCAATCTCACTTCTTTCCAAAACCCACTGTTATTATACTTATCTAATAGGAAAATATTCCTCATGCCAATTTCTTTTAGTACATTTCTCTAATCCAACACTCTTCTCCTAAGACAGCTTTTTGGAACTGTATACATTCTTTTAATGTATTACTATCTTCTAAATTTAAACATCTATGCCAATACTTCAAAATTCTTTCCACTATTGTACCTTTTCTCCCTACCCTTCCTAGCTCTGCCAGTGCCACGCCCCTTGGTGAACTCTTGGGTAAACCCAGAACTTCTCTACAAAACATTATATGAACTATATCAATCTTAATCCATCCCTTTGCCACCCCCCATATTTCTATTCCATATAACATTTTTGACTCCACTACAGCTTCGTATAGCCTTTCCAACCAGTTCATTGGTAGCGTGGGTGTTTTGCACAAGCAAACTCTAACAGCTTTCATGGCTAGCTTTCCTTTCAGTTGTACATATTTAGATTGTGCCTCCCATTTCCCGTTGCTTGAGAATCTAATGTGAGGTTTTTAGTGCTAGTCAAGGTCTGATGCAATCTACTGTAGGCTGAAAAATTCCCATTGCAAAATGTTGTTTATTATTTTCATTTCTATAAATAATCATCTGCATATTTATTTGCCTTTAACTTTGTGTATTACATTATTACTTACTTGTCAGTCTTGCCAAATTGTTGTTGCCTATTCCAAAGCCTTCCACAACCGAGCTCTTTCGGCGTTGATCATCATTAGCCCGTCGTCTTGTGTTGCCTTCACTGATATCCTGTCCAAACTCTGCTCCAATTACTCCCAAGAGCACCACAGCAGTTGTTTGTTTACGCTTCAGTTCTGCCACACTCCATGGCTTTCTTACATAGTACTCTGATTAAACAAGGAAAAGAAATATTAATTCATACCAATTTTTTCAAATATGGTTATTTTTGCCCACATAACATAGCTAGCGTTTGAAATAACTGTAATCACTGTCATTTCTGATTAGCAAGGTTTAGTGTTTTCAATCCTTACAAAATCCCCCTGTTCCTTAGACAAAAAGAGACATTCACAATTAAAAAATTGTAAAATGTATTTTGATTCTGACAGAATTGCTGACATTATCAGTAATGCTTACAATAAATTAAGAATCTAATGTGATACATTCGTACAACTTTTTGGACCTATTTTGGGAGACAGCCGAGTGTAATTATGCAAAGAAAAAAAGAAATAGTCATTTACAAAAAAATTACATATGCATGGGCACACAGAAATTTCCCGAAAATATTCAAAGACTGTAAGGAACATTCACAATGAAAATTAAGTATTATCTTAACAATGTAAAACTTGAGCATAAACATTAATGGAATATGTCGTCATTATAATGACACATGCAAACAAACAGCAGCCAATTGCAAGGGAGCTGAAACAGCTGAGCTAATATACCATACTGCAAAATGACCACTGACAAACGAGGTAGTCAAGCAATAGTCAAATATTGAAGAACTGGAATTCTATACTGTTTCCATGACATCGCAAGAAACAACTGAATGTTGGAAGGACTTTTAAGAGAATGACAAAAAATGAACAATTGGAACCTTTAATAACTGATATCCCAGAAACGGCTTATGCCACAAAAAAACTAATTTTAAATAAATTGTGCATTTTAAAGAGATTGGTACGTTTTCGTCTGTTGCCTAAAATTTACCAGTTATACAACATTATACAAAATTTCTTCTGAATGAAGAAAACTTCATAGGCTATTGCCCAAAAATTCAAGATATACATTTTATTTGTTATGTTTTTAAGACATTTACCATGTCTTTAATATATGGCGTTTTAATAAAAATAATTAGATTAATTGTTTAGAAAATCAAAAATTTCGAAAAATGTCCAATATGAAGGCTAGTTTGGTGTGAGGGGATTTTGTTAAAAGTCTTCATGATTCATCTTTGGAAGATATTGAACCTAAATACCAAGTTTGGTATTTATCAGTCTTTTCGTTTTTGAGTTATGCTGTTCAGATACATCACACAAACATGTTTCCAAAAATGCTTTATTTGGATTCAGGGCACTTCAAAACATGTATTTCCGGCGAAATCTCAGTATTGAATTCTTGAGTGGAATGCAATACTTCCCCTATTTGCTATACATAGTAGAGAAAGTAAAAATTAAACTCTCTTTATCTTAAAAAAAAAAGGTTGTTAAAATGTTGTATGCACTATATATTTTATGTTTTAAGTATACAGTAAAAAATTCAAAGCTATCAGAAGAAACTCTGGGTCCCCCGCCCCCAAAATGCATTGTTTCAATTACAATTTGCAATGGTGAGCATTAGTTTTTCAAGTGTAAAACTGTGTTTCTTGACAACAGAAACAATGGAAAAGGCTCCTGAAATTTCTTTGAACTACAGCAAAAGTATTTAAAATTAAAGGTTGATCAAATATAAATGATTTTCTAGCAGTTAAAGTTGTTGGAATATTGGAATATCTTGTTCTCTATCTCCCATCTTGTTTATTTATTCTCATGTTTTACACTAATTGACTATTATTTTTTTAAAACTGAGCTCAGGAGCTTCATGAGAGATTGTTCACTTTTGATGTTTTTAATGCATATCCAAGAATATAATTTTAACATTTCACTGCATGAATGAATGAGTTTATTCACATATCTTCTATACATAAGTACAAGTAGATAGAGAAGGTATTGCATTCCACTCTTAAATTCAATACCAAGATTTCACCGGAAATTCAAATTTTGAGGCCTCCTGAATCCAAATAAAGCATATTTGGAAACATTGTCCATGTGTATGTGTCTGTGCAGCATAACTCAAAAATGAAAAGTCAGATCAGTACCAAACTTGGTATTTAAGTTCAGTATCTTCCGAGGATGCGACACAAAGATTTTCAAGAAAATCCCCACCCTCAACTACCCTTTACATGAAACACTTTTTGAAAATTTTGATTTTCTAAAAATAGCACAAACAGTTTTGATTAAAATATAAAGTATTTATATATGCGAAATAAAATATATATCTTGAATTTTCTGGGAATAGCCTGTGAAGTCCTCTTCATTCAGACAGAATTTTGCATAATCTTGTATAACTGGTAAACTTTAAGCCATAGACGTAAACATACCACACAAAAAAGGTAGATCTCTTTAAAACACATAGTTTATTTCAGATGTTTCTTTAGGAAATTAGCCATTTCTGAGATATCCGTTATTAATGGTTTGAATTATTCATTACTTTGTCATTGTATATCATAGTTGAACTCAAATTATATATAACTTTATTGTAATGTAAATATATAAATTTAACTATTGACATATCCTGTATCAATGTACTATGTACTGAATTGATGTTAAATAAATAAATTGTCTTAAAGTCCTGTCAACATTCAATTGTTTCTCGCGATCTCATGGAAACAGTATGGAATTTTAAGGCCAGCATATAGCGTCCAGTTGTTAAACATTTGACTATCGCTGTTCTCTTTGTATCTATAACGAAATGTGTAATGTAGCTATTTCTGCAAAGGTTTTAAATGTAGCAGATAGCTTTAGTAAGAATAGTTTGTATACCCACTAATAAAAATAGAGAAAGTCATGTGAATGTATCACATCAGATTTTTTTTTTCATTAGTACAGTAATATTATAAACATATTGTAGTCCTCCATGGTCTAGGGGTACCATGCTAGCCTCTAGTTCCCAAGGTAACAGGGTTCAAACCTGGCAGATGGCGATAAATTTTTTTGGGTGTAAAAATCCTTAGCATGACTTTCTTCAGAAGGGAAGTAAAGCTGGTGGTCCTGTGTCATATATTTATGGCGCATAAAAGAACCTCAAGCCTGATAAAGAGGTCTATGAACAAAATCTCTGTCTTTCACGCGCAATATCTAATGGGACTCTAATAACTAGAGTAGTTAAAGAACGTCTATAAATAAAACTTAATGTTTTTTATAAACGTATTACTACTATTACAATTATATTTGTAATTTAAAATTCTCTGATTCATGGAGTTACATTACTTCCATTCCCCCGTTATATTTAACAATTTCAGTGCACAGTTGCATGCATATTTTGGTAATTTTTACTCCATTAAATTCTCAGTGTAGTTATCATTTATACAGACTTAGCTTTTGATACCTTCTTCCATTGATAACATAGGACATGTCTCAAATGCTTTCAAATCAAGTAACTATTAAAATAAAAGATGCTAACCTTCAGTACCTTCTTCTTCCTCATCATCCTCTTCCTCGTGCTGAGGTTGCTCAACTTGCTGGGGTGGGGCAGTGCCACCTTGTTGAGCTGTCACACATCAAGCACAGAATAACTTTACTCCTACTGAAATTTTACTGAAATTTTGTAAACAACAAAACTTGTCAGAAACATTATGTTTATAAACTTTGATTATGTATAATTTTTTTAAAAAAAATCTGAATATGGGAGAATTTACTATATTTCTTTTTATTTTGCACTCCATGAAGCGATCTCTCTCTTTAAAAATGTTATTTTTTTATGCACAACTTTGTTCTACCATCTGAGAATGACCCTGAACCCTGTTTGGCAGATTGGCCTAGCTCCAGCTGGGGTTTAAGTTTAAGAAGCAGTATAATGCCCCATCTGTGAAAATACTGCATAGCGAATGAATCTGTGAAATGAGAGCACAAATGAGTCCATAGTCCTTAATGCTCAGAGTTACACAACATTATCTCCTTGGCTGAGAGAAAATCTTGGAAAATATTTTACTCATGACAATTCACCCCGATCCAAACTGGATCTCAGTGTATCTGCTCAACGAGCCATAGCAACACAAGTGACAATCACTCAACTAGGTATCGAAATCCTGCTCCACCCACCATATTCGCCGGCTAGCACTCTGCGATTTCTACCCGTTTCTACGAGTGAGAAAAATACTTTGTGGGTGCTGATTTCAAACCGATAAAGAACTAAATGTGTTATTTCGGGTATACCAAACAATGTCAAACAAGGCTTCTCTGAGTGTTTTGAAAAATGGATAGAACATTGGAACCAGTGCATAGTTTCAGAAGGAGGGTATTTTGAAAGTTTGTAGTTAAATTTGAATAAAAAATCATGGTGTCCAAACAAAAGTTTTCCCGATATTTTTTGACCCATACTCGTATGTGAAGTTTAATTAATGTAGTAACTTATTTTTGTATGCATTAACAGCATAATGCAATATTGATGAAATATCTTACTTGGTGGGGCAGGTTGTTGGGGCTGAGTCCCCTGCTGAGTGCCTGGAACGGCCAGGTTCTGTGATGACGGCTGTGGAGTGTTGGGAGGGAAACCCATGGTATCTGTGGAACTGTATGATGGTAGGAACTGTGCCCAGCTGTCCACTAGAGCTTTACGGCCCTTTGGTCCTAGACGTCCCAGTTCAGCAAGCAGTAGTGCCTGTGCTGCTTCTCTTACCTAAACAGAGAAGTGAAATTATATTATTTTTTGCCTTAATACTAGCAAATTAATACTATCTTTAGTAAGCTGTATGAATCTACAGCATTTCAGTCATTTTCTTAAAAAATATCAATGGAAAATATGCAAGCATTGAAAGTTTGTGGAAATTATTGTTCCAGAATTTTATTATATCATTCTCACATCCTCAGCATAGGGTGACCATACATTCCAGTTTCCCAGATATGTCCTCTGTTTTATCTACTATGATTGCAAAACTGGACAATTAGTTCCCTGTTCCAGCAACAAAAGCAAGTCAACTTTATTACTATACTCTTACTTAAATAAGAAACACACTTGAGAAAAACAATGGCAAGAGGCAGCCCCAAGCATGTGGCGACAGTGAATGGTCTCATTGGCTCCTGACCACAACTCTCAGCCACAGAGTACAATAGACCACGAGAAGAAGGCAAGCGAGAGGAATGTGCAACATCAACACTTTCCTGCGTCCGTATCATATCTCGCCATGTGGATACGATAAGCATGTTAGGAGGTTATAAACTACTACACAGTGTTGTCAAGTACTCACCCATGGTAAGAGCCAATACATTAACACCTATTACGGCGGTTGCTGTTCTACTAGTATCAGATCTGGCAGCATGGGTGGTCCATTTGCACACATAAACACATTTTGTAGTAAACAATCGACAGTACGTGAGCAGATAAACAGTTACAGAACCCCGCTCGCCTTCTTCTCGTCCAACAGTAGAAAATAGATCCCACCTTTTGTTTATGTTATTACCTCCAAACTGCACCAATGGATATGTTAATGCTCTTATTGCAATATGCTACATTTCACTGTTATTTGGAAATAAAAACCAATAATTTACTGAAACTGAGCAGTTGTTGCATAATGAAAGCATATGCTGGCAGGTATTGCGCAAGGTAATACAGAAGTGTGTAGATGGCTTCTGTTCTTCATGAAAATATGTCTTCATTAACTCTCAAACCTCCCAATCGTAAAACTTTGTGTGTTATGATATATGCTGATAGAATACCTAACTGCTTCTTTGGAACTGTGGTTATTTGTTTTCTAACATTAGTTTAGATAAGTAGAATCAGACTGAAAAATGCAATGCCATTGCCGGAATTTGAAACGATCTCCCGGTTTCCCTGACCACTGAACTACCATGGCAACATGCTGGTATGACATTAAATTCTCCAACTGATTCGCAATCCCGGCAATGGCATTGAATTTTTCAGTCGTCTATTCTACCTTTCCAATCTTGTCCAACACACGGCTTGTGTGGAAGAACCAATTAATTCCATTAATTGACCTAATAGTGGTTTAAACTATGAAGCCCAGGACTTAAAGTACTTACAGCATTGTAAGTCACCATTGTGGTATGTCATCTCAATACTTCCGAGATCTCTCTGTGGTTTACCGGGAAAAATGCAACTTAGATGGAGAACTTAATGTCCTACCAGCATGTTGCCATGGTAGCTCAATGGTCAGAGCAAGCGGATGGAAACTGGGAGATCCATGGTTCAATTCCCGGCAATGGCATTGAATTTTTTAGTTATCTGATTCTACCTTTCCAACCTTGTCCAACACACTGCTTGTGTGGAAGAACAATTAATCCACTAGTTTAGATAGCTTCTGAAATGAAGTAACATTGTCAAGTTCAGCAGAATTACAATGAAGGGGTTCAAGTGAATTAAGCAGATGCTACAAACTCTAGAGTAACCAAAAAGGGCCCAAAATTTAACTAGATGCAGCATTTGGTTACAAATGATGAAATTAAATATTAAAATGGTGTCGCTATACCCATGCACTATCACTCTGTATTACATGAAAATAAATTCACCATAAGATACGGTTATCTTACTTCCAAGCACTGGTGTTGCCATCTCCTGGCCATCATCTCAACTTGTGGTCTCTTGAAATTCTTGGAGCCAGCCTGAACCACTTTGTCTGGTAGCAGAACACAATGCAATGTTGCCAACAGACTCCAACCTTGCTTGATTTGTGCTTGTTGGGCTGTGAACAAATCCTCGTTCTCCTCCTCTGCCTTAGTGGCCCAATTCAGTGCAGTTCTTGTGCTCTGTCTGTTGTGGCATGAAAACAACAGAAATATTTGTTACAGAGCATTTAAAGTGTTTCAGGACATCAGAGAATCAAAATGACAAATTAAATCTTGAGGGACCAATAAACTAATACCTCTACACCAAAAACAATAGCAGACTAGTGAAAAAGATACAGGTGTTTCTTAAATATGGTAACTTGTTCAGGGTGAAAACTTATTAAATTGAAACTAAACTGTCACACAGTAGAACTGTAGATGTTAATGTCATTGGCAAAGAGGGCAAAACATGCCTCAAGACAATATGAAACAACTATGTGTTGCTACTTGCCTGTGCAGTTTGCGGGATCGTTCTTGTTCAGGTATGAACGTAGCATTGTTCATCGACATGAGAGTGTTGGCTAGCGCTATGATGGCCAGCAGGTGGTTGGATGTAATAGTGGTGCTAAGTTCCCAATGGGTACGAGCAGTAAACAGTCTTGTCAAACGTTCCAGTCGTACCAACTCTACTGGTAGGTCCTTCTCCAGCGAGTTGCCACTTGGCTTCTCAGCATCCAGTTCTTTTGCACATTTTGCCTGCCATGTGGGTAACAGAAGGCTCATATAGCCTGAAAAATAAACACTTATATACTTTACACCCTGCATTCTCATCAAATTGTATTATTTAATCCATAAAAAAAGTTAATTTGCATGTGTCAGAACTTTATTTTGCATATTCATGCTGGTTCTATTGTCTGCTGTCCTCTTCAAGTGCCAGGTAAGGAAAAGGGAACACACAAGAATGCAGTTTGGTGCATTTTCTGTCATAGGAATAAAAGAAACAGAGCTTAGATAGAAAAACAATCAAATATGTCTCCTAAGTAGCTTAAATTTCCAGTTAGCAAGTGAAAATGACAAAGCATAAGTAAAATTAGCATCTCTTGAACATTAAATACATTTCTGTGTAGTTCATAATATTGGCTTCCTTAACTTGCTAATTATTTATATATAATCTACTATGCTTTAATTTTTATAGTTTGTCACAAAAAGGAATATTGCGAGGGTCACTATTTAGTTTTTTGTATTCTGCTAAATTAAAGCTGTATTCTACCTTTGAGCATATTTATTTCTTTTCAAAGTACTCGCCCTCACTCTCAATACAAAACAGCATCCTTCAGAACCACCACTCATTAAGCAGATTCACCTTCCTGCTGTAAATATGTTCGCTGTTTCCTCTTTATAAGAACAAGAGTCTCTTTGGCTCTTGTGAAACAATAAAAAGATGCATGGGGCCAGGACTGGACTAAATGGCAGACAGCTGACCGAATTCACTCTGGATTCTTGTGCATTTCCACTGTTTTCAGAGACGTTATTATGGTGATGGAAAATTCCTTGTAACTCAGATTTTGGTCTTCTCACTCAGTGTTTTAAAGTCTTGCAGGAAATAGATTGTGGTGTAGCAAAAAGGTTTGGTTCACAATAACTCGAGTACTGAAACTGGAATGGAAACAGAAACAGGAAGCAAAACAGCATGCAACATTGTGTTTAACAACAAACTGGGAATGAGAACAAGAGTCAATGACTATTAATTAATTTTGAAGATTGAGAAGCTAGTAACAGTGATGTGTCATAATTTAAAAGAGAGAGTTGAAGGTTGTTACACTACATCACTAAAATCAGTTTAGTGTAACAACTGTAACACTGTAGTGTAACTCTCTCTATTTTAAAGTCAATGACTATATTTATTGATAACAAGTGGAAAGTTGGGTTTTGCTCATTGGGAGACGCCATGATATTTTTTCGTCTGCTTCCAATTCCGCCAACATCAAAATTTGATAGTGTAAACATTTTCTAAATGCAGATTCATTACTATTTCCAATTCGTATACTGAAAGTATCCTAAACTGGATCTAATGTGCTGTCCCTGGGTTCCGGTAATGCTTTCTGTTAATTGTGAATGCTCATATTGTAATACATGATTTTAATTTATTTAAAGGTGAGTCGGAATTGTTACACTAACATCACTTAAGTTTACTCACTTAACATGCAGTCGAATTAACCTTCTGAGGATGGGAACAACGGTTTCCCGAAACATGTTAAGTGAGTAAACTTAAGTGATGTTAGTGTAACAATTCCGACTCACCTTTAAATAAATTCAATACACATCACTGTTTCTAGCTTCTTTTCATTACAATATCAACATGATTTTAACTTTGTCTTCCTCGTTCTGGTTTCCACTCCCAGCAATTGTGAACTAGTCTTGACAATCTTTTGTTTGACTGAAACTCTTACAATATGGACACTTGCAGAGAAGAAACTTGCAACCGTTTCCTCACATCTCTTCAACTTTGTTTCAGGAAAGGCAGATAGCTGACTGCTGCTTTGATTCTGGGTCATACTTGTATATCCAGCGTTCAACATTTGTCTATGCATACTTGCCAAATTCTTGAAATTGAAGCCCATAAAACTTTCCCTCATCCAGCAAAACACAATAATTTTGCAATGACATGAAATTTAGAATGCATAAAATGTTCAGTACAGTAAGTGTATAAAAATTACATGTAAAATAAATGGGAATTCTGTTTTATGAGAATCCTTGAACAACTGGTACTATTGCTTCTTTCTGTCACATGCTGAAATTGCTCCTGGTACCACAGTAAACACGTATTAAAGCAAAGAACACCACTTCCTAGGCTGAGCCAGAGAATGCGAATAAGATTAATAATTTTGGGAAAGTTGACTTTACAATTAATGTCACCCATTACTGAATTTTAATGCCCACTTACTGATGATTGGTTCTGTTCCTATCACTAAAGGTCCCTAGTAATGCATCATTTCACTTTCTTTGTGACGTAGCCTCTTCTTCTGGATGGTTCACTTGCTTGGAGTCTGAACACAAGACTTCTACAATATCTTGCTCTGCAGTAGCCCTCACTGCATGTCATGCAGTCATCAACTGTTTGGAGAACTGCACTTGATGTCGCAGCAGAAATGCGCTCACCAACTCGCTTACTCAACTAACTCCTCTTGCGAGAACACTCACTAATATTCCACAAAGCATTCTAGAACTATCTGCACACAAGGAAAGGAAACTTCCAGAAAATTCTGATTATCTGCTGATAGCACTTCTTTATTTAGTCTTCAACTGCCTGGTGCAGACCTCCTGATAACCTTGGCCCAGAACTGCTGCGTCACAATATAATAAAATATAAAATTAATGTTTTGTCATGTCTGTGATGAAAATCTGCAGCCTTTGAATCAGCCCAAAAGCCGTAAAAAAAGGGAATCCATTGCCGTAAACTCGTAAACAGCCTCCACTCCAGTAAATTTTACAAGTAAACTGTAAAAGTTGGCAAGTATGGTTAATTTATCACTTATTTCTATTCCTCCATGACAATATACACTCACCTCCCTTTGAGAGCACCCCAAAAGAGACAGGAACCATAGGACGTAGCAGTCCCAGTTTCCCTTCACACACACGATCCAGATCAGGGTCCATGCCCCAGGCATGCAGCAAGGACAGAAGCAATTGTGCGATCTCCATGGTGACATTTGTCTCCAGACCTCGAACTTTACGTGCTCCCTGGTCAGTGGATTCATTACCTGCAACATAATCACTTCTAGAGAACTTCTGAAGAGCCAGAAAATATGGAGAAACATTGACCATCAAACATGGGAATTAAAAACTTCTATACTCTACATACATTATTAGCCTCTGTACTAGATACTGGAGAAAAATTAAAATTATTTTGTTTGTTAACAATGCTGTCAATTGCCAGGATCATGTCAAAGCCGCCGGTGTACCAGAATTTCATCCAGCAGTTCTTTTACATATTAGTATATTTACTGACATGGGGCCGTCACTTTTAAGCACACTTAAAAGCCATTGGTCTGGGCCAGGTTTGAATATGGGATCAGAAAGCAAGCACTTAACCAACTGAGCCACCCAGGCCGACAGATACCGGGAGTGCTTATCTGCAATTACCACATTAGACTGGAGAAAAAAAAAAAAAAAAATATAGTGTGTTACATTCACATTACTTTCTCTACCCACTCTTCTACAGCCTATTCTTACAAAATTGTGTTCTTCTATCTACTTCTTGTTAATCGAGATAAACTTTCATTGCACATTTACACATTCGTTGTATGTAGGTATAAGAAGATACAGTAGGCTAAAGCAATTTGCTATACGATGACTGACATTCTATTCTCTTTGCATGATCACGGGAAAAAATGGAATAAAGACCTACCACTTAAAAGGAGTATAAGTACATGAAAATTTAAACCAATAAAAAAGAATATCTTGGAAGTGGTTAACTCCACAACAAATGTTACTGGATATAAATTGTTCTTGGCAAATCTGCTCTTAGTTCTCTTTGCTACACGGCTTTCCTTCTAAAAAACATCCCTCGGCTATGCTTTGAGGCTGAGTATCTTACCGGCTTTGGCGGCATTAAATATTCGTCTGTTGGACATATAACGCATTTTCATCACCAAGGAAGAGAACTAAGAGCAAATTGTCGTTCTTTAATGAGATCATCTTTTGTGTACTAAGATTATGTCATCTCTTACAGTCTACCAATTACACAAACATCATTCAGAATGAAGAGGACTTCAGAAGCTGTTCCCAAAACTTCAAGATATACATTTTATCTGTCATGTAAATATCTTAAATATATGATATCTTAACCAAAATAATTTGAGCCACTTTTGAAAAAAGTAAAGGGTAATATGGGATGGGGTATTTTCTTGAAACTCTTTGTCTCGCATCCTTGGAAAACACTGAACATAAATACAGAGTTTGGTATTTATTCGTCTTTTAGTTCTTGAGTTACGCTGTTCAGTCACACACACATGACTCAAAAAATGTCTTTTTTGGATTCCGGGAGCCTCAAAACGCGTATTTCCGGTGAAATCTAGGTATTCAATTTATGAATGGAATGCAATGGTCTACTTCTACTTACTATAGGTTCAGCGGTCTTGGTGAAGTTTCAGACTTCGACCGCGCCACCGAAGATGTCTACTGCAGTTGTGGAGAAACGGGACAAGAAACTTCCAGTAAAGCACGGCTTCTTAAGCCGGGATTAGGCTAATTTGTCATACTTTTGCCCAGCTATTATACGTGAAATGAAGTGAGAAGTAAAGAAATGAAATACCTTAGTAGTGAATGCAGATGTAGTTGTCATCGTTTGTGAAGAAATCGCCGGTCCGAACGCGAATTATTTGTGCCTCACTGAAATGGGGTAATTGGGAAAGTTACTAGAGAAAACGCCATAGTAATTAGAACCAATCGGCATGAAGTAATAAAGGAACTACCAATCAAGAGTAATTCTCAAAAATATTTTGTTTGTTAACGTTGTCAATTGCCAGGATCATCAGCGCCGCCGGTGTGCTGGAATTTAGTCCCATATTTACATGTTAATAAATCTGACATGGAACTCGCTTTTAAGCACACTTAAAGAATAATTCTCTTACATTAAGTGCATCCTAATTAAACCCTTGGTTTAGCAGCATCTCTTAACTACAGTTACGTTCCGTCAGTTAAGAAAAGTTCATCGTAATCCCGGAATTAGCCGGAAACAACTTCTAGTTGGATATGAAGAATAGGGTAATTCTGTGCAACGACTCTATTTACTATGGCGACCTGCGCGCAGAACCTTATTGAAGTGACATCAGAATTGTATATTCGTGGCATGTCAGCCGCTACCTGTGGCCGCTACCAACATAATATTTAACATCGCTAGATTCTAGAGTTAAACATGCAGTTGAAGTCAAATTAGATCAAAATTTGATCTGCAGCTTAGTAAATTAAACAGTCAAATTACAACGCTATGGTGCAAGCCTTTTGATTTGTTGGCATGATTTTCTTCTTTCAGAAATCGTAGGTATTTGTATACTAATGTGTAAACCGCGAATTTCATAGTCTAATTATTAGCCTATTACCACAGAACAGCAAACTATTCCTATTACTACAGTTAAATGTAAAAGCATGCTGCCTAGCGGGGGATTTGGAACTAACGCAGCATGAACACTCAACGAGCGCATACGTGAGAGTTTTGTGTGCAATGTTATAAGTATAGAAATGACCAGAAAACGTAAACTGAATTTGCTAATGGATAGGCAGCCATTCCAAAGCATCGCGTTTACGAACATTTATGCTCGCCTGCCTAGTGACATTCAAAGAAACTGTGATACCTTAACTACCAAACTGTCTTGAAAGGCATTTTATAGGTGAATTTTTTAAACTCGAATGTTTATTAACGCTTTGTCCCTGTAGGTGTGTTGGTGTCTTGTTATAGGTGTAACATTTCATTAATAGTAACTGTCGCATTACCCTGGGAGATAATATGAATTGAAACCCAAAAGTCTGAATATTAAGGCAAATAAAAACCACCGGTTAACTCCTAACACCATTTATTACGTGAAATACGTTACTAGCTTCGCTTTGCAGCTGTGACTCATTTATTTTTTTCCGCCGTCCTTTTTTACTTTCTCTACTACGTATAGTAAGTAGCGGAGTATTGTATTCCACCCAAAAATTCGATACCGAGATTTCACCGGAAATACATGTTTTGAGACCCCCTGAATAAAAAAAAAGCATTTTTGGAAACATGTCCGTGTGTCTGTCTGTGAACAGCATAACTCAGAAACGAACAGTCGGATAAACCCCAAACTTGGTATTTAGATTCAGTATCTTCCAGAGATGCGACACGAAGGTGTTCAAGAAAATCCCCCACCCCAGATTACCCTTTACATGGAAGATTTTTCGAAAATTTTAATTTTCTCAAAAATGGCTATAACGATTTTGATTAAAATATCATTTTTAAAGATATTTTTATGACAAATAAAATGCATATCTTGTATTTTCTGGGAATGTCTCTATAAGTATTCTTCGTTGTGAACGACTTTTGTATAACTGTTATACCATAAGAGATAGACAAAATTTTACTACACAAAAAATGTAGATCGCGTTAAAATACACAATTTATGTCATATACATTTTTTTGTGGAGTGAACCATTTTCGAGATATTGCTTGTTATTCCCTTAAATTTTTCAATACTTATTTTCCCAAATGGGAATTCGTTATTCATTTTTTTTTTGTCTTGGATATGCAAAGAGTATTAATCTGTGGCAAAGGGAATGGTGCTGCACCTAGCAACCAGCTATTAAGAGATATGTCTGTGCTTAAAGGCTACTGTATTTCTATATTGCCCTTGTAAATATATATTCCCCTTACATCTACAAGAAAATTAGCAATAAGATAAGAGTCTGCAAATGTTTATCTCGATTAACATGAAGTAGATGGAGAATAAGCGTTTGTAAAAATAGTTTTACCAGAGTAGAGAAAGTCATGTGAGTGTAACACATCAGAATTTTTTTTTAATTCCCTGTTGCTAGAGAGACACATTAATAATGCAATGTTGCAGAATTTACCAGAATGCAGCTGGGGAACTTTTTCGAAAAGTAGCCAGTCAAATCCTCTTCCAGTGTTTGGCCACAATATATTACTGTGAATTGCTGCATTTTGTTGTGGTGCAAAAGAATAAAACTTAAATAAAATGCTATGCAATACAATTTCAATTATCTTCAACTAACCTTCAATGGAATTCGACCTTTTCAAAGGAACGGGTTCCTGTTTGGAAGTAACCAGCATCTTTCATTTTCAAGGGCAATTCTAAATGTGCTTCACTCAATGTCAATCATTCCTTGATACGTTTCCCTCTTTCATTCCCACCACTAGTTAAACTTCGCTTGAACATTAATAACAACAATGCCTAACCAACTTCATTCAAATAGTCCTAGGTTCGTCACTATGGTCGCTGGGGTTTAAGATCAGCGCTAATAACTCCAAATACGGTGCTAAATAAGTCATTTCAGGTGGATAAGGATTATTGAAAGTTTTGACAATAATTTACATCGTAATCATGTTTTTGTTTAATAAACTGGTGTTGAGTTGTCACCTTTAATAACCATCAATTACAAGACGGCGAGGTGTGTGTGTGTGTGTGTGTGTGTGTGTGTGTGTTTAATGGCAGACCGCGTCTGGAGCAGCCTTGTCAAGAATGCTAATCATGTGCTCGCAACCTTGATTCACAGTTTCTCTTTTTGTTCCTATTATATCAGTACATAAATAACAATGCCACTAACATACACCGTGCAAAAGTGATCTAAAGTAAACAATTAAAATGCCTACGCTTTACTTCTGGAACGTTTTTGCGTAGCCAATTCAAAAACACCAGAGAAGCTTAAAAAGTCCAATATCATAACTTTTCCTGTAGTTGGATAGGTTGGGTTATCTTTACTTTGTTGCCAAAGTCTGTCCGTTTATTTTTATTATTATAACGATTGTTATTATTATTATTATTATTATAACTATTATTATTATTGTGTGATGGAGAACTCAAATCTCATCCACAATTCGGTTGTGGGAAGCATTTCAAGAGTGTTGCGATATTTTAACAGCAAGCGAGGCGCCCATCCTGCGCCATCCCGGATGTAAAACTTAACCTGAAAATTGCTTTGAAATGCTTATTGTAGCTTCGGCAATGCATTGCAGGTTCTTTAACCTTAATACCGTATTTGATTTTCCCCTCAATGAATTTAATGGTGAGGGACATAAATTAAGTTTAGTTTTACTTATGGACGCTTTTTAACTGTTGTGGTCCTTAGCGTCCCATTCTTACATTGGGCTGAAAGATCGGTAATTTTACTCAGAGGCCTCTTTATCAGGCTTGAGGTTCTTTTAGGTGCCATAAATCCGAGAAAAAAAATCCATCGCCCTCCGCCGGGTTTGAACCCGCGACCTCGGAAAGTAGATGAGGGACATGCAACATGCTTCCAGAAATAAAGAGAAATTTCTAGAAAATAGGACAAATATTCAAGCACACACTGAGGAAATGAGCTTTCACAAACTTGCCCTTTTAACAGCTGCCTGACTGAACTTAACTTAATAATGTTTTCTAGTTCACATGAATACTTACTATTATTAACGAATACTTGCTTAGGCCCCCCCCCCCAAAAGTCTTAACCACGCGGAAATTTTGTGGCATAATGTTATTCATGTGGTTCACTTTGATTACATGTGGCATTTCCACTTCACTCGATACGCTGAAGGAAGCCATTTCAAGCTGGCTAGTACTATATACTTATAACTGTGTTTACTGAAAGTGCTTATAAAGACTGCTTTCTGAAGCCGATTCTGAGTGTTCGTCTGCATCGTTTATGTGCACAGGAGTGGCACCATACATTATTTACTGCCGAGGCCCAGGTCTGCTACTGTTTTTGGATCTGTTTCGCGTACGGCCACATTCATTTAAATTCAGCAGGCCATGTTTAATCGATTAAGGAGAGGAGTCCACATAACTGCTTGTAACTGCCGTTGCAAATTTTCATAGCTGACATCCATTGTTGTCTAAGTCCGTTTCCGTTAGCTACTGCGGATCACTTGTAAACGGCTGCTTGTCCATCTGTATGCATGAAAACCCCAACAAATCACTAGATACCTATAGAAAATATGTCGAGGCATTTGAATGTGTCTAAAATCGGTATAAAATTTGTTTGGCAAACCTTGCTCCAAATATCAATACTGGGAGTTTTTATTCTTTTTTATATCATCATCAAAAAGCCTGTCCCCCAATTTTGAGGCACTTATGCTCTAGCGAGTTTTTCAGTAATCTGTAAATTTTTCCAGCAATGTCTAACAACAGAGCAAAGAACCCGGAGTGATGAGATAAACGGTCGCTGGATGACGGTAGGGTAGAGCAAGGTCTATTTGGGGTGTGAAATATCGGACAATTTTGTCTCAGTGCACGAGATTATTTAACATGCTGATCAACGGCTTCATCCGTAAAATCCATAGCCCTTCGTCAGACTTGAACCCATGACAGTGGGAATAAGACTCTATTCTGCATATCTCTAATATGTGACTTTTACAGATACAACAATAAGTGATTCATCCACGAAGAGCATAGTAGTGAATTCATGGTGATTCAATTTAATGTTTTCAGAACATTTTCGCTTTGAAAAAATAACAACACTGTTGTAAGAAATGGGAATTTGCCTAATAATAATAATAATAATAATAATAATAATAATAATAATAATAATAATAATAATAATAATAATAACTCTTAGAAATGTTTCATATTTATATTCATATCTAATTTTGTACATTTAATATATCAGCAAAGAAGGGCCATTTTCCTCAAGACTCCTAAATTTAGGATTAGTTCCCAAAATATCCACACTAAACTTCACCAATTATGGTTTTGTTAACACAGAACATACTTGCATACTTCCTGAAATTGAAAACGGTAAAATTTTGCGATGACACGAAATTTAGAATGCGTAAAATGCTCAGTGCAGTGAAAGTCCAAAAATTACATGTAAAATAAATAGGAATTCCCTTTTATAAGAACCCTTGAAGGCCAGGAGTATTGCTTCTTTCTGCCACACAAGCTGAAATTCTTCCTGGTACCACAATAAACACGTATTAAAGCAAAGAACACCACTTCCTAGGCTATACACAGATTTCTATTCCACATGTTACGCTTCAAAACGTAAACTATAAACAAAAAACTTTCACAAAAAAAATGGGAAACGTGTATCTCGCAGCCATAAAACGCGAATAAAATAAAACAATTTACGTGAGGGACTTTACTTCATAATCGACGTCGTCCATTGCTGAATGTTTGCGTCCATTTACTGCTTGTCACTACAGGTCACTAGTGATGCAATCAAATGTTAAATCTTACAATTTGCATTTTGTTGCAAATGGGGCGGGGGTCCATGATTGTGACGGACAGACACACAGATAAGCTCTGGCCTGTCATAGCACCGTGTACCATTCAGTCTGTAATCTTAATGCAAGAGAATTTAATACTTTGTCATATCCACGGTGAAAATCTGTAACACTTTAAATCTGCCTACAAAGCCGTAAAAAACGCCTCCTTTTCAAAAGACGCAAAAAGGCTTCTCCTCCCAAACATTTTACCGGTAAACCGTAAACGTTGGCAAGCATGGCAGAAGTACAGCATGAAATTCGTTTGAGAATGTTGTTACGCTGACTGACGACTCTGCAAATGGAGGTCCGCCACCAATAGGGACGGGGGTATTCAGAATGGTCAATCACAATGCCATCTTTTGAGGCTTTAGGAAAAGTCATTAAATGGTGCATGACATAATACATTTTGTTACTTATACCACTATTGCTCGTCACGACTGAGACGTAACCAGTTTCCCATCTAAGTATAGCTTGGAGAGGGTTCAGTCGTCCTGACTAACGGCAGAATCTCTTCCATTTTCTCTGTTTTTACCACAAACCTCGCCATGTTGATCCTAAAATGGAATTAAAGTGTAACACCGTAACTTTTTCTATTCCCAAGTTTACCTTTTGTGGCAAACCTGCTGTTTCCAATGTGGAAATCTGTTTGTCGAGTCATTTCTTATAGTTTTGGAGAATGGCTCATGGAGACGCAGCTGCCTCAAGTTTGGCACTTCTCCATATGAGTTGTTGGACCCACTAAAACCTTGGGCAGAGGTATCTCTTAGATTTGGTGAAGTGGAACAGCATCAAACCGTCTCTCTGTAAAACTTGTTCCAATTCAACAAAGCGTTGTCCTTGCCAAAGAATGGATATAGAACTAATTCCACTAATGGACTCAACATTTGTAGCCTGACAAATTAGCCAATTTCTGATGCAAATGTATTGGAATATCACGAGTGTTATAAGTTCTCAAGACTAACGGTCCTGTCTGGTCAGCCCATTAAATGTGAAACCAAACCAGGATATTGCAAGGCAGTTATTAGCCTGTCATTTTAAACTGTCTGCAAGTGTATCACATTTCACTGGATAATGCAGCTAAGTGCTTCATTGCCAATTATGCGTTCAGTTCCCGATGTAGTAGCGTATTTCATTTTGCAATATCAACAACTTAAATATAAATTGTTTCAATGTTTTCTTTTGCATGAGGCATATTTTTCTTGTAGTGTCTCTGGTTTGTGGCTTGGAGATCAGAAGTCGTGTCCATTATGTACAGGATAATCTAGAAATAATACACAGATTTGCAAAACATTTCGAGAAGAAAAAAGAAACCTAACTTTTTACTTTCTTTGCCACCTACCTATAGTAGGTAAGAGGAAGTATTGTATCCCGCCCAAAAATTCGATGTCGATGCATTATTTCACCGAAAATATATCCCTCTACACGGAGAAAATGTTCTTGCTTTATGACTTCATCAACAATGGCTCTAAAGGTATTGTTTAACATACTTGCACTAGTAACAATATCATATCTTCAATTTTCTATGAAGTCCTTACATTCTGAATGCATTCTGTATACTTTTGTAGAACTGGTAATACGTAAGAGATACACGAAAGATTAGTAAACAAAGAAGTAGATCTCGCTTAAACACATAACTTTCAACAATTTCCGAGATATTAATTGTCATTGGTTTGAATTTTCAAATACTTGATGCTCTTTTAAGTACTAAGTCCCATTCTTTTGTTTCTCGCGACGCAAAGACTCTTTACAAAGAGTAGTTGTATAATTTGAAAGGCAGCTTTTTTAAGTATTTGACTACTACTTCAGTCTCCTGTATCCCTTTTGTACCTACAACGAAATGTGTAATGCAGCCATTTCCGCAGATGTTTATCTCGATTAACATGAAGTAGATAGAAAAACACGTTTTTGTTTAAAGAATGGTTTGTAGAAAAGTGAGTAGAGGAAGTCACGTGAATGTAACAATAGATTTATTGGATGTATTACTATTAGAACTGCAGAAACACCAATATTATTATCAAGCGCATCAATAATCATTACATTCAACAGCTTAATGCTCCTCAGAGTCATCACAGATGCATGTGGAAGATGATGGGTCAAACAAGAACCTTAGGACAAACCTTTGCGTTACAGATTCCATGGCAAAAGTCTGTAGTAACACTACTAACGATGGAGATGATGGTGATGATGATGGGCTAGAGGTTCTCGAATGTTACGTAACTATCTGCAGATCCACTAGTGAGACAAACAAGTTGGGTGTGGTGTGGTCTTTTCTCCAGGGCAGTAAACCTTGGCCTTGCTTAGAAGTATTAGAGCAAAAAGGCGTAGACTACAGGTTTAAAGCTTCTGCCATGCATAGTAATGAGCAGAAGAAGGCAACTTGACGATGTGAAAATTATTAGCAATAATACTGTACGGTGCTGAAATAATAAACTCCCATTTTCCTCGTGGGTTTATTGTTTTATTGGAACAAACCCGCATAAAGGAATATCTCTCAAATCGTATTAATTCCAGCACTTTTAAAATTTGTCTTGGCAATCCAAAAACGTGAATTTGGTCATAAAAAATTCTATAAAGCTGTGAAAAGGGCACACAAATTCGTCCAGTGATTATCAAGATAGGCACATTCGTAAAGACAATATTTTATATACTTAAACATTCTTGGAGAAACACACTATAGATTTCTGAAAACAACAAACAAATCTGTCCAGTGATTCTCGAGATTAGTGTGTCCACACAGGCATTCAAGAAACAATTTACAGAAGTGTGAAAACAACAAATAAATTCGTGCAATGGTTCTGAAAATTAGTACGTTCACACAGACAGACATATGAATGTTTATATAAACATTCCTACACAAACACTCTACAGAACTGTAAAAGAACAATTACCGATTTCATCTTTCTTAGTGTACGAACACACAATTTTATTAGTTTTTATTCCCAGCTTAAGATATCTGAAATTAAAATTACATTAATAACAAATTGCACATTTCTGTTTATGACAACTTACGAGCGGAAACAAAACAAATGAACGAAGGAGTTCAGAAATTGCCATAAGCCGCCTAGAGGGTTTCAAACACAGATTATTCAGAAAGTGGGTGCATTTTTTCACATTTTTATATCAGACAAACCATGACACGCACTTCACATCAAAGAGAAGTTCTAAATTTTTAAAAGCAGGCTTACAACTTCCATTTAGTGGCATAATGCACTAAATGTGATAGAAAAACATCAACTCAGCCTAGCTTTCATTTTTTCACTGTTTCTCTCATAATCATCTCGCCTTTTCCTTTCCTATTCTGTACAAATGTTTACATAGGATGGCTCACAATAACTGAGAACGGGACGACAAATTTAAAATGCGAGTATTCATCATTAACAAGAAGCTTACCAGAGCCCACGATTCATATTGCGAGTAGCTGTCTACATGGTAGAAAATGTTAAAGGTGGCCGTGTACTGCCTATACGAGTACACACTAATAGCAAACCTGGAAAACAACCGAAAACTGCACAGAGTAGCAACTTTAATGTACGCTTTCGTAAGCGGAATGAGAAATAGTACTTTTAGAAAATGTTTATTGCATCCGAATTTCGAAGTTGGTTAGCCTCCATTATATTGGCTGAATTGCAAACCAATGAAAAGAAGGCATTGATTTGTCACAAATGACATCCCAAAACGCATAATCGAATTTCCACGTTGCTATCGTATGCACTCCTGTTTCCATTCCCGGTGTATTTGAATCAAAATTGCACCTCATTGCTTTCCGAACTCCTTCTGGTTCCCGTTCCCGGTTTATCGCGAACCAGCCTTAAAAATGGTTTATCTTGAACATGATGAATAAGAAAAAATGTTTGAACAACACTGCATTTTCCGCATTTATTCCAATATAAAATGTTTTCGTTACTTTTTACACTATGAACAGAATAATACTACAATAAAAGTTTTATTTTAACCCTAGTTAATTCTGCACGAAAATGTAGGAGTACAGTTAGAAATTTGCATCTCAAATGAGACTATATTTTACTAAAAATAAACTTAATATCAAATTTGATTAAAAAAGAAAAAGTTATGCACAGCACTGGACCAGAAGCGGTAAGAATGTTTGCACTGATGATGAATAAAGTACACCAAAATTTAGTATTCTATCTGCAATGGCATAATAGTAAATTATGATACAAGTATTAAAACCACTTTTAACACGTGTGACATACACTATTTTTAAGACAGCGCTCGAATTTGTAAAATATCAATAAAATAATAGATTGATTCCTGAAACTAAGAGACATCACGTTTAAAACGAGATCAACTCACGTTTATGGCGAGGTTCTTGAAACAAGAATCGTTAAAAACGAGATCAACTCTCGTGTGCAGCGAGATGTCACATGTTTTGTTGATTCGCTTGCAGTCATTTTCAGTGAAATTATTTTCAACGTGTTTTGCCTTACAGCAGGCAATGAAGCGATTAAATGCTACATCATATTGCTTTCTGAATTTTTTGGGAAGTAGTTCTAGTGTTATTCTTTCTGCTGCTTAATTTCACCTAACTCTTCCATTTCAGTTTCTCCTGAATTCATAATTGTCGCCATTTAATCTTTATGTAGGTTATATACTGGATAAAAGAATAACGTTTTAGATCAAAGAAAGCTCAATGCTGCCAATATAAGCTATAGGTTAACTTCACAACGAATTGCGTTTAATTGAAGTATGACGATTTGTATTGTGAACAGATAATGCGACCGCCATGTAAAAAGACATGATGAAAAGAAAACCTAATCAAACCTAGTCGAACTATTAAACATGTGCAAATACAAAGGATGCCTGCCATGTGATTGGACTTGAAACCAAAGTTTGTCACAATGGAGTGGTATAACATTTCATCGCACTAGTGCAATAATGTAAAGCTTTTAGTTCATGTACACTATGTTAGAAGTTCTACTTTTAGGCCACGCTGTGTAAACAAATGTTATTTGACGTCATTCTCCCCTCTGGAAACAAATGTTATTTGACGTCATTCTCCCCTCTGGGATCATTGACAACAGGCGAGGTTAAAGTTACGGCTAAGATTACGTCGAGGCTAATTTCAGCCCAACTAGGCCTGGGGCTACCATATAATTCTGTAACAAGAGAATTCCTAATATGTACGTTTGAGAATGATTTGTTGTCGACCTTCACATGAAGTCAATGAACTCCGCAAGTAAACACTGTTGCATAAACATGAGGTGTGAAACAGTGTAATATGTCAGATAAAACAAAAGTATGACTTAATTAGCAACGTTCCATAGATGGCAGATTATGATGGAAATGAGAACAAGTTCACCCACTTGCATATTACAAAGGAGATAATATTCAAACAAAGCCGTAAGCCTATACTAGCGTTAATAAATGAACACAATGTAAACAGCACTGGATGAGATACACGCTATTGGCCTGTCACATCGTGTTAAGTGTTCCAGGAATGATCTTTAATCTTACTGGTTCTGCAAAGCATCCTTTGTATAGTGGAAATCGCACATCCTGCACACTGCTAACGTCCACTAATTCCGACTGCATCATCCAACTTATTTCGTAAATATTTTTTTGGGCGATCGCGTTTTTACTTTCTCTACTACGTATAGTAAGTAGGGGAAGTATTGTATTCCACCCAAAAATTCCATACCGTGATTTCAACGGAAATACATGTTTTGAGAACTTCCCGTATCTAAAATCAAAGCATTTTTAGAAAAAGGTCTGTGTCTCTATGAACAGCATAACTCACAAACGTTTCGGTTCAATACCAAACTTAGTGTTTCTGTTCGGGGTCTTCCAAGGATGCAACACGAAGATTTTCAAGAAAATCCCACATTCAAATTTTCTCAAAAATGACTCAAAACGATTTTGATTAAATTTCCTTGTGTTTAAGATATTAATATGACAAATAAATTGTACATCTTGAATTTCTGGGACTAGTCATCTTCATTTGGAAGGAATTTTATAAAATTTTGTAACACTGGTAAACCAAGAGAGACATAAAATAGCACTACGCAAAAAAAAAAAAACCTTTTTTGTGGCGTTAGCCATTTTCAAGATATCCATTGTTATTAGTTTGACTTTTCAATACCTTTGTCATTTTCTTTCAAATACTGTCGCTATTCCATTGTTTGTCACGATGCCATGGAATTTCTAGGCCAGCATATAGTGACATCTGACTATCGATTCGGTTTCACACACTTGCAACTATGTATAACTGAAATACGGAATGCATTTATTCGTCGGACAACAGAATAATTTATAAACGTTTTCTCGCGCCGTAGTAATAATTTACTGCAGTAAAACGTTATCCACGTTACAAGGCATTTGTCTGTTAAGCACCAAATACACTATGTGATCAAAAGTATCCGGACACCTCCACAAACATACGTTTTTCATCTTAGGTGCATTGTGCTGCCACCTACTGTCTGGTACTCATTATCCGCGACCCTAGTAGTCATTAGACATTGTGAAAAAGCAGAATGGGACGCTCCGTGGAACTCACGGACTTCGAATGTGGTCAGGTGATTGGGTGTCACTTGTGTCAGAAGTCTGTATGAGAGATTTCCACACTCCTAAACATCCCTAGGTCCACTGTTTTTGATGTGATAGTGAAATGGAAACGTGAAGGGACAGGTACAGCACAAAAGCGTACAGGCCGACCTCGTCTGTTGACTGACAGAGACGCCGACATTTGAAGAGGGTCGTAAAGAGTAATAGGCAGACATCTATCCAGACCATCACACAGGAATTCCAAACTGCATCAGGATCCACTCCAAGTACTATGACAGTTAGGCGTGAGGTGAGAAACCTTGGATTCCATGGTCGAGCGACTGCTCATAAGCCACACATCACGCAGAAAAATGCCAAACGACGCCTCCCTTGGTGTAAGGAGCGTCAACATTACACGATTGAACAGTGGCAAAACGTTGTGTGGAGTAACGAATCACGGTACACAATGTGGCGATCCGATGGCAGGGTGTGGATATGGTGAATGCCCGGTGAACGTCATCTGCCAGCGTGTGTAGTGCCAACAGTGAAATTCGGAGGTGGTGGTGTTATGGTGTGGTCGCGTTTTTCCTGGAGGGGGCTCGCACCCCTTGTTGTTTTGCGTGGCATGATCACAGCACAGACCTACATTGATATTTTAAGCACCTTCTTGCTTCCCACTATTGAAGAGCAATTCGGGGATAGCGATTGCATCTTTCAACACGATCGAGCACCTGTTCATACTGCACCGACTGTGGCGGAGTGGATACACAATAACATCCCTGTAATGGACTGGCCTGCACAGAGTCCTGACTTGAATCCTATAGAACACCTTTGGGATGTTTTGGAACGGCGACTTCGTGCCAGGCCTCACTGACCTACATCGATACCTCTCCTCAGTTCCGCACTCCGTGAAGAATGGGCTGCCATTCCCCAAGAAACCTTCCAGCACCTGATTGAAAGTATGCCTGCGAGAGTGAACGCTGTCATCAAGGCTAAGAGTGGGCCAACACCATATTGACTTCCAGCATTACCGATGGAGGGCGCCACGAACTTGTACATCATTTTCAGCCAGATGTCCGGATACTTTTGATCACGTGGTGTATGTAGTCGATTTAAGAGAAGAACGCTACACAAAGAAGCAAAATTCTCATCAGGAGTTTCCAACCTTTTTTTTTATTCAGGAGCCCCTATAGGCCTATCGGGCAACAATTTGTAAGGCTAGGGTAGGCCCTATCCCATGCCTTAATTAAAAGTTGATTATAAGAGAGTGTAAACGTACCCGTATATCTAAACCTAAAGAAACAACGGCACAATGTCAGTGTAATGAAGTCACATTCTTAAAAACTTTGAATACCATAATAATTCAATTCATTCTCAACCATAAAAAAACACGATATTGTCAAAACTTGATCACGCATAAAACTAAGTACTTTCAAGACCAATTAACCTTGAGAACCTGCGGTTTGAATGTTTTTGCGCAGTTTTCTAATATGCTTGTGCAATTGATAAGTAAATATCTGGTTCTGTATTCACGCCGCTTTTGTATTTTGTTTTGATAGCTGTAGAGGTGGAGAATCCCACTTCACAGAGATGTGTAGTTGAAAAAGAAAGCAACGGTAATTTTGCTTTCTGAGACCAGATTCTGAACTCATTTGGTTAATGCAGCCAGAATTCTTTGGCGTTTGGTTTTGAAACGCGATTTTTAGTTCGCTGAGAGATGTCAAATTTATGAGGACTTCATAATCCGCTGAATTTAAGTTAGATGGTTTTTTGTTCTCATACTGTACCCATTTCAACCTTCTCTTGAGATGTCGAAAATAATATTCAAACGAAAATAATATTCAATGCTTTGAGATGCGCCTGAAGATTATCCTGCATCTTTTTCTTGAAGCTTGAAGGTGTTTTGTTCAAGAAACTGTAAGAGGGGGACAATGGATATCTTCCTTTTCCACACACTCCAATACATACGTTTTCTCTTAAAAGAAGACATTTTGGCGTTTGTATAAAACACTGTGGCAGTTTTATCTTGCAATGATAGATTCATATTGTTCATTTTGCCAAAAATGTCGGCTACATACGACAGTTTGTACACTCAAGTATTCATCATTCAAAACCAGTAGAGCGTTATCGTCCTTCAAACGCCCTGCTACCTCTGCACGTAGTTAAACCAAACGTGTCAACGTTTTACTTTTGGGGGAGAGAGGGGGAATAACCATCTTACTTCACTGTGCAGTAGGAGAGACTGATACTGGTTTCCCATATCTTCTCACATTACTTTGAAGATCTCATTCTTAAGAGGTCGCGACTTTATATAGTTTATTACTTTATGTCACTATTCAACGTCCCATCATAACTCCAGAAAGCATTTTTCTCAAGGCTAGTACGTGCCTTTGAAGAATGCAACGGCCGCAGGTGTTGCAGTTCTTTGCGTTATCTTTAATTTTGGCAATGGTTCCAGCATTGTGACCCGCCATTGTGTTGCAGCATCTCCAAATCGACTAGACAGCTTCTTTTCATTTGGGACTAAGTTTCGACAAGCTACGAGTGGATCTCGAAAGGTCGACAACGGGCGAGAAACTACTCGAATATGAAATTCCAAAAATATTTTTCTTATTTTTATTCGACTTTTTGTTTCTTATCTTTAAATTCAGTATTTATTAATTTATTTATTTATTTCATTTTCCTGGAGTGGCTGCGTAACTCCTGGGAAGTGCACGCGGAGCATAGGTTGAGAACCACTATTCTACTCGTACATATACATTACGGCAGGTATAACCTTACAAATTTATAATTTATTGCTGATGAACTGGCGCTAAGCAGAGTGTATTTGATCACTAATAAATAAAAAGCAGTTCCGTCTGATATATGGGCTTCATAACACTTTACACAAATACCAAAGTTACACATTAAATCACTTAAAGCTTTTACCTCACAGGAACTACATTCCTGCACATGCGCAATCTAAACACACATCAAACTGGCAAGCTATTTTAACAAGCTGTGGTGACATTCCATCCTGGAATAAAACTGTTCTCCTAATCCTTTTTCACAGCACGAGACCATAAAACAGCGATAGATGTATTTGTTTTCGGCAAGCTCTCTTTACAGTTACATTCATTTGCATTCCAGCTTCATATAAACATAAGTGATAAGTTCAAACTTAAGTATTATAATTGCTGACGTTAACAATGAATTATAAGGCTAGACTTGGAGGCGCCACTGCTTCGTAACGCGTCAACTTTTTCATTTGTTTTTGCAGCGATTGGATCGGGCGAGATCAGCCAAAGCGTACTTTTTCAATCAAGCCAAAAACAAAAAACAAACAAAAATCTGATGTGTTACACTCACATGACTTTCCCTACTCTTGCACAAACTATTTTTACAAACGCTTATTTCCCCATATGCTTCATGTTAATCGAGATGTTAATCTTATTTCTAATTTTCTTGTAGATGCAAGGGGAACTGGTAGGCTTTAGGCGATAGTCAAATATTTTAAGAGCTGGTTGCTATGTGGAGTATTCCATTCTCTTTGCATTACCAGGACAAAAAAAAATGAATAAGAATTCCCATTTGAGAAAAAATATAAGTATTGGAAAATTTAAGGGAATAAATAACAAGCAATATCTCCAAAATGTATATGACATAAATTGTGTATTTTAACGAGATCTAAATTTTTGAGTAGTAAAATTTTGCCTATCTCTTATGATTTACCAGTTATGCAAAAGTCGTTCACGATGAAGAATACTTTTAGAGACATTCCAGAAAATTCGAGATATACAATTCATTTGCCATAAAAATGGCTTAAACTTGTGGTATTTTATTCAAAATCGTTAGCCATTTTTGAGAAAATTAAAATTTTCGAAAAATGTTCCATGTAAAGGGTAATCTGGGGTGGGGGGATTTTCTTGAAAATCTTCGTGTCGCATCTCCGGAAGATACTGAACCTAAATACCACGTTTGGTGTTTATCCGACTGTTCGTTTTTGAGTTATGCTGTTCACACACACAGAGACAAACACACACACACGCGGACATGTTTCCAAAAATGCTTTATACGCATTCAGTGCACCTCAAAACATGTATTTCCTATGAAATCTCGGTATCGAATTTTTGGGTGGAATGCAATATTTCCCCTACTTACAATACTAGTAGAGAAAGTAAAAAACTGAACGTTTTATTGCTACTTTAAACAGCAAAACCGATTTAAAACCAACAAAAAAATCTAATTTTCGCGAGTGAAATAAAGTTTATATGTACACGAGTTACACGAAGTTTTATGCAATCCTAGCTTTATAAATGAAATAAACTCGGGAATGGACATGGAAGATTTTTACTTTCAATACAAAAGGCGAAAACTAAAAGGCTTTCAGATCAACTTGAAATTTGTATTTGTAATTCTGACTTGCACTATTTTCATTGACTCTGTAAACAACGAAAGGGTCGTAAAGAGAGAACTGTAAGGAATCTATGTTAACAGCAAGACTTTTTATACTTAGTAATGGTGATGCTGGCATTCCTGCAAGAATGAAACGTTCATTTGCCAGCTTTGGTTGTTGAGGCATGTCATCGTTATGTTTTGTAACATTCTTGTAGGCAATCTTATGAGGTGTTCGGCATAGACAGCGAAAATTTGTTTATGCCATGCCATTATGTTTCATTTGTCCTCAGACTACTTAAAAGCCGGTATTTCAATGAACTTAAGGTGGCGTAACTTGACTTAACGCGATGTGACGTGAAAGTCTAACACTCAGTATTAAATAGAGTTATTTAGTGTAGACTTAGTGTGATTAAGGGGCAATTCACAAAGAAATTTATACACAAACATGTCTATAAACTTATAGCGCAAACATAGAAATTTGCAAGCTCCAAGTTTTCACGTTTATGTCTAAGTCAAACATAAAAAATTAGCCAATCAGAGAGCGATTCTCATTATGTGATCAGTTGATCACTCTGCCATCTCCGTCATGTGCTGGCTCACTCACACACACACTCTCTCTCTCTCTCTCTCTCTCTTTTAAAAGATTTTTTAACATCGTTTAACATGTAGCCTCTTGTTCATTTTGATACATGTACATAATCTCTTTTGTCGTGTGAACTGTCACCATGGATTTATATAACAGCTAGATCGGTTACCACGTACTGAGAATGCAAGCTCCGCCAACATACTGGATGGATCCATTGAGAATGCGGTAATGAATTTTATAGTTTAATGCTTTAAAACGTCACAATGCAGCGTTTCTGATAGTGCTTAAATAAAAAAAGATACACAGTTGCCATTAGTACAATTGCGACTGAGAAAATATAAAACTAAGTACGCTTTTTTTTTTGTATTTAAACAATAACCTTTCCTTAATATAACGAAATTACAGGCGTATATTTTACAGTTTGCAAGCATTGCTCCGATTTCTGTTTACCCAGCGCAGGTATGTAGCAAACGCTCTGACAATCTTACAACAGAACTGAGCTATGCCCTTTACTGGTAAAAAGTCAAAAACTGTGTGCATATGGTTTGTAAAACCCCAAATTACGCGTTAAAGCTTTAATGCAGCTTTGTTAGACCTATCTTCAGATGCAATTATGTGCCTTAGGCCTGGTTTCACAGTTTGAACTTAAGCTTCGAATCGGGCTTAAGCGGAGGCTGAAACTACAATGGAGTTTTACAGTGTGTAGTTCAACTGATTAGCTGAACTTATACTTGGCTTGGTTAAACCGTACTGAACCGTGGTTTAAGCTAAGGAGTCGTCGTGTTATCTAAAGAAGATGATATTAGTGACGATGAAATGTAATATCGATTTTACATTACTAAAAAAGGAATTCGTTTTACCTAACTAGTTTCGTAATGGTACTCATTACGCAACTAGTTTCGTAATGTAACTAGCTTTACATTTTCCGTTATACTTTGAACATTTTTCTTCAAGCACCAATATTCAAATTTCTTATATTCCCCTTCATACAAAAGTGGGAATTTATTAGGAATTAAACTATCTATAACAGAATTAGCTGCGTTTGCAATATCTTCGTCACAACTCTTTTTTCAAAGTTTATTTAATTCACCTACTACTCATGTTCTTCTGTTTTAAACAAAAACTCAACAAACAAATCGTCTCATCATGCCACTACACACACGTACAAACTATGTATCAATGTAGTGTACTATTTCAGTGATTCCTACTATTACATCTGTAATAAAAATGTAATTTACCAAAGTAAATAAAAAATCGATATTACGTAACTACAATAGATAAATTATTTTAACCCATAGGTATGCAAACAGAAGACGATCTACAAAGTTTAGAATGCGCCCAAACCATTTTCACGCATGGAATACCGAGAATTCTGCGAGAGATTTCGATTAAGTAAACAGTTGTCAATGATGGTACCAGAAATTACTGATGATATGATTAAACATAAAACCGGCTGGTAAGAAGCAAAATTTAATTTGGCATGCCCTTAATTTTAAATTTACACTTCTTTCTTTTATCGCACTCATTGCCGTCACATGTACATATAACGTATTGCTTTATATTTCAGTAACAGTCAGAAACAATTTTCCCCTTAACATTGAGGTTATAAGCAAGTGAAAGCATGCTAATTGCAGTTGGACATGCAGAACTATCAAAATTGTTTCACACCATTCAAATTCACCCTTTGTATCGCAATCCCCCCCCCCGCCTACCTGTTTGGAGTTTCTTACTCCACAGCAATTTATCCGATTGTTTGCCTCTATTACATACTTATGCTGCTTCGCAATTTCTAGGGGAATGTTGACCTCTTGAGAAGTGAAGTTCCACGTTTTGACTCCAATTTTTCGGTCATTTTAATTTTGTGTTGCTGGATAACCTACGAAAGCTTGTTTTAGAAACAGCGTCAGAAAAACAAACATGGGAATTCGTTCGATGCGCATGCGTAAGCGTTACCAAACTTTACTATTCCGTGGAACTGTTAGACTCAGTAAATGCGGAGCTGGTTGCCCTACTGCGAAACTCGCAAAGCTTAAACCAAGGTGAAGCTTCGGCTTAAGCTTAAACTGTGAAACCAACCCTAAGACTTTAAAGTGGCATTGTTTGATGTAGCTCTAGTAAACAATTACTTATTCCTTTCTCGTCAAAACTGTAACAGCAGTAAAAGTAATAAGCTTTAGTTTTGATTGTGCATAACTTTTTTAAAACTAAAAGTCCCACTTATGTTAAAAATAAGGTAATTTATTTTCATAGTTGGTGTTCCAGATTTAGAACAATGTCTTTCAGTTCATGTTTGAAAGATAAATCAACACTGCATTATAGGCATAAATAGAAATGTGAGCAAATGCGACTTGAGGTTAGCACATTATTAATACGTGCTATTAATGAAGTTATTATTCAACAATTATCACTATGTCGTCCTCCGTGATCTAGGGTACCATACTAGTCTCTAGTTCCCAAGGTCGCAGGTTCAAACCCGGCGGAGGGCGATGGAGGTTTTCGAATGTAAAAATCCTTAGCATCGCTTCCTTTGGAAGGGAAGTAAAGCCGGTGGTTCCCTGTCGTAGATTTACGGCACGTAATATAACCTCAAGCCTGATAAGACCTCTGAGCAAAATTTTCGTATTTCACGCCCAATATACAATGGGACGCTAAGGACCATAGCAGTTAAAGGGCGACCATAAATAAAACCCGTTAATTACACAAATACCATACTATCCTTATTGATGGTCCATTCAATATTCTCCATTGAACTGTCTTTTTAATAAGCAAGGAGGAAAGGTGAATATGGAAGGGACTTCATTTTCGATTTACAGCTTTATATTTTCTTTCTCAGGCCTCAGCTGTAATAGTCGTCTGTAAAATGACTACTACAAAGGCTGCTGTATCTTGAGGGTTTCCAGTTTTCCCTTCGAACAACTTTAACCCATTTAAGACGTCAGGCCTTGAATGCGAAAAGCTGTTTAAATATTAAAATGACATACAAACTGTTAAGTATGCATGCATCCTGTTTCATATGTTAAATTAGTTATTCATAAGTTGCATTGACACAATATGTGAAGTGTGTGGCAATAATTTAAAAGATGCAGAATCTATGGTGTTTACGTACCTTTGAAAATAGTGTGATTTATGAAGAATTGACACATTTATTTCTTTAATTGTTTCAAAACGAGTTATGCTAGCGACAACTTATTATACCTGAAATGCAGAGGAATTTTGGGAGATTATTTGCTTCTATAGCAAATGTTGAAAATGCTCTCCATCCTGCATAAGGCTATCGCAGTAATCTGTTCGTGTTATCTTATTTGCTGAGCGCCTGTTATTGTTTTATTTTTTTTTTTAAATTTGGGTTCTTTGTCCTCCGGCTAGCTATTATTACTCAGTCGAGCAAATATCTCTGAGCAGGGCGTGTAAACGGAAAGGAGTTGTTGCTAAAAGATAACACTGATAAAAGAATTTGTTTTTACACTTTTATTGCCGTCACATTTAATTAATAGTTCACATCTGTAATCTTTATACACGCCTGACTGAAACTGTTATATTTCCGAATGTAATTACTGCCGTATCAGTTGCTGCGTACTTCACATTTTGTAACTAACCTTACGACGCGAGAGATTCTTCCAAACTGTATGACGTGTACCTCGTGAATGATTCTTTAGAACTGCGTGATGTGTACCTCGCGAATGATTCTGTAGAACTGCGCGACGTGTACCTCGTGAATGATTCTTTAGAACTGCGTGATGTGTACCTCGTGAATGATTCTGTAGAACTGCGTGATGTGTACCTCGCGAATGATTCTGTAGAACTGCGCGACGTGTACCTCGTGAATGATTCTTTAGAACTGCGTGATGTGTACCTCGTGAATGATTCTGTAGAACTGCGCGACGTGTACCTCGCGAATGATTCTTTAGAACTGCGCGACGTGTACCTCGTGAATGATTCTGTAGAACTGCGTGAAACATGCTTATGGCTCGAGAATATGTACTCCTTCACCTCCAAATGCCTAAACATTATAATAGGGCTGCTATTGGTTACTAAATCGCGCCAACATTAGCGTCTGTTTTGTCAGCCAATCATAATTACTAACACATATGCTCTAGGGAAGATATTCCCTCCATTTCTAAAGAAAGGCACGCTACCCTGACGTCATTTGTTTGTCTCTTCTTAGTGATAAACAACTCACCCCCTCGCTTCATTGTTACCCACTCTATTGTCAGTTTCAGTGAGGCCGTGTAAACTTATTTCCTAACAATGCTTACGGCTAACAAACATCTAAAATCATTGTCATACAATAATGTTAGTTTACACTACAATCACAGTGTTGTGATATTAAATACTGCCTCAAGGCACAACTCAACACGTCGTTCCACGTTACTGGCCACTCGTTGGAGGACTCTGTTGTGAATAGCTTGAATCTCCTGTGTAATGTTGTGCTTCAGATCGTCCAGTGTCTGGGGACGTGTGGCATAAACCTGTCTTTTAAAGTAACCCCATAGAAAGAAGTCCGGCGATGTCAAATCCGGAGATCTCGGTGGCCACAAGTTCTTGGAAATTATCCGGTCGTCAAAGAAGCTTGTAATTAGTGCCATGGATTCATTTAATGTATGGCATGTAACGCCGTCCTGCTGAAAATAGCTTTGACTCAGCTCTAAATCGTCTAGTTGCTCAGCAAACTCCATGAAAATCCGTCGGTACTCTGCAGTGTTCACATTGTTTTACAAAAAAATTGGTCCCACTATTCTCTGTGCGGATATTGCGCACCAAACTCCGAATTTAAAGGGGTGCATTGGTGCTTCATGAATAACATGTGGATTTTCGCTGGCCTAATAGCGTGAGTTATTTGAGTTCATATTGAGTTCATATATACATTGAGTTCATAAATGGAACCATGCTTCATCTGTGAACCATGTGATGGACAATATGGCAGGATTTTGCACAATGAACGCCTGAAACCAACGACAACAATTCAGTCACCTATCTTTATCTGGTCCCTATAACTGATGGACAACCGTAATCCAATACGGCTTTAGGCGTGCACTTTTCACAGCTCTCTGACACGTTGAGTAGCTGTACCCTGTCTCCTGCGACAAACGTCTTAATGATTTTTTGGGTGACTGGTCCAGTCGTGCTCTTACGTAAACAACCGTGGGAAGCCTAGATGAATGAATTTTGCCTTTTTCACTCACCAGAGATCCAGTTGTTTCCAATTTGTTTATCAGTCCCAGTATTGTGTTTCTTTGGGGAGTATTCCGAACACCAAATTCTCTCTGGTATGCCCTTTGAAAAGCTGTAATTGAATTCGTAATCCAGTATTGCTTTACAAGGAAGAGTCCTTCATTTAATGTGAACTCAATTTTCACGTTGACTAGAACAAAATCTCAAAAACAATTGCCGACAATAAAACTAACAATTACAAATAAAACATGAACATCTGCGCATCTATGGCAGGCAATCGAAGCTCCAGAACGTCCTGCTTAATTTGGGCTACAATTGGGGCATTGAGTGAATTTCGAAGAATAATTAAAGAAAGAAATGTGTCAGTTCTTCATAAATCACCCTGTACAAACCTTTATCAGACCTTTGAGTTGTATTGCAACTATACACCACATAGTGCATTCCCATGATTTGACCCTAAATTCCATTAAAATACACAATCATATACTCCACAATGGAATCTACTCGTCTGCCATGACGTCTTCTGTGCAGACAACGGCTCGGTTTTATTCGTAAGAAGTCCGTTTAGAACTCTTCCAGTAAATACTCTACCTCCACGACTGTCGCAGACCCCATATTAGCTCAGCTGTTTCACGCTCTCTTGCGATTGCGATTTGTCGTCGCAAATGGCAACATATCGCTTTAAGTTTAAGTTGTATGTACGTCGTTATGTTAATGTTTTCCATTGTAAACGGCCCCTTAGGCCCCATTCACAATTAAATTAAGCGTAAGCAAAACACAAAATTACAATTACTCATAAAATATTCGGTCAAAGTTAAACTCAAAATCTGAATTTCCTAAAAACACCATTAAACATTGAAGCAACAATAAATGCAAATAAACGCATGCCTTTTCTAACAATAACAAAAAGAATCATTATTCTAGGCTACACTGCTGTTGTCAAAAAATATTTTAGTGTACCTCTGGAATTTCAGTCACTTAAATATTCAGTCAACAAAAAGGTATCATATTCCCCTCGCACTGTTTGAATTTAATATTTCGTAAAGCGTCCTTTAAGCTTGTTCACTGTAGTAGGCGCGATTTCAGATTCAAAATTATTTTCCTCGCATAGGCAGCCTCAATTTTGACCCATTCTTCTGGCAATAATTTTTTAACACGAGCTTTAGCGAAGATGGGAGAATTTCTTATTCTTTTATTCAGCTCATTCCATATATTCTCGATTGGGTTAACATCTGAACCCTGTGGGGCCGAATGTACGACTTTTGGTTAGTTATATAATAACTACTTCCTGACAATACATGCCTGGTGTTTTGGGGCATTATCTTGATAGATTTAAACATATTTCTGATCCCCAATTTCTCGGTATATTGGTGAAGGTTTTCTCTGAGGATGCTGAGGCAATGCTTTTGTGCATGGGGTTTCCATAAAACAAATTCGCACTCCACCTGCTGATACATACCACCATACCATCACACTGCCACCTTTGTGTTTTACTGTAGGTTGTAAATTCCTTCTGTCCAACTCTGTATTGGGTTGGCCAAATACGAATCCTCCCTTCTGTATCAAATACATAAAAAGGACTTTCAACAAAAATTACATCTTTCCACCATTCTTGAATTCTTTTACTGTAATCTTTAGCGAATTGCAATCTCTTTAGTCCGATAGTTTCATTTACATGCTTTTTTCTGGGTGCTCTTCTATTGTAGCCTTCCTTCCTAATAATGACCCTGCTAACGGTTTCTGGCTGCACATTTTAGCAGCAATTTCTCTATGCTTAAGACCTTTGGCATGATAAAAGATCACAAGTTTTCGCTGTTTAAATGTTGTATTGCTCCTCTGCTTCCCTTTTTGACTTTTCGGTACATTACGACAGTATAGAAACACGGGTTTGTCACTGATGATAATAGGGGTGCAAGCCTCCCCTTTTTTTATACCCAAGCATAACTAAGAGTGACCGCATATATTAAAGTGGCGCACGCATATCTTACTTTGGAGTCAAACGGTGTCTAAAATTTTATTCTTTTTTTTCTTGGAAAAACTCCAAGTGGCCGGATTTATTTAATATTTTGATTGTGCTTTACATTCAACGTAAACTTTGTTTAATATCAATTGATAGTTTGAAATCACTCTGCATCATATGGTAAAGTTTTACGTGATCACATGTAGATGCTGTGTATTGTAATGGAACCATTCATAATGAATCACGTAAACATAAAAATAAGCATTGAATTAGACGTAAACTTAGAGGCTTGCAAAATCCAAGCTTTCAGTTTATGTCTATGTCACACATAAGAAACTAACCAACCAGAGAGCATTCCCATCACGTGATCATTCTGCCATCTCGCATAAAATTTTCCAACGCCATGTGTTGAATTGCTAACTCCTTTTCTGTATAATATTATGAATCAGGAATATCTATAAAAAATCACAGCAAAACAAACTGTGATGGTACAGGGAGAGCCAAAAGACTACGAACCGGTTGCGCGGTGTTTTTCCTGTCCACGTCCTCGGCGCTCGTTGCCGTCTGCCGCTATCATAGAAAGGCGCGGATGAAATCATATAACTTTTTAAAAGTACTTTTAAAGGCTTTACTTAACAAATTTATGAAAGTATGTTTGAGGACAGAATTATTAGTAGAGATTCGTGGCCCCCTCGGTCCCCCGACCTAATCCCCTGCGATTTCTATCTCTGGGGTAACTTAAAACAAAGTGTACAAGACAAACCCACACACCCTGGAAGAATCAAAACAAAATATCCGCCAGGAAATTGCCAGCATTCAACGAGAACTACTGCGAGTGATGGATAGTTTCCTAAAGAGGTGCCAAAAATGTATGGACAACGACGGTGGCCAGTTTCAGCATCTCCTTTCATAAAGCTGGTAAGTACAGCCTAAAAATGTTGTATGGTTTCAACCGCGCCTTTATATGATAGCGGCAAACTGCAACGAGCGCCGAGGACGCGGACAGGAAAAACACCGCGCAGCCGGTTCGTAGTTTTTTGGCTCTCTCTGTAGATGGTGCTTTTTTGAGAGTTTAACGTCTTTTAACCGGGTAGCTACCTCTCGTTTCACTTTGATACATGTACCTACATAACCTCTTCTGTCACCTGTCGCCTCGCAGGCCGAATATTAGTTCAGCTGTTTCACTCACTCTCACTCTCTCTCTCGATAGGCTGCTGTTTACGTTTCCGTTTGTGAATAACAATATATCGCGTTAAGTTTATTGCTAAGTTTCACCTCGTTATGTTAATGCTCCTTAACTCCAACTCTACGTAACTTAAAGAGTTCGTCAGTATCAATCGTTTCCTTACCGTTATTTTAAATTTAATGTCACGGCGTGAAGCAGTAGCATGAAGTAATAAAAAGGATTACAAATCAGTCATTCCTGTTACGTAGGAGCATCCTAATTAGACCTTTAGTAGCCTTTAACTCCACGTTATGTCCCATCACATTAAGTTCACTGTAATCCCAGCTTAACGGAGAAAAAATTATATTTTTGTTTAAGAACTGCTTAAAGGTGGTCACGATTTCAGTATTACTGCTCTCAATCTGTATCACTGATACCATACACTGTATCCAACGCATTCAATAAATACGGCGTTTAAAACTATTTCAAGTTAGGCGTTCTTTTGTTATACGATGAGAGTTGTTGCGCTCCTTCACTTTACACTCCTTTAAATCTGAATAATTGTCTTCTATATCTCATACGTCACACAGAGTAAAGAATATGACATTCATAATTACCTCATAAGCTATACTCGCCATAACACAGGTTAACAATACTCTTCCAATAACCGGAAGCACCTACAAATCAAAGCACTGCCATCTGAAATTCGTTATTATTTCACTTTCAAAGGCATACCCAGAACGTATATAACCAAATATGACTTTCCCCATACTCTCTGTTTACCATTTTGTAACTTTATATTATAATAAGAAAGAAATGTACACAAATTGTGCAAAAGTTTGATGATATCAGTTTGTGCAACAGTCTAAGATGATATTAACACGTTTTTCATATCACAGTACGTGATAAGGTCACAATGATTGTCATAGAGTTCATATAGTTTCCGGGCAGCATGACTCCCCAAGGGTAAATCAGAGCGGGTTGTCCATCTATGCTAATATGGGCTATTTTTAGCACCTTCTTTAAGACAGTTTCTGCGGGTTATGCTATTTGTATTTGACAATGTACCACGTCATAAAGTATAAGTAGAATTGTAGGAAAAAGAAGTGTCGCAAAGGAACAAGGTATTTACAGTTATGTGTTCATAAAACATAATGTCATTCTCTACATATGAACATGAAGCTGAATTTCTGACATACATTTTGTTACACCCTGTATAAACCGTTAAAGTGAAATGACCCAAAAACTTCCGTTCCCTTCTATTTTTAAACAAATCGTATGTCAGGAACTTAAATGACTGACAACTAACACAAAAACCGTTATTCCGTTTTTTGTCTTCCAGAAGCAATGGCCACAAGCCGAAGACCTAAAATAAATGGCCACTGTATCCATGTCCATACATCAAAGTGAGACTTGTTTTGTTTGTTTGGACGAGTTCGCATCAAAGCGAAGTCCGCTATTCCTTGTTAAAAATACGTTTGCCTTATTTGGTTGCTGCCGTCTGCCGTTTCAGTGAACAAGAACCCAAAACGCCTTATTAGGTTCACACCATCTCTTCAACCTTCTGTTACCAGCAAGTACATCCGTGGAAATCTCGAAAAACGTCGTCAAGGGTTACTTAGTTTCAAAGGGATACGTTTTATAAGAGCTGTTGTGTTCTGTACAGAAAGAATTGCAGTCGAACCAAAAGTATGACACTGGGATTTTATTGGAAATTCAAAATTCACATTCTGAGAATTCACGAATTTCAAAATTCCCAAGTTTAGCAGTCTTGAAGCTTTATCGGCCCGTTATCATTAATTTCCAAGACTAATTTTCATATAAAGGATTAACATCCTATCTATTGTTACTCTAGAGAAACATTCGTCAAAATTGTTTTCAACTAAGTATGAGCTGTTTCATCGACATCCAAATGCTGCCTGTGGATCAAATCCACAATCTATTATTGAAATCTCGTTAGCGTTTCGCGAACCTAGGATGTATTTTAGGCAAAATTAATGTATGTACTGTATAGTATATGTATAAAAGACCAGTACAGTGCAAGGAAAGTGAACCCACAGAAGTGTTATCTACGAAAGTTACCGCGTGATACACGAAAACAGAAAAACAAAACAAAGAGTGAGAGAAAAAAATAACCTCGCGTACATAACAGTAGGCCAACGATATCGCTCAGTTTAAAATATGCCGACAACAGAAGAAAAATTAAATTAAATTGAGTTTTATTTAAGAACGCTCTTTAACTGTTGTGGTCCTTAGCATCCCATTCTATATTGGGTATGAAAGACCGGTAATTTTACTCTGAGGCCTCTTTCTCAGGCTTGAGGTTCTTTTACGTGGCGTAAAACTACGATACGGAACCACCGACTTTACTTCCCTTTTGAAGGAAACCATGCTAAGGATTTTTATTTCCCCCAAAATATCCATTGTCCTCCGCCGGGTTTGAACCCGCGACCTCGGGAAAGGGGACGCAAGGAACCCCAATAACTATAGATGAATTGCTTTAGAATGTAGTCTCATCAAACTCCTGACAGAACTATTTACAGATAGACTGACCAGGAAAGTAGACGACCACATAAACAAATCGGGTTTAGGAAAGAAAGATACACTTTGCGAGCAGTCCAATGTCTGCAAAATGATATTGAAGAAACACTGTCAAGAGCCAGAGGGAAACTACTACATGCCATATTTGTCAACTTCAATAAAGCATTCGACACCATCAACAGAGACATTCTGATGGAAAAACCGGGATTGATGATCGGAACGGAAAACTATCTATACAGAATGATTAGGAATATCCTCAGTGACAACTATAATGAAATAAATAATGATATCACCCAATCAAGGCCAATAAGATAAAATATTGGAGTTCTACAGGGAAACCTCCCGAGTCCGCAACATTTTACATTGGCGACGGCCGACGCCACAAAAGCAGCAACACTGGAGGATGTTGAAGTGTATAAGTATGTTGATGATTTGGTTTTGTCTCATCACAAGATAACCTGCAGTACTCTTACAACCTCCTAGTGGAATGGGCAGAAACAAACTCACTGTAAACAAAAACAAGACCGTCTCCATGTCATTCAGACGAGGAGGGAAACAGCACCCTTCTATCACAAGTCCAGACCTTTAAAGAGGGTAACACATTTCAGCTACCTAGGCGTGACCTTCCAAATATTTGGTAATGTTTTTACATTACAAGACAGCAACAGCAGCGACGAACAACATAGAACAGCTCAGTAAACTGGCACTAAACACAGTCATAAAACTAATTCCACATCAACATCTCACCTATCGTCACTGGACTTTAAAATATACGCACACACCTTACAACGAAGCAAATGATGGAGATATAAAAAGTGAAAGCAATGAGCCTCTCAAAACATACCCATCTCATCTGGTGTATGTTCTGGCTAGAGAGCAATTCTACGTGGAGGACCTTAGAATAAGGCTGCTTCTCCCAAAAACACGAAAGCCTTTAAAGAATTGATGCAAGAGCTACTACAAAAGACAGCGGAAATATGGAGCGATTTCTACAGTACAAATACTGTGATCTTTGAGAACTGGACGCAAAGCAACTATGAACTACGCATATTGTGATCAGATTCACAGTGCATGGCTTTCACCACCTAATTTGTGCAGATACAAGATACCACGAACTAGGACCAGAATGCAAATGCAAAAAATGTGGCAAAGTGTGTGATAGATATCATGTCATGGGTTGTGAACTAAAGCAAGAATCCCTCACAACATTCTGATCGCAATGAAAATGAAAGTGACTTAAATGCATACTGTGCGCTTTTCTACATTCATTAATGTTGCCTGTAGTAAGATTTGTCGTAATTATTTACTTTAGCACCCGGTGACCGATTTGTAAACCACTTATTAAGCCGTATGCATAAAATGCAGTACATTCTTTTCATACAGTTTTGGAAGGAAATACTACGATCATAAAAAACTTAGTATATGCTTTTCCTCTTAGGAATTATCGATCTAGTAGATTATACTTCTACCCTTAGAATATACCCTGTCGTGCATAAAAGTTGGAAAAGAGTTTGCTTCGTCGGCAATACTAAGAAAAATCATAGAATGCCTTTCCCCAGGCTTCGCTTGTTTAGCAAATGTGCATAATAAAGTAAAATGGCGACATTTCTTCAAGTTCGGGCTAGAAATAACGTTTAAAGAAAGAAAACAGTCTAGAGATTCTGACTTCAACCAATTATATCGATTCAATAAACAGAATGTGGATTGGTTAAGTGATTATTTTATTGGCAAAATCATTGTGTTTAATTCCTGTACTGCTGAAGCTTTCTTATTTCTCACTGTAGGGGTTAGATCTATTCAGTAGCACTGGACATTGCTTCAGCAAATTTACGAACTGTATTTGTTCTCCCCATTTCTCATATTCTTCAGACATTTTAGATGTTTACATACACAGGTTACGTTGATACTAGATTTTCCAACTGTTGGAGTTTGCAGCCTTCTATAATCTGTCACATTAAGTTTTAATTTTTAAATTGAGCATAGCGTTACGAGAATGACCGAATATAGGCGGAAGCCCCCGATGAATAGGAAATTCCATTATTGTGGAAAGGTAAAACTATAGCATGGAAATATAAACTTCTTAGCATTAGGTTACTATTTATACATACAAAATGAAGTAAATACTATTCCTTCGAGCTTTTAGTATAGGCAAAACAAAAGGTAACTCATTTTATGCATACGGCTCAATATGTACTAAATAATACCCTAATTATGCTTTGGGGTGTCTTTTTGGGGAAAATGCTAAGTTTCTGAAATGAATTTAAAAATATATAGTAACTTGCTTCTTGCACCTTTGTCTTATTTAATCCTTTTTACCTCTCCCTACCCCTTAACATCTTTCATCATATCCTCATCCTTTTCGTTTCAGTAGTAATTAACTATCGGTACAGAAAAACTTTAACCAAGAGAGGCAAGTGGAGTACAAAATGTGACACATTTGAATATTTAGTGAAGAGACAAAACTGACCCTAATATAATGTTGGCGAACCTAAGTTATCTTAATGGCAAATATATTGGATTTCAGAAAAATAAACCTCAGGCGAGTTCAAATCCATTGCCTTGCGATAGTCTCTTGTTTTCCGGTGTATGCTTATGACAGGATCGCCGTGATGCATGTGCATTGTAATATTACTGTTTTCAAACATTTGTGGGCAAACTAAGATTTCGCTCCCAAAAAATACATCCCAAAACGTCTTTTAGGGTAGTATTTATCACATTTTGAAAAAGGTTTTAAACAAATCAGTCACCCGTGGCTAAAGTAAATAATTACTACTTTATTGCTTATGGTTTCCCACTTATATCAAACCCGATGAGAAAGAAGAGGACTTAATAGGTTTGGTATTTACAGAAAATTGACTATACTATTTGGTGTTTCTGAGAAACGAAAACAATGACGAACATTTGGAGTGGAGAAAATAGCTTGAGAATTCCGATTTTCATTCTGTAAAGATGTGCGACTTAAATGTTCCCTTCTAAATCGTGGTCTGCCAGCTCATGTGCTTGGTTAGCTCTTCCCTCGCCAGTTGCCCACCTAGCCAGAGCACTAGGCAAGCTTTCTCAAAGCCATTCTTGCCCACTGCAATCTGAATTTTTAATTCTCATATTTGCTAAACATGCCTTTAATATTAATTGTTTTTCACACATGCTGTGTGTTTGGAAAAGTAGAATGAAGACAAAAATTCAATGCCATAGCCGGGACTTGAACCACAGATCTTTGGCATTCTAACTAACTGAGCTACCTTAAGGACATTATAGATAACAGTCTGAAAGTAAAATCACTATATATCTACACATACAATAAATGTGCAACTGAAATTTTTCTAGTAATTGTCTATTTTTTATGAAAAATTAACACTAATGTGAATGATGGGCTTCTGAAACAAATATATGAACTAAGAAAAAACAAAAAAAGAAACCAATAATAATAATAATATTTATTTTGTGTGTGTAAGTCATTTCCATCCAAGAATAGCTAAACCGATGTTATACAAATTGGTACACTACATACCGTAAACCCACTAAGAAAATAGGCATCTTAATTCATTTCCCTATAGCGGAATGGTGGTTATAAAATGGTATAAAGTAAACAAATATTGATTTACATTCACCCATTTTTATATTCTATCTACAAACTATTCTAACAAAAACTTATTTTTCTGCCTACTTCATGTTAATCCAGATGAACATTTGCAGAAATAGTTTCATTACTCATTTCATTGCAGGTATGTGATAGATAGATGTTTAAAATGCTGAACACTGTGTGCTGGTTTTGAAATTCCAAACTCTTTGTATAACATCATAAGAAACAACTGAACGGTAACAGCATTTCAGAAATGGCCAAGTACTGAAAACCTCAAACCTATAACAACAACTTTCTCGGAAATGGCTGATGCCACAAAAAGAAAGTTACTTTAAATAAATTGTGTTATCTACATTTCTTTTTATAGTAAGATTGTCTATCCCATAAGGTTTACCAATTATACAAAAATTACAGAACTTCATTCAGAATGAAGTGGATTTCACAGGCTATTTACAGAAAATTCAAGATATACATTTTTTATTAGTCATGTAAATATGTTAAACATAATGTGTTTTAATAAAAATAGCCAATTTTAAGGCGGTGAAAAATAACTTTTCTTCCACCTAAACGACAGTTTAGAGTGGGGTATTCTCTTGAAAATCTTTGCGTTCCTCTTTGGAAGAAGATGAAATTAAATACAAAATTTGGTATTTATCAGACTCTTCATCTTTGACTTATGCTGTTCTCTCTGTGTCGCATGCACACGCGCACACACACACACACACACGTTCCTTTATCTACAATTGCACTTTTGGGGGGTTCAAGGGACCTCAAAACACATATTTCTGGTGAAATATCAATTTTTTTTTTATGTAATACAACTTTCTCTACTTACTACAGGTAAACAGCAGAGAAATTAAAAATGTATGAAAAAATGTAATGAAAATTCAGACCATCTCAAAAATGCTCAAAACCACAAAAATTTAACAAGAATTATAAGTTTAAAATCTTTGTGTAGTAAGTTTGTCTGTATTTTATGGTCTACCAATTATACAAAATTCGTTCAGAATGAAGAGAACCTCACAGGCTATTTCCAAAAAATTCAAAATATGCATTTTATTAGTCATGCAAATATGTTAAACATACGGTATTTTAATAAAAACCTTTAGAGCCTCTTTGGAGAAAAAAAAAATGAACATTTTGAATGTAAATGTGGTAGGGAATGTTGGATTCAAGGAATTCAAAAACGGTATTTCTGGCGTAATCTTAATACTGAATTTTTAGGTGGAATGCAATACTTCTAACATAGTTATGTGGTAGAGAAAATAAAAATTAAATATCTCACCTGTTATTGAATTTGTTTTAAAAATATTGCAAAACAAAAGATTATTAAAAAGTTTGACAAATTTTGTGATTTCTCAATATTTTCATAAGATGCAATACATTCTAGTAGTTAACAATTTCTTTATTTAATTCAGAAACTAATTCATCTTTTAAATATTATGGTTGTGTTTTTTTTTTTTTTTTGTTATGGTTTCCGGTTATACAGTACTAGCATTAGGAAGAGACACAAGTTTGTGTACTGTTAATGCCTTTACTTTTGTTTTAATTTGTATCACAAACCAGAAAAAGCTGCTTTAATGAACCTTTTTGCAGAAATATGGATTATGCTAGCAGATCAATAAATTCTAACATTCATAAGTCCTTTGTTTGACCTTGCAAACACACCACAGCTCAAAATATCGATAAGACAGTTGAGATGATACAAAAAGGCTTTTCATCTCGCAAGCTCCCCACAAAGGTATTTTAGGAAGTCAAATTAATGTCCACTGGGACTCTGTGGATGTCAATGTTGTCTGATTCAGACAGATAGCTGATCTGTTAAAAAAATATTTTCCGTTACAAGCAGAGTGTGTGAGTCAGCTCCTCCTTTGATTGTGTGCAAATTGGGAACCGGTTCCAGGATTGCAAACATCCTACACAACTCACGTTCCAGTTACAGCAAATAATTCCATCTAACTGCTTTACGCACTCTAGTATTTCTCTTCTTAAGGGAGAGAACATAGTACAACAGTGCTTCCCAGGGTATTCAATTATTTTATTCTTTATAGAGTAACACTGACCTTAACAAAAACAATCTCTGATTCACTAACTGGCTTTTATAACATTTCAAAGCTGTTATCAATAGAACCTTATTACCTCAAAACTTGCAATAATACAACAAAAATGTAAAGAAAGTTTCTTGAATTTCTGACAATCTACACTAGAAAAACATCTTATGTATTGCATTCATATGACTGTCTCTACTCACTCTTCTACAAACTGATCTTACATGAGTTTATTCTTTTATCTACTTCTCATTAATTGAGATAAACTTTCATGACACATTTCCTTGTAAGCATAAGGAGGATACAATAGGCTAAAGCTATGGTCAGATTTTTAAAAAGAGGATCGCTACGTGATGGCTTGGAAATTCCATGGTCTTTGCATGATCACGAGAAAAAACAAATAGTGACTTACCACTTGAGGAAATGTTTAAGTACTTAATAATGATAATGATCACGAGAAAAAACAAATAGTGACTTACCACTTGAGGAAATGTTTAAGTACTTAATAATTCAAATCAATAGTAAACAAAACCTTGGAAATGGTTAATACCATAAAAATACTTGAAATAAATTGTGTGTTTTAATGAGGTCTTAATTTTCTGTGTAGCAAGCTTTTGTCTGACTTTTACAATTTACAAGTGATACAACATTCATTCAAAATGAAGAGGACTTTAGAAGCTATTCCCAGAAAATCTAAGATACATTTTATTTGTCATGTAAATATCTTAGACATACAGTATATTAATCAAAATCATTAAGAGCCATTTTTGAGAACATAAAAAATAAAAAAAAAAATTTGTGTAAAGAGTAGTTTGGGTTGGGGAGATTTTCTTGAAAATCTTAGTCCTATCCCTGGAAGATATCGAACTTAAATACCAAGAAGTGCACATGCACACACACACAAGGGTATGTGTTACATTTTGAGCTGATAAAGGTGGCCTTCCCCAGGGCAGAGCAGGTTACTCAAGTAGCCCATCTCTCATCTACCTCCCTGAACTTGCTTTACAAGGCCATCTGGCAATTCTGCACAGCCTCCTTTATCAGTAACAAATTATATTTACAATATTACTTTCCTTATACACTTCTACCATGGCACGTTAACCATCCAAGCGTTAATTGTGGCACTGAATTTTTATGCTCGATTCAACTTTGCATTAGTGCCTAGACAATGGTTAGTGTCAAAAAAACAATTACGAAACATAAATTAACCCCAATAGAAATTAACTATAAATCTCAGAAGTTAAAAACACTTAGACCATTGCAAGACGTCTTTGAAGTGTGATATCTTACACACACTGAAAGGAAATTAACTTTTAACATATTAAGTCAATAAATAAATGAGAGAAGGAGTGTGAGAGAAAGTGTGAGCATGTATGTGTGTGTGTAGGGTAATCTCAAAAATCACTCATCCAATTTTGATAATTCTTTCAGCATTGTAAAGTCCTATTCTTCCATATGGCCACAAGCTATATAATGTTTCCAAAAATTTGAAAACTGGGAGATTAAGGCTTCTTTTTCACATTCATGTCACCAAATTTTAATCGTGTTTCAATGAATATGGGATATCAGAGGCTACATTTGGCACTTTATTTCAAATATGGCGGATTCTTAATGACTTCAAACCCAAAGAGTATGTGGGGAGGCTTTACATATTTTAAAATTGAGTTATTTTGGGAAGGGTTGTATATCACATTTTGATTTTGATAATTCTTTCACCATTGAAAAGTCCTGTTCTTCCAGACGGTCATAGCTATATAATGTTTCCAAATATACAAATGGGGTATTAGGAGTTTCTTTTTCATATTCATGTCACCAAGTTTCAATCCCATTTCATTGAATACAAATATCAGAGGCTACTTTTGGCACTTTATTGCAAATATGGCATATTGTTAATGACTTTGACTACAAGTCAAATAAGGGGACTTAAAATATTTTAAAATTGAGTTATTTTACAGGGGATGGTTTGGCGGGGTGGGTTGTATATGATTCATATAAACACATTCCCTTATATTTCATGGAAGTTTTATCAAGTAATATTTTTAGTAGGTTTTGACAAAACTGGGTACATGTTGATTCTAGAAACTGACAAAAACGATAAGTTACCCTTACATTCAATTCCTATTGTCAAACCCTACCATACAAATCAACATTCTTTTGCCTATCTAGGTGAAACTTATACTACAGGACCCAATGAAAACTATAAGCTACCTAACAACTCTAAAAACCTGCCCTAACATATTTTCTACCTCTTAAATAGAAATATGGACTATTTAAAACATATCAAAATATTGTGCAATTATACAATAGGAGTTGGCAAAAATCATAGGTTAAGTTACACTTTCAGAACCACCTAATCCTTATTTTGAATTATAGTACAACAAGTTTTTAAAAGCAACCTTTACTTTATTTTCAACCCCTTTAGATTAAACTATATGGCTTGGTCAACATGGCACAAATTTGTGCACTTAGACTGTAGGACTTGACAAAAATTATAGGATACCATAGAGCTTCAAAAAACTACCCATACTCATATTTTCCAATTGCTTATGTACAAATTGTCACTATTTGACCAATCTGGACAAAACTTAGGACACTTACGCTTTAGGTACAAGTACAAATTACAGACTACTTATGACTTTCAAAAATCACCCCTATCCTTATTTTCAACCCTGTACTTATAGAATGTACCAATGCAATGCTGGGTAAGATAGCTAGTAATTTTTATAGAGAGAAAATTGCCAACATTAGAAATCAGTAAACTGATATTCTTTACTTAACAACTGAGATTGTTTATCTTGATAGTTGCAAACTATGCTTTTCCAAAGAGGTTGACTTGGTAACCTGGAAAACCTAACAACAAAAAATGGGGGGAGCTACCTGTGCAACGTCTGGCAGCCAGCTAGTGCAGTTATATTTTCATTAATAATTGCTTATAAAAATAGATATTACATAACTCAATGATGGAGTATGCAGCATGTTTATTAAGTGATCTGAAGGTCTTCAGTTTGAATTGTGGCTGGAATGAGTTGCATTATCTAATAAATGCAACCAGTAAATGCTCTAATATGGATCCTATCATGTTACTCTGTTTAATGTTCTCTTATCATCTCAATGTAATACCATAATGGCATTAATGTGGCTACATGCCTGTGTGGCAGTTTAACAAACTAAATTACGGTGCGCTATATGTTAGCACGTGTGTCTATGGCTATATCATGCAAATAATACCTTTTTGCCTTAACCACTCAAGGTCCTGCACTAGTTGCCATTGTTCTTAAATTGATGAATGGAAAGTGTTAATGAATATGCAAATAGCCTGGCTGTCCGTTGATATTTAAACCTGGCATTTACCTTAAACAACTTCATAAAAAAAAATACTTTCCTGAAATCTGAATTGAGGCCAACATGCTAAAATGGAGTCATTCAATGCTGACCCAGAATATGAAGCCTTAGTTCAGTAAGATGAGATGCTACATTTAACTATTTGCACTGTGTTACAAACTCTAAAAAATTGTTTTTAGTCTCAGAGATATTCCAAACAAATTTACTAGTAATGTTAACCATTTGGTACATGTTTTGGCTTACAGTAATCATATTATCATATTGTGTAAAAAATTATCCAGCATTGTATATCTCATAAGGAGTACTTATAACTATTAATGCATAATACTTATAGCCATTATCGCACAATTACTGGTAATATTACAATACAACCAAACCAAACTTTCCAATCTATTTCAGTAACTTAGGCTTAGGCAATCAGCTGTCTCATATAAAATCAGCCATATGTTTTATATCTATAATTTAGTGATATGCGGGAAGGGAATCAAGGTAGCAAAACTTCAGAATGCATAACAATTGAACGTTTGCAATGTTATTAAACAATTCAATCAAACCAGGTTACAATTTCAACTTAGCTGTAATCAGCAATTGCCAAATTGGAAAGATGTATTGCATTTCTAGACTTATATACAGAGCAGCTGTTTAACAATTTGTTAAAAGATACTATTATCGTCATCATCCATATTAATAGAAGAAGAGTAATTCAGCAACCAGGGTTGCAGAATTCTAGATTGCAGTTAAATAATTTAAGCAACCTGGACTGCCAATGTATTTCCGTTTCGAAAACACGGAGCTACAGAAATGCCTGATGCTTTTGGAGTTATGGTCGTACCAACTCTTAGTTATATTCTCGTAAGGCTTTGCGGCAATTACCTCTCACAGCAGAATTAGGTCATAATTAAGCCGAGATTATAGTGAACTTTACTTAACGTAACGGGACGAACGGAAGTTAAGAAATGGCGCTAAACTAAAGGTCTTTAGGATGCATTTAATGTAACGGGAATCACTGATTGGTGGTTTTATTATTTCATACTACTGATTCATACCGATTGGTTCTAATTATCACTAACATAAACTTAACGTGATGAGATTGACAAACTCAGTTGCGTTAAGTCACATCAAGTCAGCCTATAACCCCATTTAATACAATATGTTAGACTTTCACGTTACGTCGCGTTTAGCCACGTTACGTTAAGGGTAAGTTAATCGTAATCCCGGCTTAAACCTTTACAGTAAATTTGTTACCGTTAAATGACGCATTCCCAGAACATCCGTCACGTGGTTCTGACGTTTACGGTAACTAGTCGGCTGTGCTAAAGATCCCTAATACGTAACGTTATAGGCGACAACGCAATGCAGAGGGTTTTGCCTATGTATTCTCTATACTCTAGTTACCTTGGTATTTGGGTCCGTTCAGAGAAACCAGAAACGTCTACAACGGGTCTGAGCGGCGCCATAGCAAAATCGGAACTCTTGCACTCGTAGGGTTAAGGCTGGTTCACAACCAACGAGAACGGTAACCAGAACGAGAACGGGAAAGTTGAAATACATGTATTCAAATGGGAGTGTCCACAACCGACGGGAAGCCTTCCCGGGCCCCGGGAACGGGAAGAAGAGTTGCCCAACTTTTAACTTTCTCGTTCTCGTTCCCGGGCACGGCATATTAGATCCCTATTGTGCATATTAGACTCTTCACTCTAGAGGTTATTCTAAGCGGCCGTGACATGAAACAGCCACTAGCAAGTAGTCGCAAGCTGGAAACATGAAACTGGTAGGAATTAGTAGTAAATGTGCTTCCTAACCTCAATCCGACACCCGCAAATCTAATCAACGTTGGTTCCTCTGGTGAAGGGATCATTTGTAGTTTGTTTATATGCAACTAAAAACTGGCTATTACCTAAAAAAACAATGGCAAAAGCTACAAAGAACAGCTAAATCCGGTGGAAATGAAAAAAGAATAAACAATTTTAATGTATGCCATTAAATAAAGGAATGAAAGTTTGGCATAAGTAGAGGGATCGGAAATGTAATGAATATGCATTTAGATAATGTTTACTCTATCGAATTTTGACGTTGGCTTGGCTAAATTGGAAGTAGGTGAAAAAAGTCATTGGTCAGTTAAAAACAAATGAAATCCCAATGCGCAAAATCGATTTTCACTTTGTGATCGATATGCATTCCCGTTCTCGTTACCGGGCTGTTGTGAATCAAAATTTCTTGCTTCCCGTTCTCGTTTCCGTTCTGGTTACCGTTACCGGGTGGTTGTGAACCAGCCTTTAGCGGTGAGAACGCAGAAAGACAAATGAACGACAAAGTTAGGTTTGTGAAGTTTTGTTTATTTTATGAAAATAAAAATCAGAAAGCGTACAAATCTATGTAATGCTACGGCCAGACATTGCAACACGATCGTTTTCACTGTCTTCTAAAAATGTTGGTAAAGCATGGGAAATGTTTGCAGAAGGCTGTGTGTGTGACAAATTTGATTACAATTTTTACTGATGAAACAGTTTATAACTACTAACGTTATTCGACATGCGTTTCCTTGGATATTGGTTTTGTAGATACGAGAGCTTGGGAAGTAATTTAAAAACAGCAATGACTGACGAAAATTCAACGTTTCCTTCAATTTTATCGGTCGATAGTGGTATGGCGTGATAAAAGAGGATTATTATAGTTGTGCTGCAGTTAACTATGATGATTATTAAACGCGCGAGAATCAAATCAGGGCCTACTTGTGCTAAGATACTGATGCTACTTTATTGTTTTTCTTGAACTTTTGTAGAAACGCAGAAGCTAATTTTTGTCAAATAGTTAAAATATGACTTGAGAGCAGCATGATCGGAATACCATATTTTATACTGGGAAGCAAAAAGTAGGCGAGCAGCTTTTCTCAGATCCAAGGTCTCGACTTCTTCCTCTCAAGGGCAAGAATATATGAATACATTAAAGACCTAAAAGTTTCAAATGTGCTGGAACTATTAAAATGAAATAAATATACGTAACATGCTCGCTAATGAACGTAGACAGGAGGTTTAATGGTTGCTATGCGTGAAATGAAGGACAAATCTTCAACAAGGGATTAAGCATAAATTGAGTGGCTCTATTAATGAGGCGTCTTTTGTAACTTAACCAATGTAGATCGATACTTATTAATTATACCAGGTATTGCATTATTTACCTACTCTTTGCATGAGCTTATGAGAACAAAAGGGTGACCGCTTGACATTTTGAATATGGAACTTCTAAAGAACAACAGTGCATGTTACTTCTGGAATGGATAATTGCTCAAACATTTTTATTTGACTTAATTTGTACGGGATGTCGAGTTTTCCTTCAGTAAGTTTTTGCCTATTTCTTATGGTTTCCCAGTTATATGAAAAATATATGTATAACTCTTACTTAGCATTCTAATTTCTCAGGCATGTGGTATTTTAATCCAAACCTTAAAATCATTTTTGAAAAGGGAGAAGAAAAAAGACCTAATTTCGTGAAAATCATTGCCTTGTATACTTGAAAGATGCTTGTTTGATGCAAGTATGAAATTTACAATTTATTCGATTTAAGGATTTTTCATTCTCTCAACTAAAGTTGTAATTTTGGTAAAATCTGGATTTTTTTTATTGAATGCAATACTTCCCCTACCTTAGATATCTGAGCGATAGAAAAGGGCGAAAAAACGTATTTTTAGCACCATTAAGGTATGCACTGTATAAATTAAACAGAAATTGTGTAATTTTCCAAAAGCTATAAAACTCACGACACACAAAATGTAAAAAATAGCTTTCACATCAATTTTATTATTGTCCACCTCCGTGGTATGGGGATAGTGTGTCTGTCCCACATCCAAAAGGTGCCGAGCTTAATTTCGGTTTGGGTGAGTTACCAGGAATTTACGGGATTTTCCCTTATCCTGAGAAGACAAGTATCGGGTAACTCTAAGCCTAGGGACCCCGGGCCCATTTAAGCATCATTTCAACAATTTCGTTCATTCATCGTCCGATATGATTCACTCCTAAAGTACACATAGAAGGTCCACCCAAAAATTCTATTTCGAGATTTCACCGGAAATATATGTTTTGAGGTCACTGAATAAAAAAAAGCACTTCAGAAAGATTCGTGCGCGCTCGGCCTATGACGAGAAAACGCTTGTGGGGTGTTCTGTTCTCCGGAAGAATGAGGGGGAACAGCACCACGTGGCAGCTCACAATGATGTCATAAACCGATCTACTATGTGAACAGCCCAACTCAAAAACGAAAGTCGAATAGATACCAAACAAGATGTAACATGAATATTTTCAAGAAAATCATCCACCCCAAACTACCCTTTACATGGTACAATTTTGGTTATTTTTTGTTTTCTTAAAAACGGCTCAAACGATTTTGATTAAATGCTATATGTTTAAAATATTACCTTGACAATATGTATATCTTGAATTTTCTGCGAATAAGCAGTGAAGTCCTCTTCATTCTGAATGAATGTTGCATAAGTAGGTAAGAAACCATATGATAGGTATACAACATCTTACTACACCCAAAAAAACGTAGATTATGTTAAAAAAAACACAATTTACGTCAAATTTATATGATTAACCATTCCGAGATGTTTCTTGCTATTGGTTTCACTTTCGAACACGTTATACTTTTGAAGTGTTAAAGGCTATTCGTTTGTTTCTAGTGGTCATACAAATAGTATAGAATTTCAAAGCCAAGTATCCCTCTTGTGCTTACAATGAAATCTGTAATGAATGCATTTCTGCAAACGTTTAACTCGATAAAAAATAAGCTTTTGTAAGTATACTTTGTGGAAAAATGGTTAGTGAAAGTACTGCGAATATAACATAATTTAGGCATTCAATAAAACGACATACATGTTGGTAACGATGTTTATACCGAAGATACGAACGTGTGATAGCGAGCAAAAGTACCTAAGTTGTAAGGAGTGTGTGTGGTTAGTTATTCAGGCCGTTGTTGCGACGTCGTATCTCACAATTTCTTCAAAACAAAGATGATAAATTATGGGAAAAACGTTGCGCTTAAAAAAGAAAGTGAAGATAAGAAAAATGTATACTAGTTGCGTTCTAACATTACATTTCAATAAGATTCTGCTTAATCGCTCCGTATGTGAATTAAGTGCAACAAAAAATTCGAAAAACTTTTTTTTTCTGCTTAAATAAGGTTCGCAGGCTAAAATTGTACCATTTTCCATTTTTCTTTGTAAAGAATCATCTCCTAAGAGGACGATATCTAGAGCCCTCCTAGCCGTTATACCTAGATGCTTGCATGGGATAAATTACATGCATTTGATAGATTACATATGTTCTTATGCATGTTGCTCTCTTATAATTATATACATTTTGGTTCCATGTTGTTTATATCTTGTATAACCTAAAATCTGAAAATAATAATAATTTTGTACGGCTAACATAACACTCTTAATAATGCCCTTTAGCCGCCTGCATACATGAATAGCTCACAAACCAATCCTTTATTTATGATTAACAAGAGTGGTAAACCTGGGTTGAGCAGAGGATGATAAAGAAGTATTGCTTGGGGTATGACAAACAAATCACTTGCAATATGGCATTATACAACAATCATGCCCGAATTAGTAACTTTTTTACCTATTTCTGCACTTCCAGCATTTTATGCCAAATTACTTTACTCTAGAAAGTAGGTATTCGTCTTACACTTTAGAAAATTCTAGCAGCCAAATTAATAGAGAGAAAATTCTCACTTAAATATGCAGAAAGAACAAACAATAATACAGTTGATGTGTTCTGGCATTTTTATTTTATAATGTTTTTTTAATTACAACAATTTTCAACCTTTCTGTGTGTAGCATTTACAAAATTAGTTTTTTGATAATAGTACTTATTTATCCACTTCCCATTCATGCTGTTGTAGTGGAAAGTTAAAATTTTTTGCATTCAATGTTGGTAACCTAAGCTAACTGTATGTTTTACCTATTTTACTGCATATATGTGCATGAATTATATTAAATCCTCTAGTTTTTGATATATTTATTATTGCAGACATTCAATATAATCATATTTGAATTTTAGCATTTAAACGTTACCTGGATCTTTACTTCCTTTTTATTAATATATTTACTTATGATTTAATTCACTCTGCTGCTAAGTATGAGCTACAAATTACTTTTTTTTTGGTCAACATTCAGGTGTGAATAATTGACTTCCACTTTACCAGCAAGGTAATTTTGGTGACCTTGCTACTGAAACCACCATGTACAACAGCTGTTAGTGAAACATTAATTTTATTTCCACATAAATAGTTTCTATTATTCATTATTGTCAAAAAAATAGTGTGCTTTGGGGAATTCCAAAATAAAAGGTACTAGACTTCATCTGGTATTTTCTTCATCCTCTGTGGTCTAGGTACCATGCTAGCCTCTGGTTCCTGAGGTCACAGGTTCAAACCCAACTGGATTTTATTACGCATAAAAATTGTTAGCATGGGAAATAAACCCGGTGGTGCTGTGTCATAGACTTACAGCACGTAAAAAAACCTCAAGCCTTATAAAGAGGTCTCTAGGCAAAATTTCCGGTTTTTCACGCCCAATATAGAATGGGATGCTAAGAGTTAAAGAGCGTCCATAAATATAAATTTAATTTAATTATCTCGTATTTTCAGACTCTTCCTCATTCTCTAATGATGCATTACCACAATTGCATTGCAATATACAACGTGAAAACATTGATAATTCCTGAAATTTTTTTCCTCCTTCAGATCGAAACCGATTTTCACCAGAATTCTAGGTACAATTGCTGTACATGTAAAACAGTTTTATAAACACCTGTGCATGATCAAAGTTAAGTTAGAGGTTAAACATTTGTGGACAATATTCATATTTAACTTGGTGCAGATAAAGTTATGAGTAGTTTAATTCAGAGCTTCCTAAAACTTTGCACCATTTTTAAGATTATTTCCCAAAATGTCTACATAAGTTTATCAGTGCTGCCGTATTATTTATGCACAGAAACATGTACAATACTCCTCTCTTCCACAATTCCTTAATACACAAACACAATATAATTTTCTGGTCAGCCTTTCCCTCTAAAATCCCTCATGCCATGAAAAGGTAATCAAGACAATACAAATTTTGTATTTTTATTAAGTAAATACAATAAGTTATGTTTTGCAACTCTATTGTTCAGATATTCTATGCATTGGGCTTTGTTCTTAATGTTTATTAAATATAATAATCAAATCAAATTAATTAAAAGAATTCTGTACTGCATTAAAAAACTGGATATCAAGATTTCATCGCAAATTCCCTGAATATATAAACAAAGAAGCGCCTTTTAGAAAAAGTCCTTTAATGGTTGGGGAAGAGCATGATTCAAAACAAGAAGTTGGATAAATACTAAGCTTGGTGTTTAAGTGCAGCATCTTCAAAGGATGCAGTATGAGGTTTTTCACAAAATTCCTCCTAAAGCTCTGATGATTTGGATTAAAACGTTGCATATCTTGAAGGTACAGCGAATAGTTTGTGAAGTCCTCTTCATTCTGACTGAAGTTTGTATAATTGGTAAACGGTAAGAGACAGACAAAACCTTACTACACAGTAAAGTAGATCTCATTAAACCAGACAAATGATGTCAAATAAAATTTGTTGTGTCATTAACTGTTTCTGAGATAGTTCTTATTGGTTTGAATTTTGAAAGTGTTGTCACCTATAGTCACAAAAAAGGTACAAAACTTCAAAGCCAGTGTATTACAACCTGCCTTTTAAACATTTGATTATTGCTCCAACTTCTTGTGTTCCTTTTGTACCACAATGAAATGTACAACAACAAAAAAACATTTCTACAAATGTTTATTTTGATTAACATGAAATAGATAGAAACATAAGCTTTCACAAGAATAATTTGTAGAAGAGATAAAAATAAATGATAGTGGGAAGAGAAAATTATGTAAAGGTAACCCAGATTGTTTTTGTTGCTGTTGTTTTTTGTTTTGTTTTTTTAAATGGCTCAAACAATTTTGATCAAAATAATATTTAAGAAGTTTAGATGATGAATAAAATGTTATCTTGAATTTTCTGGGAATAACTTGTGAAGTCCTCTTCATTCTGAAGGAATTCTGAGTAATTGGGAGACCATGTGACAGACAAATGTGACTGCCAGGAAAATGTAGAGATCTTTAAAATATGCAATTTGTATGAAATACTTAGTGTTAGCTGTTTGTTTTTTTAAATATTCCATATTGCATGTTCACATTTTCTTGAGCACATCATCTACATGTTTGAAAGTCTGCAATATGTCTTTCCTTTAACGCTGCAAGAGGTTACAATTACAACTTTTGATATAACATTTAAGATGTTTTTGCATACTGCAACTACGCAGTTATTTACTTTGATGCTTTTTTTTTTAAATTACATTTAGTAAATCAAATGGATAATACTGAAACTGTTGTGAAAATTGGTTTTGAATTGACAGAGGCAACAATGTTAAGGTTAGGAGTTATCAATGTTTTACTGGACTCACTCATTAACACTTCAGTTTTTATAACTTCACAAATTCTTCCCCAGAGTTTGTCACATATCAGTGACATTGTCAGGTATGAGGTGAAAAAAGAGTTTGGTCTACTAAATGCATACAAAATAATTCTGGTGTATTTATTTTTAAAAAATGTTAAACTAATAAAATGAAAAATCTTTAAAAATAGCAGATCACATAAGCTGTATTATTATTATTATTATTATTATTATTATTATTATTATTATTATTATTATTATTATTATTATTATTAATTTGTTCTTTCTGCATTTGTTCTATCTTGCCAATGTTAAATCTGTTTAGTTCATGACCCTTATTTCAGAATTTAACATATCAGATTGAAATTTTGATAGGATGTAGATGTATCCTTTTAGGAAACTTATCTAATTTGATTAAATAGGTTTGTTTATTAGGAAGATAGTATTATTTTCTAAATTATACCATCTTTTTATTAATTTGTCAGCAAGCATCATCATTATTATTATTATTATTATTATTATTATTATTATTATTATTATTATTATTATTATTATTATTATTATATCCAACCATGTTATTTACCACAAAATGTCATCCTCCATGATCTAGGGGGTTGCCATGCTAGCCTCTAGCTCCTGAGGTCGCGATTTCAAACCCAGCAGAGGGTAATGGATTTTTTCAGGCCTAAAAATCCTTAACATGGCTTTCTTTGGAAGGGAAGTAAAGCCAGTGGTCTCGTGTCATAGATTTACGGCACATAAAGAACCTCAAGCCTGATAAAGAGGCCTCTGAGAAAAATTTCCAGTCTTTCATGCCCAATAGAGAATGGGATGCTAAGGACCATTGTAGTTAAAGAGCATTCATAAATAAAACTCAATTTCAATTTAACACCAAAATAGATGTACAACAGCACTTAGAGGTGTCTTTTATGAAAACTTTAATTTACCTATCTTCAATATTTTCTGGGGTCATTTCTACCAGAAAATGTAATTCACAGAAAAAGCTATTCAAAGCAAATATGGAGAAAACAAACTTTCACATATTTGCAAAGAAAGAGACCACATGACTTGAGAACCCATAAGCTTTTATACTTAACAGTAGTACCAATTTGTAGAGGAAAACGACCCCTAAAAGATGGGCTATAGTTTACCTCTCTACTCCAAAGTGTGTAGAGATTAGGTTTTTTTTTTGTGTGAAATGTGCGGAATTTGCAGATGCTGTACCATGTTTAAAAATATATGTAGAATATAAATACTGTTTTAGAATGTTAAAGTAAATATCAAATAAAAGAAGAAATCCCAATTTATAAGATTGCACAAAAAACTAAAAATGCCACCACTTTTTGGCAATTTTTGCCATTTAGTCTTCCCTTAAAAATACTAATTTCCATTCTATTAATTTGGCTGCTAGAATTTTTAAAAGTGGAAACAAATACTTTCTGAAGTCACTGTAAATGCATATAAAATTAATTAATAATTTGAATATTTTCAAATTTTAAAAATGTTTAATCAATTATATGCAATTATTATTATTATTATTATTATTATTATTATTATTATTATTATTATTATGTTCATTAAGATTTGGTACTGGAAGACGAAATAGGGATAATTAAACACACATGGGAATATAAATACATGGGAGTAAAGATTACACAAGATGGGAAATAAGATAATAAATAAACTCAGCTATATCTACTTTGAATGGTATATTAGGTCTCAAAAGAAACTTAAATTACAATTTTTAAAACAATAGTTAGAAGTATTATAACCTATGGACTCTGAACTATCAGTTGAAAAGAAAATTATCGGTAACAAAAATGGGTTACTGGAGATCTGCTAGGATATCCCCCCCCCAAAAAAAATTAGAAATGAGATAATAGGAAATATGAATGTTCAAAATTCAATTTTACATTTTATTCAACAGAAACAATTAGGGGCATGCTAAGAGAATGGAAGATGAAAGATTATCCAAAAGAATAATGGAGTGGATGCCACCAGGAAGGAGGAGAAAAGATGACCACATAGCATGTGCATTCAAGGAATTAGAGTTAGCAATGATGAATTGGGAAATTGAGAGATTTATGCTCCAATAGGCAAGAATGGAGAAAAGTGATAAGATGTTAAAAGCTGTAGTCTTGGGTTGCCGGAAATGTGTTTGTACATTGTAAAACTGGAAATTTATCATTATTATTACTGTCCAAAAGGCTGGTACTATATTTAGTGACATATTTGCAGCACAGAAAAGGAAGCCTTCCACGCAATATTGCTGAGGGTAGGAACAGTCTAATATGGAAGGCAGGCTGTGATGGTGGGGGAGGTGACCTTGCCAAGTGGGTGTGGACTGGGTTGAGTCTAGCTGGTATATAAGACAGGGGAGGATCTGCACAAGGGCACTTCTGCACTTGAGTACCACAGAGCTCAGAAGATTCATCAACATGAAGGTCCTGGTAAGTGTATCTTTTTGTGTTAATACTGCAAGCTTTCACTGCTAAAGTTTAAAATTTAAAGCTGTAGCAGTTTTTAGTGTTCAGTTATTCTGCGTTTGTGTTTTAAAAAGAAAATGTATCTGGCAGTTATTTCTTAATATTAAGAGAAGGGATCACTGAACATCTTATATTTTAAAGTCTTAATCCAAAATTCCTGAAAATTTACCCAAATGCTCAAAAACGATATAACTAACCATTGCACCTATTTTGAAACTTTTATTTTAAATAATGTTTGATTCCTTTCAAATTATTTCATTAACTGAATATTCTATAAAAAGTTATTTTGACAAAATACTCTGAAAAAAATCTAAGTAAACAAATGTAAAATAGTTTCCTTAAAAGGGCGATTTACATTCAAATGACTTTTGTACCAATTCATCTACAAACTACTATTACAAAGTCTATTCTTCTAACAACTTCAGAATAATTGAGATGTTTGCAGAAATGGCATCATCACAAATTTTGTTTGCTATAATATGACTTTGAAATTCAATAGTCATTATATAGCACGAGAAACAAAAGAATGGTGACTGAGCACTTAAAAGTATAAAGTATTTGAAAACTCAAGCTAATAACAATCAATATCTAGGAAATGGTAAATATCACAGAAACTTTGACAAACTGTGTATTTTACTGAGCTCTGTATTTTTTCCTAAGTACGTTTTTACCTATCTCTTATTGTTTATCAGTTAAACAAAAGAATTACAAAATTCATTCCAAATGAAAAGCATTTCACAGGCATCTGTAGAAAATTCAAGATATAAATTTTATTAATCATGCAAACATCTTAAATGTATGCTATTTTAAACAAAACTGACAAAATGAAAAACAAAAAGCAGTGTTCTATATAAAGGGTAGTTTGTGGTGGAGATATTTGTATTGTATCCTTGGAAGACACTAAACTTACAACGCTAACTTTGGTATTTATCCAACGTTCTGCTTTTTTTAATAATGCTTTTTTTTCTGGATTCGGGGCTCTCAAAATATGTATTTCCAATGAAATCTCGATGTCTAATTTTTGGGTGGAACACAATACTACTACTACTCCTACACAAAGATGACAGGGGAAGCGAAAAGACTATGTCACTTTTTTTTCCACTACACTTTCAAAAAGATCCGGAGCAAATTTCAAGTCAATTGCTTTACAGTGTTTGTTATACTAGAATCTCGAAGACTGTAGAGTGCTGAAAATTTTAAATGTGAGAATTTGTGTACCTATCACTTGTCTGTATATCATAAAAGTTATATGCTCAGTATTTGTACCTTTTAACGGTAAGAGAGCAAAAATCAAGATATTGTTTGAAAGCTAAAATTTAAAACTATTTTAGAAGCAGGAATTAGAAAATCAGATTTTTCATGTATGTCATGTGAACCCTAACCTTGCATTATGGCTTATACATAAAATTTTCATTGAGAAATATAATTTTAAATCCTAAAACATTAGGATTTAAATTATTTATAAGTTTAACACAGAGGAAGCCTGTAATTTCTCTTAATAGTGTGCCAGGGGCATAATTTTACTATTAGTAGAAAGCAAGTCACAAATTATAATACACTAGTACTCATAATTTCTGCTGCATAAATCTCAAGTGAAATTCTATAGTTAAATCCCACAAATTACTAAACATTTGAGTTTTATAATCATTATTGACAAAACATGGAGGTTAAGTGGAGGTGAAAATTTGGAACTTTTCAAGCTCAAAATTGCAGACAAAATTAATAAAGCATTCTTTGTACACATTCTGCCTTCTAATCTTTGTGCAGTGACAGAAGAATTACACAACTTGCACACTCTAACCTCACTTATTGTAATCTATTAAAAGCTTTTCATTTATGAATAAAAACTAATGACAGAATGATACTTGATATATCACATCATTCATACACAGAAAAGTCTGATGTGTCACACTCACATAACTTTTTCTACCCATTACAACATCACATAATCCCTTCTAATATTATAGTATTGATATAAAAAGAGATTCTTCTATTCACATCAATACATTTTTACTAGAAATAGTTTTAAAGTGAGCAATACAGACTTGGTTGGATACACAATATGGGAAACAAAAACAACTAAGCCCATTTGGGAAGAAATAAGAATCACATAAGATACTTAATAGATGCTGCATGACAGTTAACAACATATATTTTGAAAATGGTTGACCCTACAGAGAAAGTTACTGCATATAAATTGCATACTTCAATGAGCTCTACATTTTTGTGTAGTATCATTTTGTATATCTCTTATGGTTTACCGGTTGAACAAAGTTATTCATTCAGATTCAGGATGACTTCACAGGATATTCAAAAAGAATTCAAGATATACATTTTAGTTTTAATGCAAATAAGTTGAACATGCAATATTTTAATCAAAATAATTACAGCCATTTTGAGACAATAAAAAACAATTAAAATTATTCCATGTAAGGAATAGTTTAGAGTGGGGGATTTTGTTGAATATGATTGTGTCATATGTTTGGAAGATGCTGAACTTGAATACCAATTTGATATTTATCAATTTTCATTCCCGTGTTATGCTGTCTTTCTTATATACATGCACGGACGCATGCACAGCCACACACACACATACACAGACCATTTTCTAAAAATGAAATCTCAATGCAATATCATTTTTGAGTGAAATTTAATGTTACCTCTACCTACCACCTCTACCAAATGGTAGGGAAAGTAAAAAGAATTTAAGGTTGTTCATAAGGAATATCTCTGCGATGATGATAATGATGATGATGATGATACATGAGCAGTTTCCAAGTTTATTTTACACCTAGCAAATAAAAATGTAACTAAACAAATGAAACAAATCAAGATTGTTCATTTAATTTTGTTTTAAGTTTCTATTCATTATTTTAACTCTGGAACATTTTGGGTATAACATGTCGGATAAATCATGCACAAAAATGGTTTACAAACTTGCAAACTTCCTGAAATTGAAACCCATAAAACGTTCCCTTGTTTAGGAAAGGGAAATAATTTTGCAATGGTATGAAATTTAGAATTGATAATATTTTCAGTAGTAGTTGTAGTAATGTACAAAAATTACATATGAACTAAATGGGAATTCCATTTTATAAGAATCCTTGAAGACCTGGTAGTACAATAAACACATATTAAAGCAAAGAACACCATTCCATAGGTTATACATAGATTTCTAGTTCATACTTTATGTTTCATAATATGAACTATAAACAAAAACTGTTATAAAAATGTGAAACTTATATCCCACAGCCATAATGTGAAAATAATATACACAATTATGTGAGGGAGTTGATTTTACAATTCAAGCTGTCCGTCATGGAATGTTTGCACCCATTTACTGCTGGTTACCAGAGGTCACTAGTGATGCAATCAAATTTTAATCTGCATGTTATGCACTTTATTGAAGCCCAGGGAAGGGGGACCATGATCGTGATGAAGGATAGACACACAAATAAGCTCTAACCTATCATAGCACTGCATACCAATTAGCACAGTACAGTCAGTCTGTAATCTTATGCAACAGAATTTAATGCTTTGTCATGTCCATGGTGAAAATGTTTAACATTTTGAATCTGCCCACAAAGCAGTTAAATATGCTTCCTTTGCCACAAAGTCGTAAAAGACCTCCACTCTCAAACATTTTATGGGCAAATTGTAAAAGTTGGCTAATATAGGTTTACCTAATATGTTTTATATCTGTTGGAGATGTGTTATAAAGGGTTGAGTAAAATTTACAGTTTATCATATTGCTGCACAGACAGGTGTCCATGGTTTAATGCCTATCTTCCAAAAACCCAAGAAATAGTTCCAAATCCCTTCACACAAATATTTTAAACTTAGGTTGGTTCTTTTCCAGGTTATTATTGCTGCCGTCCTGGCCTGCGCCTCAGCCAAACCTGACGTAGCGCTAACACCATTTGGAGGTTTCGGCTACGCCTCTACCTCTATCCACCCCTACACTTACGCTGCCTACCCATATGTGGTGTCTCCACATGTTGCATATGCTGCCCCACTTGGAGTAGCTACTGCATACCACGCTCAGGACATCATTGGCCGGGCAACTTACGGACATGCTGAGCCCTTCCAGGCCCACCACGAGGTTCAGGTAACCACTGCTCTACACTTTTATGTCAGCAACATTATATTGCTGTTAAAGAAACAATATCCGATTGCACAAGTTGAGTCAGTTAACGCTACCACCGCAGATATCTCTGAAAAAATAATATAAATTAAAAATGAAGGTAGGCGAGAGGCTCATTAAATTAGATGATATAGGCCATTCAAAAACATACGCTTATTTTTTTTTTTTAATGAATATCCCCTATTATTTCTGTCCAATTCATAACATGAAAAATAACTAAGAATGGTATTTATTGCATCACAAATGGTCAATTAAATCCCGAGAAATTGTTAAGTGAAGTAGATGCGTGAGATACAACATGTTATTTTTGCTGTTATCATTGCACTGAAAGTTTTCCATCCACCCAAAATAAAAGAATAAAGGAAAATAAATAAAGGTTTACCTCTTTTGTTGTATCTCAAGCATGAACTTCATGTTACAATTTCTCTGGATGTAACTGACCTGTTCAGATGCAACAAATGCCATTCTTTAAGTTATTTTTTATGTTATGAATTGCATAAAACCTAATACAGGGTTTCCATTAAGTTTATGTTGAAAATCATTTTTGAACGGATTGTATCACCTACTTTAATGAGGCCCTCTCCTATGTTCATGTCTGTGAAAATTTGTTTTTCAATTAGTTTTGTTTGAGAGATATTTGCCGATGTAGTTTTAAAAACTAATGGAAAACTTTCCATGTAAGGGGTAGTTTGGGGTGGGATGATTTTCTTGAAAATCTTTGTGCCACACCTTTGTAATGTGTGGAACTTGTATACCGAATTTGAAATTTATCTGACATTTGGTTTTTGAGTTATGCTGTTCCTGGACAGACACGCACAACAAACCTTTTTCTAAAAAGTCTTATTTTCTGGGACATGTATTTTCTGTGAAATATTGAAATTGAATTTTTGGCTGCAGTGCAATATTTCCTCTATTTACTATAGGTAAATGATAAAAAAAGTGGGTATAAATATGGAAAGAGGGGTGAGTGGTTCAAGCCTAAAATGCAATTTAACTGGTTTTAAACTTTCTCTCAATTATCTAAATTGATGTACTTTTGGTTGAAATTAACCCTTCTTGTGCTGAATTAATTTGGGCCAGATTTAAGAAAGTTAAAAGCTTGCTCCAAAGTTGAAAATATTGCACTATTTACACTTATTCATTTATATTATAACTAAGTGTGTAAATGTAAGTGATCATAGCTAACTTTATACTGTTTTTTGAAAGGGGGGGGGGGGAATTGCTAAGATGCTGGGTGCAAAAACGGTCTATGTGCTGAAAGTTATCTAGATGTCAACATGGGTATTACACACTCACAGGTTCACTCTAAGTAGATTTTGTTTATCTGATAAAGTCTGAAACACTTCTCTGGATGGAAATGGTCTTGTCAATCAAAGTACTGGTACAGTAAAACCTGTCTTCAGTGGGATTGAACGGGGCTCTTGAACATTTTCATTGAAGATAGATTTCCGTTTAACAAAGGTAGGCCTAGGTTATTAACAAAATTAAATCATAAACATACACCTATTCTCACCTTTTAAATACACTGATTTATTTGGTAACGTGCAGAAGAATAGTCCTGTCTCATTGCCGTTTGCTATGTTTTCAGGTTCGTATCCTTGGATTATTGAAGGTAGCTTAGCAATCTAATCAGCAATCGTTTCAATATTAACGTCACTCGATTCACCACAAAGTTCATTAAAAACTATCTGATGTCTTTTGTGTAAACTCTCCAACCATCCATTAGATACTTTGAATTCAGTTTTACCCAGTTTTTCAAGTACCTTTTTAGCATATTCCTGTAACATAGGCCCCGATATGCGATGATTTTTTGCCCTAACACTAGCAAACCACTCCCACACTTTTTTTTAAATAGAGAGTTGAGGGTTGTGTGACAGGTTTCTCAATATTCGGACCGTCATTAGCACAGCCCCTCTTAGACTGGTCAGGTAGCAGAAAAATGGTCATGTTTCAACTAAAACCTCACGTACTTAGAGCAGACTTTCACAGGGTGCCTGAAAATTTCCTAAACTCTGCATCCCGGAACTGGAAAGTTTCCATTAAAAGGCATACTTTGATTTTTGTTGTCCGTGTAAGACAGTTTCCATTTAATAAAGGGAATTTAGCACATTTTTCACCCCATTTCCATTTAAGACAGATTTCCGTTTAACAAGGGGTCCGTTAAAGGCAGGTTTTACTGTATTAGTAACAGCATGTAACACCTACGGATATGGGACTCATCACTCATGCTGTTGTTGCACCCAGCTTGCTGTGAAGTGGCTTCTACATCACTTTCTTCTACTTTTGAGGCAAAAAACTTGAAATAAGAAGAATAATCAATGAATTCATTGAACACTGACATTATCTCAGTCCTCTGGGTGGTCCAACTAATAAACAGGGTCCATACATAGCTTGGTGGAACGAGTTTCCCTAGAGGTCATTGCTGTATGGGAGCAATGTAAACCAACCAACATTATCTGTCAGTGTTCATTCCGATGCCATCTTTGTACATCATATAAAAACTCGAAAAAAAAAGTGGAAGAACTACTCGCACATGCATGTGTGCAACTTCATAAACTTCTGGCTGGGAATCCCCCTTAAACATGTTTTAACTAACTATGAATGGCATCCTTGCATATTTCTGACATTTGATGATGATTGTGCAAAACATTAGACAGATCCAGTCATAAATGTTCAGTTGGTAATCAAGTTTACCTCACCTCTAGATGCTTACAGTTATTCTCACATTCTGACTGCGAAGGGTTATATTAAAATTCAGGAATTAGTTGTTTTGTGTCGATATATAAAGAGCATAATGAAGAAGATTGTGTTATTCGCCCTCAGAGATAATTTCTAATACTTTCATCAGGATGCTGCTGGCAACAAGGTTGGAAGCTACAGCTATGTCACCCCCGAGGGCAAGGTTGTGAAGACTGACTATGTTGCTGATGCCACAGGCTACCACGTTGCCAGCAATGCCCTGCCAGTTGCACCTGTCGACACACCGGTTCCTGTGGTAGACACCCCAGAAGTTGCTGCTGCCAAGACTGCCCATCTTGCCCTTGTCGAGGAAGCCAAGACTCGTACTCGTCGCGATGTGACCCCAGCTAGCACTGTCAAGATCGACCTGCCCACTGTACCCTTCCCCCACCACTTCTACAATCCCATCCCTTACTCCTTTGTCCACCACATCGGCTACTAACTCTCCCTTCCTCTATCTTCTGTACTTGTGATGTCTTGCTGAATGTTGTGAATGACTGTAGCCTGTGTTCCTTAATAAATATAGCACTTTTTTAAAAAAAGAAATCTTTTGTGTTACATTCACATGACTCTCTACCCACTAACCTTTATTTGTATTTCTTTTCTACTAACTACTCCTACAAAAGCTTATTTTCCTACTGACTTCATGTTAATCGAGATAAACATTTGCAGAAATGGTTTCATTACAAATTTTGTGGCGATACATTCACACGACTTTCTCCCAATTACAAATTCAGGTAGATCCATTATATTGAGTGTGGAAAAACAATGTACAGAAAATTGTAGAGTGGAAAGGTAGACCAAAATAAGCATTTTGAGGTTAGAAAGCTGTGCTACACGCATCAACATTAAAACTGTTGTGTTAAGAGTGTAAACTAAATGCACTCTTGTACAGTACTATACCCCCGCCGCTGTAACTTTGTACTTGACAGTTCGTGTGGCTTCGCGTAAGGTTGGCTATATTGTTGTTGCGATGTTGCCAGAGTGACTAGTAAACAACAACAGCTGATTGTTCTCCTTTCTATCGTGTCTAAGTCGCATACAAAAAGTGTACGTAAGTAGCGAACGTCAATGAATAATAACTATTTCATATTATTATTGTTAATTGAAAATAAGCGATATAAGCAGCTATGGTATGGTCGGATACTCCTTTCTATGATAACAGCATAAATGTGTCTACGTATGGCGTCTAATTGGAAATCATCAAGATTTGTGACTGGACGAGGCTGCTTGCTTTTGTTCCCTGGAGTTGATAGAAATATCTGTTGTGTTCCAGATGGTTCAGGAATTTTGTCCTCTTTCTCTTGGACTTTCACTCCCTTGTGAATAACAGTTCTCGTGCTTAGTCCAACAGCTGCTGCAGTTCGTTGTATGGCTTTATCAACAGGAATAGAGGGATTGCCATGAAGCTTCACGTACTCCTTTTCCTGTTCAAAGAATTCCCAGGTTCTTCTTAATAGTTCCAATGCCTGACTATTAAGTGGCACACCTCGACGCAAAGGATTTTCACTTCGTGAATCATCACTCGGCGATCGGCATCGTTTTTCAGACATTGTCGCACTTAAGTTTTGTTTAAATAAATAATATGAATGAAATATATGTATATATAAAATAGATAAATATAAATAAATATATATAGGTATAAACAAACAATAACAAAACTATCAAACAATAACCACAAATATAAATAACAATGAACAATATGTAACTTGCAAAGAACAACCCGACGCTCGTGCTAGAGATTCACAAACTGAAGCATGTGGTAGGGAATAGTTACATCCGGCAACAGAGCCGATTCTAGTTCCGGTTCCGCTTTGTCATCGACCATCCGGAATGCTGCCTTGTGATTGGCTTAGGAAGTCAAACGGTTGAAGCTTTTCATCTGTTTTTTTGCGAGTGTACCAACTTAAACGCTAGCTGTCAAGTGCAACGTTACAGCGGCGGGGGTATAGTCATTGTCACTTGGTGTGTCTGATAAGAAGCTTACTGGATGGATATACATGAGATTAAATTATTAGATTAGATGACAGGGGGTTAGTTGGAGTTTTATTGACCTCCCGCCTGTCAGCCTAAAAGACCTATTGTACAACCCCATTGGAAAGGATGTTTTCATTGTTTCCCAAAATCTGTTCCCTTAACAAGTTACAATATCTTGGTTCCAATGTCAGCATCCTTTCCTAGATCTTCTCTGGTTGTGGAAAGAGTAAGTCTCTTTTCTGCCAATAATGGGCAGTCAAAGAGGATGTGTGAGGCAGTTTCCTCATCCTCTTTGCACATTCTACAAATGAGTTCATCCTTGTAAAGTCCTACTTTACGCAGATGTTTCCTGAAGTGAACATGTTGCAGCGGTTTTTAATAAGCTGTGTTTGAACCTACGTTTTGTTGGTTCTTTAACACTGCATTTTATATTTTGAAGTTGTTTTCTTTTTATGTTTTTTAAGGCAATGAGATCTCTTATTTTTCTCAAGTTCATGGTACAGGGAAGGTGATTTGAAATAAATTAATTTCCTTTTTAATTTTGAAGTTCCTTTTTATTTCAAAATTTAAATTTTCATAATGATAACAATGAGGTTAACAAAAACATGCCAACTAATTACACGAGGGCAGTCCCAGAAGTACCCAACCTGATGTACAGATAGTGGTGGTTGTTTCAAACAAATGACTGTGGTAGAAAGCACCAACCTTATAAAGCTTAAATCTGAAGTTTGATGATGCTACGTCGTTTAGCAATTGTTTGGCACTCAGCAAATTTGTAAACATGGATAAAACTGGTCATTGTTATGTGATACAATACATTCATTTTGATGCAGTTAGATGTTTACGTAATATGTTTTTACGTAAATTACTAGAACTTGAAGATCTTATATTGTGCTGCTTTTGTTTTGTTTAGTTACATAATTTTAACTGCCCCACGTATGGGAGCCAATTTGTAGCGGTATTAATGTTATTTTGTTTGCCCCGTGTTTGGGTAGCCAATTTGCTGCGGTATTACTTATAATGTGTTTACATCACGTGTTGAAGCCATCTTGTGACGTCATTCATTTGTTTGGTTTGTAGCTCCATCTAGTGTTAGCAATTTACGGCAGTATTAGCTTTTGTTTGATTTCATTTCAAATGTCCTCCGGCTAGCTATTATCCTGTTGGCTTGGGCACGTATCTCTATACAGGTTGTGTAAACGGAAAGGAATCTTTTATCCAAAAATTACACTGATGAAGAAATTTGTTTTACACATTTATTGTCGAACACGTTAACTATCACATTTATACATTGATCTTAACACTCGCCAAACTGAAACTGTTATAATAACTTCTTACTGATAATTCTTTTAATCCACGTACTTCAATCTTTTATATAATTAACCTTACAATACTTTAGATCTTTCATAATTCTGCTGCGCGTAACTTGTGAATCTATATCCGATGTATGACGAACTGACTGACTGAAGACGACGTGTAGTGTACACAGATTTTTGATGAACTGACACCACGCTACCTCTAACCTACCCTATTTATACTCCTTCAATCAGATACGCCTAAAGATTATAACTGAACTGCAATTGGCTAATAAAACGCGCCAACATTAGCGTCTATTTTAATATCCAATGAAAATTATGAATACATATGCTTTAGGGAGAAAACATTCCAGAATTTTCTACCGAAAACGCGTCAACATTACGTAACTTCCTTGTTTCCAATAATGATAAACAGCTCACCCCCCTCTTTGCATTATTGCGTTATTATTGACAGTTTCAGTAAGGCCGTATAAACTTATTTCCAAATAATAATTACAATTAATAAACATCTGAAATCAATGTCACATAAAAATGCATATTCATATTACAATCATTATTTACATTTAAGTAATTTGTGATGCAAATTACTGCATCATATGCCCCACTAGAAACATAATTATAAATATTTACAACTTGTTTGGAAATTTTATAATTGGGTTTTTAGTCTCCTAAATCTTGGAACACACGCTATCACTTTCACTTAACACTTCAAACGCATTTAACACACGACATATGTTTTTTTTGTGTTTTTTTTATCTCGCCACTACTTACTGGCTCTGGTTTAATGTGTTTAGACATTAATCTGACATTACAATTTTTTTTATAGCAAATACTGTACCCTGAATTATTTAATGACTGTTTCAAAATGGTTTACTCTCTTATATTATTGACAAAATTTAGGCATTCAAGAATTTTTGTAATTATTAAACATATTTATCAAAATATTCACCCTTTACATAAATATATTTACATCTCTTAAATCTAAATACTGTTTCGCATGTTCTGTTTGCTACATAAGTATTTGTTGTTTTTTTTTTAATTATTTTTACCCCATTTTTGTTGTTTTGTACTTTATATTCACACTACTCTTGGAATTGTATTTACGTACTTTTACTTTAATATCATATTAAGTTTCAATCTTTATATTCTTAATTTTCAAATACTGTTATAGTTAAAAAAAAAAAAGTTATCTTCATTTAAAAAAAAATTTAATTATGTCCAAAATTTTATTTCTCCTTTCACATGACGTACATATTTATTTAACCCTCTTACGTTCCAATACATTGCTCTGCATTTCGTCTTTAACTATCCAGCATTTACTATTTATCATCTTTGTCTTCTGTTTCACCTTGATCTTCATTGTTGTATGGTTTCAGCATCTCAATATGGAACTTTCCTATGCTTTTTCGAGTTGTTGGATTACATAACTCATATGTATTAGTTCCATATACTTCAACAACTTCATATGGTCCATGGTATTTGAAAAAACATTCGCCAATAAAGTTTATTTGCTTTATCCGACAATTTCTTGGTTTTGACCAAAACTAAATCTCCTATTTTGATCCTCCATTCCTTTCTCTTCTTTTCTTCATGTTTAATTTTTCTTTTTATGGCCTTTTTCTTCATCCTCTCGAATGCTTTTCGGAACATCTCTTCTTCTGTTTGTGGTATCGAGTGCGCATCTGGAATGGCTTCTGGAATTTTCTTACACATTGTATTGATCTTCTTTCCTAACTTAAGTTCACATGGTTTGTATCCAGTCACATTGTTTACTGTCTCATTTAATAGATTCTGAACGAAATTCACGTATCCATACCATTGCGTTTGTTTTCGATGACACAGCACCCTTAAATAATTTGAAATTTCCTTAATTTCCCTCTCCACTGGGTTGGAGTTCGGTCTGTATCTTGACGAAAAATATTGTTTAATGCCATTTTCTTTCAGTCCATCCATAAATTTTTTTCCTGTGAAGTACGAAGCATTATCGCTCAATACAGATTGGATAGGTCCTTCTTCTATCACATATGACTTGAGTAGTCTATTCAAACATGCTAAACCTGTAGGTTTTCTCAAAGGGTAAATTCTTACATATTTGCTGAATATATCATAACAGACAAATATATATTTATTTCCAAACTGACTTGGAGGCATCGGACCATGAATATCAATACTAATCACGCATCTCGGCTTATCCCTTATAACCGAATTAGTCTCAAATGCATATGCTGCATTTATTTGCTTAGCCTTCTGACACAGGTTACAGCACGATATAAATTTCCGAACTTTCTGACGCAATTTGGATATGTATAAATTCTCTAAAATCATAGAAGTTGTCCGGTCCGTCCCTGAGTGTGCTAACCCTTCGTGAAAATTCTTAATTAGTTCCTTTTCCATGCTTTTCGGAACCATTACCTTCCAACTAGGCATTTCCTTTCCATGCTTCTTGTATAATGTCCCATCTCGAATTGCTACAATTTCTTTCTTTGCCTCTTCAATTAGTGGTGCCTTTTCTTTAAGTTCTAATAATTTTGCGTCCTCATTTTGAATTTCCCCTATATTTTTCAATTTTTTAATCATTTCTTTGTTTAAAGGAATTTCAATTGTCAATATTTTGACTTCATTTCTAGGCCTTTCAATATTTTCGGGAATTTGTGGGTTGTAGTTCAATCTTGATAGCAAATCACTGAAGGTATTATTTTTGCCAGGAATGTGTATAATCTCTATATCGAATGCAGATATTGCATGAATGTATCTAGCAAGTTTTACACTACATAATCTACACCGTTGTATGAAAGTTAAGCTGATGTGGTCTGAATATACTTTCACCCTTTGCTGATAAATATAGGTTTTAAAACGAATTAATGAGAAATATAGTGCTCCAATTTCTAACTGAGTCACTGAAGAATTCCGCTCAATATTTGTAAGTCCTCTAGAAGCTGTGCTAATGACGTGAAAGTCATTGTTGATGTCTCGCTGTCCTAAAATTCCGGCGTATCCTTGCATTGATGCGTCAACATAAATATCATATTCCAAATCTTCTCTGGGCCTCTCGAGCAATATGGACTTAGCAAAGAGTTCTTTTACTCTCTCAAAACATTTCTGATGATCCTCTGTCCATTTCCACTTATTGTTCTTTCGGAGTAGCTGCCGCAGTGGTTCTATTTCAGCCGAATATCTTGGTACGAACTTACTCTGAAAGTTCAATACCCCTAAGAGACGTCTAATTTGTTTTACGTTCCTTGGTGATGGAATTTTCATTATTGCTTCTATTCTTTTCTGATCAGGTCTTATACCTCGTTCATCCACTACATAACCCAGAAAATTTATTTCCTTGACACAAAATTTTGATTTTAGTATGTTCACAGTCATACCATGTTGTTGCAGTTTATTTAACACATAATGGACATTATTCATGTGTTCTTCAAATGTTTGACTAATGATTAGGAAGTCGTCAATATACTTTATTAAAAAGTCATCTGCAGAATTTCCAAAGATACTGTGAATGGCTCTCAAAAATCCACTTCCTGAGTTTTTTAAACTAAAAGGATTTACACAAAAACGATACTGGATCCCTGAGTACTGAAATGAAGTGTAATCACGCACTTGTGGATCTAATTCCACTTGCCAATATGATGCAGTGAGGTCAATGGATGTCAGAAATCTCCCTCTTGAAAGTTTCGTAATTAGTTGTTCAATTCCCTCACTTTGAAAATGATCTGGTTTCATATACTTGTTGACATATCTACCGTCTAAAGTTAATCTCAAACTACCATCTCGTTTAATACTCCAGCAGATTGAATTTATGTACTGAGAATTGCTTTGCTCAATAATCCCATTTTCTAACATGCTATTTATTAGTTGTCTAGCTTTGTCCCGAAGACTTATAGGTAAATTGTCATACTTGTGCCTATATGGTGGTACGTCTTCTACTTGAAATGTATGCTGATATACATTACATCTGCCTGGGATATTACTAAATACTGAACTATTGTTCATCAAAACATCATGAAGGATTTGTTTTTGCATTATTGTAATATTATAAGCTTCTTCACACTTGTGTATTATTTCATCATTTCTCTTCTCTTTCCAGCTGTTGTCTGTCTCGCTCACAGGGTCGTCTTTTGTTTGGATTGCAAATTTCTCTACTTTATCTGGCATTTCTGCTAGCTGTTGGAAATATAGCGTGGTATTCCCTTCATATTCTGTGACTACCTGCTTTATCTGATTATTTGTATCAGTCTTTGTTATTTGTACAAAAAACTCTTGGTCACAAAGATTTTTCTCATCCTTCGTCATCTCGATTACAGAAACTTTCTCTTTTATAAATGGTACCCTTATTTCTCTATCGTCTTTTGTCATTCTTAACTCTTCATGTTTAAAATCTATACATGCTTCATATTCATGTAGGAAGTCACATCCTATAATTATGTCACAAATCAGATGGTTTACAATTAGAAACATAACCTCAAAATTCTCTCCGCCGATAAGTATGTTAAGTAGAGCTTGTGTTTTTATGACCTGTGTCGTTCTTCCGATTGCAACACTACAAACTAAATTACTAGTGGGAAGAGCCATAATTTTGTTACCTTCATTAATCAAATTTATGTAAAATTTCTGTGAGCAAATTGAAGCTGACGAACCAGAATCTATAGTTGCAATGATCTCTTTCTTCGCAATTTCCATCCTAACATGAGGTGACTCAAAATTTTCTCCCTTATCTTTTGTTGCTGTAATCTTATTACAGGGTGTGTGTGTAGGCATATTATTGGTATTGGTAATGGATACTGAATTATTAAAGACGTCCTGAGAACCTACTGCACAGGAGTCTATTAACAGTTTTCCTGGTTATTTCCATGTTCACGTACAGGACTGCCATTCCTAACAGGCGCTAAATCTATCTCATTGTCGCTACCATTGTTTTGAGTTCCCCTTCCTCGAGTTCGAAATCCTCGATTTCTGACATTATGTCCCCTTGGCACGTAATTTTCTTGCTGTTCCTCAGATCTTTCCCGGTTATTGTTTTCCCTCCAGTGAGTGAAATTTCCCCTTTGTCTAATATACCGCCTTCCATAATTTTGCCCTCTTTCAGGCAATCTTTCTGTCCTGACATAATTTATTTGTTCCTGTCGACCTGGTCTCCCATCTGTCCTTGATCTTTCAAATTGTGGAACGTATGATTGATACCGTTGTCTGGTATTACTTTCATGACGTCTGTCTTGTCCTCTACTTTGCTGATAATTACCTTGGTAATTTCGTCTATCTCGCACATCTAAAAATCTATGCTCCCACTCCCGAGATATATCTTCTTCCTGTTGTTCCAAAGCTGTCATTAATTCTGTCATCTCATAGATGCTGCGTGGTTTTGCTATTAATAAGTAATTTTGTATCCTTAAAGGATAATGCCTTGCGAGCAAACTCACAAAATCTTCTTCATTGATTGGAGGTGACAAGTTCCTAACCTGACTTGCATGTTTCAGTAAGTAATCAGTCATTGATATTCCCTCTCGTGGATTAAACTGCCCATGACTAAGCATTGCTCGAATTCTGTGCTGTACCGTAACATTCCAAAATCTATTCATGAATAACCTCTTAAAGGATTCATATGAAATTTCATCCCCTGATACCATTTGTAACCAATCTAAAGTTTTCTGGTCCAAACATCTTTTGACAACTATCATTTTCAATGCTTCAGGTATCTTTTTAATTTGAAAATACTCTGATAATTCTGCAATGAACTGTACTGGACTGGAGTTTTCATTAAATTTTGGAAGTGGAAAATCACTTAAGATATGATTGTAATTTTGCAAATTCCCTACTCCCATATTTAAATTCTCTAGTGTTACTTGTGCACTCTGAGTTTCAGCATTAGCTATAGATGAAGCTGCCGCATCACTCACATTATTGGTCATACCTGAGGAACTACCTCTATCATTATTTTGTACATCAGATACATTCACATCACATATATTTGCCCTTGAATTCAATTCTAACCTATTTACAGTACCTTGCAGATTTTCTATTGTCTGTTCCAATTTTTTATTATTCTCAATTTGAACAGCTTGGTGTTTGTTAATTTCAGAAGTTAGCTTTTGATTCAAATCTTTAGACAAATCTTTAACTTCATCAGACAATTTATTTCTCTGTGTTTCTGACTCCTTCTGTATTTCAGATATTTCCCCTCTGAAATTAACTTGCACCTGTATTAAATCTGCATTTGTAGCCTCCATCATCTCTTTTAACTCACTTGAAATGCTACTCATTCGGCTACCTAACTCTGTATAGTTTACATTAACATTTTCAAACTTAGTATTAACCTCATTTTTTTGGTTATATATTTCCCTGCTCATGTCCAACATTTTCTTTGAAACTTCACCTATTTCATTTGCTATCATTTCTTGATTTTCATTTTTCATTCTAATCATGCTACTATCTAGTTCCATGAATTTCTTTTCAATTTCTTCCCTGTTTTGATTTAATTTATGCTCTAATTTCTCATTACTCTTACCAATTTCTTCCCTTAATTGATCTGTAATACTCTTATCAATATCTTCTCTCAATTTTTCATTATTCTGAGTTAGTTTTTGTTCTAAACTCCTATCAATATCTTCCCTCAATTTCTCATTATTCTGAGTTAGTTTTTGTTCTAAACTCCTATCAATATCTTCTCTTAATTCCCTATTATTCTTTTGCATATCCTGAGTTAGTTTTTCTAATTTCTCATTAGTTTTACCAATATCTTCCCTTAATTCCCTATGACTCTTTTGCATATCTTCCCTGTTTTGTTCTACACTCTTATTTAGTATTTCACCAAAATTTCTTATCATTTCCATCATTATACTAGCATCAAAATTAACATTTCCTGCTATTCTATTCTGACTTTCTGCACTAACATTTTCCCCCTCAAATCCTAAAAAGTTTGGGCTATTTTCTGTATCCTGTATTGAATTACAGCTAACTGCTACATTATCTCCCTCCATAATTATTTCTTCTGTATTATTAGTAGCCATTGTTTTCTTTATCCTACCGCTCCTAAGTAACATTTAAAATTTTACACCTTTTTTTTTTTTTAGAATAAAAATCACACGTTTCTAACCTTTCTGATGCTATCTGCTGATGTAGCTTTGATGTCCAGCTTCCTGCCCCTTTCTCCTAGATTTGTATGTCGCTTCTGCGTTGTGTTATGATGATTCCACGTCGTTTTGTTGTCCTGTAGTTTGGAATCTGCGTCTTGTAGATCATTTCACTGCTGCATTCGTTCCACGTCCTGGTTCCTTTCCTGGTCACTCTGGTACTTTCCTGGTTACTTTGCTTCTTCCTGGTCATCGTGTTCCTTTCCTGGTCACTCTGCCCCACGTTGGGCGCCAATTTGAGGTAACCTTATTGTAGCCCCACGTTGGGCGCCAATTTGATGCAGTTAGATGTTTACGTAATATGTTTTTACGTAAATTACTAGAACTTGAAGATCTTATATTGTGCTGCTTTTGTTTTGTTTAGTTACATAATTTTAACTGCCCCACGTATGGGAGCCAATTTGTAGCGGTATTAATGTTATTTTGTTTGCCCCGCGTTTGGGTAGCCAATTTGCTGCGGTATTACTTATAATGTTTGTTTACATCACGTGTTGAAGCCATCTTGTGACGTCATTCATTTGTTTGGTTTGTAGCTCCATCTAGTGTTAGCAATTTACGGCAGTATTAGCTTTTGTTTGATTTCATTTCAAATGTCCTCCGGCTAGCTATTATCCTGTTGGCTTGGGCACGTATCTCTATACAGGTTGTGTAAACGGAAAGGAATCTTTTATCCAAAAATTACACTGATGAAGAAATTTGTTTTACACATTTATTGTCGAACACGTTAACTATCACATTTATACATTGATCTTAACACTCGCCAAACTGAAACTGTTATAATAACTTCTTACTGATAATTCTTTTAATCCACGTACTTCAATCTTTTATATAATTAACCTTACAATACTTTAGATCTTTCATAATTCTGCTGCGCGTAACTTGTGAATCTATATCCGATGTATGACGAACTGACTGACTGAAGACGACGTGTAGTGTACACAGATTTTTGATGAACTGACACCACGCTACCTCTAACCTACCCTATTTATACTCCTTCAATCAGATACGCCTAAAGATTATAACTGAACTGCAATTGGCTAATAAAACGTGCCAACATTAGCGTCTATTTTAATATCCAATGAAAATTATGAATACATATGCTTTAGAGAGAAAACATTCCAGAATTTTCTACCGAAAACGCGTCAACATTACGTAACTTCCTTGTTTCCAATAATGATAAACAGCTCACCCCCCCCCTCTTTGCATTATTGCGTTATTATTGACAGTTTCAGTAAGGCCGTATAAACTTATTTCCAAATAATAATTACAATTAATAAACATCTGAAATCAATGTCACATAAAAATGCATATTCATATTACAATCACTATTTACATTTAAGTAATTTGTGATACAAATTACTGCATCAATTTGAAAGGTCTTAGTCCAACTAATATTAAAACTGAGCAAGATTCTTCTCTGAGGGAGTCTGCTCCTTTGTTTACAACAGTAAAATATTGGGTGGCAGAGTTTAAGCGAGGCTGTACGAGCTGCCAAGACGAACATCGCAGTGGTCGACCAAATGAAGTGACCATGCCAGAAACTGTGAAGAAAATCCATAAAATGGTATTGGATGACAGTGGACTGAGCATGCAAGCTAGCAGACATTGTAGGCATTTCAAAAAGTTCTGTACATCGCATACTAACTGAAAATTTAGACATGAGAAAGCTATGCGCAAGATGGGTTCCGCATTTACTCACTATGGAACAAAAGCAGCATTGTGAAGATGTTTCAGTCGAGTATTTGGTGATGTTTTGCTGCAATAAAGCCGAGTTTTTGTGTCAATTTATAGCCATGGATGAAACATGGGGCCCATCACTTCACACCTGAGACAAAGGAACAGTCAAAACAGTGGATTGAAAGGGAAGAATTGGCTCCAAAGAAGGTGAGACAGTTCCATTTGTAGGCAAGGTCATGGCGTCAGTTTTTTTGAATGTGTGTGGAATAATTTTCATTGATTATCTTCAAAAAGGAAAGGCAATCAATGGGGAGTATTATGCAAACTTATTGCAGTATTTGAATGATGAAATCAAGCAAAACCGGCCGCATTTAGTGGAAAAGAAACTTTTGTTTCATCAAGACAATGTATCAGTTCACACATCCATTATCGCCATGGCCAAAATCAATGAATTAAAGTTTGAATTGCTTCCTCATGCACCCTATTCACCAGATTTACCCCCCTCTGATTATTTTCCATTTCCAAAGTTGAAGAAATAGCTTGGTGCTAAAAGATTTGCCAATAGAGAAGAGCTGGAGTCTGCAGTTGATGACTATTTTGCAGAGCTCAATGGTTCTCAGGGTATCAAAGCTATTGAACATCGCTGGGAAAAGTGTATCAAGCTGAAAGGAGACTATGTAGAGAAATAAATATTTTTTTCCCAAAATTGTTGTTTTCTTTGTTAGATTGGGTACTTCTGGGACAGCCCTCGTACATGATACATTGACTTGATGCTAAAGGTTTTATCTGTCGGAAATACTAAGAAAGACTGAAGGTTATACCTGTCGAAATGATAAGGAAGACGGATAGCTCTCTCCTGAAAATATGCTTATATATGCAGGCTATCCCCTTGTCAATTATCAACAACCATTCATTTGTTATTGTTCTGCAATACATAAAAGCTAAAATATTTTCTTTATTGGCACTTTATATTAAGGTTGGCCATGTAGCTTTTAAATTTGAGCTATGTTTATACTTGCTTCCTCATTATACCACACATATGCGGAGTGAAATGTATAAATATACTTATTAACAAATAAAGAAACATGATAATTACCATATTTGTGTGAATCTAATGCGCCAGCAAATCTAATGCGCACCCCAAATTTGAAACTTAAAATTATGAGAAAAAGGGTTTGTATCGAATGTAAAGAGCATCAATGACAGGAAATAAATAATAGGTATTTTATTTAAATTTATTTAATACAACAATGCATTTATCGGATATATAAACCACCAGTTTATAGAATTCAAAGTGCCTTATTGTTAGGTGGCACATTTTTAAAGAACAAAATTAATGTTATGCACTACTTTTCGCACCATGTTGTATTGATGATAACTTCCTTTGTCCCCTTCTCAGTAATAGCGTAGTTCCACGGCATATCAAACCAAATTGGCGTCTCATCAGCGTTGCCTATTTGCCCCATGGAAATTTTGTTTTTCTTCTGAAGTGAAATTATATACCGCTGAAACGTTTGTAGTTTGTCCTCAAAATCTGCAGGAAGCTTCTGGCACATTGTTGTACAGCGTCTTAAGAGAAAACCCGTCCGCTGCATGAAACGATCCACCCATCCATGGCTAGCTTTAAACTCTTGTTTCAGAATACCAAGAATTTCAGTCTCCTCTTTAGATTTCTTTCGTATAGTGTCACTAGTCACTTCCTCCTTTCTCGCACAAATTCCAACACTTTTTCTTCAACTTCAGGATGTCTACCTTTGCGAGGACCCGTAACTTTCTTCCTACTAGCTTTAGTAGCAAGTAATGACAATTTCTGTTTTTGCCACAAGCGAACATTGCTCTGTGATACATTGAACTTCCTTCTTGCCTTTCTATTAGGTACCATTTTTTTCAGCATAAAGGATTACTTTACGCTTTAAAAAAGCATCATTCTGCTCCGTTTGCCCTTGCCCTCCATATCGTAACTAAAAATGCTCAATAATAATGGGCCAATGATAAATGAGCGACTAGCGTGTTGTGAGTTTCCGGATGCATGTTAACTCTAGCAATCCATTGTGATGTAACAAACAAAACATTTGAATGAAGTTACTGGCGTTCTATGGAATGGATTTGCACTTGAATCTAATGTGCCAGCGAATCTAATGCACACCATGATTGTGAGTATTAAATTTGGTCAAAAAAGGTGCGCATTAAATTTGCGTAAATATGGTATATTAAGAAATACAAGTAAATAACAAATCTGTCGACATATATCCGCTAAGTTTTCTTTTCTGTTAACATCAAGTATTGTAACTGCTTCGAAGTTCAGAAATTAGCGCAACTACTTTCCTTATTCCTGTTCTATCCAATCTCAGGAGAGATGAAATTATAATTGGGAAAGGAAATATGAGAAAGAAACATTTCAGACCTATGTTTTAGGGTACCTCCCTGGCATTTTCCAGTTATGACTACTGAGGAAAACCTGGATAAAACCTCAGTCAGGGAGGACGGTCCTTGAATCACAGACCTCCCACTTACAAGTGTGTGTCTTAAAGACCTCAGCTGTCCGTGTTGGTTACTGATGGTATGGTCTTTTTCAGTATGTATGTGCATGCAAATAATGATTAGCTCCTCATTGTGTAGCAGTGCTCATTAGTTGAGACAGTATGTGAGTCACATTTCATTTTGGTGTTTCATAAAGTCAGATTTAATTATGTACATGCAGCACTTATATTATTCTGTATTTTCGACCTATGCTCCTAATTTCAAAATGCTTATATTGGAACTGCATTTCTGCTCTACAATTTTCTACACCCTGTATATTACAGTACTCACATAACAAGTGATTCTTCTATATCCGTAATATAGATATTTTTACCTAGGAATGATTTCAAATTAAGCAATAAGAGCTTAGTTATATGCAGAAACAGCATTCAAATGTTTATTCATGGTAACAAGCTCTTGCAATGGTAACAAAATCAAGGGGGGGAGCAAGAATCACAAACTTTTAAGCATGTCCTTTAAATGACACTTGGGAAAGGTCTAAACTTGCAAAATGAATATTTCAAAAAACGGCTCAAACGCGGAAAAAATCCTTTTGAGACAAATTGTATATTTTAATGAGCTCTACATTTTTCCTGTAGTAAGATTTTGTCTATCTTTTGAGGTTTTCTCATTATACAAAATTCAATCAAATAAAGGGAATTCACGCTATTTCGAAAAACTCAAGATATACATTTTATTTCTCATGTCAATTTATTACACATATGAAACTGTTAACACCTGTTTTGTAAAAACTAAAAAATATCAAACATTTTTCTATATGAAGCTTTGTTTGGGTTAGGGAGATTTTCCTGAAAATGTTAAATTGCATCCTTGGAAGTTACTGTATATCAGGTATGGTATTTATCCAACTTTTTGTTTTGAGTTATGCTGCTCACAAGCACACACAGCTTTTTCTAAAAGATTCCCCTTTTTTTTCTGATTCAGTGAACTAAAATTATCTATTTCCAGTGAAATTTTAATGTTCAGCTTTTGTGCGGAATACAATATGTCCTTTTACCTATTATAGGTTGGCGCTAGACAAAGCAGTGGCTGCAGATTTCTCGATTAAAAATCTTGACATAAATCCCACAACTATACTCTTAAAACAATTAACAAAAGCAACAGCAAATCTACACTGGGAGCAATGTACATTTGGAAAAAACAAAGACAGAGTTTTCAATTGTGAAATCCACAGAGTAATTTTTTTCAGTGAGGAAACACCACAAGAGGACAACTCACATCAACGAGTCAGTAATCGAACATAGGTTGAAAATGGAGACAATTCGAAACATGTTCCTAGCTATTACTGTAAATGGTGTATAATGGTCACTAATCAACTAAAATTCTTCCCAAATAAAAAATATTGTTTGTACCTTTTATTTCCCTTAAACACACAAATTTCCTAGACTTGCAACATAAAATGATTCAATCATTTGATGGAGAAGATACAAGTAGAACCACCACCAGCAGAACTGGCATTATTGTATTTACTATAAAGTATGTCTCTCTCTGTTCACATTGCAAGTGCATTTAAGTACAGAAATCCAAATATCTGATGTGTTACATTAACATGACTTTCTCTACCCTCTATCGCATATTAGTAGGTATACAAATTATTCTTATGAAAGTTTATTTTTCTGTCTACTTCATTAAAATCAAAATAAACCTATCTGGAAATGGCTTCATTACACATTTTGTTATAAATATAAAGGGAATAGCAACAGTCAAATGTTTTAGAACTGGAGGCTATATGCTGGCCCTATAATTCCATACTCTTTCCATGACATCGCGAGAAACATAATTGAAAATCGACAGGACTTTAAAAAAATGACAAAGTATTCAACAATTGAATACAAATCATTAATAATGGATATCCTGGAAATGGCTAATGCCACAAAAAAAGTTATTCAAAATAAATTGTGGTTTTAAAGAGATCTACATTTTTTGTGTAGTACATTTTCATCTACTGCTTAACGTTTACCGGTTATATAAGATTATATAAAGTTCCTTCCAAATGAAGAGGACTGCTCAGACTATTCCCAGAAAATTCAAGACAAACATTTTATTTGTAATGCAAATATCTTTAACACATGGTGTTTTAATAAAAATCATTAGCATTTTTTAGAAAATCAAACATTTGAAAAACCTTCCATGTAAAGTGTAGTTTGGGATGGGGGGATTTTCCTGAAAATCTTTGTATTGCATCTTTGGAAGGTACTGAACCTAAATACCAAGTTTGGTAATTTAATTCAATCTTGAGTTGGTGGATACACTAAAACTTCACTTACTTGAAATTAATTAAACATGTTTCGAAAGCATAGCTTGTTTTCATCTTTAGCTTTTTTCCGACTGGGCATGACGGGAATTCGGGTCCATAGGTGTAGGTGATGTGGAAGTGGTGTCATCTGGTGTGTCCATGATAAAGCTGCTTAGATTGTTGAGTGGCGGGATTTCAAAGTTCATTAGCGTTTTCATGTATTTGATTATGTGTATGTTTTCCCAAACTTTTATTTCTGTTGGAAATATTAAGTTTGGTATTTATACTACTTTTTGATTTTTAATTAAGCTGTTCACATACACATGTGAACCTTTTTATAAAAATGCTTTTTTTGGATTCAGGGGGCCTAAAACATATATTTCCCGTGAAATCTTGACATCAAATTTTTGGGTGGAATACAATACTTTTCCTACTCACTGTACATAGTGGAGAAAGTAAAAATTAATTCATGACAATGCGAACACGAAATGATAATTCTAGGTTTGTCACATAAGGTTAAGCAGATGTTTCCCTTAGTTCCTCTACCATCCTGGAAATATTTAAAGGAACTTTTTGACTCCCTTTACCATCAGTTTTCTGTTACACATTACAGATTCTAAAGTGCATATTTCATTGCTTGTATATTTTAAGTTAATTTCAACTGAATATAAAAGTAATTTTAATACACATAACCTGCAAACCCAAAGTCTACATGCAGTATACAGTAACATACTTGCCAACTTCCTGAAAGTGAAACCCTTGTCCAACAAAGCATAATAATTTTGCAATATCATGAAATTTAGTATGCGTAAAATGTTCAGTGCAGTAAATGTACAAAAATTGCATGTAAAGTAAATGGGAATTCTGTTTTATAAGAATCCTTGCAGATCTACTAGTACTTTTTCTTTCTGTCACACATGAAGAAATTCTTATGGTACCACAATAAACATGTATTAAAGCAAAAAACACTGCTTTCTAGGCTATACAGATTTCTAGTCCATATTTTATGCTTCACAACCTCAACTATAAACAAAAACTGTCAGAAAAAGTGGGAAACTTATATCCTAAAGTCACAAATACGAACAAGATAAACAATTTACATGAGGGAGTCAACTTTACAGTTCATTCGTCCAGACTAAATATTTACACCCATTTACAGCTACTCATGATGCAATATAATTTTAAATCTGCACACTATACATTTTGTTGCAGCCCACTGAAAGGGGACCATGATCGTGATGAAGGATAGACACAAATTAGCACGCTACATTCAGTGTGTAATCTTAAAGATACAACATAATACAATAGAATTTATGGTTGATCATGTCAGTGGTGAAAATCTGTAGCACATTGAATCTGCCCACAAAACCGTAAAAAGCCCTTCTTTGATGTATAGTCATAAAAAGGCCTCCACTGTCATACTTTTATGGGCAAACCGTAAAAGTTGGCAAGTATGCAATAACTTTGAAGACTATCTTACCTTTGCCGTCAACCTGGATGGGTTTGAAACCAACAATCTCCGCACGAGCTTGAAGTTTGGTCTGAACATTCTCGGCACCTTCCTTCATTTTCGCCAGGATGCCTAGATTGCAAGGTAACACAATGCATGTCATGCACATACCAGGGTTAGAAACATTCACAATATTAATGCCCCAAAAACCATGCAAACAGTGTGCTCTGTATCCAGTAAAATAGGAAAAAGAAGAAAAGCATATCATATAATTTTAAAACAACCAAGTGAGTCATATTGTAATATTAACAACACAACCCACATACAATATGCTACTTGTTGTGCTGAGGTGTTAATTGAAAATGCATCATTGCACAAATTAACTTTCCAAACAATCTGGGTTGGCAGAAAGTCCCTTGACACTGTACTTGACCCGGTTCTATGAAGCAAAGGAAGGAAGGAAATATGTAATACAAATGGTCAATCTTGCAATGCATATGTTAATGGCAATGGCATAAACAAATGCAACAATTCCCACTCGAAATGGCTGCCAAAGCAATATGGCAAATATAGTTCTTTTAGTGTGGAAGAGCATCTAGTGGCTTCTTTGTGGGTCCACGAATGCTGGATCACCAGAAAACAATGCAGGATATCCAGAATGACTTTGTGGTGCATTCTGGTAAAGCACCACCAATGTTATTGGGGTGGGAGAAGACTTTTGCCTTGGGAAGATTTCCACAAACACTTGGACAGTATTTTTCCTAATCACTGGATTGGACATACAGAGAGAGCCAAAAAACTACGAACTGGCTGCGCAGTGTTTTTCCTGTCCGCATCCTCGACTCTCGTTGCTGTCTGTCGCTATCATAGAAAGGCGCGGATGAAACCATACAACATTTTTAAAACTACTTTTAAAGGCTTTACTTACCAACTTTATGAAACAAGATGCTGAAACTAGCCACCATCGTTATCCATACATTTTTGGCACCTCTTTAGGAAACTATCCATTACTCGCCATAGTTCATGTTGGGAAATGCTGGTAATTTCCTGCCGGGGTGTGGGGGTTTGTCTTGTACACTTTGTTTTAAGTTACCCCAGAGAGACAAATCGTAGGGGGTTAGGTCGGGGGACCAAGGGGGCCAAAAATCTCTACTAATACTAGGGCCAATTTTTTTCAAGTCAACAGTTGACTCCCACACATATGTGAATACAATTTTGCTCCCTGTTTTTAGAGAATTAACAGACAGGGAGCATTATTTTGCCCTTTTTTCAACAAGACCCAGCAACAGCTCATACGTCCAAAATTTCAATGAGAACAATTGAAAGTGTGTTTGAGGACAGAATTATTAGTAGAGATTTGTGGCCCCCTCGGTCCCGCGACCTAACCCCCTGCGATATCTATCTCTGGGGTAAATTAGAACATAAAGTGTACAAGACAAACCCACACATCCTGGAAGAATTAAAACAAAATATCTGCCAGGAAATTGCCACCATTTCTCAACGTGAACTACGGCGAGTGATGGATAGTTTCCTAAAGAGGTGCCAAAAATGTATGGACAACGACAGTGGCCAGTTTCAGCATCTCCTTTTATAAGGTTGGTAAGTAAAGCCTTTAAAAGTAGTTTTAAAAATGTTGTATGGTTTCATCCGCGCCTTTCTATGATAGTGGCAGACGGCAACAAGCACTGAGGATGTGGACAGGAAAAACACAGTGAGGCCGGTTCATAGTTTTTTGGCTCTTCCTGTAGAAAAGAACAATCTCCAACTCCATTGCCTTGGTCTGCAAGAAGCCCTCACTTCACCACACCTGACAATGCACTGTGAGGTATTTTGAAATAAGATGTGCAGAAAAACTGATTCACTGACACCAAGCAGCTGAAAGATGCAACTTGTGCAGCATTTCAAAGTATCATGCTGTTGTGGATGTATGATTACATAAGGCTATTCTTAAAAACTCGGAGGAACCTATACAAATGTGTTGGATCCATGGGAGGTAAACTGTACACAACTATATCGTTTCAAAGTCAGTGTAATGGGACTTTCCGCCCTCCCTGTAAATAGAGAAGGTAAAACTAAACTCTGCTCATAAAATAACTCCTTGCACAGATGTTTGTTAGGGATTAAAAAGTGTCATAAAACATGGTACATGCTTTGAGGTATTCACATAACCTTAGAATTACTGTAGGTACTCATTTCAATACAAGGTTCTTTCCCTTCCCTGTTGTTGCTTGAAACAGTTCAATCTAAACATAAGAATGCAAGGAGATCATACTGTAGATAAACAACTGACATATCAAAATTTCATAGAGTAAGAAACTACTAGAAATGGTTAAACTTAAAAATAAGGTTCTCTTTTTATGCATATAGGAGTTCTCTACAGTGCTAAATTTGCATAACATTTTCAAAGATGCAAATATCAATTATTACAGTGGTGGATTTTCCTGTAAGAAATAGTCATAATAGTTATATGCTAAGTTGCATTTATAGTTAATAGACAGAGCCTTTGTTTGGATGCATGGCCAATCTAAGGAGCTTTCTTGGCACCAGGAAGCGAGCTGTTTGCCAGCAGTGTCAGATATTCATAGCCCCTTAAATTCTAGCATTTAGATTGTTCATGCAAATCATAAGTACAATAACCACATACCTTCATCATAGAAGATGTTGGAAATGATGTCCTTATGCTGCCACACATCTCTCACACCTTTTAATAAAATTTGTATTAACAAGGCCATGTAAATAAAACCATGCTTCGCCCGTAAAAAAATTAACACGGATCAAGATAACGATCGTTAACATTATCCAAAACCAATTGCAGAAATTATGTGGTTGAAATTCCTGAAAAATAGTTATCTTATAGGATTTTAATTTTAAAACTTTAGTGGTATTCCAAGCCAAGGTTTGTGAAATCCCTGACTCCTGTGCAACCTTTTTCACAGATTTCTTTAGACTACATTCTAGCTTTTCTCTGGTGTCATCGAACTTTTCCTCTGTAGAGCATGGCAATTTATTTTCAGTTTCTTATCAAGAATAGATTCTGGTTTCCCTAAATCTACTCACAAGATTATGAACTGTTTCTCTGTGATATGCAACAACAGCACGGAATCTGTCTATAAATAGCAATCTCGCTTCTCTACAAGAGTTTGTTGTCACATAAGAAACATATATAAAGATTCTAATAGCACTAACGTACTATAACACTGAAACATGTAGTCTTACAATTCAACCTCTATACAGCACAGACTTCACATAAACTGATTAGCCAGTACATGGAGAGGGAACACAACCAGTTAAAAACAGCGCAGTGCAGGACTAGCAATTTCCTGTAATATAGCCACACATCCAAACAAAGTCTCTGTACAATTAATGCTAAAATTTCACAAGATATACTGTGAATGATGGTTAATTTAAAATTTCACTTCTGTGGTTTCATTATGCCAACTAGTGAAATTTTTCTTTGCTTTTGATAAGCCAAAATTAAATTTTTAAAACCTTGAACATTACCAAAGATAATGAAATTGAATAACAGTACCTTATTCGTCTTTACGTACTACTAAAGTTAACAGTGCATGTCACCCTAAAGACCAGGAGAGATAAAGGATATTATAGCAATGAAATTCAGCATAGGGATTGTCATTGTATTATGATTATTTAAGGGTACAGAGAGAATTATATCCAGAAGTCAAATGGAATCATTCAAAACAGTGGCATTGCTGTTGACAAAATACCTTGTAAATTCTAGTGGCAACAATAGGACAATTTTCACTCTCTCCCAACACCAAATTCCTATTACAGTACTCAGCTGTACTGTAAGCCATAGCTGGTTTATCTAATGCAGTATAAAAGTTCAAAATGATGTTAGAATATAGACATTTCAAATTATGAAGTAATGTATGAGAGTTGTTCAGAAAGTTCTCAGCCTGAGAAAGAAAACACAAGACTTTTAAATGCCCTTCTTTTGTAGTTTTTGACATAATTACCTTTAAATTCTATACACTTTGACTGACAGTACTTAACTTCTTTAAACCTTCAGTATAAAATGATTTGTCTAACTCTGAAAAATAACAGTTTCTGTGACTTATACCTCTGCATCCGAGATAAACCTCTGTCCTGTGGAGTTTTGAAATGTTTTTTTTAGTCATAGCAGTAACTGGACATCGTCATCAAAAGTGGAAGAATGGCTGTGTTTAAGCACAGTGGCAAAGTATCTTCCAAAGTGGAATCAAATTCCATTTTTATTTTACTTGGTGTTAAAGTTTTAATCACAAAGTATTTAATCACTGCAGGACACTCGATTTTTATCTATTTTTGGAAAAAACCTCAACTTGTTCATTTCACAGCATGTAACCAAACAATGAAAGTATATGAATGAAATTGTCTTCATTTCTAATGCTCCCCATATGGCCTATGACCTTCGGGAATTACGTCATTCCACCAAGCAATCTCTGTACCCACTTCTGAGGTGGAGGCACCCAGTGGGCGGAATCCATTGCGTCTGATGGTAGGGTGATGATGAGGATGGCGGTGGGATGAGAGGAGCTACGGCTTTTACTGTGGACTCCGAACCACGTTGGACCTTGGGGATACTTCATATAAACAAGTCAGAGGTGAAGGTGTGGGTAGGGCCAACTTAAAATTGTCACCCCAGAGCCAGACATAGAACCCCAGGCGCTCATATGAGAGCCGGAAACAAAACCGCTGCATTACCCGGCGCCCCTGTATGAAACTGTACATTGTGCTATCTTAAGGAGAAGAACTATCCTTAGTATCCTTAATATTATATTGCCAGCACCATCTCTGTGTCAGGCCAAGAACTTTTCAAACTGCGCTCATAAATATGTAGTGTATATATCACATATGTTAAGCAGACACTGTTTTTCAAACAGGCTGCAACACCCACCATATTTATTATTATTTTTTTTTTTTTCCTTTCTTTTCTTTTAGTTTAACATCTTTTAACTGGATTAGGTCTTTTCAGATGATGAAGAAACAAAATGGTTGAAGTGATGCTACAATGGGCCTGAGGTCCATAGAGCTTAAGATAAGGGAAAACTCCTGGAAAAACCTTATCCTGGTAACTCAACCTAGCTGAGATTCAAACTCTGTATCTCTTGAATGTGAGACAGACATGCTCCGCCACACCACAGAGGTGGGCAACCAACCCACTGTCTGGCATTGAACTGTAATCCTAGTAAACCTTTGAGTGCAGAGATTGGAGTGACAACAAAGTTATTTAGAAGTATGTGATGTCTAATGAGCTTAAGTCCATTCATACAGAAACATTACCAAAGGGAACAGCAATTGTCCCATTTGACTTTTGGAAAAAAAATTGTAAAGATACAGTATTACTTTCTAAAACATTTATGTGCATTTTGATGTGGTCTATTACAAGCTGGTCTTCTAGGATGGCATTTAATATTCAGCTTCTATACAGAATTGGAGACGTATAGGCATTGTCCTTCATTCATCAAAAGAAAAAGCAATAATTGGCAACATTGCACCAGAAAAGCAATGGTGTGCGCATTTTTACAATTCCTGTCATTACAGGTTAGTCATCAAGGTCTACTATGAATGAAGTAAACAATTTTGTCCTCAAGTTGTTGGTGTCAGTACCACCCACTGTCTTTGCTTTGAAAATAGTAAGGCATTGTGGGAGGAATGTTTACATTTTAAACTTTCATTTTTCTACCTTCATCTTATATTTAAAAATGAGTTAAAACTCTGTTACCCAAGAAAGAATCCCAAAACTCCTAAGCTAGCGTAGTTTGTTCACTTTATTCTTGTCTCTGTTAAGTTAAAATGTCTCCAGGTCAGCTACAGTGAAACCTTGATGCAATGTTTTCTTACATTTCGTTTGCCTCGGATGAGTTACATCTGAAGTTCCCAATGAAGGGCTTTTATTCTTGTATTTATACTAATTCATCAGAGCTGTAAAAAATAAATTGAGAATATGCTTAATGTATTATTATTGGCATTTTCACTTTCCCTCCTTGTTTCGTTTCTGTTTTTTCATTGGTATGGCTACTACCACTGCTAGTTTTGCTTCAATATTAGAGAATCTATCAGAAATAAAACTCAATTATTTGCAAAATCAAAGTGTAGTACTTTAAAAATTCATATCACCTCTTCTTTGCAGTAAAGGTCTGGTTGAAAGGAATCTTTCAATCACAGAAAGCGAAATGAAGCAGTTTTTAATAGTATGATCCACAGATTAGTGAATCTTGCATAGAAAAAAAATTAACATGAACTTGAACATAACCCGACCCTTCAAGTATTTAAAAACAATGTCTTTAGCAAGAAACTCATAGATAAGAAAACGGAAAAATTAAAAAAACAAAATGCAGTATGAAATACAACTACACATCCCCTTAACAGAACTAAGACAGTCTATAAAAAGTTTACTTACCACCCATGGGTAATGAACAAGTTTTGAGCCATCTTCAGTGATTATACCATCTCATTGGAACCTGATTTTGTCACATTCTGAGCAATAGATTTAGTAATTTATATAGGTAAAACTAAGGGAAATTTAGAAATCAAATTAAAAGAACACAAAGAGACTCATAAATCTGCAGTTTCACACCATTTTTGGACAACTAATAGTAATATCTTCAAACTGTCAAGATACAAAAAATGTAAGTGATATGTGTTTCAACTCTGACTCAGTACTCCTCTGGGAGGAAAAAGATCTGGCGTATACAAATTGATTGTATGGATTGCAACAAGGTACAAGGGCAGTCCCAGAAGTACCCGATCTGATGTATAGATAGTGGTGGTTGTTGCAAACAAATGACTGTGGTAGAAAGTACCAACCTTATAAAGCTTAAGTCTAAAGTTTGATGATGCTACGTCATTTAGTAATTGTTTGGTAGCCATCAATAGTGAATGCGCTCAGCAAATTTGTAAACATGGATAAAACTGGTCATCGTTATGTGATATAATACTTTCATTTGAAAAGTCTTAGTCCAACTAATATTAAAACTGAGCAAGATTCTACTCTGGGGAGTCTGCTCCTTCGTTTACAACAGTAAAATATTGGGTGGCAGAGTTTAAGCGAGGCCGTACAAGCTGCCAAGAAGAAACATCACAGTGGTCGACCAAATGAGGTAACCACACCAGAAATTGTGAGGAAAATCCACAAAATGATATTGGATGACCATCGACTGAAAGTGATCTAGCAGACATCGTAGGCACTTCAAAAACTGCCATACATCGCATACTGACTGAAAATTTAGACACGAGAAAGCTATGTGCAGAATGGGTGTGCGTCATCGTGAAGATGTTTCAGTCGAGTGTTTGGCGATGTTTTGCTGCAATAAAGCCAAGTTTTTACATCGATTCATAACCATGGATGAAACGTGGGTTCATCACTTCACACCTTAGACAAAGGAACAGTCAAAACAGTGGATTGAAAAGGGAGAATCGGTTCCAAAGAAGGTGAAGCAGTTCCATGTGCAGGTAAGGTCATGCTGTCAGTTTTTTGGAATGTGTGTGGAATAATTTTCATTGATTATCTTCAAAAAGGAAAAAAAAATCAATAGCGAGTATTATGCAAACTTATTGCAGCATTTGAATGATGAAATCAAGCAAAAACGGCCGCATTTAGTGGAAAAGAAAGTTCTATTTCATCAAGACAATACACCAGTTTACACATCCATTATCGCCATGGCCAAAATCAGTGAGTTAAAGTTCGAATTGCTTCCTCATGCACCCTATTCACCAGATTTAGCCCCCTCTGATTATTTTCTATTTCCAAAGTTGAAGAAATAGATGGTGCTAAAAGATTTGCCAACATTGAACAACTGGAGTCTGCAGTTGATGGCTGTTTTGCAGAACTCGATGGTTCTCAGTATAAACAGGTTATCAAAGCTATTGAACACACTGGGAAAAGTGTATCGAACTGAAAGGAGACTATGTATAGAAATAAAGATGTTTTTTCCTAAAATTTTTGTTTTCTCTTTGTTAGGTCTGTATTCTGGAACAGCCGTCATATACCTTGGGAAGACTAAGAGAAGTCTGGAAACTCGTCTCAAAGAGCACTTTCAGTATGCATACAGATAATATCAGCATATTTCTGGGATAGAAACCATGAGATCTGCAGAGAGATTAAATCACTAAAACCAGTACATAAGGCCGTCAACCTCAGCACATGGGAAAACATTTCAATAAAGAAATTGGACAACTTCATGAACTTAACATTGTTCTCAAGTTGATCAAGTTCACCAGCAATGGTCAGGACTTCACTGATTATAAAAATATTTTTTCAGTATGTACACAACATTTATATAAACAAGTCCTGAAAATTTCATCATGTTAGGTTAAGTAAAAGCTTTAGAAAAGAAATTTAAACATAAAAAATCTGATGTGTTACACTCTGTTACACTCACATGACTTTCTCTACTCTTGTACAAACTATTTTTACAAACGCTTATTCTCCATATGCTTCATGTTAATCGAAATGTTAATCTCATTGCTAATTTTCTTGTAGATGCAAGGGAAATATGGTAGGCTTTAAGCGATAGTCAAATATACTAAGAGCTGGTTGCTATGTGCAGTATCCATTCTCTTTGCATTACCAGCAGAAAAAAAAAATGAATAACAAACTCCCATTTGAGAAAAAGTATAAGTATTGGAAAATTTAAGAGAATAACAAGCAAAACTCGAAAATCGTTCACTCAACAAAAAAATGTATATGACATAAATTGTGTATTTTAACGTGATCTACATTTTTGTGTAGTAAAATTTTGTCTATCTCTTATGGTTTACCAGTTATGCAAAAGTTGTTCACAATGAAGAATACTTTTGGAGACATTCCCAGAAAATTCGAGATATACATTTTATTTGTCATGAAAGTATCTTAAACATATGATATTTTAATCAAAATTATTAGAACCATTTTTGAGAAAATTAAAATTTTTGAAAAATGTTCCATGTAAAGCGTAATCTGGGGTGGGAGGATTTTCTTCAAAACCTTCGTGTCGCATCTCTAGAAGATACTGAACCTAAATACCAAGTTTGGTGTTTATCCAACTGTTCATTTCTGAGTTATGCTGTTCACAGACACACGCACAGATACACATACGGACAAGTTTCCAAAAATGCTTTTTTTGGATTCAGAGGTTCTCAAAACATATATTTCTGGTGAAATCTCCGTATCGAATTTTTGGGTGGAATACAATACTTCCCCTACTTACTATACATAGTAGAGAAAGTAAAAATACGCTTTCGGAAAATGAGGTATGAAGTTAAGCAACAATGCATGTCTGATGCATAATCTTCCTCCTGTTCAAAATTTGACATGCTTACACATTTTTTTTACAATTATTTGTTATATACCATTTAAAAGAGGAAATACCAAGAATAAAAACAAAACTAAATAATTTTCTTGTTTTTTCAATGAAAATAGATTCCAGGTTGTCTTAAGAAAATTATGAGCAAAAATGATTAGAAAATATAACAGAAAACAAATGAAATGCAAACAATTCGAGCAACAATTCTGCATCACCAACAACAAAGTCCAATTACTGCTATACAACAGCTAAACACATATGTTGTTGATTAAAGGTAGGTGCGTTTTGCAGAATTTGTTAAAAAAACATTTAATGTCTTCTCTCCACTTTTTATAGGTTTTCCATGTTTATGTTTCTCCACAGAGGTGGAGGATTCTCAGCCATGACACTCTTGAAATTAATATTTTCTCCACAAGGACACTGATGGTTTCGCCGAAAATTGTAAACAAACTACAACACCTGCACATAGCCTCATAAACCATCTGCTATAAGAGTTCTGTAAGCTATAGGTGAATTTGAACAAACATATTTTGTTTCATAAATTGAATTGTTTCAGAAATGGATTTTTTAAATTTCTCTACACAAGAATAATGAAAACATGTGAGGCAGTATTTTAATACCTGAATAATTTCAATTGTATTTTTATAATAAGTAAATTCAATAACAGCCTGCCTTGAAACAATATGTATGTAATAATTCTTTTTACAATGTATGTAACAGTCATTGCATATGCTTATTTTTATTGTAAACATGTTCAATAATGTTATGTGAATACATTACATACTTTAATAATGCAAGAGCTGTGAGAATAATAAGTTTTAAGTTGCTAACAATGAGGTAATAATGAGGTAACCTTGTAGCAATAATGAGTTTGAGAGTTTTAAAGTTACTAGTCATGATTAAAGCAAGGGTAATGTAAATTCAGTAACAGTTTAAAATTAGCCAATCAACAGCAAAGAAAAGCTTTAAGTAAAATGCAGATATTCTACTGGACTAGCCAATCAGAGACTTGAAATACCGAAGGTTACAGGTTTAATGGTTGAAATTATGTTCAGTTGCTGGCAAACCTTGGTAGTGACCAGATGGAAGATGTGTTCTCTACAAAAATATTACGTGTGAATCGTAAAATATGTCTACGCGTTAGCTAAGTGAAAGTATTAAAGAATCTCACAGCTCTTAAAAAGTGTAGTGCTTTATTAAAATATGCAAGGATTAATAAAAGAAGTGAATTTAAAAAACTTAAATTCTGTATGTCTACAATTATTGTTGTACCGCACCTTGCCTAAGAGATACATGACTCTACAAACATTACTGACGCAGCCGAGGCAAATACAAACATAAATAATATATAGCAGTTTTAACAACAAAGTTAAATATTATAGTGTAAAACTTGGAGTGTAACAACAAAAACACATCTTTAAATCAACTTCTCACACGTAGCAGTATATTGCGTAACAACAGTAACTATTACGTAATCAACAACTTCAAACCGACGCCCAAAGCGTGTTGCAAACTTCTTAAACAAAGTAACTCCAAGAACAATACTTCTTAAAATTGGTTTCCCAAACAAGAAGCTAAATAACTATTACGTAACAAAATAACTTCTTCAAATGTCACAATCTGAACTGTTTTATGTAGAGGAAGAGATGACATGCTAAGCAGGAAAAGTTGTAGTTCAGCCATCAGCCAAGGAGGCACTTTCTTGTCATATGGTTCTGTTTAAAACTTCTTTGAACTTAAAGTGAAACCACTTTAGCTCCTTCATCACAAGTGCATCATTAGCATGTTTAGTGGGAACAAATTGTTAATTATCATTAGCATAAAACCAACTTCATGGGAGATGTAACGAAAATTACGTGTTCAAAAACTGCTGCAATGGAAAATTGCTACAAGAGTATACATCAAAGTTTCACTGAACTGTGCCTTTCCAATGATAGAAGTATTCCCTACAATGGTTATTTACAGAGATATAAAACTATATACCTATGTACATATGTTTATCTACTGTTATGTACATGGAGCTTATCAGATGAAAAGATAAAGGAGAAAATACATAAAACTGGCTAACAGATGAGTTATTTATTTCAACTTCAATGCACAACTACCCGTTATCATGCATTGACTTGTAAGTAAGTTACCATGCTTATCTTTCTCCTTGAGAATGCGTTCCATATCCCCAGCCTTGTCCTTTACACGCCCAAAGAAGTCTGCCACCCACCATGTTAGTAAGCAAGGGAAAGAAGGCAGAACATGTGTTAGATTCTGTCACAAGGACTACCATGCCACTCACACACAGATAGCTATGGCCTTACCTGCAATCTTCTTGTGTGCGTCAGGCGATGCCGACATGGTGAGTGCTGCCACCTTCTGGTACTCTGCTTGGTTTATGAGACCCTGCGCTTCCAGTGTTCCTGGGGACATCGTACTGTACTCTTCCGTCAGCAGTTGCACTAGTAATAAAACGAAATCTGATGAGCTGCATTCAAATGACTTTCTCTACACACTCTTCTACAAATTATTCTTACGAAAACTTAATTTTCTACTTCTTGCAAATCAAGAAAAACTTTCATCACACATTTACACATTTTGTTGTAGATATAGGAGAATACATCAGCTAAAGCAATAGTCAAGATTTTTAAAAAATGGATCTGTATATGATCACTTTGAAATTATATCTTCTTTTTATGACCACGAGAAAAAGCGAACAGCAAGTTATCACTTGGAAAAAGACTTACTATTTGAAAATTCAAACCAATAACAAAGAATATCTCAGTAATGGTGAATGCCACAAAAAATTTTATTTGACAAATTGTGTGTTTTAATGAGATCTACATTTTTCGTGTAGTAAGATTTTGTCTATTTCTTATGCTTTACTAATTATACAAAAGTCATTCAGAATGAGGAGGATAACACACACTTTTCTCACAAAAATGAAGATATACACTTTCTCACCTAAATATTTTAAATATATAGTATTTTAAACAAAATCGTTAAGAGGCATTTTTGAGAAAGTCAAAAATAACAAACAACTATCCATGTGGCCTGGTGGTTAGCATGCTAGCTTCCAAATCAAGGTCTTGGACTCAATATTCCCGGCTTGAGCATGGGAATGTTTCTTTAGTTAGGATTATTCCCCATCCTCCCCAGAGTTTGGAATTATCAGCGAGAGAGAGTGTGCATGTGCGTGCGTGTGTGGAATTTAATGAATTATAAAGAAAACCCAAAGAAAAAAGCACAAACATTAACACAATAGTGGCACGAACGTGACTGAGGAGATCCGTATTGTGATTATTATTTTATATTAACATTATTTTATTAGTCTGTCATAAGCTTCTGAAGTCATATAGAATCATATTTTATATTTCTTAATTTTGCTCAAGTTTTAATAAGTTGTTTATATGACAGAAAACAGTGGTTTGCCACTTCCACTATACCATCATTTCTTTAGGAGTTCGTGTCTTTCTGCACAGCTCTTAGCTGCACCCTGTGGATCACATGATCCTTGGTAAGTCCTAAGCCTACGCATTTTCCAAGGCGTTGGCAGACCATATTTTGTAATAGCTGCCACGATATTACTAGGGTTCAACCCTATATAAGCAAGCACTCAAGCTCTGCTCATGGGGACTTTGTGTTGTAACTTGGCCAGGACCGCTATGGTACATGTCGGCTTGCCGGTGGATGGCCGCTCACCAGATGGTTTCACTTGGCACCACTAGTGGCACCACTCAAGTCGTGTTGAGTATTGACTCTCCTCATCCACAACGAGACGTTTCTCAAGGTAAGCTCTATAAAATAAATTGTAATAATAATGTTAACTAGTACCATCATCATCCCCGATCTTGTAAATCCAACTATCACTCAGTAGAAATGTAACTCTTTAGAATATAGCGAGATTGCTCCAGGCAAGCATTTTAGTAGCCTCTACCTGTACAATCCTTCATTTAGCTATTGCCCCCAGAGTCACAATTTAGCACATGACAATAGTTAATGAACATCAGCAATTGTTCCAAAAGCAAAAGCCGCTGATATGACCTTAGATGTTAAAAGGTGGCATATAAACAGGGGGGGGGGGAACAAACAAACTTTTTTCCATGTAAAGGGTAGATTAGGGTGGGGAGATTTTTTTGAAAATCTTCAGGCCACTCACTTGGAAGATTTAATTTAAAAATCAAGCTTGCTATTTATCCGACAGCGAGTGAGCACGCACACATTTCCAGTGAAATATTAGAATAGAATTTTTGGGTGGAATGCAATATCTCCTCTACTTACTACACAAGTACTAGAGAAAGTAATAAGTTCAATGTAATATACTTGCCTATTAGAGCTTCGATGTCAAAAACAAGAATGTGGGATTCAGCATCCTTTGGGTTTGTCCTAAGTCCCTGGATCATCAGTGGTAAAGCATGACTTTTCTGTTGATCACTGCCATCTTGATTGGAATGGTGATGCAACTGCTGAAGTTGGTGCAGACCTCGCTGTAAGTACATATTAAGAAAAACTTTTATTGCACATACTCTTTTTATAAATAACTGTCTTGTGTAACAAAATAAGGCTTGGAGGATGAGAAAAAATGCTTTTCTTTTCAAGTCTCTGAAGACGAGGCCCAAAAGACAGCTAATTTTACTCAAAATTTTGAGTAAGCAAAGCAGTAAGAGTGTGTCAAGTCATCTCATCTACTTTCAATTAACTCTTGTAGCTGTTGTAACATGACACAATGTACTCTTACAATCAGAGGCTACTTTTGCAACTGGTGTTAATGTTAAGTTGAAGGACTTCAACTTATAAACGGAACTAACGTTATTTTTTTCTTACCTCTAATTGATTGACACCATTTTTGTTCACAAGATTTTAATAGACTTTATATTTCGTTTTCACAACTTTCATGAATTTGTGGCACACCAGTTTTGAAAGGCAAGACATATTCTGCATCAAAACAAAAAAAATACCTATACACAACTCAGATTGTTGTTAAATTTGTCACACACTGTGGAGAACCTTGTAGTAACATGTACTCACAAGTTTTCATTAACTTAATGTCTCAATTAGGTAAGCTATACAACAATAAAGGGCTGGTAAGTGGTTAATAACAGAACTGAAAAAAATTTGAAAATATGAGACAAAGTCAAGATTCTGTCATATACTTACAATACTGCACACTATTTTTTGGACAATCAATGGTAATTATGGTAGTTGCTATGTTACCTACTTAGTTGCTCATTAACAGCTGCTGGAAGTATCAAAATGGCTGGCCAGTATCAATCTTAAATATAGGTACTGCATATGAATGGCTGTTCCAAGACCAACTTTATTTTCAAATAAATGCCAGATCGATTAAAGCGAAAGTTCATGAAACTTCATTGCCATCATTTCACCTGGCACTAACAAAACATTAAGAAGTTGCTACCATGGTGGAAATTAAAGAGCCATGGCAAACCAAGGAAAGATAATACATTGCTACTAGGGCAGTCCCTGAAGTACCCGTCCTGACATATATATAGTGGTTGTTGTTTCAAACAAATGACTATGGTAGAAAGTACCAACCTTATAAAGCTTAAGTTTGACGATGCTACGTTGTTTAGTAATTGTTTGACAGCCATTAATAGTGAACTCTCTCAGCGAATTTGTAAACATGGATAAAACTCCCCATCGTTATGTGATACAATACTTTCATTTGAAAGGTCTTAGTCCAACTAATATTAAAGCTGAGCTAGATTCTACTCTGGGGGAGTCTGCTCCTTCGTTTACAACAGTAAAATATTGGGTGGCAGAGTTTAAGCTATGCTGTACAAGCTGCCAAGATGAACATTGCACTGGTCGACCAAATGAGGTGACCACGCCAGAAATTGTGAAGAAAATCCACAAAATGGTATTGGATGAACGTTGACTGAAAGTGTGTGAGCTAGCAGACATCGTAAGCATTTCAAAAAGTGTTGTACATCACATACTAACTGAAAATTTATACATGAGAAAGCTGTGTGCAAGATGGGTGCCACGTTTACTTACAATGGAATAAAAGCAGCATCATGAGAATGTTTCAGTCGAGTGTTTGGCAATGTTTTGCTGCAATAAAGCTGAGTTTTTGCATCGATTCATAACCATGGATTAAACATGGGTCCATCACTTCACACCTGAGATGAAGGAACAGTCAAAACACTGGATTGAAAGGGGAGAATCGGCTCCAAAGAAGGCAAAGACAGTTCCATCTGCAGGCAAGGTCATGGCGTCAGTTTTTTGGGATGCACATGGGATAATTTTCATTGATTATCTTCAAAAAGGAAAAGCAATCAATGGCAAGTATTATGCAAACTTATTGCAGTGCTTGAATGATGAAATCAAGCAAAAATGGCCACATTTAGTGAAAAAGAAAGTTCTGTTTCACCAAGACAATGCACCAGTTCACACATCCATTATCGCCTTGACCAAAATCAATGAGTTAAAGTTTGAATTGCTTCCTCATGCACCCTATTTGTCAGACTTAGCCCCCCCGCTGATTGTTTTCTGTTTCCAACGTTGAAGAACTGGCTTGGTGGTAAAAGATTTGCCAACAATGAAGAGGTGGAATTTGCAGTTGATGGCTATTTTGCAGAACTCGGCAGTTCTCAGTATAAACAGGGTATCAAAGCTATTGAACATCACTGGGAAAAGTGTATCGAGCTGAAAGGAGACTATGTAGAGAAATAAAGATGTTTTTTCCCAAACTTTTTGTGTTTTCTTTGTTAGGTTAGGTACTTCTGGGACAGCCCTCGTATGTTCAAAAAGTGGTAAGAAGAAAGTCATTTGGCTGGTTTTACCTGGTATGTGGATGGGAAAATCAAAGGATATGCTATGCAAATTCAATGTATATTAAGCAATAGAAACACAAGTAAAGGCCGAAATGGTAAAAATTTAATTAAAAATATTACTATTTTCCATGTGTATAATAATAAAAACATTAAAAGTTTATGACCATGATATGCAGGTGTTCCTGTAGTCTGCAAAAACAGCAAAAAGAGGGGGAGTTTAGGCTGGCTGCAATGAATGCAAGATAACGGTTTCCCAGGCATATCTTCATGGATGGTTCACGAAAAAACACAAGTGCCTGAATAAGAGATTTACACCCTTGTTAATATAAAGTTGCACTCAACAGCTATCTATTAATGTGGTGAACCTGCAAAATAACAAATGAAAGTTTCTATCCATTACACTTCCTGAACCAATTGCAGTGCAACATGCTGGCCGGTTGGTTGTGGAATGGAAACTCAGTTGCTGCTTTTAGCCAATCCCAACCACATGCTTTAGGCTTTTAGTTCTATTATGTCCATACAGTACAGATGTGGCTTTGTGATTTGCTCTGCTAGTTTCTTTTTCTTATGTTTTTCTCTCATTGTTTATCTTTGATTTGCATATTTATATTTTTTTTACATTTATAAGAACAGTAGCATTTTATTGTGGAAATGTCCGAGTGAGGTTGTTCACTACGCAATGATTGATAAACGGATACTCCTTTCTTCAAAGTGTGATGCTTAATAGCCAAGGATTGGAATTGCTCCAGAGGACATGAGCATTTTATGAGCATGAAAAAGATTGGGTCATACTTCTATTCTTGCTAACAAACTTATATGCACATCAAATGGACATTGAAAACTTTGAGCAGCATTATCAGCTATTGTGTAATAGCATTTGTTGGTAACATAGCAACTGCAGCACAGCCAACTTGATGTAAACTGTCAAGTGCAACCTTCAGTATAATTTACAGCTTTGTTGCACATTGCTATTGTATTTGTTCCAGCATACCTGAGTAGCATGTCTGATGGCTGACAAGTTGCGATGACGTAGACCCCTGAAAAAATGAATGGCTGGATTCGCCAATCCCACATCTCCCCTATTGGCTGCAGCAGTGTTCTCATCACAGGCAAACAGAACTTCTTCAGCATTGATACCATGCAGCACACGATCCAAGTGACCTGATATCACACAGTTAATAAACAGTAGTTAGGTTTCTTGATAGCCATGAAAGTTATTACAGCATAAATATTAAAAACAGAAGCACTATTAACTGTGAAGTCATTTTCATTTTTTTATTCACACTTAAAACTTATAACAAGTTGTCTTGGAACGTTTTCCACAGCAAGTTGGCAACCAACAGTTGTTCTCTCTACTTTCTCTTTCCTCAGCCTGAATATCCAACTGCTGCCATCTGCAGGTAAACTTAATGACATTGCTTACTGGTGGACCTCAAAATTTAACAGTCTCTTGGAATTTTTAAAAATCAGGATCTTTTCCCACGTGATGAGTTCTAGCATGGTTGTCAAAGGTTTTCACAATATTGGAAAAGAAATTAAATTATTAAAGTTACTTGACTGTTACTTGTTACTTGACTGACCTGGATTCTTTTGCATCAAGTTGTGACTCTTACCTCCCTAATGAATATAAACAATATTTCCTCACTCCCTCCCATCCTACATTCACTACATCTTCACGCCACATTATATATAAATACTTTTTACAATTGCTGCCTTTTATAATCACTTAGTTCACTTTAAAGGCATTCCCATCCATTATCATCACCCTAACAATTTAATAATGGTAATAGTGATATGTTCCAAAATAGCATCTCAAGTAATTGCCTTTGGCAAGTGTATTTAAGAGCTCAATAGCATAGGATTTCTTGTAGACATTGCCCTGTATTGGAATTTGGAAGCAAGGACAGTTCCAAGGTCTCACATCATATATTATATACTTGTAACTGTTGTACTGTAACACAATGTACTCTCTACAATCAGAGATTATAAAATTAATAGAATTATTATGTTATTGCAAGGTTGGAGGACTTATTTTGGAATTCTAAAACTAGAACTATGGTTACTCCTTTCCTACCTCTACAGCACACCTTGCCATTTCAGCCCAAAGAGTTACA